>JAWZYU010000017.1:88701259-89994092 GCA_038380435.1 Ryuthela nishihirai | reverse complement strand
TGGCGTCCTTTTCCTCACGATATTAATATTTTAACGCCATACTTATTTCATGATATAATGTGGCGCAATATTAAAGGTGCACACAAAAACCAGGTTCTATAAGACAATAGGAAAAAATGGTGCAATATGACTGCTGTTATTTTTTTTTAAGTTAACTATATGAAAAGGAATACAAAATATTTCAGAGATAAAGAAAATTTTCGAAATGGGCAAGGGGATTAAATTGTAAAGATACACTGATCACGTGATTAATTGAGTCATTCCTTGAGGGAACCAGAAATTCATGAAACTAGAACTGACGTATGAAATGGAAGATGAATATTTGAAAGCTACGACTGTGAAGTTAAGAGTGAAACGTTCTTAGTAATAGAAGCTTACGTCACTAAATGAGGTTTTGCGCGAGAAAGAGCTACGAAGTCAAAAGGTGATGATGATGAAAATATTTCTGAGGCTCACATTAAAGATGGTGGAGATTTCATCTCTGCGACGAGGATGGAGACCTTTGTGAGAACTGCAGCCACAAATCCTAATAAAAGAAGCGGATCTTAGGCGCGCGCAATCCCCCAAGCCACAGATCTATCAATGCACGAGATGGCCGACAGCAATCCGCAGAGGATCGCCTGCTCGGGATACTTGGAAGCTCACATTCCGCTCTGCGCGAGGCAGTGGAAGAAGACGATGCCATTAAAATGTTATCCTGCTGATACCTCAGAGCCAGAAATGAAAAATGCTGGCACTCTAATGGGCGAAATTATGTTCAAAACGCTGACTAAAATAATGGACTCTTGGCAAAATATATTCCTTAGAAGTGGAACTATCTTTCTTATTTTATTACGATTTTCCTGTTTACAAATTCCCGGAACTGTTTAGAAAAATGGTTTTCATTCAGTTAGGCAGGGCCGACCCAACCGAACAAGCACTTCAAGCGCCATGCTATTGATTGGATGGGAGAGCTATAATCAGAAAATGCTAAACTATTTGCATGATTTTGATAAATATAATAAGTTTGAAAACCTAATAAGTGATTGTGATTTACCTAGCATTTTATTTCAAGAGTGGAAACCGAAATATACTCTCCTTGGGATCGCAAAAATGGTAAGATCATTTGGGATGACACAAATGGTAAGATCATTTGGGATGACAGAAATAGTAAGATCATTTGGGACGATCAAATGGTAAGATCATTCGGAGTGATAAAAACAGAAAGATCATTTAAGATGACAAAAATGGTATCATCATTTACGATGACAAAAAAAGATTGGGATGACACAAATGGTAAGGATAGTACATTTGGGATGATACAAATGGTAAAGATAAGACATTTGGGATGACACAAATGGTAAAGATAACACATTTGGGATGACACAAATGGTAAAGATAACACATTTGGGATGACACAAATGATAAAAATAACACATTTGGGATGACACAAATGGTAAAGATAACACATTTGGGATGACACAAATGGTAAAGATAACACATTTGGGATGACACAAATGGTAAGTATAACACATTTGGGATGATACAAATGGTAAGCAAAACACATTTGGGATGATACAAATGGTAAGGAAAACTCATTTGGGATGATACAAATGGTAAGGAAAAAAAATTGGGGATAACACAATGTTTTAGCTGCAGGGACCATTCCTCTGCGAGTACATTTATCTGTCTTGAAAAAGATTATTTTACCTCCTTTATTAATAAGCATAAAAAAAGTTTCTTTTCTGTCTCGTAATCTGAACCGACTTTTTCAGCTCGCTTTAAAAAAACTAGTGTTTTCATTTTGTCGTCTGTCTAACTGATCTCTACCCCTTTAGATAGCAAACTTTTTGATTTTTGTGAGATAAAGCAAAAAATTATTTCTTTTTGGGTTGAAATAGTAGTATCAAACCCAAAAACGATTCCCATTTTACGAATCTCCCTTTATTTTGACTTTCCACCGTAAGAGAGTGCTTAAATTGGGAATGGCAGAATTTAAAATGACTATTTGTAAACAGTCTATTCACGCTACAAATTTAATCTTTGGATGATGAGGTGTGGTGGTGAAGTAGCTCAGCGACTTTCTTACTTCATCTGTGGGGGGAGGGAACAAAACATTTTTACTTTAAGAGATAAATGAAAAATTATTCTTGGGTCAGATAAATGTTAATAAAGTATAACCATTCGCATTTGTGAAACGCCCATTAATTGGAATATCCACTGCCAGAAAATAATAAAAGTGGAAAAATTGCAACACTTCTTTTCACTTTGAAAATTATTTCATATTCATTAGAATCGATCTGATTTTCTGGTTTTATTTAGGCGCCTGTTTCTTCAGTAGAATGAGGGTTCTACATTGCATTGTAACACCGTGGAATGAATTTTTTTAACGAAGGAGAACGCCACCAGCTGAATACAGTGGTGAAACAAGTAAAGGTTTTCACCTGTGATACCTGGAAGAAGAGAGAACAATCCCCTCCCGGATAAAACATCCACAGTAGAGGTTTCCTGAAACATATATTTCCTCATATATCAAAAGCGATGTCCCTGTTAGAAGCAATTACCGTCATTTACGATTTGCAGTTCAGTTAAGTCAGGAATTAGGATTTGTTGTGATGCGTACAATGCTTCATAATGAAAATAAAGGTCCATGAAAAATTGAAAAAGATTATTCGGGACTATCCGTTGCAGTTAATGCAGAAAGACTTAAGATTATTATTAATTAAATGAAGAAGAACTGAAATATTTTATTGATAAAGAAATGCTTCCAGAAAGAAGATGAGCTCGCAAATTATTTCATCAATATCGTATTTAAAAGTATAAGGACAGTCACGTGTCTATTCTGAATTTATGAATGCATTAAATTTCAAGTTTTAACTTTTTTTCCCATTATATGCACTAATTCATAACATGTAAGTAATGTTTCGTTGTCAGAATTATTATTTCAAATAATACTATCATGCTGATGTTCATTTCCGATCAGTTTTCTTTTTCTGAATACCCATCAGTTCCTATGCACTCTCTGCTAAGCTTCATTTGAGACTTCGTCCCAATGGCGTATAGAGTATGCGGAAAAAATGGACGTAATAATAAGGATGTCTACAGGGGGTAATTTAATAATAATATTTTGAATGTATTTAGAAATAAATTGAAAGTAAAAACTGCGAACTTAAAATCGCCCTTTTTCCCCTCTTGTTGCAGTCCATTTGTTTTAATTTGACATTAAAAATCTTATAAAACCGCAGGAGTGCTTAAATATGCCGCCAAAGTACAGTGTCTCAAAAAAGTATCCGAACACTATGGTTGATTAGAGAATTGAGAAAAAATATCTGGCAACGATTTTTTTAGAAATTAGTGATCTGGCAACCTTCGTGTCACGTGGCAACCTTCGTGCAACCTTCGTGTCACGTCTGGCAACCTTCGTCTCTGTCACGTCTGGCAACCTTCGTGCAACCTTCGTGTCTTCTGGCAACCTTCGTGTCACGTGACACGTGTCACGTGACACGAAGGTTGCCAGATCACTAATTTCTAAAAAAATCGTTGCCAGATATTTTTTCTCAATTCTCTAATCAACCATAGTGTTCGGATACTTTTTTGAGCGACTGTACATCGATCGAAAGGGATGAATCTGTTCATGGAAATCATCATCATTCAGTTAAAAAATTGATCTTCCTATTTGAAAATCAAGCTTTGTCTTTCAAAATGAGATTTCGTAGATATGAGATTTCATACTAGCAGTTTAATAATAAATGTGTTAACAATTCTACAGGATATATCTACTTCAAAATTCATATTCATTATATTTCGTAGCAAACTCATTAACACTGAAATGCCTATTCGTTTTTCAGAACAACAGAAGCCACTTCATATAAACGAGAGTATTTTGCATAAACCGATATTGTATTGTTACGACAGATGAACGTGTGCACAGAGTTTATGATAAACGTGACATGAACGCTCGCGTATGCTTCTGCGAGAGATTTATTTTAGCCAACGAATTGGAATACAGAACCAATCTAAAAAAATGGAAGAGATAGAGTTGTTGTTGCAATTGTGGAGATCTGAAAGGAGGCATAAATAACCTTAGTATGTGCACGATAGTCTAAAGAATAAATGTTTTTATTTGGTGTGCGCGCGGGAGGTCGATTAGTTTGTTGGTGTGGAGCGTGTTGTTAAGCTGGTAAAGATAAAGAATAATTTGTCGTCTTGTGTGTGGTGATCAACGCCTGAAAAGAATTGGTTCTGAGAAACCAGTATACTTAGCCACAGTTTTGGAGTACTTGAGGACTAAAACCTAAGAAGGAAATCATTTTTGTGTATAGTTATTTAGGAATCGGTAAGGTTATTCTCGAGATATTGCAAGTATTCACATATATGATTCTAATTAGATTGAATATTTGTTTATCAACATGATTTTATTGTTCATTGAATGATTTTAGTCTTGTTTCGTGAATTGGATGTAAATAGAATTGAGATAATGGATTCTTCTGAAAGTTGATCTTTGTATTATTATAGAGTTTCGTGCCGGTTGACTTAGTTTGTTTATGAATAATTTCATCCATGCTTTTGTAATAAATCGCATTGTATTGTAATTTTCTTTGACCAATTTTTACTTGAACTCACGCTCAGTGCTCATCCATTTTAAATTGCAACGGTATTAACGAGGTTTCATTGTATACATCGATGTATATATATATGGAAGCAGAGCTACTTCGCTCTACAGATATGAGATTAATCTATCGATTAATGGTTTCTCATACAACAAACTTACAGAATATTCCAAAACATCGAATTACATATCCACTGATTTATACAATCAAGTCGATGACACTATACCAGGTAGAATTAAATTAAATAATGTACGCAAAAATATAAAACTATATTTTCTTTACTAAAAACGTTGCCTAATAAAGATATGTACTCAAATCAAAGTTTATAAAGGCCAAAATTAATCGGCGAGTATATTTTTGTAATATTTATTTGATAGAAGTGTATGTAGCTTTCGACCAAAGTTCGCTCGATCTGGTCGCCCTATTCTCGAATGTGGGATTTGGAGTTTGTCCAATTTTTCCAACGTTTCTGTCAGACAGTATTAAACCGTTTTCATTCGAAACAAAGCTCTAAGATTTGAAATGATCTCAGATGTATGAGGAGAGATTTTGGAAGCATTTGAAATTTCAGCAAAAGTAAGGAATTATTTTTATTTTCTTCAATATTTGATTCAACATGCAACACAAATAGGTAACTTTAGAAACGCAACGGAGCGATGACAGAGGAAATGGGTTTGAGTTTCTGTTATGTGCGATAATATTTAACATTCATTTCAAAAGAAATTTTCAGTTATAACTCTTGAAAAATATATTTTTTTCGGAACTACTGAAGTGTGATAATCTCCAAGAAAAGGTATTTTCTTTTGAAACAAAATTTAGCGTTTTTTATTTTCCACCTAATACTTTTTTTCATTAATCCTCACTTGCTAAGTCTATAAATAGGTACCCTTATTATTTCAGATGTGAAATGTGTTATGAAAATTGCTTTCTTTCGTATGGATTTGTCATATTTTATCAGATATTTTTAAAATTCATTAGAATATCATTGATTTTAAATTAATAATAAAATTTCCCAAAGCGAAAAATTCCGTAAAATAACTTTTAATGCCAAAGAGGATCAGATTCTTAAGCAAAATTATGTGGGAAAAATTCCTCTATCGTGCTCTCCATAAGAGATATTACCAAACTATACAGCAGAGATCACAATTTCAATTCCAACAGGGGGACAAATCAATTACTTTTCATCATCATCATCTTCAAGCAGCCATGGGCTACGGAGGTCCAACCAGACCGTACAATTTAGTTCTCCAAGCAAGTCTATCCTGAGCTACATCTACTGCATCTGGCCACTGCACACCAATTCAAACAAGGTCCTGTTTGACATTGTCTGCCCACCGCATCCTAGGTCTCCCCTTCTTTCTCAGGCCTTTAGGCACACTGTTCATAACCTTATTCGCCAGTCTATAATGATTCATACGGGCAACATGGCCAAACCAACGGAGTCTCTGCACAATATGCTGCTTAAAGGAGGTTGCAAACTCCTTTGCCTAACCTCATCATTAGTTACAAAGTTGAACCACCTAATGCCCAAGATACTGCGTAAGCATCTGGTATCAAAAGCATCTAGTTTCCTGTTATCCTGTTTACAAAGTGTCCAAGTTTCACTACCATAACTAACCCTAGAAAGAACCAAACTATTATACAGTCTAATTTTAGTCTTTAAGTGTATACGCCTATTTCTCCACACTCTCCATAGATTCTTTAAAGTCCCGGCAGCAATCCCTATTCGTCTGTTAATCTCATGCCGCATATCACCATTATCTGTTACATAGCTCCCAAGATAATTAAACTGTGACACCTGCTCAAGACTGCAACCATTCAGATTAACTGAATCACAACTTATCTGACCAATGTTCATCACTTTAGTTTTCTTTCTGTTTATAACCAAACCTACTCTACTACCAGTCTCATCAACAGCTTGAATGAAAGAGTTCATCTCATCAACATCATTTGCCAAAAGGGCTAAATCATCAGCATAATCTAAATCAGAAATTTTCCTATCTCCAGCCTATTTAAGGCCAAAATCTTTCCCTTGAAGTGAATTTCGCATAACATAATCAATAACCAAGCTAAAGAGAAAAGGAGACAAAATGCACCCTTGTCGAACACCAGAAGTAATGCTAAACCAATTGCTACAAGCCTTACCAACTCTCACAAACGACTCAGTGTTATTATAGAGAGCTTTCATTATGTTAACTAACTTGTCTGGTATACCATATGATTTCACAATCAACCACAAATTATGACGATCAACATAGTCGAAAGCCTTTTTGAAATCAACAAAGCTAGCAACCAAAGGTTTCTGAAACTCTAAACATTTCTCAAGAATCTGCCTAAGTGAAAATATCTGATCCACACATCCCCTACCACTTCTGAATCCACATTACTCATCACGCAATTGACTGTCAACCAGATTCTTAATTCTATTAAGCACAATCATGGAAAGAACTTTACCTGGAACAGAGAGTAGGCTAATACCCCTATAGTTATCACAAGAACTGCGATCACCTTTTTTGAAAATAGGGATAACAATAGCTCTGGTAAAATCCTTAGGAACCATGCCTTTATCATAAAAGATATTCAGAATTTCAGTCATCCAAGTGGTAACCGAAACATTTCCAGCTCTAAGCATTTCTGTAGTAATTTCATCTACCCCTGGGGATTTATGAAGTTTAAGTTTAGAAACAGCCAAAATAACTTCAGATTGTGTTATAGGGCCAACATTAAAGCCACCAATGCATCAATCATCATTGCAAACAATGGGAGTAGAACTAACTACATTGTTTAGAACATCACTGAAATGCTCAGCCCACCTAGCCATGACAGAATCCTCACCTTCTATAACCTTACCTTGTTTATCCTTCAATACCTGTATACCTGTCCGTTTTCTACCACACAAAACATTAACTATCTGGTACAGCTCTCTGCTGTTGTGCTGTCTAACTGCTTCCTCGGCTTTGTCAGCCAAACCGTCAAGCCAAAGATTCTTATCAGCAGCTAACTGATCCTTTACAAGTTTATTAAGGTCTCTGTAATGCTTTCTATTAGGACTAGTAGGGTATTGATTAAGGATATTCCTGCAGTTCTTTCTTTCCGAAATAAGCTCAAGTGCCTTATCACTCAGATAATTCTGTCTCTTCTGCTCCTTTTTTCCTAAAAGAGTACTGTTAGTGTCCAAAAAAGCCTGTTTAAAATGATCCCATTCTTCCTCAACTTCAGTAGTAAGCATACCATGACTGTCATAATAACTAAGTAACCTATCATGGTAAGTTTTGGCTATAACTGGGTCTTTCAGAGCTTCAGTATTAAAAGCAAATTTTATAACCCTAGCACAACACTTTTTAAGTTTAAGTTGCAAGACACTTTTAACAAGGTAATGGTCAGGTCCGATTTCAGCTCCCCTATATGCCCTGGTATTTCTAACAGAACTAGCCCATTTGCTGTTAATTAATATATAATCAATCATATTCCTATGCAGCCCCTCAGGTGAAACCCATGTGTATTTATGTATGTCGCAGTGTTTGTAATATGTGTTAGTTATTCTGAAACCATTGAGTTTACTTACCTGTAGGAGACGTTGCCCATTGCCATTGCAGCTACCAATACCAAAAGGGCCAATCACCCCTCCCCAAAGGTCAGAGTCAGTACTAACTTTGGCATTGAAGTCACCAAGAACAAGGGTAATATCTCCTTTCTTGACAGAATTCAAAATATCTTGAAGTTGTTCATAAAACCTATCCTTCTCATCCTCATCGGCATCCTCAGTGGGGGGCATAACAGCAGATAACATTCAGGTCTTTAATGCTTGTCTGAAATTTTGCTGTAAGAAACCTTTCATTAATGCACTCATATCCTAGAAGAGCATCACTAGCGTGTCTGCTGAGAAGCAGACCAACGCCTTGGTGATGCTTATTGTCGTCCCTCCCTGAAAAGAGAAATTTAAGATTATTTTTAAGAATCTGACCTTTATCTGTCCATCTGGTCTCTTGCAAGCCGAGAATATCTAAATTATAATGGTGGAATTCTTGTGTGAGGACATCAAGAGAAAAAGCTCTGTGCAGAGTCCTCACATTCCAACTACCTATGGAGAGAAAATGGTTAGTAGGATGTTTAAAGAAACTACGTTTATTGAGAGAGGGAATGCCGACAATATCAAACAGCCCTCTAATCGCAGACATGGGGCAAAGACCCGTTCCCCCACCACTAAAGGCTGAAGCCATCTACACTGGAATTCCAACTACCTATGGAGAGAAAATGGTTAGTAGGATGTTTAAAGAAACTACGTTTATTGAGAGAGGGAATGCCGACAATATCAAACAGCCCTCTAATCGCAGACATGGGGCAAAGACCCGTTCCCCCACCACTAAAGGCTGAAGCCATCTACACTGGAAGACTTCCTCTAATGTAGAATTTGACGATGCCAATAGAAGCAAAGAGTTCAGATGCCTGCGATGACCTCTGCTCAGGATTATCCACCAGCTGATAAACATATCCTGCGAATCTATTCACTTGGGGCTGTCAACCCACAAACAAACAGAAAACACAGCGGAAGATTTTCCCTCCACAGAAGCTCACCAGTGCAGCAAAATCAGGATCCATAATCAAGCTCAGAGCCATATATCTGTCCAGTCCAGTGGGTTTATATGGTCATCACCAGGACCCTGTGTGGTTGACCACTCCTCAGCAGGGTAGAAAAAAAAAGAAAAGTAGCCATAGTTTTCCAGATCAGTAGGCCACACTAATCTGGCAGCCCTCCCCTTCCGTTCACTTCCACAAGAGAGTATCTCTTTTGAAAGGTACTAACGATCTGCACCACGAGAAGGCGGGGTCGGACATTAGGTGCTAGGCCTGGCCGGTTCTATGCATCATCACAGGGGATTGGTGCATAGCTCTCCTTCCAGTGACTACCTTGCTACCATTTACAGACCCAACATATGGTAGGCTACATTTAATTTTAAGGAATATTATAAGAGTCAAATCAATTACTTCTTAATATATGGCCGGTCACGTTTTATTTTAAGGAATCTTTTAAGGGTCAAATCAGTTACTTCTTTCTATATTGTCCTTCGCATTTTATTTTAAGGAATCATGTAAAGTTATCAGTTACTTCTTGATACATGGACGGGATGAGGTCACATTTTATTTTAAGAATTATTAATATAGGGCTAAATCAGTTACTTCTCAGCACATGGTGGTTCACAATTTATACTATGGATTAAAATTAAAAAGGCCAGTTCAGTTAATTCTTAATATATCGCAAGCCACATTTTAATTTAAGGTGCTTTATAATTGCCAAATCAGGGCTTCTCAATATGTTGCCGGTTGCATTTTATTTTAAGGAAGGCGATAAGAGTCAAATCAGTTACGTCTCAGTATATGGCAGGCCACATTTTATTTTTAAGGAATCTTTTAAGGACCAAATCGGTTACTTCTTAATATACGGGGGGTGTCGCATTTTACATTAAGGAATATTATAAGAGCCAAATCAGTTACTGCTCATTATATGGACAGTCGCATTCTATTTTGAGAAATCTTGTAAGGGTCAAATCAGTTAATTCTCAATATATGGCAGGTCATACCTTATTTTAAGGAATTGCCAAAACAGTTACCTCTTGATATAGAGGAAGGGTCGCATTTTGTTTTAAAGAAATCTGGTAAAGGCCAAATCAGTTGCTGCTAAATATATATGGATAGTCTAATTTTATTCTGAGAAATCTTATAAGGGTCAAATCACTTAATTTTAAATATATGGCGGGTCGCATTTTATTTTAAGGAACATGGTAAGGGCCAAATCAGTTACTTCTTAATATATGGGGAGTCGCATTTTCCTTTATGGAGCCTGATAAAGGCCAAATAAGTACTTCTTAATATATGGGAGTTCGCATTTCATTTTAAGGAACGTGATAAGGACCAAATCACTTACTTCTCAATATATGGAAGGTCACATTTTATTTTAAGGGAACTGATAAAGGCCATTCAAAAGAGATACTCTCTTGTGGGAAGGAACGGAAGCGGAGAGCTGCGACATCAGTATGGGCTACTGATATGGACTATTGCGACTGCTTTTCGTTTTTTGCCACCCTGCTAAGAAGTGGTGAAACATACTGAGTATGTTTAATAATACTTATAATGCTGACCATATATATATATACAGTATATATACAGACCTGCATGGATTCAGCAGTGCAGCATATTAATTTGCTGCACTGCTGAATTTTGTTGAGGAAATATCTTCCTTTTTATTTTCTGCTTGTATGTTGAAAGCCCCAAATGAATAGAATCGCAGGATACGTTTATCAACTGGTGGTTAACCTGATCAAAGGCCAACACGCAGGGACCTGAACCTTTGCATCTACGGGCATCGTCAAACCTACATTTGTGGAAGTGTTCCAGTGTAGATGGCTTTAACCTTTAGTAGTGGGGGAACAGGTCTTTGCCCCATGAATGCGATTACGAGGCTCTTTGATATTGTCGGCACTTCCTCTCTCAAAAAATATTGTCTATTTAAAGATCCCACTAACTCTATTCTCTCCATAGGTAGTTCGAATAGGAGGACTCTGCCCAGAGATTATTCTCTTGAGTAGACTGTATTCTCACAAAAGATTTCCGCCGTTGTAATTTGGATATTATAGGCTTGCAAGAGATCAAATGGACAAAGTTCAAAAACTTAAAAATAATCTTAAAATTCTCTCTTCAAGTAGTTTTGCTTCTCAGCAGATACGCTAGTGACGCTCTTCTGGATATGAGTGCATTAATGAAAGGTTTCTTACAGCTAATTTAACACAAGCATTAAAGACTTGAAAGTTATCTGTTGTTATGCTCCACTGAATACGCCGAGGAGAATGAGAAAGATACGTTTTACGGAAAATTTCAGAATATTTGGAATTTTGTCAAGAAAGGAGACATTAACCTTATTCTAGGTGACTTCAATGCCAAAGTTGGTACTGACTCTGACCTTTGGGGAGGGGAGATAGGCCCTTTTGATACTGGTAGCTGCAATGGCAATCGGCAACGTCTCCTGCAGACGTAAGGAAACTTAATGGTTTGAGAATAACTAACACCTATTACAAACACCGCGATATACATAAGTAAATATGGGTTTCACCAGATGAGCTGCATAAAAATATGATAAATTATATATTAATTAAGAGCAAATTGGCTAGTTCCGTTAGGAATACCAGGTCATATAGTCGAGCTGAAATTGGATCTGACCATTACCTTTTTAAATGTCTTGCAACTGAACTTCAGAAGTGTTGTGCTAAAGTTAAAAAGATCACATTTAACAGTGATGCTCTGAAAGACATAGTTATAGCCAAAACTTTCTATGATGTTGAACTTAGTCATTATGACAGTCATGGTTTGCTACTACTAAAGTTGAGGGAGAATGGGACCATTTTAAACAGGCTTTTCTTGAAACTACAGTACTCTTTTAGGAAAAAAGGAGCAGAGGAGTAAGAATTATTTGAGTGATAAGGCACTGGAGCTTATTTTCGAAGAAAGAACTGCAGGAATATCCTTAATCAACATCCCACTTCCTAACAGAAAGCGTTACAAAGAGTTAATAAACGCGTAAAAGAATCAGTTAACAGTGATAAGAATCTTGGCTTGATAGCTTGGCGGACGAAGCAGATGATGCAGGTTGACAGCGTAAAAGCAAAGAGCTGTAACAGATAGTTAATGTTTCGTGAGGGAAGAAACGGACAAGTATACAGTGTTCTAAAGATAAGCATGGTAAGGTTATTGAAGGTGAGGATTCTGTCGTGACTAGATGGGCTGAGCATTTCAGTGATATTCTAAACAATGTGGTTAGATCTACTCTCATTATTTGTAATGATGGTAGATGCATTACTGGCTTTAATGTTGGCCCTAAATCACATTCTGAAGTGGTTTTGGCTCTTTTTAAATTAAAACAGCACAAATCCCCAGGGGTGGATGAAATCACAACTAAAATGCTTATAGCTGGGAATGTTTGGGTTTTTACATAGCTGAATAAACTTTTGAATATCTTTTATGATAAAGATGTTGTTCCTAAGGATTTTACAAGAACTATTATTATGCTTATTTTTAAAAAAGGCGATCTCTGTTATTATAATAACTACAGGAATGTTAGCCTATTTTCTGTCCCAGGTTAAGTTCTTTGCATGAATGTGCTTAATAGAATCAAGAATCTGATTGATGGACAATTGTGTGATAAGCAGTGTATATCCAGAAATCGTAGTGGATGTATTGATCAGTTTTTTTCACTTAGGCAGTTTCATGAGAACTGTTCAGAGTTTCAGAAACCTTGGTAACTAACTTTGTAGATTTCAAAAAGGCTTTTGTGTCTGTTGACCGTCATAATATGTGATTGATTGTGAGATCGTATAGCATACCAGACAAGTTAGTTAACATAATAGAAGCTCTCTATAATAACACCGAGGCATGTATGAGAGTTTTTAAGGCTTACAGCAATTGGTTACGGATTGCTTCTGGTGTTCGACAAGAGTGTATTTTGTCTCCTTTTCTTTTTAATTTGGTTATTGATTATGATATGAGAAATTCACTTCAAGGGAAAGATTTCGGATTTAAATTGTCTAAAGATTTGAAAATTGCTGATTTAAATTATGCTGATGCTTTATCCCTTTTGGCAAATGATGTTGAGGAGATGAACCCTTTCATTAGAGCTGTTGATGAGACTGGTAGTAGAGTAGGTTTGGTGATAAACAGAGAGAAAACTAAAGTGATGAAAAATAGTGAGGCATGTTGTAATTCAGTTAATCTGAATGGTTGCACCCTTGAAGGAGTGTCTCAGTTTATTTTGGAAGCTATGTAACAGATACTTGTGATGTATGGTATGAGATAAACAGAAGAATAGGAATTGTTACTGGGACAATTAAAAATATATGGAGAGTGGAAAAACAGGCATATACACCTAAAGACTAAAATGTGGCTATATATAATAAAATAGTTTGCTTCTTTCTAGAGTTAGTTACGAGAGTGAAATTTCGACTCTTTTTAACAAGATAACAGGATACTTGATGATTTTGATTGTAGATGTTTTACCCAGTATCTTGAGCATTTGGTGGTTGAATTTGTAAGTAATTATGATGTTAGGCAAATGAGGCGGCAACCTCGTTTGAGCAACATATTGGGATTTTATTTTAAGGAAACTAATAAGGGCTGAATTGCTGCTTCGCAATATATAGCTGGTCACATTTTATTTTAAGGAATCTTATAAGAACAAATCAGTTACATTGCAATAGACAGTGGGTCGCAATTTATATTAAGGACTCTAATAAGGGCAAAAATAAGTTACTTCTCAATATATTTCTGGTCACATATTGATTTAAAGAACCTTATAAGGGCGAATCTATGGTGTTTTCGATTTTATTTTAAGGAACCTAATAAGGGTTCTCAGTTAGTTCTCAATATATGGAAAGTAGCATTTTAAGGAATTTTATAGGAGCCCAATCAATTACTTCTTAATATATCGATGGTCGCATTTTATTATCAGGAATCTGATAGGGGCCAAAATCAATTATTTCTCAATTTATGGTGGTTTCACATTTTATTTAAAGGATTTATAAGAACCTCATCAGTTGCTTCTTAATATATTGATGATCGCATTTTATTTTCACGAATCTAACAGGGACCAATCAGTTACCTCTCAATATATGGCGGGTCAAATTGTATTTAGAGGATTTTATAAGAGCCTAGTCAGATACTTCTTATTATATAGGTGGTCGCATTTTATTTTAAGGAATCCGGCAGGGGCCAAATCAGTTACCTCTCAATATATGGCGGGTGAAATTGTATTTAAAGGATTTTATAAGAGTCCAATCAGTTACTTCTTAATATATCGGCAGTCGCATTTTATTTTCAGGAATCTAACAGGGACCAAATCAGTTACCTCTCAATATATAGTGGGTCAAATTGCATTCAAAGGATTTTATAAAAGCCCAATCAAATACTTATTATATCGATGGTCGCATTTTATTTTAAGGAATACGGCAGGAGCCAAATCAATTACCTCTCAATATATGGCAGGTGAAATTGTATTTAAAGGTATCATAAGAGTCCAATGAGTTACTTCTTAATATATCGGTGGTCGCATTTTATTTGCAGAAATTTAATAAGTGACAAATCAGTTACTTTTCAATTTTATGGCGGTTCACATTTTATTTGAAGGATTTTTTAAGAGCCCAACCAGTTTTCTTCTTAATATATCGGTTGTCGCATGTTATTTTCAGGAATCTGATAAGGGACAAATCAGTTATCTCTCAATTTATGGCGAGTCGTATTATATTTAAAGGATTTATAAGAAGCCAATCAGTAACTTCTTAATATATCGATGGTCGCATTTTATTTTAAGTAATTTAATACGGATCAATTCAGTTGCCTCTCAATTTATGGGGATTCACATTTTATTTAAAGGATTTTATAACAGCTCCATCGGTTACTTTTTAATATATAGGTGGTCGCATTTTTTTTCAGGTATCTAATAATGGCCAAATCAGTTACCTCTGAATTTGTTGCGGTTCACATTTTATTTAAAGGATTTTAGAAGAGCCCCATCATTTACTTCTTAATATATCGATGGTCGCATTTTATTTTCAGGAATTTGATAGGGGCGAAATCAGTTACCTCTCAATTTATGTCGGTTCACACTTTATTTAAAGGATTTTAGAAGAACCACATCAGTTACTTCTTAATATATCAATGGTCACATTTCATTTTCAGGAATCTGATAGGGGCCAAATCAGTTACTTCTAAATTTATGGCGGTTCACATTTTATTTAAAGGATTTTATACGAGCTCCATCAGTTACTTCTTAATATATCGGTGGTTGCATGTTATTTTCAGGAATCTAATAGGGGCCAAATCAGTTACCGCTCAATTTATGGTGTGTCGCATTATATTTAAAGGATTTTTATAAGAGCCCAATCAGTTACTTTTTAATATATCGATGGTCGCATTTTTTTTCAGGAATCTAATAATGGCCAAATCAGTTACCTCTGAATTTGTGGCAGTTCACATTTTATTTAAAGAATTTTATAAGAACCCAAACATTTACTTTTAATATATCGGTGATCGCATGTTATTTTCAGGAATCCAACAAGGACCAAATCAAGTTACCTTTCAATTTATGACGGGTCTTTTTTTATTTGAAGAAATTTTACATAGGTCCAAATCAGTTAATTCTCAACATATTGGCAATCGGGTTTTATTTTAAGGAATCTGATAAGAGCAAAATCAGTTAATTTTCATCATATCGCAGACGACATTTCATTTTAAGGCATATTATAAGGGCGAAACAAGTTACTTCTCAATCAATGGTAAGTCGCATTTCATTTTAAGGAATCTTATAAGTTCCAAAACAGCTATTTCTTAACATATCAGAGTTGTACTTTATTTCAAGGATGTGATAAGAAATTAAGATTTTTAATGAATCTTATAAAGTCCAAATCGGTTAATTCGTAATATATGGTGGGTCGCACTTTATTTTGAGAAATATTATGAGTGCCGGTTAATTCTCAATATGTTGGGGGAGGGGGTAAGTAAATTTTAGTTTGCGGAATCTTATAGGTGCCAAATCAGTTCATATTTAAGGGGTCGTATTTTCTTTTGACGAATTTGATAATGTCCAAATCACTTACTTCTTAATATATGAAGGGTCATATTTTATTTTATGAAATCTTATAAGGGGCAAATCAGTAAATTCAGAATAAATGGCGGTTTGCATTGTATTTAAGAACCTTATAAATGCCAAATCAAATTTTCAATATATGGCGAATCACATTTTATTTTCAGGAATCTGATAAGAGCCAAATGAGTTACCTCTCAATATACTAGGTTGGGTCGGATTTTAATTTTAAGAAATCTTATATAGTGCTAAATTGGTTAATTCTCTAAAATGGAGCGTCACATTTTATTTTAAGGAATCTGTTAAGGACGAAATCAGATACTTCTCATTATGCGGCTGGTCTTATTTCATTTTAAAAAATCTTATTAGGGGCAAGTCATTTAAATCTCAATTTCTTGTGGGTCATATTTTATTTTAAGGAATCTTATAAAGACCAAATCAGTTAATTCGTAATATATAACCGTTGCATTTTATTTTGATGAATATTATAAAGGCCTAATTAGTTTTCTCAATCTATAAAGGTCACGTTTTAGTTTAAGGAATAATTTAACTGCTAAATCTGTTAATTCTCAACATATGGGAGGGTCACATTTATATTAACTAATTTAATCAGTGCCAAATCAGTTAATCTTTAATATATCGCCAGTTGCATTTTGTTTTAAGCAATGATAAGCAAAACCTTATTTCTAATATTTCCATTTTATTTTTTAAACATTACGTCCATTTTAATACTTGTCCTCTTTTTTAAATATTACCTTTCATATTCTTTAAAATTAGCCTGAGATTATAGTAGTCGAGCCATGCTAATACTTAACTGGCCACAACAAAGCAACAAGAGCATCAACTTGCTCTTGTGGGCTGTACAAAATTACCTTTTTTTTTTGGCTGCGCAGAATGGCGTTGTTTTTTACATCTATTGAATAGAGTTTGTTGATATGTTGATCGTTTTTCGTTATCGTAGATTGTTGAATTGTTGATCGTTATCGTTGTATGATTCAAGTAAAGTTGCCCCGTATTTCAAATACAATGCAGACAACTATGTTAGAAGTCGTGATTACACGTTGTATTAAGATAAGCCCACTTTATCAGTTTAAGCTCTTCATTTCCTGAGCTCGGTCTTGAACTTAAAGAACATAATATCAATCAACTGCTGAGAAGTAGAGTAAAAAAATACCGGAAAAAATTAAACAATTAAATTCAAGAGTCATCATATTTCGGAGTAATATACGCTAAAATGATCGATATTTTTTTCTCATCAATAGAAGAAATATCCGAGATACTTTGAAAGAACTTGGACTGAGTGCATCTTCTTCGTGTATCCTTTTTAATTGGGATGCATGAGAAAACATGTTGGCACGAACTTATCTGGTTCAAAAATTCTTCAACAGTTAAGAACTCGAATGCCATGAGATGAATTTCTGTGGCTTCCTGTTTCAGACTTTTCAGTGATAAAAAAAGACACAAGTTCAGAAGTAGTTAATATTATGAGGAGGCCCGGATCTAGGGGGTGGAGGGGGGATTGTCAAGGAGGCAATCCCCCTCACCCCCTTAGAATGATATTAAGGATAATATATGCAAAAACGTATTAAACTCATTTATATGTTATGCATTTAAAAAAATGCTTAAGAGATGTTAAACGGAAGGGGAAATGTTATACGGCATTGGAAATCCAGTCTCTTGCCCCTCCCCCTCTTATATTTTCCCTGCTGTATTGTATTTCTTGGCCCCGACCCTCAACTCTTTGGCAGATTCAAGCTTGATAATTTGTATATGTGTTTTTGAAAGAAGACAGCTCTGAAAACAGATATGATAACAGATATTTCATTTCCAGTTGAGGAAAACATGCATTGATGGAGAGAAAATGAGAAACCTAAAATCTGAACACCTATTCAAATGAAAAAAGTAGCATTAGTGTTAGTAACAGTAATAATGTTGCTTGCAGCGATGAAGGTTTATTTAAGTCTTTCATTACCTATCTGTCCATAAAGGAACACTTAAAATAAATCTATTTTTAATAAACATAAAATTTCAAAATCATTTACAAATTTGATTCCCATAAGAGAACATGCAATGCATATATTTATAATTAATAAAGATAATTTTCGTTTCGTTTGTTGCTTTTTTATTTTCATTATCTATCATTATGCATTTGCCAGAGAGGCATATTTTAGTAGGAAATCTCCAAGCAATGATAATTAGCTAGATTAATTGTGGACTGGAAAAGGTAAACTCTATTTCTTAAGCAATAAATTTCTACGATTCAATGATCCTGAAGACTTTCCCCAAATCTGGCGCAATTCAATGGTGCCAAGTGGCCTCGTAGACCAAACGATAAGGCTCGTGTGAGGTCTCGGGAAACGAACACGAAATGAAATTAGAATAGCTGAGAACAGGTCTCGAGGAAATGCAGCTGGAAGCTTTTCGTGAGAAAAGATCGTCAGGTTATGTTAGGAAACACAGATGACGTAATGATTAAGAGAATTGAGTTGAAAAAAAAAAATTTAATATTTTAAACAAATAAATAAAACCTTAGACCAATTTTTCTCAATATATAATCAGTCACACAATAGTAGATGATCAGCGGTGTTACTATATTTGGAGCTCGATAGTGATAAACGTATGACAAGGCCAAGCGCAGAGTTCTCATTACAAAAAGTTATTATCGTAATCACCATTAGAAGTTACATCATAGTGTAAAAAGAAGTTATAGTAAGACAATTTGTCAGTGATCTTTCTTCTCTATTTTAAAAATTGCGAGATACTTTTGCATTTTATTCTGAACCTTGAGATATTGATTAAAAATATATTAGTGATGAATTTCAACTCTTATTGATGATTAGTGAAATACTCTTAGTGATAATTTATTTAATTATAATAATCCTAATTAATAATTACATATTATTTTAACCTACTGGTAATGATAGTCATGTTTAATGCTGTTTTTCATATTTATATTTATATACACATTTGTATTTAATTATTTGTATACAAAGTTCATTTTTCAAATAAACTCTACCTCATTAATATATACTGTATATATTATAAGACTAAAAATGAAACTATTTTTATTTCTCTCTTTACCTTGCATATTCACGTAAGTCAAGTAAGTTCTATTCTTGGTTAGAAACTCTCACGAAAAATACGTCCTAAACTTCATATGCAAATTTTTAAGGATGGTTCGCAGTTTCTTGGTAAAATTTTGAATTGTTCCTCAACTGAAGAATGAATGGGAACCTCTTCCTTAGACAGGCGACTACTCCTTGTAGATCTTCCAAGTATCTATTGTCATGGATACGATACAGCCAAGATCTGTGAGTATCGCAAAACTGACTAGAAATAAATAATACATCAGAAAGAAAACATCCATGTCTTATCATGGATTCGAACCCAAAATCCTTTGCTATCCAACCAATCACGATAAACACTAGGACTGATTTCGGTGTAATTATTATAAAAACTGTAGTAAGAAAATGAATTCCGTCATTTCGTTCACTTTTAAAAATGAAATAAATTATGGTTGCCAACGTATAAAGATGATTTCCCGTTTTTACTTTAGCACTGGCATTCGTGACACAGCCGAGACGAAATGCTCCCAATTTAAATAATAATGATATTCTGAAATCGGAAAGAACTAGGAATGTTACTACGAAAAATCGAATCAGATTTCTTATGATAGATATGGCTATTAGTAGTGGATGTGGAATAGCTTCAATTGAAGAATGTATTTTTCACGAATGATCAATTTCAACGTTTACTCTTGTCGCCATTTACTCACTGCGTCATCTTGTGTTCGAAAGCAGTGCACCAGGGAACCATGGGATGCCGGGAAGCATTTGCACGTGCAAAGAGCTGAAGACGAAAATCATCCAACCATTTGACCTCGATTTGAAAAGGCGAATTTCTGCTAATCGACGGTTTAATTTCAAACCCCATTTAATAGACTCACAAAATATTATTTAACTAAAACTATCTGAAAAAGCAAACGTTAGGCTTAGATATGCTTTAAAACTGAAATATTTGTCAGTAGCCTGAAACAAAAAAAAGTAAGGAGATAAAATTATTTAATGATCTATTATTAACACAATTAGTAAATATTGATGAAAAAAACAACAACAAAGAATTAAGTGAAATTTTCATCAGCTGCGCCTTGTAAAGTGACTGAGCATTTATTCGATTTCTATCTGCACGAGGTGGATCACAATGGAGCAATTGAGTTGCTCAATTCTTGGCAGTGAAAGCGAAGAATAATTGCGTTTGCGTTGCTATGAAAATCAACTTTGAAAGCTGAGCGTCGTCTCCTACGTCGTCGTCGTTGTTCACGCCAGAAGCGTGACTTGGTTTTTATCTTCCTCTCTGCTGTCATTGTACATGTTGCCTGCTCCACGAGGGAAGAAAGGGAATCGCAGAAATCAATCCGGCTGTTTGTTTTTGCAAAGTGCATAAATTGGTCGAAACTTGAAAAGTTTGTTCAGTTTGAAAACATAAAATGTGATAAACTGAACCGTGAAGCAAACATGGCACCGATGCAACAAATATTAAAAGAAGAATTGGGCCAAAAGACCATCAAAATATTCTTGAAAAACCCTTAATTTTCTTTTGTGAGATGTGGATTGGCTCATTCGGTAGCGCTCTACGCTCCTAACAGATGTTCCCAAGCTCGAGCCACAAGTATGTCAGTGTTGATGTCCACTCTCCCCCATTCTGCCTTCGGAGAGAAAAGAACACCGATCGCCACGAAGAGGCCGCTGTCCCTTGAAAATAGACGTTAAAAAGGGCTTCTTTGTGCAGGAGAGCCATTTCCTTGTGCAAGTCTCAGTTCCCAGCCCCTACTTTCTCTGCTCTTTTGGGATCCTTGTGACCTGGTCTTTAAACGTATTGTGTGTACAAAATTGCAGCTCAGAGGTAAAACAACCCAACAAATTACCTTTGCACTGAATGTATTAGGAGAAAGCGGAATCCACAAAAATTTAGAATTATGAATAATAACTAAAAGCAAGAGTTAAATGAGATGTAATCTCAGGACTTGAGATCAAATGCATCACTGTTTGCATCTTGCTTACAGAAGATGAAAAGAACAAAGGATGCATATCCAAGCTTGATCAAGAGTTGAAAAAAGCACTTTTTCGGATTTCATGCATTAACATTCTTACAGATAAATTGTAAAATGGCAAAAATAAAAGGAAAAAGATACGATTAAAGATTATATTATCCGAATACTACGCATGCGCATTCGCCATCGCATAAATGAAAGGATCAAATGTTCCTCGGGAAAGAAAAAGGTTCAAAATTTGCAGACGTTGAAGGCATTAGGGTCATACCGATACCATGAAAAGTCACTTCCGTGTTAATATACAATTTTTATTTGGATCTATTTCTGGAAAAATAGTTTTCGCAAATATTCGAACCCCAAGAGCTATAATTAGATAATATGATACACATATATATATATTCATATATTAATATGCTTAACATATATATCTTACATGCATATAGATGCATTTAAAATTGACTTAATTCATAAATAGTAATCTTACGAAGCCCTTGGTTTTACCAGATTATTATGCATGAATAATATTTTTGTGTTAATGTTATCTTAACACTAATCATTTTTAAAGAATTACGAAATAAATTTCTACCTTTCGTAAAATCAGAATTGGGAATATTTTTCATTTCCCATCAACTCTTTTTTGCCTTTCTCGATTGTGGTCGAGAACAGTCAGAAGAGAGCAGATCAAACAAAAGTGACGTGCAGACTACGTGATACCCGCAAGGTGAATAACCAAATTTCTACTCTTTTAAGCTTCATTAAATAACTCTTTCATTAACAGAGACTATTTAGTTGAAAGATTGAAGCGAAAAATAACTGGCCTCATTGTGTTCTTTATTGGAGGAAATGGTTTCTCTTTGAACCTTTGTTTCTTTTGAAAATCGTCAGTTATTCAGAAGTTTCTCCTAATTCAAGTGGAACTAACTCTCGCAGAGTTCCCTTCCCCCTCCTGTTACTGACATTCTTCGAGGCGGAAAGGAATCGAGTGCAAAACTAGCGCTCGGCTTCTATGAGCGAAAGGAAAGGACATGACGTAGAGCAAATGGAATTCTGAGAACAAAGTGTCGCTTTGGCGACGGAAGAAATCTCCGACGGTGCATTGGGTGCGTGATCTGGTGACGTGACAGTGCCGTGAAGTTCAGAGAGAGTAAAATATGGGGGAAGGAGAAATGCAATATTCATCAGAAAAGAGGACGTGGATTCAAAAAACAATGTTGGCAGCATGAAGAATTGCACGTAGTCATAGAAAGAAGATTGACTAAATAAACGCCAAACATATTTATATAACAAAAATGTATTCAATGAACAAATGATACTTGGTACGTATTCAATACTTAATTAACTGCACAAGGCTATTATATTATTATAATTTTATTTTATATATTAATAAGAAACATAATTTAATTATACATATATTAATAAGCTGGAGAAGGTTTGAAAGGATGCAGATTTATTGATCAAAACATTCAAATCATTTTTCGATTGATTCCAGGAAACCGTCAGCAGAGGAGGGATTGGTGGTTGAAGGAGTGGGAGGGATGAAGCAGAACTGCAATGGACTCAGGGAAGAAATATCCTCGAAGGAAAAGAGATGAGATTCCGATCTCTATCTTAGTAAGGTTTCTGACGTGTCACGTGGAAGAATCAAGGGTGCTGAAGAGAATCGAAACTGGGAAGAGAAATGGTGAGGAAAAAATGAAACCGAAACGATGCGAAAAGCTTTGGGATTAAATTAATGCTAAAGTTACGATGCATAGTTTTAGTTCAATAATAACAGATGGCTGCTAAACAAAATTTATTCTGACTCCATATGGGAACATTCAGAGAGAAATCGAAGTGTGCGAACAGGGCGACCTCCTACGGATCAACTTTAGTTAACTAGGTGTCATTAACCGGTTCTATAGCAAAATGGGAATGAAGTAGGCTGGTCAAGTGGGCTCTTTGCACGATACTTTTAATGCTAAAAAGAGTAAATAAATAATAAAAAAATAAAGAATTATGAAAACAGCCATCGAAGGAGATATAATGCTTTGCTCTTACTAGAGGCAAGCTCCCCGTTGCTACAGTAGAAATGGTTCCAGGAATCCCTTTATTGAAAGTGAAAGTCAACAGACTTTAGGGTGCTATTGATTGGGCTAAAAATGATTCATTCAGAATGTAATTAGTGATTCAATGGATAATTTTGAAGCACAAATCTCCGTCATTCATGATTTATCCTCGTTCCAAAGAATTCAGTTAGAATTCGTTTAATCTTTGTTCAGATTATTTTTTAAAAAAGCCCAATAGACTTTTTTGCGAAAGATCTCCGAGTTTATTCAGCAAAGTCAGACATTCTCTGTGGAGATCATGACAGAGAAGAATAGTCCTTAAAAACAGATTGAATATATATGACGAACTTTTTATTAGGATTCGTATGATACATTTAATGCAAATTTGAGAACTTTACTATACATATAACATTGTGGGCTATCCGAGCAATGAGTTATATAATGTGCGAAAAACCCATATTGCCCAAATCTCTGCGGCTTTGACTTTTATCAATCTCTGAGCGATCACGAGTGTAGATGTAATAAAAATTATTATAATTATTCTTATTTTTATATTTTCAAATAGAGTATTTGGGCAGCCCGTTAGGCAGTTTCCCCATCATCATAAAATAAAACTAGCAACTAACCATAAAATAGGAAGAAATTCACTGGTGAAAATTACGGAACACAGATATGCACATAATTTTTTTACCGAAGATCTCTAATCTGTTTAGCAGTTTAAAATCTCCCATTGTTCCCAATTTTAAACACTTTTAAGGGCATTTGAAGAGCTGTTGCAGGCGAGCACTTAAAATAACACAGATGACTGAGGATTCGGGAAGCCTCGGACTCAGAATAATTGAAATTCAAAATATTTCTTGTATTGTGATAAAACTAAGTAAATATAGAAAATATTTTTGATTATAATTTCGACCTTTTAATCAGTCTTTCGTAATTTAAAACAAGCACTAAGCTACTTTCTTTTTTTTTTACGTATTTTGTTTCTTTAATAAATGAGTGGCTCGTTGAGTTTATAATGATGTTAATCCACGAACGTCTTCTTTCTACTAGAAATTTTAATATTTTTCTTCCCAAATTTTATTAACATTTTAATTTTGTCATAAAATGATTATAATTAATAATATGAGAATGAAAGAAAATGATTAGCGATATGCATTTCTGTATCTATGTCTCAGGATGCGTCAGAGAAATGTTTTCGAGAAATTGGGCGAGACTCGGACTCAACAATTGTCGAAATGGTTCGACGGACTCGGAATCAATGACTTAAGGCTCGGGCTTGTGCGGGATCGAAAATCGAGCCCGAACTCATCTGTAATGCATTTAACACACTGTAATTTGTTGATTACGAAATAGAGCTTGAGGGAGTTGAAGCATTTTACTACGAATATCATAATTAAGCAATTTTAATACGAAATAAATTTAAAGGATCAATATAAATTGGAAGGGTTTTTCCAAAGTTTTGCAAAAGACGATACCGATTGATTTACCGCCGTTTAACGCTGACGTTGAGGTATTTAAGCATTTTATGATTTGCATAGTTATCAATCGACCAGTTAAAAATTCAAATAACTCATCATAAGTAATGTGACTTCATACTAAAAAAGGGAGAATAGCTGAAATGAGATGCAAAGTACTTTTATTTTGGGTGTAATGCGACTTAGAGAAATGGGTCGATACTTGTATGGGTCAGTGGTATCACTTCTTTGCAAATGAAGAGATACAATTGGATAAAGTTCATTCCTTGGGAATCTTCAAAGGGAGTGGTGAACAGAATGGGAAGGACAGTTAAGCACAGATGGTAGAATTTAAATATATCAAGAAGAAGTGGGAAATTTCGTTATATCCTGGTGAAGATTTTGCAGACAAATATGCGATTGCTCCACTAACAAAAAAAAGAACAAACAAATTTAGGAAAGAAAGCATCTGAGGTCGAATGTTTATTCTGATCACTCCACTAATAAATGAAGAATGAAAAACCACAGAAAAAAGGCATCAAAAATGTTTATTCTGTTCACACTTCAATATCCATTACAGGTCCACTAAATGAATGGAAAATTAAAAAGCATCAGAAAAGAAGAAATCTGAGATCGAAAATATATTATCACATTTGAAATCTCCATTACAACTCCACTAACAAATGAAGAATGAGAAATATCAGAAAAGGGGCATCAGAAATCGAATTTTTTTTCTTCATCACATTGGAATATCCCACTACAGCTCCACTAAGAACTAAAGAATGAAAAATATAAAAAAAGAAGGCATTAGAGGTAGAATGTTTATTCTGATCACATCTGAAATATTCAGTAGAGCTTCACTAGAAAATTCAGAATGAAAAACATCAGAAAGGAAGGCATCAGATGCCGAATGTTTATTCTGATAACTTTTTAATACTCCAATACTTTGTCTACTAACAATGCAGAATGATAAACTTCAGAAAAGAAGTAATCAGAAGTAGAATGCTTATTCCGATAATTTTGGAACACTCACCTACAACTCCACCGACAATCAGAGATAGAATGTTTAATCTAATCAAATTCGAATACTACACCATTACAGCTCTACAAAAAAAATGCAGTATGAAAAACGGCATCAGATGTCGAATGTTTATTCTGATCATTTTGGATTCTCCACGAACGTGTGAAGAATGAAAAACATCAGAAAAGAAGGCATCAAACGTTGAATGTTTATTCTGATAACTTTGCAATACTCCACTACAGCTCCACGAACAAATGCAGCATGATAAACATCAGAAAAAAGGGCATCAGATTTCGAATGTTTATTCTGATCATTTTGGAATACTCCACTACGGATTCATTAACAAATGGAGAATGAAAATATCAAAAAACAGACATCAGAGTTCGAATGTTTATTTTCATCACATCGGAATATCGCACTACAGCTCCACTAACAACTAAAGAATGAAAACCATCAAAAAAGGAGGCATTAGAGGTAAGATGTTTATTCTGATCGCAATTGGAATATTCGACTACACCTCCACTAACGAATGATAAGTCAGAAATGAAGGTATCAAATGTCGAATGTTTATTCTGATCATATTGTACTGCTCCACTACAACTCCACAAGGAATTGGTGAATGAAAAAACATAAAAAAAAGAAGGCTTTAGATGTAAAATGTTTATTCTTATCACATTGAAAAATATCCCAGAACACCACTAACACATAAAAAATAAGAAACATCAGAAAAGAAGGCATCAGCTGTTGAATGTTTATTTTCATTACATTGAAATACTCCCTAAAGCTCCACCAAAAAATGAAGAATGAAAAACATCAGAAAAGGAGATATCAGACGTTTAAAGTGTTTTTTCCGTCACATTGGAATCAATCAACTACAGCTCCACTAACAAATAAAGAACGTAAACAGAGACATCAGAAGTCGAATTTTTGTTCTGATCACATTTGAATTGTTCAGTAGAGTTCCACTAGCAAGTGAAGAATGAAAAGCATTAGAAAAGAAGGCATCATATGTCGAATGTTTATCTTCATCACATTGTACTCTTCCACTAGTTTCATTAACAAATGCAGAATGAAAAACATCAGAAGAATGGTATGACACATCAAATTTATTCTGATACCTTTGGAATACTCCGTTATAGTTTCATTAACAAATGAAGAATGCAAAATATCAGAAAAGAAGGCATCAGATTTCGAATGTTCATTCTGATCACTTTGGAATAATCCACTACAGCTCTGCCAACAAATGAAGAAAGAAAAACATCAAAGAAGAAGGCATCAAAAGGTAGAAGGTTTATTCTGATCACATTGGAATACTACAGTTCCACATAGAAATGAAGAATGAAAAACATCAGGAAAGAATGCATCATACGTTGAAGGTTATTCTGATCGCATTGTAATGGTGCACTATAACGCCACTGACAAATGGTGAATGAAAAACTTCAGGAAAGAATTCATCAAATGTCGATTTTTTTTCTGATCCACATTGTAATACTCCACTACAGCTGTACCAACGTGTGAAGAATGAAAAACCTCAGCAAAGAAGGCATTAAATGTCGAATGTTCATTCTGATCATATTGTACAACTCCACTATAGAAATTCAATGCAGAATATTGCAATGAAGCAGAATATTCTGCATCTTCAATGCAGAATTAAAAAAAAGCCATCTGAGGTCGAAAGTTTATTTTGATCACATTGAAACTCTATCTCTAACTCGAGCAGAGTGAAAAGCATTTGAAAACAAAAGTGTTTTCAATATCGTTTAGTTTTATGATTTCAAAATTTTTAATGCAGTAATCTGCTCTGACTTTTCAACTCCTGTCATCAATCTCTGCAAAAAGTATTTTCACTTCTCTCATGGTATAATGTATTATGTTTTCTTACTTCAATATCTTACACAACTTCAATGAAACCCAACTTAAACTTAGTAAAGAGTCACTATGAAAATATTATATTCTTAAAGTGCCAAACCTTTCTACTTAAAAACGAAAACATGCATTTCGAATGATAAAATCAAAAGAAAAACAAACTATATTTTTAAGGAATGAAGAAAATATTTTTAGAAAAAACAAAAATAAATTTTATTGAGTGCTATGAATTGGCGAAATCGTTTTGTTATGCAGCTAAAAGTGTTTGGGCAAAAAATTGGAAGAGATGTGTCAGCGTCAATATATCGATTATTTATTTTATGAGACGCGCGTTCTTGTCCTGAGTAGCAACGGGTTGGAAGACTTAAATCTTGGCGTGGGGAACCGGAAGTTCAGGTGACTCTAAAGAATGGCTCTTAACGCTTTGTGGTTAACACTGGAAACGTTTTTAACGTTTCTGATTAACATCATCACTAGAATAGGTTGGCAGACGAAAGTTTGAAAGCACTGATGCAATTCAGTGCTCTAAATCAGGGGTTCTCAACGTGGGGTACGCGGTTAAATTTTTTGGGGTACTCCGTGAGAGCTCAAAAGTCGCTAGATCTAGTAACAAAGTCGCTAAGTTGGCAACACTGTATGTAATTTATGAATACAAAATTTAATGTGTGTGTGTGTATATATATATACACGTTTTATTTTATTCCCATTGTTATACTATAAATATAGTTTTATCTATCTATACAAGGGGTACGCCAGTTACATACACATTTCCAGGGGGTACGTGAAGCATAAAAGGTTGAGAACCACTGATCTAAAGAACCCCAAATTTGATTAAATTTTTCAAGAAGGATCAAAAAGTCACACTAATGAAAGGCAGTTTATTTCAATAATTCTTTTCAACAGTTTTATTGTATACACTTCAATATCCTGTTCAAAATTATACGTTATGTTTCCATTTTCGTTAATAAAATAATCTACGGTTTCCTTTTTTTTTTCTTTTATGGCTCTTGACCCAATAAAGATTACAATTTGGAACTCCAAATTTGGTGATTTACCTTTTTTGGTGTTTTGGCTTTTAACGCTAAAAAAAGGTCCCTACCGCTGCCTAGATACTAGGCTTTCATTGTTTATTAGAAAATGAATTATCCTATAATTTCTCTATTAATCACGTTTTAATTTTATTGAGAGTAAACAAAACGGTTCTAGTTTCCTCTTTTCCCCTTTGAAATGAAATTGATGGGATAGAAAAAGGAATGAATAAGCAACATTCAGATTTTGAATCATTATAGTGATGATGAAAAATCAGAAATCGTGTTATGCGTGATAGCTTTAATCTTGTGCTTTCTCCAATTAGGAACTAATGACTGGATTCTTCCAGAAAAGTTGTTTTATGTTTAGAAATGGATGCACTCCTGCATTGCCGCTTTGACCTTTTCACTTCACGAAATGTGACATCCTCATAGGGCATCTTTCAGTGGCCAAACATTCTGTGAATATTGGAGGATGAGGTAATACCTCAGACTTCATCTGCTATATCAGCTCCACTGTAGAAAGTGATGTGTGAGGACGGCCATTGTCATGCCCAGTCACACACCTGATAATAACAAATAGCAACGTCACAGTACTTTCACTTATCACTGTTTCTCGCACATCAGAGTACTTTCAGTTATCACGGTTCTCGCTTCTCCAGGTGGTGTTCCATCATTTCTCCTTTATGATTCCGGAGTACAGGTAATGATATTTTGTCGGCTAATGCTCGGGTGCGGGCTTTCGTAGGTTGAAGTGAGTTTCTGTGGCGCCACGAACTTGCGCATTTGTTTAAATAAAAAAAAAATAAATACCCCCTCAAGCAGCTGCTTGCCACAGAGGTCTGACAGGAGCCTGTCAGTTTATATGCCGTAGTAGAAGGTCTGAGAGGATGGCAGAACCTCTGCAGAAAAACGACTCATACATCCATGCCTTACCCGGGCTCGAACCCAGGTTCCTTAGATTACGTTCTAAGAAGGCATCTCCTTCCCGCTCATATTGTCCAAGAAACGCAGAACATGGCGTCCACTCGTCGTTCCTTCTCTTCGTGTGTTAAATGCTGATGAATCTGAGCAGCATGCACTTCTCGAAACTGCAGCTCCTCGCTAATATTCTGAGCCAATGCAGAGACCATTTCATCAATGGTAATGCAGCGATTTTCTAGCTTGAACTTCTCCGCTCCCTCTATATTTGATGGTGCCACTACACGATGAGCTTGCCCTGGTCGCGGAGCTTTTTCAACACATTCGATACAGTTCTTGAATTTATCCTCCTACTCGAAGACTTGTCGTCGACTCATGCATCGTTCACCATACTCAGCAAACATACCGATATATGCTTTAGCCTGTTTTATGCCTTCAGTATTCAGAAATTGAATTGCAGATCGTATCTCTATCTTGGTGCACTATTGTAAAGGTGCCGCCATCTTTAAGACGGATTGTTTATGGATAACGCCAACAGATATTGCCACACGTGCGTTCAGTGTTGCCAACGACGTCAATCAATAATGTGAGGCATGATATTCCTTCATAATTTTTTTTTCATCTTTTGGATTTTATGGTGATTTGTGTCGGTTTTTCTTTGAACGAACTTCGAATTTTTCGTCGCGCTGATATGGAAGCATTTTACCATAGTGCTGTAACAAATATTCACATGTACTAACGTAATGTAAACAGATGTTTACAGTAAATGTGATTGTTTGCTACAATAACGGAAATACGCAACCTTGTTCCTCCTATACAACACATTCACTCTGCGCCACATCTGTTTTGTTCTACTTATATTTTTCTCTTTGCGAAACCTTGTGTTGCAATATTATCTGCATACTCACTCTCTCCTTCACGAGAACTTATCAAGTGTTAGTAGTAAAGTGTTTGCTCCTAAAGTATTACTGGCACCGGCGCGTCTAAACTCCAGTGGAAAATAACAGAAAAAGATTGGAAAATACGAAAATGATAAAACAAACAATGTCATTAATGTGCAAATTACTACTACAACAGAGGACTAATCAAAGTTTTGATTAAATTAAAATGCAAATATTAAGCTTCATTATTGTGATTTTATATTTCTTGTTATGTCAGTGTAGCGTTTATTTTAATATACTGCTTATCAAGGAAAGAGTACATATACCAAAATACTGGAGTATTTATTTCAAGTTCATGGAATCTAATTCCGCTCAATTACATTCATCCTTATATTTAATATATGTTTCGTAATAATTAATTAGTAAATTATATTTAATAATTATTTTTTTATCCATCTCACCTTCAAGAATACCAGAATAGATAAGATGATTAAAATGATAAACACAATTAATTTTTTTCACATTTCAACTGCTTATTGGCGATATTTTAATTAAAAAATGTTCTGTTTTAAGATTTATCATAATTATCGCTGTAAAAATGTGGAATGCATATTTTGTTATTTTTCTGAAACAATATAAAACGTTTTATTTTTATTTGAAAGAGAATAAATGCATGAAAAGTTTTTCAGATCAATTGAAAGTGAAAAGAATCAAATCTCAATAACCATTACAGGTTCTCTCTTTTTTAACATTCAGAAGTATTAAAGTTTTGAAAAATTACATTTCTAAGAGATCTATTTCAGCACTTTTGAGGCGTTATCCAGAGAATATTTCTGGTCAAAAGTTGTTTGCGAGAGTATTGTGAAAGCAGATCAAAGTGCTCTCGAAAATCAATTGTAGCTTCTAAATTTATTTTTAGAAACGCAGGCCATTCTATTGTATCGAATCTTGTCGTGTTTTCACAAGTTCATGGAAGTGATAAAGCAAATTTTCATTTTACTTGTCGATTAAGAATAGTTGCCTGTTCATAGAAATCGAAGTAACATGATGATGTTTTGAATAAAGGCCAAGAAATATATGACATAATTGTTTTTGCTTTGCAGTTTCAAATTCAGAACATTTCAATGCTTGAATACATGTGACGTGAATAAGAAAGGAGAAAATTTTAATTCACCTCTTAATATATCTGAAAATATACCATGGTAGTTTACTGAAAGAAATATTTTTACGTCGGTAACAGCACGGGACATTTTTGTTAGAAAAGCGCTTGGGAACACTAATGAAAAGCATCGTCGAGCTCTTTTAACATCTTCCCAAGCATCAGTGGGCTCTAGGAGTCTAGTACTGCAAACAAATCGGTATTCGTTGAACACTTGAGATGTTTTCTTTAAGTGAGAATGGAATTTAAATGAGGAATGTATAAGCCTACAATAAGTCGATATGGACTACAGCTTCCAACAAAAGAGCCATAAATTGGAATTTATGAGGTGACCATCTGATTGTCAATGGCAATCTATCTCAGATGAATCTCTTGCTACCAGAGATGCAGACACCTCCTTAATATGAGTCTCGAAGATCTTTGTTGAATACTAAGAAATGTTTCGAAGAGGGAATTTAGCCATGTATTTCTGCTGCCAAAACATAGAAGATCAATATTTTAAACTACACACTAGGAAGATGCTAATTTTTTGCAAATGTTAATGGGATTCATAAGCACATCATAAATGCGCACAAATTTCATGTAATCATATGTTATTATTGGCTGCATTTCAGAGTGTCAACATTGAAGGGATTTGTGTTGGTTCATTAGTAATTCTCGACCTGCTACCAGGTTGTGAGTTAAGTTCTTCGCGGAGAGAAATAGTAAATAAGAAGGAATATAGAAATTAAGGGGATCTTTAAATTTGGTGAAGGAAGTTATTTTAGGGGGCCAACCAAGTTCAACTTTTTTTTTCAGAATAATGGAGTGAACTCAAGAGCTAGAACATTAATGATCAACCGATATTAGATTCTAGATTGCTTTATATTGGTAAATAAATAAGAAAATTATTTACCTTAAATTTAAGCACATGCTTATTTTTATATGACGTTTACTAACGGCCATTTTAGATAGTGCATCAAGTATTGTCTACTTCATATACAACACTTCTTTGAACTAAATACCAACTCCCAACAACCCAAAATATTAATGCCCATCCGCAGTCACACAGAGGGTCTTAATAGATTGCCTGCCTTTGGCCGTTAGCTACGATCCCTTATATTATTATGTTAACATCATTACGAGTTATACAAAACAGGAGCTGATTGAAGCTTTGCACTTTAACAGAATTTGTCTTCATTTCTTAGCAGGTTAAAAACATGCTTTGTGGAAATATTAATATTTAATGTGTTAAGTTATGCATTTTTAAAAATCCTAATAAGATATTAGCAGTTCCCTGCTGAAATATTTCGAAATCCTCGATGTCATTTTATAGATTGCAGGGGGGATTAAGAGCAGTGATGGATATTCTTCATGAATCTCATTAGATTTTTCTCACAGGTCGGAATTAGTTCTTTGGATCTGAATGAAACACTTCTTGTTGTCATCGCTAAGCCTTTAGCAATTTGTTTATCTACGGTTGCTGCATTTATTCACCAAATCTGTAACTTAAATAATCTCAGCTAATTCTTAGGAAGGAAAGGGATATTTACATCTTGTTTCACTTTCATCTAAATGTAATTCACCTAATGTATTAAAACTTCTGAAAAAAAATATTGCTGAGGCGGCGGGAATCGAACCCACAACTCTCCAAACACATGCCAGAGCGTTTTCATTAGAATACATGCTTCAGCTATCTGTTCAGTTTCGAAATTTATTTAAATATTATTGGACACTAGGAGCTGAAATTTTGTCTTCCAGTTACCTTGTTAAAAATGTCTTGCTATTGAGCTTAAGAAATGTTGTGTCAAGTTTGAAAGAATAATCTGAAATAAAAAATATTAGAAGGACGCACATCGCCTCTGGCGCATATGAAAATCTCGTTTTCAAAGAGAAAGAAGTTTTTCCTTTACCTATCATTTAATTCCTTAAATTTTTAATTTGAGCTAGCGGATGATGGGAAAAATTCAAATCGTATTTTATCGATAATTATACAACATAAACGTATTCACCTTTAAATTCTCAAATCTAAAAAGTTGCATTTCCCACACCTCTCTCAGATAAGTGGGTAGATTATTGCTGTGAATGGAATATCTCTTAAAAACTACCGCTATTTTTTAAAATTGCATTATCTACGATTATTTGTAAAACTAAATAACAGTTGTGCCGTTAAATATTTATGATTTGAAAATATATATCTCAAAAGTTTGAAAGTAGTTTAAAAATGCGAATTATAATATTTCATTAATAATAATAATAATTTATTTCATGCAGGGGTTACAGTAAAGCCAAGGTACGGGTAATTTTGGATATTAGTTTAAACATTTTGGATATTAGTTCAAGTGGCTTGATGCCCCAGAAAGCACCAATCATATTAAGAAAGAGTTTTCTAATTATCATTTTTTTTTGTTTCCAATGGAAATTTCATGACGCTCACATTCCATCACCAAAATTTCATACTTCTATCCTTAATACATCATTGCAATATTCGTTTGAAATTTTTGAATTTTCAATCTTTTTCATCGTTAGAGGGCGCAATTATAGTGTTCGAAAGATTGCAAAGGTGCACATCGTAATATTTCATCAATTCCTATCTAACCCTAATAAGAATGTTTTATTTATCTCTAAAAACAAACAATTATCTTCTAAACTAAAAAAAAGTGTGTTTTCCAAACCCACTGGGTCTAAGGGGTCAATTCATTGTTAGCAATAGAAACATCGTGACCTTCACATTCCACCGCCTAAATTTCAAACTTTTAGCATAAATATATCGTTTCAAATATTCACTTGAAATTTTGGAATTATCAATCCTTTCCACCGCTAGAGGGAGTAATTGTAATTTTAGAGTGATTCCGGAAGTGCATATCGTAATATTTCATCAATATTTATCCAACACTAAAATAATTTTAAATTTATCTCAGTAAACAAAAATGTTCGATGTCTACAGACGGACAGACGGACGGACAGAGAGACAAACAGACGGAAAGAAAGACAAACAGATGACAAAGCGAAACTATTATCCCGTTTTCTTTGAAAACGAGATAAAAAGGTGTGTTTTTCCACCCCATTTGGGTCTAAGGGGTCAACTCATTGTTGGCAATGAAAACTTCGTGACCTTCACATTCGACCAAAATTTCAAACTTCTAGCATAAATACATATTTTGTAATATTTGTTTGAATTTTGTAAATTTCAACTGTTTCCGCCGCTTGAGGCCGTAATTAAGCTTTAGAGAGATTCGGAAAGTGTATATTGTAATATTTCATCAATACCTATCCAACACTAAAGGAATTTTTATTTTGCTTTGTAAACAAAAAGTTCGATGTCTGCAGACGGACAGACAGACAGAATACAAAGCGAAACTATTAGCTAGTTTTCTTTGAAAACGAGATAACATGCTCTGAAACTTGGTTGCTTAGTTATTATGACAATCATGGATTGTTTAAAACTGAGGTTGAGGATGAATGGAACCGTTTTAAACAGGATATTCTTGACACCAAAAATCACTGAAAAAACAGGAGCACCGGAGGCAGGGTCATTTCAGTGGTAAGACAAATCAATAAATTTTTGAAGGAAGGGAATACAAAACTAAGCTGAATCAACCAACCCCTACTAATGTAAGTAGACAGAATTACAGAGGTATTAGTACGCATATGAAATACGAGTTGAATCTGCTAAGAATCTTTGGCTTGATAATCGGCTACCAAAGTAGAGAAAGTTGATAGTGCAACAAACAGAGCGTTCTACCAGATAGTTAATATTTTGTGTGAGTAAAAAAGCAAAATGCATATAAAGACTGATTAATAAAAACGGCAAGGTCTGTCACGGTTAGATTGGGCTCGGCATTTCAGAGGTGCTCTGAAAAATATAGTTATTTCTATTACCAATGTTTATCAGGAAGATAAATAGATAACGGTTTATGTCCAGCAATGTATTCCCGTCAGAAGTTATAAATTAAAACACACAAATCACCAAATGAAATTTCTACAGAAAACTGAGCGCTGGAAATGATCTTTTGTCAAATGATGACTGTAGTGTTGAATATTTTCTACGTAAAGGATTCCTTCTAAGGATTTTACTCCAATTTTTATTACCCCTATTTTGCTACAGATATTATTTTCAAGAAAGGTGATTGTTCTGGGTCTTGGTAAAGTTCATTGCATTATTGCTTTAATGGAATTAATCATTTGGTTGACAGACAACAATCAAACAATTGCAGTCCATTAGTGGTAGGGTCTCCACATATCAAATGTTTTCGCAAAATTGGGAAATGTCCAGAGTTTAAAAAACCTGTGGTTAGTACCTTCGTAGATTTCAAAAAGGTCTTTGACTCTATTGACTGCCATAATTTGTGACTGTCGTGAGATGGTATAGCATATGCAATGAGCTATTTAACATATTCATGACTCTTTATAATAACACATGGAGTTGTGTGTGAGTTGGCAAACTTGCACTGATTTGTTTAACATTACTAGTGGAGTTCCACAAGGTTGCATTTTGTTACCTTTCTTTCTTTTTCGGTTATTGATTGTATCATGAAGTATTTGTAACGAGAGAGAGAATGGATGGTCTAGAGATTTGTAAATGTGTCGATTAACTTATGCTCATGATTTCGTTTTGGGGATATAATGTTGAAAAGACGAACTGTTTTATTAAAGCCATTGATGAAGCTGGTAAAATTGAAAAGATATGATGTTAAATAGAGAGAAAACTAAAATAATGGATATTGATGAAGTTATCGAGCCAATCATTTGTATTTTAGTTCTTTTGAATGGTTGTGCTCATGAGAAAATTTCCCAGTTTGACTCTCTCTCTAATTGTGTGATAGATACTGATAGTGTGAAACTACTGTGTATTTTTGTTGGGACTTTCAAGCATTTATAGATTATAAGGGGAAAAAACGCATAAAGCAAAGATTAAAATACACAATATAATCGTTTGTTCCATTCTGATGTTAACTATGGTAAAGACACTTGGACGTAATTAAGCAAGATAACAGAAAAGTTTATGCTCATGATTCTAAATATTTACGTAGTGTCCTAGGTGTTAGCGTTTTTGAATACTTAAGAATGATATGGTTAGAATAAAGAGTCGACATCAGTTGTGGGGAGAAACTGGGTTGGTTAGGCCTTGTTGCCCGTATGCATTGCTATAGATTTGCGAATAGGATTATGAAAAGCGTCCCTAAAATGCCTCGGAAAAGGAGGGAGACAGAATGCGGTGGGCAGACAATCTGAAAGAGAAGCGTGTTGTAATCGCATTTCAGTGGCCAAATGCAGCAGTTGTAGCTCCCGATAGACGCATTTGGAGAACTGCTGATGATTATTTATGTATATCTGTATTGGAATAAAACATATATCCTGAAGTCATCAAGCCGTTTATATTTCTTCAATATTTGATGAAATTTCTTGTATATTGGCTTCAGTGTAACACTTAAAAGAAAAAATAATGAGTAATGATCCAAAATTTGGCATAATTCTCGTACTGAAACATCAAGCCAAACACTTTCCGTCTTCTAATATAATTCCAGTTATAATATTAATTAGTAAGAAATTCAATTTCTTGGGGCGGAGGATGTCTCAGTCTGTAGCGCGTCAGACTTGTAATCTGCATTTCCCGGTTCTGGTCCCAACTTGGCTTGTATTGAGAAGATTTTCCGTTGATCCCTGTTCTGACCTAGGTCGGAAAGGGGGACACCGACAGGTTTGAAAAGATCCCTGGCAGTAGGATCGGACATAAAGCCGTGGCAACGTGTGTAGGAGAGGGGATTGAGATCGATGCACAATAAAGAACTCACTGGATGCTTTTTGGTGACCATGCCACTTAGCCCATTATGGGAAAAAAGTGCCACTGTCAGAGCAAAACAACCCGACGTTGAATTCTCACACTACAACGAAATAGGGAACTAGAACACGAATCGAAATTCCAATATTATGATTATTTTGCATGCTATCTGCGAAAAGACATTTGATAACATTCTCGCAAATCTATTCTCGTGCAATGTGCTAATCGTAAACTTTACACATGATGATTGACATCTTTTGGAACATCCTTATCAAATATCTACTAATTTACCTAACACAGTCATCAGACTATCAGAAATATCCTCACAGAGTTTATCGTTCTTTCGAAATTTTCCACAGGAGTAGCTGAAATGTGGAGTGCTCTCTTTATGTTTATGAGGGATCAGTATCGTTCCAGTATTTTGTTTTGTCCAGCAATGTTCCCGAATTGAAACAAGAGTACAAACAAAGATATTTAGATTATACAGTTCAATAACATTTCGCATTTAAGTGAGAAAAGTGACACATATTTGATAAGTCTAAATCATATCGTATAGGTCAATAACGAATCCATCAAGTCCATTGGGCTATGTGAGGTCAGACTGTAAGGACACAATGCGGCTTGGGAATCGAAACTTTCACAGTTCTCATAGATATAGGTAAGTTGGGAAGTGATCATTAGCTATTGACTTATCTATGAACTAAAGCAGTTGTTTCCAATTTAATTTGTCTAAGGAACCTTTTCGCCTTCGAAACTCATTTGCATAATCCTTAATAAAATATTTATACTGAAGCTAAAAACCCAGACCACAAATAAGTCACGATAATAACATATAAATATTAAACATAAATATGAGAGCAACATATTAAATTGCATGTATTTGGAAACAAAAATGCATTTCATTTTACAGAAAAAGAAGAAAATTTCATTAACAGCATTTTTTTATATTATAATAGTATATTTTCGCGGAACCCTTATTTTCACTCCACGAACCACCATTTGGGAAACACTAATCGATACGAAGCGTCGAAAGATCGACTGCGCAGTCTCATAGTCACCCCATAGTGTGCCAGTTTCTCCTCACACCCACCCACTCATCGATAACACACTACTCGGCGCACAAAACCTTGATCTTGGAATTGCGATGCTTCAGACACATGCACAGATTGAATCTTACTCTTAAGAGAGGCCAAAATCCTCTTTGCTGACTAGGAGCAAGTTATCCCCAGCGAAACAATTCTCTGTTGATTTTTATCGAACCTTTTGCGAAAACTGGATGTATATTTTCTAATTTCCAGTTTGCAACACCCTTTCCTGTTTAAAAGAAAATTTAATGCAAATATTTGCATCGATTTCCACTCTAAATAATTTTAGGACAGATTTTATTTCACTTGAAATATTAATCCATTTAGTAAGATAATTAGTAGTAAGTTTTACTCTCGCACACTAGTGGACGTGAGATATCCCTTAAATTAATTACCACTGTCGAAAAAGGAAGCAAAGGAATTTATTATTTTCAGATCTTGAAAAATTCCACCTGTTCTATGGTTGCTCAGCAGATTAACGTAAAGATTAGCAAAACTTTTAATTTTAGCATTTTAATTGCAGCATTAGTTCGAAAAGGTTTGAGATCCCTACTTATAATTTGGGGGTGATATATTTTTGGCGTTGATGTGATTTCATTACAGCTTATTTTTTAAAACTTTTTTCTACATGTGTTAACTTTTCATCAAATGATCTCCAAATGTTCGAAACAATTAGAGGTTTGTGTTATATCAGTTTTAAACTTATTCATTTTTGAAATATATTTGAGCAACTGAAGCAGTGAGCGCATACCGGATTGCTTCAATATTAACGTCTAACTTTATTGTTTTTTTAAGGAAAACGATTAAACCTAATTGTATGAATTATATATTTACGAACATGTTTTTTTGGGGGGGTGGATTCAAAAATATCAGTCTTGTTGCTAAAAGTATGCATTTGATTACACTCTGTATACAAATGAATGCATCAGATGGCAAACGATTACACAACATACACGCGATACCAAAGTTCGGGAACTTACATAAGGCAACAAGAATGAAGATTAATGCATTTTAAAATATTGGGCGATGGAATTAGGTGATAATCAGAGTGAACACGTTTATAATTAAAGATACTATTTTTGTTACCTTTTTCCTAAAGATGTTTTACTCTCTCGCTCCTTGCTATCGTCTTAAAGACAAGATTTCTTTCATTTCCCATTTTGTTGCGATTTAAATGAAAAATGCCTTACAATATATTTCGCTATATACTCGCCAGTTAACTGAAAAAAAAAACAATTTTTTTTTCTTTACCCTGTTGGTAAACTGAACCGCTCTGTAAAAATGAATCAAAATTAATTGTCTTTTGTTTTCCCAACAGTTCACTCTTAGCATCATGACATACTTCAATAATATTTCCATGCTGAATATCCTAAATTTTTAGTCGTTATATGCATCGTCTGAGAGTTTAACCATTTTATAATTTTTTTTCTCTCGTAGGTTTTTTTCCTAGTTGACAAAAAACATTAAGTCTTGAATCCGAATTCTCTTATTCTTAGATTGCAGGAGCAACTTTAAATCCATTGGATTTATTCCTCATGCTGCGAATGCAATGTATCCCTCCATCCCATCTGCTCGGTGAGAGCAGCATCAAGTGCATGTTAAAGACTCTGACGTTGCAAGAAGTCTCCCCTCTGATTCCACTTCCGCCCTTATCAGCTGTCCCGTTGTCCCCCTTCTCCCAACCCTGTCCTCACTCTTGTGGGTACCCATGAACAGATAAAACAAACACCAACAACTTTTTCGGAGCAAGCCCAAACTATTCATTAGATATTTTTCTCTAATCCTAATTTGATATTCAGTCTCAGTTTAATGTTATGTCAGTTTTGATGATATAACATTAAACTTTTATGAGAGTGACGAGCGATATGTACATTTTTAATTGCTTAATTCAAAATAACATACTATATTATATTTACTTTTAAATCCATTTTCAAGTGAATCTTTAGCTCCACTATTCATATATTTTTAATAGTAGCTCACACATCCTTTATTGTCCGCTACACCTTGACCTGATTTTAAAACCCTTATTTTTAAGATTAATTCTTCTAGAATCAATCTAAACGGCGGTATATAAACTAAAATAAAGTTAAACTTATTCAGTTGCTCAAATATATTTCAAAAATGAATAAGTTTAAAACTGATATAACATTAATATATAATAATTAATTTACATAAATTCTTTTAAACAAATTGATTTTGCACATTAAGGATCCCAGAAGATATCAGTAGGAATAAAAGTAGTTATGAAACATTTAGAAACAATTAAAATATTTGAGTATAAATGAAAAACCTTTTAGATATTAATTTTTCGTTTCACTATTTTTTGCTCTCAGATGCATTTATAGCTCAACAATAGCAAGAATAAATCCTTTTCTGTTACTCTCAGAACCAAACGAAAATTCAGAAGGTAAACTGAAAAAAAAAAGTTTGAACGAAAATCAACAAGTGATAAATTTTGGCCCTACGTGTATAGAAGATCCCACTTAATATAATCTTAAACTTTCTCCAATTCCGACATGATTTATTTCTTAGCTCTGATCATTTTTCTTCCTTTTTGCATTTTTAAATCTGATTTCCACAGCACCTAAAAAGTCTTGATTAACTTATTTTCCTAATAGCTATTCAATGTTTCCTCCAAATAAGCATGACTTAAAAATTTCATTAATGAACATTAGAGGCTACTTAGTCTTATTATATATACATACGTAATATCTTAGCGATTAATGCCATGCAATTCACTGAAACTCAATTATCTAAATATAAATGGGTAATGATAAAACGCATTCCGTATCCATGCTATAATGATAAAAAATGTCGAAATAGAAAGAAAACCGAATTGAAAAGGAAGAAATCATCCTGTTATTCAATAAGAAGCATTGAAAAGGAATCTACAACGAACAGTAGAAAAGACAACAAACATCGCAACTCATTACACTACGAAAAAATCAATGTTTTTCTTCAATGATAAAGGGGACTAAAGGGAACTCGAATATTTAACAAGACACTTAACCTTAATCCAGAGGTTCTCCAACTTTTTGGCACTGCGACTCCATTGAATTGTAGCAAATTTATGCGACCCCTCCCTAAATGTAGGACCTACGCAATTATATCTAATGATTTCATTATATTTAGATTGGATAAAATAAAGCAAAATTATGTTTTTTTGCATTTAACACAATACATTTGTCACAAAACACATCATACAAATGAAACAAGGTGTGTGTGTATCTGTCAACGCTGTAACTTCAAGACGGAAAAATCTAGGAGACTGAAACGTTGCATGCTGCACATGAAACTTGCACTTAAGCTGTTGTTTTCACTTTTTACATATTTCTTTCCACCAAGGGGATTTTTTCCGTATTTCCCTTCTCTTCATTGTGGTTAAAAATGAGAATAACAAGCGTTTGATTCCGCCACTGTTAATAAAAAGAAAGAAATACGTGAAGAAAATACCCCTGAGCAGCACTTTTTTGAACAAAATGGGCTACATGACCAAGTCATAAGGACTCCAAGGGCTCAGAGAAGGTTGGCGAAGGTGATCCACCGCACAACTTTTAGGAGACAAATGCAAACCTCCCTGAAGGCCATCGAACGTGTTCTTTAACGTACTCAGGGCATGGCTGTCCTTCACAGAAGGCTTAACATCCCATCCGACGGAAACCTTTCAGTTCAGCTGTGCTCTGGTGACAAATAATTTATGTCTTTCATGCCACATAACACATCATCCTCAAGCAGTCATGGACTACAGAGATCCAATCAGAACTGTGTGATTCAGATCCTCCTAACATACCTACCGTGAGTTACTGCTAGCATTTAGCCACAGCAGGCCATTCTAACAAGGTATGTTTTGCATTCTTAGGCCTTTAGGCACACTGTTCATAACTCGACTCTGTAATCTTTTCTATCTGTTCTACATGCGAACAAAGTGTGCCAAATAAACCTAGTCTTTCTGTGCAGAGACTGCTCAAAAATGGTTGCTAACCCCTTCGCCAAGTCTCACCATTACTTGCATATTCAAATGCATGTAGAATCAAAAACATCAACATTTCTGTTATCTTGCTTGCAAACTATTCAAGATTCACAACCATAACAAATTTCAGAAAGGATCAAACTATTATACACCCTCTAAATTTACTCTTTAGAAGTATACATCTAATTTGTAGCCCATACATGATCTAGTGGTTAGCATACCTAGTTATTAGACCATCGGTATGTGTTTGTAGTATAAAAAGCCAAGAAATCTTCTAAATTATCTCCGTCGTTTGTGTAGGGGAGTACCTTCTTTCCTTTAAATATATTTCACAAATTCCTCAAAGTCTCAGCAACTTTTCCTGTTTATCTCATGTCACACATCATCGGTATCTGATATACAACACCCGAGATAGTTTTGCCGAGAAACTTTCTCAAGAGGGAAGCTATTGAATAGAAGAGAAACGCCACCTGCATTACTCTTAATATTCAGTTTGTATCTGTTGATCGATGGACTAGAAATGCCACTAAGATTAGCTGTAGGTTATCCGTAAACTTTTTTTGTTTGCACTGATACATTATCTGTACATTCAGTGTTAATAAATGTATACAGTTTATTGGAGCTTTATATTAATTGCAAAATTAAAATATTTTCGAAGTAAAAAAATTTTTCATCTTTTTCCAAAAAACTTTGATTTCTGTAAAAAAAGCTCTAATTAGCAAAAGTTTCTCTAATTAGCTTTCATCCTAAGGAATCCCTTTATAACACTTTTCACCATTTATTTATCGCCATAATCCTTTAGCAAAATTTTCGGTTTATAAGTTGTTTATTTCCCCAATACATTTTGTTGTATTTTAATGTTCAGAAAGCACATTTTGCATTACCATAAAATTGTTTAGCAAATGGTTTATATCATAATCAATTATTGTTTTTCATTTTAGACAGCAATCTAAAGTTACTACGTCACCAACCTGCAAATGAAAATAAGATTTAGTCAGTTTATAAGCTAAAAGAAACAGAAAAAAACTTTGCTTTTCGATGTATTTCAACATTTACTAAGAGTAGAAAGGTTTACCAAGAGCAGATCATTAGTTTACAGTAAGTGACTTCTGTTGTTGTAATACGAAATGTTCGCAATTATTTTGCACCAATGCCTAGTAATTTAGGTAACATTTCGTTAAAGAATCAACATGATATTCCGAAGCATAATTTGTTTTTATTTCATCATTAATCTGGTAGAAATAATAATGACTTATAGTTAGGGACGAAAATATAATATTTTTATGTGAAAAAAATTGATTCAAAAATAATCGCTCGGTTACTGACATTATTCTCGTTTAATAAATTATTATTTTTTTATTTCTTTTCCGATGAGGCTTTTATTGCCTAAAAGAGATCCTAATTGCCGAAAAAGAAAAATATAAGCGAAATAAATTGCTCTGATTCCACATGACGCCTTTTTTAATTTTTTTTTATTTTTATTACATTTATTTTTTTTTTCTTTGCTAAGAATCTGCAGTCAATTGGAAATCAATGTACAGAAATTCTTTCACGAATGAGAAATATTACATCATGGTTAGATGAACGATATCTTTAAAAACACAAAATAGTAGATATCATTTTGACTCTTTCAAACGTCCGTTGTCTTTTGCAATATTGACCATGCTAATTAATGCCAGTTCCTTCGTCAAAAATAAGAAAATTTTCAAACATAGCAAAAGAATTTTCTCTTACAAAATCGACGACAGCAGAATATGCTGGTTCTATCTTACTCCTAAATTCTTCATTAAAAAACAACAATAGCCTTAAACTTAAGATCATTTTGATATTCTGAACCAGATTTCAAATGATAAAGCTTTTAAATCGAAAAGGAAGAAGTGCGCTAGAAAGAAATGTATCCTTACAATTGTCTGGCGAAGGAGTCCTGCTTTGGGCAACTTCACTTCTTCGTATAAATAGCTGTCATGATATATCCTATTTTGCTCATGCTCAATCTGTTTGGTATGAATTGGGATTAATTTTCTTTTCAGGAATTTAATTTCAGAGTAAACAGATACATACTAATATGAATAAATTCCCAGCGAAGCTTTAAAAGCTCGTTTTGGGGAAAAGTTACACATAATTTACATAAAAGAAGTATTCAGCATAATATTGTCATAAAACAGAAATATTTTATGCAATGGAAAGCATGTATACAAATAGAATGCAAAATAAACATAAATTTATAGTGCAAATTATTAACACAAATATTACATGACAGTTTGATCTAAAGTCCTGTAAATATTAAATGCCAAGTAGGTAATTGATTGAGCAACTAATTTAGGTGTAGTTTTAAGTGATCTCGCTATTTTATTAACAATACTTCTTGCTTAACTATAGAATAACAGGTAAGACTATCGCATTTCACAAATATTTTGGAACCTGAAACTTTATATTACTAAATGACATTGGTCACACTCTTAATTGTCTAATTTTTTTGTAATCTGTGAAAAATTAATTCTCTACTAAACGCAAATTGCGAAAATGTATTATACACAATAAATTTAAATTTGCATCCGTTTCCGATCCTAATGGCAGATAACATTCTGCCAAATATGAGGGTTGAATGCTGGTGGGGAAAAAATTGGTTGCAAAACTAACCTTGAAAACAAGAAAATTCATTTAGGTATATTTCTTCGATTTATTCACGTTAGCATATTTCCAAAATCCACTAGAATGAGTACTTAAAACTATATGCCATCATTTCCTACATTTATTGTGAAACAGATTCATATAAATCGCTATCAACTAACTCGCAAATATTTAATGCAGAATAAAAATAGAGATTCTAATATTATGTCATTCAATGTCTTAATTTATTGCGTAGGATTGGTTTAGTTCCTTTTACCTCTGGAGATTCGTGGTGTAAAGTGACTGAATACATATCTCTTCAAGATCCAAAAACAGAATAGTTTTAGGTTAGAGCGAGACTTCTTTTGCAGCCATTTCCTTTCTCTCTGGAAGAGGGGGGGGGGGAGTTTAAAACACTGGTCAAGACCGATTGAGTTTTGTGACCACAAACATAAATTTTTTCCTGCAAAACAAATTTCATTCTTATTTCTATACTTCGTAATCAAAGAATTTTTATTTTATTGCCTATAACTAATTTAGCAGAGTCTCCTTTATTTATATTGCTGAAATTATTTATTCGAATAGAGAGAGCAAAGTTTCTAAGGTTAAAATTATCATAAAACAAAAGTCGTCAATTATTTTCTATCAGCATCGAGTTTTCCCGAGAATGATATGCCAATCTACTGAAATTCTCCTAACAGCAATAATCCCTTTCCTAATCATATAGATGAAGGCACGCAAAATTAGTTCATTATGCAATTTTATGACTGCATAAAATAATGGAATAACCTTGAAAAATAAGAGAAATATTTAAATAACCGTAGAACAGCTCATCTGCAAAGTCTTCTTTCTGGTGAAAAGAATGGATCTTTCCAAAATGCTCCATATAAGAAGACACAATTTCTTATTTCATTTCTATCTGCAACAGATTAATAAAGTGAAAAGTGATGGTTCTCTTCTTCTTTTTTTTTTTTTCAAAAACGAGCGACTGAGCATCAAGTTTTCCTGTTATCTTGCTTATAAAATGTCCAATCTCTACCATAACTAATCCTGGAAAGAACCAAAGTAAATAAGAACCAGCCTAAGTTCAGTCTTTAGATGTATACGCGTATTTCTCCAGACTCCCATAGATTCTGAAACGTCACAATAGCAATTCTTATTTTTCTGTTATCTCATGCTGCACATCACCATATCTGTTACATAGCTCCCAAAATAATTAAACTGAGACACTTGCTCAAGGGCGCAATCATTCGGAAGAACTGAAGAACCATCTGCCTGACCAATTTTCATCACTTTAGTTTGATCTCTGTTTATCACCAAACCTACTCTATTACCAGTCTCATCAACAACCCTAATGAAAGAATTCATCTTATAAACATCATAGCACAATTGTTTTAAAACGAAAACCAAATCATCCGCATAATCTAATTCACAAACTTTTCAAATATTTATAGCTTTTTAAAGCCAAAATCTTCCCATTGCACGGAATTCTAATAACTAAAGAGAAAAGGGGACAAATTGGTTCATGTCTTACCAACTCTAGCACAGGGCTCAATGTTATTATGAAGCGGCATCAAAATGCTAACTAGTCAGGTATTCCATTCGATCGGACAATCGACTACAAATTATGACGATCAACAGACTCGAAAGCTTTTTCGAAATCTACGAAAGTCGTAACCACAGGTTTCTCAATCTCTAAACATTTCTCAAGAATCTACCTATGTAAAAATGTTTCATCTATACATCTCCTACCACTTCTGAATCCACACTGTTCATTAGGAGGTTGTTCATGAACCAAATTCTTAATTCCATTAAGCACAACAAAGATAACTGATCAAGTTTCTCAAAAAATATGGATAACAATGGCTATGCTAAATTCCTTAAGAACATGTTTATGATAAAAGAAATATACAATAATTCAGTTAGCCATGTGAGAAAAGGAACATTCCCAGCTCTAGCTATTTTGGCAATAATTTCATCTACCCCAGGGGATTTATGTTGTTTTAATTTAGATGATTATTAGATACCAAGGTAACTGTAGACTGTGATATGGAGTCAACATTAGAACCAGTAAGGCATCTATCCTCATTACAAACAATAGTAGAAAAAAAGTTATAATATAGAAATACCCTATTGCTCAGAATAACTCTGAAATTCTCAGCCTACCTAGCCATGAGAGAATAATCTCTTTCAGGCACTTTACCATGTTTGTAACAATAACTATCTGGTACAGCTCTCTACTGTTGGGGTAACTGTTTCCTCTGCTTTGTCAGCCAAGCTATTGAGCCAAAAATTCTTATAATTTTTAGCTGATCCTTTACACGTCTATTAATCGCTTTGTAATGTTTTCTCTGAGGAAAAGTAAGGTGATGATTCAGACTATTCCCTCTATTCCTTCTTTCATAAATAAGCTCCATAGTTTTATCACTTAAATAGCTTTGTCTCTTATGTTCCTTTTTACCCAAAACAATGCTTTTAGTTTCGCGAAAAGCCTGTTTGAACTCATTCCATTCTTTCGCAATTTCAGTAGTAAGCAAACCACGATTGTCATCGTGACTACGTGATCTATTTTGGCAAGCTTCGGCCATATCTGGATCTTCCAGAGCTTCAGTATTAAAGGCAATTTTTTAACCTTGCCCCAACATTTCTTCAGCTTCAGTTCCAAAACAGTTTTGGCAAGGTACGGTCACACCCAATTTCGACTGCATATACATGATTTGTTATTCTTAACCGAACTAGCCCATTTGCTGTTACTTAATACGCAAGCGATCATATTTCAATGCAAACTACAAGGAAAAATCCTGTGTATTTATAAATGTGGCAATATTCGTAATCCGTATTAGTTATTCTCCACCCATTAAGTTTATTTACCTCTCTAGAAGACATTCGCCGTTGCAAGTACCAATACAAAAAGGACCTATCTACCGTGCCCAAAGATTATAAAATTAACCATAAACGCTCATGATTATCCAAAGGATTTTCTATTACAATGCTTTATCCACGTCACCCTAATACACTAAAACTGATTTTTACTTGTTTCGTAGACATGGTTTTTCCTTTCCTTGCTTTTCTTTTCAAAATGTCATCTTCTCTTGAAAATGAGAGGATTTTCACTCGAACCACAAATCTTGGATCAGTTCGATCAAAGAGAAATTTTAAATTCTTTAACCGATAATTAGTTTCGAGAGTCAACTAAAACTGTGTGGTTTTATTTTTGATATTAACCGGTTTATTTTCCATCTAAATGAAGTAAATTGAAGAAGCTTGTTTTCAAGAAAGAGAATATTTAGATAAGCAAAACTTCTCTTTCAGCGAAATGTCCTTTTTATTAGCCCCATTTCTCAACCCCTAACCTTATTGCTTCTGGAAAAATTACGGAGAATCCGGACATACAATTCATGGAAAGATGTTACTCTCTAACAAGAATTTGAACGATATTTCTGAATGCAACAAATCCATACAACTATTGGTAGGTTTTCTTGTTTTTGGAGTTTCTCAGAGGTTCTAATCTTCCACCAAGTCAGTCCTCTTTAATTTCATAGAAAAGAATTTGTTCGAAGCTTTCTTCCTTTCTTTCTGTTTGTGTTTGAAATATCTTTCAAATTCTTGTGTAGCATGTTCTTCTCACACAAGAATTTGACAGATATTTTTGAAAATTGTGAGCCTCTCGGAAATGAGATGAGCAGTAGAGGGTGGTATGGTGAGATCAAACAGGGTAATACGGTGATGACTCTGGTCATGAGCAAGATCATCATCAGCATAAGCAAGATGTCGAAAGTCAGTCAAAACCTTCTGTGATATAATTGAACCCTGAAAGTTTTTATGCCCTTTTAAATATGTCAGAATGACAAAGAATCGTTTGAATATTATTTTCTGCTCTGTAGCTAGAAATATTTTACAGTCAAATGTAGGACATTGAAGTTATCTTAAGAAACGAATCGGCTTTACGATTCCTATACTAAAAACCTACGTATTCCATGTTTATAGTATAAATATTTCATGTTTATGCCGAAATGGTGGTTCCTTTTGCTATTATAAAGTACAATGGTAACGGTGTGATTCCTGCACGCAACATTTTATGAGAATGGCAATCTTTTAAGGACACAGACGGAAACATTTACCTTTCACTGGATACGAGTAAGTCGTAAATTTTGTTTAATGCGTGAGATGTCATTTATTATCAGTAAATTATCTAGTTCGTCCAAAGAACAGATCATGGGAAATTTAAATATCCGCTAATTTTCTGATGAATAGCTTTTCAACAATATTTCAAAAATGGGGTTTTAAAATATTTTGCGAAAAAAAAAGACTAAAAACGTTTAATTCTCAGACACGATGATCTAGGAAATCGCTGTTTTTAAGATTCTCTCAATGGCATACATGGTTTCTTTACTGATTAAAATAAGTTACTAATTTGGAAGAGGATATTACTTTGAATTAAAAACAATGTTATGGATGTAAAGGCGAAGAAAAGACAAACTTACTTGACTGATAATGATGTAATTAGTATTTCTGTTGTAAATTTACAGATTGATTCAGATACAGTATTAATTGAAGTTTAACAAACGTTTAAATTATTAGTCAAAGCTGATAAAAATGACAGTCAGCAACAGAGAATTGTAAATGATCTTTTGTAAATGATGAAAACACAATGTTGCCCGAAATCCGTTCGATAACGATGGTAAGTTAACCTTGGAAAAGGAATCTGTGATGGCAAAGGGGGATAAGCATTTAAACGATGTTTTTTATTTATATATATATTCGTAAGTACATATGAGTCGTCCCGTGGCCGAGTGGTTAGCGCGCTTGGCTACTGATCTACGGGACCTGGGTTCGAACCCCGGGTAAGGCATGGATGATCGTGTTGTTTTCTGCTGAGGTCCTGCCATCCTCTCAGATCTTCTACTGTGGCATATAAACTGACAGGATCCTGTCAGACCTCTGTGGCAAGCAGCTGCTTGAGGGGGTATTTTAAGTACATATGTATGAAACAATTTTATTCCTATTGCTTCCAAACGACTTCTTGCAGTTCAAACGAAATTGCTGCTGAAATATTAAAAACTGGTGGTGATTCTATTTTTGCATAATTGGTCAACTCGTGAATATTTTATAACAGTGTTTTTGTTTCGTGATGACTTCGCGAACGTAATAATTATTCCTTTTTTCTACCACAGTTATCATTTTTTTCCTAGAAAAGTGTTTTGCATAATTGTGTTCAAAACAATTACCTCTGATTAATAGCTTTTCATAAAGGTTAGGGATTGTATAATATTGGAAGTTTCCGTTCTATGAGACTCCTGAAAAATTATAGTTGCAGCAGTTTTCGATCATTTTAGATCTTTTAACGAAACAATTTCCAACGTTAGAGGAAATCTTATTTGATGATATTGACAGTTAAGATTGGGTGCAGCTTGTCGTCTGTCAAAATGGGATAATCTGATTTATTTCTACGGCTTTTTAGAATATGTAGAGCGTCTGGGAAAAAGGAAGAATAAATTAACGTAAGTCTGCATTTGGTTTTTTCAAAACATTTTGCTTGGTTGAAACTTGGGCTTTGTAAAACTGAAACGTGGAAAACTTGAAAAGTTTAACTCCAGATGATTAAGAAGTATCATGGGTAATGAATGGTTCGAATTTGATAGTAACGATGAAGAACGCGAAAGGCCACCAACTAACTGCAAGTAGCTCTGCTGTAAATAGAGATTTCAATGTATTTGTTACGATGTCTTCATGGAAAACAGATAAATAAAATTTAAAAAAATATTCCCTCAAACAGCTGCTTGCCACAGAAGCCTGATAAGAGCCTATCAGTTTAATACGCCACAGAAAAAGGTCTGTGATGATGGCGAGACTTCGGCAGAAAGGAACACAAACATCCATGCCTTACCCGGGGCTTGAATCCAGGTCCTTTAAATCCATAGCCAAGCGCGCAAACCACTCTGTCACGGGATGGCCTTAAAAACATCTAGAGATTCTGAAAACTTCTATCAGAAACGCTCAAAAATTCCAGAACCAGTTGTAGTTTTCTTTCAAGTGATGCCACACCTTCCCAGCATGATCATCAAACTGTCAACTTGACAAATCAGTGGTATCATCCAAACAATTTTTTATAATGCCAAATAGAACATTTAGTCGTCCAGAAACAAAAGCTACAGAAATATTTTGACTTCTGCTATTCCGTAAAATTCAACCACGGATTCTCTGTAAATCCTAAAATTTAACTTTTTTGTCATTTTTTTCTTCTTGAAAAGGACATTATTCAATAAACACAATCGAAATTGGAAAGTGTAATTTGAAGGAAAAGCTTTTAAAATTTAGAAAGCAGACATCAACATATATGAACATTGCAATTCCAAAGAAAGCACGAACTACATTTTATTGAACTTTGCAAGTTTGAGACAAAAATGAAGTACTGAAGCACAAGAATTTTACATGATATCAATTTTGGAAAATGAAAAGAAAATACTAAAGAAAATTACAGATTACTTTAAAACATTTAAATAATTTGACGTCTTTTGTTAGTATTTTTGTTTCAAGACTTTCTTGCCGTGAGAGAGAAGGATTGGGTTTTATTCCCTGTTTCTCTCAGATAGAGGATTTCTATGGAAACTGTAATTAGTAATCATTCAAAATAATTAATACATTTCTCACTTCGAAATTTTTATAATTAGTCTCTTCTGTATTAATCACTAACCTACTTTATTACCATCATAATTAACCGAACCAATAATTCGGCCATTGCTATTACCTAAAAGTAAACAATATTTTTGTGTTTGATTTGTGCATAAAATGCTAAATAAACTGAAAAAGAAATTTTCTTGTTTTTTAAAGGCCATAATTAGCTTTAGCAGCGAAATACTGAATGAAACTTTTCTGAAGATCATCTGAGGTTTGTTGTTTTTCATAGTCTTATTTTGTTTAAAGCTCATAGTCAGCAGCAAACATTCTGCTATCGATGCTGAATGCAAAACAATTTATGAAGGTTATTTTGTGCTCATTTCGCAAGAAACATTTGCGTCGATGTGTGTTGCAATTCGTTGGATGTTATGAGTGTTTATTGGCAGGCTAATGCTTTAAGACCTGAATAATTTGCAATTTTATTTCCCACTCTTCTCTCCTATTACATATTTATCACATATGTAGTATTTTGTTTGATTTTTGTCACTCAATTCCACTCTACTAAATAATTACTAAATGCTACGCAAAATTCCAAAAATCTCTCTTTACCGACTAATTCATCTCTCTCTGTGAAGGCACTCTACCTCACCGCCTCTTTCTACGTCTGTTTTGTTGACTTTTGCATTTTCACGAAAAGCTTCACCCCTTAGAATTCATTCAAGCATTAAAGAAAATTTTTCTGTTCTGTTGCTCGTTCCTAATCGCAGCTTGAGGTTTTGTTTGAGAGCCAAAAGATATTATAGACTGAATCATTTTCCTCTTGTGAACTTTAATGGAATAATCAATTTCAGAATGTTACCTTTACACCACGGTAAGCATTCTAAAGATGAAGCGGAAGAATCCGATTCTGTGATCAATTCCCTCTCAGTTCATGAAGCCTAGAATCATCCTATAAACGGCTAAAGGAATTAATTTTCTATGAGTTAATGCAAGTTCTTCAAATGAATAAATAGCATCAGAAAACAGAACAAAAGTGAGTGGTGAGAGATGACAGTTGAAACGGAAAAGCATCCCCATCATCATTTGAACATAGCTCTCATGTTTCCTGTGCCTGTTAAATGTCTCAAATGTATTGTCTCAGATAAAGAAAACCCTTTCTTTCAATAGAAAAGGAGAGAGAGCGGTATGAAAAATATTAAATGTGGATCATTCACATATTCTGTCAGAATTGATATTGTTTGCAGGTTACGATTTAAATTGTTAGAAGCAAGCTCTATTTCATTTGCCATTAAGATGAATCCAGATGGCAGCACATTGCGTGATTTAGCTGATAGCATTGGAGTACGCAATGGAGCATTCGGCAAAAAGTTGTTCAGATTTCATATCTCTCCTCTAACCTCTAGAAGTTTTGCATGCCTCTTCACAAAACCAGTGGTGGAGATGAATTAGCAGATCAAGTGACCGGTGCAAAATTAAAAAAAATTACGTTAAATATAATAGGAAATAATTTTTTTTAAAGGGCCAATATGAAACAAAAATCTGTACGCCATTGACTCTGTTGGTGTGTTCTTGAAGAAATATTAACTGGCACAAATAATGAAATTTGATATTGCAATCAGATATAATCATATTTTCAAAGTATGTCATCTGATTATTGCATGAACATAGTGGGTTGTGTTATTTGGACTTTAACGTTCAAGTGATCAGTAACTTCTCGAACGCTTTCTTTTGTTGTATCACGTTCAGAAAGGAGGACTATTATTCCCTGTAACTCCATCACCTTTCAAATGGTATCTCAATGCAAAGTGATAGTAGGTTGATTTGTTGATTTCTAGATATTAAATGGTTTTTCTAATTTGCAAACTTTTGTAAATGTGTTATCGTTTTCAATATTAACTCAATGTTGCCTTAAAGTGGAATCATTTTCTTTTTCTTAAGTAGAACAGTTTAGAAGATCAAACAGAGAAATCTGAATAAAATTCGTTAAATTGTTCTTCGGATAAAATTCGGTTCTTCGTTGAAATTTCGTTGAATATTCTTCGGATACCGAAAGTAAACTTTGTCCCAAAATAGTTTACTTAAAAGTATTAAGCAAAATATTCGAACTGTTCAAATATCAAAACTTTTTATTAATCATAAGTAAACGATCAGATGTTTTGATTCTCTGCATCCTTGAATCTCTCTAAATAGCAGCATTCAATGTGAAAGGATTTAATTTGCAACGAAATTGTGACCTTACTCTACATTCATATCATCATTGAATTCATCTTATTTCCAACGTTCTGATTCTCCTTCTTCTCTGGGGGACGTCATTACCATTTCTCCTCTTCAACAGTATTTTCTGTAGAATTTGAAAAAGGGAAACGAAGGCACGATCGAAAAATGTTTTAGCAATTTAAATTGGAGACGAAAATTCACCTTGGTAAGGAGTATTTAGCAACTTTAAATCAAGGAATAGCACCCGTAAACATAACGCACTACTTAATTTGGGGATTGTTCTGTAAATCTAAGATGGAAAAACTTAGAATTTCTGTATGTAAATTGTTATTATTTTGTTTACGCAGACCTATGTAGAGCAAAATTTTCAAGCTATTATGGCTAAAATATCTCAGATATATTTAAAAGAGTTTACTACGCCTAAGAATAAAAAAAGAACTTTATAAAAAAAATATGTATTACTTAATATATAAAGTTTACTACGCCTTTAAAAGCCTAGAATTGTAATTTTAAAGTAAAAATTTCCCGATTTTTCCCTATAACTGCTGACGTGATTCAAGAATTTCGAAACAACTTTGTACGGCTTAAAATGAACATTTTTGATCAAATCATTTAATAATTATTGAATAGTGGTAATTTAAATGACGAAAATTTTTGGGTAAACTGATAACAAGTAATGCTTTTACAATAAGCAATTTACAAAGTTTTGACTAAAAACGTGTACGATATCACATCACTGACTATTAATATGATACGCGAGTGTAACTTCACTCATTTCGAAGAACACTTGATATTTCAAAGGAAAGACGGGCGAAAAAGACACTATGAAATGAATCTCTTGCATAATTCTTCATACCTTTATTACATAAGATGCAATGCAAAAGTTTAAAGTAAAGTGTTATAAAAAAGAGATATGAATCCAATAAAATTATTTTGACACAAATGCCGTACCTTTTTCATTACACAGAGCAATTAAGTATTGTTCCCCACACAACCATCTCCTTAATTTCAACACAAATGTTTGGTGCAACTCCATCCACTCCACATTGACCACCAACTTCATTCTGGATCTGACCCTCTAACTTGATCCTTTAGACAAGCTCTGCATGCCTGTCAGCATAACAACCAGCCGAATCCCTCCATTCATGAGATACTGTTTAAACTCAAAATTAATCCAAGAAACAGAAACAATAAACAAACAGCCACTAACCAATTCTTTCCTGCAGATATGCAAAGAAAAAGGTCATTAGAATGTCATGGCGATAGAGCAGACGTTAATATGGTGTTAGATGAGATCCAGATATTAGACTAACAAAAGCAATTTAAATCGCTCTGCAGTATGATATACGTCATGTGTTCGGATGTACTTAGAAAACGTGAAGACTCAGAAAACAAGTCAGACACAATCAACTCCAGAAACAGTAGTAAACAATTTTTGAGGATTTTAAGACAGTTTAATAGTTTCGAAGATTATAAGGAAAGATCTCTTATGAAATGCGTACCTAAATATATGTGAAATGAAATGAGATTACATCAGAATGCTTGTAAACACTACCAGTGTTAAAACCAAAGGGAAAAGTTATTATTCTTCATATTTAAATTTTGCAAATTAATAAACTTAGATATGAAACATCTGATTGTCCTTTGCAAGCATCTGAAGAGCATTCAAATTTTCATGTGATTTCGCTGTTTTCAAGATTTCTTCTGCAATTTTCTTCAATTGGCATTAAAAGTCAAACGAATCGATGATTTTTGAGTTGAATGATTTTTATTGTTTAATGATATTTTATATTTCGGTGTAATCGGAATTTGACGTTTTATATAATTTGCTGATGCCACTATTGCAGTAAAAATATACAAAGCCTTTCAGCCATATAGGCGAAACTTCTCATTTCTGGACTCTTCTACCCATCTGCTGGTTCCCATTTCTTCTATCATATTCTGATAAATAGAATATTGTATTCCCATTTCACTTCTTTGCTTTTTACATTTTCTTCTCATTATCAGAAGAGAACAGTTCGTCCACATGATTTAATCCAGCAATCTATTTTAAATCATAAATCCCTAAATCATAATTCGTAATCGGCAGTGTTATACAATTCCGATCGTAGTCTCTGTTCACTACCAACAAATTATTCTTGATGTTTTTGAATCCTCGTTTATTCTATTTCATTTCATACATGATATTTTAGACGATGCATTGCAAGTGTTAAAGTATTCCTGTTGAAACCAAATTTACAAGGAAGAGCGCGAATAAATATCCTCTAAAAGAAAGTCATGAAAATATGAAAACTCCTCCTGAATGTTACTTTCTTATGACACCTCCAACTTTTCATGAGCATTTTCTTTCACTTCATTAGTTTTGGCTTAATAGAGCTCATCAACATATACTGATGCAATTTCTAAATAACATACCAGAAAGAGAACTCATTCTTCGATATCTTGGGAAACTATTCATTTGACTCAAATGCCGGAATGGCATTATTATAGGTGTACACATTAAGAATGTATACGACGCACACTCTGCATTAGAATCCAATTCATTGGCAGTCAGGAATTTCGGAATCTTGAAAATATCGAAAGGAGAGTTGATTTTAATTTACGAAGAGGGAAATATTTTTGCTTTGGGGTAAACCTTTTTGCCTTAAATGGTTTCTGCTTTATTTTGCGCAGTACATTTTCAAACGCAGTGTGTAGCAAAACCATTATGACATTAAAACATCAAGAATATACATTATATTCAGCAATACCAGCAACATCATTCACTATTACGCTGCGTGTTAAGTCTTCCGAAACAGTTAAATGTTATCATGTCCACCACTTTTAAAAGTCTCTAAAGTTGAATTGTAAATGTTTTCGGGACAAAAGAGAGATTTTTTTGAACTTCATTTGATGGAGCAGAAGATCGAAGAAACGTTTTTTGCAAGCGTTTTGTAACTAAGGAGAATTTTTAAAGAAATTTGCTGTTTAAAGTTTTTTTTACTTATTAAAAATAACATCTCAGCTGCAGATCATATTTAGATAATAAAGTATCCTATATGATATAAATACAGCTCCAATTCTGTTTACTTCTGCACCTCGTACAATGATATACTTAGAGCATTCCTTCCATTTTCATTTTGCGTTTTCATTTCCTTTTCAAACATCACATCTTTTTCTTAACATAGTTATTTAGAATGTTTCATCGTTCTTTCAGATTTGAATGTGTTGTTAAATCAACGACATTTGGGAAACGTTTTATATTATCCTTCATGGTTATGATAGAATAAAGATTTCAGTTGTAATTTTCCATAGTATTATTATAATTATATTGACTGAATATTACAGGCAACAGAAAAAACTTTCAGATGATGATATCATGAACCCAAAACATTAACAGCGTTCACGTTTCGTTTCATTTCAACGTATTTTGGCACACAACCTACATTTTCTTGTGACTTTTGAGATTTCTATCAAACGTCAAAAAAGACAACTTTTATGAAAACAGAACAGAAATATTTGACCTCAAAAATTTATCTGAAAGCTGCATTTCATTAATTTGTCCGATATTCAATTTCCATAATAGAAGAAATGATTCGACATAAGAAAAATAGCGGTTAGAGTAAAGAACTGAAGCTTTTAGCACTCACAACACACAGATAAGCATTTTGTATTCACTTTCAGCATTTCGTAATTCACTATTTTTATCTCTCTCTGAATGATCCTTTCGTCTGAAAAACCGAATTCAACAATAATCCTTCTCCATTTTGCAAGTGACTCGTCTCACATCTACACCAAAACATTCAAGAAACGAAATGCAACTATTCAGTGATTCCTCACAAAACAAATAATATGCAACATCATTTCTCATCGTATTTGCCAATATCCTTAACTGATAATAACCTGAATTAAGTGTAAAAATTTTTAGGAATGTTTTCTATAAGAAATTGTAATTTGTCATACTAATTGAGAGTAACTAAAATGTCCAAAGTTCACCTCTTCCAAAAATGAACTAAGGAATACTTTCTTTTTCAGAAAAATACATAAAAAAGAATTGTGAAGGTAATTCTTCCTATAAGAATGATATTTTACTGACCATTTTACAAAGCTTGAGTTGAACTATTTAAATGATTGTTTCTTTGGATGTGAATTCCCTTCATAACCAAAGAATAATTAAATTGGAGATTTATTTTGCAATGCAACTTTTGGAACAATAATTTCTCGTCATTCATAGCCAATATTCAGATATGAAATTTGAACCAATCGTATGCACACAAATACTTTCTTGTAAATTTTTAAATGATAATTAAGGTAATCAAACTAAAAAAATACGCCAACATGGTAATGAAGTGATAGTTCTGTCAGAAATATGAAGTTTGAATTGTATTAGAGTAGCAACAAAAATTGCCTTTAAAACAATTTTTGAAAATCATTGCAAACGCTTCATTGCATGCAACACATTGTTCGCAAAGCAAGATAAAATGGAAAAGGGATTATTATTCAACAATACTTTAAACGACTTAAGCCAACACCAAAGACATCTTCCTTCAGAACGAAACTTTTCAAATATTTCGTCTGAAAATTTAAAATTGAATACTTTGGTCCTTGGAAACGGTTAGAAAGGCAGATTGCAATCGATTGTGAATGAAAAGGGAAATCAGCAGATAATGCGCATCCCTGTTAAGATTTGTTGACTAAGGAGGTTTAGGATCTGATGAAGACAAACTCTTCGCCAATTGCATGTTCAAATGGCGAAGGCTGAAAGAAGTGACACAGCTACTACTTTTTAATTGGTTGATCTGTAAGAAGTTCAAGAGCTATGCGAAAGCGAGAAATTAATCAACTCATTTTTGTGGTCTAGCAAAAATCATCACTTATAGTGGTTAAGAATTTACTGGTAACTAAATATTTCGGATATTTTATAATATATAATAATCGAAATAGACTCTATTACATTTCGTTAAAGAGACTACTCGGCTTCCGATACAGTAACACTCTGTTACAGTTAATCGTTTAATATATTACAGTCATTTATACACACATTTATACAAATGTATAGATTTTATATTCACATAAATATCAAATAATTAAAGGGGAATGCATGTACATCCGCTGAACAGTTTTAACAGTAAACTGTTCAGGGAAACTGAATAAAAACAAATCATATTTCATAGCGTTCCTTTTCTAGCAACTCAATATTCTAATACGTCTGATAACCTTTTAATACATTTCACTGTTTTATACATACAAAAAAAAAACACTTTAGGATAGACAGTTGTCATTGATACCTGACAGGAGACTCATAACTCTTCACAGAATAGAGCGTCATGCTGATGATACATAATCCCAAAAGGAACTCAAGCTACCATGCCTCATAGAGAAACCGACCCCGGGTCCCCTTACTACCTAACAACGCTGACTTTTCAATCAGTGGCCAATATATTTGTTCTCTTTTAAACGATCTATAAATTTGGCGATGAAATGGCAATCTTAGAAGGTTACAATTTCTACAAAACATAAAAACCGAAACAATACAAGACTTAGAGTGTTAGAAACATTTTGAGACAGATTTCCGTTTCGAAAATACAAAGCTTGAAAGTAGTAACGAAATATTTCCGATTAGGTATATCACTAAATTCGCCTTAAGAAATTCATAAATATACTTGGTACAAACTGTAATTATGGCTTAGCGTATTAAGTAGTTCGAGAAATATCAAGTGTTTTATTACAAAAGAAATTTAATTCCCGCCTCTTTAATATAAGCAGCTGAATCAATGCTCATTTTGATAAACAGTGGATTCACTATTCGATTGGCAATCAGTTTTGTTACGAAATGACGGATGTCTGGTTTCAGAAGAAGGCAAGAATTCTTCGATTCGATACCAGATTTGTCCCTGAACAGTTTCGATTTCATTTCTTCAAGAGTTCGAAATCCTTTCATTTTGTAAAAGTCTCCTGATCGAAGAAAAGGCAGAAGCAGATGCGACGATAGAGCATGAAAGCATCGAATTGTGCGCGAGGCTAAAAGAAGGACCTACCTGTAAGAGATTCGGTCGCAGGCCAATGTGCCATCGAGGAGCCATGCTGGAGGTGTGCGGAGCGGGCCGCCGACCCCCGTGGTGGCCGAGGCGAGAGCCACGAGTGCGGCGGCCAGGCAGTCGGCGAGCCTGCGCCGCGCCCTTTAAATAATCATGAACTCTGGAGAGGAACTAACTCTCGCACATAAATAAAATATGATAGTGACATTAACCTTTTATCAAACGGCGCCACACTGAGAACTTCTCCAGGCCAGGTATTCATAAAAGTGTAATTAGGAAACAGCTCTACCGTTACCTTCAGACATAAAACATTTAGATAGTATAAATATGGAGTTGGCTGCAATAGGTGCTGACATATTTACTTGACTTGCCCAGCGCGGATTTGCGGGCTCCAAATGCGCATGAAATATGCAACTCTCATTTTTCACTCGAAGTATTTCTTCAGTTGGCATTCGTCTCGGGGTCTCTCTCTCCTTGGCGGCGGAGGACTGGGTTTTAATGCCGCTGCCTGTGATCCGCGCTTTAGCTGCCCTTCTTATCAAACATTTAACCTTTACTACAAAATGCATGCGAGGCGACAGAGCAAACACGAAGAAGCATCAGCAAATGGCAAGTAACCTCGGGTCGCACAACATCGGCATTTTGACGCCTCTGAGAGCCAATTCCGCGACATTTTAAAAGGGTGTTCATTAAACAAAATTAACCGACATTTTTTTTTCTCTTAGTCTTTTTTGCATTCCATGTACATGCATGAGAACTTCAGCTACTTACCGCCGGATTTCCCATGCAGTGACGACGCATTGGATCAGTGCTCCTGTAGGTGGGAGAGTAGCGGCCGGGGAAGCACGTCCCCGTACCCGTGTTAATAGGGGGAGGCAGCGGAACGTGCTGTTTCCCGTTCATGGCGGACGAGACACTCAACCACTCGTCCTCACAACACACTTCCCGCTTTGGGAATGCCAGGTTCGCCACCGCTAGCGCTAAGCCTAACCAGCCAATGTATGCAGGCTGAAGACACCGGGATCGGTGCTGCGATACTGACCGTAATGCCTTTCACATGTGCACCTGCTCTCGGCAAATGGTGACGTCACCTGATTTATGTCTGCGCAGGCGCAGCGCTTCCTCGGCCCTCCAAGCTTGAGTTATGTGGCGCGGAACACGACGGTCCAACCGCAGGGGGAGACGCGCGGCACTCCGAACATCCTACTCACCCCTGTGCACTGAATACAGAGAGAGAGGGGGGGATGCTACCGGATGTAAACAAATGAGCAACACTTACCGGCGTTATCGAAAAATGACGCTCGCTGGGTGTTCCGAACCGACAAATGTTCAGCGTCAAGTCACTTGTAGTTGGTTTTGTTGCATTATTATGATGTTGGCAGCGAAAACACCCTTCGCCTTCTGAAGAACGGTGTACTGCTTATTAATGCGTGTTAGTTTCTGATTAACTGATCTAATCAACTGAAAAAAAGAAAGCGAGCCAACTAATGTTATTTAAAGTTAATATTTTAATATTCATAAGAATAAATTATTACGCAAACATAGCTACAATCCGTAGACTTCAACAGATAATAAAAATAGAAAAAGAAATTCAACTTTAGCAAAGAGGAATTAATTTTAGAAATTTACCATTAAGCCAAATTTTTGCAAAGTAATAATTTCTTAAATTCGTATTAAATGACAATTCCACCAACTAAGAACCAAATTTTCTTTTCTGTCATCGTTAACATTAATGAAAGATTCAAATCCGGTTAAGAAATCTCATTTGTTTGATTTTCATCGTGTTCTATTTCCATCTTTAACCAACTTTTTGTCTCTAAAAGATTTTTCTTTTTAAATTTTGAAACCAATAACTTTTTTGCCTTTTTATACTCCAGCTTGTAAATTTCAATATAAAGTTTTTATTTCTTATTTTTACCTCTCTTATTAATCCACTAGCACATTACCAAAGAACTGTTTCTTACTTTAACTCTTCATCTTCATTAAATTTTTATAAATGATACCTATATCACTAAATTTAAACCTGCAACCTTAAATACCTAAGACATTTTCAAGTCTACTGTAACAAAAGTAAAACTGAAAGCCATTCATACATATACTGAATCATGATGCAAGACAATATAATAATGATCAGCAATAATATCATAGATATTGCAACTTTTGTTTTAACTATTCAATTTAATAAATAAATTTTTTAATAACTGATGCCCCAATACTCATTTCACAAGCTCTACATTCAGGAGCTTTAATTTCTGATTAACTCACTCATTTTTTTGGCAGAGTTCAAAAAATTAATTCTCTGCTGTTTTATAATTAAATTGTAAGATAATGTTTTTATCTAATATTTTATTATTTTGCCTATTTGCCGGTTTTACCCATATTTTTCATAATTTTCCAGATTTTCCATATTAGTTTGTGGATTTCCTGTTATTTCCAAGTTCATATTCTTATAAAATTATTCTGAGTCATTTAATTGAGTTCCTTTACATTATATTTTCTAATATTTTGAATAAGCTGTTTAACATTTTTATATTATTTTTCCTTCCAATTACCATTTCCATTTAGTAAGTTCCAGTATACATTTTCAAATGTATTTATTTTTTTCCTTTCGACGTGCTAATCTGACTAATTTTATCAGAAAAACACCTTTGCGGAAACAGTTTCAATTTGTTGAATCCTGGATGCATATAATGAAATATCTATCCACACGGCATTGCAATCCTGATTCACTCTCCAGACCTAAACCTAATGCTTAGACAAACTCAGTTTAAAAGCTATTCAATTTTTCTTCTCTAAATCATCATCTGTAATATTTTACTTTATTAATCATAGTATACAATTCACATAATCTGTGTAACGTTTCCAGTAAGGCACATCAGATACTCCAGAAATAAAAAAGCACACGAGACTGAAAAAGAAACCATATACAAAATGGCACAAGACGCCAACTATCTCCTCCAGACAATTAAAAAAAGTACAAACTGAAGCAAAAAGCATCACGAAACGTGTCATCCAGCCCAACCGCTCACAATAACATAATGATAATTATAAATACACCGTGAGCATACCAACCATATGTTGGCTAGAAAAATCACGGAACAGAATTATGAAACCCCACAATCTCATAGTACTCACGGCAGCAGCAAAAAGCAAAAAAATGACCGAGACGAAAAAGAAAAAAACGGCAGGAGGTGAACAGAATACCTGTCACAAATCAACGAAACAAAACCAACACATTGAACTATGGAAAAAAACCAAAAGATCATGAAAATTCAGATTTAAACAGCACCAACAAGACATCAAATATAAAAAAGAAACAACAGCATTAGCGAAATCTAAACATAATACCTAAATTCGATCAAGCACAAATAACAGCAAGCTCCGAAACGGAATATCAATTAAATCTAGCCAAAATATACGGAATATATAAAAATAGAAAAACCTTCTGCAACGAAGATATAGTGACCCCACCACACCCATGGAAACTGCTCATGGACGAAGAGGAGGATAGGAATACAAACGGAAAGGAGCAATCTCTACTAATAGCAACACCCCCCAAGGAAACGTGGATCAACCCAACACAAACAAATCACCACTCATGCAACATTCCAAAAACAGCTACCGTCATTAATTCCTACAACATCCTCTGAAGATGATGACAAAAAGTCATCGAAACCGGTAAGGAACTTGAACTACCTTAAATAATGTGCACGATCATCAGTGCATCTGTACAGCTCAATGCAGGATTTAGTGAACTGCAGGACGAAGGACGAGTGCCTACAGAAAACCCACCGCCAGTCCACTCCCACCAGTCAGTGGGAGGGCCGATGACGGATCCTTACCGCACCAGATGTCAACGGAGCGAGGGATTCAAATGTCCGAAGTCGGTAAATCCTTTATGAACTCTAACGTTATTTTAACTGTAGACTATACATGTTAAGAGCAAAAGTATATTTTATAAGCAAGCTTTATACATTATAATTACAGTTCCTAGGTTATATACATCTTTATAATTACAGTTCCTAGGTTATAAGTCAAAATATTTCATTTCACTGCAAATATTTCTATATTATTTCAAAGCATTACTTTATTAGAAAGTTCAACTTCTCATAATTCTGAAACAAAGCAGGAATTGATCTCATGCAGCAATCGAAAAGGACAGAAATTCACTTTTATGATAGAGACCTTGCCACTTACGCAATTCATTCACTGCTTCACCACTGCGCCAGAGCGAAAGATATATTTTAATTCTTTACTAATTACCATCATTTTAAAAGAGTTATCGTTGAAAGGTGAATTGAAAGCTAACGTTTCATGACAGTAGATTGAAGGAAAAATTGGAGATGGAATAGGAGGATATTAATTCCTGATATTGTTTCAATACTAGAATAGATTCTTATAAAACAGATTTAATGACAGCAGGACTTTTTCATTAATTCCTCTGATAAAAGTAAGTACCAAACAGTAATCATTTCACTAAGAACGTATATTGCAGAATTTATATTAAGAAAGTGTCATCCATGTACCATCGCTGATTGATGATCTCCGGGAGCGATGAAGACAATAATTTCTTTAATATGTTGTAAGACAACGTCTGCAAAGAGAGCAGATAAGGAAATCCATTTTGTGGCGCGAAGATCTGCCCGTAAATACCGTCACTGATTCGATGGAAATTGTTAATGAAAGAAGCTGAACAGTCTTTAGATATTCCAAGTATCAAGATGGTTAGGGTTCTGAAGAATTTTGGAATTGATATACAACGATTTCGGTGACTGGTTCTACATGTTTATTTAGAGGAAATGAAAGAGCATCCAACGACAGCAAATCATTGAGGAGCTGCATTTTAATAACTTTAACCTTTCAAAAGAGCTAAGACGTTAGTGCATTGATAAAGGACGGGGAATTGTTTCATAGACTAAACCAGTGCTTAATTCAAACGGCTTTCTAAATGATAGGTGATTTTCACTATATCATAGTATCTGGTATCATATACTATATCATAGTATCATATATCTGGTTGATATAGTGCCAGAATGTTGATACTGGCACTATATCAACATTCTTAAGAGTCTTAGTTTTAACAAATCACTGAGAATGCATGGAACTATTCTGAGCATTGAATGTTGGCCAACTGATCAGCAAATCTTTTCGTAGACGAAACTTTTGCGCTATATTATATCTCCTTTAATAAATTAGTTCTTTTCCTATTACATTCCTAAAGTATTCAATATTACACTCTGATTTCGTACATCAGCTGACAGAATTATAATGAGACGTTTAGTTTCCTGTTGCTCAAAAACATGAAATTTTGTTTTCATTAATTAGAGATTAAGTTTAAGAAGTTCCTTAGTTTTGGTTTAACTCCTTCCTCTTTGAGTAGTTCTGCTATTAGATGCAATATTTCTTTATTTGGAACTATAAATGCATGCAGAGGATTGAGTGGTCTCTCTACTCCTATTTCAAAGCATGTTTCAGATGATTTGTATATTAAGATTTAATACGTCAATATTTAAGATGATGATTTAAACGAAAATTTCATCTCACCTAAATCCATTGAATTTGCGAACAAAATCAAAACCGATAAAAATGGGAAAATATTTATAAATCCATCTCACTCCGAAACAGTTTCATCTTGATTAACAGAATTATATTTTTATTTCTATTAATACTTTCGTTTAGGATAACGCAGACATTGTACAGTGAGTGTGTGAAACCCCGACAAGTGATAGGGTCAAACTCATCGAGACCATAGGGAACGCGAATCACGTTGTTTTTGACCCCATTTTAAGAATCTGATTGTTTGCTGATTTCGTAAGTTTAAAGCTCTGGATATAAAAAGCAAATATGCACAATATAAGAAATTTAAAGCATATATTTATTTAAAGCATATATTTTATATAAGAAATTTTAAGCACAATATAAAAAATATAATTAAATAGCTGATTCAGTGCAAATGTTCACGAAAATGGTTCTGCATACAAAACCTTTCTTATCCTTATTTGACAACAGTTACAAATTTGTAACTAAAATATTAGAAAAGTATTAAAAAAATATTGCAAGAAAGAACTTCACTGAAATTTGTATGTTATTAAACAAACATGTATATTTATGTTCGATAAAAACATGTAGGACGGAATGTTTTTATGCATCTGAGTTCACTAAGGAATATGAAAGAGTGAAAACAACATACCAACCGCCTCCCGTAGTCGGCACGTGCTTGGTATATGCCAATTTCTCTACCAGTCGAGTTAAGGCGATGACGATTCACACTTTCTTAGTTAAGGTGATGTAGGAAAGTACTAGATGTTGAGATGCTATTTCTATGTAGTTCAATGATCTTGGGCAGCCTTTCTCTACTTAAATCAACTGGGTACATTTAATAGTCATAAAAAACAGATATATTTACAAATTCAGTAGTAAAATTCAAAGTAAAAAGAAAACAAATTCAAAGTAAAAAGAAAAGAGACGTTCCTCAGTCATGTGACTGAGGAACGTCTCCTGTGATATTTTACTGAGATAGCTTAAAATATTCAGTTTCGCAGTGAGTGGGATCCCACTCAGAGCGAAACGAAATTTTTTCAGTAACTCTTTCATGCGTACAAATGTTACTTATAACCATACACTCGCTGAAGTATGGAAGACATTACATGTCAAAAAGTAAACAACTCACAGCTGTTAATATGCGATTTGTAAAATGTTATTCAGCTATAAGCAAGGGTGGGATTCTTTCGCAACGATTTATTCCTGAAAACCATCATGTGCATCCCAAGCTGTAAGCTGGTTTCACTCTTACCTGAGGGACCTAAGTTTAGGTTATTAATCACGCAAAAATTCAGTTTATAAAATAAAATATTAAACAATTATATTTAACTTTAAATTTTGAAATTGTAAAGACACAGCCTTTAAAATTAAAAAATTCTATAAACATTCAACTTCTGAATTCATATTTTTGTATGAAGTGTTAAAAAGTCAGATAAATTCTTCTTTGAATAGATACATTTGTTAATTTCCATTTAGAGGCTTATAAATTATGAATACATTTAAAATATTAAACGTTACTAAACTTTCCCAAGTTAAGTTTGCCCTTTTTTGTTCCGAATTTTTCGTTTGATAAACCCTTAATATTTAAATTATATGAAATATAAGCTTTCATAAATGGTATAGATAAAAAAATAACTCTCTGATTGAGAGGCTAGGAGATTATAGGATTTATTTTTAAGAGAATTCTTCAAAGGAAAAGGCGAAGGAATGAATAAAAATGCTACAAATATTTTCTGTTGCAGTTCGAAGACAACAGAGCCTTTGAGATGCTTTGGATTCTACCACGAGACAAGAATTCAATTACATGACTTTAAGTTTCAGTAGAACATTAAACTGCACAGAAAAGCAAGGAACTCTGGCAAGAAGACTAGTTGTGGAAAGAGGTTGCGAAATTTATTTAATAAATTTGCAACGTCCTGTAAAATGTCCAATGGTCTAGATTTTATGCCGTGAATGTGAAATTGTCGCTAATTAAAAGTGGTAAGAGTTTAACAGCTAAACAAAATTCTCATTTCAATGATTCTATTGACAGGCTAAAGTACTCGAGTGTACTCTTTATCTAAACACTGATATACGTATGTAGTAAATATATCTGTGCAATTGGTGATCTCCTTATTGGAATAAGCGCTAATTGTAAATACAATGTCCTTCCTGTTAGACCCATTTACTTTTAGAGCTGGTAACAATGATCAGAAATTGATACAAGAAGCGTACAGTTTCAAATATGTATTGCAGGAGGGGGTTAATAATGAAAATAATACAGTATTAATATTTGTGTCTCACTTCAGGTCAAGCATTAAATTTAAGCCAACGTCACTCAGGGTCTGAGCTTCGCAAAAAATGCTGACACCTCAAAAGAAAAGATCAGTGTTTGACTTCTACGTGATACAAAGTTTGGGACTCAACTTCCGCCAAATTATCAGACACATTACAACAATGAGCCATATAAAAGGAAAAAGCGTTTTTGAATGGATGACAAGCTTTAGAAATCAATGGTAGTATTCTGAAACATACAAGCACAGGATGGCCAGAAGTGTCACTTGAAAACCAGGAAGAAACCCGGGAAGCACGTGAATATATCTTAGGAATATCTATTCTCACGTGAGCAAAGCAACTTCAAATGACAACATCAACTGAGTAAATGTAAAGTCTTCCATAAATGATTACATTTGTATGCGCAAAAAGTTTAATTGACACATTTTCTGCAGCCAGACGACATGCTGAAATTCAGTGCTTTTGTGGAATACATGCTTGCGAAGCAGGATGACAGTTCCTGATTTTTCAGAAACGTTTATTTCTCTGTCGCATCCACACCTTATGTTCAGTATGAAATCGAACAGACATAACTACCGTCTCAGATGCAGCGTGTTGTTTTCTTAACAATAGAGATTCGACGAAGATTTACATATGATGACGTTACTTAAGAGGTGCATTTTCGACTGCATATTTTTTTAATTTTTTGAACAGCGAATGGAAACATTTACTTAGACATGTTACACTTTAACTCTAAACCACAGTTGATGGATCTACAACCTTAAGTAATCTTCCAATAAGAATGATCCTTCACACTGGGCCACTATTGAATCGAGATTTTCTTAGTAGATGAATTAGTGAAGCCAGTCCAATTGTTTGGCCACCTGGCTCTCCAGACATTACATACTCTTCGGAATTTCTTTGTAACTTCCGTAACATCAGGAAGGTTGCAGAAAAGCTTTCATGCAATTACTTCACTCATCGCTTCCCGAAATGTATTCCGCGGCCTACTATTAGTCCTTTAGAAAATACACAATTAATCGATGTACAAAGAATCATGAAAGCTGCAAGATGTGATTGGTTCCCACTGAGTATTTCGTTTTTTATTCTTAGATACTTGAATTCTATAAAGTGTACTTATAAAAAATAACTTTTTATCATAAATAAAGAGTGAAAGCTGATTTGTTTACGTCGTTGCTTTCTACATCGGTTCGTATGTTTTGAGGCGCAGAAGAAAGAGTAACTAAAGGAAACTAATTACCAGCTATATAAATTTTTGAAAACTTTGACCACCTGATAATACCGATAGTGTAAGGAAAGGTGCACGTGTGGAAATGCATCAGCTTTCTAACCCATAAAACCTACCTCTTCACAATAGCACATTCATCGTACATACATATATGTATATATCATAACGATATTTAAGCTTGATATAATTAATGTAGCCAGTATAATATGTGTTAAAGGTATTTCTCTCATAGACATCCTGTGTATGTTGATATATGCATACAGCAGATCTGCCATTAAAATCAAGAATTTCCTCATTTGTGAGAAAAAATCCATTAAGAAAATCTCACAAATGAAATTACAAATCACTAAATATTTGTTAAATATATATTTCATTCTAAATAAATAAAGAATACGCAGAGTAAAACAGAACAAAAATTAATACCTAACAATTAAATTTCAATCTAATATGCAATCAAATTAACCAATCAGGCCATCGCAGTAAGGATCCTGATTTTTGAATTTAGCGCACAAGAGGGATACGATATTTTCCGTTCTACATTTTATGAAAGATTGCACACATCGTAATGGGTGGGTGGGAGACAAGATAACAAGTTCCCACCCCCGTGGAAAAACTGGTATAAAATTAACGTGTGATGTATAATACAAGTGTATCCAAAATTAATGCCGTTTTTCTTTAACGAAATATAATCTTGATTTCTTATTATGTGTTCTTTCGTTTCGAAAGCATATCACTTATTTATTAATATCAAGAAAACATTTTTCATGATATTTTTAACGGCTAGACCTAAATATTTCTATCTTGAAACACCGATTTGTTTTTGCTCCCCCTGAAAAAATTTAAGCCAACGTTCATGAGGTGTATATGACATATTCACGGTTACTTGAACGGATCATAATTTTTCAGCTGAAAAGGATGTCCAAAAATGTTATTATTTAAATTTAACAAATTCCTTATAAATATTCATTAGTTACAGATTATAATAGGGAATGATTTATGAAGTTTTATTTTGATGTTTTATCTTAAGCGCAAACAATTCTGTATAGGGTCAATCCAGGTCAAGCGATAAAATATTATTTAACTTTTGAACCTCGATCTCTTCGATTTGCATGCAATTATGCATGCTTACTGTATTGTTCACAGATAGTAAAAATTCTGAATTTTGAAATTTTATGCCAGTTAGCTTTTGCTGTACAGAGACTTGAAATTCTCTTTACGAGAGGAGGAAAACGATTTCACCCTACAGATAATCATATTATTGCTATATAATGAATGAGTTAGAGTTCAATTAAAATTAATTACCGTTTTCTTTATTTTTAATGGGTTTTAAATTGATATGTCATATGACTACTCTTTGACAAGGTAAAATTTCAAAGCCACTGTTTCAAATATTTGATCTTGAACTTCTCAAAAAAAAATCATATGCTTTAAAATTTTGAAAATTTCAACATTTACTGTTGTAAATCCTTTTAAGAAGAAAACGAATAAAACTTTAGGAAATGTTAGGACTATTTTGGACTGGATGTGTTCAGCAAATGAGTGTATCAAAATTGGAATAAAAATTTGTATATATATATGTAGGAAACAATTAATTATCGGAAAAAAAAGTAATGAAAGTTGTTGAAGAAAATGAAAGCAACATTCCTGGCCTTAAGGATGATGAAGACCTTATTGCCAAAATCTGCAACTGGCCGCACCAACAATTTGTCTAAAGAGGAGTTGGAATGTACAACGAATTCTTTAAAGAAATTTTACACTGAAAATAAAAGTCTCTTTTCACTGTATTTTCATCACTCGTCATTCTAGTAAGTTTTTAGTATTAATAGGCCTTTTAAGTTGGCAAAATAAATTAATTTTATGTCAAATTTGAATTTATTAATGTTTACAGTAATAAACCTAATTTTTGGAGAGGGTTTTTAAAGGCAACAATGCAATTAAAAATCTATTAAAATATGATCCCATCTAGATCCCAAGTCCAAAATTCGTATATTTATTCTTGAGATAGATAAGAATGAAAAAATGTTTTTTTCAAAATTTTAAAGCATATGTTTTTTGAGAAGTTCAAGGTCAAATATTTGAAACTGCGACCTTGAAATTTGACCTTGTCAGAAAGTGGTCATGTGACATATCAGTTCAAAGTCCGTTAAAAAAGAAATCCATTTTAAAAAGGAAGATGTTATGATTATCTTTCTATCTCAAATCTAACTCAAGTTATTAGCAATAATATGATTATCGGTAGGGTCAAAATTGCGAAATTCTCTCGATTTCAATTCTCTGTGCAGCAAAAGTAATTGGCGTAAAATTTTAAAAATCAGGATTTTCAACTCTCTATGAATGGTACAGTAAGTATACAAAATTCCATGCAAAGTGAAAGCACTAATGTGTCTTTTCTTTTCCATCTTCTTCAAATCTTTTCCAAATATTTACGTTATTACAGTTTTTGTTTCGAAACAAAAAAGCAACTCGCGTTTTTAATATGATATCATGATATTTTAGTTTTACAGTATGAGTTTTTGTATTATACAATAAGCGCTGAAATAATGCGTTTTATGGCTGAGTAATCAATAAATGGTCGACTTTAAATAAAATTTAAGAAACTTTCCGCGGTGTCTAATATCGAAATAATCATTACGCAAACTTATTATTTAAGTTTTAATTGATTCCTAAAGTCTTATGACGCATTACTGTTCCGAAATATTCTCGTTTCCATAACTCTGCAAACATTGAACAAATATTGTTGACAGTCGAGATTTAAATCAAATTTTATAATGATCTTTATCTTCAATCACCTTTTTATATTTCAGAAATTATAGAGCATCGAAATTAGATACCCGAAATCTTGGAATTAGATTTCGGTAAAGCATTTCCAATGGCAGAGCAGTGTACATACTTACAAATAGAAACTTATGTTGTAAATTGCAATTTCTAGAAGGAATCTTTGCTCGTAAAGCTTCCCGTTTCCGGAATTTTTTTCACTTCATAATCTACCAACGTTACGGGAACTGCATCGAAATATCAATTCAGAATCGACTCTTAGAGAGTTTCAGATTTTGTCTTTCTTTTCTAAAGCCATTTATCAGCATTAAGATGTCCTCAAAGTTTGGGGGATCAAAAGAATAATCTTCGTTAGAAAGAGGTAAAGAAACATTTTGTATTGCATAACAGTAGCAGATACGTTTAATTCTTAAGAGAAGAAGAAATACCTTTCTTAAACACTAATTTGTGAATTGAAATATTAAATGTCAAAAATATTTTAAGCCCAGTTCATCGAAATATTGCTGAAAATTTAATGATACGAACTGTAAATTTGCAGCTGATCGAATTACCTCTGAAAAAGCGATTAGATGTGGTCGTGTAAACGGAGTCGATTCAATTTGAAAAGTTCCAACTGAGAGGAACTTCTCTCTGTGATTGGCGGACTAATTCTGAAAAACTGCAGAAGCTCACAAATTAAGTTTTGTTAAGCGCGAAAGAATTAATACGATTTGTCAAATGGGGAATTGGAATTATTCTTTTTTTCGCTTTCTCTTTCATTTATCTTGATAAAAGATAATTTCAACAAAAGAAATAACAAAGGATTCCAATGATAAAATGATAATAATTTCATTACATACCGAAGAGAAATGCATCGGAGGATATTTTAAAATCTTAGAGAATAGTTTCTTAGGAACGGATTAAATTTCTAAGAATTAGAAAATTTTGATAAGTGCAAATAATGCGGAATTATTATTGCCAATGACGAAAATCTAACAGAAAAATAAATCGCGCTAAATTAATTTTGATCTAAAATTTATCCACGATATCGCGTTGTTCCAAACGGTCTTCAGAAATAAAACCATTCATATCAGTGGCCTGTTTAATTTTAAATCTGAACTCCGTTCGCATATTTTACTTCTGTGAAACCTCAGTTTCATATTTTAAATCATTGAATTTAAATCCTCCTGGTTATTAAATAAGAAAGGAGAAACCTGTAAATAGGGCCCAACAAATAATTCTAACTGCAAGTGAAGGGTTGAATTGTTTACCTTTAAGTGGCACATTTTTGCGAGCAATGGGCTAAAACGGCCATGTCATAAGAACCCGAGGGCTCAGAGAACTTTGGGGGGGGGGGGGAAGAGAACCCACTGGACATCTGTTAGGAGACAGATGGTACCTGTCTATCAAGTATCCTCCTATCAAAGTCATCCGGCGTGTTCTTTAATGTGCACAAGGTTTGGCTCTCCAGCACACGAGCCACGGCTTAACCTCCATCCGAAGGACGGCGGCCATTCCAAGCCCATCGGTGTCTCCTACTGACAGAAGGAAGAACGTAAATTTCACGAAGATTAATCTCAATGCTGGCCCAGGTGGAACTCGAACCTGGGAACTGCAGATTATCAGCCTGACTAGCTCAGACGATCCCCGCCTCATTGTAAATGAAGAATTGCTTTTCTATACTAATCATACAATGCTTGCATCCTTGCCACAGCTTCAGAACTATTTAATTGTCTGTCACTTTGTGTTTCGTTCGCTGAATTGTTTTTCTAAGTCCTCAGTATTTTTTTTTTCTTTCTTTTCGGTATTTTTAACAGATTTTGTCTGATTTCTGAAGCAAGATGCTGAGACGTTCTGAAAAGGCGATCAGGTGGATTTAGGATTTTAATCTATTTAATTGTGCAAAGAATCATAAAAAGGATAAGTACACCAGAAATGAAAGAACTAATCAGAGCAAATGCACTTTGATTAAAGAGTGCTCACAAAATTAACCGACGTTCCTACACAAAATGTCTGTGTACAGTCGCTCAAAAAAGTATCCGAACACTATGGTTGATTACAAAATTCAGAAAAAATATTTGGCAACGATTTTTTTAGAAATTAGTGATCTGACAACCTTCGTGTCACGTGACACGAAGGATGTTAGATCTGAATTTTGTAATCAACCATAGTGTTCGGATACTTTTTTGAGTGACTGTACAAATTCTCTCTAGTCAAGGCTGTTCATGATTTGTAGTCATTGGTGTCTATTCTTTTAAAATGAGGCCAATTCGCAATATTTTACGTCAACTTGCAGTGAAATCCTTTCTAAAAGTTCATAACCTTTTAACTCGTTTGCTGTCTGCTAAATGTTTGGAAACTTGGTTTCAGTTTTATTCAAAATATCAATAATGTCGTTTACGTGAGGGGAGACTTGGTATTCGTATTTGTTTCAGGCACAAAGTAATCTTCTGTATAAATGTATCGTTCTCTTTATAGCCAAAATACTACAACGGTATTAAAAAATATATTTTTTGTTTTTATTTACCTTTTTCGAGTAGGAAAGCGTTACCAATCCTCAAAGCAGTAATCCTGCTCTCTTTGATAAATTACTTTCCCTTTTATATTTGTTTGATTGTCTGTTTATTATTCTTGTTTTAAAATCTAGGCTGGCTTTTCGTTTGTTTGTCGTAGTACAAATGTAGTTGGTTGGTTGGTTGGTTGTTTTACCTATGAGAGGCACTTGTTTGCACACAACGAGCTAAATGAACAAATGGGGAAAAACAATCTAGGTGAGACGTGTTCAAATAATTGAAAATCTTATTTAAATCTTTTTGACTTTGAAAATAAACTTTTTTCTGAAAAAGATATTTCTGCTAGTAAGTTAAAGAACTAAATCCAATATCTTTGAGACTTGGTCTTTAAAAGCAATATTCGTGAAATATTTAGAATTACGGAAGTTGGAACATTTTACAAAAGCATCGCTTATTCTAAAATTTCGTTAAAATTGCAAAATAATTAGCAACTAGAGCATGTAAAAATTTTAAAAGCACAATATCTTTTACCAGATAATTTAATATAACAGTTATTTTTATTCAAACTTTAATCAAGTTTTAAGATGAAGCATTAAGGCTGACAACGATGTGTTCAATGTCTCAGCTTTTATAGCTCTTTCGAAAGTGTGAATGGAAAAATTACGATTTAGAGATTAACGGAACTTTCACTGAATGGTTCCATTCCCATCACGCGAAGTCTTCCTCACCCTTCTGTGGGTAGAGTCTGCGTACGAGGAATGATACATACCCTATAGAAGTGTTCCCCCAACCGGCGTTTTCCGCGGAACCCTAGTATTATATAAAAAGTGATTTTTTTTTCTTTTTATCGGGAAAAAAAAAGGTCTGATTTTTTTTTTTTTGTTGATGCTGAGGTTCTGTAGGACTTGACAATAACATTCAAGGGTTCCACCACTATTAAAAGATTTTGAAATACTTCTTAATATTTTCAAATATATATTTACTTACTATATGTATATAACGAAACAACATTGCGTCAGGAAGCGGATGTCTTTTCTGGAGAGTTGAATGTCTAAGACAAAAGAAATTCAATGATGCCACCAGACACTGTACAAAATGTTGCCATTTGGAAAGCAATGTAAATTAACTTTAAGTATGACATGTTGATGAAGAATAAAAAAAGAAATTAGACAAGTGTGAAAAAACCACCCATCTGCCTCCTGAACTCGGATCTCCTGGTTCGAGTCCGGGATGATTCCATGGGGGGATTTCTGGAACCCGGAGATACCGAGTTTGACTCCGGGAGGTGGATGGATGGGTTTTTTTTTCACACTTGCCTAATTGCTACAAATTAATTCATTCCCTCCTGAAAAAGGAAAATTTGACAAATTGTATCGCACAAATAGCATTGAACTGATAAGCTAACAGTCCACTCTCAGAAAGTAAACTTTTTTTCCAAAATGTAACTACATCTATCCCTCGATTTACACGGTCAAAAATGGAACTAGTCTCGATTTACACGGTCAAAAATGGAACTAGTCTCGATTTACACGGTGATCGACTGGGTTATACACGGTCAAGTAAAATGCCACCAGTTTCGTTTTACACGATTATAGACTCTGTCTTACGTGGTACAGGTTTAGATTTTTTTTAATGTACGTAGATACAATACGCATTATGATGTAGCAGTGGTATAGCGTCAAGGGAGATTATTAAACTGTCATCCAATTGTAAAAATCAACTAAATGGTTTCAATTGATATAATTTCTTTTCATGAATAAATAGATAATGATAATTTCCTATATTAATAAAATCGTCATCTGTTACAACTTATATTTATATTATTTCGCTAAAATCATGTTCTTGTCATTGCAATGCAATCTGTCTCGAGACATCTTAATGAAAACGATATCTGTTTTGGATCGACAACGAGATCTAACTTTTCAAGATTGAATTTTTCAGACTAGGGAAATCCGTGTTTTATCTCATTTTTAGCAACAAGTTAACTTTCTAGACTATTATATAGGCTAAATACAGCTGATTCGTAAGTACATCCTTTCGTAAAATATCATCTAAATACCAATTGTAGAAAATAAAGCACTAACTGTTGGTTTCATTTCCAATTTACATTCAGTTCATAAATATCCTTCTTTAAAATTTCGTCTCCAAATTCCATAGTGTACGTCTTCAAATGATGAGTATTTTTCGTGACAGAAAAAGAAATGTATGAGAAATTAATCTAAGTTTATCTGAATTAGTGCAAATTTAAGTACAAATTAATGTTATATTAATCCTTATTATTACTGTTGAACAGAAATTTCAGATAAATATACAAAAATAAAATTTTCAATGTACTTTTCCTTCGTAACAAGAACCTTTTTCGGAACCTATCCTCCTTTTTCCAGTAAGTTTTGGTTTTGATTTGGACTGTTTCGATTAACACGGTGATTTTCCGGAACCTATCCACCGTGCAAATCGAGGAATGGTTGCAGTTGAAAGGTGACTGCAATATCCAAATGGCATGGCTCATTCAATTCGAATTAATGCAGAAAAATTAGTTAATTCTAATCAATGCATCTATTGAGATCGGTATCACATATTAACCCAATCAATATCTTAATCTATTAACAAGAATGAATGTTTTTATTTTGCTTCAGAAATGAAGATTTTTGAGATTGTTATGATGTTTGAAACTTTTCGGATTATCTCAGGATGAGCAGCATTTCACATTGGTAATGTGTCTTGAAGAACTAGAAAAATATTATTCAGCTGTTAAAGTTTTATGTTTCGTTCTTCTCTGCACAATATCCAATATGATCGAAATTTGGTTTAACCAGTGCATTATTGAGTACCAGAATGAGTACGCTTATTTAGAATACCTTATGCAAATTGATGTTGCGCACTCTAAGATGACATTAAAGTTGACGTAACTTAGAACTAGAAATCCCTTTATAAGGAAGTAGGTAGGAGAGCATATCTGTTTGGCCAACTAATCGTTTATATTAAGATAGCTAAATTATTCCAAATGTCTGAAGGTTACCACCATCTTGAATGATGTAAACGAAGTGGCATCGGAAGGCTCCAGGCAGAGTAACAGATGTCATCAGGATGATTCAATTGTTGATCGTTTTGTTGCCTTTAGATTTCGGACTAGGCTCCAACTGTCAGGCACTCTTATCAGATGAACTAGAGGAAGTAGATACATGATCACTACTTCAGAGAAACGCATATTTCTTCACCTTTCGTCATAAGAGACATCCTTGGGAACTTTAAATGTTCATGAATAATTGTTTCCACACTGCCTGTTGATACACTGATAGCTAAGCTTATTTCCTGAGAGGGATATGTGTGTCTTACTTAATGAGTTCACGAACAGCAGCAATGGTTCTCTCGTTCAGGACCTACTTCGATCTTCCTGAACAAGGAGAGAGGTTTTCAAAGTTATATCGTCTTTCTTTGAATTTGCGCATCTATCCCTAAAACAAAATGCTATATGAACAGGAATGATCATCATATACTTGTGATATATCGGCATAATTTTTTTTCGCGTCGTCCCGAAGCTGCATCCTTGTAAAAATGCAAAATATTTCCCGTCTTTATTAGGCTCCATAGGAACAAAGAACAGATTCAGCAGATCGAACTTTACGCGCCGCCAGCGAAGAGAAAAATAATGATACAGCCTTTATTTTAACACCTAATGAAAAATTAGACAAGCTTTCAAACAAGTCACAGCTTGTTAAACTCGGAGGAATGAGTGCAAATCTACAGACACGTGTCAAGAACTTTTTGATCGCCCTCTTCCATGCAGTGAATCTATTTGCTGTCCTTAAGTATACGGGATAAAAAAAAGTATGCTACAGGAACGGCATCCACCTCCGTTTCCCACATTTCCAGTCCTGGTTTTTTCTACTCCGATTGTTTATAATTTTGATAGAAGCATTATTGTCTTTAAAACGTTGGCCCTATATCGCACTGTGAAATTACTTTGGCTATCTCTAAATTAAAACTGCATAAATCTCCGGGGGTGGATGAAATTACTGCTGAAATGATTAGAACTGGGAATGTCTCTGTTATCACATGACTGACGGAAATTTTGAATAGTTTTTGTGATAAAGGTGTTGTTTCTAAGTATTTAACTAGAGCTATTATGAATACAACCTCTACAACGTTTGAATCCACACTGTTCATCACGCAGTTGTCAATCAACTGAATTTATTATTCTTTTAAGTTCAATAATGCAAAGAACTTTACCTAAAACAGAAAATGGACTAATTCCGTGTAATTATCACAAGAATTGTGATTTAAAAAATATAGAAATTATAAAATTATTCCTACATCATAAATTTGGTTGATTGACAACTGCGTGATGAACAGTGTGGATTCAAAGGTTGTAGAAGTTGTATTGGTCAAATATTTTCTCTTAGGCAGATTCTTGAAATATTTAGAGTTTCAAAATGTGTATTTACTAGTTTTATAGATTTCAAAACGACTTTTGATTTTATTGATCATCATAATTTGTGTTCTATTATTAGATCGTATGGTATACTTTACCATAATGAAAGATTTCTATAACAGCACTGAGTTGTGTGTGTGAGTTGGTAAGGCTTGTATCGATTATCTTAGCATTACTCTTATACTTCTACAAGAGTGAATTTCATCCCCTTTTCTGCTTAGGTGATATCAATTATGTTATGCGGAATTAACTATAAAGTGGAGACTGGAGTATTAAATGGTCTAAAGTTTCTAAAATTTCTAATTTAGATTATGTGGATGATTCGGCCCTGTTGGCTAATGATGTTGATGAGATGAATGCTTTCATTCGAGCTGTTGATGAGATTAATAGTAGAGTAGATTTGGTGATCAACAGAAAGAAAACTAAAGTGACGAAAATTGGTCAGGCAGGTGGTGATTCAGTTGCTTTGAATGGTTGTGCTCTTGAGAAGGTGTCTCAGTTTAATACCTTGGGAGCTATGTAACAGATACTGGTGATGCGCGCCATGAGATAAACAGAATAATAGAGATTGCTGCTGAGAATTTTAAGAATCTATGGAGAACGTGGAAAAATTGGCGTATACATCTAAATACTAAAATTACGCTGTATAAATGGTTTTGTCTTTTTAAAAGTTAGTTATGATAGTGAAACATGAACCCTTTGTAAACAAGATAACAGGACACTTGATGCCTTTCATTCTAAATGCTTACGCAGTATCTTAGGCATTAGGTGGTTGGACTTTGTAAGCAAAGATGAGGTTAAGCGAAAGAGTTGGCAATCTGCATTGGGCAGCATATCGTTCAGAGACTCTGTTGGTTTGGTCATGTTGCCAGTATGCATAACTATAGATTAGTGAACAAAATTTTGAACATTGTAACAACTTTTTTGAATACTATTATACTGTAGGTCAAAGTGGGCATACAGGAAAATTGTCTCGTACCGGATGGGATCTGATGACCTCCTGATCACTGTGCATGAGAATTGAGGTTAACGCATTTAAAAAAAAAACAATTAATTATCCCACGGACTGTGGCTTGTCATGGGTTCGAAACTAGTAAGACTGCAATAAAAGATTGTTCACGTACAGTAATAAGGCAACCACCAGCGGCTGATTCTATAAATACGAGTTTTAATATCAATATAAATCAATATCAATAGAGGATAACTAATCGGCAGCAGGCAGCTCATCGGTCAGAGCACCTGACACATTAACAGGAGGTCATGTGTTCAGATCTTACCCGGATCAAGAGATTTCCCTTTATGCCCAAGTTGACCTACAGCATAATAGAGTTCAAAATACTGTTACTATAATGTGCTGTGATTTAAAATATTAATAATGTATATTACATTGTGAACAGTGTGCTTAAAGACCTCAGAAGAAGAGAGAGACCTTGGATGCAATCAAACAATGTCAAACAATGTCAAACAGGTCCATGCTGGAATTGACCTACAGGGGCCAAATGCAGCAGCCACCGCTCAAGAGACAAGTGTGTGGAGGACTAAATTTTATACTGTGGAAGACTAAATTGTACAGTGTGGGTGGACCTTCATAGCCCAATGCTGCAATGAGTATTTTTGTATGTTAGAGGGCTCTGAAGGCAGCAAATAGAGAGCTTGATTATCATTGGATGCGAGCAATGCATATTCGTCAGAGGCAATGGCTTTTTCCAGTTGTCCTCTTGATTTTCATAATGATCTATATTGTTAGAAAACTATACGCAATATTATAGCATAGATATCTATTAAATTACGTTTTTGTCAAATAATAAGCTATTCATATAATTCTCAATCTTAATAATTCCCAGTTTTAAAAGTTTACATGTTGTCAATATTAACCTTTCCTATTGGTTTATTAATTTGCTTTATGTAAACATTTATGACATGTATATATGTAGAGACAAGTTAGTAAAGATTCTGTTATGAAGGATTCCATATTTAAAATATTATTTGTTATAACGAAATAGGAATCAGACAACTAAACCCAATACACGTGTATTCAAACTGTCATTCATAAATAACAAATAAGTACCCTCTCAAGCAGCTGCTTGCCACAGAGGTCTGACATGAGCGTGTCATTTTATATGCCATAGCAGAAGGCCTATGCGGATGGCAGGCCCGCAGCAGAAAAATAAAACACAAACATCCACATTTTTAACCGTGGCTCGAAGGTTCCTTTGATAAGTAGCTCAGAGCGCTAACCACTCGGCCACGAGACGGTACTGTCATTGTCTTAAATCTTTGAATAAACCATTAATGAAATATACCAATATTCCTTCAACGAAAAATAAAGATTATCGTACGTTTTGAATGCAGTTCGACTTCTTTCAAACTTGTAATGAAAGGAATCTTGAAAAGCAATTGCTCTATAAAGCAGGGAAATTGACGTTTTGAAGTTTGCGTCATTTCAGATTTCAGCACTTAACATTTTGAAATGGGTAAAGTGTAAATTATTTTTCACAAATGCTAAAACGCCACTTCGTTCACTTATTTATCTATGTTTATAAATTCCATATAACGATCAGCAGTTATCATACTACGTAAAATTTAGAAAAACAAAATCAACTAAAACTCCTATCTTAATCAAAATTATCCGAAATTCTTCAGACGTTGGTCTTATAATGCACTGACGTAAAAATGAATTATAGTGATGTTCTTATTTTTTACCCGTAATCTAATTTTTATGCTCACAAAAATCAGGAAAGCATTTAATATTTAACTGATCCATTTCATCCTCCATAAAAGAGCTTAAAATACCCTGAACCTTACAAAAGGTAAAAGCTTTATGTTCAGTCAAATAAAAAATCTCAACTCGAAGAAATTATACCTAGCACAATTTTATCAATGTAAACACTGCAAAATTCATGAACATTCTTAAAAACACGTAGAAATGGAAGGAAATTATCATCACTCATATTATGTTTAAAAAACACCCCGAATTATTTTCCAGAAACAAGATCACTCATTCTACGGATGAGCCATTGCTATATTAAAATGGACTGACGGATTATCTCACGTAACTTAGAGATAACATGTAATGTTCCAAAAATAAACCCTAGAAATATCATTTCCTGTGCATAGATATAAATTTTGTAAGTCAAAAGATCTCAGGGTAGAGAAAGTTTGCATTTGTTTCCATCGTTATGTTAACCTTATCACCTTGAATTATCCATTTCAAAATAAGTATTTCTTCTCTTATTCATATGATTCCTGCTCAAGAAGAATTCTTAAGAAATGTTTCACCCCTTTCATTAGGGCGGGGGTGGTTCAGTCAGTCAAACCTCACCGCCCTACCCTCTGTCAGTAGGGGACACTGATGCGCTTGGGAATGCTGCCATCCATCGGATGGGACGTTCAGTTATGGCTCCGTGTGCGAGAGAGCCATATTCTGTTAACGTTAAAGAACACGCTGGGTGACCTTGACGGGTTGGATTGTTTTACCTCGGAGCGGCACTTTTTTGCACACCATGGGCTAAATGGCCAGGTCACATGGACCCCGAAGGCTCAGAGAAGGTTGGGGGAGGGGACCCACTGGAACAGCTGTTGGGAGACAGATCCCGTCAAGGCCATCCAGCGTGTTCTTTAACGTGCACAGGGTATGGCTCTCCCACACAAGGGGCCACGGCTTAACGTCCCATCCGACGGACGGCGGCTTTTTCAAGCCCATCGGTGTCCCCTACTGACCGTGGGCAGGGCGGGGAAATTTTGCGGAGATAAATCTCAACGCTGACCCAGCTGGGACACGAACCTGGGAACTACAGATTACGAGCCTGACGCGCTACCGACTGAGCCACCCCCGCTCCGACCTTGACGGGAGACTACCATCTGTCTCCCAACCGCTATTCCAGTGAGTCCCCTCCTCCAATATTCTTCGAGCCTTCGGGATCGTTGTGACCTGACCATTTAGCCCATTGTGTGAAAAAAAAGTGCCGCTCAGAGGTAAAACAACACAACTCATTTCATCCACAGAATATATTGATAGCCATATTTCATTTTAAATTGCGTAACGAAGAAGAAATAATGATTGTTGTTTTTATTAGATGTCATTTTTATATTTATTCATTTAAAATGATGATTTTTTTCCTTTAGTCTTCTAAAATTTATTTATTCTTCGCGTCAGTGCTATTCAATTAAATAATAATCGGCGCTGTTTCGTTTTTGTTAAAATCTGAACCCCTTTGAGCTATCAAAATATCCCCTTTTTTTGCCATATTTTGTTATTCTATAGATCTTTAAGGATGCCTCTGATTTTATACATTGCTAGCTTTAGACCTTATTTCTTAATCTATTATACTTTTCCTTATTTCCTTTCTCAGAGCCTTCTTTTGTCTACATAATGTATCGTCATTCAGTAAGTCAAACTACACTTTTTGTTCGCTGAATTGTTTAAAATATTTCTTCGAGTTAAAGAATTTAAATTATACTTTTTTTCATGTGTATCGGATCTAACACTGTGATGTTCCTTTAAATAGCATTTCTCAGCTGTATAGTGCTTTCTGTAATTCTTTTCCTAATGACAATGACCTATTGTTTAACATCATTTTTCAAAGTCCTTGCCAGCCATTTCGTGTACAATTTTAGGCTTATTTAATTCACTGCAATGAAACCTCTATTCAGATATTCCCTCATCCGACTGTCGATTTCGAGGGCCAAAAATGAAAACATTTGATTGTTTTAAAAATCAGAGTGAACTTTATTCCGCTGTCATGTGATCGCTTCTTATACACTGAAGTGCCATTGAATTAGGGATAGGACACGTTATCCAAATTCAGTCCTGCAAGTCCCGCAGTTGCACGCATGTGTGACTGAAACTCTGGTCACATATAGCTGTCACTTTGTCTTCCCCAAGCATTCGTCGTGAGAAGCCTAATGGGAAAGGCGCGGGATTTCGATGCATTTGACAGAGAATAGATCGTAGGTGCTCGACTGATGGGACACTCGACCTCCGAAATTATCAACGAACTTGGATTTTCTCGTACGACAGTTGTTCTGGGAATGTGAAAATTCCGGCAAAAAAACAAGCACTCGGACAAACTGCAAAGGACAACCAGCCTTGAGTGATCGTGGACTTCGCCGTATGACCCGCATCACATGGACCGATAGGGATCAGACAATATCTGAAATCACCTCCCATCTGAATGCAGGTTCCACCGGGAAGTCAGTGCATGGACCGTGCAATGCTCACTTCATCGTATCGGCTTCAGGAGCCGCTGACCTACGAAAGTCCCACTTCTAATGGCATGACAATGGGCTCAACGCCTTGCCTGGGCTAAAGAATATCGAAACTGGACCATCGGAAATTGGCAACGGATAGTCTGGAGTGATGAATTCTAATTTACTCATCATCACGCCGATGGGAAATTGAGGATATGGCGCCCACCCCATGAAGCCATGGATCCTGCATATCAGGTCATAACAGAACAAGCTGGTGCTGGTTCAGTGATGGCCTGACGTGTCTTCAGTTGAACGTATGTGGGACTTTTGATACGTGTACTGACGACTCTCAATGCATCCCGGAACGTAGAACTCATGGCTGACCATTTACACCCATTTATGGCCACCATGCATCCCAATGGACATGGCGTCTACCAGCAAGACAACTGTTCATCTCACAGTTCCAGGTTGTTTACTGCATGGTTGCAGGAGCATTCTGCTGACTTTGAAATAATGAATTGGCCACCTAGAAGCCCAGATTTAAATCCCATCGAAAAACTTTGGGATATCGTCAAGCAGAGTCTTCAGGCCCGTGTACCATCAGCGACGACCTTGAGAGAATTGTGGACAGCTCTGGAGGATGCATGGGCCGCCATACCTCTGGAACATTTACGCAAGCTTGTGGAGTCCTTGCCTCGTCAATGTGGCAGCCATTATCAGCGCCAGAGCGGGTCCAATGCGTTACTAGGTTGCTATCCCTAATTCACTGGCACTTCAGTGTAGTATTAAGGTGATAACTGTCTTTGACAGGTGATGGTTTGGGCTGATAATGATTTTTTCAGCATTTGGTTCAAGGGTTACTGCATTATTCATTATTTGCGTTCCTCAAGGTGAGTAGTTTGATTTTTACGATGTTTTAAGCATAACATATTAGAGAGTTTTTTGTTACCAACGTTTTACTTCCAACGTTTTTCTTCCATTTTTCTTGAATGTCAGACTAGTTCTCGCACATAAGTCGGTTATTCGTGGGTGTATTGTGCACGTGTCTCATTCTACGAAGTTTCGTCCTCTATCAGTAGAGCTGCAACTTTCTGCTCTTAGTTATGCATTTATAACATCTCAATTCAGGTTTTCTTCCTTTAGCTGATTTTTGAAGCATTTCTTTACTAATTCCAGCACAGTTTGACGTAAAGAAACAGGAAGAACATTGACAATCAGATTAACAGCATTAAACCTCACTTACTGCAGAAACAAAGTCCAAACACGATACAAAAAAAATAATTAATTATAATTAATATATTGCCTATATTTCAGTGTTTACGTTTAAATGCAAAAATATAAATTAGCATAAGATTGGGAAACGTCAGAGCATTATAATTTCCTTTATGATCGTATGAAAATTCTCTTTGATATCTTCGCATCGTATAAACATTGAAATTTAATCATGTTATTTTGTGAAAATAAAATAAACTAGTATTTCTGAACCTTTTTCGGCTTGAGTCACTCCTGTCGTACTTAAATATTTTAAATGGTACCTCTAAGAAGTTATTGAATTTCATACTATAATATTATATTATAAAAATAAACTAGAACCACAATATTTTATATTATTACTGAAGTTGCAGTTAACGTTTCGTGTTTAGAACTTTTATATTATTACTGAAAACGCAGTTAACGTATGGTGTTTAGAAGATATTCAGAATAAAAATAATTACAATACCATAGAATCAAGGTTGGTATCCATGGAAATAAACAGTTAACTGAAAAGATATTTTATGACATTCATTTTGATCGAGAAAAAGGGAGGTGAAGAAGCAGGTCGGGAGAAATATTTCGAACTCGTTAAATCCATCCTTGGCGCTCTCTTCTCGGAAATTTTTGCTTTTAATTTAAAATACACAAAGAACGGAGATAATCTAGAAGCTTTACTAGCTTGTCCTTATTTCTCATACAAATACCTACACAAGGACATGCCCGCTGCTCTTAACATTCAATACTCTAACCACTAGACCAGAAAGGGTTATAAAAGGGAAAAGAAAGTTTTCGGATTTATGCCTTGAACAGAAAAATCTGCTTTAGACGATTGCAAGTGGATGAAAATACAAGACAGAAAAATGATCAGATGAATATGCAAGAAGTGTCTCAAATCGCACGATAATAAATAAACCAAATTGAACAAAAAAATCATCAAATTGCATAACAACTGGTTGGTTCTTGCCATTTTGAAAATACACAGTTAAAATCTGATACTGACAGTTTTAGAAGCCCAATGATTGTAATAAAAATATACATGGTAATAAATCTTACCGGTTTTAGCAAATTATAATTATCATTAATCGTGCATAAGAATCATCATCATCTTCAAGCAGCCATGGGCTACGGAGGTCCAACCAGACCATGTAATTTGTTCTCCAAGCACATCTGTCATGAGCTACATCGCTGCATCTGACCACTGCACACCAATTCTAATAAGGTCCTGTTTGAGATTGTCTGTCCACCGCATTCTAAGTCTATTCCTCTTTCTCAGGCTTTTAAGCACATTGTTCATAACCCTACTCGTTAATCTATAATTATACATACAGGCAACATGGTCAAACCAACGGAGTCTCTCTCTGCACAACATGCTGCTTAAAGGAGATTGCTGAATCCCTTTCGTAATCTCATTATTACTTACAAAGTTGAACCACCTAATGCCCAAAATACTGCATAAGCATCTAGAATCAAAAGCATCAAGTTTCCTGTTGTTTACAAAGCGCCCAGGTTCCACTACCATAACTAATCCTAGAGAGAATCAAACTATTTTACAGCCTAATTTTGGTCTTTAGGTGTATACGCCTATTTCTCCACACTCTTCATAGATTCTTAAAAGTCCCGGCAGCAATCTCTATTATACACATTTATTAAAAACATCTAAATCAGACATTTGCGTATCTCCAGACCATTTAAAGGCCAAAATCTTTCCCTTGCAAAACATTTCGCATAACATAATCAATAATCAAACGAAACAGAAAAGGAGACAAAATGCACCCTTGTCGAACACCAGAATCAGTGCTAAACCAATTACTACAAGCTTTACCAACTTTCACACACGACTTAGTATTATTAAAGAGAGCTTTCATTATATTAACTAGCTTGTCTGACATGCCATATGATCGCACAATCAACCACAAATTATGACGATCAACAGAGTCAAAAGCCTTTCTTGAAATCACAAAGCTAGCAACCAAATGTTTCAGAAACTCTAAACATTTCTCAAGAATCTGCCTGAGTGAAAATATCTGATCTACACATGCCCTGCCATTTCTGAATCCATATTATCACGCAATTGCCTGTCAACCAGATTCTCAATTCTATCAAAGAACTTTACATGGAACAGAAAGTAGGCTGATATCCCTATAGTTATCACAAGAACTGCGATCACATTTTTTGAAAATAGGGATAATAATAACTCTGGTAAAATAATTAGGAACCATTCCTTTATCATAAAAGATATTCAAAATTTCAGTCATCCAAGTGGTAACCGAAACATTTCCAGCTCTAAGCATTTCTGTAGTAATTTCATCTACCCCTGGGGATTTATGAAGTTTAAGTTTAGAAATAGATAAAATAACTTCAGGCTGTGTTATAGGGCCAACATTAAAGCCACCAATGCATCTATCATCATTGCAAACAATGGGAGTAGAACTAACCACATTGTTTGTAACATCACTGAAATGCGCAGCCCACCTGGCCATGACAGAATTCTCACCTTCTATAGAATATTATTTAAGGATTAATACGAAATATAAAATGTAAAAAATCAAGCTTACCTTGATTTTCCTTCAATCCCTGTATACCTGTCAATTTTCTACCACACAAAACATTAACTATCTGGTACAGCTCTCTGCTGTTGTGCTGTCTAATTGCTTCCTCGGCTTTGTCAGCCTAGCCATCAAGCCAAAAATTCTTATCAGCCCCTAACTGATCCTTTACACGTTTATAAGTTCTCTGTAATGTTTTCTATTAGGACTAGTAGGGTATTAAGGACTTTCCTGAAGTTCTTTCTTTCTGAAATAAGCTCAATTACCTTATCACTCAAATAATTTTGACTCCTCTTCTTTTTTCCTAATAGAGCATTGTTAGTTTCCAAAAAAAAAATCTGTTTAAAACGGTCCCATTCTTCCTCAACTTCAGCAGTAAGAAAACCATGACTATCATAATGACTAAATAACCTATCATCTTAGCTCTAGCTATACTGTGTCTCTTAGAGCTTAAGAATTAAAGGTAAAATTTTAAACTCAGCACAACACTACTGAAGTTTAAGTTGCAAGACACTTTTAACAAGGAAATGGTCAGATCCAATTTCAGCTCCCCTATATGACCTAGTATTCCTACCAATACTAGTCCATTTCATGTTAATTAATATATAATCCATCATGTTCTTGTGCATACCATCTGGTAAAACGCATGTGTACTAATGTATGTCACGATGTTTGTATTAAATGTTAGTTATTCTCAAACCATTAAATTTACTTACCTGTAGGAGACGTTGTTCATTGCTATTGCAGCTACGAATACCAAAAGGGCCTATCACCCCTCCACTTCAGTACCAACTTTGGCATTGAAGTCACCAAGAACAAGGGTAATATCTCCTTTCTTGATAGAATTCAAAATATCCTGAAGTTGTCCTTAAAACCTATCCTTCTCATCCTCATCAGCATCCTCAGTGGGGGCATAACAGCAGATAACATTCAAGTCTTTAACGATGGTCTGAAATTTTGCTGTAAGAAACCTTTCATTAATGCACTCATATCCTAGAAGAGCATCACTAGCGTGTCTGCTGAGAAGCAGACCCACGCCTTGGTGATGCTTATTGTCGTCCCTCCCTGAAAAGAGAAATTTAAGATTATTTTTAAGAATCTGACCTTTATCTGTCCATCTGTTCTCTAGCAAGCCGAGAATACCTAAATTATAACGGTTTGAATTCTTGTGTGAGGACATCAAGAGAAAAAGCTCTGTGCAGAGTCCTCACATTCCAACTACCTATGGAGAGAAAATGGTTAGTTGGATGTTTAAAAATCTATGTTTATTGAGAGAGGGAATGCCAACAATATCAAACAACCCCCTAATCGCAGGCATGGAGCAAATACCCGTTCCCCCACCACTAAAGGCTGAAGCCATCTACACTGGAAGACTTCCTCCAATGCAAAATTTCACGATTCAGGTGTCTGCGATGACCCCTGCTAAGGATTATCCACCACAGCTGATGAAACATATCTTGTGAATCTATTCACTTGGGGCTGTCAACCCTCAAACAAACAGAAAGCACAGCAGAAGATTTTTCCCTCCACAGAAGCCCACCAGTGCAGCAAATTTAAGATCCGTAATCCAGATCAGAGCTTTATTCCAGTCCAGGAAGTCCTTAAAAATTATTAAACAACAACTCACGCTCGTAAATGTAGGATAAATATTTGCATGACCATTGAATATTTACAAAAAATAATATCTTAGAGGTTTTAACATGTACCTCAATAAGATGGTAGTAACTACCAGATCAGTTTTGTGGAAACAAGCCAATCCATTTTAAGCAACAGTTAAACTTGAATAATTTCCTGAACAGTTACAAACTGACTGTAAAGCATTCGGTTAATTCTTATACAAATCCCAACTTGTGTTTTCTTCGGAATAGATAACAGTCAAAAAAAGTAATTTATATCGGACTTGAGCAGAAATATCAACAAAATATTTTAAGCAGACAATTATAAAAATATAACTGAATATAAATACATCTACAGCATATCATTCATGAATGCAAAGCATTGTATTGCATATCTAATTAATTTTACACCTATTCACTCTTGAGCAGGTGTCACAGTTTAATTGGAGCTATGTAACAGGTACTAGTGATGTGGTATGAAATTAACAATCGAATAGGGATTGCTGCCGGGACGTTTAAGAATCTATGGAAAGTGTGGAGAAATAAGCGCATACACCTAAAGACTAAAATTTGACTGTATAATAGTTTGGTTCTTTCTAGGGTTAGTTATGGTAGTGAAATTTGGACCCTTTATAAACATGATAACATGAAACTTTATGCTTTTGATTCTAGATGCTTACGCAGTATCTTGGGCATTAGGTGGTTCAACTCTGTAACTGATGATTAGGTTAGGCAAAGGAGTCGGCAACCACCTTTAAGCAGCATATTGTGCAGAGACTCCGTTGGTTTGGCCATGTTGCCCGTATGGATAATTATAGATTAGCAAATAGGGTTATGAACAGTGTGCCTAAAAGCCTCAGAAGGAAGGGGAGACCTAAGATACGGTGGGTATCTTGTAAGAATATACAGTGACGAGTTGCAGCAGATGTAGCTCAGGAGAGATGTGTTTGGAGAATTAAATTGCATAATCTGGTTGGATCTCTATAGCCTAGGGCTTCTTGAGGATGATGATGAGGGAGAAATTGAGACAAGATCCTCAATTTGTATCCAAGGTTTTGTTTACTGATGAAGTTAATTTTTATATTAATAATGAAGTGAACCGTCAAGGCTTTCGGTACTGGAGTCAAAGTAAGTTCATCGCGATGCAAGAATGTGAAAAACTAATGGTGTCCTGCAGCCTGAATGCCACAAAATGTGTTGTCTTGTATACTTTGGTGGAAACCTGAAAGCTTCGTTGTGCCTGATGTTGCACGACACGTTTAGGACATCATCACTTCTCAATGAAAAAAGATAATTCCCAGTTACTTTCAACAAAATGGGAAACCCTCCGTTATGCAAGGACTGTTCGTGATTGGCTGGTCAATAAGTTTTAGACCACGTGAAATCGTTGTAATGGTCCCATTAGGTAGCCTTCCCCATCATCTGATCTAACCCCCTTAGATTTGTTTTCTGATGTCACTTGAAGTGTGTGGTTTATTGAGTAAAGATAACTGATATCGATCACTTGAAGCATAAATTTTTTTCCAGACGTGTGGGAAAATTTTCAGAATGAATTTCGAATCATAGCAGACGAATAGATCTCAGTGGGAGAGAACGCATTGAGCATATTATGTAAATGGATATGAGTTAATAAAATGGCAGTTTCCTAACTGAAGACTTCCCTTGTTTACATTTGTTACCAAAGACCAAGAGACATATCACTCAAAATGTGATAGGTATTATCTATAATACCTATCACATTTTGAGAAAACTTTAAGCAACCTAAAGATTGGTAATTCTAAGATTAAAAGATTCTAGATAAGACCTAAAGATCTAAGATAAGACCTAAAGACTGGTAATTTTTACCAACCTAAAGATTGGTAAAAACAATTGCGGGGATTAGAGGATGGGGGAAAAGTGACTGGATTGACTGTAAAGAACCAGAAAGCCTTTATGATATTACTAAAGATTTTAAACAGTTATCATAATTCATCAACCCCCAATTTTTATTTTTATTACTGCAAATTTATTTTTCTTCCTTAATTATGAAAACAATAATCATTTAAATATAATACATACATCATTTTCTCCGCAAAATTCCTCGCCCTGCCCACGGTCAGTAGGGGACACCGATGGGCTTGGAAAGGCCGCTGTCCGTCGGATGGGACCTTAAGCCGTGGCTCCATGTGTGGGAGAGCCATACCCTGTGCACGTTAAAGAACACGCTGGATGGCCTTGATGGGACGCTATCACCTGTCCCCCCACAACCTTCTCTGAACCTCTGGAGTCCATGTGACCTGGCCATTTAGCCCATGGTGTGCAAAAAAGTGCCGCTCAGAGGTAAAACAATCCAACCCAAAATACATAATTTTCGTTTTACCCCCCTCCCCCCACTTAAAGGAAAAACTGATCAAGTGAAGGATTCGAGCAACGACATTAAGTTTTGTGTTCGGTCACATTTGCAATCAAATCCTTCTTCTTTATTGAAGAGGCACTTTCTCATAGAAGAATGAGAAAATGCAACTTTTGCATTTTAAGAAATAAAGGAGAGATTCTTTTTCTCTTGTATAGTTAACAATGAAATAATGCTGTTTGCAGTTCCCAATGATCCATTAGTTCAGATTATCCCTTTTAAAGAGGGCAAAATTCGGCTAATGAAAAACTTCATTCTGTTTTAAAACGATTATCTGATATTCTCAAGAGACGATATCTTACTCTTCTAATGTCTATTCTCCTCTCATCCTTTGGGCGCGGGTGGCTCAGTCGGTAGCGCTCCAGGCATCGTAATTTGGAGTTCCCAGGTTCGAGTCCCAGTTGGATCAGTGTTTAGATTTATCTGGACACCGATGGTCTTGTAAAAGCCGCCGTCCATCTAACGGGATGTTAAGCTGTGGTTCCGTGTGCGGGAGAGCCATACCCTGTGCACTTTAAAGAACACGATGGATGGCCTTGACGGGAGGCTACCATCTGTCTCCCAACAGCTGTTCCAGTGGGTCCCCTCCCCCAACCTTCTCTGAGCCTTCGGGGTCCTTGTGATCTGACCATTTAGCCCATGGTGTGCAGAAAAGTGCCACTCAGAGGTAAAACAATCCCTTTCATCCGTAAACATTGATTCCGAAGCGGAAGGGATAATGTTTGTGTGAGTTCAAGGAAAAGCACTATTAAAGGTGGGTCAGTGTCAGTGAGGTTATGAGGCAAAGCCTCAACAAAGGTAAATGGATTCCATGAAGTTATTTAAAACGTTTTTTTTTTAAACTTCCTTTTTTTCTTGCATACAAAGTGAGCCATAGTAAACTCACTAGAATAAAAATTTCCATCTCATATTTTTCTCCCCTCTCTACATATTCTTAAAGCCCCACATCTTCCTTATATCCTCCTTTTTACCTCATATCGCATCTGACGAAACTCAGCTACTAAAATTTAAAAATGATCAGAGATAATGCCATGTCATCATCCTAGACCAAATCACTTGATCAGAGGTAATGCCGTGTCATCAACAGGGAAATTGTCTCCTTCTCATCACAGACGGCATCCATTAAGTTAATTATTCACCACTATTAAGGTGATGCCGATTGTTCGTCCTTACAGACGATTCCAATAGATCACTATCAAGGATGATTTTAGACTGATTCAGTCTCTGTTAGGGCATCGAACTTCTTATCATATCATTTTGCAAAAGTGATATTTTTCAAGTATATTCTTCGATTGCTACATGACGATTTTATTTCCCATCCAACTGAAGATGCTTCACGTCAAGATTTGTAAGCAGAATTGATTTTCTGTTGTTCCAAGAATTACAATTTCTGACATATCGAAAGTACCAAAAAAAAATTAGTACCGATTACCCTAAACCCTATTTTGAAGTTCAGAAGTTCTTGGTAAATATTTTCCAGCACAAAGTAATCGCAGCATCTGTCAGCGCCCGTTTTTGTTTGCATTTTCTGCCACTGCTCCTGTTCTGCCACCCAATGCATCATAAAGGTCGGATGGTACGCCTTCAGCTTTGCAGACTATTCTTAACTTTATAAGGAGTCGGAAAGTTGTTGGTTGGCTTCAGCGCCGGGCCACTCCAAGGGACACTCTGCAGAAATAAGTTGGTTCGCAGATGAATATTTAACGGAGCGTTCGCGCAAACCGGGAGCCGGGAGGGCTGGCGGGAGTCCCCCACAGGTGATATGCTATGCCGGCAGTTGCATGCATGCCGAGGCTCAGCACAGACCAGCAAACGGAATTCGTTAACAATACATTATCCGCCTTCGGTAAACTGGCCGTTAATATTGTATCAAGTATGTTTGGTGCTCATTTGCCAGGCCGGGTTGGCTAACTGCGCACATGTAGACTTAGAGTTGGCAAACTATTGTCTGGGGATAGATGACGCCAAACCGCATTCCCAAACTCGCCATACGCGCTGGCTGTCCGCCTCCTGCGCAGTAATTGACTATGAAGTTGTGATGAACCCAGAGCAGGCAACTCCCTCCTGCCGAAGCTACCACAAGGGACGCCCTGAACCACACGACAGCACGAGTTCCAGCTATTAATTACATTAACACGCTGTGCACAGCTGGTTCTAATTTGTTGTTTAGTGTACGCTAAATTAACAGGGCTTTGGGATATCTGTCCCAAGAGGAATGTACCTGTTCGAATGGATGCCCGAACACTGTGGATAATTTATATTCTATTGATCCCTGGGAAGTAGTAGAGGAACAGATGCTAGGCCTGGAGAAACTTGCCCAGAGTTGGAGATGTGCCGACTCCGCGCGGAATTGAGACACCATCACGTCACCGCAGTCTGACTTTGCTACTTCTGTGAAACACCAGCTTCGTTGCTTGGCGAATCTCCCGCCACTCGGCTCGTTTGCTATGCGTCACTTTCGCGAGCACTTTCTCCACGGTGCACTTCGAAAGTTGCTTTTTTTACTTTTTCACTTCGCTGCTTGCCGCGAGACTTTCAAGAGTAGAGATTTTTTTCCGATTTTAAAAAAGAAAAAACGATGTACCGAGACTACGTAATAACTACCTTTAATTTTAATATTTGACAGGCGAGCTCGTTTACATGGCTATATCCATAATGGCAGATTATATACATGTATTAATGGTTACTTGTAGGCGATGAATCAATAGCTGTGCCCACTGTCGACTCTTGGAATAAGATTATTAATAATAGTTTCAGCAAACCTGAATGCATTAATAAAAACGCAACAGCTCGTTTCAAAATGCAAAACGCCATCGGAGAAAATGGCAGCTTGTTTATGAAGGAAAATGGTGGGGAAAATAAACGAATCGCATCAAAATTTCATCAAGCATAATTTTTTAATGAAGTCCAATTTAAGAATTCTGAAATCTCTTCAACACAATTGCAGAATTTTAAAGCTAGGTATAAAGTATAAATTAGTTGCACGGTCTTGAACTTTATTTTTTCAAGAAACCATTCCGAAAAAGATCAATGGTTACAAACATTGTTGAATTATCGAATGAGAAAAAAGGAAAGAATAGCCAGCTCATCCTGTGCATTTTATGATGTTGATCAAATAATGTCTATCAGATGAAAGAAAGAAATTTAGCATCATGAGAATTGAAAGCATCTAAAGGATTAAAGCAGACATGTTACAGGCTTCTCTGTTTGCTTTTAAGTTTTGTATTGGAAAGGCTGTAAAAGAACAGAAAAGAAAACGCCAAGTGGTGCGTACACCAACTGAAGGACACATTCTGTCATTTTGTACAGATAACTAATTTTTCATGTAAATATGATTTAGAATGTATGATGAGGAATGAAAGAAAGAACGTGAGTAATGGAAAAGGGAAAGAAATTTTGAAGTAACAAATATCTAGGAGCAAAAGAGATAAATGGTGAAATGGTGAGATGAATGAACACATTTAAATATCTTGAATCAGTCATTTTAGAGGACTGATTCAAGATGACTTATGAACAATAATGCCAATCCTTTTTTAAAGAAACTGGGATTGTTATTTGTAGTAAATGATAAGTTTTAAATGCAAATTAATGAATCTGAGCTATATGACCATTATTTCATCTATGTCTTCCTTCTTATTATTTTTAGATACTAATATTGAACTTTAAACTTCACCTGCAAATGGGATTGGTTTATGAAAGCTATTCGACATAGGATAAATTGAAGTGAGAAATTTTATTAATTTCACGAAGAAATTTACGATCAGTCAAAATATTGTTACAAATTAAAATGATGAGCACTAAGAGTGAGTTCAACTAAAAATATGTCAATGAAAATTACATTATTACAAAATTATTACAAAATTACATTACAAAAGCATGGATGAAATTTTATAAACAAACTAAGTCAACCGGCATGAAACTCTATAACAATACAAAGATAAACTTTCAGAAGAATCCATCATCTCAATTCTATTCACATCCAAATCACAAAACAAGGCTAATATCATTCAATGAACAATAAAATCATGTTGGTAACTAAATATTCAATCTAACGAGAATATCCTTACCAATTCCTAAACAAACTAAATAACTATACACCAAATGATTTCCTTCTAAGGATTTAGTCATCAAGTGCTCCAAAACTGCGCCTAAGTGTACTGGTTTCTCAGAACCAATTGTTTTCAAACGTTGATCATCACGTACAAGACGACGAATTCTTCTTTTCTCTTACAAGCTTACCAATGCGATCCACACCAATAAACTAATCAACCTTTTGCGCACTCACCATATAAAAATACTTCTTCCCTTTATACACCCATGTACATACTGAAACTAATTATGTCTCCTTTCGGATATCCACAACTCCAACATAACAATTCTATCTTTTCTATTTTTCAGATAGGTTCTGTGTTCCAATTCGTTGGTTACATAATTCTCAGGCAGAGCGTTCATGACACGTTTATCATAAATTCACTGTAGCACGTTCATCTGTCATGACACTACCCACTCTTCAGGTGTTGTTCGTCCGAACAATTCTGGGATTCCGAAGCTTCTTCAGTTCTTTGATGAAACGGGGTCTAACGATCCACATGAACCACCTTGCACTTTGTAGTTGGACGTCGACGAATGCGATACACCACGTCGTTAATCCTGTTAACTACTGTATATGGACCTTCCCAAGGTTTATAGTTTTGGAGAAAGTTTCTTCTTTCTATGTGGATTGTATAGCCATGTAAGATCTTGATTGAAAACAGTTCCATTTATTTTACTGTCGTATCTCGTTTTGGTTCTCTCGCTTGCTAAGTTGATGTTATGTCTGACGGAGTGATGGATTTCTTCCAGTCGTTGTTGTAATTCTTGTACGTATTGTGGAGTAGATACAGGTACTGCTTCGGTCCGACCATATAAAAAGTCACAGGGAAGACATAACTCTCTTCCAAAGAGCATCATGGAAGGTGTCTGTCCAGTTATCACGTGCACTGCTGTTCTCTATGCCAAAGAAAGGAGTGGTATATGGTAGTAGAGGATATCGGTGTAGGGCAGTTGTTCTGGTTTTAATTATGAAAATTTTTATTCTGAAAATAACTGTTTTCAGTTTTTTTCCCCAATTTCGGGAAGAGTCTTTATTTAGAAAGAATTGAATCACTGGGTTTAAATACAACATGATCAGTAGACGAATAGAGTTCGCAAAAGTATTAAAAAAACTGATGCTTTGGGCTTATTCCTACCATAAAGTTTTACCATCAAAGGGTAAAAATCGAAACTGGCTTATAGCAAGAAAGGTTTTGGGGAGGAGAGTATTGCAGAAAACGGCTCCGGAAGAGAAAAATAGAAACGAAACTTTTTAATTCTAATAATGTTTAAATGTCATGTAATAGAATAACAAACAAGATAAAAATAAATCATTACACACCAAAATTCATTAAATTTTTATCTCCGTTTGTAGCCATCTTACAATTTCGAAATGGGGAGACTTGACCCATCCCCCGAAAAGACTGCCTAAGACGAACCGAAAAAAAAAAGACAAAAACGAACTCACAAAGAGGAGTTTGGTATGGTATATTTCAAATTTTATTATCATTGGATGTTTTTGGCTATTCCAGTTTGCGACCTATATAGTGCAAAAAGGGTTTTTTATTAAAAAAAAAGTGTTTACATTTCTAACGTTGATTTGCGTAAGATTGCTATGGGAAAAATTCAAGACAGTAAAAAAGATATGTTGTTTATCAAAAATCTCGTGAAATTTTAATAAATGACCCAATACTAAAAAATGCTGTCTCCGATGTTATTCTTCGTATAGAATTTTGTTGCTTGGACATGGCTACAAAAAATGGCAACCAAAAATAAAGACTAGAAAATATCTCACACAATAGCATAAATTCAGATAAGATTTAAAAAAAAACAGTCATCCTGTTTTTGCAAAGACAAAAAAACACAAAAAATAAATCTGTTGAAAGAAATCAGAAAAATCCGTGACTTTACCTTTAAGCTGTTTTGCATTTCCTGTTGTTTGGTTTCAGGATGATTTCTCCTGTATAAAGTTGACGACATGGTGTCGGGTTACGATATGGTGGTAAAAAAACAGCTAGAAAGATCAAGCATCGTGAAAGACTGAATGTAGTTTCTGACTGATAGACCATACCTGCTTCAGCTGTCTTGTCCCAAAGGGGAATTACCAGACTAATACAATAAATCGGCTACAGCCGAGGCAGAGAACCGCCATGACGACTGAAAAAAATAAATGAAATGAAATAAACCGTAACTGAATTATTTTTCAGTCCTATATAAACTGACAGGCTCCTGTCAGACCTCTGTGGCAAGCAGCTGCTTGAGGGGGTATTTATTTTTTTTTTATTTATTTCGCATGTTTCTCTAGGGGTTACGGAATGACCCATCCCACGCCGTTTCCCCCCCCCCCCATAGCCTCTCATGCGTCATAAATAATCATTCACTGAAAGTCATCTGTCGTTATTTCTATCATTCTGCTAGCTATTGAGAAAACGTTTCCCATCAGAGAATCAATTTCTGGAAATACGAGTTTACCATTTAGTGAAATGATCAAAGGAAACGCTATCGACAACCAAATGAGAAAGGGCTGTGGACACCTTCTGGCAACGATCACTGTTCTTCACACAGCTAAGTGGGTTGCATCCCGTCATAAAACAATCTACTATGTCCATTCTCCATACATCCAACCCCTCTCCGCATATTTAAATGATCCCCAGGAGTTATTTTAAAACATATGGGATTTCAAATCCGTGAATGTTAACCTCTTAGTTCCCTTATTCTCAATTTATTGAGGCTGCCGTCTTTGTACTTCTATAGTGTTTATTCCGTCCCATCCGACATTCTATTGTTTTTCCTTCTTCGCAGCTGCTTATGGCCATCACATCTCCATATCCCTGAGCATTATTAATTACTAAGAGGGCGATTTCTGATGGTACTCGTGAGACAAACTCTGGGCTGCGTTGTTTATTTTTGAAGGAAAACTTAAAATGTGCAAATCTTTATGAAGATGAAAATGAAAAGGAAGTAGTAATTTATTAATAAGCAAAAAATTTACAAGCTTTTGTGAAAAATTTTATACGCCCGACACTATGTTGCGTCAAGCGGCCCAAATGTAATAACCCACAGGGATACTGTCCGATGTCTCGGAGGCCCCAATCCACCCCAACCCAACTCTAGCCCTTTTTTGCTGTTCTGCCAGCTTGTGAGGTATCCATTTCGCACAGATATTACGGAACTTTAAATGCTGATGAATAATTATTTCCACACTGACATCAAAACTTATTTCCTGAATGTTGATGTATGGATTTTCCTTAATGAGTTCACGAACAGCAGCAAAGGTCTTCCTGCACAAAAGAGGTCTTCAAAGCAATGCCATCCTTCTCTAAATTTGTGCATCCATCCTGTAATAGTGCCATATCAGCAGGCATGACCTCATATACTTGTAACAAATTGGCATGAATTTTGTTCACTTCGTTCCCAAGTTGCATCCTTGCGAAAATATAAAATCTTGCCCCATCTTTAGTAGTCTCTATAGCAACAACGCAAAGATTTTTCAGATCGAACTGTATGCCCTCGCCAACGAAGAGAGAAATGATGAGACGGCTTTCGTTTCTCAATACGTAACGACAAATTTAGACAAACTTTCAAACAAGTCGTAGCTCATTAATTTCGGAGGAATGAGTGCAAATCTACAGACACGTTTCAACAAATTCTTGAGCGCTCTCCGTAACACATTTCACTCTCACGCTCAGTTCCTATTTAAAATTTGTAACAATATTATACGCAGCAATTGTAAAGCAGGAAAACTAGGTTTCGGTGAAGAATAGCAATAACTGAATTAAGTCAAAATCCTTCCTAAATATCCACAGGAAATTATCTTTAAATGAGATTCAGCGACAATACACTCATCATAAATTAATTTCCTCGGAAAGAGTTAAAAATAAAATCAACAACGTGAAAGAAAATTATAGTTTTAACATATAACATGGTCAAAACTTGGTCTTGAGATTGTAACAAAAACCCCATGAGAAAGGCCACCGAATTCGGTATAAACTTCTTTTGTTTTCAAAAAGAGGTCGGAAAAAGGAATAATTTTGAAATATTAGTGACAAGGCATGCAAAGTTGTGTCGTATAGGAATTAATATATCTCATGCTAAGAATGCATGTATAATTTATATTTCTTTCACCATGAAAATATTTGTGGGTGTGAACAGAAATGGAACAATTTTCGATCGAGGCAATGCTTACATCCAAAATAGCATATTAAATTAAAAAGCCTTATTTCATTGATTTTTTATTTCCTTTTTTTTTGCACACGGCATTTCAGCAGGTAAAATAACTTCATCCTGTATCCCCAACAATGTCTTTAATTGCACTGAAATCAGAACTAGTAGTGTTGGTAAAGGTCACTGAAGTAATGTTGCCAAAGAAATTTATTGAAAGAGGTTTACCGCCCGCAATTGAGAAAGATTGCTGATATTGTCGCATTACAATAGCTTATGTCAGGGGTGGACAGTTGTTTTCGTATCTACACTGCGCAAGCGTATTGACGTGGCCGTCCTAGTGGAAAATACGAGACGAATCTTCGGTCGCGCACGGGAAGGAAATCTCGGTTCAAGGCGGATTTTTCTGACTGTCTTGGCGGGCCACAAAAAACTCTTAGCGGGCCGCTATTTGCCCACCCCTGGCTTATGTCATTATACAGTCGCTTTACATGTTGCTCCTAATGCTAGTCACAAACATATTGAAGAAAGTGTGGTGGGAATTCAGTTATTAGCAAAAACATTCAAATATTACTCATAAAGTTGTAGAAAATTCATTAAATCAGTGTGTAAAAAACTCGTATTTAATATGAATACACTGAAGTGCCATTGAAATAGGGATAGGAGACGTTATCCAAATTCAATACCGCAAGTTCCGCATTTGGACGCATGCGTGGCTGAAACTCTGGTCATATATAGCTGTCAACTTTGGCTTCCCCAAGCATTCGTCGTGAAAAGCGTAGTGGGAGAGGCGCGGGTTTAGATGCATCTGACAGAAGGCAGATCGTAGGTGCCCGACAGATCGGAAACTCGAAGTCCGAAATTATCAACGAACTTGGATTTTCTCGTACCACAGTTTCAGGGGTGCTCCGGGAATATGAAAATTCCGGCAAAAAAAAGCACCCGGACAAACTGCAAAAGACAACCAGCCTTGAATGATCGTGGTCTTCGCCACCTGACCCACATTGCATGGATCGATAGGGGCCAGACAATATCTTAAATCACCTCCCATCTGGATGCAGGTTCCAGCCGGAAAGTCAGTGCATGGACCGTGCAATGCTCACTTCATCGTATCGGCTTCAGGTGCCGCTGACCTACGAAAATCCCACTTCTAATGGCATGACAATGGGCTCAACGCCTTGCCTGGGCTAAAGAATATCGAAATTGGACCATCGGAAAATGGCAACGGATAGCCTGGATTGATGAATTCTAATTTACTCATCATCACGCCGATGGGAGACTGAGGATATGGCGCCCACCCCATGAAGCCATGGATCCTGCATATCAGGTCATAACAGTACAAGCTGGTGCTGGTTCAGTGATGGCCTGACGTGTCTTCAGTTGAACGTATGTGGGACTTTTGGTACGTGTACTGACGACTCTCAATGCATCCCGGAACGTAGAACTCATGGCTGACCATTTACACCCATTTATGGCCACCATGCATCCCAATGGAGATGGCGTCTACCAGCAAGACAACTGTTCATCTCACAGTTCCAGGTTGTTTACTGCATGGTTGCAGGAGCATTCTGCTGACTTCGAAATAATGAATTGGCCACCTAGAAGCCCGTATTAAAATCCCATCGAAAAGCTTTGGGATACCGTCGAGCAGAGTCTTCAGGCACGTGTCCCATCAACCTTGAAAACCTTGAAAGAAGTGTGGACAGCCCTGGAGGTTGCATTGGTCGCCATACCTGTGGAACATTTACACAAGCTTGTGGAGTCCTTGCCTCGTCGTGTGGCGGCCGTTATCCGTAGCTGTTGGGCAATAAGAATAGAATGAGTAAGTTGAAATTATGCAATAATAACTGCAGATAGAATGAGTAAGTTGAAGCTTGCATATCAAGTAAAGTAATATAAGTTGACAAAAAATTATAAGTGGATTATAGATATTTATTTAAAATTTCAAGTAAAAACTTGATTTTGTTCGCGGGCCACAAAAATCCTTGTGCGGGCCGCTAGTTGGACAGCGCTGATCTAGATAACTCGAGGAAATATATTAGACACTTCAGTTATTTGGAATAGAATATTCGAATTGGTTTAAAAAATGACGTTCCATGCTCACGAAATCGTAAGTTTTTTTCATCGTAAGTTTTCATTTCCTAAGTTTTTTATATTGTCCAATTTTTTAAAGAACACGAGCAGAGTTTATTTTTGCGAGTGTTTCTCGCCCTGTGGCCTAATGGTTTGCGTGTTTGGCTAGTGATCAAAGGGACCTGGGTACGAGACCCGGGTAAAAGGCATGGATATTTACGTTGTTTTTCTGCTGAGGTCCTGCGATCCTCACAGACCTTCTACTATGGTCTATAAATCGAAAGGGTATATAAACTATACTTAATTAATAATTAATTTAAAATTAATATCCCCTCAAGCAGCTGCTTGCCACAGAGGTCTGACAGGAGCCTGTCAGTTTATATGCCAGAGTAGAAGGTCTGAGAGGATGGCAGGACCTCAGCAGAAAAACGACACAAACATCCATGCCTTACCCGTGGCTCGAACCCAGGCCCCTTAGATCAGTAGCCAAGCGCGCTAACCACTCGATAAACTACTATGGTCTATAAACCGACAGACCTCTGCGGCAAGCAGCTGCTAGAGAGGACATTTATTTATTTATTTATTTAATTATTTTTGATTATACTGCTGGCTTTTACTGAACAATTTTATTACCAATTCGTTTATTTTGTTGTAGACTTTATGTGCTGATATACCATGTAAGATCACTTTCAAACAATGTAAGCGGATCGAAGTATCCGGTGCATATCTATGGATTTTATTCAGACCACTTGTTAAGGAATCATTTTTACACATTTCAATGATATCTTTTAATATACTACCGCTGATGTTTCCAATTTCTTGCTCGAAAAACGTCTTGTAATCTTCTGCATGATCAGAGTGATATAATATAGCTTGGAACTAACTCTTTCGCCTTGTTCGAATCAGAACTAGTAGTTTGCTGTCTCTTTTTTTCTTAATGAAATACCTAAAACGAGCTTCGTGCATAATAAGAGGTAAATCCGTGTTCCATCGTGACATAAACATCGTGATAAGCATTACACGTGGCATGAATAGCATTTAAAAATAATTTTAAGAATCTTACTCACACTTTGAACGCATGCGAAGCGCTGTCGGTAACAAACACTGTGAAAACAGAATATTCTGATTCAAATTTATTTGACCATAGAATAATTGCTTCACTGACAGTGAACAGCACTACGTTGCTTGGAACGTTTCCAAAATGTGGACTTCAAACACTTATTTTTACATTTCACTAGGGTGCTATGACTATAGTGAAAGTTAAGTCATTAGAGGATATTGGAAGATTGTGGTCTAAAGTGTGAATGTGACAAGAAGTTTACAGTAGAGTTATATAGAAACTAGTTATTCAGGAGAAGTAAATAATTAAAAACTTCAATTGGATTTGAGAAATTAGTGTAAAGGTCCATAATTCTAGATCAGTTTTTTGCAACATAAAAAATTACAGAACTTTCGAAAAAAACAACAACATTAAATTCGCGAATTCATAAAAAAAAAAGGCAATACGCGAAAACGTAAAAAAAATTGGGATTCATGGAAACTGTCGCGGAAATTAGCGCCGCGTAAAACTTACAGCCCTAGATATAGTCCCATATGTGCCAGCGTTGAGATTTATTTCCCCAAGACCCCGCACTGACCGCGGTCAGTAAGGGACATCAATGGGCATGGAAAGACTGCTGCACGGCGGACTGATTGTAAAGCTGTGACCCTGTGTACGGGAGAGTCATACTCGTGGTCACGTTAAAGAACACGTAGTGAGCCTGGACCGAAGGTCACCATCTGTACAGCTGTCCAGTGGGTCCTCCCCCAGCCTTCTCTGAAACCTCGGGGTCACTGTCATCTGATTATTTAGCTCAGAGTGAGCAAAAAATTGCCACTCAGACGTATTGCAACCCAACAATGAGCCTTTCAGGTCTTTATGACCTGAAAGGTATAAATTAAGGTCGTAATGATATACTAAATATAAATAATAATAAATTAAATATAAATAATAGTACATTAAATAAAAATATTAATCTTAAAACGTTGTAGGTCTGTTTCCAAAGGTCACCACTCAATAGATGAACAATGATAATGTTGATAATCTGTTTCAAAAGGACACAGATCAAGGGATGAACAATGATAATGTTGATAATCTGTTTCAAAAGGACACATATCAAGGGATGAACAACTATAATATTAATAATCTGTTTCAAAAGGACACAGATCAACTAATGAGCAATGATAATGTTGATAATCTGTTTCAAAAGGACACAGATCAACTGATGAGCAATGATAATGTTGATAATCTGTTTCAAAAGGACACAGATCAAGGGATGAACAATTATAATATTAATAATCTGTTTCAAAAGGACACAGATCAACTAATGAGCAATGATAATGTTGATAATCTGTTTCAAAAGGACGCAGATCAAGGGATAAACAATGATAATATTGATAATCAGTTTCGAAAGGACACATATCAAGGGATGAACAATTATAATATTAATAATCTGTTTCAAAAGGACACAGATCAACTAATGAGCAATGATAATGTTGATAATCTGTTTCAAAAGGACACAGATCAAGGGATAAACAATGATAATATTGATAATCAGTTTCGAAAGGACACATATCAAGGGATGAACAATTATAATATTAATAATCTGTTTCAAAAGGACACAGATCAACTAATGAGCAATGATAATGTTGATAATCTGTTTCAAAAGGACACAGATCAACTGATGAGCAATTATAATGTTGATAATATGTTTCAAAAGGACACAGATCAAGGGATGAACAATTATAATATTAATAATCTGTTTCAAAAGGACACAGATCAACTAATGAGCAATGATAATGTTGATAATCTGTTTCAAAAGGACACAGATCAACTGATGAGCAATTATAATGTTGATAATATGTTTCAAAAGGACACAGATCAAGGGATGAACAATGATAATATTAATAATCTGTTTCAAAAGGACACATATCAAGGGATGAACAATTATAATATTAATAATCTGTTTCAAAAGGACACAGATCAACTAATGAGCAATGATAATGTTGATAATCTGTTTCAAAAGGACACAGATCAACTGATGAGCAATGATAATGTTGATAATCTGTTTCAAAAGGACACAGATCAACGGATGAGCAATTATAATGTTGATAATATGTTTCAAAAGGACACAGATCAAGGGATGAACAATGATAATGTTATTAATCTGTTTCAAAAGGACACAGATCAAGGGATGAACAATGATAATATTGATAATCAGTTTCGAAAGAACACAGATCAAGGGATGAACAATTATAATATTAATAATCTCTTTCAAAAGGATACAGATCAACTAATGAGCAATGATAATGTTGATAATTTGTTTCAAAAGGACACAGATCAAGGGATGAACAATGATAATATTGATAATCAGTTTCGAAAGGACACAGATCAAGGGATGAACAATGATAATATTAATAATCTGTTTCATAAATACACAGATCAACTGATGAGCAATGATAATGTTGATAATCTGTTTCAAAAGGACACAGATCAAGGGATGAACAATTATAATATTAATAATCTGCTTCAAAAGCACACAGATCAACTAATGAGCAATGATAATGTTGATAATCTGTTTTAAAAGGACACAGATCAACTGATGAGCAATGATAATGGTGATAATCTGTTTCAAAAGGACACAGATCAAGGGATGAACAATGATAATATTGATAATCAGTTTCGAAAGGACACAGATCAAGGGATGAACAATGATAATATTAATAATCTGTTTCAAAAGGACACAGATCAACTAATGAGCAATGATAATGTTGATAATCTGTTTCAAAAGGACACAGATCAAGGGATCAACAATTATAATATTAATAATCTGTCTCAAAAGGATACAGATCAACGGATGAGCAATGATAATGTTGATAATCTGTTTCAAAAGGACACATATCAAGGGATGAACAATTATAATATTAATAATTTGTTTCAAAAGGACACAGATCAACGGATGAGCAATGATAATGTTGTTAATCTGTTTCAAAAGGACACACACAGATCAAGGGATGAACAATGATAATGTTGTTAATCTGTTTCAAAAGGACACAGGTAAACTAATGAGCAATGATAATGTTGATAATCTGTTTCAAAAGGACACATATCAAGGGATGAACAATTATAATATTAATAATCTGTTTCAAAAGGACACAGATCAACTAATGAGCAATGATAATGTTGATAATCTGTTTCAAAAGGACACAGATCAACTGATGAGCAATGATAATGTTGATAATCTGTTTCAAAAAAACACAGATCAACGGATGAGCAATTATAATGTTGATAATCTGTTTCAAAAGGACACAGATCAAGGGATGAACAATGATAATATTAATAATCTGTTTCAAAAGGACACAGATCAAGGGATCAACGATGATAATGTTGTTAATCTGTTTCAAAAGGACACAGATCAAGGGATGAACAATTATAATATTAATAATCTGTCTCAAAAGGATACAGATCAACGGATGAGCAATGATAATGTTGATAATCTGTTTCAAAAGGACACATATCAAGGGATGAACAACTATAATATTAATAATCTGTTTCAAAAGGACACAGATCAACTAATGAGCAATGATAATGTTGATAATCTGTTTCAAAAGGACACAGATCAACTGATGAGCAATGATAATGTTGATAATCTGTTTCAAAAGGACACAGATCAACGGATGAGCAATTATAATGTTGATAATCTGTTTCAAAAGGACACAGATCAAGGGATGAACAATGATAATATTAATAATCTGTTCAAAACGACACAGATCAAGGGATCAACGATGATAATGTTGTTAATCTGTTTCAAAAGGACACAGATCAACGGATGAAGAATGATAATGTTGTTAATCTGTTTCAAAAGGACACAGATCAAGGGATGAACAATTATAATATTAATAATCTGTTTCAAAAGGACACATATCAAGGGATGAGCAATGATAATGTTGATAATCTGTTTCAAAAGGACACAGATCAACGGATGAAGAATGATAATGTTGTTAATCTGTTTCAAAAGGACACAGATCAAGGGATGAACAATTATAATATTAATAATCTGTTTCAAAAGGACACAGATCAAGGGATAAACAATGATAATATTCATAATCTGTTTCGAAAGGACACAGATCAAGGGATCAACGATGATAATGTTGTTAATCTGTTTCAAAAGGACACAGATCAAGGGATGAACAATTATAATATTAATAATCTGTTTCAAAAGGACACAGATCAAGGGATGAACAATTATAATATTAATAATCTGTTTCAAAAGGACACAGATCAAGGGATGAACAATGATAATATTGATAATCAGTTTCGAAAGGACACAGATCAAGGGATGAACAATTATAATAATAATAATCTCTTTCAAAAGGATACAGATCAACGGATGAGCAATGATAATGTTGATAATCTGTTTCAAAAGGACACAGATCAAGGGATGAACAATGATAATATTGATAATCAGTTTCGAAAGGACACAGATCAAGGGATGAACAATGATAATATTAATAATCTGTCTCAAATGGATACAGATCAACGGATGAGCAATGATAATGTTCATAATCAGTTTCGAAAGGACACATATCAAGGGATGAACAATTATAATATTAATAATCTGTTTTAAAAGGACGCAGATCAAGGGATAAACAATGATAATATTGATAATCAGTTTCGAAAGGACACATATCAAGGGATGAACAATTATAATATTAATAATCTGTTTCAAAAGAACACAGATCAACTAATGAGCAATGATAATGTTGATAATCTGTTTCAAAAGGACACAGATCAACGGATGAGCAATTATAATGTTGATAATCTGTTTCAAAAGGACAAAAATCAAGGGATGAACAATGATAATGTTGTTAATCTGTTTCGAAAGGACACAGATCAAGGAATGAACAATGATAATATTAATAATCAGTTTCGAAAGGACACAGATCAAGGGATCAACGATGATAATGTTGTTAATCTGTTTGAAAAGGACACAGATCGAGGGATGAACAATTACATATTAATAATCTGTTTCAAAAGGATACAGATCAACGGATGAGCAAGGATAATGTTGATAATCTGTTTCAAAAGGACACAGATTAACGGATGAAGAATGATAATGTTGTTAATCTGTTTCAAAAGGACACAGATCAAGGGATGAACAATGATAATGTTAATAATCGGTTTCAAAAGGACACATATCAAGGGATGAGCACTGATAATGTTGATAATCTGTTTCAAAAGGACACAGATCAAGGGATGAACAATTATAATATGAATAATCTGTTTCAAAAGAACACAGATCATGGGATAAACAGTGATAATATTGATAATCAGTTTCGAAAGGACACAGATCAAGGGATCAACGATGATAATGTTGTTAATCTGTTTCAAAAGGACACAGATCAAAGGATGAACAATTATAATATTAATAATCTGTTTCAAAAGGACACAGATCAAGGGATGAACAATTATAATATTAATAATCTGTTTCAAAAGGACACAGATCAACGGATGAGCAATGATAATGTTGATAATCTGTTTCAAAAGGAAAAAGATCAAGGGATGAACAATGATAATGTTGTTAATCTGTTTCAAAAGGACACAGATCAAGAGATGAACAATTATAATATTAATAATCTGTTTAAAAAGGACACAGATAAACGGATAAGCAATGATAATGCTGATAATCGGTTTCAAAAGGATACAGATCAAGGAATCAACAATGATAATATTGTTAATCTGTTTCAAAAGGACACAGATCAAGGGATAAACAATGATAATATTGATAATCTATTTCAAAAAGACACAGATTAACGGATGAGCAAAGATAATGTTGATAATCTGTTTCAAAAGGACACAGATCAAGGGATGAACAATGATAATATTGATAATCAGTTTCGAAAGGACACAGATCAAGGGATGAACAATGATAATATTAATAATCTGTTTCAAAAGGACACAGATCAACTAATGAGCAATGATAATGTTGATAATCTGTTTCAAAAGGACACAGATCAAGGGATAAACAATGATAATATTGATAATCTGTTTCAAAAGGACACAGATCAAGGGATGAACTATTATAATATTGATAATCAATTTCGAAAGGACACAGATCAAGGGATGAACAATGATAATATTAATAATCTGTTTCAAAAGGACACAGATCAACTAATGAGCAATGATAATGTTGATAATCTGTTTCAAAAGAACACAGATCAAGGGATGAACAATTATAATATTAATAATCTGTTTCAAAAGGATACAGATCAACGGATGAGCAATGATAATGTTGATAATCTGTTTCAAAAGAACACAGATCAAGGGATGAACAATGATAATATTGATAATAAGTTTCGAAAGGACACAGATCAAGGGATGAACAATGATAATGTTGTTAATCTGTTTCAAAAGGACACAGATCAAGGAATTTACATAATGATAATATTAATAAGCAGTTTCGAAAGGACACAGATCAAGGGATCAACGATGATAATGTTGTTAATCTGTTTCAAAAGGACACAGATCAAGTGATGAACAATTTCAATATTGATAATCAGTTTCGAAAGGACACAGATCAAGGGATCAACGATGATAATGTTGTTAATCTGTTTCAAAAGGACACAGATCAAGGGATGAACAATTATAATATTAATAATCTGTTTCAAAAGGATACAGATCAACGGATGAGCAATGATAATGTTGATAATCTGTTTCAAAAGAACACAGATCAAGGGATGAACAATGACAATATTGATAATCAGCTTCGAAAGGACACAGATCAAGGGATGAACAATGATAATATTAATAATCTGTTTCAAAAGGACACAGATCAACTAATGAGCAATGATAATGTTGATAATCTGTTTCAAAAGGACACAGATCAACGGATGAGCAATTATAATGTTGATAATCTGTTTCAAAAGGACAAAGATCAAGGGATGAACAATGATAATGTTGTTAATCTGTTTCAAAATGACACAGATCAAGGAATTTACATAATGATAATATTAATAAGCAGTTTCGAAAGGACACAGATCAAGGGATCAACGATGATAATGTTGTTAATCTGTTTCAAAAGGACACAGATCAACTAATGAGCAATGATAATGTTGATAATCTGTTTCAAAAGGACACAGATCAACTGATGAGCAATGATAATGTTGATAATCTGTTTCAAAAGGACACAGATCAACGGATGAGCAATTATAATGTTGATAATCTGTTTCAAAAGGACACAGATCAAGGGATGAACAATGATAATATTAATAATCTGTTCAAAACGACACAGATCAAGGGATCAACGATGATAATGTTGTTAATCTGTTTCAAAAGGACACAGATCAACGGATGAAGAATGATAATGTTGTTAATCTGTTTCAAAAGGACACAGATCAAGGGATGAACAATTATAATATTAATAATCTGTTTCAAAAGGACACATATCAAGGGATGAGCAATGATAATGTTGATAATCTGTTTCAAAAGGACACAGATCAACGGATGAAGAATGATAATGTTGTTAATCTGTTTCAAAAGGACACAGATCAAGGGATGAACAATTATAATATTAATAATCTGTTTCAAAAGGACACAGATCAAGGGATAAACAATGATAATATTCATAATCTGTTTCGAAAGGACACAGATCAAGGGATCAACGATGATAATGTTGTTAATCTGTTTCAAAAGGACACAGATCAAGGGATGAACAATTATAATATTAATAATCTGTTTCAAAAGGACACAGATCAAGGGATGAACAATTATAATATTAATAATCTGTTTCAAAAGGACACAGATCAAGGGATGAACAATGATAATATTGATAATCAGTTTCGAAAGGACACAGATCAAGGGATGAACAATTATAATAATAATAATCTCTTTCAAAAGGATACAGATCAACGGATGAGCAATGATAATGTTGATAATCTGTTTCAAAAGGACACAGATCAAGGGATGAACAATGATAATATTGATAATCAGTTTCGAAAGGACACAGATCAAGGGATGAACAATGATAATATTAATAATCTGTCTCAAATGGATACAGATCAACGGATGAGCAATGATAATGTTCATAATCTGTTTCAAAAGGACACATATCAAGGGATGAACAATTATAATATTAATAATCTGTTTTGAAAGGACACAGATCAAGGGATCAACGATGATAATGTTGTTAATCTGTTTCAAAAGGACACAGATCAAGGGATAAACAATGATAATATTGATAATCAGTTTCGAAAGGACACATATCAAGGGATGAACAATTATAATATTAATAATCTGTTTTAAAAGGACGCAGATCAAGGGATAAACAATGATAATATTGATAATCAGTTTCGAAAGGACACATATCAAGGGATGAACAATTATAATATTAATAATCTGTTTCAAAAGAACACAGATCAACTAATGAGCAATGATAATGTTGATAATCTGTTTCAAAAGGACACAGATCAACGGATGAGCAATTATAATGTTGATAATCTGTTTCAAAAGGACAAAAATCAAGGGATGAACAATGATAATGTTGTTAATCTGTTTCGAAAGGACACAGATCAAGGAATGAACAATGATAATATTAATAATCAGTTTCGAAAGGACACAGATCAAGGGATCAACGATGATAATGTTGTTAATCTGTTTGAAAAGGACACAGATCGAGGGATGAACAATTACATATTAATAATCTGTTTCAAAAGGATACAGATCAACGGATGAGCAAGGATAATGTTGATAATCTGTTTCAAAAGGACACAGATTAACGGATGAAGAATGATAATGTTGTTAATCTGTTTCAAAAGGACACAGATCAAGGGATGAACAATGATAATGTTAATAATCGGTTTCAAAAGGACACATATCAAGGGATGAGCACTGATAATGTTGATAATCTGTTTCAAAAGGACACAGATCAAGGGATGAACAATTATAATATGAATAATCTGTTTCAAAAGAACACAGATCATGGGATAAACAGTGATAATATTGATAATCAGTTTCGAAAGGACACAGATCAAGGGATCAACGATGATAATGTTGTTAATCTGTTTCAAAAGGACACAGATCAAAGGATGAACAATTATAATATTAATAATCTGTTTCAAAAGGACACAGATCAAGGGATGAACAATTATAATATTAATAATCTGTTTCAAAAGGACACAGATCAACGGATGAGCAATGATAATGTTGATAATCTGTTTCAAAAGGAAAAAGATCAAGGGATGAACAATGATAATGTTGTTAATCTGTTTCAAAAGGACACAGATCAAGAGATGAACAATTATAATATTAATAATCTGTTTAAAAAGGTCACAGATCAACGGATAAGCAATGATAATGCTGATAATCTGTTTCAAAAGGATACAGATCAAGGAATCAACAATGATAATATTGTTAATCTGTTTCAAAAGGACACAGATCAAGGGATAAACAATGATAATATTGATAATCTATTTCAAAAAGACACAGATTAACGGATGAGCAAAGATAATGTTGATAATCTGTTTCAAAAGGACACAGATCAAGGGATGAACAATGATAATATTGATAATCAGTTTCGAAAGGACACAGATCAAGGGATGAACAATGATAATATTAATAATCTGTTTCAAAAGGACACAGATCAACTAATGAGCAATGATAATGTTGATAATCTGTTTCAAAAGGACACAGATCAAGGGATAAACAATGATAATATTGATAATCTGTTTCAAAAGGACACAGATCAAGGGATGAACTATTATAATATTGATAATCAATTTCGAAAGGACACAGATCAAGGGATGAACAATGATAATATTAATAATCTGTTTCAAAAGGACACAGATCAACTAATGAGCAATGATAATGTTGATAATCTGTTTCAAAAGAACACAGATCAAGGGATGAACAATTATAATATTAATAATCTGTTTCAAAAGGATACAGATCAACGGATGAGCAATGATAATGTTGATAATCTGTTTCAAAAGAACACAGATCAAGGGATGAACAATGATAATATTGATAATAAGTTTCGAAAGGACACAGATCAAGGGATGAACAATGATAATGTTGTTAATCTGTTTCAAAAGGACACAGATCAAGGAATTTACATAATGATAATATTAATAAGCAGTTTCGAAAGGACACAGATCAAGGGATCAACGATGATAATGTTGTTAATCTGTTTCAAAAGGACACAGATCAAGTGATGAACAATTTCAATATTGATAATCAGTTTCGAAAGGACACAGATCAAGGGATCAACGATGATAATGTTGTTAATCTGTTTCAAAAGGACACAGATCAAGGGATGAACAATTATAATATTAATAATCTGTTTCAAAAGGATACAGATCAACGGATGAGCAATGATAATGTTGATAATCTGTTTCAAAAGAACACAGATCAAGGGATGAACAATGATAATATTGATAATCAGCTTCGAAAGGACACAGATCAAGGGATGAACAATGATAATATTAATAATCTGTTTCAAAAGGACACAGATCAACTAATGAGCAATGATAATGTTGATAATCTGTTTCAAAAGGACACAGATCAACGGATGAGCAATTATAATGTTGATAATCTGTTTCAAAAGGACAAAGATCAAGGGATGAACAATGATAATGTTGTTAATCTGTTTCAAAAGGACACAGATCAAGGAATTTACATAATGATAATATTAATAAGCAGTTTCGAAAGGACACAGATCAAGGGATCAACGATGATAATGTTGTTAATCTGTTTCAAAAGGACACAGATCAAGTGATGAACAATTTCAATATTGATAATCAGTTTCGAAAGGACACAGATCAAGGGATCAACGATGATAATGTTGTTAATCTGTTTCAAAAGGACACAGATCAAGGGATGAACAATTATAATATTAATAATCTGTTTCAAAAGGATACAGATCAACGGATGAGCAATGATAATGTTGATAATCTGTTTCAAAAGAACACAGATCAAGGGATGAACAATGATAATATTGATAATCAGCTTCGAAAGGACACAGATCAAGGGATGAACAATGATAATATTAATAATCTGTTTCAAAAGGACACAGATCAACTAATGAGCAATGATAATGTTGATAATCTGTTTCAAAAGGACACAGATCAACGGATGAGCAATTATAATGTTGATAATCTGTTTCAAAAGGACAAAGATCAAGGGATGAACAATGATAATGTTGTTAATCTGTTTCAAAAGGACACAGATCAAGGAATTTACATAATGATAATATTAATAAGCAGTTTCGAAAGGACACAGATCAAGGGATCAACGATGATAATGTTGTTAATCTGTTTCAAAAGGACACAGATCAAGTGATGAACAATTTCAATATTGATAATCAGTTTCGAAAGGACACAGATCAAGGGATCAACGATGATAATGTTGTTAATCTGTTTCAAAAGGACACAGATCAAGGGATGAACAATTATAATATTAATAATCTGTTTCAAAAGGATACAGATCAACGGATGAGCAATGATAATGTTGATAATCTGTTTCAAAAGAACACAGATCAAGGGATGAACAATGATAATATTGATAATCAGCTTCGAAAGGACACAGATCAAGGGATGAACAATGATAATATTAATAATCTGTTTCAAAAGGACACAGATCAACTAATGAGCAATGATAATGTTGATAATATGTTTCAAAAGGACACAGATCATGGGATCCACAATTATAATATTAATAATCTGTCTAAAAAGGATACAAATCAACGGATGAGCAATGATAATGTTGATAATCTGTTTCAAAAGGACACATATCAAGGGATGAACAATTATAATATTAATAATTTGTTTCAAAAGGACACAGATCAACGGATGAGCAATGATAATGTTGTTAATCTGTTTCAAAAGGTCACACACAGATCAAGGGATGAACAATGATAATGTTGTTAATCTGTTTCAAAAGGACACAGGTCAACTAATGAGCAATGATAATGTTGATAATCTGTTTCAAAAGGACACATATCAAGGGATGAACAATTATAATATTAATAATCTGTTTCAAAAGGACACAGATCAACTAATGAGCAATGATAACGTTGATAATCTGTTTCAAAAGGACACAGATCAACTGATGAGCAATGATAATGTTGATAGTCTGTTTCAAAAGGACACAGATCAAGGGATGAACAATGATAATATTAATAATCTGTTTCAAAAGGACACAGATCAAGGGATCAACGATGATAATGTTGTTAATCTGTTTCAAAAGGACACAGATCAAGGGATGAACAATTATAATATTAATAATCTGTTTCAAAAGGACACAGATCAACGGATGAGCAATGATAATGTTGATAATCTGTTTCAAAAGGACACAGATCAACGGATGAAGAATGATAATGTTGTTAATCTGTTTCAAAAGGACACAGATCAAGGGATGAACAATTATAATATTAATAATCTGTTTCAAAAGGACACAGATCAAGGGATAAACAATGATAATATTGATAATCAGTTTCGAAAGAACACAGATCAAGGGATCAATGATGATAATGTTGTTAATCTGTTTCAAAAGGACACAGATCAAGGGATGAACAATTATAATATTAATAATCTGTTTCAAAAGGACACAGATCAACTAATGAGCAATGATAATGTTGATAATCTGTTTCAAAAGAACACAGATCAACTGATGAGCAATGATAATGTTGATAATCTGTTTCAAAAGGACACAGATCAACGGATGAGCAATTATAATGTTGATAATCTGTTTCAAAAGGACAAAGATCAAGGGATGAACAATGATAATGTTGTTAATCTGTTTCAAAAGGACACAGATCAAGGAATGAACAATGATAATACTAATAATCAGTTTCGAAAGGACACAGATCAAGGGATCAACGATGATAATGTTGTTAATCTGTTTGAAAAGGACACAGATCGAGGGATGAACAATTACATATTAATAATCTGTTTCGAAAGGACACAGATCAACGGATGAGCAATGATAATTTGATAATCTGTTTCAAAAGGACACATATCAAGAGATGAACAATTATAATATTAATAATCTGTTTCAAAAGGATACAGATCAACGGATGAGCAATGATAATGTTGATAATCTGTTTCAAATGGACACAGATCAACGGATGAAGAATGACAATGTTGTTGATCTGTTTCAAAAGGACACAGATCAAGGGATGAACAATTATAATATGAATAATCTGTTTCAAAATGACACAGATCATGGGATAAACAATGATAATGTTGATAATCAGTTTCGAAAGGACACAGATCAAGGGATCAACGATGATAATGTTGTTAATCTGTTTCAAAAGGACACAGATCAAGGGATGAACAATTATAATATTAATAATCTGTTTCAAAAGGACACAGATCAACGGATGAGCAATGATAATGTTTATAATCTGTTTCAATAGGACACATATCAAGGGATGAACAATTATAATATTAATAATCTGTTTCAAAAGGACACAGATCAAGGGATAAACAATGATAATATTGATAATCTGTTTCAAAAGGACACAGATCAAGGGATGAACTATTATAATATTAATAATTTGTTTCAAAAGGACACAGATCAACGGATGAGCAATGATAATGTTGTTAATCTGTTTCAAAAGGACACACACAGATCAAGGGATGAACAATGATAATGTTGTTAATCTGTTTCAAAAGGACACAGATCAAGGGATGAACAATTATAATATTAATAATCTGTTTCAAAAGTACACAGATCAAGGGATGAACAATTATAATATTAATAATCTGTTTCAAAAGGACACAGATCAACGGATGAGCAATGATAATGTTTATAATCTGTTTCAAAAGGAAAAAGATCAAGGAATGAACAACGATAATGTTTTTAATCTGTGTCAAAAGGACACAGATCAAGGGATGAACAATTATAATATTAATAATCTGTTTAAAAAGGACACAGATCAACGGATGAGCAATGATAATGCTGATAATCTGTTTCAAAAGGATTCAGATCAAGGAATCAACAATGATAATATTGTTAATCTGTTTCAAAAGGACACAGATCAAGGGACAAACAATGATAATATTGATAATCTATTTCAAAAAGACACAGATTAACGGATGAGCAATGATAATATTAATAATCTATTTCAAAAGGACACATATCAAGGGATGAACAATTAGAATATTAATAATCTGTTTAAAAAGGACACAGATTAAGCGATGAACAATGATAATGTTGATAATCTGTTTCGAAAGGACACAGATCAAGGGATGAACAAAGATGGTGTTGATAATCTGTTTGAAAAGGATACTTTACAAGGAATTTGCAGTGATGCTGTTTATAATCTGTTTCAAAGGGATACTGAACAAGATATGAGCGCTAATGATGTTGATAAGCTTTTTGAGAAGGACACCTTCCAGAAGTCCCATTACATCTCATTCTGAACGGAAGAAATGTTTATTTATGTGAGATTTATTGACGCTGCACCATTTTTTGGTCGAGTGACAATATCTAGCAGATTTCAACATAAACAGCGAGTGCTTAAAAGGGTTGATATGAGAGTTCGCCTCGTGGGCTTTTAACCTATAGAACTTACCTCTGTTGATTTTTCCCGATGTAAAGCGAAATTTTCACTTAGAGATTGAAGCGCCCAACACAGGTTCAGTTTCATTTCCAATGACTAATTGCACATGCTGTATTGATCCTTTCTGTCCTTCCTCTCTTCTTCATTGTCAGCGTGTCAGGACGGAAAGTGGCTGCAAACAGAAGCGGATGAAGTGGTCACGTGCTGTGAGATTGGAATACTTCCTGTCTACTGGCTCCACGTGTCTCCTGTTGCAGTGGGTGTTGCCAAGCTTGTTGACACTAGATTCGGACCGTTGGCACACGTGACAGACACGTGACCACTCGTCACTAGAAATGAGCTCCTCTCGTCATACGCACTCGGCACGTGGAATGCGGCAATCGCAGAGAATCTTTACCAGCGTTTGGTTTTTGTGCAATAAAACTGAAGAGGTCAACGCTTACGAAATATTAGGTTGGCTTGTTTTACCTTTGAGTTGCTCTTTTCTGCACGCGATGTGTTAAATGGACAGGTCACAAGTACCCCTAATGCTCACAGACCAGCACGGAAAAGGGAACCTATTGGATAGATTTTCTATTACTTCAATGCCCACCGAAATTCACGTACTTGCATTTTATTAGAGCTACTGTATTGTACATGTTCTTCTCTACCAAAGTAAATGCGAGTGAATTGAATACGGAAGACCTCTCTGGTCCGTTCATATTAACGCATTGCGAAATAATTGTATCACAAAAAGCTTAAAATACAAAAGTTGAATAGAAATTTAATACCTTGTGACTACGAAGTAATGCAAGATACGTCAGAGTTTCATCACATACATCGAATCGCCACTTTATTAGGTACACCTCGTCTACACAAGAAATAAACTGGTTCTTCAGTGAAAGCATCACGTGTTCACCTCATGCTAAATAAACAAATAGGCAGGTATCTTGGGATTCTGTGTGTGCGGGGGGGGAATTCAGTGCGAGAATGGACAACTGTTACCACTTGTCAGAGACGGGCTAAATTCAAATAAATCAATTTCAGGTCACGTTCATTAATATAACGAATTCAAATTTCAGATCACTACTTAATTGCAGCAAATATTAGTGATTTTCAAATTGCGAAATATGATACTAGAAACAACGAAAGAAAGTTCATTAAACAATTATGTCGATGCTACCATAAAAGAAATAAATGAATAAATCTCAACAACTGATTGGGTAGCTTTCATATCTGATTATGTTAATGGAAAAGATATTAACAAAACCTTTAATAAAGTTAAAGAAATTTATAATAAGATTTTTAAAATAGTTTTATTTATATAAAAAATCCTATAAATAATAAAAAAAAAAGCCAAGGAAAGAGACAGAAAAAAATTTGGATAGCAACAGAAATTGTTGATTTCATTGAAAAAAGCGACAAAGCCTGGATACGTTACAAAAACGATATAAAAAATGAGGAATACAAAAAGTATTATAAAACAATACGAAATTTAGTTACATCACGAATTAAAACTCAGAAGCAAAAATATTTTAAGACACAACTTTTAATAAAAAAAAATAATGATATGAAGGAAACTTGGAATTTAACATATGAAATGTTAGTTAGAAAAGAAAAGTTAAATCCGTCTATGAAACTATTATTGGAAATATGCCTAGAGATATGTCTCTGGAAGAACTAACAAATAATTTCTATAATAACTCCAAGACATTAATCAGTCGAATTGAATAAAAGAATTATCAGCTTATGAATACATTGATTTTTATTCCACTGATTGATACACATCAAAGAAGAGAGATAATTAATTCACTGAATATTAATAAATCGCCGGGTTATGACAATGTTCAGATCCAACATATAAAAAGTAATATTCATATTATAGCTGATATAATTACAAAAATTATAAATCAGAAGTTAGAAATTGGGGTAATTCGCTCTGATCTAAAAACAGTTATATTAAAGCCTCTATTTAAGGAAGGTAAAAAAACCGATTATTCAAATTATAGACCGATTACTATATTACCTAACATTGCTAAAATTATGGAAAAATATAAATAATAAAAAATACCTCCTCAAGCAGCTGCTTGCCAGAGAGGTCTGACAAGAGACTGTCAGTTTAAATGGCCGTAGTAGATGGTCTGTGAGGATGGCAGGACCTCAGCAGAAAAACAACACACACATCCATACCTGATCTGCGGAATGGATCCGGGGCTCGAACCCGGGTCCCGTAGATCAGTAGCCAAGCGCACTAACCACTCGGCCATGGAACGGCTATGGAAAAATATATACATGATATATCATATTCATTCTTAAAAAAAAAAATAACATGTTAAATGATAATCAATTAGGATTTCAAAAAGGCAAAGATACTGTAAAACTATTAATAAAACTTAAAATAAGATAACTTAAACTCTTTATTAAATAGATGCCATAAAGTAATTGCTATGTTTTTAGACATACAGAAAGCTTTGATACTAAAGATCACTATCTCTTATTACAAAAACTTGAAAATTATGTGTTAAGGGGTATTGCGTTAAGATGGTTTAAAAATTATTTAAGTAACAGATATATTAAAGAAATAATTGTAAAGTATTAAAATTATTAGTGTTATTAAAAATAAACACTGTGTACAATGCCAAAGATGTGAACAATTACGGGGTGCCACAAAGATCTATATTAGACCCACTCTTATTTCTGGTATACATTAATGTTTTATGTAACATTAACTTCAATAGTTCAGTTTACCTATATGCAGATCACAAAATAATAATTAATAACAACAGAAAGACTAAAGTTATATGCAATAAAATACAGGAGGATTTTAATCACATTTTATGCTGGTTTAATCATAATAAAATATATTTACATGGAAACAAGATAAAATCGATGATATTTCAATCTCGGGGTTATAGAGATGGAGAAAATATATTTATTAAATCGCAGAAATTGGACTGCTTACATAAAGGAAACACAATTATTGAAGATATTTGCAATTGCTATAAAATGAAAAAAGTACAAAGGATAAAAATTTTGGGTTTATTTTTTGATGATATTTTTAGATGCACTACCCATACACAATATATTTGTGATAAGTTAAGATTGGCTGCAATAAAATTACATAAACTAAGATATACAATAGACAGAATAACATGTTTATTATTTCAAAAAGCAATTTATGAATCTATATTAAACTATGGAATCACTATACATGTAACTACAAATGTAACAAATGGCCGAGTGGTTAGCGTGCTTGGCTACTGATCTAAGGGACCTGGGTTCGAGCACCGGATAAGGCATAGCTGTTTGTGTCGTATTTCTGCTGAGGTCCTGCCAGCCTCTCAGACCTTCTACTATGGCATATAAACTGACAGTCTCCTGTCAGACCTCTGTGGCAAGCAGCTGCTTGAGGGGGTATTCATTTTTTTATTTAAATGAAATTGAAAAAATGCAATCAGCAATAACAAAATTTATAATTGGTGACAATGAAAATGCTCATTTATTGACAAAACGGGAGAGATTTAAATTTTTAATTACCTTATCTTATTTAAATTAATATAAATATAATATTGTAGTGAAAACTTTCTTTGACGATACTTTTAAGACTAAAATAAACCATAAGAGAAAAAAAAATAGATTAAAAAAGGACAACTTTTTTAAATTATCAAATATCAAAAATAATTATGGAAAATATGTAAATAAATATAACATTCCTTCCGTCTACAATTCATTACCTAAAGATATACTATTCATCCGCAAAGTTATGATTTTGAAGAGAAATTTAAAACTGTTTTTGTGGAAGACATTGTATAATAGTGATTTTTTTAAATCGCTTTCGAATTAGTTTTATTTTTATAGTTTGCCAATTGATATTTCCATTTCTGCCTATAGATATGGACAGAAATGTTTATTGTCATATATATTTATTTGCTTTCTGGTTTTGTGAACAATGTAAGCAGATGATTCTACTATCCTTTTGTTTAATTTTACATTTATTTGGGTTTTTTATTATATTTTTATTTCGCTCTCAAATAAATTAATCTAAATAAATATTCTAACTTTTATATTTCCTGCAGACAAGCTATGTAGCTTTTTGACACAACTGTAAATCGTTCTGTAACACATTATTATGAGAAAATAGAGATTTATTTTTTTTTAATCGCAGAGTAAAACAGTGGTGGCGAGAGTGGCTTATCAGAGCACACAACTCATTCCCCCTCGCTCTCAGAGGGAAACAACAAACTGCAATTTGTTGTTTCAACACAAACAATGCAAGAAAACATGCAAGAAACATGCAAGAAACAATGCAAGAAAACATGCAAGAACATGCAAGAATGCAACAAAACATGCAAGAAACACAAACACCGGAGGATTGGAAAAATGCCTCAGTTCACATTGGTGGAAAAAAGACACAGAGTCGGCGCTAGTTTAGTGGTCTTAGAACACTCTGGCATGTATCTGGAGAGGCTTGGGTTGGAATCCTGCACGTCGACGAAACCTTTTTTCACAAAACTATTTATTGATGAATCCCTGTTCTTTCTCGTTCACGCTGATGGAAGGATCAGAATGCATGAGTGTGTAGATTTTCACCCGCTTCATGTGGGGTTCGGTTTCATTCAAGCGCAAACCTCACGAACTGCTGCGGTGAAACGCCTTATGAATCATACTAATAACGCTGATAAAATTGCGTGCAGATGCGGCTTTTAACAGAAGAAGGCAGTTATTGATAAAAACAACGAGGAGAACACATAAACATTGATAATGGTCACCCGTACATATGCGGCCACTCACATAGCTCAAACTGCACTCCCCAACCAAGAGGCGAAAGCTTCACAGCAAGTCACTCAGCACAATGTGCCACAAAAGAACCAGGGCTAAAGAGAATTGGAACTCAGTGCGTTTCCTTATATGTCGCTCAGTAGGTAGAGTGGAGACATTTCTCATAATCTATCTGCGATCACTTTTGTCTGCAGCTAAAGCATATCATTATAGAGAGGCGCCTTTGTTGTTTTCGCTGCAGACAATAGTTTGCTTTCAGTTATATGAAAGGCAGTGCGAATATCAGGTAAATTTGCCATCGTGATTCATTTGAGATGAAAAATTCCATCGAGGATTCAACTGTGAAGACTAACGGGAACGTGGCGGGGGTGGCTCAGTCGGTAGCGAGCCAGGCTCGTAATCTGTTACATCTGGGATATTAAGATTTAACTGCCCTCCTGACCTTGGTCAACAGGAGACGGAGATGTAAAATCCTCGTCCGTCGGATGGGACGTCAAACTATGGCTCCATGTGCGGAAGAGCCATACCCTGTACACGACGGTAGGCTACCACCTGTCTCCTAACAACTCTCCAGTGGGTGCCCTCCACCCAACTTTCTCTGAGCTCTCGGGGTCCTTGTGACCTGGCCATTTAGCCCATTGTGTGCAAAAAACGGGAACTGTCATACATTTGCTCAGTTATACAAAAATACATGAAAGCTACACGTCTCTATCAACCGAGTGGCTGAGGAAGCTTCGGGTCTGAGTGCTAATTTTATCTCTTTGACCCCAGATTCATCGTCGCCACGACTTCGGACTTGAAACAGTGATCGAATAATGGCCTTGCCTCTGGGAAGCTGGGTCTGGGATTTTTACAGAGTAAGCTTCCAGGCAGAATCCATACTGCCTGGAATCAACGCTGCACGATGGTGATTGAAGTGTAATGGTGTGAGGCGTGTTTTCGTGCCACACATTGTGTCCCTTGATAGCAGTGGAGTAAAGATTGAATGCCATCGGATATCTGAACATAGTTGCCAATCAGGTTCATCCCTCCATCTAGGAATGCTCCATATCACAAGGCTAAGCTCGTCCAGGAATGGCTGCGGGAACATGACGGTGATATCAGTTTACTTCACTGGCCCCCGGAATCGCTAGATCTCAATCCAATGGAGCTCCTGTGGGATGAGATCGAATGAGCTATTCGTAGTAGAGATCCACCACCAGCCAATTTTTAGCACCTATGGGAAGCGGTGGAGTCGACATGGACCAATATTCCTATGGCACGCTTTCGACATCTCGTTGAATCTATGCTCCGAGGAAATCACGCTGTTCTGGGGCAAAAAGGAGAGCTACTCGCTGTAGGTTGGTGTACCTAATAAAGGAGATACTCAGTGTTTTATACACACTCTTTAACAGGCATAAATTTTAAATCAAAATGAAATGAAATGTAATGAAAGAACAATACTACCCCATCAGTCAAAAAAGAATTTACAAAGAAAGTCATAGAGAGCAAGGACGTACTTAGGGCGGGGGAGGGTTCAGTGGGCCAGGATCCTAGAAATTCCGTCGTCTCATACGAATTCTCGAAAATGTCTACCTGCTTGAAATCCAAAATGCGTGTCTTTGTATTATTTTAGTCCCATTTTTTTTTTACATCCAAAACTAAGAGTAGATTTTAAAAGAAAGTGTAAAATTTTACTGCATAAAGAATATTCATTTTAATCTTTCCTGTCAGGTGAACTATTGTAGTAATTGAGAAATCCTACTCCAGTCTTTTTCTCTCCCCGATATGAAATCCTGGATACTCTCCTGATGAAGAGGCTCAAAAAATTGAATAAATTTGGAATAAGAACGCTTTATATCTTTTAGATATGCTAATTATAAATGTTCTAAATTTATATTAAGTAATAAGTAAGTAGAAGTAATCCAATACTAAGTACTAAATAAATAATAAGTAGAAGTAATCCAATACGAATAAATTTTCTTTAACTAGAAAAATGCAAAAAGTTATTTCATTCTAAATTCATGTCATTCTAAATCATATGGACAAAAAATAAGAAGTGTAGAATGTTGGAGAATTTCCAATATTCGATTAATAGTACAAGTGTTTGAAAAAAGAAAAAAAAAAGATTATGCATGATTTAACTCTAATGTTACTTCTTATATCCTAATTTTGAAAGGATTGATTGAAATATTTTATATGAATTCATTTTAAACTGGCATGTTCAAATGAATATTAATATTTCGGACTGTTTCTAACATTCACTGAGTTTAATTCGATGTAGTGTATAGGCAAAAGTGTTATTTCAGACACAATTGAAGAACCCAATATGGCGGATTTAAAGAAAACAGTGGACCCTGAATATTGGTCGGGATTCATTCAATACACTAAATATTCTTGGCTAGATTCTCATAATAAGCAGTTGAAGGCTAATTATACTACTTGCGAAGTGAAATTTATACGATGATGGCAAACTTATATTCATACCTTGAATAATAGACATTCGCAAATAGGCACTCTATAGGCTATATGCAATAATTAGATAAGTACAGAGGAAAAAATTCTCACTAGCCTGGTGGGTTGTTGGGTTGTTTTACCTCTGAGCGACACTTTTTTGCACACCATGGGCTAAATGGCCAGGTCACAAGAACCCCGAAGGCTCAGAGAAGGTTGGGGGAGGGGACCCACTGTAACAGCTGTTGGGAGACAGATGGTAGCCTCCCGTCAAGGCCATCCAGCGTGTTCTTTAACGTGCACAGGGTATGGCTCTCCCGTACACGGGGCCACGGCTTAACGTCCCATCCGACGGACGGCGGCCTTTTCAAGCCCATCGGTGTCCCCTACTGACCGTGAGCAGGGCGGGGAGTTATGCGGAGATAAATCTCAACGCTGACCCAGCTGGGACTCGAACCTGGGAACTGCAGATTACGAGCCTGGCGCGCTACCGACTGAGCCACCCCCGCCCCTAGCCTGGTGGGATCCACCCAAGAACTTTATCAGGACATCGTGGGTTCGGATCCCACCTGGGTAATGACAGATTTTCCTCTATACTTACCTATTACATTCGTATCTCTTCGAAAAACAATTTCCAAGGCAGCAGGAATATCAGGCACATTTGTCATCGTGGTTGATTTGCGTCAATTGCAATTTCATCGATGATTCTGCTGTAAAGACTAACGGAAACTGCTATGAAAAAGATCCCGGATGTTTTCTGATTACAAAACCCTACAATTATAACAATAGTCAAAAAATATTAATATTTCCGTAACAGAGTAGAGTTTCATCGTGACCTACTTTACCCATTGATCTCCCTCCATCTTTCTTCGCATCTAATTTTAAGGTCAACAAAACTTTGCAATGAAAATTATTCCCACTGGCGAAATACATGTATATGCGTCTCGAGAAAAACTTTGGCAGGAAATGAACAAAATTTCTTGAATTTCACGAGATTGCATAAATAACTCTTCTTCTATTGACGCTGACGGCGATTTGGTCGAGCAAAGAACGAACGATGAGTCTTTAGTGCTGCCACTCGTTTCAGAGTATTTTTTTTTCATCTGTATCGACTGCGGTAGTTGAGAGAAGGGGATTGTGTTGAATGGAGCAGGAAGGCTCGCCGATCCAGTAGTAAGGTGGTTGTGCAACGCAGCCAGTGTCAGGTACAGGTCATCTGTGTCCACTACACGAGCGGGGAACACGTGACCGGGTCCGACAGCGAGGCATCTGACGCACGCAATCGCAGGATTATTGCCAAGTTTTGTTTGGCCCACACCCGAGCACGTGTTGTAGCGATCAATGGCTGAGCGGCAGCAAAGCAGCCCTCTAATCAGTGGTGCACAATGCGAAGTGTACAGGTGAGGGAGGGGGAAGAGGGGACGACGCCACCTGCTTCGCTCTCCGAGGCACATAACGATCCGCGCGAAGGACTGAAGGCCCGACACCACCGACAAGGGGCTGGCCAGCTGCCGGCGGACACGGAAAGTTGCACGGCAAAGCCCCACTCAGCTCGCACTTCTCGAACACATTGGCGCTGCAGCAAAAGCTAAAATACGAGAAAGCCGACAGAAGATTCCTGAAACGGAACACGAAAAATCTCTGAAAGTCAATCATTTCAAATGCAGAAAGAAATTTCCGTATTCGCTGTTAAGCATCGATGGAATTCTTGTGGTTGACAAATTCACAAAGAAGGTTTTTTAATAATATCCATTTTTTTGTAGAGGCAATCATTGGGTGTGATCATTTTCTACATCTGCATGCACACGATATCTCATCACATTTTCTCGTGAATCTCTGCAGGTGCAATACATGCCAACACCAACCATACATTGACTCATACCTCAGGGCAAACGAAACGCATCCTCACTTTAAATAAATCAGTGCAACATGTGCAGATTGTCTACTATTAGATTAGCTTCCTTGTGGCTGTGGTAAAGGCAGACACTGAGATTTGCTAATCATCCTCCACTCATTACATAAGGAATGTCAGAAAGAGATATATATATATCAGACAGATTTGCTATTCCAATATCGAAAAGTTAGAAATTTTTAACTGATTCATTAGGATCCCTTCCAAATCTTGTTCATCGGTCAAAGCTTGAGATCTTGAATCTGCTACTGACCAATGACATAACAACGTACATTTGTGACCCTTGACATTTTCAAAAGGGTGTTGTAATCTCCTGATGATAATGATGGGAGTCCATTTCTGCTCCCAAGCACCAGCACACAAGGACTGGCTTTTCTTTTGACTCGCATCTGCATACCTTGTAACGATGTTGAAAACTTTTTTCGTTCTGTATGAATATCGAAGCAACAGGAGGAAAAGACACATCTTTCATGTCATTTTAAGTCACATGTCATTCTAAGTCACATGGTTGCACACAATCCTATTTCTATAGCACACAATCCTATTTCTTATGCCCATAACTAAAGTGGCTCAATGGGTAGCGCGCCAAGCTCGCAATCTACAGTTCTCAGGTTCTAGTCCCGCCTGGGCCAGCATTGAGATTTATCTCCGTAAAACTCCTCCCTGTCTTCAGTCAGTAGCGGACACTGATGAGCTTGAAAAGGCTGTCATCCGTCGGATGGGACGTTAAGCCGTGGCACCGTGTGCGGTAGAGTCATCCCTGTGCACGTTAAAGAACACGCTTGATGGGAGCTACCATCTGTCTCCAGTGGGCCTCCTCCCCAACCTTCTCTGAGCTCCTGGGGTCCTTGTGACCTGGCCACTTAGACCATTGTTTACAGAAAGGTGCCACTCACAGTTAAACAACCCAACCCCAACTGATTATATTAAGCCGAATTCACTGCAAGGGAAAGATTTTGTGGTTAGATGGTCTTGAGATCTGAAAATTTCTGATTTACATTATGCTGATGATAATCAGCATAAAGTAAATCGGTAGTAGGTAGTAGTAGGGTAGTAAGGTACCTACCCTACTACTACCTACTACCGATTAACCTATTACCTTACTACTACCGTAGGTAGTAGTAAGGTAGTAGGGTAGGTTTGGTTTCTTTCTCAAAGACTCCGAATCACAAATTATTAAGATAGGCAAAGGCAGAGAATTTAGCATTTCTGGAAAGAGCTTATATGCAATAGGAGATGGACCCCCCAGAAACAGTTGCAAGGTAGGTCAAAAAAGCTCAGCGCCACCAGTCTCACACCAGATGTTATCATAAAGGTCCACGTAATGATCAATGGACAAATCCCTGCAACTCAGAGAATGACCACCAAAGCCTAATCTTCGCTTACAGAGCACGTATGAGTACCTCATGGAACGGAGTACCAATTGACGCAAACTGTATGAGCTTTACCTGGCCAGCGAAAAGTGGGAAAATATGGCCACATTGGATGAGGGATACGTCTACCTAGACAATTGCAACAAGTCCTAATCAATATATTACTGACCAATTGGCCAAACAGCGTAACACAAGTGGTACAAAGAGTGTACTGAAAGTTTTCACAAAGGTTTCATGGTCATTGCTGGGTACAGCTATAATGATAAGCCTAGAAGTCAATAGGGTTGAAATAAAACACCAAAATGAACTCCCCTACTAATGAAACGATTGTCGTCGAGCCAACATACCGGGATGAATTGCTTGCCTTGTATGATAAGGACTCGAAAACCGTATGTTTGGATCAAGACAAAGCTTCGAGTCGTACTTCTGTGTCTACGTGCACATATCTTCAACGGATGCCAGGGGAAATTGGAATCTATTTTATACCATTCAAGGACATTTCTGTGAAGTCACCCAATGCTTGACCCGTGGACATTTGGACTCTTGAAATGGGCTCTGGGACGAATTTTTGATGGAATATGGAAAGCTTAAAAAGAGGAACGGGACCGATTAGATGGGACAGTGCTTCTCAGAAGCCTACTACAGTGGATGATACTCTAGGACAACTGTTGCACAACAGGTACACCAGATAGTGGCGTAAAATGACACTATCTGGACATTCTACGGGCCTCTGAAACATCTATATACTATCTGTGACATTCTACGGGCCTCTGAAAAAGGCTCGTTAAGTAGTGTAATCAACCTCAGATAATTATTCCTGGTAAGATTTCAGATCGATTTCGGTTTCATTAGTAGTATGCATTATGGTATCAGCACTTAATTTTCACTATCATTTATATTTTCATCATCAGTAATACCATCATTGCCTCAGCAATCCGTTAATAATTATTGTTTTGCCTTTCTTCTTCTGCTTACGTTAAGGCAGAGAAGTCCAGAATCTCTTTATGCAGATTCTGCAAGTTTTGTTGATACGAAACCAAGATAGAAACCTGGACCTAGACCAATTCGTTGTACTACTTCGATATTTACAGCGAATCAACGTCACATCACTTAATGCTTTAATTGTAATTTGAAAGTCAAGATGAGAAAGCTGTCACTAAAAAATTGCCAGTGACGTTTCTAAGCATGAAGTTTTTTTTGTGTCTCATAAAGGTTACATTTTTTTCAATTATCTTTAATAAATAAATAAATACCCCCTCAAGCAGCTGCTTGCCACAGAGGTCTGACAGCAGCCTGTCAGTTTATATGCCATAGCAGAAGGTCTGAGAGGATGGCAGAACCTCAGTAGAAAAACGACACATACATCCATGCCTTACCCGGGACTCGAACCCAGGTCCCTTAGATCAGTAGCCAAGCGCGCTAACCACTCGGCCACGGGATTAATCCCTAAGAAAAACTTGCCAGTGAAATATTTTTAGTTTCTTCACATTGATATTTGAAACTAAATCTATTGAAAGATTTTTGATAATCTTTGTATAAATTGTCATTCAGTGAATTGTTATGTTTAGGGATTTTTAAACAACACTAAAACGGAGGTGGTTATACTGGAACAGTGTTCTGGCTCGAGCTTGCCCTCCCACCCACACTTATTTCACAAATGAATTTTTCATAGCTTTTCACACAGCATGATTAATGCATTTCACAGATGAATTAAACTTCACAATATAGGAGTAAGCGTGCACCTTATTCTCACTGGTTTTCATCTGCAATTAACTAAACTAATATTTCCGTGTTTGTGAAAATAACATTTTCACAAACACGGAAATATTAACATTGTAAAAGGTGTGTAATTTTAACATTGCAAATTTTAACCTGATAGAAACAGGCAATTTGGAGAATAGATAATTTGGAGAATCCCTTCAGCTGTTTGTTTTGAGAATCCAAGTCTTTGACTACCTCGCTTCAATGGTTAAGTTGAACTGTCTTCTGTTGGTTTAACATTCACGACTCGCAGAAATTAGTTGCGCTATGCGCAGTTAGGTGCTTGATAATTTCACTAATTTATGCATAACACAAAATGCTCAGTTGATTCCTACCTTTCGTTTGTTTCTTTCTCTTTCGTTTGTTCTATGCATTCTTTCTTTCCTTTAGTTAGTGTTTTGATTTCCATTTGGATCGCTATCACTTCCTCTCTTGAATTCCGATTGCTGTATTTTACGATTCGTGCTTCTCTTTTCAGGTTTTCTCTGCATAGATTAGAAGTAGTTGTTGACCTGCCAACGAGGATACAAAACGAAGATGGAGTAAACGAGGATACAAAACGAAGATGGAGTAAACGAGGATACAAAACGAAGATGAAGAACGAGAACAAAACGAAGAAAACAACGCGGATACAAAACGAAGATGGAGTAAAACTGATGGGCGCAAACAGCGAGCAAGAGACTACCATCAGTGAAAGAGAAGGAAAAATTGTTTGGTATGGAAATCAAAAGAATTAAAACTGAGTAGCTAACCGGATTTTCTAATTCAAAACGAAGAATTCATTGGTGTGTCATTCAAAGCGGGTCATGTTTGTATTATGCCTCGAAATCTAACTAAAATGATAAAATTTTCTGATGCTTCTTAAGAAGTATTTTAAGACCACATTTTTCTCATTTTTGCCCTATTAAATTTCGGCTACACTTAAACGGTTCTCTTAGCTGTAACAATTTAAATCACTGGAACTGCCTATTTTCATTTACGAACTCTGGACCTATACTGGCATTCCTCTCTTAAGAGAGAAATTACTGTCTTTACTTCGACACTCCAAATGAATGGCTACGTAACATTAGTTATAATCACCTAAATGGGTTAATGTGTCTCAGACGGGTTGACTTCAGTGGCTCCTGAATAGGAGACTGGGCAAAAGCACAAGTTTCTGAAGTGCCTACCAGCAAGTTGTGAAATCTTTAATAGTTAAGGAACTGATATTTGGCTCATGTCTGTAATTAGAGGTGATTGTTAAATCCAGACTTTCTTAATAAGCTAATTTTTAAAAAAAGAATTTAAAGGTATTTCTTACCGCAGTCGGAGGAGGCTAAATTAAATGCACTCTCTTGATGTCCTTATACAATTACGAAATATATAGACTACATTACAAAATTGGATTTAGGGGGGAGGCAGGGAGAACATTCCCTCCACCCCCTCCACTTTGAGAATGCTAGTAACCGGAACAGGGCGATAAAAACATTAAATATAATAATAATAAATACCCCCTCAAGCAGCTGCTTGCCACAGATGTCTGACAGGAGCCTGTCAGTTTACATGACAAAGTAGAAGATCTGAGAGGATGGCAGGTCCTCAGCAGAAAAACGACACATACGTCCATGCCTTACCCGGGGCTCGAACCTAGGTCCCTTAGATTACTAGCCAAGCGCGCTAACCACTTGGCCATTGGACGGCCAAAAAAATCCCTCTGCACGCGGTGATTTGAACCGACTACCTTGGGGTCAGTAGCTGCGCGCTAACGCACTCGACTCTGCCTTGTTACTAAAACGCACTCTATATATGACATGTATTTTTCATGAAATTTTTAAACAACACTAAAACGGAGGTAGTTATACTGGAACGGCGTTCTGGCTCGAACTTGCCCTCCAACCCCACACGCGTCCTTCCTCTTATTGTTTCCTAGATTCGTGCCTGCTACGTTATTCCCCGACATTGGGCCGTAGGAAAACTACGTGAATAGCTAAAGTTGATGTGAAGAAAATAAATCAGAAAATTTCCTTTCTAGATTTGACTAATGATAGCACTGAGAGGTACGAAATTATTGTTTATTTTTTGATTGACTAATACAATTGCATTAATAAAAGATGTTTTCAGATATATTTAAGACCAGAATTGCGAATAGGAAGTTCATATGGTGCTGTTCTAACATTAAAAAAAGTACAACATTTGCAACACAAGCAATATCAGGTTTTATAGACAACCACAATATATTTCTTATTCTCTTAGGAGATAACATATTGCTGTTTTGCTTATTAATTTAATCGTCGCAAATAGTATTGATAACTGAATTTCAGTGACAACGCAAATGAGGTTGCTGTGGCAATGGCTGACTTCTTCTGCAGCAGTACGAAAAGAATCTGCAGTGCTCACTGCTTCCACAACAACTAGTTGCTGAAAGCATTTAATGTATTTTAGTAAATATGGGCAAATTACACAATAACCCACAATCTAAAAGCAAATGATGCAATGCCATGCCACATTTTGACCCAAATTTTGCAGAAGTTCACCAAATTCTAACACGAATTACATCGCTTCGACGAAATTCATCACGAGTAATGGACCAGTGTCCGAGTGATTAGCATACTTGGCTACTGACAAAAGGGAGCTGGGTTCGAGCCACGCTTAAACATGTTGTTTTTCTGCTGAGATTCCGCCATCCTCACAGAGTTTCCACCAGTGGCGCATAAACTGACAGACTTCTGTCAGACCTTTGTGGCAAGCATTGTTTTATATTTATTTATAATGAATGTACTGGTTCACCAAATGTTGCCCTCAATAATGTACCAATCTACAAAATTTTAGCATGAATAATGAACTGGTGTACCAAATTTCGGTACGGCAATGTACCAGTCCACTAACTTTGAATACAAAAAATGTACTTCGATCAAAACATTACTGGGCAATAAATTTTGAAATAATGTGCCAGTCACCCAAATTTTGGAAAAAATGATAAATTAGCCAACTAAATTTTGGCACAAATAATTACACCGGTCCATCAATCTGGACATAAACTGTTCTTTCATATATTTTACAGCGACCACTAGAAAGACTGAGACTGCGTGATTGATGCTGCAACGCCATTTCACACGGAATTGGGAGGTCATTGAGCTTTGATCTCTGAGAGTTGTCAAAGCGAGAAACTTCGAGTCGTCATAATACACTCATTAACTTATCAAAGTATGCCGTTCATATAAGAAAAGTGGAATAAAATGTCCTAACGTTGGAACCTACTGGCTCAAGAATAACAAATGCCTATTTTGAACAAATGAATACAGTTTCGTTTACTTGTGTCTCGCCATGTAAGTCACATAACAATATGACCTATTATCAGGAGCGAATTGGCACCTTTTTTTGTTGTTTTTTCAGGAACGCAGCTGTAGTTTTGAACGCAGGAGGACCCAGCCTACGACAAAAAAATTCACTTTCTTTTTCAAGATTTGAATATTTATTCTTCTGAACGTCAGACCTCTGTGGCAAGCAGCTGCTTGAGGAGGTATTTATTTATTTATTTCAAGGTTCGTACGTGAAGCTTAAGATAGGTTTTCCCCATTCTGTGGACTTTCTGTATGATAACATTTATTATTATTTAGAAAATCCTGCTGCTATGTGGTCCCAGAGGCAGACGACACTAAGGGCCCGGAATGCCACAGCTCTCAGCGCCACTTAGCAATCAATTCTTCCCTATTATGCATTAATAGCAAATAAGTTAATGCTGACAGAAACATCGAATCATATAGGAGAAAGAAATTGTGTCTGCTCATTAGTTTGGTAAAATTGCTTTCGTGGAAGCTTTAACACTTTTGTGCTAAGAGTTAAATCATTACCTTTTTGTTATTTTCGTTGTGGGGGAGGAGCCATGAGATTTCGCAGCAGTCGCTAAAGGTTGTCATGATCTATTACTTAGTTATTATAAGCAGCGTTGTTTTCTTACAACTGACAGTAGAGAAAACAAAGAGAGCATTTCAAGCAGGCATCAACTAATTTTTTAAAACTGGAATTCGGGGAGAATTCATCCATTTGGACTATTGGTAAAATAGGATTTCTCCAAATGGCTTAGTAGGATATGGGAGTTCATCCAAGTGTTTGGGTTTTTTAATGGGAAGAGGATTCATGAAGTGGCAGTGTGGTTTAATGGGAGTTCATTCAGGTGGCGTAGAAGATTAACAGAGAAGAGTGATTCAAAGAGTTCTGTGATAGTTTGCGTAGAATTAATCTAACTTACGTAAAGATTTAATAGGGTTTTTTCAAATGGCTCAGTAGTTTAAAGAGATTTTATCGAAAGAGCCATGCAGTTTAATGTGGGTGGGATTCGTCCAATGGCTCAGTGGTTTAATGGAGAAGGTTCACTCGAAGAACCGAGTGTGTTATTTGGGAAGAATTCGTTCAACTGGCCTCGTGGTTTCAGTAAGATATTTCCAAATGAAGAATAATTTAATGTGAGTCCATCCAAGCAGTTGAGTAGTTTAATGTGGGGAGGATTCATCAAGTATCCTAATGCTTTGAAGAGATTCATCCAAGGGGGCTGACTGGTCTAACTGGAATTCCTCCAAGTGGTAGAATGGTTAAATAGAGATGATTTATTCAAAGAATTGGGTATCTTAGTGTGGGGCGTATTCATTCAACTGACCTAGTGATTTAATAGAGTTTTTTTTCAAATGGCTGAGTAGTTCAACGTGGGGTACGAGGTGGATTTATCATCGAAGAGGCTGAATAATTTTATGTGACTTCATCCTAGTGGCCCAGTGGTTTAATTGAGAAGATTCGTTCAAAAAGCTGATTGTGTTATTGGGGGAGAATTCAGCCAAGCGGCCCCATGATTTAATAGAATTTTTCAAAATGGCTGAGTATGTTAATTGGAGTTCATCAAAGCAGCAGAATAGTTTAATATCGGAAGTATTTTTCAAGTGGTCGAGTCATTTATTGGAGAAGATTCTTTCAATAAACCGAATATGTTAGCGGGTGGAGAAGGGGGTGGAGAGAATTGAACAAATTTGCCTAATGGCTTAATCAGATTGTTCCAAATGACCAATGTCATCATCGAAGCAGTTGAATGGTTAATTGTGGGGATGATCCACCAGGTGGCAGAATGGTTCTCCATAGAGAAGATCTCAGCTTATTATCAATGGTAGATCCTGTAGTATAGTACCACGGCACACAACCCATCCATGGATGTATTACCCAATAGGCATACCCGCCTGCGAAAACTATAGTGCCGAGGAGAAAATTCAGAATTTTTTTTTCCCTTTTCATTATAATAACTGTAACAAAAATCTCTTCTTCAATGAATCCTGATTGATTAAATCAGCTGTTGAGGCTTCTTAAGTACATTTTGCTATCCGAGACAGATTACTTAAAATAATTTGAATCATCCATCGAAATCGATAGAAAATCCGTCTTACCCATCTCACTGGAAAATTAATTAAATTACATATTAGCATTAATTCATTCCATTTATTCACAATGCGTAACAAATTAACATAATATCCCTCCCCCCGGCAAATTTTCCCGGATCCGCCACTACATATTTTCCATTTCATTTTCCAACGATGAATCCCGATTCTTAAAATGCGAAAAGTCTGTTTCTTTCTACCTAAACAGACATCACAATTCGAAGTAGACGAACATTTTCGAAATCATTTGCCCTCGCATTCGTAGCCAACGTGACAGGACCCATATTGTTCCGTTCCCATCAGGCGTTGTGTTGGGGGGTGAAGCCGTGTGGTTCTCCTTCTCTCGGACCACAACATTTCATCTCGTCAGCAGCAAATGATTACTGTTATAACAATGTGATTAGAGGCAAGAGGGGACGAGGGCGGCACGCAACGCACAAGCCACGTGAACCGAGCGCCATGGGCGTTTGGGCCCCGGATAACAGGTGGCGCTGCTGCGAGGGCCCTACACCGACGCGTCACGTGACCGGTCGCAAACGAGTCCCTACACAGCTGTTGCCATGACAACCTGCTTGCCAGCTGCACCGACGCGATGAGCCGTGGGCGCGAGGCAACGGAGCCAGCGGAGAACGAGGCATCTGGCCACGGATGCGTGACATTGATTGTTCACCTTGCGACGGCCTCGGATACTGAAATGACCCTTCGCCAAAACACTTCTTTTGCCTCCATAAGATATGATACCTTTTGCAATGATTAAAGGTTTTAATTTTTACTAAAAAACTCTCTTTTATTTCAATTTTCTTGTTAAAAAATAATCACTACCATTTGCTACGATTTCAAAACTTATTTCTATTCAATATATTAAGTACGGAAATGAAATAATTTCAGGTAAATCAGATGGATTCTTCCTTTTTATCGGTTTGTTTACTATTTCGTTCAATTTCGCAGTTAGTTGATCAGTGTTGTCAATTATTTAGAACCGTTAACTTCACTAAATATTCTTCAACTTTCATCTTTATCTTTTAACTAAAAATCTGCAATTCCTTAGAATTGTCTAACTTTAGATTTTCGGCCACACTCAGTGAAATAAGAAAGAAAAATAAATGCGGGTTACAATCAGCTTAGACGAAGGCATCGGTCGCCATTGACAATTCTCAAGGTCACCTTTATTAGAGTGAGACGCCTCTTCGAAGCAGAAGGGGAAGGAATGTGGAAATGGTCCTAATCACGTGACCTATGCTATTTCCATCTAGAACGGTGAATCAGGGTTTAGGAGAAATAGATCCCCTCAATTTGCTAACAATAGTGACTTGGAGGTAATTGATTCATTTGTGTTGCCAATATGTTAAGTTTCTCCTTTTGCAGGGGCGGGGGTGGCTCAGTCGGTAGCGCGCCAGGCTCGTAATCTGTAGTTCCCAGGTTCGAGTCCCAGCTGGGTCAACGTTGAGATTTATCTCCGCAAAATTCCCGCCCTGCCCACGGTCAGTAGGGGACACCGAAGGGCTTGGAAAGGCCGCGTCCGTCGGATGGGACGTTAAGCCGTGGCCCCGTGTGCGGGAGAGCCATACCCTGTGCACGTTAAAGAACACGCTGGATGGCCTTGACGGGAGGCTACCATCTGTCTCCCAACAGCTGTTCCAGTGGGTCCCCTCCCCCAACCTTCTCTGAGCCTTCGGGGTCCATGTGACCTGGCCATTTAGCCCATGGTGTGCAAAAAAAGTGCCGCTCAGAGGTAAAACAACCCAACCCCTCTCTCCTTTTGCATCTTCCTTCTCCGACAGACTACGAGAGCTTTTTTGCCTTTGCACCATTCATTCTGTCGATATTAAAACGAAACTTTAACAGGTTCATTTGCGAATGAGCTCAGTTCCAATTGCTGTTCATCAAGTGTGAAGATACATTTGAGACATGCTGGCATGGGACTGACATTACTGAAGCAGAATAACCAAAAGAATATAACAACGATAAAGATGAATTGCAATTGGCGGTTTAACTTAATTTAGGTAAGTTTTTGCTTTTGAAGGAAAGGAACAGAAATGAAAACGGAATTTTATTTATTGTCTTTCATTTGCGCTTCGAAATAGTTCATTGAAAGTGAAGACCAAGATTGAGAAGAATATCTGCCAATGAATTTTGCGTCCACTCATTCAAACTGCCAGGTGACTTTCAATAGAAGCTTGGCAATAGAGGCTCGTGCTGTCGTTAGCGCCGCTTGGTGACAATAATTAACGATATCAGACGACGGTCGAACGAAGCACGCCTATGTGATTACAAGTAGAGTCCCCTATTGACAATTGATGGAAACTGTCCCTTGATTCGATCGCAGTACTCGAAAGGGATGAAAGAGTCCTTCGTAGGACTGCTGTGACTCGATGGGAGATGCAGGGACTCAAACTGAGATCCTCTTAATAAATACATGCGAATCCAGTCTTTAGGTTGCGTTGTTTTACCTCTGAGCGGCACTTTTTTGCACACCATGGGCTAAATGGCCAGGTCACCTGGACCCCGAAGGTTCACAGAAGGTTGGTGAAGGGGACCCACTGGAACAGCTGTTGGGAGACAGATGGTAGCCTCCCTTCAAGGCCATCCAGCGTGTTCTTTAACGTGCACAGGGTATGGCTCTCCCGCACAAGGGGCCACGGCTTAACGTCCCATCCGACGGACGGCGGCCTTTCCAAGCCCATCGGTGTCCCCTACTGACCGTGGGCAGGACGAGGAATTTTGCGGAGATAAATCTCAACGCTGACCCAGCTGGGACTCGAACCTGGGAAGTACAGATTACGAGCCTGGCGCGCTACCGACTGAGCCACCCCCGCCCCCCAGTCTTTAGGAAAACAAACAAACCCTTTTTGAATGTAAACACATAAACATTGAACGAATGACAAAAATATACTCGTGCTCATTTGCTCTGAATTACAATACCAGCTTACTAACCCTTTCCAGATGTTACTTATCAAGAACCCAAGTACCGTTATTTCCAGTCGTCACCTCCGAGCTAAAACTCCTGTCGTCTTACTCGCTCGTTCCTCATCGGGGCTCTCCCGTTAGTCATTGCCAACTGTCTCCCCTTCTTGCCTCCAACCTCTCAGACATATGAGAGGTCACTGACCCCCTGTCGGGGTCAACTGTCAGAGGATACCTCAAGTTGGATGGGCCTCCCTCTCACAGACTTGTTATATCGATTAACATTCCAATAAGGGCTGCACTAACATGGCCTTGCTGGAACTAAAGAAAAGGCAAACCTCCTGCAAGTAAAGGAACTGAATTACTTCAGAATAAGAAATATCCATTTATTAATTGCATTACGTATGCCTCAGTCTGAAACAGTTAACAATGTACAAAGCAAAGAAGTATGTAAAAAAAGGGCTCTAGCCAGGTTAATCCAGCCAACACTCGAAGAAATCTGTTGCATTGGATTAAGAATCCGCAGTAACATTTTAATTCGCGGCTATCTTAGAATAGGTATTTAATTTTAATGTAGGACAAACTTGACAAAAATTCAGTTAGTGTAAAATGAATTTCTATCTTAAATTTATCCTACATTGAAATTAAATAAGGATTTCAGTTTCTTAGAAAATGAGAAGAGCGTCTTTGCCTTTTCTTTGTAAATAATCGTGTGTGTTCGTAAATGAATGCCGACGGTCGGTGCCATTGGAATTCCCATCATAAATCAACTTTCTTTAAGAAGCCTAATAAATGAGCTCTTTGCTCAGGTTCACGGATGGACAGATTTTAAATCAAGAAGAATAGACTAGATATTCATAACCTGTAACAGATCACTTGAGAAAGTAAAGGTGAAGTGATTGGAGTTGATTTAAATGCGTTTTATGTGGAAGAAAGGAAAAGTTGGAAAGGAAAAGTTATTGACATCACTTAGCAAGAAATGTCATTCCCAGTGCATAGCGATATCAATTAACTAATTATATGTTATTATTAAATTTAAAACAGAGACAAAGTATCTTAATATTAAGTTCTCCTCAGAAGTGCACGTTTTATGCACAACTTCAGCTGTTTTGAGCCCCACAGGAGGGACTTTGACTATTGTGTGTACTGACTTCAGTGATAAAATTTCTACTGCTTCTGACCTTTTGGATTAGAGTTATAACTCTCTCTGGCATCGGAGGTCTCAATGTGACAAAATTAACGAAAAGAGAAGTGTGGGACAAATCTCTTGCAAATAAAGGAACTGGATTATTTCAAAATAAGAAATATCTATTTATTAACTAATTCGGAATTCATTAATAATAAATTATCTTCCCAGAAGTAGGAGAGAAATTATTGCCGAAATGCTCATGATTTTTAATGCAAAGATTTATTTTTGTAATGAGAATAATAGAGCAAACTATAATTATAACTATTTTCATGAAAAGGTAAAAGTCGCCCATCCGTCAGATGGGACGTTAAGCCGTGATCCCTATGCATGAGATTATTACAAATATAAATCTTTGCATTAATAATCATGAGCATTTCGGCAGTAATTTCTCTCCTACTTCTGGGAGGATTATTTATTATTAATGAACTCCGAATCAATTAATAAATGTATATTTCTTATTTTAAAATAATCCCCGTGCACGTTACAGAATATCCTGGATGCCTGAAAGGGTGGCTTACGTCTATATCCTAACAGCTGTTCCAGTAGATCTCCTTCAACCTTCTCTCAGTCCTTGGGGTCCTAGTGACCTGACGGTTTAGTCCATTGCTTGCATAAAAGTGCCGCTCAGAGGTAAAAAAGCAACAAGGAAAGGTATTTACCGTTATTAAAATATTTCTATCATCATCGGTGTACTTTCTGTTACTGATAAAGTTTTTCCATAACTGTGTTTAACAGAAATAAACCTTTCGTTGATGGATAGCTTCCAGATGAAAGTGTGTCTGCAAAAGTGGCAACGGTTCTGACAGGACAAAAGGGTTGGGTTGGGTTGTTTTACCTCTGAGCGGCACTTTTTTGCACACCATGGGCTAAATGGCCAGGTCACATGGACCCCGAAGGCTCAGAGAAGGTTGGGGGAGGGAACCCACTGGAACAGCTGTTGGGAGACAGATGGTAGCCTCCCGTCAAGGCCATCCAGCGTGTTCTTTAACGTGCACAGGGTATGGCTCTCCCGCACACGGGGCCACGGCTTAACGTCCCATCCGACGGACGGCGGCCTTTCCAAGCCCATCGGTGTCCCCTACTGACCGTGGGCAGGGCGGGGAATTTTGCGGAGATAAATCTCAACGTTGACCCAGCTGGGACAGGACAAACGGTTGTACTCTGGCAAGTTCTTGCAAATATTTAAAATTCCAAAACCTTGTTACTCCTTCCGTTGATTTTTGAAGGTATTTGACTGTCGATCGTCTATTATGTTTGATCGTGATATCTTGTGGTGTATACATGTAGAGGTAGTTAAAATAATGGTGGTCCTCTCTAAACACACTGGGTCCTGTGTGAGAGTTGGTAAAACTTGCAGTGATTGGCTTAGCATTACTACTGGAGCTCGACAAGACTCTTTTGCAACCTTACTTGTTCAGTTTTATAATCGCCTATAATGTGAGAAAAAAATGGGAAGTAGAGACTGGAATTTGGTAATTAGCACGGAAAAAAAACTAAAGCAATGAAAGCTGACTAAATGTGAACTCCGCAAGGGCTTGGAAAGATTGTGCTCTGAAGGAAATTTCTCAGTTTGATTACCTTACGAGTTAACTGACAAATACTGAGAATGGGTAACATGAAGTAATGAGATTCAGGTAAAATGAAACTGACGGTGAAATTTTTAAGAATCTTTCGAGAATGTGAAAATGAAAATCGGAGTGTAAGTTGTGATACAAACTTAGACTATATATATATCAAGATTTTGGGCCTTTTAATTTTAATCTTATAAGGAAAATGGACTTTTTTGAACTGAGATAATCGGACGTTTGATAATTTTGCCTCCAGAAGGGCCGGACCACTTGTCCACTCTCATCCCCTTTGAGAATGGTAGTAAGGTTTTCCGGCTCAATCGCGTCACTTTCCTTTCCCATCCCCCTCCCCCCGTTCCCCCGTTTATTTCTCTTAGATCAGGGTCTAAACTTCATGCACTAACCATCCTCTCTGTAAAGATTATTCATCACACGAATATTGATGGGGTTTGGTGAAGGAATTGGCAATCATCTTTCCACAGTATCTTCTGCAGCGAGAGATGGCGCTTGGTTTGGGAAAATTGCTAGCTGGAAATTCTGTTGCCATCTATCCTTATTAATGAAGAAATTTAAACGAGTAAAAGAAATTTCGTATTTCCTCTTTTACGAAGTTTAATATAGAACTATTCGCATGAAGGCATATAATGTTTTCATCAGATAGTATCCTCCACTAGTATCCAAAGTTCAATACCACCGAGTACTGGCTTCTCTAATGCGCCGAGCTAAGTCATATTACTTATTATTACCAATCTCCCTATTGTTTTTCTTTGGTCATTTAAGTAAGAAAAAAAAGTTTCACTGATCCTTTGGTGACAGAGAGCAAGAGAATGAAACTCACTTGGTTTGTGAATTTGTCAAAACTGTTGTTACATCATATCTTTGAAACGCTACGGACAAACTTAATTATTTATGTATCAAATGAAAGCTTATGATCTGGCAAGTGTCATACGCTATAAAAAACTGACCCCCCATGCTTTCTTCACCCTAAAAGAGAGAAAATTGTTCTTCTATATCTCCAGAACGCGAGTGCCGAAAGTAACAAGCTATGCGTCAGATGAAAGCTTGTGAAACATCAACTTAACGTTTGTTTGTTTTTGTAAAATAACATTCACACAAAAACTCATGGCATAAAACACACAGACGTAAATTTTTTGTCTTATTTTTAAGATAATTAGGTTGATAACTTAGTAACTGATAAGTCAAGGTAATTTCTTTTTCAAAATCTGTAATCAAAAGTTTAATCAGATGATCTGATTCTTATTAAACCTCTGTTTACATTATTCTTTACGGGCGGAAATTCTTCGCTTAAAAGGGGGGATTCGCTTTAAGTGGCGCTTTTTCTGTCCGAATTAACCAAGGAGCCCATCGCTCTCAGCTGATGAACTGTATTGTGATCCCTCATTTTCCGCTGAGTTCTATCACTTCCGTTACAGATGTTCCTGCGCATCGCGCTCCAACGATGAGCTCCCTTTTGAAGTCAGGCAGATCAACCTTTTTACCCATGTCGCACTTCACTTTGCTTTCCACCATGCCCATACGTTTTTTATAGGACTTCGTAGTGACGTAGAATACTAAAGCCAATAAAACATTTTGCATACATTTGCATAATCCGTTATAATGCTCAATATGAGTACGAAAAATGTTATATATTAAGAGGAAACTTTCCCATTTTGATAGCATTCATATATTCAAAATATGAGTTAAAGTGTAACTGGAGAAATAAATTTTGAAAAGATTTAAACTGTAGAATCCATCTATAATACAGATTACCTGTGGAAATAGACTTGAGCAATTATTAACAACATCTGAAAAAATTTATCGCTAACGGGGAGGGAATCGAACCCACAACTCTCTAGATACACGCCAGAGCGCTCTACCATGGAATGTTCAGAAGGAAATTACACCTTATTAAACACTTTTTCGCTGCATAAATTTGTTTATGACAAAGGAGCAGTTTTTAACACACCTAAGAAAATTTTCCTGTTAAATATTACTTATATATATATATGTGCGTTCAAAACTTCATTTACTTCGAGAAAAGACACAGAACGGGAATTTTTTTTCTTAAGGATTGTCTCTTTTGAAGGTACAACTTGGAGGGCAAGAGGCAAAACTCACTGATCCTTTGGCTATAGAGAATAAGAGACAGAGATTCATTGATCCTGTGGTGTTAGAGGATAAGAGGCAAAGACTCACTGGTTCTTTGACTATAGAGGGTAAGAGACAGAGACTCACTGATCCTTTGGCTATAGAGAGCAAGAGGCAAAACTCACTGATCCTTTGGCTATAGAGAATAAGAGGCAGACTCACTGATCCTTTGGCTATTGAGGGTAAGAGACAGGATTCATTGATCCTTTGGTGTTAGAGGACAAGAGGCAAAGACTCACTGATTCTTTGACTATAGAGGGTAAGAGACAGAGACTCACTGATCCTTTGGCTATAGAGAGCAAGAGGCAAAACTCACTGATCCTTTGGCTATAGAGAATAAGAGGCACTGATCCTTTGGCTATTGAGGGTAAGAGACAGAGATTCATTGATCGTTTGGTGTTAGAGGTTAAGAGGCAAAGACTCACTGATCCTTTGACTACAGAGGGTAAGAGACAGAGACTCACTGATCCTTTGGCTATAGAGAGCAAGAGACAGAGACTCACTTATCCTTTGGCTACAGAGGGAAGCGACAGGTCTCACTGATCCTTTGGCGATAGAGAGCAAGAGACAAAAACTCACTGATCCTTTGGCTATAGAGGGTAAGAGATGGAGACTCACTGATCCTTTGGCTACAGAGGATAAGAGGCAAAGACTCACGGATCTTTTTGCTACAAAGACTCACTGATCCTTTGGCTACAGAGGGGAGAGACATATCTCACTGATCCTTTGGTGATAGAGAGCAAGAGGCAAAGTTTCACTGATCCTTTGGTGACAGAGAGCAAGAGGCAGACTCACTGATCCTTTGGTGATAGAGAGCAAGAGGCAAAGACTCACTGATCCTTTGGCTATAGAGGGTAAGAGAATGAAACTCACTGATCCTTTGGCGATAGAGGATAAGAGGCAAAGACTCACTGATCCTTTGGCTATAGAGGGGAGAGACAGGTCTCACTGATCTTTTGGCTATAGAGAATAAGAGGCAAAGACTCACCGATCCTTTGGCTACAGAGGGTAAAAGACAGAGACTCACTGATCCTATGGCGTATTTCACAAATGAAGAATGGGCGCCAGGACAAGGATTGTATGAACTTAATGCAGTGGTAACAAAGACTCCGAATAAAGTGAGAATTGCGATTCAGTCATCTAAACAAGAAAATTTAACTTGATAAGGGAAATGAACCGATATAGTATGATTGGCCAACAGAGATTAAGCTGCGATGAGGAAAGCCAGAAGAGGAAACTGAAGAGAAGTTACGATAAGCATTGTTTTTTTTATTGAGTCTCAATTATTAAAAGATAAAAGTTGAAAATTAAGGATATTTTCCTGCATTTTTTTTCTTTGCGTTTATAAAACGATATCAAACAGTTAAAGATGCTTTAGAAGCAGAAGAAATTGCGCTTAAACCAATATGAGCACCTGCGAGTTGCGATCAGCTCGCGATCCAGCAACATGGAATTCCTTTGTAGCTAAATGAACCATGCAATGACTAATATGGAAAAATCATATCACTTGGTTCTATCCAATGCTCTAAAAACAATAGACAAAATCGAAATGCGAAAATCATCGCTTCACAGCTCCATATGACCTCATACTAATTCCAAGAGAATTGTTATGCCCAGGTCAAAAAACAAGGTTTCTCTTTCGCCAAGCATCAACTCCATTGACTAGTTTTTACAGAAAAGCGATTGCACATTGCCGACCTCCTCCTCCGAAAGGGGTGTGAGCCCACAAGCTATCCTCGAGGGATCCACCACCATCTCCCATAATCTCGTGACTGACGCGGCACGCGTTCTCCTGTCCGTGCCATTAACGCCACACGATCCAATTTGCTATGATTAAAAGCCACCCCGAGGGCGACCTAATGCATTTAATAGAGAATCTCTCGCCCCCCCCCGCCCCCACCCGGCTCTTTCTCCCAGGTAAGAGGAGCAGGTGCAGTGCGCAATGGGCGTTGTGGCGCGCGCACAGTGCGTGCTTGGCAGCGGGAGGGCCACTTCACTGATAGGGCGCGCTGGTCAGTGCCCAGCGACACGACAAAAACACGAGCTCTTCACATAATAACCGCGCACGGTGTTCGCGCTGAGCGACGCAGGCGCCACTCGACGAGCCCATTGCGCTGCAACTGGAAAACAGAAAGAAACGAGGGGACTTAATTCAGCTGCTATTCCTCTTAAGCAAATTTGGTCTGAAAAATGATTTGCTGCGAAGTGAGTGAAAGAAGACAACAAAATTGTTTGCAGGGAAACAATTCTCCAGTTTTAGGAAAACTCCACCCGCTGTTCTGATCTTCTATCCCATTCTAACCGAAATCATTCACACGATTATTTCTGCAGTTCCAGGGTTCGAGTCCCGCTTGGGCCAGCGTTGAATCCTTTCCAAGCCCATAAGTCAGTTGATCAGCCCTACTGACTGATGGGTTTGGAAAGGCCGCCGTCCTTCGCAAGGGATGTTAAGCTGTGGTTCCGTGTGTGGGAGAGACATAACCTGTGCAGGTTAAAGAACACGCTGGATGGCCTTGACGGGAGGCTTCCGTCTGTCTCCCAACAGGTGTTCCTGTGGGCCCCCTTCCCCCAACCTTCTCTGATCCTTTGGGGTCCTCGTGATCTTGCCATTAAGTCCATTGTGTGCAAAAAAAAGTGCCGCTCAGAGGTAAAACAATCCAACAATCCAAACCATTTTATAATTCATTATTTTCAGGATGCAATTATAATTAGTTTGATAATTCTTTAAATTCTACCATTTCCTCTGACCATTTCCATCCTGCAGAAACACAAAATAATTTCCTCTCTATATTTATCTTTAATCATTGTTGATTGGTTAAACATTTCAGCCGGACAAAACACTCAGCAGATAGAAGGGACGATTTTATTAGCAAACTTAAGTGATGGCATTTGATCATTGAAGAATCAACCGATTATTGAGAGGATTAAGAGAAGAGGAAATTCCGGATTCAGACGAGTCGGTCCTTTCGTTCTGTTTAGCATCGACTATGAAAAGAAACGTTTGATCGTTCGTAACTGAAAGAACAGATTGCATTTGAACTCTACCAATGAGCACCTTCAAGTTGTGCCTGCATTTAATGTGTACTTCAGTATTCATGGAATTAAAAATTGATAAACAGCAATAAAATAATATATGGAATAATGAATAAATAAGATGTGAGCTTGAAACATGTCTCAAGTTTTACCACTGAAATGTATTTTAATGTCATTTTATTCCAACATATATGGAATCGAAAATGGATATCATGTGATGAATATGCGATCATCAGGATAAAAATCAGGATAAAAATCAGGATAAAATTGTTTCAGAGGGATAGAAATATGCAAATGAACTGTCAGTAATAAAAGCATTCCCTAACAGGTCTGGGCATTTTTATTTTCGTTTACGAATTTACAAATTTGAGATTGCCAATTCGCTGAAATTGCGCCAAAGACATCTTTGGATGATTCGTTAAGGCAACGTGCCATTGGGAAAAAGGAGGTTGCTCAGTCTCAAGTCAATATAACTAGATGGCTGAATGTACAGGGGTTTAGCAAAATAATGGAAACACGTACTGTTTATGGAGAACATGTTATTAATAAGCTGTAGGTCCACCTCAGGGGGAGGGGGGGGGCTCAGTCGGTAGCGCGCCAGACTCGTAATCTGTAGTTTCCAGGTTCGAGTCCCAGCTGGGTCAGGTTGAGATTTATCTCCGCAAAATTCCCGACCTGCCCACGGTCAGTAGGAGACACCGATGGGCTTGGAAAGGCCGCCGTCCGTCGGATGGGACGTTAAGCCGTGGTCCCGTGTGCGGGAGAGCCATACCCTGTGCACGTTAAAGAACACGCTGGATGGCCTTGACGGGAGGCTACCATCTGTCTCCCAACAGCTGTTCCAGTGGGTTCCCTCCCCCAACCTTCTCTGAGCCTTCGGGGTCCATGTGACCTGGCCATTTAGCCTATGGTGTGCAAAAAAAGTGCCGCTCAGAGGTAAAACAACCCAACCCAGCCCACTTCGGGCGTTCAGAACAGACGCAATTCGACCTGCAATAGGTAATGGACATAGGGTAATGGAATGTGGGACCATTCCTCCTATAAAATATCGCCCAACTGTGCCAGTGATGCTGGAGGTGGAAAGTGTGATCTGACTTTTCCCTTCATATATTTCCACAAATGTTCAATAATATTGAGGTCTGGAGATTGGGGTGGCCAGGGTAGCTGCTGTATCTCATCCTCGTGCTCTGCAAACCACAACTTGACACGTTTCGCACAATGCACGGGTGCATTATCCGCTTGAAACCAGAGACGGTCATTAGGAAACAATGCCCGTAACAATGGGTGCAGGTGGTCCCCGAGAATGGATTCGTACGTTGCGGATATGACACGAGCCTGCAGAATAACTAATGGCCCTAAAGAATGCAATGTTGTACAATCTGTGCCAACATTCGCCTATCCCTATCTGACAACTTCGTATGGTGTCCACAATTTGGAGACAACACCCTATCCTTTTTGATAGGCAGTCATAATCTTCGATACAGTTTCTCGTGTTACAGCTACTATTTCCGTCTTTCTGGCTACTGAAGCTCCTGCAAGACGCGCACCAATGATCATGCCTTTTTGGAGGTCACTCAGATCTGACATCGTTGACAATTACACCGCAATAGCTGTTCCCCCAGAGCCTGTGGTGCTGCTACGTGATAGCCGACATCCTACTCCTCGCCTTTATATACCTCAAATCGCGGGTGACGTTGTTCCTGTGACATGCAAATGGCGCATTGCATGTACTCCAGTTACAGTCGGTGTTTCCATATTTTGATAAACCCCTGTTCCTTGAATGATGATCTCTAGACTCAGTGGACAATTTTAGGATGCAGGTGATGACTCTAGGGGACAATTTCATGACACAGTTGATAGCTCTGGTGACAATTTCAGGATACTGGTGATGGCTCAGAAGAAAATTTCACGATACAGATAAATGGCTCTGGGTGAAATTTTCAGGATGCAAATGATTGCTCTGCAGACAATTTCATGATGCAGGTGATTGTTCTGGGGAAAATTTCAGGATACAAGTGATGGCTCTGGTGAAAATTTTCAGGATTCAGGTAACTATGGGGACTATGGGGAATATTTCAGGATACAGGTGATGATGGCTCTGAGGAACAATTTCAGGATATAGGTGATGACTCAGGGGACAATTTTAGGATAAAGATGATGGCTCTGGTGAAACTTTTTAGAATGCAGGTGATGACTCTAGGGGAACAATTTCATGACACAGTTGATGGCTCTGGGGGACAATTTCATGACACAGTTGATGGCTCTGGGGGGACAATTTCATGACACAGTTGACGGCTCTGGAGGACAATTTCATGATACAGTTGATGACTCTGGTGATAACTTTATGACACAGTTGATGGCTCTGTAGACAATTTCATGAAACAGTTGATGGCTCTGGGGCAATTTCAGGATGCAGGTGATGGCTCAGGAGACAATTTCACGATATAGATAATGGCTCTGGGGACAATTTCATGACACAGTTGATGGCTTTGGGGGACAATTTCAGGATGCCGATGATGGCACTGAAGGACAATTTCAGGATATATGTGATGGCTCAGGGGACAACTTCACAATACAGATGATGACTCTGCGGAAATTTTTCAGGATGCAGGTGATGGCTCTGGTGACAATTTCAGGATATAGCTGATTGCTCTGGGGACAATTTCATCACACAGTTGATGGCTCTGGTGAAAATTTCAGGATATAAGTGATGGCTCTGGGAACAATATCGGGATGCAGGTGATGGCTCAGGAGACAATATAGATGATGGCTCTGGCGACAATTTCATGATACAGTTGATGGCTCTGGGGGACAATTTCATGATACAGTTGATGGCTCTGGGGACAATTTCATGACACAGTTGATGGCTCTGGGGGACAATTTCAAGACACAGTTGATGGCTCTGGAGGGCAATTTCAGGATGCAAGTGATTGCTCTGAGGGACAATTTCAGGATATTGGTGATGACTCAGGAGACAACTTCACAATACAGATGACGGCTCTGGGGAAATTTTTCAGGATGCAGGTAATGGCTCTGGGGGACAATTTCATCACACAGTTGATGGTTTTGATTACAATTTCAGGATATAGGTGATGGCTCTGGGGACAATTTCAGGATGCAGGTGATGGCTCAGGAGACAATTTCACGATATATATGCTGGCTCTGGCGACAATTTCATGACACAGTTGATGGCTCTGGGGGACAATTTCATGACACAGTTGATGGCTCTGGGGGACAATTTCATGACACAGTTGATGGCTCTGGTGACAATTTCAGGATATAGGTGATGGTCTGGGAACAATTTCAGAATGCAGATGATGGCTCAGGAGACAATTTCACAATTATGATGGCTCTGACGACAATTTTATGACACAGTTGATGGCTCTGGGGAACAATTTCATGACAAAGTTGATGGCTCTGGTGACAATTTCAGGATAAAGTGATGGCTCTGGGAACAATTTCAGGATGCAGGTGATGGCTCAGGAGACAATTTCACAATATAGATGATGGCTCTGACGACAATTTTATGACACAGTTGATGGCTCTGGGGGACAATTTCATGACAAAGTTGATGGCTCTGGTGACAATTTCAGTATATAGGTGATGGCTCAGGAGACAACTTCACAATACAGATATATTTTTGACCCTACCTATCTCAATAAACGTAGTTTCCTTTAAATTTTCTACTGTATTTTTCTTTCTACAGATATAAGAAACGTGAGAACGTTGAATAGAGATTATTGAAGTTCACACTCAAGAATTCAAAGAATTCAGAGAATTATTGAAGTTCACACTCAGAACTCAAGAATTCCAGCGTTATAACCTAGATGCAGTAAACTCACGTTATCCAGTACTTATGGGGAATGAAGGTTAATGGTTAGATTAATCTATTGAAATATTATAAAAATTAATTATTTTTTAAAATTATTTTTATAAAAACCAAATACACTAGGTAAAATCTTGTATTCAAGCCTTAGTTGAAATAAAAATTAAATATCCTCTCAGATCTGCTACTCTAGCATATAAACTGACAGGCTCCTGTCAGACCTCTGTGGCAAGCAGCTGCTTGAGGGGGTATTTATTTATAACGACCTAGATGCAAATGCAAATGTCTAAAATATAATACTTTTATATACATATTATATTTTGCGTTTTATTTTCATAGATCATAGACGAACTACCATTGAATTCCTGTATAAGAACATCGCGATTTTTCATCTTTTTGCATCTTTTGCTTATTCTAATTTTTCTTTCAAAGTCAAAGCAACACGTTTGCGCTTTAGGCCCTTGCGTGGGATTCTTCTTTGACAGCATTACAAATTGAGGGGGGAAAGTTTTCGATAAACAGAATTTAACTACCTGCTATACAAATTCAATTACCTGCTACTTTAATGGCCGCAATGGAATTTGCGTACCAACTTCAGATATAAACTTCGAAATTTATTCCGGTTGCCTGAGAATTCCGGATGCTTGAGTACCGGATAACCGGAGGTTTATTGCACTTGGACTTGACTGCTTTCAGAATTCGGTTAGGCAGTTTTACCTCTGAGTGGAACTTTTGTGCACACAGTGGCTAAATGCCCAGGTCACAAGGAACCCAAGAGTTCAGAGAGTGTTGCGGAAGGGGCTTCACTGGAAAGCTATTAGAAGGCACAAGACTCCCATCAAGGCCATCCAGTGGGTTCTTTAACGTGCACAGAGACCTTTAGAATTGATCGGAGACATTGTAGGCTGTGTGAGGATGCGTTGTGAGTTCTGAATTTACGTCTCAAGTGATCATATCCCATTTTTTATAATATAATCTTAATTTGCATTCACATGTACGGAGGTAAACGCGATAGTAAGCTCGAGTTTGCAGAAACAAATGTTATACAAGTTTTTGCAATTAGTAGACAGAGTAAAACACCAAACTATGCTTTACGAATTTCAAGTTCGTGAAAAGTGGGAATGAAAAAGTGATACAGATAATGGGGAAACGGCGGAATTTAACGGAATTTGAAAGAGATAGAATTGTTGGTGCCCGGTGAGTGGGTGGCTCTATCTCAGAGGCGAAACACTGAATGTGAAGCAACCACTAAGCGCAGGATTTGTGGTGGGAAACAGAAGGAAAGTACACGAGGGAGAAGACAGGTCCAATGCTTTCTTTCATGACAACACGCAACCAATGGCCCAGTCACTCCTCTAAAAATACAAAGCTGGATAGCAAAAATAGATTTTCAGTATGATATTGCACCTAACTCTTCGTCGCTTTGGATTTGGAGCAATGACATGCTCGTCACTCCACGCCACAGAAACTGCGACTTGCATGGTGATGGGAACACCAAGTTTGGACTGTGGAACATCGGAAAAAATGTGTGCTGGACCAATGAATTGAGAGACAATGTAGCCAGGTGGTGTTGGTGTCAGTGTCTGTGCAATGTTCATTTGGATAGCACTGGGTCTTCTGATACAGGTGCCATAATCTACTCGAAGTGTGGATTAATTGAGCCTTGTTGTAGACCGAGTGCTTCCTTCAAGGTTAATGCGAATGCTGATGATATCTTTCAAAATATATATGGCAAACATCATGTCATGATATTTCGTATTAAATAGTTTTCATAAAATGTTTTCTCACGCCTTTATCCTCTTCACATGGCCATCCAACACCCTTAATCTCAGCCTCATCACACATCTTTGGGATATTATGGAACGTGCAACCCAATGGGCTGATACATCAATGATCACTGTTACTGAATTGTGGAGAGCTTTACAGTCAACTTGATTGAACCTATCTCCCACAATCATAAATCCAGAGATCATAAACCATGAAGCATCCACGCCACGTTGCGATCAGGCACTTATTCGAGCCAGAAGAGACTCATCGTAATTAAGTGGCCACTGATATGTATTTGTATAAGAAGTTTGTTCTTTATGCATTGCTTTCTTGCTTACTTTAACTCTCACAGTTTGTGATGTTCATTGATTACACTTTATGCACTATATACACTGGTGCTCAGATGAAATAATACTCTTTGAGATCAATTATTATAATGCCAGTGCAGACGATCAAACTTTTACCACCAAAATAACTCCTTCCTGTGTTTTTAAAGTTGAATTGTGAAGGATGACTTCTTCTCTTCAGATGAGCACGGTGTTCAAACTGAAACTGCACTCATCTGTGAAGAACATATTTTTCCCACCGGCCCAAGTTCCAAAATATGACGTTGTGTACCAATGTTAAATAGGCTAGTCTTTTGAAGGAGATGAGAGGGACACCAAACCACTGATCTTCGTGCAAACGTACCTCGTTAATGATATTATTGTTCTCTTTGCCACTGACAGCTTTCAAAACAGTTTCTTTTCTGGCATTTCCTTGTGTTGCCTTGCAGTCAAAGGAGACTTGTGGAGGGCAGTCCTTCGCAGTTGTGGTCCTGGCATAACCTTGTCATGATGTACGACGAACTTCTCTTGTTTCTTGAAAATGTATTTCAAAAGTCGTGAGAGGGCATTTTATGATACATTTAAGGGCCCGGATAACACTGTTCTGGGAATATCCTCTTCCATCGTCCCTACTGCTTCCCACCGAACACAATATTCATTGATCGTCTTTGCTGCAAGTCGAAATGAAATTGCTATTAAGTGTACGCCAGGCTGCTGGAACCAAAATGAATGGCGACCGCAGCCACGGGCTCTTTTCTAGCAAACTTAATCTTCATGGCTTCAGTTAAACGTGCAAGAATTTTCTTTTTCTACATTGCAGAATTTGCCTTTAATACCACATTTTACATCTTTTCCTTTTATACTTTTCGCCATGCGACAAAAATCCATTCATTATACGATGAGAGCATTTAAATTATCGCTCTTCAAATTCCAAGAGAGACTAATTTTTTTGCCCTATTCTCTTAGTTGTTAGGTCACTTCTTTCCTGCTAAAAGTGAAATGTGCCGTCAGTGAGACTCAAGACAGCAACAGGAATTTAATTTATACAATCATCTAAACGCACGCGAACATTCAGTTGAAGCTACAAGGACATCAGTAGGAGGAAAAGAAGAGTTCTGGAACAGAGGCGGGTCAGTGTTAATCCTATTGACCCGCCTCTGTTCCAGAACTCTCCTTTTCCCCCTACTGACATCATCCTCAACTAGGCAGCGGACAACAAATCAAAGGCGCACTACGTCAAGAGCAGTTAAATGTTGCGGCCACATGCTCTTTCCACTTTTGCTACACGAAACAAATGAACTTTGGAGCTCTAATGAGATGCAGCTTCATAAGTACTATCTTACGCCCATTGCTTTCATTAGGAACTTGTCAAATATTATCCCTCATATAAGCTGGTAAAATGCCTTATATATGGTAAATAGCCGTTATATGCAGAAAAAGTTTTTTACTCAAAGTAAAAATAGAAATTGTGTAAACTAATATGTGTCAGAATCGATTTCTTTTACATTAAGATTAATTTCCCCAAAACATTCAGATATTTTATCATTTTTCTGTGTAAAGTTTCATTTTACACTGGACTCGTGGGCGAACATGTTTTTGCCTAGTAAGGACTTTTTTTTATCATTTACCGACTTAGTAGGAAAGGAAGACGTTACATGTTCAATTCCAGCTTTCCATATCTTATCCAAAAAATAAGTAGTTAAATTAAAATGTCCTTCGTTCTCCTCCAATGCGGAGTCAGAAAATGTTTATTTGATCATTACAAAATGATCATCCCTCTTTCATTTAATGCTGGAAAGAAAAGAGTTTCAACTGTGAGGAAAGTTTTTCTGTCTACAAATGGAGTTTCAACCTTCATTAATCGATTTTAGTGGTCATTTCAACTTATATTTTCATATGTAGAATACAGCACAAAGTACGTTTTATCGGATAGAATCCATTATATCTGAACATTGTTATTTGTTGAAAATATTGAAATATCCAAGTATTATTTCTCGAGAACCAATGAGAAAATCTTGAGAGTGTCGTTCCCCCATTTTCGTTTCGGTCCCCATTATTTTTATGGTAGAAAGAGCCAACATTTCTCTTAACCACTTGCTGGCTATGAACGGAAGAATTAAATTTATCGTGATTAATAGAATGCTGCTGAAGAAATGACAGATGGGAAATTATATATCATGTGGTTAAGGTTGAACGATGAGCGCAGATAAGGAGAAAGCATTTCATTTACGAGACGCAAACAGTTCTCTAATTAAAAAAATTAAATGAAGAAAAACAGAGTGATTTAATTAATTTCGATATGGAAAACTGAAACGTAAAATGTTTTTGCAGCATGGAAAAGTAAAAGTTGATATGACGGCGTTTGACTGAAACAGAAGGGTTTGGGGACAGAAGAAAGTTTGGGATTTTTTGAAGCGAAGTTAAACAGAATCAAAAAATAAGAACAAGTGTTCCAATTTTTGTTGGCAAAAAAATTAAATCAAGTGCAAAAGCTGGAAAGAATTAGTGTGTGTTAAAAATGATTTTGAGCATAACTGGTAAAGAGTTAATGATTATCTCAGTGAATGCGCCGAATAATGATGTTTCAACGATTGCTAAGGATTTGCTTAAGAAGATTTCAGCAAAGGTTTTGAGAAACTCCAACAGACAATAATTAAAAGTATTAAATGATTTAAAGGCTAGAATCAGAAAAAAGAAAAGAGAGAAATAGTGCATTGTATTTAGAGAAAGAACCAGAAACAATAATGGGAAAAGATGAACCATTCTTTGTAAAGAATTTAAACTGAACATTCATTTTTTTTTTCAAGTTAAGGATTCATAAATTTATTTATTCGGTGCAAATGATCCTCATGCCACATGAAAAGTCTGAGCCAGCGCATATGGCTCTAGTGCCATAGGTAGCCGATCTCCGCTCGACCGCATATATGATTGTAGTGAATGAAAGAGGCAATCTCTGCCTCCCAAGTCTTCCAGCGCTGTATGAATTATCCAAATTAGATCGAGTGCATGAAAAGAGTTTTCCTTCTTCCGATGCCACTCCCACTCTACAGTAGCATTCTAATAATCTTTTGGAGAATCCAAACAAATGAATCGAACCACAACATACAATACAGCATCCGAAAAACAATTCTGACCTGAAAAGGAGATTTCCACGTCACTCAGTATCGATTATTTCTAACGGTATTACATTGAACTGAAATTTACAGAAGATTGCTCTACTCTGTATCGCAAACCATCGCCTTGCATGGAGAATATTCTTTGTTTATTCTCCATAACGACCGAAATCATCAGAAGACAAAGAGTAGACTGCGTCAGCGAATGAACCTTTGCATTGGCTGGTTCAAAATATTCATGACATCAAATTCGCCATGAAACAACGCCATATTTGTTTATCGAAGTAGGCAGTCATCTGCAAAAAGGTTAAATTTTAATGTACAGCCAATGTGCCAAACTTTTGATAAATATGTGCATGACGAAACAAACAAATCAGATTCAAAGAACGAAAAACGTGTTTTTCGCGCTACATTTATTAACACTTGAAAATTTAGTGAGGAGCGAGGACTTAAACTCGTGAGATCAAGTTCTGATCTGACTGAATCCCTCTCTATTTCTAAGCAATTATTCAAACAAAGTTTCGAATTTTAATTCTTTCCACAGCTGCTTCACTGTGTTTGTGTGGTAATCCCTATAACGTTTTCCTTTCAATATCATTCTCCGAACTCTCTTTTTTCGCCCTTTATCTTTTCATTTCAAAATTTCTGAAGACATGGAACCCTTATGCAGAGTGTCCAAAAAGTCCCTTTATTCCATGTTTGAAAATGTACTCTTACTATGTGCGGCCACGAGCTTCTCTGAGAGTGTTGGCAATCCTGTAAAATTGTCCAGAACCATTTGTAGGTGGCGCGACCTGTTAGGAGCCTTGGAGAAAGGAGCTGAAAGTCAATCAGTCGAGAATGGGTTTTAAGCGGGGTCAAAGGATCACTTTGCTGGAAGTATACTTCCGGTGTAAATCTAATCAGAGGTGTTTGAAGATATGGCGGTGTAAATCTAATCAGAGGTGTTTGAAGATATGGCGGTGTAAATATCCAGATATTCCCGCGCCAAACAAAGTAGCATTGTACCAACTGGTTCGCCAGTTTCTTGACACTGGTTCTGTGGACGATTGACAGCAAAGTGGGAGACCCAAGGTACTGAAGCCGGATTTCATTAGGGATGCCCAGCAGCGAATATAACGATCGCCTCAGAAATCTGTAAGGCATTTTGTCGCAACAAATTAGAGCGTCGTATGTATCTGTACATGACACTATAAAACATCTGAAGTTGCGTGTGTACCGAGTAAAGATGATGCAGGAACTAAGCCGTCAGAAGCAGCTAAGCGCATTCATTATCGCCAGTGGTTTCACAAATTCATTCGCAACAATATTCCTATCCATTCCAGATAAGATTTTCTTCACAGATGAAGCATGTTTCGACCAAAATGTATACATCAATTCCCAGAACCCACGATTTTGAGCTGCGAAAAATCCCATTGTCTTAATTGAGATCTCCTGGTTTAAACACAAAAGTTTTTTTTTTTTTTTGTAGAATGGTTGTAGGAAATATCCTACAAAAATAGCCCCGGCACGTTGAATGACCTAAAGCAGCCAATAGACACAATCACTCCTACAACGTTGCGATGCGTGTCGCGGAATGTGTGGAAGCATGTGGAACTGTACCTGCAACAGAATGATGGACATTTGCAACACCTGTTGTGAACTGCATCACTATTATACAACATATATAGAAGATATACATGTACTAATTAGATACATAACTGTAATCTCTTTCATGTAATAAATTCGCAAACTTTGACTAAAAGGACTTTTCAGGCACTCTGTATTTAAAACTCCTTTCCCCAGAACTTTTAATTTATTATTTTTCCTGAAACCTAATGCACTAACATAGGTAACTCAAAATGGCTTACAACAAATACAATTAAATGTCACATGAAAAGGTGTTGTGACATGACTAACATCAAGTGGGACACTGATGAAATTGTGTTCCATTCATGAGTGCTGGAAGTGAGAACAGGAGTCCTCTAATGAAGATGCTGGAATTAGGTTAGATGTTAATAAAGCCTATGATCACCCCAGGCAACCCACGCAACGCTTTGTTGACGAGGCTGCTGATGAAGTTTCAGGTTATAAAGCCCAGCCAAGAGCAGATTTGAACGCGTTAAAAATTCTGAGTGGAGACTTGCATTCCGTAATTCTCTTTCCCACATTGTACCATACATATTCAATTGGAATCAGGTCAGGGGATAAAATTATCTTCTCTTTCAAGAGACATACGAGTCCTATTAGGACAAACATTATCATCTATAAAGATGAAATCAGCTTCCGAGAGCAACTTTCGAAATCTTCAAATCTAGCGCAAGAATCTCCTCTCTGTATCGAGAAACGGTCAGAATGCCTCCCCAAAAGATATGCTGTATTCGGCGAGTCATCATGAAGCTAGTAAATTATTGTTAGCAAAGATTTCCTTTTTATGATGTTCTAGCAATTCTGAAGGGTTCTAGATCTCTCTAGATAAACACTTTCGAAAATTAATGTTCAAACTGAAACTGATTCATCTACGAAGAGTACATTCTCCCACTGGCCTCGACTCTATAAATGGTGTTTGCCCATGTTAAACGAAGTTCCTCGTGAATACCTGTTAATTCTCTCCTGTTTCGTAGGTACTTCCTTTAGCGGATACATTGTGAGTGTATCAATTTCGTTGAGTAGATTGGAGATCAAAATTATCTTGAATAATTTTTCTTCGACAGAAAGCCTTATAAGCTGATTTAATCATTATTTATTCAAGAAGAGATTTTCTAACAGTTTTTATCATGGAAAATAAAAAAAAAGGTCAAAAATTCTTTTCGTCGGCTCTTTACTATCTCTAGCCCTTAGGTAAGTGCTTATTGGCTATTACGGCTCAAGACTCTGAAACTGTCATCTCTGACAGCTCGTGAGACACTTGCTTAGTTGTCATTTCTGTAAGCCGCCTCGCAGTTGAAGACAGAGAGCAGTGGCTCTGTGCAATTCTGGCCGTTGAACGGCCTTGTCCTGGTCTACAACTAACCATTCCAATAATAATTGTATTCATGGCTGCCTTAAAATAGGCAGTGTATTATACTTAAAAAGTTAAGACAATAGATTCACTTACTTGTGAGTGACTTTCCTAATATTTCGACCCCTGACTGGGGTCGTCATCCGAGGAGGTTGCAGCTTTTTTGGAAAGTATTAGGGAAGTCAAATATTAGGAAAGTTACTCACAAGTAAGTGAATGGGCAGCAGTCAATATCCTTTGACTGCTAATTGCATACACTGCAGTAATGCACTGTATTGCTGTAAAGCCCACATTAAGACTTAGTAATGAAACCTACTGTGTACTCGTCTGACCTGTAAAAAAGTATTAATCGACATAACAATTATAAAATATAATAATAATCATTAATTGCAAAATTATTATATACTATTATATCTAATATTTGATATAATAATAAACTGAAAGTAATTGATAATAAACAATATCATAAATTATTTATATAACTTTGATTTCTAAGACAAGTTTTGTTTTCCTGTGAATGCTATTTCCTTACATTGTTAACATGCTTCACTGCAGTACTATGTCTATATCAAAGTGGAGCCCTGTAACAAGACTTAGCATAGTAATCGAAACTGAAATATTGCAGCCCTTTAAAAACCAGTATTATAATGTTATAAATAATCAAAACGTGGAATATCAATTATTAATTAAAATATAATAATTATTACATAAAAAAAAACCTCCTTGATATAGTGAGTAGTTTACGTGACTACTAAGCCAGTGGATATGTCCTTGTGTAAGTGTTTTAATGGTTCATGAGAAGTCAGGACAAGCTATATAAAGCTGCTTCTGGCTCCCTTGTGTAGTGGAGTACCTTCTTCCGTTTAAAAATAATAAAATTGACTGAAATTAATTAATCATTCGCACTTTTGCAACAAAGCCATTATCTATTTCCATCCCACCTTCTTGCTTTTCTCCTCAGGACTACTTCGCATGTGTGAAGAGTCCACTTAAGGCAAAACTATTCGTTTTTTTTTTTCAATACTGTTTCCCAATCTTAAAAAAATTACAAGGAGTTGAAAGTAAAAATTTCTCTAAGTTTCTATGCAACAATGGCGTTGGGTAACGATGCATTTCTCCGGCGCGACTGTATTTTAAAATGTTATTCAGATGATGAAAAATGATTGATACACTAGTAGGAAAAAACTAGCAGGAATAAACTGATATACTAGGAGGATAATTGAGAAGGAAAAATAACTAATCCCAAAATATAAAAACACACACAGATTCTTTTTTTACGTTGTATAAAAGTGTAAGAAGAGTGACCATTCGCATATTCCTCATTTTCAAGCAAAATAATTTCCATTCCCAATTTCATCTTTCTCTAGTGGTGGAATTTCAAATTAATGGAAGATTCGGGAAAGGCGAAGAGTACTATTTTATTAGTAAGTGCCCGGCACAAAAAAAGCTTTTCATTTATCCCCTAAAACCAAAGAGTTGAATGTCTATAAATGTACAGATAGACGAAAGAGCAAAACTAAAATAAATTCTGAAAATGAACTTAAAAAGACAAACTTATAAACATAAAATAATGATCGTTTTTCTTTTTTCACTTTGGGATATTGATGCAACAACGTGTATCAGCAAAGAACACGATATTTGCATTTGCTGCTACTTAAAAAACTTAAACGAAGAAAATAGCCTCTAACCGATCCTTGTGGAGCACCACTTTAATACAAATATTATCGTTTCTTCTTTTATTGATAATATATAGCCTTCATTCGATGTAAGAGTTTACTCAATTACAAGCCAATCTTCTAAATCCACATGGAATATAGTTTTTGTTTAAGTAGCTCATAACTTAGGGATTCGAAATCATTTTGAATATCAAGAAAAGCTGCTAAAACCTCTTTATTTTTGGTTATTCCTTTGTAAATTAGGTCATAAAATTTTAGAGATCATGTCCACTATTTATTTTTTGAAAAATCGATAAATTGATTATTGGGGGGGGGGGGGAATCTCAATCGTTTAAGTAACAAAATTGTCTTTCTTCACAATTTTTTCAGTAACTTTGGAAAACAAAAAATTTAGTATTGGAAATTATCTACAATCAGTAAAATCGTTATTATAGTAAAGTTAAAGATTTAGAAAAGTTTAAGTTTCGCTCGTACAAACCCCTTTGCAAACAAAAGCAATAAAACTTCCAGCTTCACTTGATAAATTTATTATACAAACAATCAAGTTTAATTTATATTGAAACATAATTTTCATTATTTCTGTTGCCTTTTTTTGTTATTTAAATTTGATATAATATTTAAAACTTCTTCATTATCCGTGTGTTCCAAATATTCGTATATTGATTTCTAAGACATGTTTTGTTCTTTGAAAAAATTCTTTTGATCCGAGAGGTATTTCGGAAAATAAATATTCTTTATCTGCAACATTAACAAAATATTTGTTAAATTCATTTACCATTATATTCATTTCTTTTTCATTAAGAAATAGTATTATCTATTATCTAAGTTCTTGCAATTTCATCAACTAAGCTCCATTGTTTTATCCGATCATTATTACAGTTCTCAAAAAGTCTTTTGAAATAGTTTTGTTTGGAGGAGTTTATAATTTGCCAAAAAAATTTTATGTTTCATTAAGGCACTTTATTTTACATCTTACATTCATTCCATATGGATTAACTAAAGGATTTATTGACCTCTTTTTGTACAGTTTTTCCCTTTTATTAAAACTGTCCGATTAGCTCAAAGTTTTTTTATTACTAATCTTAGAATCAGAAACCTTGATAAAAAATTTATCATTTTCTACCTTCTTTTGTACCATATCAATAAACATTTTAAAGACCAAATTTACCTTTTTTTTCTTTGTTATTATTGTTTTACGTTTTAAGAGAAAATATTGCTGACAGAGAAGTTTTCGAAAGATTTTAATAAGAGTTTGAAATCATCATCAAAATGGATTTATTTTTCATTATTCATCTTATTACCATAATGTATAACTTAACCTTGTTGTTTTCATCTTCATCAATACGTTAGAGTGATAAGGGAGGAGGGAGAGAGAATGGGGATCCTCAGAATTCCAAAGTATGATTATAAATAAAAATAAATACCCCCTCAAGCAGCTGCTTGCCACAGAGGTCTAACAGGAGCCTGTCAGTTTATATGCCATAGTAGAAGATCTGAGAGGATGGCAAAGACCTCAGCAGAAAAACAACACGCACAACCATATGATTATAGAATTCCTTAACTAAAAAGAAGCTTAAACACCACTGCCCTAAACATTTCTCAATAATCTGCCTCAGTGAAATAAAAAGACTTCTCGCTCCACCCTCTCATCACTGCCCATCAAAAAACTTTCGAATCCATTAATCGCAATTGTGAAAATAGCTTTACTAGAATCAAACACTGATTCGATGACTGTGGAATTATCTAAAGAACTGTGATCGCCTTTCTTGAAAAGGAGAAAAATTCTTCCAAGGAAAATGATAACCCAGGAATAAATCTAAATAATGTTGAAACAATGTGTCAATGTATAACATTAACATCTAAGCTACTAAGTCAATAAATTAATGTAAACAACGACATTAAATTTAGTAATAAATAAATAATGCAATCATAACTGACCACATTATTCGAATCACCTTTTGAAATCGAAGGACTACCTTGCCATGACAGAATCATCACCTTCGATAACCTTATTATTAAACGTTTATAAGTGCCACTCAGCAGCTACTTGCCATATACTGTAGGTCTGATACAGAGGCTCATATCAGACCTATCTGGCAAGCAGCTGCTCAGTGAGACTTTTCTTCCCACACAATGGACTAAAGGTCCAATTCACAAAAATCCGCAACACTCAGTGAAGGTTGGGGGTAGGGAATCCACTGGACAGCTGTTAGGAGATCGATGGAAGCCTCCCGTCAAGGCCATCCAGCGTGTTCTGTTAGTGTGCAGAGGGTACAGCTTTCCTGCACATGGGACCACGGATTAAAATTCATCCGATGTGGCACTCTTTCAAATATCATCGGTGTTGGAAAGAACGCCGATGGTGTTCCTAGTGTCCTGGACTCGAACCTCGGAACTGATGATTATGAGTTTGTTGTTTTACCGACTGAGCCACTGCCACTCGTTCTGTTGAGGTGATATAGGGTAGAGTAATGATCTGTAAGTTGTAATAGAGTAATAGCGCTAATATTCATTTTGTCCTTACGTTCCATTTTAGAACGAGCTGCATTGCTTCAACCCAAGTCGGGGCTTTATCCCTCAAGTGACTGTCTCTTCAGTGAAAATTGGCGGCCAGAAGACCACATTAAATTATCAAACTGATCATGAAGTACTCATGGCATGTGTCATTCTCGTATGAATCTCCGTTCATACGAGAGAATATCTCCTACGAAAGGTACTCATGGCATGTGTCATTCTCGTATGAATCTCCGTTCATACGAGAGAATATCTCCTACGAAAGGTACTCATGGCATGTGTCATGAGAAGGTCAGTTGGATTGTAAATGCTGGTTTACTTTTTTAATTTTTTGTGCATCATTACAGGAAAAGGGTGTACAATTCCTCCATTGCATGCTTGCCTCTCATCCTGTAGCTAGAAATTAAAATTTTAAAAATAAAACAAATATCCTGATCATTCTATTTCATAACTAACATATTTTTTATCTGCAGCGCTCCGCCCCCCCCCCACTCCTCTTTTCCCCTACTCTAATGAATCGGAGAGGCCAAATTATTAAAAAGACTGTTGTTGTGATGTGACGTTAACTCGTTGGCTACTCTCGTAGCAGATATCCACCGAGATAAGGATCGGGAGTCATCTCATGAAAGGTGTGGCAACCACTGATCTTCTCTCAGAGGAATTGCGCCCCTCCACTCCCAACCCACCCCCCTTCAACTTTGCCTTCATCAAGATGTGGATGTTTGCTAAACTCCATTCTTCCTTTCCACCTAATTTGTGGTAAATGTCGCGTCTATTTTTTCCCCTCTCCGTCCCTCGCCTTCCATTTCGATTGGTTACGCAGTGGTATGTGGCAGCTTCACTTGTGAATGGTTTCCCTCGTCCATTTCAGGTGTGGCTGCCATCTGATCCGGTGTCCCTGTCTCTTCGTGCTCAACAAGGCGTCCTCTGCCTCCAATGAAGCGTGCAACCAAGTGCACGAGACCTGAACCGCCCGGACTGGGTGCGCGCGGGGGCGGGGTCTGGCGGGTGATGGGCAGGCCCGCGGGACTTTCCCCGTGACAAAGTGGCGGGAAATCCTCTCGAGCTGCTCGTAACCAGACAGCGCAGTAATTAATTTCCACTCCACGGGCTGCTGTACTTCATATTTTGGACTGTAATGGCTTCCCCAGGCCATACTCTTGATTACAACAAGGGAAACATTACAAAGGGCCATTTCATTACCGAGTGTACCTTTACACTGGGGACTGGGTGCTTTACTTGCACACCAGGTGTGGTCTCTATGACAACGGGCACGTGACGTCACGGGGACTACATAAAAGTGCCATTTTGCTTTGTCGTCATTTGTTTTATTGGAACAACTCATTACGTGGCACAGCACTTAATTTGGAGAGCATTTACGGAGCTCAGCTTCCAACTGGGCACGGAGAACTACTGCAGCGCCCTCTTTGGCACATTTAGAATGCAAACCATCAGCAGGCACCTGACGAAGAATCCATTTTGAATCTTCACCATCAAAAGTGAACACATTGTGCAAAACTGCGACATTCAATGATAATGCAAAATGTATCTAATGTCTAGAAATATTTCAAATGAATACTTTCAAAATATTAATCCATTAAGAATACAGAAAGAAAAAAATTCTGAAATAAAATGCAACAAAAACATCAGTGATGAAGGTGAAAAGAAAAGTGCCGTAGTCTATTATTATTTTCTTTTGAATCAGAAACTTTCTTGAAACCAATATAGAGACAAAATGTGCGCCTTTCGAAAGTGAAACATATTTTCCGACATACTTTCTACTGTAAAAATTCAGTTGCCGCGCTTCTGCATGAAAATCGTCTCCTCCGATATCCAAATGCTCTCCTTTTAGTAGAGACTGAGAATTAGCTGGTGTAGACATATAGCAATGGCGATGCAAAGATCCTACAACAGCAGATGAGTTGCAACGTTTTTCTGCATCAACTGCAAAGTTTCATTTTCTTTTCCTAACATTCCTCTTTGCACTAAGAATCTTTGATCGCTTTTTCAGGGACAGTCGCTCAAAAAAATATCCTTCGTGGGAAGGTTGCCAGATCACTAATTTCTAAAACATCGTTGCCAGATATTTTTTCTGAATTCTGTAATCAACCATAGTGTTCGGATACTTTTTTGAGTGACTGGACACCACGATTAACGCGCTAATACTTCAGGTGCTTCTTGAGTATCAATACGTAATTGGAGTTCAATATTGCATGTACAAATGCAAATATCAATCTAGAATTTAATAAATTTAAACCCCTTGCGAGGTCCCACTGATTATTATACTCTCCATTTGTAAATTCTAACCTAAAAATTTTAAAGAATGATTACGTAGCAGCGTGCCACTTTTGAAACTGAAAACATGCATTTCTTTTTTCATTTAAAAAAATGTCAATGGAGACTTTTACAGAAAAATATTATATCTTTATTTAATAAATTTATATTTATACTTAAACATATAATTATTTCATATAGAATACCTATTTTAAAAATACACTTATTTTTGTCAATGAGTTGGATCAAATTAACAGAGATTCACTTCCATTTACGAGCTTTTAACTCTCATCCAGGAATGCATAAATTTGTTTTGCGTCGCCCAAACCGCACAGAATAAAATAGTTAAATGTCGCTAACTACTCAAAACATTTTGTTCTAGGTGCTAGGCTTGGAACGTTCTGTTCATCACAACGTTTTGGTGCATAACTATCCTTCTGGTGTTTACTAGCTATCATTTAGAGACCAATTTTGTCTCGGTTTAATTGTCTTGGGAGCTATAATAACTGATATTGGTGTTGTGCGGCATGAGATTAACAGAAGAACAGAGGGATTGTTGCTGGAACTTTTAAGGATTTATGGAGAGTGGGAAAAAATAAGTGTATACACCTAAAGACTAAAATTAGGCTGCATAATAGTTTGGTTCTTCCTAGGGTTAATTATGGCAGTGAACCTTCGACCATGGATAATAGGAAATTTAAAAATAATTAAAAATTTAAAACATAACAGAAAAAAGCTCTGGATGGAAATAACCAGTTTGACGTATGCCGGAAACCAATTTGATGGGAAGGAATGAATCTCACCACAGTGATAATCAGGTTCTAGTAATTAGACAAGTGTGGAAAAACTTTCGGGTAACGTGGATAGCCCGGTTCGAGTGCGGGAGTCGGAAGAGTGGATTTTCTCGCACTTATCTAATGATTACCACTTTGGTGGGATTCATTTCTTCTCTGTCCGGTTCTACCGGTTACAATTACAATCAGAAAGAATACTGATGAATTTGTTATACCTGTAAGAATTTATGATCTGCGTTCCTGTAAGAACCAATTGATTATTCCAAAGGACAAGAGAGATGGTTTTCGTAAATCCTTTCAATTTTTGGGCTCCAGAAATTGCAATACCTGAAGACATAAGAATATATCTATTCAAACTTCATATTTTAAAAATTCGAGTGCCAGTTATGTGATAAAATCCGAGTGTCAGGACAATATTTTGAATTTAAGATTCTTTCCTTTAAAGAGGCGTTTAAAAATGGAACTGCGACCTGGAAATGTATTTCAATAATCGGCTGCGTCGCTCGAGAGTCACGTTCCTTTTGATTCCGTCAAAAATAAGATCTGACGCCGACAAACAAAGCTTATTTTTATCTTTGTATCTATTAGATTAAAATAATATAGCATTGTTTCGTATAACCACATTCCTTTATTTTTCTTTGTGGCAGAGTTTTATTTTCTTGCCTTTTGCAACGTATTAAAAAATGCTCGAAAAGTATAAAAAAAATATTTTGGGGCCCAACCCAAACCCTGGGAGGTATTTTGGTAAATTTTTATAGACCAAAAACTTGCTTGTGGCTATGTTAAACAACTGTTGAAAGATTGATATAAATTGCTTCTGTATTTCTCGAATTCTCAGCTAACATGTATACAGACACACGTTTCTTTCTTAGGTATAAATAATCCACAGTTTTACTAAAATCCTTTAACCCGTACTTATTTCGTTATTGCGGGCAACTGGCTCAGAGATTAATAGGTCTGCTGAATGTAAAATCAGCCCAATTGTTACGTCAACATGCTTTGTAGAGAAGGCCTCATCAGCAGGAAATACGACTAACCTAGATATGATAATTTTAGGGAAAACGCCATTTCCCCCCATACCTATTACTTTCTTTGTTGCTGTACACCACAGCAACCACGGCAAAACCCTGATTCCGCCTTTCGACACTACCAGTAAGGAGTTGCCGTGTACTGTCAGGGGCAAGGCTATACCATATAGATACATCTCAACCCTGACGGTCCTATGGCGAGCAGTCCTATAGAAGGAAAGCTCATCCATCGGTCAAAACCTAAATTTACTCTGTTCCCCAGTTAGCCATGAACAAAGATATAAGATCCAGGTTCGTTCGACTCCCGGGGTGGAGACTCTTAGTTGGACCCAGACTTTGAAAAAGGCCCTTGCCTACTAGAGGAACCACTTCTTTCAGCAGGGCTCTGTACTTTGTTCCACTGAGCCCTGATTTGAGGTCTGAGCATTGTCCAACCGAGCCACTAAACTGCTCAGCAATGCCTTCAACCTCGGTTGGTCTTAGCTCTGTCCAACCGGGGCCCAAACCGGTCGGCAGAGCCTTCGACCGGTGATGGGCCACAAGCTCCCCCCCCCCCCACCACCACCACCACCACGTCAAGGTAGTACCCTACCGGGGGGGGGGGGAGACATACCTATTGAGTAAATATTCTAAATTGAAAATCCTCCGAATATTGCTTAACCTTTGCCAAATTATTCAAGCCCCCATCATTGTGTTAATGGGCGCCTGGGGATTAAGTGAAGAAGTATCACCCCTTCCTTCAGTACGCCAAGCCTTCAATAATGACAGTTGAAGAAAATCATTTCTTCCATTGTCAATAGATGGCAGCACTTTAAAAGCTTTTCTTATAAATTCTGAAGATATGGAATTTGGGGGGAAAAATACGATTTTCCCAACACCTATTCAACCTATCGAGTTAACGTTTGGAACTGAACGTCTTCAGACTATTTCGCAACTTTCGCACTTAGATGTTTTATAAAGAGTTATGGTGACAACAGACCCCTCCTCCCCACACACGTACTTACCTCCTGACATTATTAAAGATATGTGATGTTATATATATAAAGCGCTGCGTATATGCGGATATCTGTGGGTAAAGAATTAATGATGATAAGGATAGCAGAAAAAACCGCTGGTAAAAAATTAATGTGGACAGCCTGTAATATTACATTATTGATGGCATGACATCAGTGAGTACTTGAAATAATGGGAAAAAAACTGATACGAAAATTCAATGATGATATTCACTTTAAATGAGGAAAAAATACATTGAGATAAACACACAAATTTAAAAGGTAGAGTTGTATGAAGAAAGCGATTTTTTTTGTTGACAAAGCAGAACATAAGTTGAAAATGTTACTCAAATGGTGTTGCATAGAAAACTGAAATTTAAATATGTAAAAATTTCAGTCAGGAAGATCAGAGATTTGCGTAGTGAAATGTAGAAGGGATTTACTGGGTATTAAAAGGCGTGTCTTCCCATAATCACGGATAACTGAATTTAAAAGAGGAAAATCACATTCAGATAAATTTCGGTCTCATATTTAGTACGGCAATTTTTCTGAAATACAGGCTTATTATTTTATCACATTATAATTTTTCAGTTCATTATTAATTTTTATTGATGACTAACAAATACATTTCAGTGATTTCTTTCACTAGCTGACATACATCAGAGCAAAAGCATTTCCAAAACCTTGACCGTTATTAAGCAATAACCAATATACGCGGATACTGATGAAGATTTAGATGAAGATGCGGATAAGACATTGAGGGCTCTTGTTAGGCAGTAGCCAGTATTATTTTGACATTTGGCATAAGAAATTCCTTTCCTTTTTCATATTTTGACTTTATTGTCATTGATTGTTTATGTGTTATGTAGAAGATATTGTTGTGGTGTAAAGCCAAATTCTCTTTGTATGCGCAGATTTTCGCAAATGGGTTATGGTTGACAATTACTCTATTTGATCTATCGATCGATAGATTAATTAATTTTGATTGATCGATTCAATGATTGGTCGGGTGTTAGTTTGTTTATTTCTATTTACGCAAACAAATAATATATTGAAGCACCTGAAGGCTAAAGAGGTACGGTGAAATTGAAATTTGTCGTGAGCAAAATTCTGTAACAAATTTTTAATAAGATTTTGTTTTTTTTGCCTACCCATTTCATTCCAGTATTTTGCTCAAATCCCTAGAACTGTTCAAAATTCAGTTCGCTAATCTGCGTTCTTAATCTGCTTACGTAGTCTAATGCTCTAAAGTAATTGATGCTCTTTCATTTAACCTCAATATTATTCACAAACTTAAACTTTCTAATGTCTAACTAAGATGCTGCTGCTTAAACATTTAGTTAAGCAGTACCTTTTATATTACATTTTTTTTAAGCAGTACATTTAGTTAAGCATTAGTTTAGTACCAAACTTCCAGTTATTTTGCGTACAAAAAGTCCGGTTTAAATCAAAACAACGAATTTTTAGAGAGAAACGAATTGGTATAGAGTCCTAAATTCCATCTTTGAGTGTATCCAGTTATTTTTGCACATCCCCTGCAGATTCTTAAAAGTCCCAGCAGCAATGTCTATTCTCATGCTTTTCTCGCACCACATACGTGGCCGGTTGGCAGGATAAGCGTTCTAATTCTTCTGTAGTGATTTCGATTAGCATGCTTTAATTTTAACTCAGAATATAGTAATGCAATGAACAGTGCGTTTCTTTACGTAATTTTAGTAGCATGGCTGTTGACTTCCCATACATAGTATATTCTCTATGGTATTAACGTAAATTAACTGCGTGACCCTCAGAATATTTTTTCCAGCACCGGTTGAAGCTAAAATATCTCGAATGTGCTCAACGACCCATTTTCATCAGGGTTCATCGTATTCAGACAACTTTACACCATCTAGTTAACCAAACTTCTTTATTAAACTGGGCTTTGAAAATCTGCATTTTCAAATTAGTGCTGCGGGGAACTACGCGTCTCTCAGCTTCCTATGATGCATGATCCTCTAATATGACTACTGTACGTGTGCACAGCTCCTGCATCCAGGCTCTATCTCTTGATTCCTCCTGGCATTCATTATTAAACGATTCGTCAATCATGTGACGAACAGAGATTTGTATAAACTGATTCTGGAACTGAAATTGTGCAAAGTATGTCTTCCTTGTATGAAGCGAGCATAAATATGAGGATATTCGATGGATAACTTTGTCCCCTTCTCCACCTTGTCCATACCTTCAATGGATAACTCCCTCACTAACTAACAGTTACATATTGAGTCTGTCGTAATCCAAATACCAATGAGGTTATCTCGCGGATCGATGCCAGCTGCATCTTCCAGTCCCTTCTCGTGCTGATGAAATCATCAGCACGAGTGATCGTGAGGATTTCTACCATGTCGAGATAGGAGAACTGGAAAGCTGACTTCCATATTCATATCATAGGTAGTCCAAGGCTATCTTGGAACAATTCCTTAATATTGGCATCTGAATGATTACACAAGTCTGCAATGGAATTGCTTTTTTAAGTTTTGTAATGATTTTTGCTTGCTAATTCCAAAAATATCATTACTTCTTTATTATTTATTTATATTATTATATAATTTTTATTTATTATTTATTTATTTATATTATTTATTTATTTATCATTATTACATGCAGATTTTTCAAAAATTGACATTGGCAAATTTATCTTATTGTTGTTTTGCATGTTTTGTTATCCCTTGCTTAACTTGTTGCTTATTGCTAAGCTTTGTTTCATTTCTTGTGTTAGAACATACAAAGCAAGTGGCAACATTGTGTCCATTTACCCATAAAGTTGCAATACTGTACATGCGTAGGTGGCAGCACTGCATGAGGGTAACACAAAAATGATCACTGAGCAAGCTGTCTTCTGGCTAGTGGCTTACTTAGCCATTTCTTGTGCATACATTAATGCAAAATCAATGGGAAGAAGCTGTGTCGGTAATCCAATTTTATATGTGGCAATTTTGTTATAGAGAAGCAAAGACAAAATGTCACCTCTTTTACAAAAAGTTCACATTTTGCACCCTTTGGAATTAAGCTTGGAATCCTGGACAAACCGTGGGTACCTCACACAATGTGCAGTGTTTGTGTTGAAGATTTAAGAAACTGGATGAAAGGGAAGAAGAAAGCATTATGATTTGCAGTACCAGTGATTTTGGTGGGAGCCTAAATATCACGGAAATGATTGTTATTTCTGTTCAGGTGATGTGAAAGGCTTTAATGCAAAAAAGCAAGAAAGGAATCGTTTACTCCAAATTTCAATCTAAGCCCTGTGTCTCATAACTCTGAGTTCCTAGTACCTAGTCCTTCCAAAACAACTTGAAATATTGGAAAGTGATTCAAATAACACTGAATTGAGTGACTCTGATTTTAACCTAGAACTATGTAATAAACATGAACTTTGCATTTGAAGTGATTTGAATAATTTAGTTAGATATCTGAACCTTGCCAAAGATACTTCAGAAGATTTAGGATCGAAGCTTTCAGAAAAGAACCCAATAGCTCCAGGAACATCATCATCACCTCTCTTTAGTCATCATAAAAAGGTTTTCATTCAATATTTTACTCAAGAAGAATCTCTGCTATATTGTAATGATAATTTAAAACGGTTAAATATGAAGTAAATGAACGGAGACTGTTTATTGATTCCAGTAAGAGAAGTTTGAAAGATGTTCTACTGCATAATGGCAAACAATCTTGGCTCAGTTCCGATTGACCATTCCATACATTTAAAGGAAATCCATCAAAATCTTGAGTTGCTTTTACAGAAAATGAAGTATAAGGAACACCAATGGGCACTTTATGGAGATTTAAAGGTGCTTTGTATGCTGCTTGGACAATAACAGGAACATACAAAATTGCCAAGTTATATTTGTGAATGTGATAGTCAAGCAAGAGATACAAATTGGACACAAAAGCAATAGCCTCGAAGAACCAGCCTTGCGCCAAGAATGTACAGAGATCCAAAAAATTCTACTGACACCTCTCCATAAAAAATTGGGGTAAATGCAGCAATTATTTTCACCCCCCATTAGAACCGTTGACAGTGGAGTTATAAAAAGGTCCGTTTTGGGAGCATTTTCTTCATAATCTTCACCTCTGAAATTCCTGATATTCTTCGTCTTATCCAATGTACAGCATACGCAGATGACATCAATTTCTTTTGTACCTCCAGCAATGAAGAAGAATGTAGTTCATTGCAAATTGATTGTGATGCCATTTTCCAGTGGATCTTAAAGTACGAAACACCTATATCAAAAGACAAATCAAGTGTTCTGTACCTTGGAAACAAGAATCCTCATTATAAATACAACTTCAGAAATGATCGATTACAAATATACAGACGCAGAAAAACTTAGGAGTGCTATTCTCATAACAGTTAACTTTTGGTGACCACTATAATAACATTGTTAGAAAGACTAATCTCTCAATTTTCTTAATTCTGAAATGTTATGGCAAATGTGACAGTGATTCCTTGATTCCCTCATTTGTAACTTTCATCAGCCCTCGCTAGAATACGGCTCACCTGTATGGACACCTCATCTAATATCAGACATCAAAAGTCTTGAACGCACCCAGAGATGGTTTACAAAATACTTCCTGGGTTATACAATATGCCATACGAAGAAAGGGTTGAAAAGGCTCTCATTGCATTCCTCGGAGTGGAGAAGAATAATGTTTGACTTAAAAACATGTCATAAACTTATTCATGGAATAACTCACTCTAACGCAGGTACTCCAATATTCTATCTTGTCAACAGAAAAACAAGAGGTCATTCTCTCATGATAGATGTGCCTTTTACTCGAAAGAACTGCACCATTCCTTTGTGTGCTGTGTTGGAAGAGTACAGAACCTCATTCGCAGCGAGATTGTCACTTCTACAAGTTTTGATAATTTTCTCGTGACCGAGTGGTTAGCGCGCTTGGCTACTGATCTAAGGGACCTGGGTTCGAGCCCCGGGTAAAGTATGGACGTTTGTGATGTTTTTCTGCTGAGGTCCCGCCACCATCTCAGACTTCTACTGGGGCGTATAAACTGACAGGCTCCTGTCAGACCTCTATGGCAAGCAGTTGCTGGGGTGGAGGACTATTTATTTATTGTTACATTTAAACTGAAGAGATTTGACTTATTACTATTTCTCAAATGTTTCAAATTTTGATGCACTTTTCCTGGTCCGATTATCAGTTTGCTGATATAGCACCTTTCGGTCTTCTCTGTAATAATAATAATAATTCGTAAAGCGTTTACACGAAAATGAAAACTGTTTTAAATACTTGTACAATAAATTTGCATCTCTTTCCGAAGCCAAACTAAAAGAAAAAATCTTTATAGGGCCACAAATTAGAATGCTAGCTAAAGATGCATAGTTTGTAAATTCCGTGATTCCTGCTGAAAACGATGCACAGATTGCAGTCACAGATGTAGCTGACAAGTTTTTATAAAATAACAAAGATCCGAACTAGGAGCAGATTGTAAGCAATATGTTAGGAAAGTAAAAGGTTAGAGGATGTAACACGAGTCTCAATTTTTTCATTGATTTGTCACATTTCCATTGCTCACACTTGTTCCGATTCCCAGAGATTCTTGGATCATGCAGCGAAGAAGAGGGTGAAAGGCTTCACCAAGACATCAAAGAGAAAGGAAAGGCGATACCAAGGAGGACGAGGTACCTCTTGTGATGGCGGATTACTGCTGAAGGTTGCAGAGTGAGGAACCTCAAATGCATTAAAGAAAATCAACTAAGTGGAGTTTTCTTCGCCAAAAGCAAATATTCCACTCAAGGAAATAATGTGATTATATTGAATATGTCTTTCTTTAATTCCTCTTTGCCCATATTTCAAGTATTGCATTCACATGCGAGGTTTTGAAGTCAAATTTTTGTATATACTAAAAATTGTTATTGTATATATTTATTTTTTGTTTTCTGATTTATAAAAACTCTTTACGTGATACAAGAAAATAAATGTTATTTCCCCGGAATTATATAACAAATTTCACCCCTGAATTACATAAAATCAGTCATCAAAACTAAAACAGCTCTCCAAAGGTTTCAATTGGCAGACCTGTGTTATACATATTCTCCTTCAGGGACGTCTTCTGACAAAGTGGGGGCGGGGTTGGCCCAGTCGGTAGCGCGCCAGGCTCGTAATCTGTAGTTCCCAGGTTCGAGTCCCAGCTGGGTCAGCGTTGAGATTTATCTCCGCAAAATTCCCCGCCCTGCCCACGGTCAGTAGGCGACACCGATGGGCTTGGAAAGGCCGCCATCCGTCGGATGGGACGTTAAGCCGTGGCCCCGTATGCGGGAGAGCCATACCCTGCGCACGTTAAAGAACACGCTGGATGGCCTTGACGGGAGGCTACCATCTGTCTCCCAACAACAATTCCAGTGGGTCCCCTCCCCCAACCTTCTCTGAGCCTTCGGGGTCCATGTGACCTGGCCATTTAGCCCATGGTGTGCAAAAAAGTGCCGCTCAGAGGTAAAACAACCCCAACCCAACTCTGACAAACTGATTATACTTTCCCGCATTGATCACGTGGGCATTGTAAGGGATGTATCTTGCACGAGATCGATCGTCCAATCGCGATTGAAAAACTCTCCCACGTAAATCTCACGTACGCTTCACAAGCCAATACTCACAAAAAGTATACGTTGTGGAAAAACTGGTAGACTAAACAGAAACATGCATCATAATCCTCAAGCAGTCCATTGGTTATGGAGGTTCATCCAGTTTGAGAAGAATAAAAATTGTTCGAAATCTCTTATTCCTCCTCTAATATGGTAAAAAATTATCTTTTCCCTTTCTGCCTGTTTCCAATAGTTCAGCTGAACCAAGGTTTGGTGCTCGAAAGAATCTGCACTCGTCTTGAAGTTTTGCGCAAAATAAATCTCGAAGGAAGAATTTGTCAAATAGTATGTTTATAATTTGATCGGATCATACCTATTCAATTAATAAAACGAAAAAAAATTATTTTCAGACGCAATCAATAATTGCGTTGAGTTGTTTTACCTCTGAGCGGCACTTTTATGCACACCATGGGCTAAATGGCTAGGTCATAAGGACTCAGAAGGCTCAGAGAAGGTTTGGGGAGGGGACCTACTGGAACAACTGTTGGGAGACAGATGGTAGCCTCCCGTCAAGGCCATCCAGTGTGTTCTTTAACGAGCACAGGGTATGGCTCTCCCATACACGGGGTCACGGCTTAACGTCCCATCCGACGGACGGCGGTCTTTCCAAACCCATCGGTGTCAATCGATAGTAAATACAGATTAGCTATTGACATATAATTCAGAAATACTTTTGTGGAAAAATGAATTTAGTCGATGAGAGCGGAATTCGAACCCACGTCTTCCAGGAACATCTGGCATGCAACTGGGAATCCATGGGTTCGAGTCCCACTAATCGTCTCATTCTTTCCACAAACGCATTCCTTGCAGTTATTTCTATTTCATCCTCTTAATTTTGTTAAAACGTTTTTAATAAAGGAGAGTGAACCCGTTAAAAAATCTCGCTCCAGGCTCCTCATCCCCTTACTACACTACTGCTCTTTCTAGTTATTTAGATACAAAAAATGTGTAATTCTAGGCTCTAGCCAATTTTTGAATTAACCGAAATTTAAAAGAATTAATTTTTCTACTGTTTACTTTTTCATTTTTAATTTTGCTTTAAAATCGTCATTGTTTTCTTCTCTTTTGAATATATTTCATCGTTTCCATCGTTTTTGTTGCAATTCACATCCGTTCCTTGAAAGACAAACCCTGAAATAAGGATTCGTTAGCAGATAGAAGGCGGTGTATTTGATCACAGATGCAAAAGAATTGAGATATTAGCAGACAGAATCTTCGTTCTTTGCAGCTCTTTATAGGCTAGTCTTATTTCTTTTTTTCTTTTCCCGTTTTAGATTTATAAATCTGTTTTTTCTGTCTTCGCACTTTCAGCCTCCTTCGTCACTTGAATGAGAAAAAAGACTTCCTAATATTGAATTCTGAGGAAGTTGAGATTCTCCTTTGGTTTAAGAAGTAAAACAGCAAACAGTTCAGTTTTTACCAACACTAAACACACTGCCTCAACACGACTTAATTTTAAATCCCTAAGACCGTAAACTAGAAATGTTCCAGATTATGTTCTAGAAGTCTTCAAGATTTCCCTGAATACGTTGATGCCACTTCTCATGATTAAATGATTCATAACACTTGACTCAAATCAGCTTTTGGCAGTTTCAGTCTCCTCTGCTTGATTGCGAAAAGAAATTTCCCATGTTTTCGTGATAAGCCTTATCAAAGCAAGGCTCCTCAGCTGATGTTAGACGTCATCGGAATATCTGCTGGCATATTAGTTTAAATACTCCTCTGATATTCAGTGAAAGGAAAGAAAATGCGAACACGATGCCCGAAACTTCGGAGGCATCTGTCCTGTGAAAAGCGTCTGTTTTCTTTGGTCTCTGCGCGCCGGAGTCGTTGTTGCGGTGTCGAGGGCACGCGGAAGCCGAGGCGCACTTCCGCCTCGGGGAGTTGCCATTGCATGCGTCGGTGCTCGTCATCAAAAATTAGCGTACACAAAGTTTGCGCCGCGCTCAATGAGCGGCTGCTGCCACCCATTCGCTCGGCAGAGGGAAAAAGCGACGTTCCCTCATCATGAATGGGGAATCAACCCGACTTGCAACTCCGAAGCAAGTGTGCGCGCGGCGAAGCCGTGCTCACGCAACACGCTACTAGATGCTGGGCCTCGCAAAATTACCTGGTAACGATGGACGAGAGAATAAATGCAATTTCCTTCTCAATAATTCAGTTTCTCCTGACTGATCAACATCGTTAGTGCAGAGTCAGTGAGCACCGCCTTCTCCGTTCCTCAGGGTGATAGGAAACTTAATGGCAAGTGGAACGCCCGCCCGCAGAACGAACTAAAAACGTTTTTATTTCCACTCTCATCCTCAGGGATGGTTTGCTATATTTCTCTGCATTTTCCCCTTACGTTCTCGTTCAGCTGTATTACTTAACCGTGTTTGTCGTAGCGGCCGGGTCCGGCCTGCCTCTGTCGGGCTCGAGGCGTCTCAGCTCGTCGTGCCGCTCCGGCTTGACCCGGAATGCTGCTCGCCAATCAAAGCTAAGCACGGCACAAAATCAGAGCTTAATCCGCTTGGCCGTAAACACGCGGTGCTCGCGGTCCACGGGGAAGCTCGCCCTCCTCGGTGGCTGGAGAGGCACGTCGTCTGCTGGTCTTTTTGCTTGCCGGGAATGTTGATTAAACGCCGCAAGGATGGGGCTCTCCTCCTCCGCGCTCCGCATCAATAATGCACACCATATCAGGCGCGTCAATATTTGATGAGCCTATCCTGCGCCGGCACGCGCTGATCACTGCGTGCCCTCCAGTCAGTCTGCCAATGCTGAACGCGAAGCGGGGCCCGGATGAGAGCCACACGTGCGCCACCACGCGGCGCAGCGACGCACTGTCTCGTAAAGTGATTATCTGGAGTTTTATGGCGATAATCACTTTGTTGTTGTAGAAATAAGGGAAAAGTGACAACGATGATAAAATATTGGGGAATTTGGCGAATTACGTGGCTCACTGGCCACTCTTGGGAAAGAACGCCGGCGAGGTAATTAGGCAAATTTGTTTGGATGGTGTCATGATGGTCGTCGTCGATGTTAGGACAGGAACTGCCTTTCTTTTCTCTTTATTTTCAAGAAAGTTTTTTCGCATTTTTATTATCATTACTTTCACTTTAATCAAGACTGGCACATGGCTGGAACTTGGCCGCATGATCGCTTGCATTTGCATTTGCCACCGAATACCTCGCACGAGCCTCGTTGGCCGTCTTTCCCTCTGCACGGAAGGAATCGTTTTCTCCTAACGCGCTGCGAAAGGTGGAGATCAAATCAATCCTCGACATTCGATTCGGCTGGGAAGTATCGTCGGCCACTGAGCCCTGGCAGCAGAAGGATCCAATTAGTCCCTCGCCGCGGTTGCGCCGTGAAAGGCGATTAATCTGCGAAACATTAAAAAAACCTCAACGAGTGGTTCAGAAGACATTGCTGCATCTCAAATGGATGTGTGCGAATGGAAGCAGCGAAAGGAGATTTCTATTCACAAGATGGAAGGCGAAGAGAAAGAAATTCCAGACAGATTGGAACTTTGTTTTGCTTCCTTTTGAAAGTCAGGCAGTTAAAAGTGAATCCAGAAATGTTTTTATTCATCTCTGTTCACACAGCTGATGAAATATGTGAATCGATTTTCCAAATGGTGTAAGAAGGCGGCGCCAATGTTAGAATCAGGATGAAGTTTCTTGTTTACCGAATGGCTCGAGCCAAGGCCGAACCTTGAGTTTCTTTAAATAGGCTGGGAGTGGAATCCATTCTAGAGGTTTCGGGTGGGCAATCCCATTGAAAGAGGGTAAGAGGTTTTTTCACTTTCAACAAAAAATAAATAAATAAATAAAAAACATTTGAATGCCTGGAACCTCTAATGAAGACATCGATTTCTTACATGTGCATGAATTCTGTCTCAAAGCCTATGTAATTCAAGTAATCAGTTAATAAAAGTCAAAATATAATACACATAAACAAATAAAAATTTGGAATAAAATCTAAGAAGAAAGCAATATTATGCAATGCGATTCGAAATTTTTTTAAGACATTGGGAACAAATCGAGGATATTGTTGTACAAGTTAAAAAGATTTAAAAAGCTAACCAAGGAAATTTTTTAAATTATTTTTTTTGCTTTATGAAATGTAATGCTAAAAAATAAAGCCGTCGAGTGGCCGAATGGTTAGCGCGCTTGGCTACTGATCTACGGGACCTGGGTTTGAGCCCCGGGTAAGTCATGGCTGTTTGTGTTGTTTTCTGCTGAAGTCCTGCCATCCTCTCAGATCTTCTACTATGGCATATAAACTGACAGGCTCCTGTCAGACCTCTGTGGCAAGCAGTTGCTTGAGGGGGTATAATGCTAAAAAATGGAGTATTCCTCGTGTGATGCTTTGTTAACGCAATGTTCATTAAAAAATAATAGTTCAGTGCATGGCCGGATCTAGGGATGGGGGAGACAAGGCCGTCATGCCCTCTTCTTTTTCAAATACTAGTAAAGGAAATAGATATAAATAAAAGAATATATATATATATATACACGGTACGAAACTGAAATTGCCCCACCCAGAAGGAGTGAGGTGATAGCTGTGAAATGTCACACACACATAGCAAGACATTAAATCATGACATACCATGATTTAATTTGCAGCCACTTACAGCAGTTAGAAGATGAGAAAATGCAGCAAAATGTGACTGCCTCAGTAGGTGGTTGCACCGCCGTGAACAGAAATTCGGCATGGCATGCAGTCATACAATCGACGGATATGGTCCTGAGGAATTGCACACAAAACAGCATTGACTTTCGCCCATAATTCATCGAGATTCTGTGCCGGCCGGTGAAAGGATTGCAGATGTCGTCTAATGTAGTCCCACAGATTTTCTATTGGGGATAAATCTGGAGATCGTGCTGGCCATGGCAGTACTTAACATATTGCAAACGTTATCTGCAGACCCTAGCAGTGTGTATACGGGCGTTGTCATGCTGGAAAATGGGCTGCTGCATGCCTCCCAGGAACGGTAACAAAACGGGCTGCAGAACTACGCTAACGTATCGTGCAGCTGTCAGTGTTCCCGTGATCGGACAAGAGGTGACCTGCTGTCATATCTAAGAGTGCCATCCATAGAGTGTAGGTGTACCTCATGCAACTTGCGTTTTACCGTTCGGGTCGTTACGGGGACGTCCATGGGCGCTGACACAGCACGTCGAATATCGTCTGCAGTGCTCTGTGGTGACGAACGAGCATGTCGAACAAAGCGCCTATCAAGCGGTGCTGACGTTGGACGACACCACTTCCTCTGTGGCGAACGCTGAACTTCCGTTTCGTCACAGTTGCCAACAGTATCGGACAGTTCATGCATCCCGATGAACATAGGTAGCAACATGACGTGTAGTCCATCCAGCTTCACATAGGCCTATAATTCTTCCTCTCTCAAAAGCATCCAAAAAACGATGAACCTGTCGACAGCGTGTACCAGGCATTTTCGGCCTTCCCCGAGCAACTTCCAAGCAGAACCACCTAATCTCAACTGTTCGCACGACTTCGACCTGCATAAACACAATACCATCCCTGTTCTTTTTGCACCTTTTATCTCTTGAGCCACACACCTCATTGGCTCCGGATTATCACCATTTGCACATCTCAACTGCGCACACCCACCCTTCTATTTGCATGTTTGTACGACATGTCCTTCTGGGTGGGACAATTTTAATGTCGAGCAGCGTATATAAGAAAAAAGGAAATAGAAAAAATATGACACAAAACTTTTCTTCTATTACTTAACAATAATAATAATCCCCCCTCAAGCAGCTGCTTGCCACGGAGGTCTGACAGGAGCCTGTCAGTTTATATGCCACAGTAGAAGATCTGAGAGGATGGCAAGACTTCAGCAGAAAAACGACACAAACAGCCATGCCTTACCCTGGGCTCGAAGCAAACATTATAAAGATTTTTAGTCTTTCAGTAGGAATATCTCGAAGATAAATGTCAGTTTCTTTGTAGTAGGGAATTATTAGAAATTTATTTTTTATTTTTTCAATATATGAATATTGTATTTATAGTAGGCATTCCATATTAAACTTCCATATTCTAGGTTTGAATGAACTAATGAATTAAATAAATTGATCATAGCCCTTACATTAGTAAAGTATTTTGTTTTTCTAACAATAAAAGCCGAATCTATATTAGCTTTCTTCGCAATTTTTTGATAAACAAAGCAAAATAAAGTTTGAGTCAAAAAATACGTTTGAGCCAAAATCACGGACAAAACAATTCCGTGCAAAAGCACAAGGGTTGATTTTATAATCATACTAACAGATATCCCATTTAGGAGAATAGCCTAAAATTGAGCATTTTTAAATATTTAACTGGAGTCCATTCTTAACAGACCAGTTGTGGAATTTAGTCAAATCTGATAGTAGTAAATGGCAGTCGTTGAGGTAATCTGTCTATAAAATTTTACATCATCTGCATATAATAGACAACTGCAAAAACTGAGTATATTGGTAGATCATTAATAGAAATGATAACTAACAACGGACCTAGATTTGAGTCTTGGGCAGCCCTAGAGCTACTGAAAAACTAGTACGAAAATTCAGAACTGTAACGAAGAAAAAAAAGATATACCATGCAAAATAAGAAAAACACCATTTCAACTAAATTATTACTTAAAAGGAAGGTCATCTGTGACAGCTCGTTTCTATCTCGTACGATATTTAGTTTCATTTAAATTTACGTGTATACTCTATTATGCATTGCCGTTCTCAATTAACATATGGCATAAAATCTTGGCATGTATTTCAATAATTTTGAGCAGCTTTAAGTACTCCCAAAAGAGATTTTTTCGCTTACTGACTAAAAGCCCAAAAGTGTAACCTTCATTGTCATGGTTTCGGAAAGCAGGAATTTTGCTTACGATAATATTATTTTTCCGTAATTACAAACCATTTTTACTTTAGAAAAGAAAGTTTTAAAACTGATACCAATAATTATCGAATAAGATGTGATAAAAACATAAATTACCAAATTCCTGAAATTTTTTAGGCACTATTATTTGCACTTAACACCGAAATTCGTTTCCTCTCTCCCAGTTAGCATGAGAAATTTCACAAATTATATTTTGTTTTTGTATGTAAAGTGCTGAAGAATTACATAAAACTAGATAATGTGGAAACTTCTTTTACATCGAAATTCTACAACAGTATATATATATAAGGTATAGATATTGAGTGTTACCTTTTTATATTTCCCACTTCCTGATTACTAGAAATGTTTATTCACATTTTCTTTTTCTGAATTGTTTTCTTCTTATATGTATTTTTTTCAATGTCACGTTTGATGTTTGCAATTGAAATTATTTCCGTATGGCGATCTCACAAACGGGTGTACCCTTGTGAGTTCTCAAAATCGTTTTTTATATTGTTAAACATTATATGGAATAAAAATATTACTACAACTCCATCCCACAAGGAGACTATGTGTGCCCTGGTCCGAGGAGTTACCATCAGGAATAGGATTGGAGATATACACCGATGGTTCCAAGAGCGAGGATGGTGTGGGCTTAGCCTTCACTGTCTTCAATCAAGGAGCCAAGGGTATGATTATCAAAGGAAGGTTACTAATAATGGCTCAGCCTTCCAAGCAGAGTTGCTCGCTATCAGAGAGCCCTTAATTGGGCCCTCAATGACGGCGGTCTGGACAATGACATACGGCTGTACACGGACAGCCAGGCAGCTCTGCAAGCACTTGAAGATGCGAACAACAGGCATCATGTGAATGAAATCAAGTGCATCCTGGGCAATCAGAACATGCCCAGGGTTTCTTTCTCCTGGATCAAGGCACATGTAGGTCATGAAGGGAATGAGCGGGCCGACCAACTGGCCCGCTCCGCAGGTAATAATACTCAACCTGTGATAGCGGTAAAGACTTCAAAATCAACCCTGAAGTCTATAATTAGTCAAAGAGTAATCATGGAGTGGCAGAGGCTCTGGGATACGACCGAGAATGGTCTTCAAACAAAGACATTCTTGAAAAGGGTATAAAAATATTACTACAACTCCGTCTCACGACACTACATGTGCTTGGCAAAAGAGAAGCCTAGAAGTAGAAGATGAAGTTTGTCTCAGAGGAAACCAGTAGGGACTTGGAGTATGGGTGGTGTTAAAGGGGGTGCTGAGTGCAGTCCGGGGTGAAAGTAGGAAAATAAGTAAGAGAGAGAAAGCAGCTCCTGACCTCAAAGAAGAGAGTCCCGGAGCCGGCAGACAAGCCAGCCTATGTCCCTCAAGTGCGCCCTGACAAGGGCACTCTCAATGGACACTGAGACCAACTCGCCTGCTACCTCATTGATCGCTTGGGAGTCCCTGAGCTCGTTAGCGAACCCTTCTGTAATCGGACACCTGAGGATGTAGTGCCCGACATCTGCTTCTGGAGCCCCACAGCCGCAGTAACTGTGGGTAGAGATCTTGAACCGCTCCAGGTATTTGGGGAAACTCCCATGTCCTGTAAGGACCTGAGTCAAATAATGGTCAGAGGACATCAGGGATAGACCGACCCTTTTCAAGAATGTCTTTGTTTGAAGACCATTCTCAGTCTCCTGATCATTCTCAGTAATTCTGGTCTCAGTGTCTATTGAGAGTGCCCTTGTCAGGGCGCACTTGAGGGACATAGGCTGGCTTGTCTGCCGGCTCCGGGACTCTCTTCTTTGAGGTCAGGAGCTGCTTTCTCTCTCTTACTTATTTTCCTACTTTCACCCCGGGCTGCACTCAGCACCCCCTTTAACACCCACCCATACTCCAAGTCCCTACTTGTCTCCTCTGAGACAAACTTCATCTTCTACTTCTAGGCTTCTCTTTTGCCAAGCACATGTAGTGTCGTGAGACGGAGCACGTGCTTTCCCCATGGGGAGTGGGTCCTTCGGGACCCACTCCCCACCCCGACCCCGAATTAAAGAGAGGTGCTACATAATAGGAGACACTCCTGCATATACGATCTGGATCCTGAGATCCATTTCGTCCCCTCACCTCCCCCTATATGCAGCTCTCGGTAGCAACACGGAAATCGGGACAACCAAAAGTGATTTCTCAGGATTACTGCCACCTTAAGAATCATTATAATTCATCACCAAATTAATGCTGCATTGTACGTTTTCATGTGTGAAAAGGAACATCAGATATTCATAGAATACAATGACTGTTATGTAAAACAGATTATTTTTAATGATTGTATGTGTTGCACTAGAGCTTCATCTGGTATTTAAGTCAAAACAGTGAAGCAGGATTCGTAGAGATAGGAACCTAGAAGTTAAATTCAGTCTTGAAACAAAATAATTTTTTTTTCCTTTATCATTCTTCCCGCGATATTCGTAAATAGTTGTTGTAATTAAACGTAATTAAAATAAAAATATACAAAAATTGATAAAATTACAAATCAATTTCAGCAATGACACAATAAGAACTAAGATTGAAAAGGAAGAATATAATATATATAAACAAGGCTACATAATGAACAATAGTAATCGTTAAAAAAATCAAATGGATTTCTTCCTTCCGACATTTTACTCTTTTTACTTATAAGTCGAAAATAAAACTTGAACGAAATCCAGTTGCATTCAAGAACACTTTTACTGCTATCTTAGACTACGGAAATATATTTCATCGTTGAATTATAATTATAAGAACACCAGAATTGAAATATATACATGCTTTATAAACTGCACATTAATGCTAATAAAAATTTATACCTTGTAAATATAATACCTTGCTGACAAGATGTAGTTTAGAAGATGTTACATAGTGTAAATAACTGATTGTTGAAATTGTACAATAAACGTGGATTGATTTGATACAAGCTATGTATCACGTGGTGATTGGAATATACAACAAATAATAAGGTATGTGATGCATATATATATTTAGAAAATCTCCATTTCCTGAATTAAACGGCTACCACAGTAAAAACATTTGTTTGCTTCTAACAAAACCGGCATTCGCGGATACAGAGAAAAGGAATATCTTTCAAAGCTGCAAAATTGCAGCTTCTCTCATTCAGCTGCAAAAAGCGTCACCAAGAGCACATTAAATCAAACTTTTAACTTAATCAATGAGAATCGGTTGAGTTACTTTTCCTTTGATCGTCATTTTTGAGCAGACAATGGGTTAAGTGGCCAGGTCACAAGGACTCCAGGGCCTCAGAAAAGAGAGGGGAGGAGGGGATGTACTGGACAGCTGTTACCACAGAGAGATGCGAGCTTCATCAAATCCATCCAACGCGTGTTCTTTAGCGGTATAAGGGGAGACTCTTCTGCCGACTGAGACTTGGATTAACATCTCATCTGATGGACGTCAGCTTTTCTAAACCCATCGGTTAAATCAATGAGAAACAACAAATATTATTTCCTTTTAATTGTCATAAAAACCGAAAAACGAATTGTTATTATGCGAGATAAAACTACCTTGTCTTCCATTAATAATTACAGTATGTCTGCGTTTTCGAGCTTCATAATGCTTTTTTAATATAGTTTGTCAGCCAGCGTTGAAGGTATAGAATATTGCTTTTATCTAGATTAGTTCAATGAGTACGAAAGACGAGAAGAAGCTGCCGAGCCATTCTCTCTCTCCCTAACCCGTTGGATTTTAAGCAAAGGTTACAGAGCCATTGAATCCGCAGCGCTGGAGCTTAGAGTGGTGGGGACCGGAAACAGTGCGCTATTTCCGGATGATAGGAGTATTTCCGGATGACGAATGTCGCCGTACGACAAGGGAATGTTTTGCGTGTAATTGATGCCCTTCAGATAATCGATGCCCCTCCACAAGATATAAACGGAATTCAGCTTGAACTGATTATTTCCTATACATTCCATACAAGAACGAGTTTCAGTAAGAAATGAGATTTAATTCGTTTTCTTAGTAATCAACAAAAGCATCAGGGGAATATCAAAATTATTATTCGTATTAAATTTACGTAATGAATGAACTTTAACTGTAGTAATGCTTACTACAAATGGAGGAGGGAGCTGTAGCAGGAGTCCATTTGTGTTTTATATCCTTTCATTCCATGCGGCTAATTTCATCTTGTTTGCTACTAATTCTTCATCTCATTGAAATTAATTTCTCCGAATTTCTCACTACATGATATGATGCTTAAATGTATCGGATATCATTCCGAATTATTTAAATTATTCTCTGGTATTGGATTTGCAGTAATTAGTATTAAACAGGTTGCTTTCAAATCCCTTTAAGCCAGGGATCTGAAACACGCCTCCGCGAAGTCATTTCGTGTGACCTGGAAGCAATACGTTCTGTCAACATCATAGTACGTAGCAAATTGAGGCTTACTCGTAGTAGCTTGGCTCCACTGATAGCCTTTCGTTCGAGTATGGAGAATATCGTCGCGTCGAGCAGAAGGTGAAATGCTGCAGATGAAATTTAGGTTTACGTTTTAGTACTAAAAGTGTGCAACACTTAAATAACAAAACAGCAATATAAGTAATTATATTTTTTTATTACTAATATATAAAACAAGGTGCGGACTGTCATATGTTGAGAAGTAACCAATTTGACCCCTACGAGATTTGAGTTGGAAACATCAGCTTAAACAATTCCCACTGCCTAGGCAAATAAAGATTTATATTCCACCCCACCCCCCACGGTTAATTACTTTTTTTTCCGCGTAATAAAATAGTTTTCGTGGCAATTATTTCTGCACATATAAATGCATTCAAAATCAAAAGATCTTTCGTTTTTCTGAGAACAAAAGACGAAAATTTATCCCTAATCCTATTGACGCTAATATGAAGAAATATTTCTGTCATAGCGCACGAATTTATTTTAGGGAAAGAGGAAAAGATCCTCATTCTCCCCGGGGTTACAGCATGTCTTCTCATGCCTTACCTAAATCCTACAAGGGTTCTTCCATTCTCCTCCACCACATCTCTTTGTGCAGGGGGTTCAACCACATGTGCTAGGAATCTTTCACACCTACCTGGGAAAATTTATGAAGGACGTAGATGCTGGGCTTTCACTTTATGTTAGTTCAGTTGGTCGGAGAGCAAACGTGGGCTATTAAACCGACAGGCAATTTGGTAATTTTAATGCATCAGGGATATATATTTACTATATGTTCAACTTTTTTCACTTTTAGATATAATTTAAAAATTCGTTTTTGGGGTTGTATAGGTATTGATGAAATATTACAATTCGTACTTTCCGAATCTCCCAAATGCAATGAGTAGTGTAAACGATCTGTTTAAGCGACAAATTTCAAACTTTGGTTGGGTTGGGTTGTTTTACCTCTGAGCGGCACTTTTTTGCACACCATGGGCTAAATGGCCAGGTCACAAGGACCCCGAAGGCTCAGAGAAGGTTGGGGAAGGGAACTCACTGGAATAGCTGTTGGGAGACAGATGGTAGCCTCCCGTCAAGGCCATCCAGCGTGTTCTTTAACGTGCACAGGATATGGCTCTCCCGCACACGGACCACGGCTTAACGTCCCATCCGACGGACGGCGGCCTTTCCAAGCCCATCGGTGTCCTCTACTGACCGTGGGCAGGGTGGGGAATTTTGCGGAGATAAATCTCAACGCTGACCCAGATGGGACTCGAACTTGGGAACTACAGATTACGAGCCTGGCGCGCTACCGGCTGAGCCACCCCCGCCCCCAAACTTTGGTAATAGAGTGTGATGGCCAAGAAAAGGCTTACCTGTTAGGAAATGCATTTTTTTTATTTTAAAAGATAAATGAAAAAAACTTTTTTTTTTCATTTGCCAGAGATGATATAATATTCTTCTAGTTTTACCCTTTTTTTCGACCCCTCCTGACACGTGGTTTACTTTACAGAGTCTCGATGCTAACAACCTACACCAAGTGGACTGTGCTATGATTTCGATTGTTGGTCCTGGACACACTGTATTGGTGGGTTTCTCTACATTCCGCTAATTGGTGGTTTGTCTGACCCGAATGAAGGGATATAGACAGAATGCTTTATATACGCTGGCAGATAATACTGACAGAAAGAATCGCAAGTATCTGAATTCTTGAAATTAGTTTCAACATCGACGACCTTAAACTGGAGATATGTTCTCCAGATGCGAGTTTGCTAGCGCTTGAAAAGCGTTAAGGGATTCTGATGATGAAGAATTCAATTGGGTGTCTGAAATCTAACCAGCATGATAGCTTCAACTTCCACTCCCTCCATAAATCCCCCCGATAGGGGACCACCTTCACGTGGTGGAGGGGGCTTAATGGTGCCTCTGTGAAGTAGGGTCACGGCCCATTGTTTCCTCATTTGCACGATGGGATGTGCATTTGGTGGCAGAGCCTGTGAGGGTCTGCAGACTGGTTTGCAGGGGGCCAGTCTAGTGAGCTTATTCGCTTGCTCAGGGAAGCTTTAGGTTCACAGCCCCGATGGAGGGGCTGTGGCTGAGAGTACTATGGACTGGTGTTGTGGGGCACCGGTCCAGTGGTCTCAGTAAAGTAGGGGTAGAGACTGCTTCTGAGGGGCAGTGGGTGGATGGCACTGATGGAGAGGACAAAGTTGAAGGATTGCGACTGGGAAAGATCCTCGGTTGACAGGCTTATCGATGGAAAAGCCAAATGAAGAGTCTCCACCCCGGGAGCCGAGTCAACTTGGTTCTATATACCATTTTTGTGGCTAACCGAGGAACAGATTAAATTTAGGTTTTGACCGATGGATGAACCTTCCTTTTATAGGATTGTTCGCAATAGGTAGCCGTGGATGAGCTGTGTCCTTGTGGCACTGTCTTGCCCCGGCGTAGGTAGTGGTGTTCATGGCATTCTTCCCATAGATGGTGTGCAGCGTGATGCTGCGGTACATCTGGGACTTGCCTTTATTTAATGTAATGTTCCTCCCCCCCCCCCCCCCCCCACAAATGAGTTGAGTTTTTTGTCCCGCGCATGTGATTAGTAGACTGATATTGCTGGTCCTATCTTTCTCAATTAACAAACTTTCCTTAAAATCCAACTGACCATTTTCTTTCCACAGCAAAGGGGAACGTGAAGTATCTAAACGAGATTGTTGATGTTCTCACCCAGGAAGCGCAGCAGTAGAATATCGATATTTTGGGTTTGCAAGCGAAGGTCGAGAGTAATGGAAGTTTGAGAATAAAAAGATCGAGATTAATGAAATTGAAGATTGAGAGTAATGGAAAATTTCAAATTTCAAAAGAGGAACTTCATCATTAAAAAAAGTTAGTTCAATTTCAAGTTAAACTCTTCATCGTATAATACTTGAACTTAGGCGATGATATTTCCTATTCGCTGTGAAAATACAATTGAAAAATAGGAAAGGTGATTTCACTTTATGATTTCCCTTTAATACAAAGCAGCCTATATTCCAGGAGTTAGGTTGTTTCTTTTATTTTGTACACTAAATGATCATGTCACAAGGACCCCAAAGGCTCCGAACTGGATAGAGGAAAGGGATCCACTGGATAACTGTTAGGAGAGATATGAAAGCTTCCCATCAAGGCCATCCATCGTGCTCTTAACATGTCCAGCATTTGTCTCTCGCGTGCCCCTGGCCAAGACGACTTTACTTTCCATCTGACACAGTTTCCAGACCCATTGGTGTGTTCCAGCTCAGCGACGACAGAGAGAGAATTGGTAGCAGAAATCTGAAAGCAGATACAATTCTGAGTTCAGCAGATATCTCTATCATTTTTAATAACAGACAAAACGCGTAAAAAGGGAACAAAACGCATATAATTATTCTTCTTTTAGAGAGTTTTTAATTATTCAATTATTCTAATTTCAATATTTTTTTATGTAAAAAATGCAAGCATTTAGTGACTTTGAAGTTTACATTTTATAGTGGAGCAAATATCTCTAAAGAAGGAAATAAGGAATTCTTCACATTTCGATAAAAGAAGCCGAAATTTGTAAAGTTTTGTTAGCTGAAATGTATCGCTGTAAAAATTCAGATGTTTTGTGGTTATGTTAATGAGATGGAAAATCCTTTCATGGAAGTAGCCAATGATTTAATTTTCCTAGATAGGGAGGAAAGGATAATGGTCTATGACCAAAACTGCCCAAAACACTTACGACTTACGGAAGAAAACTTATTAAACATTTACGGAGGACTGGTAAACTGACAACACTTCTAGTACTTAAAATGTCAAAAGTTCAAATGCGTACGAAAGCCAAAAATCATGTTGTCTGCACTAGGAGCTATTGTGGCCACTTCACTCCTACACAAACTGTCTCGCTCGTGTAAAATGCTGTAACGACAGAAATAATTGAATTCATAACTTTCTTGCAATAAGATATTTAATTTAGATGCATGATGACCTTAAAAGATTCACTTTAAAGCTATAAATAAATAAATAAATACCCCCTCAAGCAGCTGCTTGCCACATAGGTCTGACAGGATCCTATCAATTTATATGCCATAGTGAAAGGTCTGAGAGAATGGCAGTCCCTCAGCAGAAAAACGACACAAACATCCATGCCTTATCCGGGGCTCGAACCCAGGTCCCTTAGATCAGTAGCCAAGCGCGCTAACCACTCAGCAATGGGGCGGCTTTTTAAAGTTATACTTGTGAATAAATATCCTAATATTTTGACCCCTGACTGCGATCGTCATTCATGGAGTTCACGAATAGGTCGGATATTTATTTACAAGTAAGTGAATCGCTCAAGTTCATTTGATGGATCTGTCAAGTCTTTTCAGATCGGGAGGATTAGAACTTCGAATAGTGTGAACAGAAACTTTTTCGTACCTACACAAGGAAACCGAATTGAACATGGTGAGGGATCGTTATTTAGAGAAAAGCCTAAAGGGAGTAATGAGAGAGGAACGAGGGAGAAATATCAAGACACACATTATTCCGTCCACTGCTATCCTCCCTAACTGGCAAGCATTCCTCCGAGTGGATTAGAATAAGATTTAATATCAGGCTGCAACCATAAAAGGAAGATAGTCCTCACACTGCGTTCACCAGTCACTGGCACATCGTTACTTGAGTTATGTACTCGTGAGGAGCCGGATACAAGGCTACATCTGCATGTTCTAGATCAGTAGCTCCCAACGGAGGCGCCACCATTCACTAGGGGGAGTTCTACAAATTAATGGGGGCATTTGGTTTCTGAAACCGATAACGGGGGCGCTAACGCCTGGTTTTCTGGTTTTACATTGGAAAAATATTTTGATTTCAATGAAGGAATTTTCAAATTAGGAAAAATTCATTATTGAAAGGAGTAATTAATGAATTCTATATCCACAGGTAATCTGTGTATTTAATATGGATTGATTGTTTAATAATAGCGTTTAAGTGTGAGCGATTTCCCCATTAACATCTGATTCACTAGCAAAAATTAACATTAACAACAATAACGAAGACGCTGCCGCCATCTAGATTTCAACTCGTTTCATACAGGAAAAATTACTTTGATTTCAATAAAGATCGCGTTAAAAAAATAATCCTGTAATAGTAATAATAGTTGGCAAAAGGAAGCGTTAGCAAAAAAAATTGTTAAAAGAAAACGTTAGCAAATAATATTTGGGTGGGCGTTAGCAAATAATATATGATGAAAGAGAGAGAAAATAATATTTTGTAAAAGGGAGACTAAGCAAATAATATTTCATGAAAGGGAGTGTTAACAAATAATATTTGGTGAAGGGAAGGCGTTAGCAAATAATATTTGGCAAAAGGGAGCGTAGAAACTAATATTTGGTGAAGGGGAGGCGCTGACAAATAATATTTGGTGAAAGAGACGGTTAAGGAAATAATATTTGGTAAAAGAGTAGTTAATAAATAATATTTGATGGCAGGAGGCTTTAACAAACAATAGTTGGTGAAAGGAGAGCCTTAGCAAAAAATATTTGATGAAAGAGAACGGTAGAAAATAGTATTTGGTTAAACTGGAATTAACAAATAATATTTGATGCAAGGGGGCGTTAACAAATAATATTTAGGTAAAAGGAGACGTTAGTAAATAATATTTCATGAAAGAGAGCTTTAGTAAGCAATATTTGGGTAAAGTGGGTGTTAGTAAATAATATTTGGCGAAAGGGAGTGTTAGCAAATAATATTTGATCAAAGAGAGGTTTAGCATATAACATATAGGAAAAGTGGGCGTTAGTAAATAATGTTTTGTGAAAGGGGAAGTTACAAATAATATTTGATGATAGGAGGCATTAAGGAATAACGTTTGGTGAAAGAGGGTTTTAACGAACATCGTATGGTGAAAGGGTGCGTTACAAATAATATTTGATGAAAGGGGCATTGGGAAAAAATATTTAGTGAAAGGGGGCATTAAGAAATAATATTTGGTGAAAGGGGACATTAAGAAATAATATTTGGTGAAAGGGGGCATTAAGAAATAATATTTGGTGAAAGGGGGCATTAAGAAATAATATTTGGTAAAAGGGGGCATTAAGAAATAATGTTTGGTGAAAGGGGACATTAAGAAATAATATTTGGTGAAAGGGGGCATTAAGAAATAATATTTGGTGAAAGGGGGCATTAAGAAATAATATTTGGTGAAAGGGGAAATCCTCTTGGATTTTAAAAAGCGGAAGTGATTTTATTCTTTCACTGTCTTGGGAAGAAAAGCGCATGTGATTGATATGGGCGACGTTTTCTCAGTGATAATATCTGTGTTTCCGTAACTTGGGAATCCTAGTTATGTGTTAAATGGGAGTGAGTGAATGCTATCAGATACTTCTTCCTGACAGAACGAATGGGTGCACTGCTGTCAGCCATGTAAGATGACAACTCTTCTCTCCTAAGAAGAGACCATAGACGCAGAATTGGCAGAGGAAGGTCAATTATGGAGATAGAGTAATCAAGAGTGGAAATGGAAGGAGAAATGTTCAGGGCTTAGTGCAACAGAAATCTAACTAATTAGATGGCTTGACTAATTTAGAAAAACTTTACGCTTAATTAACATTAATAAAAAAAAAATACCCCCTCAAGCAGCTGCTTGCCACAGAGGTCTGACAGGAGCCTGTCAGTTTATATGCCATAGTAGGAGATCTGAGAGGATGGCAGGACCTCAGCAGAAAAACGACACACACATCCATGCCTAATCCGGGGCTCGAACCCAGGTCCCTTAGATCAGTAGCCAAGCGTACTAACCACTCGGCCACGGGACGGCTAATTAACATTGGGTTAAGCAAAATTTTTAATGTTTATTTCCTAACGGCAAAAAAACAAAAATAATCTTTATCGAGACAATCGAGATTCATATTAGCAAATCTAAAAACTAAAATGAGGATGGTAGAAGAATTGGAGTGAGATGAGAAATACTTATGAAATACGTGGAACATTAGTTAATATATTGATGGCTTTCCTTAATAATATCGAATCGTGTTTACATGTCTCTCTATATGTTATATAGAAGTCAGCAATGATTGGTTGAATTTGATACATTTTCAATTTAATAATCAGCAGTAGTATAAAATGAGCATTTTAACGGAAACATTAAAGTCTTAGTTAGTTTAGAGATTTGGGAAATATTTGATTTAGATTGCACTGACGAATAGGGTCAGATAATAAATGCTATGAATGCGATGAACTATTTCATTAGTATTACTCGTAATTGGATAGGTTTAGTTATCAGCATAGAGGAATTGTAAATAAAAAATGGAAATAATCAGGATGATGAAAGTTTCAGTAGACTAGTTAGCTCTTGAGCAAGCGTTTTGTTAAACTGTCGTGAGAGGATATCTCAAAGCATTCATAATGCTAATTGCTGAGAGTAAAATGGAGTAAAGCTCCCCTGAGGATAAATAACCTTCAATTTGATTAATTATTCTGTGTTCCCTTCAATGATTCCAGTTTATTTCCATATGCCTAAAATATGATTTATGGAGAGGTTAAATTCTATTTCTTAAATTCTAATTGAAAGAGCAAAACTTGTAACTTTCCAGACGTAATATTGCCTAAGATTCGATCTTTAAGCATGAAATTAAGCCCAGCAGAGTCACAAAGATAGGACATAAAAAGGTGTACTGAAACAAATAGAAAGAAATGTTTTGGGTTGTAATATTTTACGATAAAGGACATTTTCTTGTGTCTGTGATAGATTTTGAACGAATTTTTTAAATAGGAGAAATTGAAAAGTGACACCCAACTATCTTCATTCGAAACAATGTGAGTAGAACTAACAACATTATTTAGAATATTGAAACCACTTGCAATAGTTAATCATAAGGGGTGCGTATTGCATCATGAGGTGCTGCACATGTTGGGAAGAATACGTCATGTCTGCAATAGACTAGATCAGTGGTTCTCAACCTTTTATGCTTCACGTACCTCCTGGAAGTGTACTATGTAACTGGCGTACTCCTTGTATAGATAGAAAAAAGTATAATTATAGTATAACAATGATTATTTTTACTTTGTTATTAGATCTAGCGACTTTTGAGCTCTCACGGCGTATCCCAAAAACTTTTACCGCGTATCCCCGCGTTGAGAACCCCTAGAATAGACAGTTGAATTTCAATTGTGATTCAATTCATTGTTGAAAAATTTTTATGTGTGCGGGGAAAATACGTTAATATTGTCATATGCAGAAGATTATGAAAAAACAGCCATTTAGTTCATTACTGAGTGAGAATAATTAATAAGTTTGTTTAAATTTTGTTTAAGATATATTCTAGTTCAACTGGTGATATTATTAAGAAGCCAACAGAAAAAGCAAAAAAGAGTGTAATTCAGTTTAGGTCTATCTCATACTAAGAATACTTATTTTTTCATGCTTAAGTGTAGTGCGTTATTAATAAATAACAAATGAGGTGAAGTTTTATTAATAATCATTTCTTGGATTGCTGAACTGCAAATAAGATGTTTTGATTTGTAACTGGTTGGTTTTGAGAGTAGTATAACAGAGATCTCGAATACTATTTACTTTTGCATTTGTTGAGAAACGTTAATCAGTTTAATATTTTATACAAATGTAGTTTGGTCATTTATTCATTAAGTAAATTGTCATACTTTTTGTGACCATCATCTTGTTTCAGATATTAAATTTGTTTAGCATTACTCTGATTATTTCGAATCCGCCTCACAATGCTATCAAATAATTATTAGTGAAATTCCAGAACAATATCCTTGAATTGTTCAGTACCACCTCCTCACTTCATAATCTTCATCTTTAATAACCTTATCACTTTTATTCCAAATCTCTGCACAACATTCTATTTTTCTTTGAACTCAAAATATTATTAGTTCTCTGTTGTCTCCAGAGAAACAAAAAAGCAAAAAAGAATGTACCTGGTCGTATTCTTTTTTTGCTTTCTGGGAAATGCTCGTTTCTCTCTGATTGATTCCATTTCATGACTATCATCTCTCTTTTAACAGACGCTCTGAATTTTTATTACGCCAATTCATTCCACTAATGAAAAAAACTTAACTAGTGTATCCGTTGCTTTCCCCTTTTCGACTTTCTTCATCAACTAAAGAGAAGCAAACACGAACGAAACTCGAAAGGAGAGATGCGCGAGGGGTTTTCAATGCTTCGTCGATGCGGAGGAGAGCGTCTGAAATTGCTACGTTAATTTATCACCGATCTGAAACAAAAATTTAACACAAAAAGAAAAAAAAGATATTTTTGGAAGTGAAAAGAGTTGAGGGCTTTCCACAGTTTCAGCTCTGTTTACTTTGAGGAAGAGAATTTCCTGACACCAGCTTCACTTTTCAAGAGACTTTTATTTCCTGTGTCAGCATTCATCTTTTATATGCTGCTGAATATTTTACAGAGAACAAGTAATACATTATTAATTTCTTCTCTTTGGGTCGTGACGAGTACGGGAGCAGAGAAATCATTTCAGTAATCAGCTTACTCTCCATGATAGACTTAAAGACAAGGTCAACTAACGTGTCATGTCGAGCAGCGCTCTATCACAATCCATTACAGAAAGCGAACGAAATTCGATGCTGGCTCTTCTCTTCTCTCTCTCCCCTTCTCTTCGCACCATCATCTTGTCAAAAAGCAGCCGACGAGGCATCGCGATCGTCTTCTCATCTGCTCACACACAGCAAACCGAAATTAAACGATTTTCAACCTCCTTACTTGCCAATGGCTACAGCTCCTTCGTTTGACGTCTCTGGAAACTTATGAACGAAATAAACGTTTGCTCATCAACATTGACTCAACATCACGAGAAGCATATTTAGCAAAGAGTTGATTGCAAAAAAAAATTTTATATTAGCACTGATATCAATGAACAAAAAATTAAACAAAATAATAATAGTGAAATATAACATTTGTTAAACTTGGATAAATGTGTTAAATAATGAGAAATTTTATAACAATATTTTTGATGTGAAAAGTTACTAGATTTCATTTGAATTAATAAATTGGGTCATATAAGGCGATTGAAGAGAAGCGGAAGAAAGGACGTAAAGATTAAATGATAGAATTGTATAGTCATGATTTAGATTTTTATTTTTTACCCGTACAAACGGAACGAAAAATTGTGTAATGAAACCTTGTGTGTGAAAAAAAAGTGATTCAAAGAACAGAAAATAATCGAAATTTACTTTTCTTGATTGATGCTTAAAGTGGAAGTTTAATACACATAAATTTAATACACTAAAATAATTTCGAAAACAATTAAAATTTGCTTTGATATAAATAATAACAAACGAAATTTGTAAGAGTGTAGAATGTTCAAGTAAGAAAAAAATGAATCCCAGACATCCACGGCTACCTTGGATTTCCCTGATGATCTATTTCGAATATTTTTTGAAACCAAAATCATGGATTACTGGTAAAGTAGGCCAAAACACTATTAAGTGATTAATAAAATTGAACAGAAAAGGATTTTCCCTTTCTGAGTCTGACTGTGTATACTTGATGCGTTTTACTTTGATGTCATGTCGAAATCAAATGGTCAGAGGCGTCGGTTGACCTTCTAAAAGGCAGCCAAATTTTTCTTCTTAAGTGATTAAAATGGCGCCTCCTCTTCATTTCCCAAATAGAACACTAAGATGCATAATCTTTGTTTAACGTTAGTTATATAGGGAAAGTAACATACAAGTGGAAATAAGTGCGATTATTTTTGCCGATATATTCGCACTTATTTCACTGGCCTTATTTGCTTAAATAAAAAACTATATTTGCTTAAAATACTCTTCCTTAAATATGAATAATTGGGCTCCTCCAAACAATAATCCGAAGGAAGATATTCGAAATGACAATTTTTATTATCGTTTGTAATCACAGTCTGACATGAGAAAAAAATTAATCAGGCTCAACTGTCTCTTTCAATGTTTAGTGAACTTTCCCATACGGACATTCTCTGTTCAACTCAAGCAAAATCTAACATCTAAAGAAAACAAAGAAAAAAAGAAGAGAAAAATGAAAATTCTCACAATGTTGTATTTGGACCTAAGCAAATCTCAATCCCATTGATTCACACATTCTTATTTAACCTTTAGATTATTTCTTCCATCCGCTCTTCCATTCCAAAGACAACGGTAATTAGTGGCGGATGCAACCACCCCACAAGTGGTGTCACATATATTATTTGCCATAATAAGCGTCATCACTAAAGGATTTACGCACTCACATTTTTATCTATCTTATCCTCGCCTTTTCAGATCTCTTTCTTTTTAATTACATCTCGCTGTTTTAGATAACGTCGTACTTAAAATACTTAGCGTTGCTAATGGGCCATAAAAGTAAACAGAGTTTAAATGAAGAGTAAACAATTATTGAGCAAGTGATACTGAACTGGAAGAAGATAATTTCCATTAAGAGAGACTCTTTCTTGTCACTTGCTTCTGGATGCAATTAGCAATTCTATTATTTCTGAAAACTGAAATCCTAATCATTGCACTTTTTGAAAACAATTAGAATTCGCGAAAAAAACAACAACAAAGGATAGTCTCGTAGACAACTGTTCGAGAAATTGTGACGATGAACATTTCTGGCTGTTTTTCATTGTCCAGTGCAACCTTTAATGCTATGTTGGTGATCAAGATTCCCTGCTTCTGAAATCCTCATCAATTATTAATCGTGATTTACCAAGATGCGATAAAAATAAATAGTTCTATCAATAGCGCGCTTGGCTACTGATCTACGGGACTTGGGTTCGAGCCCTGGGTAAGGTATGGATGTTCATGTTGTTTTCTGCTGAGGTCCTGTCATCCTCTCAGATCTCCTACTGTGGCATATAAACTGACAGGCTCCTGTCAGACCTCTGTGGCAAGCAGCTGCTTGAGGGGGTATTTATTAAGGTAAAATATCTTTAAATCCCTTTGCTTGCAATAGCTAGCTGTATATTATTAGTATGATAACAACTACTACAAATCGTCGAAACGAAATTTATTCAAAAATTCAATTTAATGAGTCGAATCTCTAAGCTAATGATTCACAACCTGAAAGTTGCGACTTACCTGAATAACAAGAAACGTTTTCAGCCAAAAATATTTCGTTAAATGTAATATGAAGGAAAATTAATGTAAATAAGGAAAAATGACAACATTCTTTCACCGCCACCAAAAAAAGAAGTCGTAGCGTTTCAAGCAAAGAAGGAAAATAAACTTTTTCTGGCCCAAGAGGGGGTCGTGGGGGGTCTAGGATTTCTAGTCGTTTAAAAAATGCCAGAAAGGTTTCTCAACCTTATGATACTTCTTGCCCATACAAGTTCGCTAGAGAGTAAAGGATGAGCAACACTTTCTAAATCATTTCCCATAACATGTGTGTTTTTTTAAATTGCAATAAAATGTCATAATTCTGGATATCCAGGATCAGACGAATTGCATTTACTGCCTATCCATCTACGCAATGTCTTGGATGAATGTTAAATAGTGTACACTCTTCAAAGAGAAACATTTGATTCTTATTTTTTATGTTGTATGAACAAAACATAGAAGTAAGGAATAAGAGATTATATAGAAAATAAATAAAATGATTATAGTGCCGTCCCATGGCCGAGTGTTTAGCGCGCTTGGCTACTGATCTAAGGGACCTGGGTTCGAGCCCCGGATAAGGCATGGCTGTTTGTGTCGTTTTTCTGCTGAGGGCCTGCCATCCTCTCAGACCTTCCACTATGGCATATGAACTGATAGGATCCTGTCAGACCTCTGTGGCAAACAGCTGCTTGAGGGGGTATTTATATTTTTATGAAAGAGTGCATTGATGAACTTATTTATCGTGTCCATTTCTTCTAGCATTTTACTCTCAAAACTATCACTGATAGAAGAATAATCGCATTCGATACTCCCTAAGTAGTTGAAAACTGTAGTTCGGTTTGTTTTGTTTTTTTTTTAGAAATAGAATTAATAACACCAGGTCTTTGAATTTTGACTCTTCTTAAAAACTTTTATTCGCAGGAAACAAAATACACAAAAGTACCACATTTAAACTCTGTGACTTCGAAGACGTATTAAGCAAGGTACTGTAATATTAACAACTGTTATGGAAACAGTTATTACTATTACAGTATCTTGTTTAATACGTCTCCGAAAGTGCTAATTTCGTGGAAGAAACGTCAAGAGAGAGTCAAAATGAAATAACAATCTCTCGCAGAATGATACTCAGACTGCACATATTTTATTTCAGTCTCCTTACTTTCTTGTCGCACTCCGTATAAATGTATGGAAGTCTTATATCATTTAGTATTCTACATTTCAACACAAAAGCTATCTGCTTTTAATAAAATGAACCATCGGATGTCAACAGATGTGTTACAGAAAGGATCGGAGGATATGACAGCTTAGAAGTCAGAGTACATCACAGAGAGCATCTATTCAACGATCTGAAATGTGGCCTTTGGTGAAAAGGTCCAGTGTCGAATTCCACTACATTTTTGCCGAACATTTGTGCTGTCCGGATGTTGTTAATTCAGTTCTTGAAAGTAGACGAAGATTATAGATTCCCGTAGACATGTCTATGACTTTTTAGTGAGTTTAACATTCAGCACCTAACAGATCTTCGGGATGAGATTCAAATCTGAACTCTCTTTTGCAAAGTGCACAGCTGATGAACTTATTGTTCAAGAACTATGGTTATGGAAACACATTCTGGGAAGTTATCCTATTTATTTTCGAAAGGATTTGCTCTCTTATGAGCCACTACATTTATTACTATTCAGCCACATTTACAAAATGAAACGTCCACATCAAAAATCGTATAAAATTAAGTTTTAATGTTTTATGAAGAGTTCTTCATTTCGAAACAAAAAAATTACACACTAGATTTACAATAGAGCCACATTTCCAAACAAACATTTAGAGGGATTATGTGTTCTACATTAACTTCAAAAATTAATTATTAAAAATATATAATGATATTTTAACGAACCGAAAAATAGTTCGTACAACTTTTCTATAAAAAAAAAATTCAAAAATTCACTTTTGCGACTGACAAATTGAAGCCCCCGTACTCAGAGATAATGTGCCTACAGATTAGCGAATACCACATTCGAATTCGAGCAATGTTTTCAACAAGAACTGAGTGCGTAGGGGAAAATTTTTTATTTCTTCTAAATAACTGTGATCATGAATTTTAATTATTAATGAAATTGATAATTAATTGACAAAAAGCATCTTATTTTTTCCAAAACTAAAAAATTAAAACAGATTTATTTTACTATTATCGCAACTGACGACCGCTATTACCCTTGCAGACCCCTCTTATCGCAAATGGCATCTTTTTGCTATATTCTAAACTAATATTGCAATAATTAACAATCGACGTTACTGAGCTAAAGAATTTTCCTTAGTGATGCTGATGTTACCAACGGATTCCTCCCAAAAGAAACGATTTATTCTAATGTATTGGTAAGTAAACTTCTGCAGAATTTCTTTTTAACTTCTTCAGAATCATTCAATGAATGGAAGCTCCAGGCTCTAAGAAATGTGTGATACCGATTAATTAGAAACCGTGTCACATTAAACCTAGCAAAAAGAAAAGTGGCTAACATTAATATTCAATGTCGCCAAACCAGCACGCAATCCGCTATCATTACCTCTGCAAAGGATTCTTTAGCGTGAAAACTAATTCTTTATACAAATATTTTACTAAAGAGTTTTATATCAAACCTGTGGTTCCCGGATCCCAAGGTTCCCTTACCCCTAAGATAGTAAATGGTGTTATTTTCGATATTTCAGAAATCTGTGGCGATTGCATAAAATAGTGGGGCGGGGGTGGCTCAGTCGGTAGCGCGCCAGGCTCGTAATCTGCAGTTCCCAGGTTCGAGTCACAGCTGGGTCAGCGTTGAGATTTATCTCCGCAAAATTCCCCGCCCCGCCCACGGTCAGTAGGGGACACCGATGGGCTTGGAAAGGCCGCCGTCTGTCGGATGGGACGTTAAACCGTGGCCCCGTGTGCGGGAGAGCCATACCCTGTGCACGTTAAATAACACGCTGGATGGCCTTGACGGGAGGCTACCATCTGTCTCCCAACAGCTGTTCCAGTGGGTCCCCTCCCCAAACCTTCTCTGAGCCTTCGGGGTCCTTGTGACCTGGCCATTTAGCCCATTGTGTGCAAAAAAGTGCCGCTCAGAGGTAAAACAACCCAACCCAAGCATAATCTAGTTAAGTTTTATTACTATAGTTGGAATTATATCGATTCAGTATGGCAACAACGGCTTTCTCAAGCTAATTTCAAAATGGATTTGTCTATTGATGACATAAAAATTTCTCGAACATCGAATTTCTCCACTAAAATGTTTCGATTCAAATTATGAAACAGCCAATAAAGGAATAGCAGATAAAGAACTAGTAACATATTCCTTTCTTGGGACTATAAAGGAGACCTCTTTGCGGGATCTATGCTTTAATCAAAATGTATCAGGAAGGGCTGGATTTGAGGGGGAGAGAGAGAGAAGGTCATGGGGGACAGCCCCCCCCCCCTCCCTTTGAGAATGAAGGTAAGGGTAATAGAGATAAAAAAAATATATTCAACTTAATTTTGCATGCATTTTTAAAGATGTTTAAAACGAAGGGGAAATATTATATAATGATGTAAATACAGTCTGTTGGTGGCTCCCTCCATTTACTTTTTTCCGGCTCGATTGAGCTCCTTTCCCTCCCCTCCTTAAATTTTATCTAGATCCAGGCGTGGGATTAGATAATGATGGGAAGAAGGCTCGCAGAAAGAGTGACACATGATAGAGTGTTCGCAGAAAGAGTTAAACATGATATAGGTTCGCAGTAAGAATCAGAATCCGTAGTATGTCCATGACGTCAAAAAAAGGTTGGGTACCATTAGTCAAGCGCATTTTTTTTCTCTTATATCATTTCCTTTAAATGGGTAAGTTTGTGTGGAATTGTTATTTTTACGGATTATTCTGTTATCAATTCTTTCAATAACTGACAGTTTTTAAAATTTAGAACTGTATAATGCAAAGCACTTCGAAGCAGGTTCCTGATAATTTCTCTCCTCTTTCCAAAGCTTGATTTATGTTTTACATGTTCCTGATTTTGCGGAGGAAACCAAAAATAAAACACATTAATTAAAACTTTTTGAAACTGCCAATCTTCTTCTGTGCGCCCTGAAAAGTGAAACAAGGTAATGGTGAAATCATTTAATGAATTGATATTAACCAAGATTTTTACCAGTTTTACCACGATTCATGAATTCTTGCAAGTACATAAATAAATAAATACCCCCTCAAGCAGCTGCTTGCCACAGAGGTCTGACAACAGCCTGTCAGTTTATATGCCATAGTAGAAGGTCTGAGAGGATGGCAGGACCTTAGCAGAAAAACGACACATACATCCATGCCTTACCCGGGGCTCGAACCCAGGTCCCTTAGATCAGTAGCCAAGCGCGCTAACCACTCGGCCATGGGACGGCTTAAACATTCATGCCTTACCGAGGTCCCGTTGATCAGTAACCAAGCGCGCTACAAGCATATAGGTTCCACAAAGATCCACAACAGCTTTGTAATTCATTGGTCACTAAATTCATTGGTCACTGAATTTAGAGAACTAACGTAGAGAAACTGGATGGATTGAGATGACTATTGGCTGAAAAGTTGTGATGTAAATGAACGTAAACGATTTACATGTCAAGCCAATCGGTGCAGTAGAACGCCCAATAGCCTTTCTGGTATCGAACTGCAATAGGAATCTGAAGAGGTATTTTATCATGCCCCTCTAATTAATTTATTGTTGCATTTTTATTGTATTTTTGTTGTTGTATATATTTTATGTATTAAGTGTGTTTTTGGAAGTGCTATTGTGGGGATGTGACTCATAGCTGTTGTTTTCGGGTCTGAGCTGGCTGCCTGCACGGGCTGACGAGTCCAAAAGACCTTTTACGACCATTTACAACTAGCCTTGGACGCGAGTGTGGGTGCTGGATCACTAAAGACAAACATGCAGTAGCGAGAGCAAACAACAGTCTTGAGCATCACTGTCAAACAGGAAGGAAGGACGTTTGAACACGCGTCAAGGAACACTGCTCTTACTCAAACAATATTTCCACTTTCGTAAAATGTTTACAAATTATCAGGCTATCTTGGAAAAACGTCCGATACTCTATTCCATATTTGTCTCATATGTTTCAATACTCTAAAAGCATTTCCCTTTTCTTAATGGCATAAAACCTAAAATAAAGTAACTTTCTCTAACACTCTCTGTTTGCATCTGATGACATGATTTTCTACACATTGGAAAGGTTTCTTATACTTATCACGAGCTCCCCCCCCCCCCAACCCTCCACACACACACACACCAAGACAACAAACCATATTTATGATAAGATTTAATCTTGGAATTTTAAATTAACTTATAATGAATAAATAACTTATTCGAATGAGAAACCTATAGAGTTCCTTAATACGTTAAATTACTGAATTGATTCTCTTCCATACATGCTCTATGTGTTCGCTCCACATCATTTTCCAATCTAAATGAATTTCCAAGTAACAGAAATTTTCTACTCCCTCAATAGGAACACATTTATAATCCAAATCAGTGCAGTCGTTACTACGATAATTCTCCTCTTTAAACTATCTGAATCATTATTTCTAATTCTTATATCTGTTTATTTCTTTAACTTTTAATATTAGTATATTATTTGGAAGAAAACTTTGAATTGAAATAAATCGCCGCTTCAAATCCGTGTTAACGACAGAATAGGTCGGACCCAAGATGTGGAAATACTCTCAATGGAAAACACTGATGGCCATGGGAGAGGATTACACGTAATAATCCTAGTGAGGCGCCAGAGCTGAAATTTTCTTCCGTTTCTGACAATGCTGATCCCAGACTAAGTGTTCTTGGTGTCAAATCTGCGCCAGCAGATTACATAAGTCGCTACAGGATTATATAACTCGCTCGCTTATACAGTCGCTAGCTGCGTAACCACTATGCCATAACTGTCATAGTGGTTAGGCAGCTAGCGACTTGTTCCAGCAAATCAAACTTTGTGTGTTGTGTTAGCTCTAACTAAGGCAGTGGTCAGCAGTGACTTCGGTCTTAATAGGGCATGTCCTTGTATGAGAAGGCCTGTAAAAGCTAGGAGTAGCTTCTAGGATTCTTCTCTGTCCTATATGTCGCAAATCAAAAAATCAATCAATCAATCAAAAAACTCATGTAGTCTGGCTTGTCGGCCTTTTTATAACTGCTTTTCTGAATGAGTGTTAAGTTTTTATCTCTAGTGTCGGAGAGTGTAGCGAGAATTCTGCCGATGGAACCAACGGCTCTATTTTCTTTATTAATTGTATACGTCATCGCCCTATAAATAAATGTTTTGTTTAATTAAAAGCTGCATCTGCACTCAACTACATTATAATTTTTGGAATGACTCCATAAGACATTCCGTAGACGGCAGTTCACGGAGCTTGTGCTTGAATGAAACCTAAGCAAGGAGTACTCATGCTACAACACTCCTCGCATCAAGAGATTCAATTTGAGATGGTACTCGTTGCTCCCAGAAATATTTCAAATATATACCCGTTTTTGAGAGGCAATGTATTTTTTGGGGAAGGTGGGGGGGAGAAAGAAAGAAAGGTTATCGGACCAAATCCTTACATTGTTTAAAGTCACAATCCGAGGAAACACATACCTCTAATGCTCTTACTGGTTGAAATAAGATATTTTTTATTTGGGGTAAGGGGGAAAGAAGATATAAATACTTAGTTTGCTTTAAGTTTCAATAAGATGAAGTTGTGTATCAAACATGGTGATCTTAGCTGGTATTCTTTAGGAAAAGTTCTTTCTGTGATTTCATTTTTATTGTGGGGGGGCGGGGGGTGAGGAGATTTCGGGTGACAAATCTTCATGTCAAACAGAGACAAAAATATTCCATGATCACAGAAACTATAATACAAAATTTAATTAGTATATTTTAAGAGAGTGGTGCTCAACTTTCTGGAGGCATCACAAGGAAAAAGAAGTGGACAATAGCATACCCGAATATACAATCTGCTCTCCGACCAGTTCTGCATGGCGAAGGCCTTCCTGTTTCCGAACCTCCAAAAGAATTTTCCATCGATTCAGATGATGAGGAGGGAGGTAAACCGATGTCGGATTCTCCACAGCCTTCGGTGGTTAATGATGATCCATACATCTGCCATGGTACATCATCTGCACCACACATTCTCACCGAAGAAGAAATGAACGATCTTGCTCGAGATCTGAAGCTGTCCAAAGCCAAAGCAGAGTTACTTGGATCAAGACTTAATGGAATCTTCTCAAGGAAAATGTCCACGTGACTTCGTTTTGAACTCGTCATGAGCAGTTTGTGCCTTACTTCAAAAAGGAAGATGACCTATGTTCTGCTCCGATGTAGATGGCCTGATCAATGCCCTCGGAATCTAACTTGACCTTCAAGAATGGCGACTATTAATAGACTCTTCGAAATTGAGTCTCAAGGCGGTGTTGTTGCATAATGGAAATCGACTTCCATCCATTCCTATCGGACACATTGTCTAGGTGAAAGCAACCTACGACAACCTAAAACAGCTGTTGAACTGTCTTCAACACAGCAAGTATGGCTGGCATCTCTGTTGTGACTTGAAGGTAGTGGCTCTGTTGATGGGTCTGCAGCTGGGATATACGAAGTACTGCTGTTTCTTATGTGAATGGAACAGCCGAGCAAAAACTTTACATTACGTGAAAAGAGACTGGCCTCAGAGGAAATCTCTGAAGGTGGGAGAGAAGAATGCGGAACACTCAGCACTGGCAGAAATGCAGAAAATCCTGCTACAATTCCTACATATGAAACTCAGTGTGATGAAAAACTTCATAAAAGTCATGGACCAGACTGCATCAGCTTTCAAGTACTTGGCTGACAAATTCCTTTAACTCAGCAAAGCGAAAATTAAAGAGGGAATTTTTGTGAGTCCTCAGATTCGCGAGCTGTTCAGAGACCAGATGTTTGACAACCTGCTTCAGGGTGACGAGAAATGGGACGCGTTTCTTCTGGTGTCAACTAAATTTCGAGGGAATCTCAGGGCAGACAATTGCAAGAAATTGGTTAAGGACATGTTGTCTCTGTATCACAAACTTGGCTGCAATATGTCCTTAAAGATCCACTTTCTCGATTCCCACTTAGATTTCTTCCCCGACAACTGCAGCACGGTTAATGATGAGCACTGTGAACCTTTTCACTAGGACATTGAAACGATGGAGAAACGACAGGTGCCTTTCAGGGAAACTGGTCCACTTCAATGTTGGCAGACTACTGTTGGACGCCCGCCAGATGATCCTGAGCAGCTGTACAAGTGACGGGCAAAGCGACGTCGGAAGTAGAAGCGGAGTTTTACCGATACATGTCATAGGTACGTATTACTCTATTATGTAAGAAACTATTGCAGATTTCTCATAAATCGTAGCCAATTTCGCATTTTCACTGTCATATTCGTGTTCAGCACCTTGAAATCTGTAAGAAATGACTACTTTTATCTCAGAGGCATGACTTTTATGAAAATTTGCTGCCCAGTATTTTTAAAATATAGAGTACTATGTAAATTTCTGAATAAAATTATATTTAAATCAATATCAATGAAATATTATTATTTAACTAAAAAATGTAAAAATTTTTCATATATTTCTATGTAAAGTTTTTACCTTTGCGAATTTGGAAGATCAAGACTTCCCTGACTTCTTCATTTTCCTGAAATTTGTAAAACTAATTGTGGCGAAGCATCATGGAGACAAAAGGAGCAATCAGAAGTATAAGAAAAACAATAATTCCTTTAAAAATTACGAAAATTAAACAAACGTCTGATAAAAGTAATTGTCAGAATCACACCATATTCCAGCAGTTCTGGGTCGAAGTTATGGTGCAATCATGACAAACCAATGCACTATAATAGCTGATAGTCTAGAAGCCTTAATGATCATGGGACCTGATTAGGCAGATTATAATACTGCTAGACATAATTGGCACCAGAGCTAAGGTAATACAAAGGACTCTCAGACAGCTTATGTGAGCTGGGGCCACTCTTGCGTTCAGCGCAATATAAGAAGAAATGCAATGAGTGTTCAGTCTTGATTCAGCTATTGCCATTAGCACTGAACACTTGGTTTTGTGCTCTATGGCTTGCTGTCCAGCATTTGCCTCTCGTGTTGCGCCTTACTAGTGGAACTATGTATATATGAATGATTAGTGTCGTATCGTCTTCGTTAGTAATAAAGCTATGTTTGTTGTATAAAGCCCGCATCTGCATTGGCTTCCATCAAAGTTATGCGCTTGACTAAGAACATTTCATTAGAACAGTTCATGAGGTTTGTGTTGGGATGATTGGTACGAAACATAAAGCGGGAAGTACCCACAATAATAAACGCTAATATAAATATTTTGACATAGAATTCAGACTATTTTCATAAACAACAGGAAAGGCATTCTGGCCTTTCCTGTTGGAAACATTGGAAACGACATTGGAAAGGCATTCTGATCCATTACAGAGTTTCTTTTAGAAACTGTTTTCTTCATTCCATTCTATGCCACAGTGATCTAGTAACCAGTTACTAGGTAGGTTTTTCTAAAGATTTCTGACGAATTTGCCACAATAAAAAAAGTATAGCCTATTCACCCCCTTCTATTTCTGAACCCACACTTTTCATCCAACTGTTTTCGGCTAGCCAACTGTTCCTTTTCCAACATTTTAATTTTTAATATATTTAATTTGTTAAATAGAATTATGAGAGAACTTTACAGGAAATGAAAGATAAACTGAAGCTACTCCATTTATCAAAAGATCTCCCATTATGTTTTCTTTTACCTTTGTTTTTTGAAAATGAGAATATTTATAACTCTTGTGAAATCTTTTGAACAGCATACCTAAAATAGAAAACATCTAATACTTCAATCAATCGCATGCCAACAACTCTCATGATTTTAGCAGTAATTTCGTCTACCCCTGGTGAATATCTGTAACTTCAGTTTTGAAATATCAAAGTTCGGATACTGATATAGGCTCAACATTAAAGCCAGTAAATTTTTGTGTGCTAATTGAAAGCAATGTTATCACAACTTTCCACATTATCCAGAATACCCTTCAAATGCTAAGCTCACCTTTCCGTAACAGAATTGCCACTTTCAATCTTCTTGCCAGAGTTAAGCATATTATCTCTCAACGCCAACTATCCTGCTTCTAATGCCACAAAATATTTACTATCTGGCATAATTCTACGTCGATGTGCTATCTAACTCTTTACTGCATCAGCCAGGCTCTGGGGCGAAAAATTCTGATTAACTCTCAACTGTTTATTCCAAGATCTATCAGGCTCCCTGTAATGTTATCTAATGAGACTAGTAGGTTGTTGAGTAATTTTTCCGCATCCCACATTGCCTTTTCTGCAGTGCCAGTTAGAAATTGTCAAGTCAGAAATTTATTAATCACAAAGGACCAATAATATATTATTAAAGTCTTATCCATGTAGTTAAATGTGGTAATTAATATCATCCGTTAATAAAAGGCAACATATAAGCACACTAAATAAATATTGTTACGACAGATGATCGCGCTGCAGTGAGTTTATGATAAACGTGACATGAACGCTCGTGTATGCTTCTGCGTGAAATTTATTTTAGCCAACGATTTGGAACATAGAACCGATCTAAAAAACAGAAAAATAGAATTGCAATATTGGAGTTGTGGATATGTAAAAGAGGACGCAGTTAGTCTCAGTATATACGCGATAGGTATATACTATATATACGGAAAAACTATAAATACGGAAAAGAAGAAATATTTTTATACGGTTAGTGCGCGGGAAGTTGATTAGTTTTATTAGTTTAAAATCTAATGAGTTAACACAGAAAATTAATGGTTTGCGCCTGAAGTGAAGGATAAAAAGAAAGACATTGATTATAAAAAAAATTAAGAGGCAAACGTTGATCAATTGAATAGACAGAGCTCGTTTTAACTGTTCTGTAAGAAAATATTATTACTTTATGTAAATAATATTTAGTTTGTTTATAAGTAATTTCATCCATGCTTTTGCAATAAATTGCATTGTTTTATAATTTATATTGTAAAAATATACTTATTTATACCCACGCTCAGTGCTCATCCATTTTAAAATTGTAACAATATTTATTGCACAGAAATATTACATGGAAATGAAAGGAAATCAATACTTGAAATGCATCAGAATAAATATCAATATAAGAGTAACCAATGAGTATTATTATTCTTACAAGATATCTAATTGAACTACTATTTTTGATATTTATTCCAATTTTTATTTATACATTTGGTTTCAGTTTCGAAGGTTCGGCAATAAGCAATATTTTAAAGTTGGTTGCACAAATGTTTGCTTCGATTGTAAACATCAAACAATGTTTTAAAATTCATTGCATCCATCGATAGTAAAGAATTAAGAAAAAAAGAAGCTGGATCATACACATTCCAATTATGTAGTATCTTAATTTTTTGCAATCATATTTAAGCGATAACTCCATTTTAAATTAATATCGGCATTTCATCGACATATGGATTGTTATATGAAATTGTGATATGAAGATCAAGTGAGAAAGATTTGGCAAGTATTTAGTAAGTTATAAATCAGATTATGTGAACACTGAGTAAATTAACTGATGCTAAAAAAGCATAGGTGCTGCCATCTGGTGAAAATAGATTATTATTGTAGACAATATTTGGATTATTTAACAAAGTTGATAAATTATTCACTATAAAATGAAGTATATTATGATTATTTAAAAACTGCTATAGTATTACCAATTTTTAAAACTGGAAATAAATATTCAACTGCAAATTACAGGCAATTTCTATTTTACCAGTATTTATATATATAAATAGAGTATAAAATTATAAATATTTAGGTGTAATCATAGAAAGCAATTTAAAGTGGAAATTTTTTTAGCAGATAACTGTTTGTTTTTAGAAATAAATGAAAAATACTTTTTCGGGTTAGATAGAAATTGATGAAATATTATCTGTAGCTTTTACGGAATTTTCCGAAAACTGCAATTGCGCCCTCTAACGGTGGAAATTTTTGAAAATTCCATTTTAATACTAAATTCAACATTTTTTTGTAATACACAATTTGGTTTTCGAGAAAAATGAAAATACTGAAAAAGCGATACTTAATGTTACTAATAAAATATGTAGAAGTATTAATGAAAACGAAAACACAGTTGTAGTGTTCCTAGATATTAGCGAAGCATTTGATTCAATGGATCACAAAATTTTGTTACATAAGTTATATAATAATGGAATAACCTTAACTGGCCTAGTGGTTAGGAAGCTAGCGACTGTTCCAGCAAGGCAAACTTTGTGTGTTGTGTTAGCTCTAACTAAGGCAGTGGTCAGCAGTGATTTCGGTCTTAGGAGGCATGTTCTTGTATGAGAAGGCCTGTAAAAGCTAGGAGTAGCTACTAGGATTCTTCTCTGTCCTATATGTCGCAAATGAAAAAAAATAAGAGGCATTGCATATCAATGATTCAAAAGCTATCTGTCAAACAGAAAACAAGAAGTTTGTATTGAGACTCAATTCAGTAACTATCTAAATATTAAGGTGGGAGTCCCTCAGGGTTCTGTCCGGGGACCAATTTTATTCTTAATATTTATAGATGATTTCTGTCCTCTTGATCTACCTGGATCACTAACATGTTTTGCAGATGAAGCTGCAGTTGTATTTACTGCAGAAATTTTAAATGGGCTAAAAAATAAAATTGAGTTTGATTTTAATAAAAAAACATTTGGTTTACTAGAAATAAATTATGTTTAAATGTTCAAAAAACTAAATATATGTTTTTTGAATTGCATGAAGGTAACACTGCATTTGAAATCAAGTATCATAAATTGCATTGTAACCTAACACAAGTTTTTAATTGTACTGTAATAGATAGAGTTCAAAATTATAAATATTTTGGTGTAATCATAGAAAACAATTTAAAGTGGAAATTTTTTTTAGCAGATAATTGCTTGTTTTTAGAAATAAAAGAAAAATTCATTTTCGGGTTAGATAGGAATTGATGAAATATTATGTGAAGGTCACGGAATTTTCATTGCCAACAATGAACTGGCGCCTTACACCCAGGGGGTGGGAAAACACAATTTCTTTTTTTGTTGTTGTTGTTGCTATTTTAGCAGATTTTTTTTTATTTAGAGAAAATGAAAAATTCTTTTTTGGGTTAGATAAAATTTCATAAAATATTATGATTCGCACTTCAAAATCTTTCGAACATTATAATTGCGCCCTCTAACGGTGGAAATTTTGGAAAATTCCAAATTTTCGGAGGAATATTGTAACGATTTATTAATGATAGAAATTTGAAAGTTTGGTGGTGGAATGTGAACGTTATGAAGTTTCCATTAGAAACAATGCAAAGTGATAATTAGAAAACTTTATTTTAGTTGGATTGATACTATTGAAATATTATAATTTGCATTTTTCGAATATTTAGGTAGTTTAATATATTTATATATTTTTACAGATCACTAAATGTATAAACGGTAGAGTTTCTGTAAAGTTTTTCAAATAATAATATCTAATATGGAAATTTTAAATTTTAGTGCTAGCTTTTCCAAAGATTTTTCCACTGACAGCAATAATGTACTCATTTTTCTGAGAGTGGTGTAAAAATGCCACTTTTTAAATTCAAATATTAAAAGACGAATAACTTTATGTTGTAAAATTCCTAATAATGCTAATAAACGTGAATTTCATTTACAAAAGCCATGACCGACGTATTTGACGTCATTTTCTCAGTCCGACTAAAGATTTCTCTCTATAAGATTCTAACCTGTTTAACTGTTAACTACTACTATTACTGGACTAGAAATGTTTCCAATATTATCACTTTCATTTGCTTTTCCCTATTTCCTTATTGCTCATATCATTTGTTTTTTCAAGAGAGAAAAAAATGAATCTTATTCATGGAAATGTTTTTTAATTCCAGTCTGAAAATAACTGAAGCAATATTTTATGAGAAGGTTATAAAATTGATTCATTCCAAAATGTAGAATTATATATGTCAGATATTTATTATGTACATTTTCAAAAAGTTAAGATTCAACTCCATGATGGTGCACATTAAATGAAATCAGAAGAAGCATATCGTCTCTGGCGCATATATGGGAATCTCGTTTTCAAAGAGAATGAAGTTTCTTGTTTACCTCGAGCTAATGGTTGATGGAGAAAACGTATTTTATTAATACTTTTTTATACATTTTAATACATTTTATTAATACTTACTCAACATAGAAAGTATCTGTTTAAATTATTTAAATTTAAAAAGTTGCTTTTCTCACACCCCTCTAAGAAAAGAGGGCACATTATTGCTATCATCTCTTGATGCTCTACCACGGAAATTCCAAATTTCTACCATAAACAGATCACTGGCAATATTCGATAAAATTCTTGTCGTCTCCATATTTAATTATCTCTAAGGGTATAATTTAAAACTTCCTAAGTTTTTGAAAAATGCGCATTATAATATTTCATCAGTACCATTTCATAAAAAAATAGTTTTCCAATTATCTCTTCAAACAAAACAGTTGCGTGCCCACCCACCCAGCGCATAAGGAGTCAACTTATTGCTGCCAAAGGAAACTTCGTGACTTTCACATTCCAACACCAAAATTTCGAATTTCTTGCATAAACACATCATTTGTAATATACGTTTAAAATTTTTGAATTTTAAATTTTTCCACCGTCAGAGAGCGCAATTAAAGCTTTTGGGAGAGTCGGAAAATTTGAAGCGTCAAATTTCATCATTACCTATCCAATCTAAAAGAATTTTTTAATTTATCTCTTAAAACAAAAAAAAATTCCTCTAACTCCTCCCCCCCCCCACCCCGGATCTAGTCAACTCATGATTTCTAATGAAAACTTCGTGAATTTCACATTCAACCATCAAAATTTCAAACCTGTAGCGTAAATACAGCTTTTTCAAATATTCCTTTGAAAGCTTATAATTTTCAAAATTTTCAACCGTTAGCGTGCCGAATTATAACTCTTGGAAGATTCGGTACTGCAAATCGTAATACTTCATCAATACATCCACCCAAAAAACAATTTTAATTTATCTCTTCTTTAAAGCAAATACTATCGCTTAAAATAAAAATAGTTGCATTATCCCCCTCCCCCTTTGACCTAAGAGGTCAACTTATTGTTGCCAATGGAAACTTCATGACCCTCACATTCTATCCCCAAAATTTCAAATTTCTAGCATAAATACATCGTTTTCAACATCCGTTTAAAATTTTGGAACTTTCGATTTATCCACTGTTAAAAAAAATAATAAATAAATACCCCCTCAAGCAGCTACTTGCCACAGAGGTCTGACAGGAAGGAGCCTGTCAGTTTATATGTCAGAGTAAAGGTCTGAGAGAATGGCAGGACCTCAGCAGAAAAACGACACATATATCCATGCCTTACCCGGGGCTCGAACCCAGGTCCCTTAGATCAGTAGCAAAGCGTGCTAGAGGGTGCAAATGTAGCTTTTGGCAGATTCGGAAAGTCCAAATCATAATATTTCATCAATACCATCCACCCCAAAAAAAGTTTTTTATCTCTAAAACAAAATTCGATGATTACAGATGGACCGATAGAGAGACAGGTAACAAAGTGAAAACATTATATTTTTACACGAGATGACAAAAAGCACCCCCCCCCCCTCCAGAGACGTTTCTTGAGGGGGAGTGGGGATTTCACCACTAGTATGCCACTGCAAGCAACTCTGCTGGGTATGAAATGATTTCCAAAGTTCGATTTTTCTGATCTAGGCAATGCTGTTTTTAGATTTAAGAGCTTGTGAGTTAGGGAGAGGAATTTCATGCACTACCTGAAATTATGTCTTGTCCTTTCTACTCCTAAAAGGGAGATAAAAATTTAAATGGGGGATATCGATCGCCATGAGTGTTATGTAAAATGAAAGTTTGCGACGTGGGGAATGCCACCTAATGCATACTTTAGAGAGGCTCACACCCGAGCAAAGAAGGGTAAATTTGTTAGTCGTCTAATAAATATATGATCCATAGAACTATTACATTCGTTATTAACGTTTACATAAAAGAAAACTAAATTACCCCTGAAGCAGCTGCTTCCCAGAGAGGTCTGACAAGAGCCTGGCAATATAATACTCCACAGAGAGAATCTGTAAGGAAGGCGAGACCCCCAGCAGAAAGACAACACCAGAAAGGAGATATCCATGACTGGAAACTCCAGAAGGGATATATGCATGCCCTTTTAATGAGTAGTCAAGCAGGCTAACCACTTGGCCATAGGTACAGTCGCTCAAAAAAGTATTCGAACACTATGGTTGATTACAGAATTCAGAAAAAATATCTGGCACCGATTTTTTTAGAAATTAGTGCTCTGTGACCCTTCGTGTCACGTGACACGAAGGTGCCAGATATCTTTTTATCGGTGCCAGATACTTTTTCTGAATTCTGTAATTAACCATAGTGCTCGGATACTTTTTTGAGCAACTGTACGGTTAATTATTTATTAATGATTAAAATCCATTTGCAAAAAATATATATCTAAATAATCATTACTGCCAAGGTTTTTAGTATATTATAAAAAATATTTACTTTTATTTATTAGTAATTGCATTTACTATATTATTTTTTTCAGCACTTATTACACAATTGAAATAAGTTGCATATAAAATTAATTACTTGATGTATTATACATAGTATAATAGTATCAAAAATTCATATATAAATTACACCTCAAGCAGCTGCTTTCTATAGAGGTCTGACAGTTTCTATAGAGGATTCTGTCAGTTTTTATGCCATAGAGGAGATCTGTGAGGATAATTGATCTCTATGTTGCGATCTTGTGCAACCACGGCAATTCCCGGTTCCGCCTGACAGCACTACCTAGTTGAAGAAAAGCCATGACTATCTAGAGCCGGGGGCAAGGAATACGCCCTATAGGCGCACCTCAACCCCGGACTCACATGGCAGCAGTCCTATAGAAGGAAAGCTAACCACCGGAAGAAACCTAAATTTAATCTATTCCCCGGTTTGCAAATGTGCAAGGATATAAAGATCCAAGCTCGATCGGCACCCGTGGTGGAGACTCTTAGTAGGACCCAGACTTTTTGGACGGCTCGTGCCTACTAGGCAGGAGGAACCTTTCGACCGAGCCGTCGAACTGACCACCCAAGGTCCCTGAAAGTGAGGTCTCCGACGCCGTCACCACCCGACCGGCAACCAAGCCGGCCAGCAGCGTCTTCAACCTCGGTTGGCCTTGGCCATGTCCAACCGGCGCCCAACCCGGTCGGCACAGCCTTCAGCCGGGTTGCTGGGCCCTAGGCCCCCCCACCACGACAAGGTGGTCCCCTATCGGGGGGGGATCTGTGAGGATAGCGGGACCTCAGCTGAAAGAAACACAAATATTCTTGCTTTAACCCGAGGCTCGAACTCAGGTCCCTTTCATCAGTAGCCATGCGCGCCACCATTTTCATCTTTCATTTCATCGTAAGTAATATTAACAATTTCATCGTTTATTAATGTTGTCCTATTTCATCATAAATGGCTACGGAGGTCCAACCAGACCGTGCAATTTAGTTCTCCAAGCAAGTCTGTCCTGAGCTACATTTACTGCATCTGGCCACTGCACACCAATTCTAACAAGGTCCTGTTTGACATTCTCTGCCCACCGCATCTTAGGTCTCCCCCTCTTTCTGAGGCCTTTAGGCACACTGTTCATAACCCTATTCGCCAATCTATAATTATTCATACAATACGGGCAATATGACCAAACCAACGGAGTCTCTCTCTGCACAATATGCTGCTTAAAGGAGGTTGCAAACTCCTTTGCCTAACTTGATCATTAGTTACAAAGTTGAACCAGCTAATGCCCAAGATACTGCGTAAGCATCTGGAATCAAAAGCATCTAGTTTCCTGTTATCTTGATTACAAAGCGTCCAAGTTTCACTACCATAACTAACCCTAGAAAGAACCAAACTATTATACAGTCTAATTTTAGTTTTTAGGTACATACGCCTATTTCTCCACACTCTTCATACATTCTTAAAAGTCCCGGCAGCAATCCCTATTCGTCTGTTAATCTCATGCCGCACATCACCATTATCTGTTACACAGCTCCCAAGATAATTAAACTGAGACACACCTGCTCAAGACTGCAACCATTCAGATTAACTGAATTACAGCCTGCCTGACCAATTTTCATCACTTTAGTTTTCTCTCTGTTTATAACTAAACCTACTCTAGTACCAGTTTCATCAACAGCTCAAATGAAAGAGTTCATCTCATCAACATCATTTGCCAAAAGGGCTAAATCATCAGCATAATCTAAATCAGAAATTTTCGTATCTCCAGCCCATTTAAGGCCAAAATCTTTCCCTTGAAGTGAATTTCGCATAACATAATCAATAACCAAGCTAAAGAGAAAAGGAGACAAAATGCACCCTTGTCGAACACCAGAAGTAATGCTAAACCAATTGCTACAAGCCTTACCAACTCTCACACACGACTCAGTGTTATTATAGAGAGCTTTAAATATGTTAACTAACTTGTCTGGTATACCATATGATTTCACAATCAACCACAAATTATGACGATCAACAGAGTCGAAAGCTTTTTTGAAATCAACAAAGCTAGCAACCAAAGGTTTCTGAAACTATAAACATTTCTCAAAAATCTGCCTAAGTGAAAATATCTGATCCACACATCCCCAACCACTTCTGAATCCACATTGCTCATCACGCAATTGACTGTCAACCAGATTCTTAATTCTATTAAGCTCAATCATGGAAAGAATTTTACCTGGAACAGAGAGTAGGCTGATACCCCTATAGTTATCACAAGAACTGCGATCACCTTTTTTAAAAATAGGGATAACAATAGTTCTGGTAAAATCCTTAGGAACCATGCCTTTATCATAAAAGATATTCAGAATTTCAGTCATCCAAGTGGTAACCGAAACATTCCCAGCTCTAAGCATTTCCGTAGTAATTTCATCTACCCCTGGGGATTTATGAAGTTTAAGTTTAGAAACAGCCAAAATAACTTCAGATTGTGTTATAGGGTCAACATTAAAGCCACCAATGCATCTATCATCATTGCAAACAATGGGAATAGAACTAACCACATTGTTCAAAATATCACTGAAATACTCAGCCCACCTAGCATGACAGAATCCTCCCCTTCTATAACCTTACCTTGTTTATCCTTCAATCCTTGTATACCTGTCCGTTTTCTACCACACAAAATATTAACTATCTGGTACAGCTCTCTGCTGTTTTGCTGTCTAACTGCTTCCTCGGCTTTGTCAGCCAAGCCATCAAGCCAAAGATTCTTATCAGCAGCTAACTGATCTTTTACACGTTTATAAATGGTCTCTACATTTTCATGTATGTGTCGTTTTTCTGCTGAGGTCCTGCCATCCTTTCAGACCTTCTACTATGGCATATAAACTGGCAGGCTCCTGTGAGACCTCTGTGGCAAGCAGCTGCTTGAGGGGGTATTTATTTTTTATTTATTTAAAAAAATTACAAAACTATTAGATTTCATAGTAAATAGTATTAATACTTAATCATTTCAAATCATTGTAAAATAGTTTAACACTTTACCACTTCATCTTGAACAATATCTACATATTCCTATTTCATATCATATATGATATTTGCATTTCATTTCGTCATACACCGAAGAGCCAAAACATTACGACCACCTGCCCAATATGATGTTGGTCCTCCAAGTGCCACCAAAACAGCTCTTACCCAGCGAGGCAAAGACGCTACATGATTTCTAAAGGTGTCTTGTGATATCTGGTACCAACATATTCATACCAGATACCACAAGACACCTTTAGTCTTAGTAGTAGTAGCAGATCCTTTAACTCTTGTAAGTTACGTGGTTGAGCTGCCGCAGATCGGATATGCTGTTCCAACACAAACCACAGATGCTCCTTTGGATTGATGTCTTGGGAATTTGGAGGCCAGGGCAATACTTGGAAGTCTTCCTCATGTTCTACGAACCATTCTCAAACAATCCAGGCAGTGTGGCATGACGCATTAACCTGCTGAAAGAAGGCACTACTAGAGGGAAATACCGTTTGACATGAAAGGATGTACCTGGCCTGCAATGATGTTTAGGTAGGTGGTAGACGTCATAGTTTCCTGCACATGAATGACTGGACCCTGGGTTTCCCAGCAGAACATTGCCCAAAGCATTACCCTTCCTCCACCGCTTGTTTTCACCCCATGGTTCATCCTGGTGCCAATATTTCCCCAGATAAACGACGCACACGTATCCGTCCGTCCACATGGGGCAACAGGAAACGAGATTCATCTGACCAGACCACCTTCTTCCAGTCATTCAAAGTCCAGTTTTGATGCTCGCGTGCCCATTGTAGGCGTTTTCGACGATAAACCGAGGTTAGCATGGGCATTTGAAGTGGCCTGCAGCTTCGCAGTCCCATTTTCAGCAGGGTTCGATGTACTGTGTGTTGTGACACATTACACCCGTCATCAGCATTCAAATTACGGGCGATTTGCGCCACAGTATCCTTTCTGTTGGCTCATACCATACAGGATAGCTTTCACTCACTTCTAGCATTGATGAGATGTGGTCAGCCTACACCTTGCCAGTGGTTCGTGGTTTTTTCTCTCCTCGGACCACTGTTTGAAGGTACTAACCATGGCTGACTGTGAGCACCCCACAAGTCTTGCCGTCTCGGGAAAAAAAAACCATCGTCTGGCCATTACAATTTGGCTTTTGTCAAACTCACTTAAATCCGCTGCCTTTCCCATCTGAAGAACAAAAATAACACTGATTAACAGAGCTCAGTAATCAGGTGTTATTTATGCGTTTCATCACCTTCACACGCACCGTCGTTTACCTGCAGTTGCTTCGATTTGCATAAAGACCCGCTGGCTATAATGTTTTGGCCCTACGGTGTATCTACTGTAATATTAATACTTTCTTATTCTATTTCAGCGTTAAGAGCAATAGCACTTTCTTAGTTTGATTCAATGGAAACAGCAGTGTCTTATTCAGTTGAAAATATAAGAGATGTTTAATAAATATCATCTGATGGCACGTAGTAGAACAAAATAATATCCGTTGCGAATGTAACTATCGTGCATTTGAATCTCCTGCCTATAGAGGGCGTTATGCTGCGAGATAGAAGGAAGGTAAGGTCATGTGGTAAGGGCAAAGGTTAATTAAATGTCGAATATAACTTATACTGAATGGCCATTGGATAGTTTTTATGTTAATTACCCGAGGCAAGTTTTTATGTTAATTAAAAAAGTTGCATGCAGTGAGCTAAATGGCCTGCTCCCAAAAAACCCCAAGGATTGAGAGCTGAGTGTAGGATGGGAATAAGTGTTAAGAGACAGAATCAAATATCTCATCGAGACCATCCAGCATGTTCTTTAGAGTACATAATGCTTTGTCTCTTCTGCACGCTGTTTATTCTCCCTTTCGATGGATGGCAACCTCTCCAAATTGATCTCTTTCTCACCAAAGACAAGGAAAGGGTTAGCACAGACAATCTAGAAACAGGTAGAGTAGAGACTCGAACTCTGTTGCGTTCGATTGTTTTACCTCAGAGTGGTACTTTTGTGCACATGATGGCCTAAAGGGCTAGGTCACAAGGACTCCAAGAGATCAGAAAATGGTGCTAAAGGAGATTCACTGGAGAGCTATTAGATAACAAATGAAAACTTCTCGTGCAGAACATACAACGTTTCTTTAAATTACATTAGCAGCAAAAAAAATCTAATGCAGCCACAGTAAAGCCTCGAATCTTGAAACATCGGATCACGAACGTAGTGTATTGCTGACTCATTGAATCCTCTCTCCAATCAGGGAACATAAAGCTAGTGAACCAATTGAGTCCTTGCACTCTGTGTGGAGACTGTGGGTAAACTGTGAGATTGCGCAGTTGACGTTGCCATCCATCATAACAACGACCACTCAAATATCTCCCAAGAAATCTAATCTATTTCTTGAAACAGTTTGCTCTTTCCAGAAGTTACAAAATATGATATCGCAAATATCCTGCGCTAAACATGAATGAAATTAATACAGCTTATGAAGAAAACGACTCTGAATTTTATTAGCTTATGCGAATAAACTCGCTCGCTTCTGTAAATGTAGATAAGGCAATGGTTAAAAGAGGGACTCTGTTCACATTGCTACCAGGCTATTTCGATATAGCAGATTTCTTGCATGTTAACAGAAGAAATTAAGTTTTGAGTCATTGGAATTCTCGAGGTTAGCCACGCGCAAACAGAGGTGTCTAAATGTGAATTGTTCATTGATCCATACGCTGATGGAGAGATTCCTACTAACATAAACAACATCCCTAGGATTCAGCGAAGGAACATCATCACCATCATCATCCTCAAGCAGCCATGGGCTACAAGGCTACAAGGTCCAAACCAGACCAGGCAATTTAGTTCTCCAAGCATATCTGTCCTGAGCTACATCTGCTGCATCTGGCCACTACACACCAATTCTAATAAGGTCCTGTTTGACATTGTCTGCCCACCGTATCCTAAGTCATCCCCTCTTTCTGAGGCCCTTAGGCACACTGTTCATAACCCCATTCGCTAATCTATAATTATCCATATGGGCAACATGGCCAAACCAACGGATTCTCTCTCTGCACAATATATTGCTCAAAGGAGGTTGCTGACTCTCTCGTCTAACCTCATCATTACTTACAAAGTTAAACCACCTAATGCCCAAGATAAGCATCTAGGAACAAAAGCACAAGTTTCCTGTTATCTTGTTTACAAAGCGACCTTACTAATTTTCATCTTTTTAATTTTCTCTCTGTTTGTCGCCAAACCTAATCTATTACCAGTCTCATCAACAGCTCAAATGAAAGAGTTCATCTCATCAACATCATTTCCCAAAGCTGAATCATCAGCATAATCTAAATCAGAAATTTTCAGATCTCCAGACCATTTAAGAGCAAAATCTTTCCCTTGCAGTGAATTTCGCATAACATAATCAATAACCAAACTAAAAAGAAAAGGAGACAAAATGCATCCTTGTCGAACACCAGAAGTAATGTTAATTAAACCAATTGCTACAAGCCGTATCAACTCTCACACACGATTCAGTGTTATTATAGACAGCTTTCATTATGTTAGCTAACTTGTCTGGTATGCCATGCGATCTCACGATCAACAGAGTCAAATATCTTCTTGAAATCAACAAAACTAGTAATCAAAGGTTTCTAAAACTTTAAACGTTTCTCAAGAAGCCGCCTGAGTGAAAATATCTGTTCTACACATCCCCAACCACTTCTGAATCCACATTGTTCATCATGCAATTGCCTGTCAACCAGATTCTTAATTCTATTAAGCACAAATATGCAAAGGACTTTCCCTGGAACAGAGAGTAGGCTGATACCCCAATAGTTATCACAAGAACTGCGATCACCTTTTTTAAAAATAAGTATAATAATGGCTCTGGTAAAATCCTTAGGGACCATGCCTTTATCATAAAAGATATTTAAAATTTCAGTCATCCAAATGGTAACCGAAACATTCCCAGCTCTAAGCATTTCTGTAGTAATTTCATCTACCCCTGGGGATTTATGAAATTTAAGTTTAGAAATAGCCAAAATAACTTGAGATTGTGTTATAGGGCCAACATTAAAGCCACCAATGCATCTACCATCATTACAAACAATGGGAGTAGAACTAACCACATTGTTTAGAACATCACTGATATGCTCAGCCCACCTAGCCATGACAGAATCCTCCCCTTCTATAACTTACCTTGTTTATCCTCAATCCTTGTATACCTGTCCGTTTTCTACCACACAAAACATTAACTATCTGGTACAGCTCTCTGCTGTTGTGCTGTCTAACTGCTTCCTCGGCTTTGTGAGCCAAACCATCAAGCCAAAGATTCTTATCAGCAGCTAACTGATCCTTTACAAGTTTATTAAGGTCTCTGTAATGCTTTCTATTAGGACTAGTAGGGTATTGATTAAGGGCATTCCTGCAGTTCTTTCTTTCCGAAATAAGCTCAAGTGCCTGATCACTCAGATAATTCTGTCTCCTCTGCTCCTTTTTCCCTAAAAGAGTACTGTTAGTGTCCAAAAAAGCCTGTTTAAAATGATCCAATTATTCCTCAACTTCAGTAGTAAGCATACAATAACTGTCATAATGACTAAGTAACCTATCATGGTAAGCTTTGACTATAACTGGATCTTTCAGAGCTTCAGTATTAAAGGTAACTCTTTTAACCTTAGTACAACACTTTTTAAGTTTAAGTTACAAGACACTTTTAACAAGGTAGTGGTCAGATCCAATTTCAGCTCCCCTATATGACCTGGTATTCCTAACAGAACTAGCCCATTTGCTGTTAATTAATATATAATCAATCATATTCTTATGCAGCCCATCAGGTGAAACCCATGTGTATTTATGTATGTCGCGGTGTTTGTAAAAAGTGTTAGTTATTCTGAAAGCATTGAGTTTACTTACCCGTAGGAGACGTTGCCCATTGCCATTGCAGCTGCTAATACCGAAGGGACCTATCACCCCTCCTAAAAGGTCAGAGTCAGAGTATCAACTTTGGCATTGAAGTCACGTAGAACAAGGATAATATCTCCTTACCTCCTTTCTTGACGGAATTCAAAATATCCTGAAGTTGTGCGTAAAACCTATCCTTCTCATCCTCATCGGCATCTTCAGTGGGGGAATAACAATAGTTAACATTGGAGTCTTTAATGCGTCTGAAATTTTGCTGTAAGAAACTTTTCATTAATGCACTCATATCCTAAAAGAGTGCCACTAGCGTGTCTGTTGAGAAGCAAACCTACGTCTTTTTTTTTTCCACTAAAGTATAAATGATGCAATTTATTACAATGACACAATATTTTTTTTTTACAAGTATTTCTGTGTAATCTAGGAGTTACAAAACAACTCTTACAGATTACAAAAACAAAATTCTACTGTAAACGAAAATCTTTGGCAATGGATAAAAAAACTAAGAAATTACATTAAAAGCGTCTTCAATATCTTCAGTATTTATCAAAAAAAGTTTGGTTTTTATCTTAAAATTACAATCACTTTTTTCTTCTTTTATACTATTTGGTAAAGAATTATATAATTTTGGTGCAATAAAATTGAAATGCTTATGCATGATTTCTTTTTTTTATTTCACAACATGAAACATGTTTGTAGAACATCTGGTATCGTATGGGATGAACCGTTTTTCGATCCAATTATTGTTTTTATGTAGATACAAAAGACTTCTATATAAATATAACTTTCTCAAAGGTAATATATTATTGCTTATGTAATGATAATTTACATTGGTAATATTGCTATTTGAAACTAGTTTTACAATTTTATTTTGCAATTTCACTAGAGGGAGTAGGTTTGATATATAATCTCCCCCCCAACATGTGATTCCATAGCTTAAAATTGAGTGAACCCAAAAGAAATAAACTAAAATTAACAACTTCTTATGAGAACATGATTTAAGATAATATAACTTGTACAAAATAAATCTTAATTTTTTACACACTGTATCTACTTGTTTCTTCCATTTTAGATTTTGTTCAACATAAATGCCTAGATATTTAACACATTCAACTTGTTCGATAGTTTTACATACACAACCATTTACCAAATTACAACCAGAATTATGGTATTTTATGACAACCTCTTTGCTTGTATTCAATAAGCCGAAATAGATAAAATTAGTTTTTTCCACATTTATTTGCAGTTTATTACTACTAAACCAGTTTCTTATGCTTTTTAAGTCATTGTTTATCTTGAACACTAACTCATTATTAGTTTCAGTCGAATACACTATCGCTGTGTCATTCGCATAAGCTGTGATTTTGCCAAATAAATTTAAATTGCAAAAATCATTAATATATATTAAAAACAATACTGGTCCAAGAATAGAACCTTGCGGTACACCACCATTCAAAACAAGCATATTACTTTCCAGTTTATGTATGGCCACATATTGTTTCCTGTTTTCCAAATATGATTTAAACCAATTGAAAGCAAGTCCCCTTATTCCTATTATACTTAATTTTTGCATTAAAATTTCATGATTTATTGTGTCGAAAGCATTTTTTATGTCTATAAATAAGGCTAAAGTTTTCCTGTGTTCATTTACACTGTTATAGATGTTGCCGGTAAGTTGTAACATAGCATGTTCTGTACCCAATTTATCTCTAAATCCAAACTGTTTATTTGATAAGAAATTATATTTCGATAGAAATTTCATTAATGTCTCTTTCATGAGTTTTTCAATAATTTCTGAAAAGATAGGGAGTATGGAAATTGGTCTATAATTATTAAAATCCGTGTTTTTACCTTTTTTGTAAATTGGCTTTACTTTAGCAATTTTTAAAGCATCTATGAACATTCCAGTAGAAAAAGATAAATTTACAATTTTTACAAAAATATGAGGTTTATATTTAAAAACAATTTTTAACATATTGGCATTTATTTCATCATAACCACATGATTTCTTATTATTCAATTGTGATATTATATTGTTTAGTTCCGTTTGATCTGCTTCAAACAGAACCATTGAGTTATCATTATGGTTTACATATTTGTCAATTTCAGTATTAAAATTATTTGTAGTATATTGATACCCCTGGTTAACTTCTATGAAATGTGCATTAAATTTATTTGCTAGATCTTCATCAGCATTTTTTAAAGGATATATCTCAGGTTTTTTTTAGATCCCTAAAATACTATTTATTGTTGCCCATTGCTTTTTCACATCACTATTACAATTATGGAACTCTTTTAAATAATGAAGTTTTTTTGCATACCTAGTTTTATTTGTTAGTTGAGTTCTTAATGATTTATATTGCTTTTCAAGCGATTTATCAAAAGGGCGTTTTTTATATTTGTTGTATAATTTTTGCTTTTCTTTTGCTAAAATTATAATTTCATTTGTTATCCATTTGTTTTTGCTCCTCTGAGTAGGACCCAAAACATTATTGTTTTTAGTAACTTTAGTACTTACTGTTTTGGCCTCATTTATCATGTATATGAATTTATCATATAATGCATTTACATCATCAGTTTTATCATCTTCATTGTTCCATTTATATTCTTTAATATATTTCTCGAATAAATTATAATCTATACAGCTTTTCACTAAAGGTTTAGGGTTAGAAAAAATTTCTTTCCCACTTACGCTTACAAGTATTGGATAATGATCTGTAATATCATTTTGGAAGACAGCTGTATTGTACGTATAATCATTATTCTTATCTCGTATAAATACATGATCTATACAAGTACGAGAGGAAAAAGTAGATCTCGTAGCAATATTCACAAAAGACTTTAAACCATTTAAAGACATTACATCAAGATAATCTGACACCTCCGAGCTGTTGCTTAATAGATTAAGATTTATATCCCCAATTATTATTAGCTTATTATTTTTAATATTTTGCAAAGTACTACTAAATTCAGTTATGTATTCTTTGACGGAGTATTCATGAGAACGATATATAGCACATAAATATATACCTGTGTTACAGTCAAATAGATTAATATTCTATAGATATTCAAATAGATATATACGTCTTAGAGATACTTTTTATCTTCCCTCCCTATTTTTAAGAATCTGACCTTTATCTGTCCATCTGTTGTCTGGCAAGCCGGGAATATTCAGGTTGTAATGATAGAATTCTAGTGTGAAGACATCAAAAGAATAATCTCTGTGCAGAGTCTAATATTCCAATCACCTATGGAGAGAAAATGGTCAGTGGGAAGTTTAAAGAAACTTTGTTTATTGAAAGAGGAAATGCCAACAATATCAAATAGCCCCTAATCGCAGGCATTGGGTAAAGTCTCGTTCCCTTACTACTAAAGGCTGAAGCCATCTACATTGGAAGACTTCCTCCAATGTAGAATTTGATTATATCTTTAGAAGCAAGAGTTCGGGTGCCTGCGATGACCTCTGCTCAGGATTATCCACCAGCTGATAAAACATATCCTGTGAATCTATTCGCTTGGAGTTGTCAACTCACAAAAAAACAGAAAACACAGCGGAAGATTTATCCTTCCACAGAAGCCCACCAGTGAAGCAAATTCAAGATCCTAATCAAGCTCAGAGCCATTATTCAGTTCACATTGGTATATATGGTCAGCACCAGGACCCTGTGTAGTTTACCATTCCTCAACAGGATATAAAAAAAAATAACCATAGTAGTCCTGATCAGTAGGCCAAACTTGATCTTGGAACTCTTCCGTTCCTGCCACAAGAAGGCTGGGTCGGTAATTAGGTGCTAGGCGAGGCCGGTTCTATGCATCATCACAGGGGATTGGTGCATAGCTCTCCTTCCAGTGGCTACCTAGCTACTATTTATAGACACAGAGTAATAAATCCAGAAGAGGAGAGGTGTCTGTGGTTAAGTTCTTCCAGACAAAGACTACCTGATTTTGACGGTTTTGACTTTGCAGTCTCTATATAATCTTCACATTGCCATTCGCGCCATGTCAAAACGCTCCTCTATTTCATAAAAAAAAATAAATAAATACCCCCTCAAGCAGCTGCTTGCCACAGAGGTCTGACAAGAGCCTATCAGTTTAATACACCATAGTAGAAGGTCTGTGAAGATGGCGGGACCTCAGCAGAAAAACAGCACACACATCCATGCCTTGCCCAGGGCTCGAACCCAGGTACCGTAGATCAGTAGCCAAGCTTGCTAACCACTCGGCCACGGGACGGCCCTCTATTTCACTTAATCGGAAAAAGAATTAAGACGATTATATTTAATTTAATCGTAAATAGACGTCTTGCCATTTTTACAGACCTTCTACTATTGCTTATAAAGTGACAGACTCCTGTCAGACCACTATGACAAGCAGCTGCTTGAGAGGGAATATTTTTAAGAATTAACACTCTCCTTATTTTATTTCGTCTGTAACACTCTGGCCGTCCCGTGGCCGAGTGGTTAGCACGCTTGGCTACTGATCTAAGGGACCTGGGTTCGAGCCCCGGAATTAGGCATGGATGTGTGTGTCGTTTTTCTGCTGAGGTCCTGCCATCCTCTCAGATCTCCTACTGTGGCATATAAACTGACAGGCTCCTGTCAGACCTCTGTGGCAAGCAGCTGCTTGAGGGGGTAACACTCTGACCTGATGCAATAGAATGCTCAGGATAGACATGTCTGAAGAACTAAATGACAAAGTCTAGTTGAACTTTCTTAGTCCATGGCTGCTTAAGGATGATGTATTGCAATATGTGCATGCATTTCGTTCTCGTGTTCAAAATCATTCGGCATTTCATTATTTTACCAAATCAATAATTTCAATGGCGGATAGCTTTTTCTATGTTTCAAACGCATCATTTTGCCTATGCACACAGAGGATGTCAGCAGAATCATGTATATATGTGTTTAGCACATCATTAAAATCATATAATAGTAATTTTTGCATTCATTTTAGGGAGGACAGGAATTCTTTAAGATTTTAGAATTATGTAATTGCAGAAATATTTGCATAAATCATTTAATTGAAAAGCTTATTCACGTGTTTTTTAGAGGAAAATAAAGCTAGTATTTTTTTTCTTCAAAGAAAATGACGCAAAGAAAAATACCAAGAAACGAACGTAGTTTCATCCTGAAAGAATTCATCGACCAGGTTTGCCATTTCTAGTCCCAATAAAAAGGTGTTAAAGTAGCGCATTTTTTCTTCTGCGTCGAGTTTGGTGAAGAGAACGTTTCTTTTCGGTGCTGTTTAATTAAAGAAGAGCAGAAGTTGCTTGGAGAATCCATTTGGGTCTGTCCAACCACTCCGCCGCTTTCCTGCTGCAGACGGAGCTTTATCAATGTCCGATACTTGGAGGGAAGCAGACAATTACTAGTGCCCCGGGCGCCGCCCCTGTGGCCTGCCCACCTGCTGCTAGTGACTTGACGAGTCCTCGCGGTGACACGGCGACCCCATCGATGAATAACTTATGACTATGATTCTTGAATGCGGCAGGCTCGTGCTCTGCTCTGCAGCTGATACCTTCTCACGGGCTCGCGTGGTGCACACAAAGGTTGAGCCACCATCGACCCCGGTCCGCCGAGGTCACCTCATTCACTATGCATGAGGGCGCGCGGTGTCAGTGGCGAAGAGAGGCGCGCGCCGCCAACCCTGACCAATGCACGGGCGCAGCGGCACGCGCTCGCCCCACCCACATCGCGGGCGGAGTAAACGGCGACGCGTGCACACTTTCATAAACAAGCACATGCACGCTCCTTGCTAATAACAGCTGGCTGCGTCCGAGTGCTCAACGAGGAGACACGAGAACGGTGATTTGAAGCGGAGCGCGCGATCGCTTCCGGACACTTCGCTGGTCATTAGCAGCCTCATTCTCATGTCTCAGTCTCTGCCTGCAACCGGCCATCGGCTCTGAAACAATCGCGGGAACGACTTCTGCACGAGAGAATCGGACTCCGATCGTTATTATTGGCTAATGGATGCAATGGAACCCATCGCTCAGACGGCTGTTGACGGTGGCGCATGGACACGCGATGGTCGATGAGGAGAGAGCTCCACCTCGTCTATTGAATGTGAACCTTTCATAAGGAAAATATCACGGTGGTTATATAATATACCTCCTAGATGGAATCCTTACTTCAAGGAGGTATATTATGAAGGGAATCATCCCTAAAAAACCAGAAATTTTCAAAAAAAAAAAACTTCACCTGCCCTCCTCATCCACCAAAAAAAGGTAGAAATTGTGAAAGAGAACTTTTTCAAAAATGGACAAATCATTCTGTGAAGTTTTTTTCCTCTGGAAAAAATAAATTTTCTTTTTGCTTATTATCAAAAAAGAAGTTATTCATTTCATTTTGTCGTCAGTCTATAGACATTCAACTTGTTGTTTAATAGATGAAGGAAAAATTCTTTTTTTAAATTGAATTATGAAATTTATTTAATATTAACCGCTAAGGGAAAATTTTCTTTTCAGTGCTAATAAAGCATTTCCTTTTTAATTCTTATCTGCTGAATCATTCATTAATCATTCGCTAAATTTGGAAAAGTCAAAAACTAAATTCTCTACACTAATGAGAATTACATGTGCTCCAGAGCCGATTTGTCATTCCTGTTGTTCATTTAATTGCTACGATACAAAGAAAGCATGAAAAGTATTTCATTTACAATCTTGTTTTAAATTTTGGCAAATACACCTCGCCATTAATACATTAACTGTACTGTACCTCTACTGAAAAGTGCAATGCTTTTCGTCATTGAACTTTTCAGTAGAGTTACAGAAAAATGACCTGTGCAAAATTCGTCTTCTTCGGCGTCCATTTTGCTTCCTATTAATATTTTCAACTCTTCTTTTAGATTGTTCTTTTTTTTTCTCTTTTACAAAAAAAAAAACACGAAATAAGGTTTTTACTTTGTTTGTCCGTCTGCATACATCGAACTCTTTTTGTATTTAGAGATAAATTAAAAATTATTTTTGAGTTAGTCAGGTATCGATGAAATATTACGATTCTGACTTTTCGAATCTCACAAAAACTATAAATGTGTCCTCTATCTAAATATCCCCTCAAGTAGCTGCTTGCCACAGAGGTCTCACAGGAGCCTGTCAGTTTATATGCTAGAGTAGAAGGTCTGTGAGGATGGCAGGACCTCAGCAGAAAAACAACACACACATCCATGCCTTACCAAGGGCTCGAACCCAGGTCCCTTAGATCAGTAGCCAAGCGCGTTAACCACTCGGCCACGGGAAGAATATTGCATACGATTTATGTTAGAAATCTGAAATTTTGGTGGCGGAATTAAAAGTCATGAAATTCCAAATTGGTAACAATGATTGACCTCTAACCCCTAAAGGGAGGGGGGAAACGCAACTTTTTTCTTTTAACAGATAATTGCCTGCTTTCAGAGATAAATTAAAAATTCTTTCTTGGCTGGATATGTATTGGTGAAATATTACAATTCGCACTTTCCAAATCTCTCAAAATTTTAAATTGCGCCCACTAAAAATGGCAAAAATTTTAATAAATATTGCAAATGATGTCTTTATGGTAGAAACCGAAATTTTGGTGATGAATGTGAATGTTATGAGGTTTACATTTGCAACAAAAAGTTGGCTCTTTATACCAAGGGGGGTTGGGGTAGGAAATGCAAATGCTTTGTTTTAAAAAATAATTAAAAATTCTCTCTTAGTTGGATTGATACTAATAAAATATTATTATTCACATTTTTCAAATCCTTAAGTGGTTTTAATTTGGACCGTTAGAAGGCAGTAAATACAGAAAAGCGAAACTTTCACAAATATTACAAGTGATTTATTTATGGTAGAAATTTGAAATTTCGGTGGCAGAGTGTCAAGAGATATTTTACTGACAGTTTTTTTCTGATGAGGTCCTGCCTTCCTCTCAGATCTCCTACTGTGGCATATAAACTGACAGGCTCCTCTCAGACTTCTGTGGCAAGCAGCTGCTTGAGGGGGTATTTATTTATAATTTTTTTTATAACAATCTGCCCCCTTCTTCCAGAGGCGTAAATAAAAGAGGAATACTTTCTGTGCTTTGTAAGTTCTAATAAAATACAGTAAAAGTCTGAAAATCCGGACCCCAGAAATCCGGACTTTTAAAATACTAGCAAACATTTGTGAATTTCGCGATATGCTATTTTCCCGCGTATTAGAGAATTCTGATTGAAGCGCCAATGGCGCTTTGTGGTAACTCCACCTTTCATCGGCGATGATTCACGATTTTGAAACATATAAGTCAATCGATCTGTGGCAACGCTAAATATTGTAATATATTATTTGCTGTTCTAGTGCTTTCATTTACATATGCAGTTTACACGTACTATTTTCAAATTTTTATTAACCCTATAATAATGGCTCCAAAACTAGACATAGGGCCTGGTCTTACAGAAAACCACGTTAAAATTGAATGAAAACATTAAAACATAAGAAACTTTCTTAGAAAAGCTATAGAAATGTTTATCGATAGAACAAGTGTTCTATCCACAAGTAGTGCACTACATGTACATGAAGTCGTCAAAATGAAGGGATAATTTCTTTTAATTTTTTTAATAAAAATGGTTTTTAGTGAATGATTTCCAGAAGAAATTCCTGCTGTATTGTTTCGTAGTAAAACGCTAATCATGATTTATTATACTTCCTTTTCTTCACCCCTCTTTAAATTTGAATCTCAAAGTTACCCCTGAAAAATCCAGAAATCCGGACCATCACAATCCCTGAGCAGTCCGGATTTACCGACCCTTACTGTATCATGCATTTCTCAAGAAACATTTTAAAAACCTTTAAATCTAGGGAAAATATATACTGCAATGGAATTCCAGACTCTTGACCCTTCCTCTGATATTTTTTGCTGCTAGATCGAGTCACTTTCCCCTCTCCCATTCCTTTATTTATTTTTAGATCTGGGCGTGATATGCTCTGTAAATAAGAATGACATCAAAATGGTCTTAACATTTGTTTTTCTTTTTCTTCACCCCTCCTTAAATTTGAATCTCAAAGTTACTCCTGAGAATCCGGAAAATTCAGAAATCCGAACCATCCCAATCCCCAAGCAGTCCGGATTTTCGGATCCAGCCCCGGGCAAGACATGGTTGTGTGTGCTGATTTTCTGCTGAGGTCCTGCCATCCTCACAGACCTTTCTACTATGGCATATAAACTGACAGACTCCTGTCAGACCTCTGTGGCAAGCAGATGCTTGAGGGAGTATTTATTTATTTTATTTTTATTTACTGTAATAATATTCACCTTTTCCGAATCACCCATTAGTTCGAATTAAAACTTCTGAAGAGTGCAAAAGCCAGTTTAAGAAAAACATCATTCTCCTTGAAAACGAGGTTTCCATATTCCCCAGAGGCGATATGAGTTCTTCTGGTTATAAAATAAAAAAAATAAATACCCCCTCAAGCAGCTGCTATGCCACAGAGGTCTGACAGGAGCCTGTCAGTTTATATGCCACAGTAGGAGATCTGAGAGGATGGCAGGACCTCAGCAGAAAAACGACACACACATCCATGCCTAATTCCGGGGCTCGAACCCAGGTCCCTTAGATCAGTAGCCAAGCGTGCTAACCACTCGGCCACGGGACGGCTATTCTTCTGGTTAGTACTCAGTTTTTAGGAGAGTCACATCAAAAAATGTTTTGAAATAATTTACTTTGCGTGATATAAAATTTGCTATTAACAATGTTACAATAAAAATGACATTTGTAACTTCTTTCAGTAAAAAATCTCAAAAAATGCTATTTTAGAGAGCAGTGAATGGCATCACTATCCCTTTCGAAATTCCAGTTTAAAGAATGCATTGCCGCAATCTGTTTTCAAATGGAACACTCTAAAATAGCTTTGGACCAGATGATAAAGGGGCTAAGTCCCTTTTACAAAGTGGTCCAGTTCACGAAGAAGAATATGTTATTCTCTAAAATAGTTCAATATATTTTTTACCATTTTTAAGTCAATAAATTTCTGAAGATTATTTAGAAGCTGCCTTTCTCATAAATGATAATAACAAAATGCTGCTCACACAATAATTTGCCAAAGAGGTCTTAACAGGTAGGTCAGTATATCCACCCATCCATGTGCAATGAGAATGGAGATTATAACATGAAGACAACATAAAAAAAATCCACGCAGGCCACCTGCAAGGCATACGACCACAGGAGTACAATACAAATAGTGCCGCCCTTTAAAATAACCTGAATTATGTTTTCAATGATGATAATCATAGAGCTTTATCAATCATATATGAACACAATAATACAGGTAATGGACAAAAAACGAAAAGAGCAACGTAAAATTGTATACTAATACGGTGTTTGACCGCGACCTGAGTCCAGTACAGCATGTAGACGTCATGGCATAAGTCTACCAGTGTCTGGAAATCTGCAGGAAGGATACCACACCATTCGTCCACAGGAAACGTTATCAGTTGATAACGTTTCTTGTGGACGAATGAAATGGTATGTGAAAAGATTATCAGTTCAGACTCGTTCGATGGAGCTGGAAAACGCTACCTGAGACGCCGTTCCAGAACTTTCCATAGATTTTCCAGTGGGTTGATATCTGTTGACTGTGGGAGCCATGGTATGTGAAAAGGTTTAATTTCATGCTCCTCAACCACTTGGGGATCACATGTGATCTGTGGATGGGAGTATTGTCATCCTGAAAGACAGTCTCTCTTAATGAAAGAAATGATGTAGCACTGGATGAAGATGATCACCCAAAGACTGTCCAATAACGATTGGCATTAATCTTGCCTTCTAAATAAATGAGTCTCCCCCAAACCACGCCACGAAAAAGCATCCCACACCATTACAGTTAATCTAGAACCCATAACAGTGGGTTCAGAACAAGCAATCAGAGTTGTAAGCTTCCTTCAGCTGACACCACACGTGAAGTCGTCCATTTGTCGGACAAAGTGTAGGATGATTCGTCAGACCATATCACGTTCCTCCGCAGTTTGTGCGCTTTGCATCACTGGACACGACGACGTGGATTGACAGGTGTAATGAGTGGCTTGTGAAGCGCAACTAGACCGTGATATCCAGCACTATGACGTTCTCGACGAACTGTCTTTGACGAAACTGGCCTCTTGCATCCTACATTGAAATCCGTGCACAACCGATCAGCTATAGCTTGCTGATTTCGCTTTGCACATCACACTAACGTACAATGTCCGGATTCTGGAGTATGCAGAAGAGTATCTGTCTTTTACAGATAATGTCTTCCCTTTAGACCCTGCCTTGTCTAGTGGTTAACGTATCTGAATACTAAGACCAGCGGGGCATATCCTTGTGTAAGTGTTTCTATGTTGCATGAGAAACCAGGACAAGCCTAATATAACTTCTAGGTTATCTCCGTCCATTGTGTAGGGAAGCACCTGCTCCCTTTTCAAAAAATCAAAAAGAAAATTCCCATGCAGACATGACCTTGGAAACTGTTCATCGTGAAACATTAGCAGTTGTCTTAGTGACCAAAGCTCCTATCAAACTCTCTCTAACAATAATGACCCTATCGAAATCGCTAAGGTCTGCTCCCAAAAACATGGTACCAATAACACCAGTGTGCAAGATTTTAAAACATGAACAGTTGTTGCGCCTTTAACTATTTTTCCGGTGATGATTTCAAATCTGTCCTAAAATGGCTAGGACGTCACGTTTTTATGTTATTGGACATTTTGACTCCTATTAAGGTGAAGCGAAAGACGATTCTACGCTGATTCTCGCTCAACAGATGACGCTGAATATCGCACGATTCCTAGGGGTGGGGGTGGGAGTGGGATTGCCACATGAGGGAGGACATCAGGAGGCGTTCTGGTGTCCTCCCTCCTGTGCTGGTATAATGTTTTCATCACATCAGTTTGCATTTATTTTTTAATGTCCCCTTTAATCAGAATAAAAAATACATTTCGACAAACTTGTGTTTCGCTGACGAATGGAACTCGAACCCCACGCTCTTCAGTCACTTGCCAGGTTGAATTCTATGTCAACAGGTAATCTGTGTATTTACTCGTCATTCATTCATACATTTCTATTTCGAAATTTTTGGGGCCTCATAAACTGTTGTAGCTTAGGGCCTCAGAAGGTCGAAGTCCGGCCCTGTGTCGAACGATCACATTCCCATTTTTTTTCCAATGCAACAAAATGTTATCTACTGCATAAGACATTTGCAGTCAAATCCCATTGGATAAATTTAGTTCTAACTCAGATATATTTATTTATTCTGAAATAAAATGACTAAAACTGTCATTGTTAATGATGACCACTTCCCCAGCATTTCTGAAATCGCATTCTGAAAGCGAATCAGACCGTTTTTCCAACCTGTATTAACAGCAGTGCCATCACTTCCTATGACAACTAATTTTTCAAGAGAAATACCACGACCAGACAGATAAGAAATATCAGAAGTGACAATATCTTCAGAACTTCCAGAAGTTGGAGTAACATGGCCGATGTAGACTGAACCAAGTTCTTGAATTAGCGAGTAATGCTCTTCCTTTTCTACTCTACGGAACCTTTTCGAATGAGCTAGACTCACTTGTATTCAATAAAGAACAAATATAAAGAACATGTAAGTTGTTAGTGTTTTTTTTCCTTGAACTGTGATCTACCTTTATTTGTAAATTTTTTTCAAAATTTCATTAACTTTGAAGGCAATGAGCGACCGGAAGATGTTGATGGATTTAAATAATATTTAAACATTATTTTCTGTGGTTCCAATACATAAGATTTGAGCTATTACATTCGGGAAGAGGCTAATTTAAAAGTGTTAAAAATTATTGTAAAAATGTGAATTTTTCCAAATTTCGGCAAACTTTAGAGCACATGCGCGACCGGAAGATATAAACCGATTTTATTTCTTTTTTTACCCCTTTTTAGTCTCCCCAATTCGCAACTTTTCCGCGGTATTACGACTTGAAAAAAAAAATTTTGAATTTTTTCGGCCCACCCTAATGATCATCGGCTACCACGCCAAGAGTGGAAGCATTGGCGTTTCAGAAACAGTAGACTTCGTGGGCTGTTCGTGAGGTGCTGTAGTAAGGGTGTACCAGAATTGACCACTGGCACACCGAGTACATCCAGTTGTCATAATTGTGGAGTCCCAAAGGCTGTCGACCCCAGAGGAGAACGTCGCCTCTCTCGACTGGTAAAGGGCAATTGACGCACAATAGTGCAGCAATTGACACCACTCAATGAACGCTGGGGCACCCAGGTATGTGTCCCCAATAATAGTAGAGTGAACCCTGTTACGCATGGGTCTCCGGAATTGAAGCCATGTAAAGGCGCCCATGTTAACAAAGATCCACAACAACGACGCCTGCAGTTCCCACGGGACTACCGTCATTTGGACAGTTTATGAGTGGAAAAAGGTTGCCTCTTCCGACGAATCAAGGTTTCTACTACATAGTAGTGACGGGCGGTGGCAGATACAGACAGCATCAGACAGACGAGAACCAACACACAGACATACTTGTCGGTCAAGTACAGGCTGGCAGTGGCAGTGTGCATGTCTGGAGGATGTTTTCCTTGTATGACCTGGGACCGCTGGTACCACTGGATGGGTCCCTGAACGCCAATGGCTATCTGTCCATCGTCGCTGACTACATGCATCTCTTCATGTTGGACGTTTACCCTGGTGGTGATGGTGTCTACCAACAGGACAATGCGACCTGCCATGTTGCTAAGGTGGTGAGTGATTGGTTCCAGGAAAATGCAGCGATGTCTCCGTTCTCCCTTGGCCGGCGAAATCGCCCGACCTCAATCCCGTAGAGCTTTTGTGGAACCATTTGGATCGACAGGTTCGGTGTGCGAACCCACAACCACGTCATCTCCGCAACTCCGTGCTCTGCTGGAGTCCGAATGGGCACATGTGCCTCTGGCAACCTTCCACGGCCTCATAGCGTCCATGCCACGCCGTCTCGCTGCTGTCATCTGGGTCAAGGGTGGTTATTCCCATTATTAGACAGGTGGTCATATTATTCTGATATGACTGTTATGTACAATAGTTTTTTTATGGGTGGGAACTCCGATTTACGCGAATTCGTACTTACGCGGGAGTTCCATGAAACTAACGCTCGCGTACTTTCAGACCCTATTACAGTATTAATTACTCTTTCTGTATATCATCTATTATCGGCTATTTTTTATTTCTAAACAAACAACATTTTTTACTTATTCACAAAATATCTGACGATCACAAATTGATCATTCAGTGAGAAAAACGATGATCGATGAACCAAGCAAAGTTTAGGAGATGTCAATCACCTCCCTTCAGAATGAAATCGAAACTGAGACCGTCATTTGGGTTTGAATTATCTCTTCCAGGGCTTAGAACAGCTACAAGGCGGTCAAGTAACGGACAATCTATGAAACATTAAGTTTAGCCATGAGAGCTGCTGTTAAGCATCAAGATGAGTAAATTGGTTAACGGAGTTTGTACAGTCGCTCAAAAAATATCCGAACACTATGGTTGATTATAGAATTCAGAAAAAATATCTGGCAATTATTTTTTTTTAAATTAGTGATCTGCCAACCTTCGTGTACAGTACACGAAGGTTGTTAGATCACTAATTTCTAAAAAAAAATCGTTGCCGGGTATTTTTTCTGAATTCTGTAATCAACTATAGTGTTCGTATATTTTTTTGAGCGACTGTACGTGCCTTACATTTCGGAACATACTGCAATTTGGCAATATCTCTTTCACAAGTGAAATAATTTTTATTAGTGAGCAAGATTTTATTTCAGGTAAGTGATAGGAGTATTATCTATAATAATGAAAGAATCTGTGTATGTGTCTGTAGTCGCCAGAACTTTTCACATAAACAGGTTAAGAACATGGAATTTTGTCAGACGATTAAGAGTAGCACGAGGTTTTACAGTGCAAAATATGAACTCGATAGGTTCATTAAGTGGCTAATCGCCGGCCCAGAGATGCAAGTAGCATTGCATTGGTTTAGGGGGACGATTGACTGCTAGAGTTCGGGTTCGAGTCCTGGTATGGCATAGTCGTTTTTTCTGTTATAACCAACAGATAAACTAGTAGTTTTGCGGGTGTGATCCCAAATTGGAATTAAAAAATAAAGCATTTTAGGTAAATATTAATAGATCTTTAAGCTATCGTCATTCGTCTCTCTCGCCTGATTCTACTCAACAATGCATGATGACGTAACACTTATGCCGATATCAAATGTAACAGCCCCGATACCGACGCGCGATTTCATTCCACTGTTCAGAAATTTCTCCCGTTTCAGATTTGACATCTATCACGTAGTACGTATGCTTTACCTTAAGGAATAAAATAAAGTGGTGGCACGAGGTTATGCTGCACTATTTTAACGCTCTGTAAACGAACGTTACTCTGGAGCAGCATGAATGAAAATATGTAAATTCTTTTTCAGTTCACCATTGGATTTTAAGCAGAAATGCTTTGTAGGAATGACTGTTAAATGCAAAATATTCTCCGGCAGACTAAATTAACATTGAACAGATAAATTTTATTTTCCGAAAAAAAAAAACAGCGGGGAGGAAAATCTCACGCAGTCGACCTTATACGTTCAGTCATTTACTAATATACTGAGATCGTGCAATTAGTCTGGTCTTTCCAATTAAAGGATGCTGTACACAAAATTGGCGAAACCAGTTTCAATTATTTTTGTAGTATACGAAAATGAATATTTTTGAAATCATCTAGACTATTTTTCCATAATTCTAACTAAGGATTTATTTGCAAGGGTAAATTTTTGGAGAAACGTTTTTATTCGAATTTCAAAAATACTTTGCATTCTTAGGTAGGCAGCTAATTTTTAAAAAGAATACTGTAGTACTCGAGAAACAGGAATGAAAATATGGGTGTTTATATTTTCACCAGGTCAATAAACACCACTATAATTCCATTTAAGCTAGCCTTTCTAACTTAAAGTAATATTCAACAGTTTTTATTTGGTTAAAGTACAAAAATGGGGAAGTGTTAAATTTGCAGATTTAAAACGTGTCTGGAGTGAGTGACTACTCTGAATCTCTGCAATTGTTGATAAAATTATAATAATCATCAAAATAACAAAGAATCATATGAAAAAATACAAAAAACAAATATTCTTTTATATCAACATAACCAAAAAATCGGATTGCATGGCCCTAAGAAGTGGGGGGAGGACTATTAATTGTGGAATGAAGAGAGGAGCTGGACTTAAAAAAGAAACGATAAAATATATGGTCCGTTATTTGTGATTTGATTTGATTTATTGAAATTCACAAAAAGTAAGTTGCAGTTTCATACATAAGGAACCGAACATTAGAATAGGTTATTAAAGTCCCAAGGAATCACAATACAACAATTTGAAAAATAGAATCATTAGTTAAAAGAATGAATATAAACATAAAATATGGCTCTAACAAAGCTGTATTCACATAACATAACATACAAGTGATTTCGATTGAGCAGATCCAAAACTGGTGGGAACATAATTACGTATTCTACATATTAAGAAGTTACCGTTTAATTTTATTAATATAATAATTTTTATTAGATATTAATTTCAACTCTTTTGGTAATGTATTCCATAAGGAGACAGAGGTATACGTAACACAGGTTTGACAAATAGCCTTCTTGAATATCGATACAGAGAGATTTTTCCTTAGATGTAGTTGTCAATACATAAATTTCTTTTCTCTTCTTGAAATAAGAATCAAATATCGATGGTAATAATTTTTGTTCCCATAAAAATACAAACTTTTAAATATTCAGATCTCGCATCTGAAATTTTTTTGATAATTTTTAATTCCCTGAAGAATGAAGTTACTGGTGCTCTATATTGCAAATTTAAAATTAAACGAACATATCGATTTTTTAAATAGTAGAAGATAATTTAAATTTTCTTTTGAAGTGATTGTCCATGCTATATAGACATGAAACAGAGTTGGGTAAATAAAAGCGTAACACAGCATTATAAAATTTTTTTGGCTAATAAATTCCGAATTCTGTAGATTTTACTAAATAGTTCTTACGATCTGGGTACGGGTGTAAGTAATATGGGGGTTCCACTTTAAGTCTTTCATCTAACATCATTCCTAAGAAATTAAACTCTCTAACTCTAGTAATGTCACAGCTATCGACATTTAACTTATTAATATCATTGATCTACAATGTGTGAAACATCACAAATTTTGTGTTTTTTATGTGTAATTTGTTTACCTTAAAACACCTAAAAAATGTTTTAATTCTGCGCTCATTTGTGTTTGCACATCTGTTAATAGAATTTGAAGACATTAAGAAGACTATGTCATCCGCATACAAATATGATTTCATTTTGTCTGAAACGTTTGGTAAATCATTTATGTATAAAAGGAAAAGCAATGGCCCTATAATTGATCCTTGGGGTACTCCCTGATGAATAATCGATGACTTTGAGCTCACAACATCACCCTTCGAATAGCACATTAGTAATTGTTATGTAGACATCAATTGCATCATTCGCAAGATTTTTGATCGTACCGTGACCAACGGTGGCCATTTTGCACGTCGTCATGGGATTTTGAGAATTACTGCATTCCTTACCTGGTGGTCACGTCAGCTGTTCTACGTCGATTATTAATGACTCGTGCACCCATGATGGCACATGCAATGATGTCATTTCCGCTCGAAGAGTGATGGAAAATAAGTGTGGTACTTTCGCCATGGAGGTGCCCACTTATTTTCCATTACTCTTGGAGCTACAAAATTTTGTAACGCCAAACTTGGTAGTGAAAACAGTTATACCTGGAATTTATTATTCGCAGTGTATAATTTTGAAATATAAAACTTTAAAATTTGTCATCAAATTTTTTGTTTAAAGTTGAAAACTTTGTTCACTTTAGCATATTTTTTAGCGAAAATGTAAGCTGTTGTTACTGATATACAAGTCATATTTTTTTTACATTTGAAGACAATTCGTATGTTCATCTATACACCTTTTCAAAATAAGTTAGACAATTTAAACTACTTTACTCTGAGCCTTGCTTCCCTGTTAATATATAAAAACATAGCGTGCTCTCGTGTTGTGGGAAAAAATTCTAGGAAACTTAATAGACTCAATATGAGGTAGCAACTACGAAGAGATCGTTCGACTCGTTTACATTAAATGTGATGTTTTATCACTCTTCCTCTCTTCAGAGTCTGTTAGAATGAACTGACGTAAATTTAAAATCATGTTGCTTTTTTAAAATAAAAATTATAAATCTTGCCGTTCGTTTCTGAAATAATACTCTATATCACACCTCAAGTAGCTCTTTGACATAGAGGTCTTAGAGGAGCCTCTCAGTATAAGAGTTACAGAGTAGGTGAGCCCTCAGCAGAAAAACAACATAACAAACAGCCATGCCTCAGATGAGGCTCGAGACCAGGTCCCTTTGACCTAGAAGCAAGCGTACTAACCACTCAGTCATCGGCAATTACACACACCAGCCACTGAATTAGAAATATTTATTCAATACCGAGTTGGACCTCCTTTAGCCCAAATTACAGCACGTATGCGGTTAGGCATAGATTCCACAAGGTGTTGGAGTGCCTTTACATTTCCAGCATACCAGGCGCTTACCAGACAGTCTTTTAACTGGCTCAGATTTGACGGAAGAGGGCTTTGCTCCCGAATGTTTTTCTAGCACGTCCAATATATTCTCAATGGGGTTCAGATCCAGGCCTTGTGGTGGCCAGGAAAGATGGTGGAAGTCGCTGTCATGCTCGCTGAACCACTGCTGAACACATCTTGCGCGATGGACAGTAGCATTATCGTCCATGAAACAGCCATCACCTGCTGGATAAAAAGTCAATATTGCAGGATGGACCTGATCGGAAACAATGTTCAGATAATCCTTGGAGGATACCCGACCTTTCAGCGGTATTAGGGGACCCGTTTCGTACCAAAAGAACGTACCCTACAACATGACACCGCCTCTAGAAGGGGCGGGGGTGGCTCAGTCGGTAGCGCGCCAGGCTCGTAATCTGTAGTTCCCAGGTTCGAGTCCCAGCTGGGTCAGCGTTGAGATTTATCTCCGCAAAATTCCCCGCCCTGCCCGCGGTCAGTAGGGGACACCGATGGGCTTGGAAAGGCCGCCGTCCGTCGGATGGGACGTTAAGCCGTGGCCCCGTGTGCGGGAGAGCCATACCCTGTGCACGTTAAAGAACACACTGGATGGCCTTGACGGGAGGCTACCATCTGTCTCCCAACAGCTGTTCCAGTGGGTCCCCTCCCCCAACCTTCTCTGAGCCTTCGGGGTCCTTGTGACCTGGCCATTTAGCCCATAGTGTGCAAAAAAGTGCCGCTCAGAGGTAAAACAATCCAATCCAATCCGCCTCTAGAATCTTGAGTTGTGTTTACAAGGCAAGCTGGGTCCATTGCTTCATGGGGCTCCCCCCAAACTCTCTGCCTACCGTCGGTACAGAACAAGGTGTACCGCGACTTGTCAGATCACATGACTTTTTCCAGTCTTCTAGTGTACCACCGTAGACGAACTTTCCGGTTCTCGGCAGAAATCAGTGATTTAGGTATAGGCATGCGTCTGCTAATACCGATCCTCTTTAATTCCCTGCGCATAGTTCGCTGAGATATGGGTCGAGAACAGCCTTCATTGAACGCTTTTGTCAATTGCTACATACAGGAAGTCCTGTTTCTCCGTACAAGTTTTTTCAGACGACGGCGATCTCGTTCCTGACAGATTGTCGTCGCTCCACAATTACTCCCCTTAGACAAGCAATGTGGGTTATTTTTCCACTGATTAAAAACCCAATGTATCTCACCTTTTTAGAAACCAGTCAGCTCTGCTGTTTTTAGAATCGTCGCTCCAGCCAGATGGGCACCCACAATAAGCCCTTTATCGAACCCCGAAAGATCCTTTGTTTTTCCAATTGTGACCAAAACTACTGACGAGCTGCAATCTTAAAGAGTTGCTTAGATCACGTGGTGATGCACGTGACCAAGTATTTTGCACATACACTGCGCAAGTGACATTTATGTACATCTGCAAAAAGGTTTCTAATTCAGTGCCGGTGAGTGTATATAAAATTCAGCACCTGTTTTAGCGAATCATATATTTTTTACCTCGTAATCCGCTTAACATAACTTGCATTAAATATTGACATATGGAAGCTTATGGTATTTCATCGCAGGACGACGAGAACCCTTAATACACGACACTGCATGTATCCCAGCTCCCCTTTGGAGCACGGAATGACGTCATGGTTGATTGCCAACGGGCACTACTTATACATATATCACAATCAATAACAGTTTTAAAATATTCTCTAATTGAGCTTTAAATTAATAACTGGAAATATTTATATTTAAACAATTGAAGATTTATGTATTTTTGATATTTGCCATTACGATCGGAACTTTTTCTTATAATAAAGTAAAAAAAGAAATATTTTACTGAGTAAAAATGTTAATAATCATTAAAATGAATAAGATTAAGATCAAATTGAGTTCAATGTTAAAAAAGTTCAAAGCGATGAAGTCTAAAACGGAAAAAAACCACAATCTAAATTAACTTGCCCTAAAGAGAACATTTTGATGATTAGAAGATCATGATTTTCAAACTGACATTAAAAGTGAATGAATGCTCTTCTTTCGTTCATTTGTTTCAATTTCCCTGCTCTTTGCTTTACAGCTTCCTAATCCATTGAAAATTTGAGGAAATTCGGCGAGTGATGAATGCGGTTCTTTTGTCAACAGACACCACAACACTTAAAGGTTCTCATACGATAAAAATGATCAGAATCGTATAAACATCGAAGCGTTTCCAAAAAATAATTATTAATTCTCCTTCTGCCTTGTTCCTTTTACAATGAAATCAATCACATTTCTTGCATGCAGGGAAATGTCCTCGCTTTATCATCACTGCTTCGTGTAGTCAATGACGAATTGCATGAGAAGGCATCCACGTTAGGTGAAAATGGAGTGAGCCTCAAAGCTGGGTAGCTCAGCTTTTTAAGGAAAAAATGTGACTAAGATAATTAAGGTTCTCAATCAAAAATATCAATCTTCATCTTCAATAACTTTCGTTTGCTGATTGAAAAGTTATGAAGCTGAAACATGGTTCGTGATGAAGAACATTTAAAATTGTCACAAATTAAGGCAATAATTGCACAAACTGTAACTATAAAAGGTAATCAAGTTTAATGTAATGTCTATTACTTTCGTTTAAACCCATGTGATTTAACCTTTTCGATCATTTTACTGATGCACTTAAATTAAGTTAAAATAAATACCCCCTCAAGCAGCTGCTTGCCACAGAGGTCTGACAGGAGCCTGTTAGTTTATATGCCATAGTAGAAGGTCTGAGAGGATGGCAGGACCTCAGCAGAAAAACAACACAACATCCATGCCTTACCCGGGGCTCGAACCCAGGTCCCTCAGATCAGTAGCCAAGCGCGCTAACCACTCGGCCACGGGACATTACAACCCTAAAATATGCGAATGGGAAAACAGATTAGAAACTCTGTTGCTTCTAAACTACATTTTTTTATTTCAAATTGTGACTAAAGATAGATTTAAGAGCTCAATCAAATTTAAATCTCGGTTTTCAAAAAAATAATTAGGTATTTAAAGAGATACGGAGATATGGTATTTAAAGAGATATGGCGAAATAGTATGCAAAGGGATATGACGAAATAGGATTTAAAGAGATACGGAGATATGGTATTTAAAGAGATATGGCGAAATAGTATTTAAAGAGATATGGAGATATGGTATTTAAAGAGAAATGAATATTTACTCGGCAGTTCCGTCATATGCACAGCAATGACCGTCTTAGTAGAACATTTCACAATGCAAGCAGTGAGAAGCAACCACGTGCCACGCCACTGACAAGTATTGTTGAAGTAGTGTTTTGCACGTGCAATTCGAAAGACAATGTGTAGAATACTTACTATACAGGCGACACGTTAGGTTCGAGACCACTGTCGTATAGCGAATCGTTTCTTTGTTTTCCCTTGTAGATGCGTTTAATAACATTTTTAAGCAGTCGTGTATTTGCGTAACAGACGAAAACAAAGCATTTACAATTAAAATAAATACTCTCACTCGTCACTAAACTTTAAAATTTTAATCTTCGTATCAAACGCAATAGGTTCACGAGTCTTCTTTTCACTGGAAGCAACAGTACTCTTACTTTGATTTTTATCTGCCATCATTAACAGCAATAAAATAAAATAATAGATATAAACAGTTTAAGTTTACAGCAAAACTCCAAAGCACAGTGAGTTGCAGAGAGCAAAGACGATGTAAACAAATTAAGCCCACGAAAACTGCGCATCGGTTGATTCCAAAGATCAGTAAATGGAAAACATTGTCCAATGAGAAGTGTCACGTGCAAAGTCATCGCGCACAATGCTATGCAAAGCAAACTACCTGCTTTGGGCACGTGGTGGCAGCATGGGAAAGTATTTCTCAATGAAATATAACTCGTGGCTCTTCTGTTTATCACTAACATGGCGTCATTTTTACTACATTCCTGCATCTATGCAAAGTTATAGATGTCTTCACCAATTCTAGAACATTTGGTGGCACTCCTATCGGGGAATACTCCGCAACTCCGAATGAACATATTTTGCAGTCTTGCACCCTTGAAAAAGGCTTCCTAACAAGTTCCTTTTTAAGTTTGGGAACCAACCAAAAATTGCACAGTGCAAGATCGCGTGAATCTGCAAGATAGGGTAGCTCTTTGATGTTTTCCTGCTCCATATAAGTCGTAACTTACCGGGTTTCGTCAGCGCTGGCATTGTTATGAAGAAGAACCCTTGACATGCCGGTTATTGGATGCTGTTCCTTCATCTTCTTAACCATTTTGGGCAAAACAATATTGGTGTAGAATTGGCCTTTTATAATCATTTTTCACAGCTACCACTCTTTGATAATCGAAAAAATTATGAACATCCTCTTCCTTGAGAGAAAGTCTTGTCGGAGGATTTGGGGACGCAGTCATCTTTCGCAACCAAAGAGAGTTGTCGAATTTTCTGGGAGTTGTATAGTAATAAAATTACGCCTCATCACCTGTGGCAATGTCTTCTAACTGTATGGGGACACTAGCTTCAAACATTGCCAGCATCTCTTTGCACGAGTCAGTTTGTTGCGTACCAATTTGGCAGAGATCTTTGGAACTTTAGATGTTGATAAATAATTGTTTCCACGCTGACATCGAAATTGACATCGTAAATCCAAAACTTATTATCTATATGGTGATGTGTGGGTTTTCCTTAATGAGTTCACGAACAGCAGTGATGGTTCCCTCGTTCACGCCCCCTTCGGTCTTCCTGCAAGAGGGAGGTCTTCAAAGCTCTACCGTCCTTCTCTGAATTTGTGCATCCATCCCGTAATCGAGCCATATGAACAGGCATGATATCCATATTCTTGTGATAAATCGGCATGCATTTGTTTCGCTTCGTTCTCAGCTGCATCCTTGTGAAAATGTAAAATATTTCCCCCCATCTGTAGTAGGCTTCATAGCAACAATGCACAGATTTCGCCGACCAAACTTTATTCGCCGCCATGGAAGGGAGAATTGGTGATACGGCCTTCGTTTTTAACACCTAAGAACACGTTTAGACAAGCTTTCAAACAAGTTGTATCTCCTTACCTTTGGAGGGACGAGTGGAAATCTACAGACACGGGTCAAGTACTTTTTTCAACGCCCTATGCACTAGAATTGCATACTAGCATTTACATAAAAGGTAAGATGAATTACTGACATTCACAATACAATAATACATTAATAATAATACATAATTCTTAAAAGCAAATAAACAAAAGTAAAAAAAAATATGAAAAAAAAAGGAAGAATATAATAAGTTTCCAATCTTGAAACCAAAGGGCAGACTATATGCCCGTCCAGGAATCAAAAGTTTCTACTATGAACATTTTCTAGTGGCGGTGGCTACACTGCGGTATGACTTAAAAAACTAGGAAGAAACAAATAAACGCTAGCTAGCATTTTATATATTCTTCCAAATTCTGAATGTTAAAAACAAATTACATTAGACTTTTTTTTCCATCCTCAAATTATAATTAAGTAAATTAAAATTGTTTGGTGCGACGTGAAGAAAATAATGTTTCATAATACTTTTATGAGGCAAAAACAACAACAAACATTAATCCAACTCTTTCTTGAATTATAAGGTAAAATTAAATGCAAAATCCATTGCTGATTAACAAGCAGAAATAACAGAATCTTATAAAAATAAATTTGCTTAATATAATAGAAGTGATTAGTATTTAACATATTTATAGAAGAAAAAGACTTTAATTAAAGATGAAATTATAAATGTTTTTATGTACAAAACACAAATTTTTTAAATTGTTCCCATAATCACCCCCAGCTACATATACCGTATTGAATAATCGAATATACCCAAGCATAATACAGTGAAATCTAAAAACATTTTGGCATATTTTTTTTTTAAATAGTAAAATCTATACAAGATAATCTTCAGTTTTTTAGTTAAAACATTTGGATGCAATTTCCATTTCAAATCCTGATCTATAATTACATCTAGATATTTAAAATTGGTCACTCTTTCTAAATGTGTACAATCACAATATTAATATTTACCAAGGTAGTATTGTGATATTTTAGACTAAAATAAGCATCATCCCCAATGAGATTATATAATATAAATTTAGTTTTTTGAACATTTAAGGATAATATATTGAAATGGAACCGGTAATTAATCTGCATTAAATCCTGCTCAACTATTAACTTTAATTTGGTTATATTGCTGGCTGAATGAACAATGGCTGCATCATCTGCCTAACACGTAAGTAATCTATTAAGGTTAAGATTACGGAAATCATTCAAATAAATTAAAAACATCTCAGGACCTAAAACTGAGCCTTGCGGTACACCTGCATTTATTGTCATATAATCACTAATCTGAGGCTCAATATAGACAGCTTGTTTCCTATTATTCAAATAACTTTTAAATGATTCTAGACAAATACCTTTTATACCACTATTGTAAAATTTATTCAACATAAGGTCATGGTTAACTGTGTCAAATGCCTTTTTAATATCAAGAAAAACAGATAATTTTTTTGCCTTCATAAATACTAGCAACAGTTTTTTGCAATTATATCTAATGTAGCTTTTTCAGTATTTCTATTTTCTCTAAAACCAAACTGAGAATCATGAAAAAAATTTTGCTTTTCAAAAAAAGTCACTAATTCTCTTTTTAACAATTCTTTCAATAACTTTTGAAAATATTGGCAGCACAGATATTGATCTATGATAGTTTATTTTCAGCAGACATTTGTAAGCAGACAGATTTCTGTCTGCTGACTTGTAAATATGGTGAACGAAAGCATTTTTTTTAATCATCATAAAAGAATCCATTCCGAATTGAAATATTTGTTAAATGGGTAAAAATGTAAATATTATATTTACAGAAAATGTTCAGCATTTTAACTGTTATCCCATCATGACCTACTGTTTTGTTGCTATCTCAGTTATTTGTTATATTAGTTAGCTCATTGTCAGTAGCATCATTAGAAAAAGGCAGAATTTTTTGATTGTCTTAAAGTAAATTGATTGGGGAATATATTGGAATTATTCATTTGTTGACCTGTATTATCCTCCAAAAAAGTGAAACCAGAATTCAATTCATTAACCAAGGTAGTAGAAGTTTTCCTTTCAGGTAAAACTTTTGTTTTCTGTTTCAGATCAAGTACATTATTTGTGAACGTCCACTGCTTCTTTTTGTCATTTCCACAATTGTGAAATTTATCAGAAAAAAATTTATTTTTAACCTCCTTAATCTTATTTTTTAAACTTTAGAATAATTTCTATAGTGCAATTCGAATTCAGTTATTCCAGGATATTTCTTAAATTGTTTATGAAGCCTTTCTTTTTTCATTTATACAAAAAATTAATTCATTTGTAATACATGGTTGCTTACCTTTAAAAATTTGTTTATTACTCCTTCTTACACAGCTTATTTTTTTTCGAGTTACCTTAGAAAAACAGTTAGTATGCATAGTGTTAAAATCCCCACCAATTTCAACAATTTATTGAAATCTAAGTTCTTAATATGTTTTTCAAATTTTATGTAATCAACTGACTCATTATATAATTACTCTTTTCTCTGTTGCCCATTCTAATTTTAAATTAAAAAAATAATAAATTCCCCTTCAAGCAGCTGCTTGCCACAGAGGTCTGACAGGAGCCTGTCAGTTTATTTGCCATAGTGTAGGGTCTGAGAGGATTGCAGGACCTCAGCAGAAAAACGACACATGCATCCGTGCCTTAACCCGGGGCTCGAACCCAGGTCCCTCAGATCAGTTAACCACTCGGCCAAGGGATGACTAATTAGCCTTATATATTATTGCTTTGCGTGAATTTGCATAGTTCGCACAGAACAGTATTCAAGTTCCAGACTGCAGTTTCCTTTCCATCGGAGCGGCGCCATACGAGGGATTATCATGAAAGACAAGCCCGTTAATCCCGCATCTCAAGCAGACAGGACCGTTTGATGCACCGCCTAGCTGAGCCGACCACTTACCTGTCGACAAGCCAGCTTAATCCCGGACTAATGCCTACAGAGGGGAGCGCCCACGCATCAGTGGTTCACCTTTGGGATTGAGAAGTGTGGCGACAAGACTGCCCTCCTGTCTGACAACCCTGAAAGGGATTCCACCGGATCACGGTACAACAATCCCATGAAGGACAGTCACGTGGTTGTGGCCAAGGACGCGGACTCTGGAAGTTTCCATTTTCGCCCGGCAACCTATCCCCCCCCCCCCTAGCGGAGAGTTGAGAGAGCCAATCACGGACTGGGGATGACTTTGGATTATTTTTGTGTGTCCGAGAGAGCAGAGACTTTTTGGGACATTCGATTCGACCTGACGCTTGACTTCGGAGTTAGTGACTATGGGACGATGTTCACTTGGCTTCAGATACTCGTAGGAGCAAGTCACGTTTTCTCCTTCCACGCTTAACTCTCGATGTGAGCAGTGCAGTTTTGAGGTCTGACTCTCGGTCAGGGGACACGATAGTCTAGTGACGAGACCACTATATTGCAGCAAGCAGCAGAGTATTAATGTAAGTAGCTCAACGTTTGAATGTCGACAGTCTACAGTAGATATGAAATATAAATATAATAAATTGTATTAAATAAATGATATAAAATTGTGAGATTAGGATGAAACTGTGATAATGTTAACAATAAAATCTTTTTGTATTTGTTGTAAAGCCATGCCTGCTTTGGTTGCTCCTTTTGTGTGGGAGGATGGCTTGGTTTCCCAGTAGGCTGCTGGGCTACTGATTGCTTTAAAGGGAAAAAAAAAAAACTATACGATATCGACAAGAACAAATACCGGTTTGTGTTTTGGGGAGAATTAACTGATGATGAATATTAAGTATAATTATTAATTAATATTATACATAATTAGCAAGAATTAATTTATTCCCCCCCCACCGGTATAACGTTTTGGTATCGTAAGCCAGGATTTTCATGGTTACCTTATAACATTATTATAGGAAAATGATCTGTTAGAGGATATTGATAGATAGCCACTTAATGAACAAACTCAGAAACATTTCTAACAAAAACATGTTCAATACAGCTTGAACTAACTTGTGTTACTCTAGTGGCTATATCTACACTGTTCAAAACTAGTTAAAGTACTTATATAGTAAAATATAAGTCCAGAATCTTGCATTAAATCAATGTCTAAATCCCCTACCAAGAACATGCTTTTAGAAGTTATAGTTCTCAAATATGTCTGTAATTCTCTGTTAAAAATATCAATATTAATAGCATGAGATCTGTAGATAGGAATAATAGAATATTTAAAGCTGAGTCAAACAAGTGAACACTCTCAGCACCAAGCAGGTCAAATTCTTCTTGTTGAAAATGAAAGTCTCTCACATACAAAATCACACCACCTGATCTGTTTGAAGCTCTGCACTGGTAGTGAATATAAAAGTCTTTAATTTTATACAGATCAACTTCATCTATTCATATTTTTGACACAAGAATGAAATCCAAATTCTGAAGAACATCCTCAACGATCAACAAAAGTTCAGCAAAGTTTCGTCTAATACTTCTGATACTGAAGTGAATAAAATTAAAATCTGCATTTTCCTCATGCAAAATATTTTGGAAGTCATCTTGACTCTCAAGCACAGAAGTTTTATCTTCAACAATCAAGTACTCCGTCATATCATCAAATGTGTGTAAAGTCACTGTAGAGATTTCAAGTCTTCCTCACATTTTATTCTGTGCACCTTTGAAGTTTGATTTTTTTCTTAAAGAGATTTCTCCTTCCTTAATCCATGCATAATCAAAATTATGGGAAATTTTAAATTGTTTTACTATATAGAATAACTTTTTAGTAAACCTAGTAAGATGCTCATTTAGAAATATCTTGTCATCCTTAAATTTATCACTTATCATATCTGCTGTTAAATTGCCTCCTATTATGCACTTTGGATCCATTTTCTCCTTATATTAATATTTTTAAATTTAAAAACAATGGATTTAATTTTATCCTGTCTCCCAGTTGGAACCCTATGGGTTACATCAACTTCATCCAACCCATGAAGATCAAGAATATTTGATACTTTTTCAACAATCTCAAGTACATTTTCTTGTGGCTGTGCTGAAATTCCTACTATCTCGATTTTTGTGCTTTTTGACCTCAATTCCAAGTCAGTTCTTGTTTCATAGCACTATTTTCTTTCACTAAAACAAAATTTTCTTGCCTCAGTTGTTTGATTTCTGTCCTTAACTCTTTTAGAGATTTCATAAATTCTTATATTTTACTATTATTAAACTGTAAAGAATCTTTAATTTCTTTTATATTACTATTAATATAATAATTACTTATAATATATTAATATAATATATTATAATATTTATAATTTATATAAAATTAATAGTAATATTATATAATATAATATTACTATTAATTTTATATTATTATATAATTTTATATTACTTATATAATTACAAGCAAGATATAAGTTGTTATATCTTGCTTGTATTATTTCTAATATCTGTTATAAAGTTTCTTAATTCAATACCAAGAGTTTTTATTTCTTCTTTTAACAAATTGTACTCACCTTTTGTTTCCTTAGTAACATATTCATCTGCATTTCCAAGTCCAGACATCTCCTCAAGTTTCTGATCTAGTTCAGCTGCTGCAGTTGATGATGATTTTGAAGACATGATGCACCCTGTGCACTTCCAGTTCTTTTTCTTCTCCTTATTAAGCTTTCTAAAGTTTGAGTCAGTAGTTGCAATGCACTTAGAATGAAAGAAATCTTTACATCTAACTTTGCCCTGAAAAACTTTACTTATATCAAACACTTCTTGTAAGCAATGTGCAAAAATATTTTGGCATCTTTAATTAAAGTAATAGGTATTTCAATTAAAAATAACTAATGGAAATAATTGCAGTTCAGGAGTTTCATATCCAGACAATAGATGGCGCTATTAGCTTAAACTTATTTAGTTACCTCCCATGAAACTTTATATCCTCATTAGGATATTTATGCCTCAGTTTGAAGCATGCTACGTTCAAGCAGATGTTTTTATGGAGTCTAAATTTATATTTTAAGAAAATGTAAATGAATAAGACAATAAACAATACTTAATTTCGATATATAATCAGAGCTCCCAGTGAACAAAACACCCTGCAACCACACTAATGTTACCACTTCAATAGCTTACTATCAATGATTTCCATTCTAATTTTTCGTATGCTGTTGTGAAGAAATGCCCCGCTTGACATAGAAAATGCCACACCAGAAAGTATTTGTTTCAGCGCCATGCAAATAGGTGGGTATGTGTCGACAGCTGGGTTATGCAAATGAGTGCAGTTGCGAACCAGTCACGTGATAGGTGAGGGAAATAACAGGGCAAAACCGCTCGGAGTAGGTAATTTTGTTCGTCCTCACCTAGGAGTGTGTACTACTACATCGGAGTGACCTCAGTGGCGGAAGCACATCATCGGGAATCCTACCATCACCAGACACCTTTACCGGAGGCTTCGTCATAGCTCAGTCCTGCATTGCATTGCAGTGGAAACGTATCGGAGTGCAACAACTGTTGGCCGAATTTGGCGACAGTGGGTGGAGGAAGGTAACATGCATCACCATAGTGGTACTGGTGTACGTAGGTGGACGTCTGAATGCCTCGATAGCCGCATTCGACGAGTAACTGTAGCAGTCCAACATTCAACAGCAGATGACATTCGACGTGGTGTATAGGTAGTTACGGACATCCCTGTGTCGACACACACTGTGAATCGCAGATTGGCTGAAGCAGGTTTGCGCTCCCGCCTGCCATTGTGACAACTGCCACTCACCACAGTACATTGTCATGCGAGGTTCAGTGGTGCCATACCAGACATGCGTGGCAGGGCGAATGGAATCATATCATACTCAGCGACGAGTCTTGCTTCTGTCTCAGCACCGACGATCGCCGATTGCAGTCTGGAGATGACATGTCCACCACTGATCTTGATGCAATCCTTGAGCGTCGTACAGCTCCTCAGCCTGGTGTCATGATTTGGGACACTATCTGTTTCAATAGCCGTCCATCATTCATAAGCATAGTGGGGTATAATGACAACACGACGACATGTTGATGAGGTGCTGCAGCGCGTTTCGTTGCTGTATTTCCATGGTATCCCTGATGCCCAATTTCAACATGATAACGCCCACCCGCAACACTGCCAACATCAGCAGAGAGTGCCTATAAAGTGTCCAGGTGATGCTTGGGCCAGTGCGATCCCAGACTTCTCCCCAATAGAGAACGTGTTGGATATCATTGCAGATGATTTCATGCCTCTGCATGACCCCCTCACAATGTCAATGAATTATGGGCACAGGTCAACGCATACAATTAGCGTTAGGCTAATTGTATCGCATACAATTAGCCTAACGCTAATTGTATGCGATACCTCAGCATACCATCCACTGACTTTTCCACTTGATATGATAGCCCAACATGGCAGTCATATGACCTACTGATTCAGGCGACATTTTACTGTCTCCTAGCCCATCGCATAGGAGACAGTCCAGAAATTAAATTACCTCTTTCCCACCTACTTATCTATATGCGTGGTAAGTTTCGTCTCATTTTATGCATCCTTTCATGGCGTGGCATTTTCTATGTCGAGTGGTGTATATACATCGGTTTCCATAAATTAAGGAACAATTTGAAAACCCGTTGGATCTGCTACATGTGAAACGGAAGATAAGTGTATATAAACACTATGCGTGTAAGAATAATATTTGAAAATTGGAATAAAACTTTTAATTCCCAATACAGACAAGTGGTAAAAAGGTGAAAGTCAACTGAAATAGCCCAAGTGGTTCAATAGGAGTGTGGTCACTTCTTACCACTATGCACCATGCAGCGATGTCTCATGCTGTTGGTAAGACTGACCAACAGTACTGTGGGTAGTAATATCCATTGCTCTTTCAGAGCATGTCTAAACTCCCTTTGGCTTGAAGAAGAGGGATTCTCGGCAGTAATTTGTATCCCAAAAGCATCTCATTCATACTCTGTCTGATTTAAGTCAAGAGATTGGGCTGGCCACTCCATACTATACATTTAATATTTTTGATTGTGTTAATACACTGTAGCCGTCCCGTGGCCGAGTAGTTAGCGAGCTTGGCTACTGATCTAAGGGACCTGAGTTCAGGCATGGATGTTCGTGTTGTTTTCTGTGTTTTCTGCTGAGGTCCTGCCATCCTCTCAGATCTACTGTGGCATATAAACTGACAGGTTCTTATCAGACCTTTGTGGCAAGCAGCTGCTTGAGGGGGTATTTATTTATTTTTTTTAATGTACTGTGGAGCATAAGAAAGCTAAATGCAATTAATTCAGCATTCATTAAAGAGAAAAGCCTAACGCAAAAAAAATTAATAATTTCCGAAGATACAAAACTTGTTTCTCTAACTATGTAATCATTTTTCCGAAAATTAGTTTCTATAAAATATATCTTATCAAATGTTCTACTGCGAGTGCTTTCGATCAACCTAAATTAGATCCTTCCAACCAGAATTAGGGAAGAGACACTAAGTAAAAAAAACCAGATATTTTGAAGAGCTGCATGAAAAATTCTCTACGCTTAAAAATGAAAATGTATATTTCTAATGAGTGGGGGGGGGGAACAATTTTTAATCAAGAAAATATCTTGATTAAAACACAAAAACAAACATTTTTAATCAGTATTATGAATTGGCAAGTATCGTTTAGTTATGTACCTAAAAATGTTTGGTCAAAAAAAATTAGGAATGCATGAGTCAGATCCAGTACATTGAAGATTTCTTTTGTGAGTTGCATGTCCTTTTGCAATAACGGGCCTTAACTGTTATGTAGAGTTTGAATATTTATATTCTTTGATCTTATTAGAATAAGGATGAGCCAAACGGACACTTGTTAAGAATATCAGCGCTATCCAGCGGGAGAATTAGTAAGCTCAGTTCTCCAGTTGTATGTTGTGTAACACGTGGCTACTTTGTTTATGAAACCAACTTTTATCTAACGCGAGGTTTGAAAAGCTTTTCAGGTAAGCTTTTGTCTAACCAATATTGCCTCCCGAAAAACACGTTATTTTTATCGTAAGCTATAAGTAATATAATTTTGAAGTAAAGAACTTCGAGCTTCATCAAAAATAATCGTAAACATTAGATACAGGAAAAGTGTTTTGAATGGAACCTCCGCTGCCATCTATTAACATTTAAGGGAACTTTTTAAAATACTTACAACAAGAGGTAGGTGGACATATATTGTTACAGACAAAGGACGCTATGAAATTTTATGCCTTCTTTATGATTAAATTTTCCTATTTAATCCTTTTAAGTTTTTTTTTAAATATAGAATTCAGAGTTTATGATGTATTCATTTCGTTACAAATACCAACTGTTTTTTTATAAAAGTAAAAATTTAGTATTTTTCTATTTGTATTGTATAACATAACAACTTTCTAGGAGTTCCTTGATACAGGCTTTCCTAATCAACACTTGAAAAATCAGTAAAAAGTAGGGATTGTGTAACTTTTTTTAAAAACAGGATTCAAGAGAAAAGGGGAACAGGTGAAGGCAAAGAATTAAAAATCAAAATTGAAGTAAAATTAAATTTAAAAGAATTAAATTTTTATAGTTGATAAAAAATAAATTTTAAAAATAAACTTAAAAAATCAGTTTTTAGATTTTTTTAAATTTAAAATCAGAAATGAAGAAAATTTTTCTTTTCTTCCTTTTAAAAATTAATTATATTTTTAATTATTAAACTTAAATTATTTGGAGTTTTGAAAGGTTAAAAAAATGTGGTTGATCAAATTGTATAAATTTATTAAAATTTTCTCTTTTGTTTTAAATGAGGTTGAAAAAATGGTTTAACCATTCAAGAAAAAAAAATATTTTTTATTTATTTTTAGAATTATTTAAATTGTTGAGCGAAGATTATTTAGAAGTTTCCTTTAGCAGTTTAAAGTCCTTCAAATAAAGGAGAGGAGAGATTTTAAAGTTGAGAAAAAGTACAGTTGATCTTGTTATTTTTAAATCTTTATAATTGGAAAGTTTTCAAGAAAATGGTAAAATATAATATGAGTTACTACAATTATTAAATAATAATTAAAATTGTTTTCTTTTAAATTCTTCTCCAGAGGCCTGGTTCTGTGAGGAATTAAAATTATTGATTAAATTATTATATTTATTATTAAATAAACCGTCCCGTGGCCGAGTGGTTAGCACGCTTGGCTACTGATCTAATGGGCAAGCAGCTGCTTGAGGGGGTATTCATTTTTTTAAGCATTATTAAATATGAATTAAGAAGTTGAACCCTAAAAATTCCCAGATGATTTGTTCGTACCAGGTGCGGTACATAACGAAATAAGGCCTACAGATGAATCATATATTAACAAGGACCATCTCTAACGAAAAATTTTGCATTTAAAGAGGCTAAGTCATCTTAAATACGCCGAATTCTAGCTTTGACGACTTAGCCCAGTTGTTCGTACGAAACTAGAAATAAAAGAATATTAGGAAAAATAGCAGTTTTATCCAGGGTCGGATTTAGGAAAAAGGAGATCCCACTCCTTCCCCCTTTGACATGGCAGGTAAGGTTAATGGAGACAAAAATTATTAAATTTATGAATTGTTTTCAACATTTTGCAAGAAATTATTCAGAAATCTCTAAAACGGAGGGGGAAATTTTATACTGTGATGGAAATTCAGTCTCTTACCTCCTCCCCTTCTACTTTTTCCAGCTCGATTGAGTTTCTTGACCCCCTTCCCCCCCCCCTTAATTTTTTTCCTGGATCCTAGCCGGTTTTATCTGATCAAGGATTTGTCCAGAGTTAGAAACAAATGAAGAAAGTAGCAGGCGCATGAAAATCGGAAGAAGCCAAGAAAAACAAGTAGAGTGTCGTAGCAACATTTGCAGTACGTGTAAAAATCTGAATAACGAAGACGGCTCAATGGCTAGAATGTTTACCGTGGTATCAATGTGAGCTGTGTTAAAGAGTGACGACAACCCATATTTTGTTTGCAACAGATGTGCAACTGATTGATATCAGTGAATGAAACTGAAATGTCTGTTTCCTCTTGTGTAGCGTTTTCTCCATCCTGGCGGGGAAATGGATATCACTTACAGATTTTTTTAATTGTTATTAATCTAAGATACTTGAACCACAAAAGAATCATATTTTTAATTTCAGTGTACAATACATTGAGTTTGAAACTATTATAATATGCAAATAAAAATGACAATGAAATTTTGATTAATTTGTTGATTTTTCCTTATGGTGTCTGTTTACACCTATAAGCAACTATTTTATTGTTTCCTATTAACGTTTTTATCAGTAAATCTTTTCTAGGTGGGTTTTTATTTTGCATATATTTAAAAATAACTAAAGCAATAATCTTTGTCTAGACTCAATAGCATAATAATCATTCCAAATTAGTTTCAGTAGAATGTAATATCCAAAATACATGCAAATAAAAATATTTTGGAAATAAAAAGATTATATACGAAAAGAAGCCATTTTTTACAATATTTGAATTGCTCCAGAATTTGAAATAATCAGTTCATTTCGTCTTTAATAGATAAATTAGGCAAAGGTATTTTGCAACTCGAAACAGTTTGTTAGGTGTTATACATTTTTTGTTGATAAGCAATTCATACTGTTATTTAAAAAATCTGATATTCCGAATTGCTGTTTAGAAAACTTCTTATAAATACCGGGTTGTTGTGGGAATTATAAATCATCGATAAGAGAATATTTTTGGGTTCCTTCAATAGCAATAACTTATCAATCGATGGATTAAGGTTATTCCTCGAAAAGATTTAACATTTCCCGAATATTCCAAGGTAAGAGTTAGTTATGATTTATAACTCATTTCATACATGAATGATCTTATGCAATTTCCCTTTTCACTGCGCATATCCTTATTTCATAATCTTTATCATCAAATTATTCATCCCTCCCGAAAATTTGCCTATCTCCGATGACCGATGGCCTCTTGAGATTTACATATCTATGCTTCCATTCGGGGCGGGGGTGGCTCAGTCGGTAGCGCGCCAGGCTCGTAATCTGTAGTTCCCAGGTTCGAGTCCCAGCTGGGTCAGCGTTGAGATTTCTCTCCGCAAAATTCCCCGCCCTGCCCGCGGTCAGTAGGGGACACCGATGGGCTTGGAAAGGCCGCCGTCCGTCAGATGGGACGTTAAGCCGTGGCCCGTGTGCGGGAGAGCCATACCCTGTGCACGTTAAAGAACACGCTGGATGGCCTTGACGGGAGGCTACCATCTGTCTCCCAACAGCTGTTCCCCTCCCCCAACCTTCTCTGAGCCTTTGGGGTCCTTGTGGCCTGGCCATTTAGCCCATGGTGTGCAAAAAAGTGCCGCTCAGAGGTAAAACAACCCAAACAACAACCCAACTCTGCTTCCATTCCTTCTTCGTGTTGCGATTTCCACATCGTTACTGATCAGAGTGTTCGATACGTTGATGAAGCATTCATCCTCTTCCTTCTGCTCAGATCTCGCCTTCGCCACAGATTTTTCTCTACGTTGCATTATACTGACAGGCTCTTGACAGACCTCTGTGGAAAGCAGCTGCTTGAAAGAGGAACTTTTCTTAACATAGCTTCTAATATTTTACACTGCTCAATGTGGAAATCGCAACCCCGCGAAGGAAGTGATGTATACGCAGGAAACTGACAGGACAGAGCTATTAAAGTAGATGTGCAAATGATCAAAAAACGGAACTTGAGAATGCAAGGTACATGCGTTTATTGCAGATTCATCAGTATATTGGATGGTTATACATCGGATGGTTATACAAGACTGTACATGCCTCGGCATTCCATCAATCAGATAGCTAATGGTGTCCTGAGGTATGGTGTTCCAAACAGCATCCGATTGGGCACGAAAAGTACCAGATTCATCGCCAGAGGAAGCTGGCAAAGGTGGAAACCTATAAGATCCCACACATGCTCAATGGGCGACAAATCTTGGGAGTATGGCAGCCATGGGAGAATGTCCATACCTTGGAGATTGTCCGTCATTACACCTGCAGTGTGTGGATAGTTCCTGCTGGAGCAGTTCAGGCATGGTAGTAAGTAAGGGTCATGCCACCGGATTAATGATGTCATCGATGTAACATCTCTCCGTTAGTGTGCCAGAAGAGGTGTCTGTCCGCTATATATGATGCCACCCCATACCATTGCTCCATGGTGGGGAGCCGTATAGCGCCTAATAGAATAGGCTTCCTCATGTGATTGACGACACCAACACCATGCGGAGAAACAGCCATCTGGTATGCCAAAATAGGATCGGGACTCGCCTGTGAACAACTCTCCTCCATTCCATAGTTCAATGTTGCCTTGCTTAAGACCAGTGGAGATGGAGTAACCAATGATGTTCCTACATCGGTGTATGCCACAATGGATGTCTCGCTCTCATTCCTGCATAATGCAAGCGTTGTCTAATGGTTTGCATGGAGACTACATTACCCGAAGTGGTCCGCAAATCACAGAAACACAGTCGCTGTGGTGAAAGTGTCGCGAATAGCCCTCCTATGGAGCATGCGATCTTCATGTCCTGTGGAGTGGCGTGCTGGTCCCGTACCTCTCCTTTGTGTCATTTGGTGCTCCATGATGTTCCGTGAGATGCACCATTGCACTGTGCTCACATTTTACCCCACACGTGCAGTGATCGCTTGAAAGCTCAATCCGAGCTCTCGGACATCGACGATTCACTCTTCCTCAGAAGGTATCAGTTGCACCTGCCTACGTCTCCAAGGCATGTTCCAGACAGTTTAACAGCATGCACTCCAAATAGATCACGTGGATCCCCGCGCAAAATAAAGAGAAGCAAACAATGCTCTGCTGCTCAATAAAAACAAGTTAAATGGTTCCACAGATAAATAAATATCTTTTTCTGTCTTATGTTAGTTTAAAGAAGAAATCATTTGCAGTCTAGGAAGTGATAACCTGTCAGTTAAAGATGAATTAGCAATAATTAAAAAGGAATTGTCTGCTGTTGTTATAAACAAACTGACCGAGGTTAAAAAGTCTGCAGAGTATTCTTCAAACAAAATTGATGACTTTAATATAATTATAGAAAACCTTTCAAGATATGTTACTAATGTAAAAAAAGAATCAAATATTTACGAATAGAATTAATTCATTAGAAGTATCTGTGACTAAACTAAAATCTGATATAATGGATTTACAACAAGTCTGAAGAAATATGAACATCGAGACTGTAGGACTGAAAGAAACATGTAACGAAAATCTGCTGGGAAAGCTCAAAAAAAATTGGTGACATGTTAAAGATTTCTAATGGTAGTAAGGAGATACAAGTTGCACATAGATTGCCATGAAGAAATAAAAATAAACCACGACCAGTAATCGTTAAATAGGATTACCGATTAAGCAGAAAAAAACGGTTCAAGCATCAAAACTACAAAAGAATCTTAATAAAATACAAATAACTAGAATCGATAGCGAAAATTATGTTTACATAAATGAACATTTGATTCCAGAACTGAAACAACTTTTTTATGAAACTAAAAAGTTTCAACGTAAAAATGGGTTTAAATATGTATGGACTAGAGAAAGCAAAATTTTCCAGCGACGTAATGATATCACTAATACGTGTCAAGACAATGCAGGATCTAGCTAAAATTCAACTTTAACACTGAAAAATGAATAAAAATTGTATAAATTTAGAACTTTACATAACTATGATAGTACAAAATAATATATAGTGCTAAAGCACATTGTAACGAACTTTTTATATATTTAGAAACTTTGTACATAAAGCCTAAAATTATTACTTTAACAGAAATTTTGATATATTCTTATGAAGTATATCAGTACAATATAAATGGTTTCAAACGTTTTTCATACTGTAGAGATGACGATAGAGCTGATGGTATATTAAGTTCAATATGATATAACTGCTATACAACAGAGCATTCAAATGAATACTGCAGATGCTGTTATATTACATATTCTCTGTTTATCACCAAACCTACTCTATTACCAGCCCTAATGAATGCCTCATCAACAGCCCTAATGAACGAATTCATCTCATCAACATCAGTTGGCAGGTCAACAGGGCCAAATCGTCTGCATAACATGTTGGCAGGCCAACAGGGCCAAATCGTCTGCATAATCTAAATCAGAAATTTTAAAATCTCTAGACCATTTAAGGCCAAAATTTTTCCCTTGGAAAGAATTTCGCATAACATAATCAATAACCAAACTAAAGAGAAAAGGAGACAAAATGCAGCCTTGTGTAACTCCACTAGCAATGCTAAACCAATCTCTGCAAGACCTACCAACTCTCACACACGACTCAGTGTTATTTATTATAGGGAGCTCTCATTACACTAACTTATCAGGTATTACATATAATCAACCACAAATTATGTCGATCAACAGAGTCAAAAGCCTTTTGGAAATCATAATCTAGTCATAAGTTCATATAAAGTAACTTAAAAAGTAAAATAAGATACAACGCTGTATGGTGTGAAATTAAAAAAAATGTGATCAAGCATTAAAATTTTATATTTAATTTGTTAATTTAAAAGTACTTTATTTGGTGGAAGATTAAGTAGTTGAAATTGAAAGAAATCGATGATTTTATCACAATTACGAAAATATTTTGGGATACATGTTATCTCAGTCGTTGCCAAATGATTATGCTGCTGTCAGGAATAAGTTGTGTTTAAAAAAATGATAAAATTCCATAAAAATTATATAGCAGGGACGTAAGAGGTGTATGAAAAAATTGAAGATCTGTAGGTGTGTATGAAAGAATTGAAGTGGTATGTGGTGTAAGAAATATGTGGTGAACGGAGGTGTATGAAGAATTGAAGAGATCTGACTGGAGCCTGTCAGATTTATATGCCATAGTAGAAGGTCTGAGAGAATGGCAGGCCATCAGCAGAAGAACGACACATACATCCATGCCTTACCCAGGGCTCGAACCCAGGTGCCTTAGATCAGTAGCCAAGCGCGCTAACCACTCGGCCACGGGACGGAACCTTACGGAAAAGGAAAGAGTAAAATATTTCAAATAACCCATTATATTCTTTTCCTATAAGCTTGAAAAATTTAGTTTTTTCGTTTTCTTCATTTATAATATTACTATTTACCTGTTTTCATTGTTACATTTTCGCTTCTTATTTCATTAACTGGTTCTGGAGTGGTTTAACGTTCTCTTAGTGGCGCCATCTCTCGTCATAAAGGAGAAAAATAGTTCTCTTAATTCTGTAAACACAAAAATTCACTTTCAAAATCGCTTCTTCCACTTTCCATTTCACTACAGAGGAAAAGTAAACTCGATGTGAATGGCGTCAGAAATTCCGTAACTCAAAAACCAAGCAAAAAATCGTTATTTACTGGAAATTGGAAATGGGGTTGGTTTAAAGTGCAATATTTAATGTTTCAAGTTTGAACCATTTAATAAAATCAGAGTAAGAAAATTTGCTTATTGTGTATTTCGCCCACCCAATTTGTGGACTATTCTGCAAATTTCCCATTTTTCTGACGAAGAGACCGCAATCAAAAACTGATACTTATTGCAGGTAAAGCTCAACAAGAGAAAGTGAAACAAAAATTTTGACGTCTTCAAATTTATTTCCTCTTACATAAATCGGAATCAAAAACTGAATCTTAAGCATTTTTCGAATTTATTTTTAACTTTGAAATTACGTAACTATAAAGCAAGTGGTAACGCCCAAGCGATTGTTACTGTATTTTAAGTAGGTCTGTAAGATTAAGTAGAAAATTGCAAAATTTTAAATTTAAACCTTTTTGGCGAAATTAGATTTGAAAATGAGCTTTATTTTCTTTTTTTTTTTTTCAAATTTGAAATGTCATAACTCTAAAAACAAGAATAAGATAACACTATAGTTTTTAGATTAAAGCATAGATTAAAGCCCCAAATTTAGCATTTTAGATTTCCCTGTTTCCTGAAATATTATAGAGTGAAATATGGATGGGAAAAATCACGTTCCCTAAATGACCCTAAAATGTTCCTGGATCATAAATACCTCCTCAAGCAGCTGCTTGCCATAGAGGTCAGTTTATACGCCATAGTAGAAGGTCTGAGAGAATGGCGATATCTCAGCAGAAAAATAACTCATACATCCATGCCTTTCCCCGGTTTCGAACCCAGCTCCCATAGATCAGTAGCCAAGGTCTCACAAAGATAATTTTTTTTCTTCTTAATATCTGAAGCGATATTTATTCCAAGACAATATATCAAAAATGATTCGAAACACTTTAAGCATCTTGTTTTTTTGTTTTAATGGTTTCATTATTTCTTCTGATTAACAACATATGGCTAAAGGCGCAAATTCTTAAAACTCGTATTTTAGGTCATCCCGGCCATTTCGGAGCCTAAGTTCATGAATAAGTTTTAAAAAAATGTAATAAAACATTTTAATCGCTCATTTCCGTAAAACTGCTAGGGGAAAACTATGATTGTTTGGGTTGTTTTACCCCTGATCGGTACTTTTTCGCACACCATGGGCTAAATGGCCAGGTTAAAAGGACCCCGAAAGCTCAGAGAAGGTTGGGGGAGGGAACCCACTGACAGCTGTTAGGAGACAGATGAAAGCTTCCCATCAAGGCCATCCAGCATATTCTTTAACGTGCACAATCTTGTACAGTCGCTCAAAAAAGTATCCGAACACTATGGTTGATTACAGAATTCAGAAAAAATATCTGCAACGATTTTTTAGAAATTAGTGATCTGGCAACCTTTGTGTCACGTGACACAAAGGTTGCCAGATCACTAATTTCTAAAAAATCGTTGCCAAATATTTTTTCTGAATTCTGTAATCAACCATAGTGTTCGGATATTTTTTGAGCGATTGTACACGGCGCTACGGTTTGACCTCTCACACGATAAGCGGAAGATGGCTTTACCACTTGTGTCTCGTCCTCACCGAGGGTAAGACGGGAGTTAGCGGAAATAAATCTGAACGCTGATGCAAGTGAGACTCGAGCTTGAGGACCTTAGATTTCAACCGGGTTTCTTTATCCACCCCTATGAAAAATTCTGAAAAAATATAAATTGCTGCCGAGACTGTATTTGGTAAAAATTTCATGGCAGCTGCATTTCCAGAGGCAGGGGGAATATGGATAGCAAATTTATATGTTTCAAGAGTACATGCAATGTTAATGGAAGTCTATTAGCATTATTACCAATTCCTAAGGGTTTCCCTTCTTGTCTTCTCCTTGCACCCTCCATCTTCTTACATCCTTGGTGATAAACAGTGTTCAGTGAAGACAGAGAGACTTACGAAGTGAAATGAAACTAGGACGCATATCGCCTCTGGCGCATATGAAAATCTCGTTTTCAAAGAGAAAGAAGTTTTTCCTTTACCTACTGTTTCATTCCTTAAAAGTTTTAATTTGAGCTAGCGATTGATGGGGAAAAATGCAAATAATATTTTTTTAGTAATTATACAACATAAAAGTATTCGTCTTCAAATTCTTAAATCTAAAAAGTTGCATATAACTCTGTCCAAAAAGTGGTAGATTATTGTCGTCGATGGAATATCTCTTAAAAACTACCACTAATATTTCAAATTTTTATTTAATATATAAATTATTTGTAAAACGATAACAGTTCTCCTGTTTTATCGTGTAGTGATCTGTAATGATATACGTATATATTAAAATAACTAAGTATTTGAAAGATGCGAATTATAATATTTCATTAGTACCAATCAAACTAAAATAAACTCTAATTATCGTTTTCATTGTTCCCGATCGAAACTTAATGAGGTTCATATTCCACCACCAGAATTTCATATTTCTATCATTAACACCTCGTTGCAATATTCGTTAAAATTTTCGAATTTTCAATCTTTTTCACCGTTAGAAGCACAATAGTGTTCGAAAGATTCGAAAAGTGCGAATCATAATATTCTATCAATCTAACCCTAAAAAGATTTTTTTAGTTTATCTTTAAATACAAACAATTATCTGCTAAAACAAAAAACTGTGTTTTTCCACCGCTCTCTGTCTAAGAGGTCAATCCATTGTTGCCAATGGAAACATCATGGCGTTCATATTCCCCTACCAAAATTTAAAATTTCTAGTTTAAATACGTCGTTTGCAATATTTGTTTCAAAATTTTCCACCGTTAGAGGGCGCAATTATATATTTTGGAAGATTTAAAAAAATATATTATAATATAGGAATACATAAAAATAATATTTTGTCAATTCCTATCTAGCCCAAAAAGTTTTCATTTATCTCTAAAAACAAACAATTATCTGCTAAAACTAAAAAAGGTGTGTTTTCCACTCCCTCTGGGTCTAAGGGGGTCAACTCATTGTTGGAAATGGAAACTTCGTGACCTTCGCATCCCACCACCAAAATTTCACATTCGTAGCGTAAATACATCATTTGCAATATTCGTTTGTAATTTTGAAATTTTTAAATTTTTCCACCGTTAGAGGGGGTAATTATAGATTTAGAGAGATTCTGAAAGTGCATATCGTAATACTTCATCAATTCCTATTTTAACACATAAAGAATTTTTAACTTGTCTCTGTAAACAAAAAAGTTCGATGTCTGCAAACAGACAGACGACAAAAGCGTTTTGATCTCGTTTTCTTTGAAAACGAGATAAAAAGAGCAGAAATTTAGTGTCGGTTTGCTTTCTGTAACTGTTCAATGTAGCTTATCGTATGAGAATAATAATTTAAAAATTCTTTAAAGGCATGTTCTTGTTTTGAGATTTTATTTTTTATTCGTATCTGTTGCATGAAAGTGAAATTCTCTCTCTGAAAGTGAACACCCACTCGACGGATGGCATTGCAAAAAATCGAAAACGATTTCAAAGCAGTCGGTAGCGCACAAGGCTCGTAAATTGCAGTTCTCACATTTCAGTCTCACCTACACCAGCGTTCAGATTTATCTCCGCAAAACTCCCCCCCCTCCCTGCCCATGGTCAGTAGGAAAACCAATAAGCTTGATAAGGCCACCGTCCGTCGGAGGGGCATTAAGAGTGGCCCGTGTGCAGGAGAACAATAACTCTGCTAAATTAGATGCTAGATATTCTAATTTTCTCGTTTCTTCTCAATCCCAGGATTGAAACTCGTGCAATCTCAGAAACCAGGAATTTCCATAATTCAGTTAAAATCCTTTTTTTTTTACATTTACATTTCGTTTGCAACACATAGGACAGAGAAGAACCTTAGGAGATACTTCTACGTTTTTCAGTCCTTCTCGTACAGAACATTCCCTGCTAAGACCATAGTCACTGACGATCACTGCTTCAGTTAGAGCTAACCGGGTGTTTCCGAAATGTCTAGTAAAACTTTGGGGGCGTGTTCTATTGCGTATAGTGATGAAAAAAGTTCCTATGAATTTTGGGCCAGAAACGTTTCCCTTCCGAGTTATAGCACATTTCGAGGGTGCATTTCGAGAGTGCATGCAATGAAGCCTGTTAAAAGGTACGATGCTCTAAATCTGCATTATTTGCATGTCTGACCAACTGCAAGCGCTCCCGATTTCAATCCACTGAATTTCTTCATATGGCGACACGTTAATAGTTAACGCCTGCATATGCGTCCTAATGACGTACAGGATTTCACCTACAATAATTTCTTGAGGAACACATCTATCGTGTTAGTTGGGGACACGGGTATACAGCTGATTTTTATACAGCGACTGACAGGTGATCACGCTAATTCTAACTATGCTTCAGAAGTAGTAGAGCTCTTAAAATTTGCAACTAGGGTAGAGTAAGTCGGATTTCCGAAAAAAATCCGAATTTTGATATCCGGCATGCTCTTTAAGGCTAAATAAAAATCAAACTTAATCTGAACATGCTAAAAACCACGAAAATTATTTCCTAGAAGTATTTCGAATCCTACATCTTAGAAAAGTACAAAATTCCCCCCCCCCAACTCACCCCTATTTTTTTTCTAATTCCGGACCTGGCTCAGTGTATATAATCTATAATCTTGTAATATGAACAAAAGACCATCTTCTCTAATTGAAAGTCCTTATATAAACAACAGGCTATGGGAAAGGTTCCGAATAGCAAATAATGTTGTCAGTAGACCTTGGACCTTGAGCTGTGTCTCACAAGGATCAATAACAGCAAATGATGACATGCATTTTCGTAGAGCTCAGAAATAATCCCAGAAAACTGGTTCAAGTGCATTCTCACCTCCGTGGGCAATGAAACCTTGATTTCAACCTCCACCATTAGCAGGATGCTCCATGAAAGTGGTCTTTAATCTCGCCGACTTATTAATCTCACTTCATAGAAGGAAAGGACTGAACTGGGCCGAACAGAGAGCATCGATGTAGAATAGATCGAGGATCAATGGTGCTCAGTACCTTTTACTGATGAGTCCAGATTTGATCATCAAACGACTCAAGACGGATACTGATCTGCAGAGAACAAAGGAGAGGTCATCATCTATCAAACAGTTTTCGTTTGATAGGTTCTGGTATAACATTTCCCTGGTAGGAAATGTTTCCCTGGTAGGTTTCTGGTATAACATTTCCCTGGTAGGAAATGTTATACCAGAATCGGCCGACTGCCATTCGTCCTTTCGGTTTGTATGTCTGAGGTTACCTGTGGGACAATAGCATCGCACAGTCGATAGCGAAGCCACTTCCACCTTGGTTCACTGTTTCCCCTCCCTGTGATTTCTCTTTTTGCAGGACAGGGAAGGCCTTTACACTCGATTGTGTATATCAGCAAATCTTTTCCAGCTATCGTGCTGAGCACCTGGACTTCTTACCTGTCTTCGCAGATGGCTCGAAGTCTGGTACATCTGTGAGATCAGTCATGGTCTGTTGTGATGTAATCATTGCAGACCAGATCCCACAGCAGTGTTCCATCTTTACTGCAGGGTTGCATGCTATCAGTCTTGCCTTGGACTACATAGCAGCTAAGCATCATCGTCGGTGTATCCTCTACACCAACTAGCTAAACTCGTATAGGCTTTGATCTCGGTGAGGCATTGGCCACATCCTGTTCTTTCAAATATCTGCCAGCTGCTACATCGTCTGGCAGCCACCACCACCGTTCTCTTCTGTTGGGTGTCCAGGCACTTCGGGATCATGGGCAATGACTTGGCAGATGCTGCTTCCACGTCAGCCATGCCCCTCTCCGACTTTCCACTGCTGGTTCCATACTTGGACTTCCGGCAGCGTTTTTTCATCGAGCATCGTTTTGTCACGTGACACGAAGGTTGCCAGATCACTGATTTCTAAAACAATCGTTGCCAGATATTTTTTCTGAATTCTGTAATCAACCGTAGTGTTCGGATACTTTTTTGAGTGGCTGTACAGTGGCAGAGATCTTGGTCTGAACAGGTTGGTAACAAGCTTTTTGAGATCAAGCCCATTGTCGAACCGTGGAAGTCTTGTTTTCGCAGGAATCGCAAAGAGGAAGTTGTACTTGCTCGGTTCCGCTTAGATCATTCGTTTATCACTCATTCATTTCTTCTTCAGGCAGATGACGAACCTAAGTGTGAGTTTTGTGACATCATTTTAATTATTAAACATATTTTAATCGCTTGTCCTGCTTTTATGCTTAAACATTGTATATATATTTTACTTCCATAATTTTACGGCCGAGCCTCTTACTCTCGGCCATCTTTTATCTGATGACTTTTTTTACCATCTGTCTTTGCCTTTTTACGTTTTACAGGTTATTTGAGCAGACTGTGATTTTATGGCTTTATATGTTTTACCCTGATTATCCTGGTCTTGTACACCCGGGTTCATTTTATCTTTTTGTATGTGTATAGGTTTTGTCTCTTACATTGACACTTTTTGCTTTTAACTTTGATTGTGGGTTTGTCTGTCATTTACTCTCTTTTTTTTATCTTGTTTGGCGCATTATGGCCCTGTTACCCATGCACCATAAAACCCAAACAACCAACCAAGCAACCAACCAACCACTTTCATATTTCCATTGGACTATACATTGGGATTATAACGATAAATTTTGGGTTTCTTAGCATTTTCCGCATATTGATGTTTAGCGAATAACGTATATGCAGGCACTGATCTAGAACAAAACTGATTGGCTGACACTGGTGAAGGCTCGTAGCATAAAAAACTGCTGAAAACAGTCTTTGATATGTTGAGACCACTTGCAAGGTAAACTCTATATCTGAGGTTAGTTTGCCAATATTTTTCTCTAATGTAAGTTCGGTTGGTTTGTTTCGCCTCTCTTTTTCCACACAATGGACTAAACAACGAGGTCACAAAGACACAGAGAAGATTGGGGGACTGTAATTCACTGGACAGCTTCTAAAAAAAGGAAGCCTAACATCAAGGGCATCCAGCATTATGTGTCTAGTGGCTCGAGCTTGAACACTGTATGACCCTCCTGCATAAGGGAACTTGGCTTTACCTCCCACCAGATGGACGGTGGCCTTTTTAAGCGCATCAATGTCCCTTTTCTGGCCGAGGGTACGGTGGGGTTTAGCGGAGAAAATTTTAAAGCTAGTACAGATTGGGACTCGAACCTAGGAACTGTAGATTATGAGACTGGGGCTCTACCAACTGAACCAATCTCAGTGGTCGGAGTAGCGTATATCAAGTGGGTGAGAACTGATCGTGAAGTGTATCGAAATGGTTCTCTTTAGTTCTCTAAGATATGAAATTTACATAACATGATTAACTTTTGTCTTGGCCGAATGACTAGTTTGTTTGGCTACTGATCGAAGGGAACTGGGTCGAAGCAAGGTCCAAGGCCCGATGTTTTCTGTCTTCTCTTGTCTTTCTGTTGAGGTCTTGCCTTCTTACTGATCTTCTCAATGGCGTTATTATACTGACGGGCTCCTCTCAGACAAAATTTTCCCTTAAGCAGCTGCTTGCCATAGAAATGGCAAGCAGCTGCTTAAGGGAAAATTTTTCTGTTATAAATCTAAGTTAATTACTTGAATCAAAACACCGAGTTTTATTTTATGCAGAAATCTGAAAATATGTTGGCTTTACATAAAACATGCGGGTTCTAAAAATTTTAAATTATTACAAAGGCCAGAAAATCTTCAAGCTGAGGCATTAATCTGAAATCAAAATTTAAAAGTTTAGTAATTGCAATTAATGGATTTTAATGAAAGGGCTCTCGACACATTCCTTGAGGGAGGAGAGGGCGTTTTTTTTCCGGTACGCCATCTGCTCTGATTGCATGCAAAAGAATAATAAAGAGACAAAAATCATTATAAGATCTTAATTTCTATTTTTTACGCTCTAGAATTTTTGGAACGAAAATATGTATCGACAATAATAATTATTCATAGCGAAAACGGTTTTAATTTTCTTTTCGCCTTTCCTTTCTCAATGACATTGGTTCAGATTGCATTGTCTCCTCACAGATGGCAGCACTTGAGGATCCACGAGCGAACCATTTCTGCTGTTCTGCTGTCGTTGCTAAGAGACGAAACAACTCGGCCTCTGACTCATTTCCCATCCAAGCGTACAACAGATTTTCCTCCCAATGTTTTCGCTATTTAACAGGAATTACTAAAATTGTAAACGAATACTCAGTTTAATTTTAAGGCGAGCCTGGACAAGATTTCGATCATCGTAATCCGCCGATGGACCGCTAAGCAAATTTAGATGCATCGCCATTGCTTACGAGAATAATATATATTTTTTGTAAAAAGAGTGCAATTGTTGAAAAAGTCAAGTTAATACCTATTGAAACGACATGTTGACTACAACAGTCGTTTCAATAGGTATTCATTTCAATTTCAAGCTCACATGGACATTTCATTGGACTCATTCAAGCATATCAATTTCAAGCTCACATGGACCCCGAAGGCTCAGAGAAGGTTGGGGGAGGGGACCCACTGAAACAGCTGTTGGGAGACAGATGGTAGCCTCCCGTCAAGGCCATCCAGCGTGTTCTTTAACGTGCACAGAGTATGGCTCTCACGCACACGGGGCCACGGCTTAACGTCCCATCCGACGGACGGCGGCATTTCCAAGCCCATCGGTGTCCCCTACTGACCATAGGCAGGGCGGGGAATTTTGCGGAGATAAATCTCAACGCTGACCCAGCTGGGAATCGAACCTGGGAACTACCGACTGAGTCACCCCCATCCCTACGGCATGTACTGTGGATGCACATCATATTTCATGTAGAACAGACAGTTAAGTTTGAAAAGAGTTTTACAGAAGTTGAAGATGTTTTGAGCGACTTTATGGGTGTACAGAGTGAGGGTGTCGGCTGGGATTGCAGTGATTAGTTCCTTTTTTGTGAATAATTAGAATGACTTCGGTTGCTTAAAAAATGTTCTTCTTATAAAACATTTTATATCGATTTTTGGTTTAAATTTTAATTTCATGTTTAATTTGATTTTAAGTTTTGCTATGAAGAAAACATTGTAATATTCAGGTTTCGAGTGTTATGTGACATTTAAAGATTGACACTACTAACACTCGGCAACACACAAAAAAAGACTTTGAAATGAAAATAGACTCTGAACACGAAAATGACAATAAAATTTGTCGATTGGCTCTTGTTTAGGAGAGACAGAGATGGTTATGCATAAACGACTCAGTCCACATTGAATACATAGCAACTCTGCATTTTAAACTCCATATTGCAACATATTGCGTTGTATTGCATCAGCCCGCCATGCACACAACCCCCGAAGATATCGCATCACTGTCTGATGCAATGTAGTTGAGTCATGACATCGCGGCTTTACGATCGCGGAGAAAAGATGATGCAATCGTTAGTTGTAAGCAACGTCTCGTAGGGTGAACAAGTCTTTTGAGCGACTCCCATTTACCCCTAAGCCCCCCCCCCCCAACAGGGGACCACCTTGACGTGGTGGGGGAGCTTGTGGCCCAGCAACGATCGAAGGCTCTGCTGACCGATTTGGGCCCCTGTTGGACAGAACTAAGACCACCCCGAGGTCGAAGGTATTGCTGAGCAGTTTAGTGGCCCGGTTGAACAGTGCTCAAGACCTCAACTCAGGGCTCAGTGGAGCAAAGTACAGGGCCTTGCTGAAACAAGTGGTTCCTCTAGTAGGCTAGGGTCGGTTTCAAAGCCTGGGTCGAACTAAGAGTCTCCACCTCGGGAGCCGAGCGAACTTGGTTCTATATATCTTTGTTCATGTCTAACTGGGGAACAGAGTAAATTTAGGTTTTGACCGATGGATGAGCTTTCCTTCTGTAGGAATGCTCGCCGTAGGACCATCAGGGATGAGATGCCCCTGACAGTAGATAGTACATGGCATTCCATACTGCTGGTGTCGAAAGGCGCAATCAGGGTTTGTCGTGTTTTGCTGTGGTTGTCACAGAAAATCAGAAACCTTTACCCCTAAATCATAAGTACAACACAAGTGATTATTGCAGTTTTAATCCAGCAGTAGCTTGTAACTGTGTTAATAGTGCAGATACATTTTGTTACATTTGCGGGGAAGTGATTTTTGCAAGCCAGAAAAGGGCCATCACTCCAATAGTGAAAGCAGCGTATGAGTTTTATTTTGGATGCAAGATCAAGAACAAGGACAAGGCCTTGGCCTCACACATATGCTGCAGTACGTGTGCAAGAGATCTTCCGAAGTAGCTGAAAGGCGAAAAAGTGGCGATGCCTTTTTCTGTTCCTATGGTTTGGAGAGAGCCAAGCAATCATGCAAATGACTACTATTTCTGCATGGTTCCACCTGTTTCTGGAGGCATCACAAGGAAAAAGAAGTGGACAATAGTGTACCAGAGTATACAATCTGCTCTCCGACCAGTTCCGCATGGTGAAGCCTTCCCGTTCCCGAACCTCCAAAAGAATTTTCGATCGATTCACACGATGAGGAGGGAGGCGAACTGGCGTCGGGTTCTCCGCAGCTTTCGCTGCTAATGATGATCCATACATCTGCCATGGTGCGTCATCTGTGCCACACATTCTCACCGAAGAAGAAATGAACGATCTTGTTCGCGATCTGGAGTTGTTTAAGGCCAAAGCAAAGTTACTCGGATCAAGATTTAAACAATGGAATCTTCTCAAGGAAAATGTCCAAGTGACTTCGCTTCGAACTCGAAATTCGAATGAGCAGTTTGCGCCTTACTTCAGAAAGGAAGATAACCTTGTGTTCTGTTCCGACGTAGATGTCGTTGTATCACAAACTTGTCTTTAAAGATCCACTTTTTCCATTCCCACTTCGATTTCTTCCCCGACAACTGCGGCATGGTTAGTGATGAGCACAGTGAACGTTTCCACCAGGACATTGCAACGATGGAGTGAAGGTGACTGATCCACTTCAATATTGGCTGACTGCTGTCGCCAGAGATGATCCTGAAGAGCTGCACAAGCCACAGGTAAAGCGACGTTGGAAGTAGAAGCGGAGTTTTACCGATACATGTCATATGTACGTATTACTCTATTATATAAGAAACTATAGCGGATTTCTCAGATATCGTGGCCAATTTCGCATTTTCGTTGTCATATTCATGTTCAGCACCTTGAAATCTGTAAGAAATGACTACTTTTATCTCAGAGGCATGACTTTTATGAAAATTTGTTGCCCAGTGTAATTAGTCATTTGTTTAGTAAATTTATTTCTGCATCAAATGATGAATACTTCAGGTTTCACTTATTTCTTCTAAATTATTTGCTTTATTATTTATAAATAAGTTCATTTATTATCTGTTTGGTCATTTCAAACTCACGCGGGTATTCTCAAGCAAAAAATAGCTAAAAAGCTGTAACACTACTTTCAAATCTAATGATATTATTAATTTCATTGTTACTTACAACTAATGCGATTTTTTTCAATTTTACAACCTTTATTTTGTGTATATTTTTGTCGAGTGGCATAACAATAGGGTAGCATAGGTGCCAAAATGCCACCGACTTAGACCTTCTCGGGGACCACGCCAAATCAAATAAAATGTATATTTTAATAAACTACTTCATCTAGAGCACATTTTTCTTTTTTCTTTCTTTTTTTTGATAAAAAAAATATATTTAATTAAGTAAAAAAAATTTGTCTCCATATTAACCGCAAAAGATGTGAAGACAGAGGGAGCCCATAAGTTTCCGAACGGGTTCTTCGGTTCTTTGTTATACCACAGTGTTTGTCCCTTATACAAGTAAAAATATAAATAATTGTGTGGTGGATCGCGGCTTTCTCGGAAAATTAGAAGTAGCTCTTGGTCTGCAAATTTCTGCCCAAGCCTGATTTAATTTAAACCAGTATCTGTCTTAGGTACAAGCAACTCAGGCAAGAGCTATCATCATTTTTGACATACAAAAACATATTCACAGAATCTATCGAGTCCAACTGAATCAGATTTTGTTGCAGAGATAATCATGCATCACGAAAGGTGTTCAAAAAGTAAACAAGTACCGAGATATTGAAGAGGCGGTTGGTGGGGGGGGGGAGCACCTAAGAATGCTTCTCGCCTGGGACGCTATTGGATCTCGGACCGTAATTGAAGTTCAACGATTCCATTTTTCATCCCGAAGGAAATAGTCCATTGGATTCTGAAGTCCCTTTTCACAGGAACAATTGTGCTTGGTCATCTCTGCGTTAGAAGATTTTCAGTTTGCTCTCAACCCCAGAGGAAGTGTGTTTTATATGTTTATTGTTAAGAATAAATAGCAACTCTGCAGAGAGAAATGGAAAATACCTTCCATATATATTAAAACGAGATTGTCCCTAAATATATCTCCAAAAGTATATGCGTCAGTATGAATCGTTTCATTTTTGAAATTGAAACTGAAGCATCAGATTGGGCTAATTTCTTTTACTCGCAAAACACACATCGGACTTCAAGCATTTTTAAAACTTCGACGGTTAAGTAGGCAATATACGCGGATGTTGATAAAGGTATGCGGATGGGAATAAGACCTTGCGAATGCGGGTGCGGATGAATTAGGACTTTTGCTATCCACGCTCTACAGATGATGCCAAGAAGCTCTATTCTTCGCAGTCTTAAATCGGCTCGGTTTCTTTTAGAACTCAAAAAATTAGAGCAAAGGAAGATCACAGAGGTTTGAAGTTTGATGTCTTAGGTCAGTTGCTGGAATCCCATGAAGAGTAGCAAATGGAACATCATCGGTTGCAGTTGAAATTGGGGGAGGGGAATAATTCTTCAGAAGCAACACTAAAATTTTCTCCAATAGCTGCATTTGTAAACGTTTTCTTTTCAGGCATATGAATGATAATTTTTCATAATAAAAAGCCAGTAATTTAAATGTAGAATTTAGAATTACTCTTCAGATTTCACACTGCAATCTCCAATTCGTAGATCATTTATGACACGAGTCGGTTTGCTCAAGCAGTGATGCACTGACCAACACTTGCAACCATTATGCAGAAGAGCAATCGTTACACGTCTTCCATTTGTGGCATAAATAATATGCTCCTGGAACAGGAAACGGAGAATGAATATTATGCGATGAAGGGTTACATACCGAATGGAATAATGGTGATTTCTAAATGAATTATCAAGGGGTAGATCACATGTTATAATAAAAAAAATTAAGCAGATTATCTATCTAAAATAGAGAGTTTGTTTGTTTTTCTGCCTATATTGATGTTTGGATGTCTGTTGTTCAACATCTCCTTCTAGACGATCAGAGCTACAATCACCAAACTTCGTCTAACTTCATCTCACCATAACTCAGTGCACTGTAAGGTTTTCGACTCCAAAAAATTTAGGCCCTCCCCCAAAAAGTGGATGCCAAAGTCTTTTTTTCATTGATAACTTGGCGCTTCGATAATGTACTACTCCATTCATAACTTTCGACTCTCCATTATTAAGGTCCGCCCCCTCAAATGTCTGACACTTTCGGCGAGTTCAAATCCGACCCACCGCAGCTAAGAACCCGATCTCTAAATCCGACGCAACCAGAAATAAGTGGGACTACCACACCAAATTCGGGATCGATCAGTCGACTACCTACGGAATTACAGGGAGCCGAAATTTTATGCCGCCGATGACATCATCTTGGACGTGACGAGTGTCCGTGCACGGCTTACGAATACGCCTGCTACTCTCAGTCATTATATCGCAACTGCCAGAGGATCGCCGGGAAACTGTTACAATTGCAAGATGAAAAGAGAATTAATACATTAAAAGTGTCAATAAAAGTAATTTAGAAATATTCAGCAAAGTGAATGAAATTTTCTAAAAGATATCATAAGTGATCAAAACATGAAACTGGAAACTCAAACAAGTAAAGAGAACTAAGATTTTCATAATAAGAATAAATCCCATTCTGGAAAGCGTCCAACTTCCATTCTTAATCAGACTTCACTGAAAAGGATAGTGTCCATTAGTGTGTTTAGGGTGCTCAGTAAACTGAATGTAATGACAAGGGAGGATGTAACCCTAAGTTGTTGCACAAAAAAAAAATTACTGGATGAATTAACTCAAAACAATTATTTTTTTAAGAATAATATCAAATCTCAGAATCAAAAAAAGACACCCGCATTCTTTCGCTAAAATTATATTCTCAGCACTGAAGCTTTGTCTTGTGACATTGCAATAAATGACCAACATCTACGCACCTGGCAGAGAGTGAATCAATTATACCAGATACTTTTACTCAATTTATCGACTTCAAGCGTCAGCTTCCCTCGCTCCGTTGACATCTGGTGCAGTCAAGCTCCGTCGTCATCTCTACCAATGTCTCTTGCCAGTGCTCCATTGTGAGAGTGGGTTTTTCGCAGGCACTTGTATTTCACCGTGCACTTCTAGGTCTTTTTCAATGTAAATGTACTGAGGATCGCGCACATCATTATTCGAAAATAGTCCCATTCCGTAACCGGTTTCGATGACTTTTTTATCATCATCTTCCAAGAGGGTGTTATTTGCTTCGTTAGTGAGAATTAATTGTTCCATTCGTAATCAGACTTTATTGAAAAGGATATATGTCCATTAGCGTGTTCCGAGTGTTCAATAAACTAAATGTAATGACAGGAGAGGATATAACTCTAAGTTGTCGCAGAAAGGAAATTAGATTGGATAAATTTACTCAAGAAACAATTCCTTTTAAGTTTCATTAGTGAGAGATAATTAACTCCCAGTAGAAAAGCTTCAACTCTTGAGTTGAACTTCGGTCCTTTTTTTGTTATTTTACTACACCATCGTAAACGGAATCGAAAAAATTCGAAATTGCAGTTTAAAACGAAATGAATTATTTAAAGCAATCATATTTAATTCAGTTTAAAAGATAATATAGCACTTCAAATGACATCATAAATGCTTTAATGTGAAATGTGGCAAGCCTTTTTGAAATTTTGAATAATTTGTTAATACCTATTCAGATAATTGGAGACACAATTTGCTGTTGCAAAGCCATGGTTGGCATTCACTTCTCTAGGAAATGTCATCACTATCATTGGAGCACAGGTATGGCATCTCATGATAGTTCTTCCCAAAAAGTGATTTTTCCCTGTGAAAATATTATAATTCTGATATTATCTCTCCTCTTAGAAGAGGATGATTATATTTCCAGAGCTGAAAATAAGGACATTTCATTGAATATTTGGGTTTAAGTTCCCAAATCCGGGTTATTTCGTTAAATAATATTCCTTCTTCAAAAGCGATTTAGTCGTTTAATGATTAATAACACATATATGTAAAATAATTATGCATTAGCTTTATTTCGACATATGGAAATTTTACCACTAAGACAATGATTGCATTTTTGAAATTGTTTAATACTTTTATTTTAGAAATGAAAATAAATCCATTCCACAAATCAGTATGAGTTAAAATCAAATAATGATATTGTTGCAATTTAAAATGGACGAGCACTGAGCGTGAGTTCAAGTAAATATTGGTCAATGGAAATTATAATACAATGCAATTTATTATAAAAGTATGGATAAAATCATTTTTAAACAAACTAAGTCAACCTGCACGAAATTCTATAATACTACAAAGATAAGCTTTCAGAAGAATCTATTAAATTCCTAAATAACTATACACAAAACTGCGACTAAGTGTACTGGTTTTTCAGAACTAATTATTTTCATACGTTGATCACCATGCACAAGACGAATCTAGTTTCCTTTTTATACATCAGCTTACCAATAAAGTAGTCAACCCCCGGTGCACACACTAAATAAAAACATTTATTCGTTAAACTCTCGTGCACAGACTCTTAATTATGCCTCCTTTTGGATCTCACAACTTCAACAACACACTTCTATCTTCCTTATATTTCAGATCAGTTCTATGTTCTAATTCGTTGGTTAATTAATTCTCACACAGAAGCACACACGACCTTCATGACACGCCCATCATAAACTCATTGCAGCACGTTCAACTGTCGTAACAGTAACAATATTAATTATACGATACTCTATTTGCATGAAGAAATAGTTAGACGATATTATTTATATTTAGCTAGAAAAATTATCTCCTCTAACCCAATTGATAGCAAAATAATTACCGTTTATTCTGAAAAAAATTAAAACTGTATAATTTGAACCTTGATGGTAATAGAAAATATTTTGCATTTGTAAGTTATATCTATTATTTCAATGGATCAAAATGGTTTCTGTACATATTATTTTCTACCTGTACATCTTATTCTTATCTTCCTGTGCATCTTATTCTTATCTTCCTAAACATTATTTGCATTTTTATGCATTTAATTTCTAAAATGTTTTCGTCATTTGTAAATACACCCAATTTTGTTTTTACACGAATTTCTTTTACACGATTTTGATTTAATACGGTTTAGAAAAAAATTCCAATTATCTTTTTACACGATTTATTTTGATCTAACACGATTCAAACGGCGCCTTTTAAAAAAAAATCTCCATTTGAATTTAATTCTGAAAAAATATTCCTATTCAAAAAAAATTCCTAGAATTTACATTTATAACAAAATATGCCGCTTTTATGGTCATATTTTTCGAAGTAATTTTAAATTTGAAAATGTACTATAGATACACATTTTGTGCACTAAAATCCCCAAAATAAAAACTACACTAACATAACTACGCAACAAGTTTTCTTTATTTTATTCTCTATTTTATGGAGAAATTGTACAAAATCTACTTCATTCGTAATAAAGTGGCAACATTGAGTTCCGGGAATTCCCCTCAATTTTTATCTTCAATACAAACATTAGTCTTGGTCTCTCATTTCGTGTTTAAAGTTAGAAGTGTTTAGATGTTGAGTAAAAGAAATTGAAAAAAAATTGTTTTGTGTTTTGAAGTTTTGTCTGCGTAATACAAATTTATTAAATTTTGCTAATATTATATTATTTTGCTATAAGTATAAAAAAAATGTTGTTTAAATGAATAAAAATCAAATAAAGTTTAATTAAAAATTTTAATATGATTTGTTTGTGAACAATTTACTATCTGTACTCGGTTTTCAGGTCTGGAACCAATCTTCTATTTTTTCATATGCACTGTATTTCTTTTTTACACGGAATTTTCTACACGTTTTTTTCGGGAACCTATAAACCGTGTAAAAACAGAACTGGTTGTATATAACTTTTCAATACTGAACACTCACACACAAAACACTCTTGTGAGTTTATCACTGTATATTTTTTTAATGTATGTAAAATATGCAAAATAAATAATTTATCGTAAAAAAATAGTTGTACTGAGCCTCAATTTAAGTTTGTAGTATTAACAAAAGGGTGCAGAACTATCGGACGGCAGAAAAATGTAGTCGTCATTGATTACATGAGACAACAATACACTTATTCACCAGAAATTCTCTCATTCTTTCATCCTATAATCAGTTCTCTAGATCAGTGGTTCTCAACCTTTTATGTTTCACGTAACCCCTGGAAATGTGTATGCAACTGGCGTACCCCTTGTATAGATAGATAAAACTATAGTTATAGTGTAACAGTGATTAGTTTTACTTTGTTACTAGATCTAGCAACATTTGAGCTCTCACGACCTCCCAAAAATTTACCGTGTGCCCACGTACGTTGAGAACCCCTACTCTAGAGGATCCGTTACAGATTTGGAAATTAGTAATAAAAGAAACAATTCAGAGACGACATATATAACCTCTTTACCAGAGACGTATTTGTTCTTTTCCCGTTGTTGTTAAACGAGGCTGGATCAGGAATCGGAGCACATCAAGGCACGTGATATCGATTGATCGAATCAGTTGTCTACCTCAGAATTTTGTTTCCAATCAGAATGTGCGGAAGTCGGTGCACGATAATGCAAAAGACGTTTTAGGAGCAAATCTAGATATCGCAGATGTCATCGTCTGGTCTGTCCAAATAGAGGGAGCAACAGACAAGATTCTTTCGACACGAAGGGCTAAAATAGTCAAAGCTTCCAGGCAGAGCCACTTGTTTGACATTTTCACACGCAATATTTTCCTTTTCGAAATGTTCGAACATTTCCGACAAGAGATACGTTATTTTCTATTGCTTCCTTTCCATTTAGACATTCAGGAAATGAGGCCTTTGTGTCAGCCATAACGAACCCTCTTCAAGGATCCTATTTGCCGACGACCGCTTTCAAAGGAAGGATTTGAACACATTCGTTCTTGATCATTCAGTTACCGATTAGTTATACGTTGTTGTTGTTGTTTTTTTCTTGCTATTATATATAAATGGTAGATAGGTAGTCCCTGGAAGGAGAGCTATGCACCAATCCCCTGTGATGATGCATAGAAAAGGCCAGGCCTAGCACCTAATATCCGACCCCGTATTCTCGTGGTGCAGACCGTTAGTACCTTTCAAAAGAGATAGAAATGATCATTAGTCCTCTAACACATAATAACGAAAACCTACCAGGTGTGTATCTGAGAAATTCAAATATTGTACATAGTCTCTGGTGGAAGTGAACGGAACGGGAGGAATGCCAGATCAGTGTGGCCTACTGATGAGGACAATTAAGGCTACTTTACTTTTTTTCTACCCTGCTGAGGAGTGATCAACCACACAGGGTCATGGTGCTGACCATATAAACCCACTGGACTGGACAGATATATGGCTCTGAGCTTGATTATGGATCCTGATTTTGCTGCACAGGTGGGCTTCTGTGGAGGGAAAATCTTCCACTGTGTTTTCTGTTTGTTTGTGGGTTGACAGCCCCAAGTGAATAGATTCACAGGATATGTTTATCAGCTGGTGGATAATCCTGAGCAGAGATCATCGCAGGCACCTGAACTCTTTGCTTCTATTGGCATCGTCAAATTCTACATTGGAGGAAGTCTTCCAGTGTAGATGGCTTCAGCCTTTAGTGGTGGGGTAACGGGTCTTTGCCCCATGTCTGCGATTAGGGGGCTGTTTGATATTGTCGGCATTCCCTCTCTCAATAAACATAATTTCTTCAAACATCCCACTAACCATTTTCTCTCCATAGGTAGTTGAAATCTGAGGACTCTGCACAGAGCTTTTTCTCTTGATATCCTCACACAAGAATTCCACCATTAAAATATAGATATTCTCGGCTTCCAAGAGACCAGATTGAAAGATAAAGGTCAGATTCTTAAAAATAATCTTAAATTTCTCTTTTCAGGGAGGGACGATAATAGGCATCACCAAGGCGTGGGTCTGCTTCTCAGCAGACATGCTAGTGATGCTCTTCTAGAATATGAGTGCATTAATAAAAGGTTTCTTATAGCAAAATTTCAGACAAGCATTAAAGACTTGAATGTTATATGCTGTTATGTCCCGACTGAGGATGCCGATGAGGAGGAGAAGGACAGATTTTACGGACAACTTCAAGATATTTTGAATGGTGTCAAGAAAGGAGATATTACCCTTGTTCTAGGTGACTTACAGGTTGCCAAAGTTCGTACTGACTCTGACCTTTGGGGAGGGGTGATAGGTTACTTCGGTATTGGCAACTGCAATGGCAATGGGCAACGTCTCCTACAGGTAAGCAAATTTAATGGTTTGAGAATAACTAACACTTATTACAAACACCGCGACATACATAAGTACACATGGGTTTCACATGATGAGCTGCATAAAAATATGATTGATTATATAATAATTAACAGCAAATGGGCTAGTTCTGTTAGGAATACCTGGGCATATAGGGAAGCTGAAATTGGATCTGACCATTACCTTGTTATAAGTGTTTTGCAACTTAAACTTAAAAAATGTTGTGATAAGGTTAAAAATTTACCTAATTCTAGAGCTCTGAAAGACCCAGTTATAGCTAAAGCTTACCATGATAGGATGCTTAGTCATTAGGACAGTCATGGTTTGCTTACTACTGAAGTTGAGGAAGAATGGGACCATTTAAAATTTTTCTTGAAACTAACAATACTCTTTTAGGAAAAAAGGAGCGGAGAAGGCAATATTATTTGAGTGATAAGGAACTTGAGATTATTTCTGAAAGAAAGAACTGTAGGAATGTCCTTAATCAGTTCCCTACTAATCCTAATAGAAAGCATTACAGAGAGCTTAATAAACGTGTAAAATATCAGTTAGAAGCTGATAAAAATCTTTGTCTTGATGTCGTGGCTGACAAAGCCGAGGAAGCAGTTAGACAGCACAACAGCAGAGAGCTGTACCAGATAGTTAATGTTTTGTGTGGTAGAAAATGGACAGGTATACAGGGATTGAAGGATAAGCAAGGTAAGATTATAGAAGGTGAGGATTCTGTCATGGCTAGGTGGGCTGAGCAGGTGGGCTGAGCATTTCAGTGATGTTCTAAACAATGTGGTTAGTTCTATTCCCATTGTTTGCAATGATGATAGATGCATTGGTGGCTTTAATGTTGGCCCTATTACACAATCTGATCCTAAAACATAATCTATGACACAAATAATAAATAATAAATTGTTCACAAAATTATTATATATAATCTGAAGTTAGTTTGGCTATTTCTAAACTTAAACTTCATAAATCCCCAGGGGTAGATGAAATTACTACGGAAATGCTTAGAGCTGGAAATGTTTCTGTTACCACTTGGATGACTGAAATTTTGAATATCTTTTATGATAAAGGCATGGTTCCTAAGGATTTTACCAGAGCTATTATTATCTCTATTTTTAAAAAAGGTGATTGCAGTTCTTCTGATAACTATAACTGTATCAGCCTACTTTCTGTTCCAGGTAAAGTTCTTTCCATGATTGTGCTTAATAGAATTAAGAATCTGGTTGACAGTTAATTGCATCATGAGCAATGTGAATTCAGAAGTGGTAGGGGATGTGAAGATCAGATGTTTTCACTCAGGCGAATTCTTGAGAAATATTTAGAGTTTCAGAAACCTTTGGTTGCTAGCTTTGTTGATCTCAAAAAGGCTTTCGACTCTGTTGACCGTCATAATTTGTGGTTCATCGTGATATCGTATGGCATTCCAGACAAGTTAGTTAACATAATGAGAGCTCTCTATAATAACACTGAGTCGTGTGTGAGAGTTGATAAGGCTTAAGCCAGTGATTCTCAACCTTTTATGCTTCGCGCACCCCCTGGAAATGTGTATGTAACTGGCGTACCCCTTGTAGAGATAGATAAAACTATAGTTATAGTATAACAGTGGGAATAAAATAAAACATAAATATATATATAACATGTATCTAGCGACTTTTGAGCTCTCACGGTGTAACCCAAAATATTTTACCGCGGAACAAACGTTGAGAACCCCTAGCTTAAGCAATTGGTTTAGCATTGTTTCTGGTGTTCGAGAAGGGTGCATTTTGCCTCCTTTTCTCTTTTTTTGGTTATTGATTATGTTATGCGTAATTCACTTCAAGGGAAAGATTTTCGCCTTAAAAGGCCTGGAGATATTAAAATTTTTGACTTAGATTATGCTGATGATTTAGCCCTTTTGGCAAATGATGTTGATGAGATGATCTCTTTCATTCGAGCTGTTGATGAAACTGATAATAGAATAGGTTTTGCTATATACAGAGAGAAAACTAAATTGATGAAAATTGGTCAATCAGGCTATGATTCAGTTAATTTGAATGATTCACTCTTGAGAAGGTGTCTCAATTTAATTATCTTGAGAGCTATGTAACATATACTGGTGATGTGCGGCATGAGATTAACAGACGAATAGAGATTGCGGCAGGGACTTTTAAGAATCTATGGAGAGTGTGGAGAAATAGGCGTATACACTTAAAGACTAAAATTAGACTGTATAATAGTTTGGTTCTTTCTACGGTTAGTTATGGTAGTGAAACGTGGACGCTGTGTAAACAAGATAACAGGAAACTAGATGCTTTTGATTCTAGATGCTTAAGCAGTATCTTGGGTATTAGGTGGTTTAACTTTGTAACTAATGATGAGGTTAGGCGAAGGAGTCTGCAACCTCCTTTAAGCAGCATATTGTGCAGAGAGAGACTCCGCTGGTTTGCCCATGTTGCCCGTATTGATAATTATAGATTAGCGAATAGGGTTATGCACAGTGTGCCTAAAGGCCTCAGAAAGAGGGGGAGACCTCGGATGCGGTGGGCAGACAATGTAAAACAGGACCTTGTTAGAATTGGTGTGCAATGGCCAGATGCAGCAGATGTAGCTCAGGACAGATATGCTTGGAGAACTAAATTGTACTGTCTGTTTGGACCTCCGTAGCCCATGGCTGCTTGAGGAAGAGGAGGAGGAGGAGGAGTATATGTAGATGGCTGTGAATGATTTCAGTGGCTGAGTGACTCACTGATAAGGGATGACGTTAATTCTAACTATGATGTAATAATGGTAGAGCTCTGAAAATTTTCACCTAGGGGTAATCCGGGTCGTAGATATAGAAACATATCCAAATTTTGACCTCCGGTGTGTCGTTCAGTGTAAAATAAAAGTCACGAAGAAGTCAAACCTTGACCAGCGATTGCTACAAATATGAAAATTGGTCTCTGAGAGTGCTTCAAGTTGTAGATCTCATAAACGTTATGCAATTTTGGATCCGGCTGATCCTTTGAGGTCAGATTTTGATCTACCGGTGCTAGAGGAATAAAACGTGATGCCTAGGGGTGTATCGGATCTTAGAACGCAGATATGTTCGGAAATATTGAAATATGATGTCGCTTTCAAGGTTAAATAGGATTCTGAGGTATGAAGCGTTTGAAACTTAAACCCAGATTCTACGACAGATAGAGACTTCAATTTTGAATGCATTAATAGAGCAGAGAGAAGGAAAGGTCCATCAGATATTTCAGAAGTTACGGGGGGATGTGGAAAGGTGTTAAATTAAAATTACAAACGATAAAGTATAAAAGCGAGAAGAAAAGTGGCTTGAGATTCTAAATCGGGTTTATTACAAGAAGGTTATTTGAATTTTTAACGCAATACGGATGGCATGGGCGAAACCCATGTATGAAATTTAAAACCGCGAGGTGAAGTATTCAAGAAAATACGTCATCTATTTTTGTTAAAAATTATCTAAAACTTTTGACTGTGAGTTCAGTGAGAGCACGCCAATATGAAAATGGACACTTCCTATGTGAACATGCACTGTCGGAAAGCCAACGTCCTGGCCGACCTACCTGCTAGCATAAAAGGAAATTCAATTGTAAGTTGTATTAAAATTTCGTTTCATATTTTCAAGAAACGTTTAAGTCGTTTGCATGTTCGTATTTCCGAAGAAAGGGGCGGAATTCGGGAATTAATGAAAGTGTTGAAACTAAGAGATATGCGGAAAGAATTCCTTTATCTGAGAGAAAATGAATATCAACTGAACGTGGGAATTGAGTTCTCCGGCCTTTAGAGGAACTTTCCGAATTTCGTGTTTCTGACTTTAATTATTTTTCAATAATTCTGGTTACGGTGTCATCAATCCTTTTTATTCTCAATGTTAATAAATAAATTCTTTACATGAAAGTATCTGAAAAGTGAACGACATCCATTTCTTCGAATTCAAACAGCGCCGGGAATGGTCATTCCAATATTGTCGATGGACACTCTGACCTTCTCTTCCAAACGTTGGACTGACACATTAACTCCGAGCGGCTCTTTTTGCATACGATGCCTAAACAGTAAGGTTACAGAGACTCCAAAGTCTAAGAGTTGGATAGGAGAAAGAGATTCAGTGGATAGCTGTTAACAAATGGATGGAATCCTCCCATTAAGCTATTCAGAGTTCTGTTCAAAGCCTGCACAATGTACGGCTTTCCTGCATCTCTAGGGATCGTTTAACATATCATCCAACGATTACCATTACTCCCAGAGAGGTCAACTGCTTTTGTTTTCAGACAGCGACTTCCAAACTATGGTACGATAGTTTAGTGCCAGCATTTATTCAAGAGTAGTCTTATCAAAATAGTCTATCAGTCTGCATCATATGTTGATATATCCCAATAAAACCTGCTGTATTCACTGCAGACTGATAGAATAGTCCCAATAGTTTGCACAACGCACAAGATGAATATTCTAAACCTGAAAATAACATTCATTTTTATTCGGGTCTTGTTGGATCAACACTTCTCTGTTAGGATTGTTAAAAGGTATGTGTACCGAGTTCGGATTATCGCCCGCAAAGTCCGCTGTGTTGCACTGCTGTAGCTCAGTTCGCAGAGTAGGAGATACAGAGAGGCTATTTTTCGGTGCTACCACTTCTACTCACTCATCTTGTTTGAGAATGTTTTTTTCGTTAGCAAAATGATATGATACAAGTACTGATACGAAATATATATTTACCTAGCACTAATAAAAAAAAATACCCCCTCAAGCAGCTGCTTGCCACAGAGGTCTGACAGGAGCCTGTCAGTTTATATGCCATAGTAGAAGATCTGAGAGGATGGCAGGACCTCAGCAGAAAAATGACACATATATCCATGCCTTACCCGGGGCTAAGAACCAAGGTCCCTTAGATCAGTAGCCAAGCGCGCTAAACATTCGGCCATGGGACAGCCTAGTACTGATACGAAAAGAAATTTCTAGATATTTAATGGTACACAAAAAGAAGAAAGGTTTGGGAACTGCTGTTTTACGAAATAAATGAAAAATTCTTTAGGGCAAAGTTACTGGTGCAGATGTGTATAAAACTGTCTTCTTATAAACGATCTTATAAAGTTGTGAAGAATACTAGAATAGATATTATAAAACATAGTTTCTACGAACATGTTTGCAGGGTTGATAAGACTATATAAGGTTAATAAGATATAGATATATTCGGTATTTTCCTTATAGAGGTATTCTGCAACCCACAAATCATACGAAAATGCTAATCCTCCATTCATTTCCGTTTTTTCATCTCTTAAATTTCTTTGATTATTTTTTTTCCTCACTCCCCACACTCCGATTTTTTCCCCACCTTCCTCTAACTCTTCTTCCTTCAGGGTTCCATCCTAGAATCATTCTACTTTCTTCCTTACCTTTGACATGTACATACCATCTGAACTGTTTCTTCTCAATCGTTTCAATAATACTTTTTTCAACCTTCAGTAGAGCTCTAATGTCATTCGTCGGATGGGACATAATGGCGTGGACTCTATGAAGAGGAGACTATGAACTTTAGAAAACATGCTGGATGGTCTTGAAAGGAATGCTACCATTTGTCTCATAACAGCTGTCCAGTGGGTCCCCTACCCCCAAACTTCTCTTATACCTCGGGGTCGTTGTGACCTGGCCATTTAGCCCATTGTGTGCAAAAAAAGTTCCGCTCAGAGGTAAAACACCCCAACTCTCTAATAATTTCCGAAAGAGAAATTTCGCATCATCACACTCTTCAGCAATTACAGTTATTTAGTCAGCGGCAAACGATAGATGGCGAAAATTGAATCTTTCTGAATTCGCAAACCACAGACAATCTGTGCATTTACTAGGGATGGATTTTTTTCATAAATAACGCTTAAGTGTGATTGACCTCCTCATTAACATCTAAATCAGTGGTTCCCAAAGTGGTTCCTACGGACCCCAAGGGGTCCTTGAGACCGCTGAGAGGGGTCTCAAGACGTCGGGGGTCCGCGAAAAGAGAGTTTACCAGAAAGTAGTACTCTCTTTTCGCGGACCCCCGACGTGGAAAACGTCGGGGGTTCGCGAAAGGTTTAATATAAAGTAAAATAATTGTGACCCACTTTCATTATTATGAAAGTTAAAATAAATCGCAATAAATAAATTGGTAGCGATTTTTACTTCCTGAGTAAAATATAAGTATAGATAGGTACATAAAATACAAGCAATGACAAGCATCGCACGGTGGGAGTAGGGCCGACCGCGGCCGTCTATCTATATATCTATGCAGGTTTAAACAGGAACGGTATCTCGTCGCTACATGCAATAACTTGTCTAAAATATGGCACTATAAAAGAGTCGTGCATCTAATCAACAATTTAGTTCTGTTTTGTGCGTGATGTGAAGTGCATGCAAAAAATTTTCCTAGTTTTGAACAAAAAGCAGTATCATTTTTTGTATTGTTACGAAGATAGCGTACGTTACATAAGTATCTTTTAATACAATTGATATATCTTCTTGTATATTAAATTTATTTAAGCAAAGTTATACTTTTGTTAAAGTTAATTTATAAGATAGTTTTATTATATAATATTTTGTTATTTATTAATTTATTTGATAATAATTGAATCATTTATTTTTCAAGTAAAATAAATAATTAAATTAGTAAAAAATGCGTACCTATGCAATATGTGACACTTACTTAAAATTTTATCCTTATATCTTAAATAATTAATTGATGCGAGCGTTACTTTGTGGCATTCCATTTTCAAAATAAAACAAAATATTAATAAATAGTGGTTTTTTGCAAAGAAATAATTTATTTTATTTTCTTATATCTTAAATTTGTGGCTTTTTTTTACAGATAACAGTATGAGTGAACCGAAGAAAAAATGCAGACAATATAATGTTGAATATTTAAAATATGGCTTTATTCCGTTACCAGTTTGTTTGGTTTGTTTTACCTCTGAGCGGCACTTTTGTGCACACCATGGGCTAAATGGCCAGGTCACATGGATCCCGAAGGCTCAGAGAAGGTTGGGGGAGGGGACCCACTGGAACAGCTGTTGGGAGACAGATGGTAGCCTCCCGTCAAGGCCATCCAGCGTGTTCTTTAACGTGCACAGGGTATGGCTCTCCCGCACACGGGGCCACGGCTTAACGTCCCATCCGACGGATGGTGGCCTTTCCAAGGCCATCGATGTCCCCTACTGACCGTGGGCAGGGCAGGGAATTTTGCGGAGATAAATCTCAACGCTGACTCAGCTGGGACTCGAAACTGGGAACTACAGATTACGAGCCTGGCGCGCTACCGACTGAGCCACCCCCGCCCCAATCAATAAATGATACATGCAAAGTAATCATTATAGTCCGTTACCAGAAAATAGTACTTTATCTATGTGCCTTCTATGCAATAAAACTTTGTCAAACGATTCAATGAAACCTTCTAAGCTTAAGGAACATTTGACAAAAGTCCATAGCGACAAAAAAGATAAAGATTTAACTTTTTTTAAAACAGTCAAAGAACAATATTTGAAAACACCGTCATTGCGACAACTCTTAGCGACAACATCTGAGCGAGATGACGATGGACTGCCTGCTTCTTACATTTCTTTACTGATTGCAAAGTCCGGAAAGCCGCACACCATTTGTGAAGAACTTATTCTACCAGCTGTAAGTGAGGTAATACGCACCGTGCTGCATAAACCAGCTTTCGATATTATAAGAATTCCACTGAGTAATAATACGGTACAAAGAAGGATTAACGAAATGGCTCAGTGCATAGAAAATTCTTTATGTGAGTACTTAAAAACATCCGAATTCTCCATACAGCTTGACGAGTCAACTTTGCCAGGAAACGAACTTTACTTTTAGTTTATGTGAGATTTGTAAAAGAAGAAAATTTTCCCAAGAATTGTTATTTGCCAAATGTTTAGAAACTGATACGAAAGGAAACAATATTTAATGAATTAAAAAGATTTTTCGATGTAAAAGCTATACCCTTGAGTAATATCCTCTCCGTTGCTACTGATGGTGCTCCGGCATTGGTAGGATGACACCGAGGCTTTCTGGCATACATAAAACAAGCTATACCGAATGTATTATCTGTACATTGTCATTCATCGACAACATTTAGTAGCCAAAAATCTTAGTGAACGCTTGCATGGCTCACTAAATTATGTCATTAGAGCAGTTAATAAAATCAAAAGGAATGCCTTGAATGAGAGATTATTTGCTCAACTTTGTTTGGAAAATGATGAAGATTATAATCGTTTACTACTTAACACGGAAGTTCGTTGGTTATCTAAAAGTGCATGCTTGGATCGATTTTATGCACTCTTTGATTCAGTGTTGGAATTCCTGGTAAGTAAAGACAATGATTTGCGGCTCAATTTAATTAATTCAAAAAATGACATAGCTTATATGACTGACTTATTTGCCAAATTTAACGAAACCAATTTGAAGTTACAAGGTGATCAATTAAATTTAATCAAAACTAAAAGTATATCTGAGTTTGTTGCAAAACCTTTTCTATACAAACAAAACTTGGGGAGAAGAGAATGCTCTGTTTCCAAATCTTTCAAAATTGCAAAAACGAGATGAAGATTTCCTTGCTTATTGTCAACACTTAACGGCTCTTTATTCTGACCTCAGCCAAAGATTTGAAGACTTTCTTCACTTGGTTATCCCCGATTGGGTGTTGGACCCTTTTGCAAGTAGACCCACAAACTCAGATGAATCCATACTAATACAGGAGCAATTTATTGAATTATCCACAAATGAGGATCTGAAACCAATGTTTGAACAAGGATACCACAAATTCTGGTTACAAAAACAGATACCAATTTTATATCTTGCATTATGGGTCACTGTACAGAAGCTGTTGATTGCTTTCCCGTCTTCCTGTTTAGTAGAACGTGGATTTAGTACAGTTATGAGCCTCATCACGAAAAAAAGAAACCTACTGGAAATTAGTGCTCGTGGAGACTTACGAATGTTACTCACAAACATAGAACCGAACATAGGTAATCTCATATCATCCCATCAGGTTCACCCATCTCATTGAAAAAAAAATAATGTGTTTTTGTATTTTAAAACAAAAGTTATAATTTCAATAAGTACTGCTTTAAATATCAAAATGTTTTATTTATATTTTATTTTTACGTCACCATTTACCATTCAAGACATCAAAGTTAAATTTGTAATTTTTCTATTATGCAGTTATGTAGAGTTATTTCACTTTAGGGTTCATGGTCAGGTTTTTGCTATAAGAAGGGGTCCATGGGCATAGTAAGTTTGGGAACCACTGATCTAAATCATTAACAACAATTGGAAAAGTTGCCTCTCCGTAAGTATAGATGGCGCAAAGTCCGCCACATTCAGTGAAGATTTATATGTCACATCGTGTAAGCGAGTCATCGTCCGATATGTGGTTTAACGGTAGAGCGCTCTGGCATGTATCTAGAGAGTTACAGGTTCGATTCCCGCCGCGCCGGCAATTTTTTTTTCACACGAGTATTTAATGAATTCCATTGGACTTCATTTTCAGAACCAGTCACTCAGGCATACTTCAATGAAGATTTTAAACAAAGTCAGTTACATACTGTATCTCTGTAAAAGGTAAGGTAAAACTTTATTCAACACATTCTACCTGTACAGCAAAATATTCTTAAATAATCAATATAATGTTGAGAAATAACACAACACTCCAAATCACTCTTTTCTTCACATTCTTAATATAAAATCTTAAATTCATTTAGTAATTTTGAAATAAACTCGCACACGAGATTAGTTGTACTGTAATAGTTCTCTTATCCATTTAACAAAATCTGATATCCCACTAGAGTTAACACTAATCTGTAAGATAAAAACTAATATTTTAATAATTAAAGTGGCTGCATTTAGAAAATGAAAATTTGAAAATTTGAAATTTGAAATATATATAATGAAGTCTAGTCGTCATCAGTTTTATATGTTAATAATGATCAAAACTTTGGTTGTGCGAAATTCACTAAACAAATTAGTATCAACTTTCACACTGCTTTTACTATACACTGCTCGACATCGAAATTGCAGTACCCAGAAGGAGTGGACGAAATCTTCTGAAATTCATGACCTACACAGATGATCAGACGGAGATGACGTGATTATGTCTGCAATTCATTACAGCGAATTAAACGAACTGCATACAGCAAAATGTACATCTTTTATTATGTAGTGAAACCATCGTGGTTTGTAGTACATTCAATTACACATCTGGTGTAGAAGCGTAAAGATTTCTAATGGTGGGAAATGTCCCACCAAGTGCTCCTATAGCGCTGCTCTGTTTTGGGCCATTATTTCCGATCCCATTCCAAACGTGCTCGTTGGGCGACATATCTGGGAAGGTGTCTGGTCACGGAAGAAATAATTCTGTCCGTGTGCCTTGTATGAGTGGAGTTTAAAAAGTTCTTGACATGCATCTGCAGAACAAACGCCATTGCACTTACCTCAACAAAACTTCTACTGCGCTTCAAAGTACTCCCCTCCAGCATCTATTCAAAGTTGCACACGTCTACACCAAATCTGGAATGCTTGGTGAGGGAATGAATGCCTTTTGCAAGGTCTCGCATCCTTGAAAAAGACATCCCAGTAAGTTCCTTTTTAATATTTGCAAACAACCAAAAAACGCATGGTGTTAGATCGGGGTGAATATGCAGTAGGAGATAGCTGTTAGATTTTTTCCTGCTCCAGATAGACCGTACCTTGCCTGGATTTCTGAGCCTGGCACTCTCAGGGAGAAGGAGAACCTGTGACACGACTGTTGTTGGAGGGTGGAACTTATTTCTGAAAGAAGGATGTGAAGGATTAATATCAATCAACATTCTACTAGTCCTAAAAGAAGGCATTACAACGAATTTAATAAACGTGTAGAGGATCACTTAACAGCTGATAAGAATCTTTGGCTTGCAGACAGCTTGAAGCTTGCAGAAGCTTGGCTGACAGAGCTGAGGAAGCAGTTAGACAGCCCAACAGGAAGGTGTTGTACTAGATTGTTAATATTTTATTTGGGAAGAAACAGACAGGTACAAGGATTGAAGGATAAACATGGTAAGGTGATTGAAGGTGAGGATCTTGTGATGGTTAGGTGGGCTGAGCATTTCAGAGATGTTCTAAATAATGTGATTATTTCTACTCCCATTGTTTGTAATGAGGATAAGATACATTACTGACTTTAATGATGGTCCTATCCCGTGGCCGAGGGTTAGCACGCTTGGCTATTGATCTAAGGGATCTGGATTCGAGTCCCGGGTAAGGCATGGATGTTCGTCTTGTTTCCCTGCTGAGGTCCTGCCGTCCTCACAGACCTTCTACTATGGTATATAAACTGACAGGCTCTTGTCAGACCTCTGTGGCAAGCAACTGCTTGAGGGGGAATTTATTTATTTTATTTTATATCACATTCCGAAGTCGCTTTGGCTTTCTCTAAATTAAAACTGCATAAATCCCCAGGGGTGGATGAAATCACCACTTAAATGAACATTTGCTTTGAACATTTGTGTTGTCACGTGACTGACAGAAATTTTGAATATTTTCTATGATAAATGTGTTGTTCCTAAGGATTTTACTAGAGCTATCATTGTCCCAATTTTTTAAAAAGGTGATCGCAGTTCTTGTGATAATTATAGGGGAATTAGTTTACTTTCTGTTCCAGGTAAAGTTCTTTGCATGATTTTACTTAATAGTGATGAGCAGTGTGGATTCAGAAGTGGGGGATGTATTGATAAAATATTCTCACTTATGTAGATTCTTGAGAAATGTTTAGAGTTTCAGAAACCTGTGGTTAATAGCTTTTTAAACTTTTGACTCTGTTGATCGATATAATTTGTGGTTGATTGTTTGATTGTTCGATCATATGGAATACCTGATAAGTTAGTTAACATAATGAAAGGTCTCTATAATAACACTGAGTCGTGTGTGAGAGTTGGTAAGTCTTGTAGCAATTGGTTTAGCATTACGTCTGGTGTTCGACAAGGGTGCATTTTGTCTCCTTTTCTCTTTAGTTTGGTTATTGATTATGTTATGCGAAATTCACTTCAAGGGAAAGATTTTGGCCTTAAATGGGCTGGAGATACGAAAATTTCTGATTTAGATTATGCTGATGATTTAGCCCTTTTGGCAAATGATGTTGATGAGATGAACTCTTTCATTCGAGCTGTTGATGAGACTGGTAGTAGAGTAGGTTTTGTTATAAACAGAGAGAAAACTAAAGTGATGAAAACTGGACAAGCAGGCTGTGGTTCAATTAATCTGAATGGATGCCTATTGAGCAAGTGTCTCAGTTTAATTATCTTGTGAATTATGTAACAGATACTGGTGATAGCGGCATGAGATAAATTGAAGAATAGGGATTGCCACTGGGACTTTTAAGAATCTATGTAGAGTGTAGAAAAATAAGTGTGTAAACCTAAAGACTAAATTTGGAAAGTATAATAGTTTGGTTCTTTCTAAAGTTAGTTATGCTAGCGAAACATGGACTATTAGTAAGCAGGACAACAAGAAACTTGATGCCTTTGATTCTAGATACTTGCGCAGTATCTTGGGCATTTGGTGGTTCGACTTTGTAAGTAATTATGAGGTTAGAAGAATGAATCATCAACCTCTTTTGAGCAGCATATTGTGCAGAGAGAGACTGCGTTGGTTTGGCCATATTGCCCCTATGCATAGCTGCAGTTAGCAAACAAGATTATGAACAGTGTGCCTAAGGGTTTCGGAAAAAGGGAGGGACCTAGGATGCAAAGGGCAGATAATGTGAAACAGGATCTTGCTAGAATTGGCCTAGAGTGGCCAAATGCATCAGGTGTAGCTCAGAACAGACACGTCTGGAGAGGAAAATTACATGTCTGGTTGGACCTCCATAGTCCATGGCTGCATGAGGATTTTGTATGCATATATGTATGATATTTCTAGCCACGTTATGGGTGGTATGATCACAGTGTATTTATTATTCTCTTTGTGTTATTTCGACGGGTTGGCTGTCGCGTTTCGTGATCTTTTTTGATTCAATTTCAATTTCTCTAATTATCTGCAAGGGGAAGTTTGCGTCCTGTGCCATATTGTTTTTCAATCAATCAATATTAATCAATTTTATTTCAGAATCATATACAATTTACAAAGAAAAATATGAGTGAACCCAAAAACCACATGGTTTTGTCTGGGTCACCACCACATCTGGGTCATCATCATCATCCTCAAGCAGCCATGGGCTACGGAGGTCCAACCAGACCGTTCAATTTAGTTCTCCAACCAAGTCCGTCCTGAGCTACATCTGCTGCATCCGACCACTGCACATCAATTCTAACAAGGTCCTGTTTGACATTCTCCGCCCACCGCATCTTCGGCCTCCCCCTCTTTCTGAGGCCTTTAGGCACACTGTTCATAACCCTATTCGCCAATCTATAATTATTCAAACGGGCAACATGGCCAAACCAACGGAGTCTCTCTCTGCACATTATGCTGCTTAAAGGAGGTTGCCGACTCCTTTGCCTAACCTCATCATTAGTTAAAAGTTGAACCACCTAATGCCCAAGATACTGCGTAAGCATCTAGAATCAAAAGCATCTAGTTTCCTGTTATCTTGTTTACAAAGTGTCCAAGTTTCACTAACATAACTAATCTTAGAAAGAACCAAACTATTATACAGTCTAATTTTAGTCTTTAGGTGTATACGCCTATTTCTACACACTTTCCATAGATTCTTAAAAGTCCCGGCAGCAATCACTATTCGTCTATTAATCTCATGCCGCACATCACCATTATCTGTTACACAGCTCCCAAGATAATCAAACTGTGACACCTGCTGAAGACTGCAACCATTGGTCAGGCAGGCTGTGATTTAACTGAATCACAGCCTGCCTGACCAATTTTCATCACTTTAGTTTTCTCTCTGATTATAACCAAACCTACTCTACTATCCTTGAAGGAATTTCGCATAACATAATCAATAACCAAGCTAAAGAGAAAAGGAGACAAAATGCACCCTTGTCGGACACCAGAAGTAATGCTAAACCAATTGCTACAAGCCTTACAACTCTCACACACAACTCAGTGTTATTATAGAGAGCTTTCATTATGTTAACTAACTTGTCTGGTATACCATATGATTTCACAATCAACCACAAATTATGACGATCAACAGAGTCGAAAGCCTTTTTGAAATCAACAAAGCTAGCAACCAAAGGTTTCTGAAACTCTAAACATTTCTCAAGAATCTGCCTAAGTGAAAATATCTGATCCACACATCCCCTACCACTTCTGAATCCACATTGTTCATCACGCAATTGACTGTCAACCAGATTCTTAATTTTATTAAGCTCAATCATGGAAAGAACTTTACCTGGAACAGAGAGTAGGCTGATACCCCTATAGTTATCACAAGAACTGCGATCACCTTTTTTGAAAATAGGGATAACAATAGTTCTGGTAAAATCCTTAGGAACCATGCCTTTATCATAAAAGATATTCAGAATTTCAGTCATCCAAGTGGTAACCGAAACATTCCCAGCTCTAAACATTTTCATAGTAATTTCATCTACCCCTGGGGATTTATGAAGTGTAATTTTAGAAACAGCCAAAATTACTTCAGATTGTGTTATGGGGCCAACATTAAAGCCACCAATGCATCTATCATCATTGCAAACAATGGGAATAGAATTAACCGCATTGTTTAGAATATCACTGAAATGCTCAGCCCACCTAGCCATAACAGAATCCTCACCTTCTATAACCTTACCTTGTTTATCCTTCAATCCCTGTATACCTGTCCGTTTTCTACCACACAAAACATTAACTATCTGGTACAGCTCTCTGCTGTTGTGCTGTCTAACTGCTTCTTCGGCTTTGTCAGCCAAACCATCAAGCCAAAGATTCGTATCAGCAGCTAACTGATCTTTTACACGTTTATTAAGTTCTCTGTAACGCTTTCTATTAGGACTAGTAGGGTATTGATTAAGAACATTCCTGCAGTTCTTTCTTTCCGAAATAAGCTCACATTCTTTATCACTCAGATAATTCTGCCTTATCTGCTCCTTTTTTCGTAAAAGAGTACTGTTAGTGTCCAAAAAGCCTGTTTAAAATGATCCCATTCTTCCTCAACTTCAGTAGTAAGCATACAATAACTGTCATAATGACTAAGTAACCTATCATGGTAAGCTTTGGCTATAACTGGGTCTTTCAGAGCGTCAGTATTAAAAGCAAATTTTTTAACCCTAGCACAACACTTTTTAAGTTTAAGTTGTAAGACACTTTTAACAAGGTAATGATCAGATCCAATTTCAGCTCCCCTATATGCCTTGGTATTCCTAACTGAACTAGTCCATTTGCTGTTAATTAATATGTAATCAATCATATTCTTATGCAGCCCATCGGGTTAAACCCATGTGTACTTATGTATATCGCGGTGTTTGTAATAAGTGTTAGTTATTCTGAATCCATTGAGTTTACTTACCTGTAGGAGACGCTGCCCATTGCCATTGCAGCTACCAATACCAAAAGGGCTATTACTCCTCCCCAAAGTTCAGAGTCAGTACGAATTTTGGCAACCTCTAAGTCACCAAGAACAAGGGTATATCTCCTTTCTTGACAGAATTCAAAATCTCCTGAAATTGTCTATAAAACTTATCCTTCCCTTCGGCATCCTGGGTGGGGGCATAACAGCAGATAACATTCAAGTCTTTAACGCTTGTCTGAAATTTTGCTGTAAGAAACCTTTCATTAACGCACTCATATCCTAGAAGAGCATCACTAGCGTGTCTGCTGAGAAGCAGACCCACGCCTTTGGTGATGCTTATTGTCGTCCCTTCCCTGGAAAGAGAAATTTAAGATTATTTTTAAGAATCTGACCTTTATCTGTCCATCTGGTCTCTTGCAAGCCGAGAATATCTATATTATAATGGTGGAATTCTTGTGTGAGGACATCAAGAGAAAAAGCTCTGTGCAGAGTCATCACATTTCAACTACCTATGGAGAGAAAATTGCTATTGGGATGTTTAAAGAAACTATGTTTATGGAGAGAGGAAATGGCAACAATATCAAACAGCCCGCTAATCGCAGGCATGGGACAAAGACCCGTTCCCCCACCACTAAAGGCTGAAGCCATCTACACTGGAAGACTTCCTCCAATGTAGAATTTGACAATGCCAATAGAAGCAAAGAGTTCAGGTGCCTGCGATGACCTCTGCTCAGGATTATCCACCAGCTGATAAACATATCCTGTGAATCTATTCACTTGAGGCTGTCAACCCACAAACAAACAGAAAACACAGCGGAAGATTTTCCCTTCACAGAAGCCCACCAGTGCAGCAAAATCAGGATCCATAATCAAGCTCAGAGCCATATATCTGTCCAGTCCAGTGGATTTATATGGTCAGCACCAGGACCCTGTGTGGTTGACCACTCCTCAGCAGGGTAGAAAAAAAAGAAAAGTAGCCATAGTTGTCCAGATCAGTAGGCCATACTAATCTGGCAGCCCTCCCCTTCCGTTCACTTCCACAAGAGAGTATCTCTTTTGAAAGGTACTAACGGTCTGCACCACGAGAAGGCGGGGTCGGACATTAGGTGCTAGGCCTCGCCGGTTCTATGCATCATCACAGGGGATTGATGCATAGCTCTTCTTCCAGTGACTACCTAGCTACCATTTACAGACAATAAAGGAAAATAATACAAAAATCAATAACGACTTACTACAATGATCAAAAACAATGTGTCATTTTTCCGATATATGTACAAGAAATTTCTGCTTTAAATTTGAATATTTAGCAAAGGTGGAACATTTTCCAAAGAAGAAAGAAAGCTTTTTAAGTTCAGCTTGAACATATTAAAGTTTTTTTCACTTCTAATTTCAAGAGGCAGCTGATTGAAGATTTTAGGTGCGATATACGAATAATGCTTATGATCAATTTCTTTTTTGGTCAAAGGAACTGAGTATTTTGACCTTTCTCTCTGAAGTTCTATAAATCAGGCTGAATGTGAAAATTAAAGCAATTCTGCTTAAAAAATATCATCACTCTAAAAACAAATATATGTCTAATTGGTATAATTTTTAGCTTAGAGTAACGACTGCAATTGCTTAAAATATCAGTGTTTTTTTTTTGCAATTAATTTAATAATTTTGCTTTGCAGAGACACCAGAGGTTCAAAAACCGAGACATAAGTTCCACCCCAACAAACTATACCGTATTGAAATGCAGCTTGTAGCCATGAGAATTGATTGATTGATTACGTCACAAATGTGCAAGCTTACTCATGACGGAATTAAGTTGAAATTCACTTAAAAATATTTAGAATTTTTACATATTATTTTAGTTCTAAAATTCATTTCTCTATTATTTTTTTTATTTTTATCAGTAATTCCATAGATCGGTTTCTTGGAGGAAGTCAAGAATTAGACTATAAACATTTATTTTTTTATCCTCAGAAGGATGATTTAATATAGGTTAATATTAAATTCCTGTAATCCTATTTCTTCTAGTTTGTTAAAGAATTTTTTCCTTAAATTTGGAAATTTAGCGCAATTTAATAAAATAAGTGTAATATTTTCTGGTAATTGACAAACGGTACAATTTGGAAAAGATGTGAGATAAATTTTGAATTTTGAGTTATTGAACATGTTAGTATCAGTTCGTAATCTAAAGATTATTTTATTTTCAAATCTCGAAAATGGTAATTTCTGTATCAAATTAATTTTGTTTGATAAGAAAAATCTGAAACTAGGTTTAAAAATTTAGTGAAATTGAAAATATTTTTCTGAAAGGTTAAATTCTATTTTTTAAGACTTGTTTAACAGACGAAAAGAAATTGTGTGTTGGCGTAATATCAATTAAATTATGTGCATTTTTGGCAAGAGAATCCGCAAAAAAATTTTCCTGGATTCCAGAATGTCCTGGAATCCATTGAATAGTAATGAAATTTTTAAATTTAATATTTTCAGTGTAGTAATTTTTTTAATATAAAAATTATAGTCAGAATAGAATGGTTCCTTATTAACAATTTGGATAGCTCCTTTGGAGTCCGCAAAAATAACTATGGAAATATTTTTTAATATGAGAAGTATAATGTTCGCAGCACGTTAAGATTAACTTTGTATTTCAAGTGGTGTAATTTGAGTAGTTTGTAGCGTGCTTTACCTGTTATGTAGTCAATATATTTCTTCCATTTTAGATTATTATCTATGAAAATACCGAAATATTTAATGGGGGACTTTTTGAAAAGGGGGCGTGGTCGAAAGCGATTACGATTACTATATCAATTATTTCGATACGACATACTGGTGTATGACTACTGTCAGTGTTACAGTCCTTGATATTATTCATTTTAACTGGTAGAATTTCATCTTTTGAGTTATTCCCAATTACATTATTTACGAACTTCCATTGCTTTTTATATCACCATTACATTTTAAAAATTCTTTCATGTAATATTTATTTTTATCCTTCTTAGTTTTAGACCTTAAGTTATTCCTATGTTTTGAAAATTGCTTCTCATGCTCCTCGTTATATGGACATTTTTGAAAATTTTTATATAGTTTATGTCTTTGCTTAATCATATCAAAGATTTCATTTGTGATCCAAGGCTTTTTCAGTTTGTGAATGTTTCTTTTTCCATAGGAAGATAAATCCTTAATTACTTTACATAAAATCTCTGAAAGCATTTTGTACGCATTATTAACGTTAGTTTCCTGTGTTATCCCCTACCATTTATAATCTTTTAATTTATCATTAGTTCATAATTAATTCTGAGCACGTAATATTTAATATTATCATTTATTTTGTCAAAAGTTATAGTTTCCTTATGTTTAATTTTAACTATTATAATAGGCATACCGTAATAACTACCGTAATAGGCATTTTGGATACTGCAGCTTGTACATTAATTCTATTATTAATTTTAACCAGTACATGGTCCAAACAAGACTGGGTATTATGGACCTCTCTCGTGTAATATATATCATTGATTCATATCCGTACAAAGCAGTTAGATTTAGATATTCATTTACAAGGTTAGAAGTATTTGCTATAACAAATCTATATTTATAACACCAGCTATAATAATATTTTTTGTGTTTAACCTCTGAATAATATGCTCTAGTTCATTCATAAAATCAGATGGTGAATAACTGTGGGAACGGTAAATTACAATTACTGACTGATATTTCACATAATGAAAGCTCTATATGGAGTAACTCTGCTGTTTCTATTTGGTTATGGTCTATTGTTTTAATGCTAATATGATATTTAACATATATCATTATACCACTAGCTTTATTATAATGTCCACAGTTATAATATCTTCTATAACATTTAATCTGATAAAGATGAATCTTATCTTCCTTAATCCAGATTTCGTTCAATATCATAGAATCAAATTTATAATCTGCAGAGCTTATAAACAATTCGAAAATTTCAAAATTGGACCTTCAACTTCAAACATTTATGTTTAAAACATTTAGACTATTGTAATCAATTGTTCCCAAAAATGCAGTTAAATCAGATTCTTCAGTGACTACCAGTCTATTAATAACATTATCATTGTTGAGAGTCTATCCAGGTCTACCTCATTATTTATGCCTAAAATTTTAGATACGTCAGATTCCCTCAAGAAGATTTTCCCATCCTTAACCCATGCATACTTGTACTTCAATTTTTGTTTACATTGCTTAGCTTTATAAAGAAGTTTTTTATTTCTAGGTGTTAGATGCTCATTCAGGAAAATTTTATTTTCTCTAAATTTTGGGTTAATATATTTACAATTCAGACAATATTTTGTTGTTGTTGTTGTTTTTTTTGTTACCGTCCAACCAACAGTCCCTAATTACTTTACTTTTAAATTTTACAATTATATTTTTAATTTATTTCTGTTGGTAGCCCAAACTCTATGCGCTACAACTATATCACCTTCTGTCATTTCAACGCTAATCTTATCAGCTATTTTGTTAAGGGTGGTACCCACATTTTCCCCTGGATTGTCCGGGATTCCAACTATCTCTAAATTAGTACTTCTAGAATACTGCTGCAAATCCGAGAGTTCCTGTCTGACGTCCTCAAGTTCATTTCTGATATCTGAATTGGCTTTTTCAAGCGCAATGTTTTTTGCTTTAACGTCTTTCAGTTCCTTTTTCAGATTACATATTGTTGTAATAAATTCATCAATCTTACTCGAGGTAAAATCAGCAAAAGTTTTCAGATCTTTCATATCGTTTTTCAGATCTAGTAATGTCGCTTTGAAGTCACTGCATGATGTGCACATCGCTTACCTTGGAAAAGACTCCATTAGTGTCTGTGCTGGAACCTCACAGCTCTCAGCGTCATCTTGGACACACACCTGATTTCCATGCAATACTGCCAGGAGCCATGCAGGTACTGAAATCCAAACAAGGCTCAGTAGCAATTGACGATAACCTAGAACTTAGGTCGTTTTTCCTACGTATGAAGCACTTCCACTTGGATTTTCTCTCGTAATTCATCTTACAATAATAAGCTTCCGTTATTCAGCACAGTCGAAGTGTAAATATCCACCACAGTCACCATAACACCGCGCAAGATCAAAAATGTCAGGATTGGATTGGATTGTTTTACCTCTGAGCGGCACTTTTTTGCCCACCATGGGCTAAATGGCCAGGTCACATGGACCCCGGAGGCTCAGAGAAGGTTGGGGGAGGGGACCCACTGGAACAGCTTTTGGGAGACAGATGGTAGCCTCCCGTCAAGGCCATCCAGCGTGTTCTTTAACGTGCACAGGGTATGGCTCTCCCGCACACAGGGCCACGGCTTAACGTTCCATCCGACGGACGGCGGCCTTTCCAAGCCCATCGGTGTCCCCTACTGACCGTGGGCAGGGCGGGGAAATTTTGCGGAGATAAATCTGAACGCTGACCCAGCTGGGACTCGAACCTGGGAACTATAGATTACGAGCCTGGCGCGCTACCGACTGAGCTACCCCCGCCCCCAAAAATGTCAGGAGTTGTTCCATCACATACCTTACAAATTGCAAGTATCGTTGCCATGTAGCGACCCTTCTTAGCAACTTCTTAACGCTTGCAGCGGAACTGGACTAGGTCAGAAAGTTTCTAAAAATAGAGCTGCCCAATGTCCGATGGGTGACGGTACGTTAGGGAATGCGACCGTCGAACAAAAGCAATCACCAAAAAACGTTAATTTCACGAGAAATCACCTATCTTTTCTGAAGTTTTCAATACAAATGAAAAGCTTTGATGCACATTACCTAATGACACAAAAATTAAGTAAATTTAAATTATAACAAACTGAATAAAATCGTTAAAGAACAGAGCTGCAAAAAGGCATTGCAACCTACTCTCGCTACCTAGAAGTCATTTCTTTTTCGGTTTCGTATGCTTTTTTATTGCTGGAGTATCTGTTGTTCCTGACGAATTCCGATCTTATTGCGCACTTTTTATGTCTCAGGGGGTGTGCTGATGTGTATGGTGTTATTGCACTGATTTTTGCAAATTTTCGATATACCCTTATTTCAATGTGGTCTTGTTTTCTTTCCAATAAAATGTCGAGATATTGCAGATTTTCGATATATCATTATTTTAATGTGGTCTTATTTTCTTTCCAATTGAATGTCGAGATATGGTAGTATATTATTTTTCTCGTGCCCGATAGTGAATTTGTTAATGAGGTGTATTGCTTCCTTTTCTTTCCTTACGTTTTTCAGGTAGTTTTCGTTGTTTTCTTTCTATATTAGTATGATATCGTCTATGTATCTTATGTTTTTCAGGGGTGGGGTTTGGTGCCTTTTAAGCACTTGTTCTTCTATTTCTTGGATGGCTATGTCTGCGAGAAGACCGAATACACTGGCAACACACAAAAAGGCTTTGAAATGAAAATAGCCAATCATTACTAATTTCGAGGTGCTGAACACAAAAATGACAAAAAAATTTGTCGATTGGCTGTTGTTTAGGAGAGACAGAGATGGTCATGTATAAACGACTCAGTTCGCATAGAGTACATAAGTAACCGTTTCGCAAAGCTGTATTTTAAACTCCAGATTGCAATACATTGCGTTGTATTGCATCACCCAGCCATAAACACCCCCCCCCCCCCGGAGGTATTGCATCATTGTCTGATGCAATGTAGTTGAGTCATGACATCGTGGCTTTGCGATCGCGGACAAAAGATGATGCAATCGTTAGTTGTAAGCGACGTCTCGTAGGGTGAGCAAGTCTTTTGAGCGACTCCCATTCACCCCTGAGTCATAAGTACAACACAAGTGATCCTTGCAGTTTTAATCCAGCAGTAGTGATGTCGTACTGTGTTAATAGTGCAGATACATTATGCTATATTTGGGGGGAAGTGACGTTCGCAAGCCAGAAAAAGACCATCACTCCAATAGTGAAAGCGCGTATGAGTTTTATTTTGGATGCAAGATCAGGGATCAGGACAAGGCCTGGGCCCCACATATATGCTTCAGTACGTGTGCAAGAAATCTTCCGAAGTGGCTGAAAGGTGAAAAAATAGCGATGCCGTTTGCTGTTCCTATGGTTTGGCGAGAGTCAAACAATCACGCAAATGACTGCTACTTCTGTATGGTTCCATCTATTTCTGGGGGCACAAGGAAAAAAGAAGTAGATAATAGCGTACCCGAATATACAATCTGCTCTCCAACCAGTTCCGCACGGGAAAGACCTTTCATTGCAATATATGTGAAAACAGTTCCGTAAATTCGAGAATGGTCTTGTAACTGTACTGAATAAGGATCTGATGAGCAACTCTTCACACCCACCATATAGTACAGACCTCATGCCATTGGGTTTTCACTTGTTTGGGAGCTGAAGAAACGTTTTGGAGGAAGATGCTTTCCATCGACCGACACTGTCAAAGAGGAAATCACAAAGTGGTTTCAAGAGAAGGATGTATCCTTTTATCGGCATCCTTCTTCGATAAACTGATCAAGCTTTAAATAACATGGAAAACTAATGGAGACATTGGAGATGGAAGAATAATGGAGACATGAATGGAGACATTTCATGTATATTGTCTTGGGTGTAATTACCTATTCTCTGCAGAAATTAAATAGGGAACTTTACTCTCTGAGTTACCATCGTAGATTAGAATCTCCCCACGGTTCGCCACTTTAAGGATGTTCTTTGTTTAATATTTATCGAGAATGGGCTATTTCTATTCTGTAAGCAATATTTTGCACACAATAATCTAAATGGCCAGATCAGAAAAACCAAATGTTCATAGTTAGGTGGGGAATCGACTGGAGAGCTGTCAAGAGACGGAAGAAACCTTCCTGCCAAGGCTATTCAGGGTTATTAAAGTGTATTCAGGGTTATTCTGTGCTCTTAAATTTATTATTAAATTATTATTAAAATAATAATTTATTATTAAATTAATTATTATTTTGATAATAAATAATTATTTAAAATTAATTTATTAAATTTATTATTAAATTTATTATTAAAGTGTATTCAGGGTTATTCTGTGCTGTTAAAGTGCACAGGGAATGGCTCTCCTGTAAAAGAGGGCGCTGCTTAACGTCCCATTCGACGAACGTCGTCTTTTCCAAGCCGAACGGTTTCCCTTTTCTTACTAATGACAGAACGGGAATTAAAGGATAAAATTCCAAAGGCAGGCAGAGTTGGGACTCGAATCTGGAAATTACAGATGATGTGCCTGATGCGCTACCAACTGAGCCAACCAACTCCACACGGTTTTATCGAACTAAATACCTAACTGACATGTACTAATCAAATTATGAAATCTGAATTATATTATCAAGATTAAATTGGAATTTAGTGACGTACTAGTCTCTAACCACGTTTTTCTTTTAATTTTCATTTTAAGAAATTCCTTTAAAAAAACTATTTCATATAAAATCTAAAGCAGTATGGGCGATACTCAATGGTAAGCCCACTCTATACGGTTTAGTACTATTGCTAAACGTTAAGGGGCTATTCACCATTTTATAATGAAAGAGGAAGAGATCAACCTTCCGATGTTTCCTTTCTGCATCAGAAGTCACTGTTGGCTGCGCTGCTGCTTCGAAGAGAAATGATTGTTGTTTTTCGCTTTTTCTGTTGTTTTGTGTTCATGCCAAGAGTTTAAAAGCATTCACAAACTCTTTCTCACCCCCCCCCCTCCCGCTCTCTCCGCCCCAGGTCTCTTATATTTGTCGTTAACCGTACAAATGAAGCGAATACGTGCTTCCCCTCTCGTATCAAGAGCAAAACCAGCTTCCATATTCCAACAGCAATTCCCTTTTGTGCTTAGCAACTGATTTTTGTAAACACTGTTGTACACGACTTTATCATTTGCACGCCAACCACTTGGCATCGCATTAGCCGTGCCTACCCTTCTAGTCACGAGGGCCATTCGTCGCCAAATGAACAGCGGCGAGTAACGATCACGAGCCGCATTTTCACGAACGCGGTCGTAAATGTCATTTGGAAAAGAGAAGGCTTAGAGAAGCAACAGGCTGTCATTGGAGGAAAAATGCGGATAATTCTTTTCTTTTATTTTAATATTTAGTAGGTACAGAAATTAACATAGAATGAATATGGAGCACTTAAAGAATCAAACCTTCGATTCCTGATGCCGAAAAACAACTCCCCCACAACGGCTACATTTCCAAAGCCAAAACCAAAACTTTACACTAACCCTGAGAAGCTAAGACATAGGTTTTGCAATTTTTCTGGTGGCTAGGCATATGCCTTTTTTCCTACACCAATTCCACACTGTAAGGAATTGTAACATTTTGTTGATTAAGATCAATCTGCGTCATGTGTTTCCAACTTTTAGTCTGTCAGCTTCAAAAAAAGTATTGAGTCAGTGAAGTATCCAAGGTTTCAACTCCTGAGAACAAATACCCGGAGACTTAATTTACATACATTTTAAAAAAAAGTCCCAGAAAATTAGAGTCTCAAGTATGTCAGACCTCACAGACTCCTCCCCCATTAGACTCAAATATATATGATATACATTAGACCCCCCTCCTCCATCCCCCAACTTAGAAATTTCTATTGTATATCACTGGAAAGAGTTAAATAAGATGTGATATATAACTTGGAGCTTTATGCTCATAGATTGAAATGTGTGCAGACAAAATACTTGCCTGCACTGAACCAGAGCCAGATACAGTAGAGTGGGAAGACCTTCCCCCCTTATGGATAACATATTCTGTTGAAATCGTCTTATTAGCATGGAAAATTAAATTGGTTTGATGGAATTAGAAACAATTACATTCTCACAGTGAAGAAAAAGACATAAAATTAAAAACTTTTATATAACTTATAACTGTTATGTTCACACCGGGCTTAACAAACATAATTTAACTACTTCCTTAAAATTTATAAAAGAGTTATATTGCTTACATTTTTTTTTCTTGGCAAATTATTAAATAGTTTAGGACCAGAAACATCAAACAATCTTTTAAATATCTCTTTATTTGATTTATGGAAATCTGTTTTTTCAGTTTTCATACCTTTCAATTATATGAATTTTTCAACTCTATTAACATGTGAATATTTTTATGCATAACGAATAAAATTTTTAATTTATATCTTTATTCAATATTTAATAAATTTATATCCAAAATCCAAAAATCTCTTTCAACGAATTCATTCGTTTTTTAATTTTCATTACTTTCAAGACATATTTATGTATTTTTTTCGTTATCTTTAAATAATTCGTATTTCCCTTTCTAGATAATTATTGCATTTTGTATTCTAAAATAAATCAAAGCACAATAAATTATTTCAATGTAATATATATAATATTTTCCTCAATACAAAACGTTTGTGGTATAACTTTTTTAATACATTTAACTAGCTTTTCTGTATGATTATTGTTAATCAATTGTTTATCGCAAATAGCATCAAATATTTAACATTATTTGCAGCATGACTTTTGAGTAACAGTGAAGATTTGCATTGTTATTATTATACGAAAGCAAACTCTTTAGCTTATGATAATAAAGATAATCAGAATCAATTCTTCTTTGCATATTAAAGCATATATAAATATTGACAATTTTATATTAACCGATCGGACCACATTCTTAATTTTTGAAATCTTCCTCTATTTTTTTTTCAAGCCTATATCGCCTTCATTAGCATATGCAATTTTAATATCAGCAAGCGAGAGCATTTCTGCTTTCAAATTTAAATTCACAAAAATCCTTAACATAATTTGAAAATAATTATGGTCCCAAAGGTTAACCTTGTGATACTTCAAATTTAATTGATCATTTGTTTACTTATAATTTTAATTTTTACCATTTGCATTCTATTTTCGAATATGGATTAATCTAATGGAGTAGCTCCTAATTCGAATATTTTTTTATTTCCTTTAATAATATATTTACAGATAAAACTGAAATGCTTTAAACGTATCCATAAATACTGCTGTAACTTTTACATTATAAATTTTATTTGATAGCGTTGCTACGGCATATTCTGTGTCCATTTTTCCTCAAAAGCACGTAATCAGACCATAATAATCTTTTCAAAACAATCTTTTTTAATAATTTTGAAAATACAGTCTGATCTGAAATTGCCCTATAATTATTTACATCTGTTGCGTCTCCTGATTTAAAGACTGGGGTTACTTCCAGCGGAATAAAGAATCAATGTCTTGGCCCTGCTAAATATCCACCGTGAAATCACATGAGAGATTTGCTACTTCAACGAGCTGAATTAAAAGAAATCTTCAGTTAAAAATCATATTTATAATGAGTACGCTTCTAGAAACTTGGTTATAAACTAATATATTAATTATGTAAATTAAATGACATGTATATTTCATAAAAATGACATTCATATGATCGTGGGAGGATTTTATCACAATAGTCAGTAGACAAAAAGACATTTCTGTATATCATCCCCCCCCCCCAAATTGATTTCTAGATGCGCCACTGGTGTTACTAGCCCTTTAATGATGACGAAGCAATAAGACTCTCTAAATTAGCATGTTAAAAATGATTTCTTGCGAACCTTATTTTGCTCTACGTTCCACCGAAGGCACGCAAAGGTTCGTGAAATACTCCAGTTATTTCAACTCTTAATGGATTATAAAGTTAAAGCCAACGTAAACGTATTAAAATATAGCTTTTTTGAAACTTGTTTTAATCAGCTACGAACGATAAGAAAATACGGTTTGAGATAGAAGTCGGAATTTGAATGCTGTGCTGTGAGATATTCGTGTAACTAAATAGTTTATCATGATTTCTTTAGACAACATTGAGTTGGGCGAACTGTAAAGAGCATTTTTTGTACATATTGATCAGATTGGCAAAGTCACTAAGACCCAGAAGGTTAAGAGAAGATTGAGGAGCTGGATTCCTTGGAGAGATGTTAGATGACAGATGGAAACCTGTCATCAAGATCACTGAAAATGTTATTTAATTTTAAACATGGAATGACTCTTCATGAAAGGGCGGGGATGGCTCAGTCGGTAGCGCGCCAGGCTCGTAATCTGTAGTTCCCAGGTTCGAGTCCCAGCTGGGTCAGCGTTATTTTGCGGAGATTTATCTCCGCAAAATTCCCCGCCCTGCCCACGGTCAGTAGGGGACACCGATGGGCTTGGAAAGGCCGCCGCCCGTCGGATGGGACGTTAAGCCGTGGCCCGTGTGCGGGAGAGCCATACCCTGTGCACGTTAAAGAACACGCTGGATGGTCTTGACGGGAGGCTACCATCTGTCTCCCAACAGCTATTCCAGTGGGTCCCCTCTCCCAACCTTCTCTGAGCCTTCGGGGTCCATGTGAAATGGCCATTTAGCCCATGGTGTGCAAAAAAGTGCCGCTCAGAGGTAAAACAACCCAACCCAACTTTTCATGAAACGGGGCTACGGCTATACGAAGGACGACTTCCTTTGCAAACCAATCGGCGCTCATTTCTTTAGCAAGGATAGCGTGGAGATCAGAGGAAAAAATATGTATGCTTCATAGTTGGGACTAGAACGTAATATTAAATCATGATCCTTGAGTGCTACTAACTATAGCTCATTTTGAGAGTAAAAAAATTATACTTCCCTCATTGCTTCCTCGCCGTATGTAATATAATGATAAAAAATAACCGTTCACTTACTTTCATAATAATTTTAATGACTAATTTAAAACCTTTCACTTTAAGTGATTCTGCATTACAGAGAGATATTAAATTAACAGAAAGTACAAAATACAATGATTCTTTGTGGATTTTTCCAATAGGAAGTAGCCAAAAGACCATATCAATATACTGCGAGTACAGTCAACCTACCGAATTCCGGTATATTTTGTAAAGCCTAAAGAATCCGAAAAGTCAACGGGAAAAATCAGTCAAATTAATTCTTACATCTGCCGGCTGGGGTGCATTGAATCTTTCCTAGTGTTGCCAATCTGCAATTTTCACTATTTTAAATAAAATTCGTTGTAATTGGATGGAAAAGTGGGAGGTTTCATTGCGGTGGTTCCCAACAAGGACGCCGCCATTATCCATTGCAAAAGTTGCGTTTTAGAGATTTGTGGAGGCATTTCATTAGGTTTTTCTATGGAAATGCATTAACTTGAATATCGAATGCTACTTGCATTTAACCTAATTATACATGTTTCATTTCGACGGAAAAACCTTTAAACTTCATGGACTGAAATGCTCGTAAATTTTTGTAGAGAGTAACATTTTTCCGACTAGTTTCATACAGGAAAATATTATTTGATTTCTATGAAGAAAAATAATGCTAAAACCTTTCACTTGGTAAATAATACCTTACACTTACTTTCATAATCATTTTAATGATTTTTATAATTTTTATCTATTTTTTTTTGAAGATTAATTGTAGATAGCACTCTTCTCTGCCTGTCTGGGCTGGGATCTTTTTCTGTGTGAGAGCGTTTGCAGAAGGGTACTATCTCGTCAGGATGATAACTTAGGTGGCCGAATACGCAAACTCAGATATTTCAACTACGTACAATATATATTTAAACATTAGCTGCCGAGTGGTTAGCGCACTTGGCTATTGATCTAAGGGGCCTGGGTTCGAGCCCTGGGTAAGGCATGGATGAACGTGTTGTTTTTCTGCTGAGGTCCTGCCTTCCTCACAGACCTTCTACTATGGCATATAAACTGACAGGCTCCTGTCAGACCTCTGTGGCAAGTAGCTGCTTGAGGGGGTATATATACATACAGTGACAGCCCACCCGGTACAATCACTGGCCGAATGCAACACAGGCTATATGAGCCTCAGCGGTCCCACTGCTAGATAGAGAACAAAGCTCACAGATCCGGACAGTCTCGTAGTCCACAAGCAAGTCTCAGTTTCAACCCCCCCGCCGGATGAGGTCACGTGTCCTTCGGGGAGGTTAGGGTGTCTCGGCCAATAGGGTACGGACAGGATAGATCGCCGTGCCAGGTCGACTCTTGTTGCCTTTCTTCATCTGGCTTCCCAAACTGCATCCGCCGCCGGCAATATGTCGCTAGACGAGAAGCCTTGCCACCAAAATAGCGATCCTGGACCTCACTCCTGTTCTTAAAGAACTAGCTGCCGCGTCCCTACATTAATATAAACCCTTTTATTGCAAAATAAAATATTAAGCAGTCTGTAATGAATTTGACTTGAATTCATTCTAAAAATCCATATTCAAGTTTCGAAATCGGCTTTTTCTAAGTTTTTTATGTATTTATTTTGCTAAACATTCAGGTTAACCGACAGACTATAAGCGACTGCTGCAAACATAAGTGAACTGCGCTGTATGGTGGCAGCAAGGTTTTCTTTCCTCCCTTCGCCTTTCAGATGCAGAATGGAGGCAGCCTAGAAATATTTTCACATAAACTTTCTTCATGATACAGTCAGGAAAAAAGACCGGTACCTGAGCTTGAGCCACTGACACAGAAATTTTAGCTATTCACTCGAAAAAAATTTCCTTCATATCCGGATCTCTTGTTTGTAATAACTTTAACTGCACCCATCCCTCGATTCACACGGAAGATAGGTTCCGGGAATTCACCGTGAAAATCGAAGCCATGCAAATCGAGACAACAACTTATGGAAAAAAAGGAAGATAGGTTTCGAAAAAATCTTTGTTATGAATAAAATGTACATTGAAAGTTTATTTATGCATATTTAACTGAAATTTCAGTTCAGCAATAATAATAAGAATTAATTAAAAATTATTTTGTTCTTTATTTGCACTAATTCAGATAAGCTAAGACTAATTTCTCGAACCTCTCTTTTTGCTTAAGAAGTACTGAATTTGAAAAAGAATTTTGAAAGGAGCATATTTTATGAACCGAAAACGAATTAGAAATTGACATTGATTTCTTTTGTAAAATAAGTTTTTATATATTTTAAGAAATAGTGTACCTACGAATCAGTTGTATTTAGCCTATATAATAGTCTGCAAGTTAAACTTGTTGCTAAAATGAGGTAAAACACTATTTTTGCTAGTCTGAAAATTCCGTCTAGAAAAGTCAGATCTCGCTGACGATTCAAAACAGATTTTGTTTTCATTAAGATGCCGCGAGACAGATTGCATTAGAATGGCAAGAATATCATTTTAGCGAAAGAATATAAATATAACTTCTTATAGATGACGATATCATTAATGTGAGAATTTATTATAATCTATTTCTTTTCTCAAAAATAAATGATATCAGTGAAAACTAATTTAGTTGATTTTTTTACTTTGGGTGACATTCTAATAATCAGGCTTGACGCTCTAGAACTGCTACTTCAGAATATGTATTATATCTACAAATACTAAAAAAAAACTCAGTCGGTACATTATAAAATGGAATCTATAATCGTGTAGAACGAAATTGTTTACATTTTGTTGACCGTGTAAACTGAATACTTATACTTTACTGAATACCGTGTAAATCGAGGTATAGGTGAACACTGAAGCTATTTATAAAATAAAATCAACATAGGAATCCGATTTTGTGTCTTTCGGTGACAGTCATTTAACGTGATTCAGGGATCAGGTGCAGTCAAGATTAGAAATAACATCTGAAAATCTTCTCTACTTGGAAACTACCCTGCTGAAAATGGGGCCTGCATAGACACTCCGACGGCCCAGGCTAACCTCGGTTCACCGTCGAAAGCGCGTACGATGGGCTCGCAAGCAACAAAACTAGACCTTGAATGATTGGAAGAAAGTCGTCTGGTCCGATGAATCTCATTTCCTATTGCACCATGTGGACGGCTGGGAAGTGTTGGCACCAGGATGCACTGTGGGACGAAAAAACAAGCCGGTTGAGGAAGTATAATGCTTTGGGAAATATTCTGCTGAGAAACTCGGTCCAGTCATTCATGTGCAGGAAACTATGACGTCTAAACATCATTGCAGACCAGGTACATCCCTTCATGGCAACGGTATATCGCTCTAGTAGTGCCTTCTTTCAGCAGGGTAATGCGCCATGCCAAACTGCCCAGATTGTTCGAGAATGATTTGCAGAACATGAGGTTGACTACCCTGGGTCCAAATTCTCCAGACATCAATCCAATCGAGCACCTGTGGTTTGTGTTGGAACAGCATATCCAATTTGCGGCGGTTCAACCACGTAACTTACAATAGTTAAAGGATCTGCTGGTAACATGTTGGTACTGGATACCACAAAACACCTTTAGAAATCTTATACGTACATGCTCGCCGGGTCAGAACTGTTTTGGCGGCACGTGGAGGACCAACATCATATTAAGTATGTGGTCATAATGTTTTGGCTCTTCGGTGTATATTTTCTAAGGAAGTCCCGAAAATCGGGGACTCGAACCCCATTAGATTCAGTCATGTCAAACCCTCCCCCAATGGAAGTTTCTTCGTATGCACTGACCTTACGTATAGTGTGTATGTTATCCCTGCATTAAAAATCCTCTTCGATAAGTTAACTTTAAGAGCAACAACATACCGCGTAGATGTAGTAAAAGATTAAGTTTACTTTTTTCGTTAACATTGAGATTGACGTAAAAAAAGGGCAAGTGACAGATCTGTAAAAGATGAAAAAATTTTTAATAGTTTAGTTTTGTAAAAAAAAAAGCATTAACTGCATTTCGGAAATTGAATAACATTTTGCTTATATTTTAGTAGGTAATTTCTTTATTTCGCAACTTTTTCAAACCGATATTTTATTAAAAAGAAACTGAGATTTGAATTAATTCACTACTGTGCATTACGATATTATCTTTCCTTTGTCCAAAAATTCATAAACTCGAGTGGACCAATCACAGATCGTCTAGAACGGATTACATTGAAGGAAAAAGGCTATTTTGTAATCTGCTGAACGTAATGATAAAGTTAAAATTAAGCTGGAAAGACTGCTGCCTCATTATGCGCACTGCACTCGGTTAGTGCAATTTTCATCGCTAAATTAGCTGATGTGTATACTTAATGTGAATCTTTTATTTTACTACGCATGGGACTTGGAAAAAAGAAACGTTTGATTCAGAATTAACTGTAATCTCAATATTACTAAGACATCGGAGACATGAAAGGAAAAAATGAAACGTTACCCTAGAAACAAGAGGATATAAAATTAATTAAAAGGGTTCAGTCTCCTAATGCTGATAAACCTGGTAATATTGTAATAGAGTTTAAGAATGAAGACACCAGAAATAAGTGGTTAGAGGGGAAAAGAAAAGGGAAGAAGTTATTTCTAAATTCGCTAAATGAAGAAATGGGAGAGAAACCATTTTACATAAATGAGCAATTAACAATAGAAAGGAAGAGATTGCTTTATAAAGTCAAAGCTCTTCAAAAGGAATTTAAAAATAAATATGTATGGATTAAATTGGGAAAAATATTCCTAAGGAAAAACGACGACTCAAATGCCATCAGAATTGACAATGAGTCAAACTTAATTAACATCTGATACGTTATTAAGTTCCTTAAAATGCATTTTTGATCTTTTTGCTTTGGTTAATTTTTTCTAGCCATAAAATGGAAGGAACATCGGGTATTTATATTGACCTCAAAGAACTTAAATTGAACCATTCTGATTTCAAAAAAGGAATTAGGTTTATTCATTTGAATATCATACGTTTACGAGCGAATTTTGATGTGTTTTTGGCATTGACAGAAAGTAGTAATTGTAAACCAGATGTAATAATCCTTTCTGAGACTTGGATACCTGACAATGAAACATCTTTATATCATATTGAGGGATACAAAGGATTTTTTAACTGTAGACATTTTAACAGGTCTGGTGGAATTGTGATTTACATCAAGCAGCATTGGTGTGCTTCCCAGTTAGATTTCGAAATGAACTCAGTCGAAGTTATTGCATTAAAAATTCAATTGAATTCGACAATGTCGGTAGTCTTATTGTCGATTTATTGTTATGTTGGAGGTGGAGAAATTAATTTCATTGAAGAATTGTTTCGACATGTGGTTAAACTTCCAGATCGTAATATTATTCTTACCGGAGATATAAACTTGGATATCTCAAAATCTACAGAACATATAAACAGTTATTTAGATCTTATGACTCTATACAACTTGTCAAATTATATTACGGGGATTACGAGATCGCAATCACAAACTTGTATAGATCATTTATTCATAAGGAAAATAAGTTCTTTTTCTTGTTGCGCCTATATTGTAACTACGGACATCACAGATCATTATATGATTTATTTCACCTTTTCTTCAACAACGAATGCCTCAGTCAAAGCTAAGGAGTCAATACAGTCAATTATTTACACAGACAAAGTGAAATTACAACAAGGCTTCAAGGACTATAGTTGGAATCATATACAAAATTATTATGACGTAAATGAAGCTTTTGACCATTTCTTTGAGGACTTTAAAAAATTAGTTAAAAAAGCTACAGTAAAGAGAAATATGAATAAAAAATTAAAAATTTTAAAACCGTGGATAACAACAGAACTTATTAAGTCAATACGGTACCGAAATCATTTACATAGATTATGGAGAAAAAAACAGAATTGATGCTATTACAAAAGTTACAGAAACTCCTTAAATAAAATAATACCAAAAGCTAAAAATTCATATTTTCAAGAAAAACTGGCATACGCTGGAAATAACACAAAGAAGAAATGGGATATTATAAATGAAGTAATTAATACAAATAGTAGGGGGGGAAAATCAAAATCATCTGTTTGAAATGAGCTTAAATAATAAAATGGTATATTTTACAGATAGTTCCACTGAAATAGTTAATGCATTCAATGATTATTTTATAAATATAGCTACTGAATATGAAACTGGTAATTCAGAATCAGATTTGGTAGTGCCTGAAGATCTTAAGCTAAAAGACACTCGCAATTTTTTCGGACTTATCAAAGGCTTTTGATTTGGTAAATCATGAAATATTGCTGGCTAAGCTTTATAGATATGGAATCAGAGGTACCAGTTTTACATGGCTAAAATCCTACTTGGAAAATCGTTCACAAATGGTTAGGATAAATGACATATACAAGTTCTATGAAAAATATTAATACAGGTGTACCACAAGGTTTTGTACTGGGACCTCTGCTATTTATATTATATGTAAACGATATATTTGACAAAAAGTTTGAGGCAGAAATTTTATCTTACGCTGATGATATTGTTTGGTTATACAAAAGTAACACCTATGAGCAATTATACCAAATGGCAAACAGAGATATTCATCGTTTCTATCAATGGCTAATGTTGAATAAATTAAGTTTAAATAAGGCTAAAACATGCTATATAAAATTCCAGTTGAAGGCATCAGCTGATGGTAGCAGTGACTCTGGAGTGGTTTCTCATCACAAGGACTGTTACAACATCCTAAATTGCAGTTGCGAACGTCTTACGAAGGTTGATCAAATTAAATACCTAGGAGTGATTACTGATAAAAGCCTTTCATGGAAGTATCACACTGATTATACTGTGGATAAGATAAAACCATTCATAGCAAAATTTTAAACACTAAGATTCTTACTCGATAAAACAAGTTTAAAAATGTTGTATTCTGCTTGTGTTTATAGTCAGCTACAATATGCAATAAAAGCCTGGGGAGGAGCTGCAAAAACAAACTTAAACAGGCTGTTGATTCTGCAAAAATTTATAGTTAGAATTATTGACCATAAAGGTCGCTTCTCTGAATCTCGCCCTACATTTAAGAAATTGGGGTTACTGACTGTGTCTCAACTTTACATTTTAAAAGTTATTGACTATGTCCATTTCAATTTACATCTATTTCAGGTTCGACAGACATATATACCACTTAGAGACTCATCATTTAAATTGCAAATACCACGCATATCAAAGCGATCTACTACCCGTAATATAAACTATATTGGGCCTAAATTATACAACAGTGTTCCAGAAACAATGAAGAAAATTACTTCCAAATATTTATTTAATAGATCTCTTTCTTAATGGATACTAAACAATGAATAATATAACTGTATGTAAAACTAATTTTTTGACTTCTACATCATTGATTGGTTCAATTATCAATTGTTGCCTTGTTAATTTTTTGTATTTATATTTTCGTTATAATTATACACCAGCGCTCCAGTATTCAGTTACTTTAGCTGGGTATATTTCATAAAATTTTGTATTGATATATGTCTATGTTGAATAAAAATTGAATTGAAAATGTTTAAATGATAGCATACGTCCAGTGGCTGCTCATCAGCTTCTAAACAGATGGGGCCAGTATATATTTATATCCATATATACATGAAAACCATCTATTGAAGCGCGGTTATAGTTGAGGAGCGCAATCTAAAGTTTCCATATTCGAGTCCCGACTAGAGCGGAATTGACTTTGTCCGCTAACCCTCGCTCTGCCCTTTCGAGAGAAAAAGATCATCGGTTGGATTCGATAGGTCAACATCTGTAGGTTATAAATTTCTATCTACATGTCAATGTTATGGATTATTTTACATCAGGTTGGGTTGTTTTACCTCTGAGCGGCACTTGTTTGCACACCGTGGGCTAAATGGCCAGGTCACATGGACCACGAAGGCTCAGAGAAGGTTGGGGGAGGGGACCCACTGGAACAGCTGTTGGGAGACAGATGGTAGCCTCCCGTCAAGGCCATCCAGCGTGTTCTTTAACATGCACAGGGTATGGCTCTCTCTCGTACACGGGGCCACGGCTTAACGTCCCATCCGACGGACGGCGGCCTTTCCAAGCCCATAGGCGTCCCCTACTGACCGGGGCGGGGAATTCTGCGGAGATAAATCTCAACGCTGACCAAGCTGGGACTCGAACCTGGGAACTACAGATTACGAGCCTGGCGCGCTACCGACTGCGCCACCCCCGCTCCATTTTACATCAGTTTCTTTATAAATATTTCTTGTTCTGTCTGGCGCACTATGGCTTTAGTTGCCGTTGCACCATAAAAAGACAAACAACCAACCCTTTTATAAGTATTTCCTTACGTTCACAAACGAAAGGGAATGCATACGCAGAATTGTTTCATTAAATACATATATAATTTATTGGTTTATGATATTTGTTATGTAATTTCTAGCACCTATTATATCCGAATTTCCTATTAGGGAAAATTATTAAAATATTACCCTCACATAGGTCTAAACCCCCACCCTGCCCTCAGTCAAAAAGGGAACAGCGATGAGATTGTAAAAGCGGCCGTCCGTCGCATGGGACGTTAAGCCATGGCTGCGTGTTCCGGAAAAGCATACTCTGTGCATGATAAAAAAACGCGCTGGATGGCCTCGACGAGAGGCTACCATCTGTCTCCTAATAGCTTTCCAATGGATCTCCTTCCCCCGACCTTCTCGGAGCCCTCAGGGTCCATGTGACCTGGCCGTTTAGCCCTTTGTGTGCTTAACTGTTAACTGTGGTTGTGGGTTTATATCATTAACCTTTCTTTTTTTTTTATATCTTGTTCAGCATATAGCCTTAGTCGCTAATGCTCCATAAAGCCACAAACAACCGAACCCTTTCTGTGTGCCAAAAGTGCCGTTCAAAGATAAACGAAGCAAGAGGCAAACTTCGCAAAAGTTTCCAGGGTGTTTAAATGCGTGTGGAGAGAGAGGGAGGAGAGGGATAGTATGAATGGTCTCCTTGAACTCTTCATACTAATATCTGAAGTTCACGGTACGAATTTAAAGACGTTAAGGAAGATTAAGGTGCTCGTTATATTGGTACAAAATAGGAAAATATTTCCTTTTTCAGAAGTTTCCTAAACAATGACAGTTAAGTGACCTTAGTGGCAGTGTTGTCAGATGTACAATAATTTTCTTATTCATACAATGATTTTATTACCAGTACAATGCAAAATCCAACTCAGAATTGTAATTTTATTGTGAAATTCGTTTTCTCCTAATAAAATCAAAATGAGAATTTAGAAGTATAGAAAATTTTATTTTAATTCTATAACAGTGTTTAACAAAAAAACTAAAAAATTGGAAGGGCCTGAAATGGAGCTTTGCCCCCCCCCCCCCGCCCCGCCTCCGTCCCTCAGATTCCTTTTCACTGCCATGAGGTTTCCACCGTGTTGCGTTAAAAATTCAAGTCGTTAACTATAACAAAACCGAATTCGAATATAAAACATTTTTTACCGTTGCACTTGCTTACTAGTTGCATGGGGGGCGGGGGGGGCTCAGTCGGTAGCGCGCCAGGCTCGTAATCTGTAGTTCCCAGGTTCGAGTCCCATCTGGGTCAGCGTTGAGATTTATATCCGCAAAATTCCCCGCCCTGCCCACGGTCAGTAGGGGACGCCTATGGGCTTGGAAAGGCCGCCGTCCGTCGGATGGGACGTTAAGCCGTGGCTCCGTGTGCGGGAGAGCCATACTCTGTGCACGTTAAAGAACACGCTGGATGGCCTTGACGGGAGGCTACCATCTGTCTCCCAACAGCTGTTCCAGTGGGTCCCCTCCTCCAACCTTCTCTGAGCCTTTGGGGTCCATGTGACCTGGCCATTTAGCCCATGGTGTGCAAAAAAGTGCCGCTCAGAGGTAAAACAACCCAAAACAACCCAACTAGTTGCATGGTGGGAAATTCATAGAATCTGTTGGGTTCCAACAGGAAATTTGCTATTAAAACTAAACTACTGAGCTTCTGCACAAGGGGGCCAGTAAGCCTGGAGTGGTATTCCTGGACAGATATTTGGAGCTTCTCCATTTTTTTTTTTAAATCATTTGTAATAATTGTAATGCTGAAAATTAAATCAAATCGAACGCGAACACTGCGCCATCGTTCAGTGTTAGTGTAAACAAAGCGATATAATTTGCACAGGAATGAGTTTCTTTTTGATTATTTTGAATTTGCACAGGAATGAGTTTCTTTTTGATTATTTTGAATTTGCACAGGAATGAGTTTCTTTTTGATTATTTTGAATTTGCACAGGAATGAGTTTCTTTTTGATTATTTTGAATTTGCACAGGAATGAGTTTCTTTTTGATTATTTTGAATTTGCACAGGAATGAGTTTCTTTTTGATTATTTTGAATTTGCACAGGAATGAGTTTCTTTTTGATTATTTTGAATTTGCACAGGAATGAGTTTCTTTTTGATTATTTTGAATTTGCACAGGAATGAGTTTCTTTTTGATTATTTTGAATTTGCACAGGAATGAGTTTCTTTTTAATTATTTTGAATTTGCACAGGAATGAGTTTCTTTTTGATTATTTTGAATTTGCACAGGAATGAGTTTCTTTTTAATTATTTTGAATTTGCACAGGAATGAGTTTCTTTTTGATTATTTTGAATTTGCACAGGAATGAGTTTCTTTTTGATTATTTTGAATTTGCACAGGAATGAGTTTCTTTTTAATTATTTTGAATTTGCACAGGAATGAGTTTCTTTTTGATTATTTTGAATTTGCACAGGAATGAGTTTCTTTTTGATTATTTTGAATTTGCACAGGAATGAGTTTCTTTTTGATTATTTTGAATTTCCACAGGAATGAGTTTCTTTTTGATTATTTTGAATTTGCACAGGAATGAATTTCTTTTTGATTATTTTGAATTTGCACAGGAATGAGTTTCTTTTTGATTATTTTGAATTTGCACAGGAATGAGTTTCTTTTTGATTATTTTGAATTTGCACAGGAATGAGTTTCTTTTTGATTATTTTGAATTTGCACAGGAATGAGTTTCTTTTTGATTATTTTGAATTTGCACAGGAATGAGTTTCTTTTTGATTATTTTGAATTTGCACAGGAATGAGTTTCTTTTTGATTATTTTGAATTTGCACAGGAATGAGTTTCTTTTTGATTATTTTGAATTTGCACAGGAATGAGTTTCTTTTTGATTATTTTGAATTTGCACAGGAATGAGTTTCTTTTTGATTATTTTGAATTTGCACAGGAATGAGTTTCTTTTTGATTATTTTGAATTTGCACAGGAATGAGTTTCTTTTTGATTATTTTGAATTTGCACAGGAATGAGTTTCTTTTTGATTATTTTGAATTTGCACAGGAATGAGTTTCTTTTTGATTATTTTGAATTTGCACAGGAATGAGTTTCTTTTTGATTATTTTGAATTTGCACAGTTGATTGAGTTAGTAACGTTAATAATAATAATCTGTAAATTTACATTGGCTGTCTTGAAAAACATTTTTGATCGGCTATAGTTTATTCCAGAAAATCGTTAATAAGTCCTAGAAATTAAAAAAAAATATTTGTTTTTAAGTGCTCAAGACCTTTCGACATCATCATATCAGAATAATCTAATCAGAGACAACTACTCCAAACGCTGCAAATTTCTGAAGAAGATACTTTCTTTCCGCAGTTAAGGAAACAGCCGAGACTAAATAATACAATCACGAAGCTTTATTAACGACTTGTGGAATAAACTGTTTTAACGAATAAATGCTGTTGCCATTACAGGCAACGAATACAAATTTATAGAATCGCATTTACTCAAGCAACTGTATCACACATACATACATACATACATACATACATACATACATACATACATACATACATACATACATACATACACATGCAGCCATGGGCTAGGAGGTCCTGTTTGGCATTGTCTGCCCAACGCATCCTGGGTCTCCCCCTTTTCCTGAAGCCTTTGAGCATACTGCTCATAAACCTATTTGTAAATCTGTAGCTATGCATACGGGTAACATGGACAAACCAACGCAGTCTCTCTCTGCACAATATGCTGCTCAAAACAGGCTGATGACTCCATCTTTTAACCTCATCATTACTTACAAAGTCAAACCACCTGATGCCCAAGACACTGCATAAGCATCTAGAATCAAAGGCATCAAGTTTCCTGTTATCTTGCTTACAAAGGGTCCATCTTTCACTACCATACCTATCCTTAGAAAGAACCAAACTATTATGCAGCTTAATTTTAGTCTTTAGATGTATACGCCTATTTTTCCACACTCTCCATAGATTCTTCAAAGTCCAGCGGCAATCCATATTCTTCTATTTATCTCATGCCGCACATCACCAGCATCTGTTACATAGCTCAGTAGATAATTAAACTGAGACAGTTGCTCAATAGTACAGCCATTCAAAATAACTAAAGCACCATCTGCTTGACCAATTTTCATCACTTTAGTTTTTTCTCTGTTTATCACTAAACCTACTCTATTACCAGTCTCATCAGCAGCCCTAATGAAAGAATTCACCTCCTCAACATCACTAGCCAACAGGGCCAAATCATCTGCATAATCTAAATTAGAAATTTTAAAATCTCTAGATAATTTAAGGCCAAAATCTTTTCCTTGCAAAGAATTTCGCATAACATAATCAATAATTAAACGAAACAGAAAAGGAGACAAAATGCACCCTTGTCTAACTCGCTGGCAATGTTAAACCAATCGCTGCAAGACGTACCAACTCTCGCACATGATTCAGTATTATTATAGAGAGCTTTCATTACACTAACTGGTTTGTCAAGTATACTGTATGATCGAACGATCAACCACAAATTATGTCGATCAGCAGGATCAAAAGCCTTTTTGAAATCTACAGAGTTAGTAACCACAGGTTTCTGAAACTCTAAACATTTCTCAAGAATCTGTCTAAGTGAAAATATTTGATCAATACATCTCCGACCACTTCTGAATCCACACTGTTCATCACGCAGTTGTCCATCAACCAAATTCTTAATTTTAATAAGTATAATCACAAAGAACTTTACCAGGAACAGAAAGTAAACTAATTCCCCTGTAATTAGCACAAGAACTGCGATCAGCTTTTTTAAAAATTGAGACAATGATAGCTCTAGTACAAATCCTTAGGAACAACACCTTTATCATAAAAAAAATTCAAAATTTCAGTCAGCCATGTGACGACACAAGTGTTCCCACCTCTAAGCATTTCAGTGGTGATTTCATTCACCTCTGAGGATTTATGCTGTTTTAATTTAGAGATAGCCGAAGCGACTTCAGAATGTGATATAGGGCCAACATTAAAGCCAGTAATTCATCTATCCTCATTACAAACAATGGGAGTAGAAATAATCACATTGTTTAGAACATCTCTTAAATGCTCAGCCCACCTAGTCATCACAAGATCCTCACCTTCAATCATCTTACCAAATTTATTTCTCAATCCCTATGTACCTACCCATTTCTTCCTACACAAAACAATGACTATCTAGTACAACCAAATAATGTTGTGTTATCTAACTGCTTCCTCTGCTTTATCAGCCAAGCTATCAAGCCAAAGATTCTTATCAGTTGTTAACTGATTCTTTACACGTTTATTAAGCTCGATGTAATGCCTTCTGTTAGGACTAGTAGGGTGTTTATTCCATACTAATAATGCATTTCCTTCTTTCAGCAAAAGGTTCCATAGCTTTATCACTCAAATAATTTTGTTTCCTCTGTTCCTTTTTAACCAAAAAAGTAGTATTGGTCTCAAAAATAAGCCTGTTTAAACTTATCCCATTCTTCCTCAACTTCAGCAGTAAGCAAACCACAATTGTCATAACAACTATTTAGCTTATCATGGTATGATTTCGCTACATCTGGATTTTTCAAAGTTTCAGTGTTAAACGTAATTCTCGTAACCTTTGCACATTTCTTAAGTTTCAGTTGCAAGATACTTTTGACCAGGTAATGGTCAGACCTAATTTCAGCTCTCCTGTATCATCTGGTATTCCTAACTGACCTAGCCCACTTGCTGTTAATTAAAATATAATCCATCATATTCCTGTGCAACCCATCAGGTGAAACCCATGTGTATTTAAAAGTGTGCTGGTGTTTGTAGTATGAGTTCGCTATTCGAAAAACCATTAACTTACCTGTAGGAGACGTTCCCAGTTGCCACTGGAACTGTCAATGCCAAAGGGACCTAAAACTCCTGCCAAACGTCAGAGTCAGTAGCAACTGTAGCATTGAAGTAACCTAGCACAAAAGAAATATCTCCTTTCTTCACAGAATTTAAAATCTCTTTAAGCTGTCTACAAAACGTATCCTTCTCGTGCTCATCAGACTCCTCTGTGGGGGCATAACAACAGATGACATTCAAGTGTTTAATTTTTGTTTTAAATTTTGTCGTAAGAAATCTTTCATTAATATAGTCATATCCTAGAAGCCTATCACTGGCGTGTCTGATGAGAAGCAAATCTACACTTTGTAGACGCTTTCCATCCCCCTCCCTGAAAAGAGAAATTTAAATTTATTCTTAAGTATCTCACCTTTACCTATCCATCTGATCTCTTGCAAGCCTAGAATATCTAGATTACAACGCTGGAATTCCAGCGTGAGGACATCAAGAGAATAATTTCTACGTAACGTCCTCACGTTCCATGTATTTCCAGAGAGAAAATGATTAGGAGGATATTTAAAGAAACTAGGTTTATTGAGAGAGGTAGGGCCAATAATATCAAACAGCTCCTTGATCGCAGGCATGGGGCAAAGACCTGTTCCTTCAATTCTACAGGCTGAAGCCACCATGCTGGTAGGAACTTCAGGCACGACGTTTTCAAGAGCCACAGACTTGCCTGAGACATATTACTCCAGTTTAGGATTGGCGTTGCCCAACTATCTAAGTGAGAGTTCAGTTATCTGCGATGGTCTCTGATCAGGATTATCCACCAGCTGATATAATAAAGTATCCCGTTCCTCTGTAACCAACAAGCTGGGGTGGTGGGCTGGTAACCAACAAGCTGACAGAAAATACAGCGGCAGATTTTACCACAACAGAAGTCCACCAGTGCAGCAAGTCCACGATTCATAATCATCGACTCAAAGCCATAAATCAGTTCAGTCTAATGGGTATAAAAGGTCAGCAGCAGAACCCTGGGAAGTTGACAACTCCTCAGCAGGGCAGGAAAAAAGAAAAAAGTGGCCATAAGTGGTCAGTTCAGTAGGCCACACTTATCTGTCAGCCCTCCTCTTCCATTCGCTTCCACAAGAGAATATCTCTTTTGAAAGGTACTGACGGCCATCACCACGAGAAGGCAAGGGCCGACATTAGGTGCTAGGCCTGGCCGGTTCTGTGCATCAACACTAGGGATTGATACAAAGTTCTCCTTCCAGTTTATACCTAGCTACCATTTACAGATCTATATCAGTGCCCTATATTACTGTAGAATTCCTAGGTAGTGCGCTTTTCGAAGCCAAGAGGAAGTAACTTACGTTTGAGACTTTCTTAAACTGACTTAAGTGACGAATGGAGATCCTTTCTTCATGACTCACTGCCGATATTCATTTGCATAATTAGGCTACGATGTTTTTGTATTGCGATTAATTGCTTCACTAACTACCTCCAACTTTTGATCTATTATATAATCCAGTTGTGGAGGCTTTAAAGATCCTGCCTTACGAAACCTTCTCACTATTCGATGAACAGTCGACATCTTGGACACTGCAAGTCTCAAAAATTTCCTTTGAAACTCACTTATACCATCTTTAAGTGCTGATTTTTTAAATATTATTATGAATTTAACGGATGGAAACTGAGCGAGAGTTGAAATATAATATTTAACAACAATAATTCTAAAATAATGTAATTTATTACAAAAGTATGAATGAAAAGATTTATACAAACTAAATTCAACCAACACAAACCATCATCAGTATGAAAATAAACCTTTAAAAGAACATAGCACCTTATCACTATTCTTACAAAGAGTTGTTTCCTCTGTAATTCTTACTATCTCCACTCTAAGCATAAAATAAGGCTTTTTACAGCACTCGAAAAGTGGCACAATCATATTTGTGAACAAACCTGCAATTCATTAAGAATAACCTTTAACAATTTTTAAATAACTATACACCAAATGACTTCCTTCTAAGGTTTTAGTCATCAAGTACTGCAAAACTGCGGCTGAGTGTACTGGTTTCTCAGAACCAATTCTTTTCAGAAGTGATCACCACGCACAAGACGACGAATTTCTTCCTTTTCCTTACTCGTTCACTAACAAGATCCACACTAATAAACTTATTTTACCTCCCGCGCACACACCAATTAAAAACATTTTTTCTTTATACTATGGTGCACAGACTAAAACAAACTAAGTTTTCCTTCACACAAATTCTTCCTAATTACAACTCTCTTATTCTTTATTTCTAAGTTCGTTCCAAGTGGTTAGTGACAGAATTCTGGAGCTGAAGTAAACGCGAGCATCAAAATGATACATCACATCACGGTTTCATTGTTGCTCCTTCATCTGTCGAAACAGTATTGTTCATCAATAAAAGAGCTTTATTGTGCAAAATATTCCATTTTCAGTTTAAATTTTCCTATAAAATTAAAAACCTAGTTAACCAAATGAAACCGAGAGAATATTAAAATTTGGCTCCCTTTGACCGTCATTGGTCAGTTTTCTGTGAACAGTGTTGCCTCTCTTCAGAAACAAACTATATCACTATTGTTTACAATCACTTTCAAAATTTCCTTATGTAAATATGGGTTCCATCTTAATCTGATCACCAGGCATTTTCGAGACAATATGGAATTAAGGCCAATAGAAGCACCACAACCTTATCAAAAGATTTCAACGATGAAATCTGTTCTCATCTGAATGGAAGTAAAGTTAGTTTTTCCATATGCACTGAGTAATCATTGAATTATGACCAATCCATCCCATGTTAGGTGAATGGGACAATAATGTCGGAGCTCTATAACTTTTAAAATTAGCGTTTTATGGGAAAATATGACAAAAGGTAAAGTAAAGATCTCAACCAAATCTATCTAAATATTGATTGTTCAATAATATTCCATCAGTATTCAAATTTTGGGAGTTTAAACGTTTAACAACAGCACTGGCAGAAAAACAATTTACGTTGCAATTACGCCGTTGGACAATTAACGTTACAATTACGTAAAAAATTCGCAACATATCAGAAGTTTGTTAAATAAAAAATTCGAAACATGTCAGAGAATGGCAATTTTGCACTTCCATGTCATCCCCTGTTGCCTTTTAACTTTCACCTATGGCGCGCAAAAACGATCCGAAATTCAAAACACGAAAAACTCTGGCCAACTTCGAAATATAATTGAGTGGCACTGATCTTATCATTTTCAAAAGGTCACTTCTCAAATGAACTAGAAAACTCTATTTTCACTATCTAGGGGGAGGAAAGGAGTCGATGCCCCCAACCTCTTTGAGAATGCTAGTAAGGGTAACAGATGCAAAAAAAATTGAAAATTTATGTTCATTTCACACTTTTTTCAAAAATATTTAAAGACTTCTAAAACTGAAGAGGAAATGTTATGCTGCAATGGAAATCTAGTCTTCCTTACCTTTTTTCTGCTCGGCTGTATTTCTTGCCCACCCTATCCCCCGTTATATTTTACTGGATTCCGACATGTCATTACAGTTTATATTATTAGTTCGTTTACTAAAATATCAACTATTGTCTTCATCTCTTCATACGCAGACAATCACCTTTTGCCCTCTAGGAGATAAATGAAAAATATGATTTTTTTTTCATCGAAATGGTGCTAATGAAATGTAATTATTTACATTTTCCGATTCTTCCATTACTTTGAATTTCCACCATTAAAGGCGATAAAGTTAAAAAATAGCAAAACATTGAAGAGTTTCGAGTATGGTTATGAAGGGATTGAATTGGCTGTCTCAAGTGGTCCTTCCATCTAGAACTAAAGGGAACTTTTGTATTTGAAATTCAGTTGAAAATAACATTCTTCTTCTACCGATTTTCTTGATGTAGAAGCCTCTTTTGAGACTGCGTCCTGTGATTTCTAGCAAATAAAGCGCACTGCTTCAGCATACGAAGAAATAAGTTGAATTAATTCTGATAGTATAAAAGACATAAAAAAAGAGTAGGGAAATACCATGCTCCTGATTTCTCAAATTCCAAGTTCCATTACTTCCAATTTAGGCTTTTCATGGGAAAGCTACAAAGGTAAAAAATTAAATCAAATCCATCTAGATAATGATTTACAATAATATTAGTTCAGTGTTTAAAGAAGAATCACAGAAGCTGTGATAATTAAGAGCAATGCCGTAAATCCTGAGAACATATTTCAGAGATTAATTAAAACGAAAGCAATCTTTATGAAACCGTTCGCCGAAATGAATGAGATTTGGAAGTTCGTCTAACGAATTTTCTTAATTTTTAAAGCGCTTTTCAAAAAGAAGCAACGCTGCCCTGAAATACTCCAGCTTCCACAACTCTTTAAATAATGGAAGAAATACCTTTTAAAGATCAAGATTTAAAAAGATTTTATTTATTTCTTTAATTTGCTTTTCCCTCTCTATCCCCCCAAAAAAGATTATTCAAAACAAAAAGAGGTTTCCGAATTCTGCTATTCGTTTGCATGCTTCACTTTTTTTGGGCTTAGAAAGGCATTCCGTCCGTCGGATGGAGCGTTAAGTCTTGACGCTGTGTGCGGCAGAGCCATACTCTGCGCACGTTAAAGAACTTAATGGATGACCTTGACGGGAGGCTACCATCGTCTCCAAACACAGCTGTCCAGTGGGTCCCCTTCCCCATTTGGGGTTCCTTATGACCTGGCCATTTAGCCCATTGTGTGCAAAAAAGTGACTCTTAGAGGCAAAATAACGACAACCTTTACTATATCATTTGTCTAGTCAGTGCACATAAAGTACTTATAAAGAGATAATTTCACGTTATTTTTTTCAGAAAAAAGCACCACAGCAAGATACGTTATCATGATATTGATCATAAGCAGGTCCGGATCTAGCAAAAATATGTGACACATTCGAAGAGGAAAAAAGTGAAAGGGGGGGGGGGGGAAGGAACCTCTGAATTTCCATTGCAGTGTAACGCCTTTCGTTCAGAGGTCTCTAAAAGAAATGTCACGAAAAGTGCGTGAAATATGCACAGGTTTTATTATTTTGCCTCCATTAGCCTTACTAGCTTTCTCAAAGAGGGGGGTGGACACAGCTTCCTTACCCTCCCTAAATCTAACAATGATCATGGCGAACATTCTTTTAAATTTTAGACTATATTTCAGTTACGTGTATAGTGTTTTAAACCGTCAATATGTAAAATCGAATAAAACTATTCTAATCTGGTTCATATATAATAAGAAAACAAAAAGAGATATTTTCTGTCTCAATCTCATTGTACGTATCTAAATTATTTCCAACGCTGTTCATAACTTTGATGAACTTTTCAGTAAATCAAAGTGGCATCAGTGTATGTCTATAATATCTGATAAAATAAATATAACAATCGTTGAATTAAGTACAGGAGTATGATTGAATGCTTATTGAAATCCAGAATATGTTACAATAACTTGATTTGTGCTTTGACCTACACTTGCGTAAGTAATAATCCTTGAAATAACCGTTGTGAAAGGTCATTCCCAATCATAAAAGTCTTCATCAATTCAAGTCTCGTTACCGACTCCCTCGATGGCTGAGTCTTGAGACTGCCTCGCATCAAGGGCAAGAGACGAAATGAATTTCGTCTTTCAACCGAGGAGCAGCCCACGCTGTTTCCTTTCATGACTCAGTTGCTACTGCAAGGCAAGGTCGTTACTTTCGACGTCCGCTCGCCCCTCCCTGCTCGCATCTTAGCGCATGTGCAAAGCTGCGGGGTGCACAAATAGCAAGTGCGGCCGCCACACGCGCCGGCACTCTCCTCATGTGTGCGCGTCTCGTTCTCTGCTTCTTCAATCCCGCTCTTCTCGACATGAATCCCGGCGACCACCCTCGCAGGAGACTGCCCGAGCTCAGTCTCACCGATCCAGTTCGATTCCTCCTGGAGCACATCTCAATCCCTGACCCCAGGAGGCCTCGTGAAGCGAACGATTGGCTCCCGAAGCAGAAGCCAAAAGAGAATCAGCAACAGCCGCTTCCACATGAGGATCATTTGGCCAGCGAGAAGACACAGATTCCCAATGAAACGCAGATATCTGTTGAACATTCCGCTCCTTTGCCCACGCCGCCCTCGTCTCCTTCTGTGACGTCGGCTAGTCAGAACTCGGCGTCCACCTTTGGTTTGCCCATCGGCAGCAAAGAGTCATCCGATGGCCGATCGAGCACAGAAGAGGCTCGTCACCCTGCGACGGAGTCTGTCAACAAACCGCCAGAAACCTCGGAGCCCGTGGCACCTTCGGAGAACAGTGAAAAAAGTTCTGCACAGACACTGGAAGGCATTTCACTTCCTCAGGAGTCGCCCTTGTCGCCTCTCTACCCAAGGAAGACCGATCCCATGACTCTGATAACGAGGCATCGGCTCAATCAAAAAATACCTTCGAGCAAAAAGGCGGATAACACTCTACAAACAGCAGGGCGGCTTCCCGGTCAACCTCCAGTCCCTCCTCGACGGCTAACTACCAGGGCGGCTCGAAGGCCAGGCCCGGGGAGGCCTCCTCCGCCTCCTGCTCCCAACGCTCCTGTCCGACAACAGCAACAGCCGCAGCAGCTGCCACAGCAACAGCCACAGAATCCCCCACCACCACCAGCTGATCCACCTAAACCAGTGACGCCTCAATCAGCAGCAGATTCGAAGGATGCATCAGAGGACAGAGAGGAAGGAGACAATGGATCTGAAGGAGATTCGCTCAAGCAGATAGATCCACAGAAGCGATTGCTTCAGCTGTGCAAGAAAGGGGACTGGCAAGGGGTTGAGGCTTTGCTGAAGCAGTTCAGCAGGACAGGGCTGCCACCAAATCTTGCTGATCTGGTAGGAAGAATTTTTAAATTTATCACTCTCTGCTTCGCATTCCATATCTGAATACATAATTTAAATTTAAACCATCATTTAGAATTAATACGTCAACATGCCTATTAATTACAAGTATTATTTACATACATTTGAAGTTACAAGTAGGAAATAGCGTTATATAAAAGTACATATATATATATGTCAATATAAAGAATATTCTCAAGAAATGCTTCTGTGAATTAACATATGGAACATGTGATTAGAGACAGAGCAGTTCTTTGGGTTTTTTTTCTTCTATTGACATAATTATTGATACCTCTGACCGAATTTAAATTCCTATTTTAATCTGCTTTGTATTTTTAGTCTTATAAGGCATTGATGTAATCCACATGATTGAATGCATTATTCTTTTCAGCATATAAATGCTCCATTACCTCAGGTACAATTATCTATGATTTTATCTTCTAGTTTTTCATTAAGCCTTATTTATATATTTATATAGAGAGTAGTCTCTATATACATTTTCCTTTTTACATTTCATTAACTTTTTATTATGATTTAGAATCGACATTGCAAACCCAACAAGGAAACATTTGCTCTCATTTGAATGTGAAAAAAGGATTCAATGTTAAAATTCACTATTAATTTAAAACAAGCATAGCATGTAAAACGATACTTTAAAGTTATCTTTCAACGTTTTCTTTAATTATGTACCGATTTAAATTTTGAACATGGGTAGTATGCTTCAGGGAAATGAAGTTTCTGAATCTGTTCAAAATCTCTCAATTCAGCGAAATGTTTGCGCAGTATAATATGCAGTGACCAAAGAGTAGCACAAAATTTCAGTGTTCTTTTTTTTGGTGGGGGGCGATTTACGAATTAAACTCGTATCTTAATTCCGGTCGAGTCCAGTTGTCAGTTCTCAATTGGATCGAAGGTGGATCATTTGAAATTAAATGTTCATTTTTCAAATGTGTATCTCCTCAAAGCTGTATTTTTACTGCTTACACATGCAGAACAATCCATTTCCAAATAAATCGATGTTCGACATTTGATGGCTTTAGCCCCATCTAACAGTGAAAATTCCAACTAATGGATGATAGAGGAAAGGAAAATGATAATATTTTATTTGTAAATTATCCAACTTAAAGCTAATTGTTTTATTTATCTCTTAAAATAAAGTTAAACTTTCGAACACATCCATGGGGTAAGAGAAACAAATCGCTGCTGTCAGTGCAATCCCCGTCAAACACAGATTCCAAACTTTCGAATTTCTAGCATAAATAGATTGTTTAAAGTTTTCTAAACTTAGGGCACTCAGAGATAGAAATTGTAACTATGCAAATATTCGGAAATTTCGAAACTGAATATTTCGGTAATACCTTTAGAACGGAAAAAATTTTTTTTCAAGATCATAAATTTTAAATAAAAAAAAAGTTGAATGTCAACAGACGTAGAGATGGAAGAAAACAAAACGAAAGCAATTTTTTTTTCGAAAACGAGCTTAAAAGGATGCAAAATAAAAATTATAACATTTAATCGTTTCACTTTATACCAATCCAAGAAGATAAATCGTCTCACATGATACTTTAGAAAGGGATTAAAGTAATGGATATAAAACTATGAAATATTACTTTTTTCTATAGAGTATATTTTTCAATAATAACGATGACGACGATATTAATAGCTGTTCAGGAAGACTGAATTATCTGATGATTTCCTATCAGTTAAATGCTATCTGTGAGATTTGGGGCAGGGGGGGGGGTGAGCTTAGTCTCCAGAGATCGCCACTGCCTCGTAATGTGAAGTTCCGAGGTTCCAGTCACAACCGTCGCATTTGTGAGAATTATCTCGGCTAACCCCACCCCATCCCTGACCTCGGTCTAAAAGGGAACACCGATGCGCTTGAAAACACCGCCATCCGTAGGATTGGACTTTAAGCCGTGTCCCTGTGTGCGGGAGAGCTACACTCTGTTCACGTTAAACGCGCTTTGAGACGCAAGCCTTGACGAGAGGCACATCTATCTCTTAGCATCTGCCCAGTGGGTCCTCAACCCTAACCTTCTCGTAGCTCTTGGGGTCCTTGTGACCTGGACATTTCGCCCATTATGTGCAAAAAAAGTGCCGCTCAGAGATAAAATAACTCAACTCAAACCGCCAAACATATCTCGCAATAGAGATATTGATCGGCTGCAGGTAGCTCAGTGGTCAGAGCATCTGCCGTTTTTATCAGGAGGTGGTGGGTTTGCCAACTGGCCATAATTTTACAAAGAAAAATCCCAATTTTTACATCGCACCTGAATCCAGTCATTTCGAATTTTTCGAATTCCCCAAGATTTTGCCAAGTTGCCTCGATTTGCAACTTCCATTAATTTTGCAAAAACAGTCTCAATTGTCACAACTCACCTATATTTTACAGTGGTTTCGAATTTTGCCACCTCCTCCAATTTTTACATCGCACCTGAATTTTACTAAGTCACTTCGAAGTTTGCAGGTTCCCCAAGATTTTGCCAAGTTGCCTCGATTTGCAACTTCCATTAATTTTACGAAACCAATCCCAATTTTCACAACTCACCTGTATTTTACCAAGTGGCTTCGAATTTTTCCAACTTCTCTAGATCTTGTCAACTCGGATTTACTTTTAGAGGGTGCCCCCCATCCATCCATAGCTACGCTCCTGCATACATCACAGAGGCATACTCAGAAACTTCTGCAATGTGGTAGTTTGAGTCAACCGAGAGTTATGACATGCTTGAGTTTCCGGTTTTCGGGGACTTCTTTAGATAATATATATTATTCAAACCTTCAAACAAGGAGTGTTATAATCTAGCTCCCCCCCCCCCTTGAGTACGCTACTGATACATTATTCCAGGCCCTGAGAAAAAGGGCCCTGAAAATAATCGAGAGGGTGGTAGGTCAATAAACACAATCGAGATGGAAAAAGGTAAAAGGGGTGGGGGCTAGACATTGGCTTTTCAATACAGTATAACATTTCCCCTTCGTTTCACAAGTATTTTGAATATTTCCTGAAATATGAAAGAAATATAGATAAGTTTAATAATTTAACCACAGGGACATGGCCCTTCGCTCACCCCCTCCTCCTAGAACTGGCACTGAATGATTCTATAAATAGCAAAGATCAATCTCACTTACGGAACTAGTGATTTCTCGACCGTCGGACAGCGTTATTATTCAATTACTAAGTAAAAGGAAATGGAAAAAGGTATTCATACATCAGTTCTAAAATTGTATTTCTGATGAAATAAACAGTATTTCAGAATATCACTAAAGCATTGTTTAGATCTGCATTTTTCAAATTTCTTTCTTTCCCCTCCCCCTCCCCCCAAAAAACATTTTTCGAAGCCCTTAGACCTCGAAAAATCTAAAATGTCAATCCTCCAGAATGATATTAAACATGGAATAAAACTTTAACATTGAAACATTTCATTTAATTTCCTGTATTTGTTGGGTGGTTAGCGCGCTTGGCTGCTGATCTAAGGGACCTGGGTTCGAGCCCCGGATAAGGCATGGATGTTCGTATTGTTTTTCTGCTGAGGTCCTGCCATCCTCTCAGATCTACTGTGGCATATAAACTGACAGGCTCCTGTCAGACCTCTGTGGCAAGCAGCTGCTTGAGGGGGTATTTATTTTTTTACTTTTTTGTTACTTAACATCATTAACCTTAATTTCAATGAAGTATTCAGAATGATGAGTGAATACGCACATGAAATGAAAGCGACATTGATTTCACAATTCATATAAAAATTCCGGTTCAACTTTCATTAAATCGAGTTATTGGATTATTATTCGTTTGACATGAATGTGTTGCAAAACAAATATTTTTAATCTTTTAATTGCTCTAAGAAAATTGAAAGTTATAATTTAATATCCTGCGTCCCTTTCCAAAGATTTTGCATCAAATAGTTCCATACTTTCAAAAGGCGATTAAAATATTGAAGTAAAGCAGCGTAGCTCTGTGACAAAGAAACATTCAATTAGTAGATAATGTATTGCCCACAATTTCTACATACTTAACAGTTAAATAATACTAAAAGAGTGAAATTTTCTTACTCTGATTATCAGTGTTCATAAAGAACTGAATTCTAAGACTTTTGTTAGTCTTATAAATAAAATTAGTGTTTATAATGAAAAAGATAAACGAAAAACCAACTGTTAATTACCTTCAGAGTAATGAACATTTCACATTAGAAATACGCAGCTTAATTTCAAAACACAAAACATTTGTCCAATTACACATGAATTTGAGTTCTTCCTGTGATTTCTATCACGTAACGGATTCAAAAATTAAGATATTCACATATTACATCACTTTTAACGTAGAGCACGTTTTACGTTTGTTACCAAATATTAATATGAATCTTATTAAACATATATAAAAAACTGAAAAATCTTACTTTTTGTGGGATGCTACAACCATAAATCTCCATTTATTGTTTTTCTTTTCAGAAATACATACTGAGATTCTTACTTTCCTTTCTCTAAATATGTCTATATATATATAAGTATCAAAAATGCTATTACTGCATTATTAAATATACATTATACGAAATGTGATCCCATTTCGACTTTGAACACCATGATTAATTTGAATGCTACCTTTATTTGATCTGAAACTATTATAGAAATTTTATTCCATCCCTTTTCTGAGATCTACATTATCAATTTTTCTCTATCACCAATTTCAACAATTTTAGTAGAGATCTTGGTTAGATCGAAATCGGACCTATATTTAACGTTTAACATTATAATAAATTTAGATGTAACTTCTATACATTGTCCATAAAGCATTATACAAAATTCATGCCATTACGGTTTTCAGATCTACTTTCTAAATTATTCCTAGACACCAATATTCACACATAGATCATGCTATCTATCTCTTAGCACACATAGATCATGCGAAAGAGTAATCTCTATTTCACTTTCAGAACTACATCGTTTTTTTTCGTACTTCTTCCGATAACTGTGTCCCTAATTACCTGTAAGTGCAAATGCTCAGATCTCTATCACTTTCGCATTATAGTTATATAGAATTAGTGTTATCCCCCCCAACCCCCAACGTTTCACTTATTCACTCAGTCACTCGCAATCAACTATACACATAAATATCTCACATTGTAATGCAAAATAAATTTCGATGCTTTAAATGCTTATTAGATCTAATATTATACATCTACTATATATTGCATCTAATATTATACGAGCTAGCCTGTATGAAAAAAAATCAATCTTATTTTTATGCAAAAGAATTTAACATCTAAAGGCTTATAATTTAAGTAAATGCAAAATATATTCTGAGTTGTATTTGAATAATTCTACACTTCCATTCAGTTATTAAGTTTATTATTTTCTTTCCAATTTTGTTAAAGGCATTAAATATATTTCTGTTATAATCTCTTCCTCGACTTGTGACCATTTTAGCTTTGCAAAGGCCAAATTATGAAACACTAAGTAAAAAAGTCTTTTCCCCACTATTTGTATATTGCAAAGCTATTTAAATGAAACACCGAAGTGTTACTTATTCGTAACTTTGGACAATCACCGCAAGATGTCTCTCCAGCATCTCAGTGAACGAAACTGAATGAAAAGGTTTAAATTAGTCGAGAAAAAAATAAACAAAAAGATTTAAAGTTTGATAATGATTCAATTTTAAAAGCCAAGACTTTAGGTAATGATTGTTTTGTTATTGAAAAGCATTTTTTACTTGGGCAATGGTCAGATTACAAGGATTCGAATACCCAAAGTCAAGTGACATGAAAAGATTCACTGCGTGCTCTATCAGGCAGGTGGTATCCTTCTTTAAAGGCCATCAAGTGATTATTTAACATCCAGTGGACCACAGCATAACATCACAAAGCGATGAACGGCTTCCTTCTGAAACTTATCCGTGTCTCCTTTATCATCGAAGATTTTTTTCAAAGCCAATGAGATTGCTTTCTCACAAAGTCGTTCTTTCCATGCCCACCATTTTCTTCTTTATCACTGAGGACTTCCCTTACAAGCTCGGTGGCCAGGGGCGTAGCCATGTGGGGGATGGGGGGAGGCTCCCCTCAAAGTAACTCGGAGTTGGCAAAATTCGAAGCAACTTCGTAAAATCTAGGTGAGTTGTGAAAATTTGGGGAATTAAGGGGAGTTGCCAAAATCGAGGCAACTTGGCAAATCTAAGGTAGTTTGGAAAATGGAGAGACGGCAAAATTTAGAGCAGTTGGCAAAATTCGAAGCCACTTAGTAAAAACAGGTGAGTTGGCAAAATCTTAGGGAGTTGGCAAAATTCGGAGTGACTTGGTAAAATCTTGACAACTTGAGTTGGCAAAATCGGGACAACTTGGGAAAATCTTGGGGAGTTGGCAAAATTCAATGTGAGATGTAAAAATTAGAATTTTTTTCTGCAAAATTATGGCGAGTTGGCAAAATCTAGGGACAGTTGGCAAAATTCGGAGTGACTTGGCAAAATCGTAGGGAGTTGGAAAAATTAATGTGAGATGTGGAGGTGAAATTCTTTCTTCGATTTTAGTCAACTCTCCTGAATTTCACAAACCCAATCCCAATTATCACAACTCGCCCGTATTTTCCAAGTGGATTCGAATTTTGCCAACTGCCCTACATTCTGTTAAGTTTCCTCAATTTATCCAACACTTCTTAATTTCACAAAACAAATCTCAATTTTCACAACTCGCCTATATTTTACCACGTGGATTCGAATTTTGCCAACTACTCTAGATTTTGCCAACTCGCCGTAATTTTACAGAAAAAATCGCACTTTTTACATTTTCCCTGAATTTGCCAAGCCACTTCGAATTTTATCAACTCTCCTTAATTGTACAAGAAAGGCACAATTTTTACAACTACACTGTATTTTACCAAGTGACTTCGAATTTTGCCAACTCCCCTAGATTTTACCAAGAGTACTTGGTTTTTCCAACTCTCCTTAATTTCACAAAACCAATCCCAACTTTTACAACTCACCTGTACTTTACCAAGTGGTTTCCAGTTTTACCAACTTCCCTAGATTTTGCAAAGTTTTATCGATTTTATCACTGTCCTTAATTTCACAAAAACAATCCCAATTTTCACAAATCGCCCGTATTTAACCAAGTGGATTCGAATTTTGCCAACTCCCTCAAGATTTTCCAATTCTCCTAGATATTGCGAAGCGGCCTCGGTTTTGCCAACACGCCATAATTTTACAGAAAAAAGATTGCAATTTTTACATCTCCCCTGAATTTTGTCAACTCCCCACGATTTTGCCAAGCCACTCCGAATTTTGCCAACTCCCTAAGTTTTGCCAACTCTCCTAGATTTTGCCAACTCGCCATAATTTTACAGAAAAAAATCCTAATTTTTACATCTCACCTGAATTTTGGCAACTCCCCACGATTTTGCCAAGTCACTCCGAATTTTGCCAACTCCCCAAGATTTTACCAAGTCACTCCGAATTTTGCCAACTCCCCAAGATTTTGCCAACTCCCCTAGATTTTACCGTCACTCCGAATTTTGCCAACTCCCCAAGATTTTGTCTAGTCACTCCGAATTTTGGAAACTCCCTACGATTTTGCCAATTCACCTGTTTTTACTAAGTGGCTTGGAATTTTGCCAACTGCTCCAAATTTTGCCGTCTCTCTATTTTCCAAACTGCCTCAGATTTGCGAAGTTGCCTCGATTTTGACAACTCCCCTTAATTTTCCAAAAAAAAAAAAATTGGGGAGTTTGAAAGTTTGAAGTGATTTGGAAAATTTAGGAGAGATGAAAAGATTGGGAATAGTTTCGTAATATTAAGGATATTTGACCAAATCAAGGCAAAAATTTATATTGATTTGCTGCAACTTAGACGAAATGTAAATATTGTAAGTATTTCTGAAAAATTATGTCTAGTTGGCAAAATTGGAAGTCAAATGGCAAAATGTAGGAGAGACTTAAAAATTGTCTTCCCACCCCCACGGAGCGAAAATCTAAGCAGGTTTGCTTAGTTGGCAAATTTTGGTAAAATTTTGCTCGATATGAAAAATTTTGGACTTCTCCCCCCCCCCCAAGACCATATTCTTTCGCTACGCCCCTGTCAGTGGCACTGCTTTTTTTTTATTATCGAGGACTTCCCTTCCAATCCCATCATTTTCTTCGTTATCTTTAAGGACTTCCCTTACAAGCTCAATGGTATTTGCTTTTTCTATCAGCGAGGACTTCCCTTCCAATCCCATCATCTTCTTCTTTATCATTGAGCACGTCCCTTACAAGCTCAATGACATTGCCTTCTTTATCAGCGAGGACTTCCCTTCCAAGCCATTCATTTTCTTCTTTATCATTTTGGACTTCTCTTACAAGCTCAGTTGCATTGCTTTCTTTATCAGTGAGGACATTCCTTCCAAGACCATCATTTTCTTCTTTATCATTGAGAACTTTTCTTACAAGCTCAGTAGCATTGCTTTCTTTATCAACGAGGACTTTCCTTCCAAGCCATTCATTTTCTTCTTTATCATTGAGGACTTCCCTTACAAGCTCAGTGGCATTGTCTTCTTTATCATTAAGAACTCTTCTTACAAGCTCAGTGGCATTGTCTTCTTTATCAGCGAAGACTTCCCTTCCAATCCCATCATTTTCTTCGTTATCTTTAAGGACTTCCCTTACAAGCTCAATGGTATTTGCTTTTTTTTATCAGCGAGGACTTCCCTTCCAATCCCATCATCTTCTTTATCATTCAGGACTTCCCTTACAAGCTCAATGGCATTGCTTTTTTTATCAGCGAGGACTTCACTTCCAAGTCCATCATTTTCTACTTTATCACTGAGCACTTTTCTTACAAGCTCAGTGGCATTGCCCTCTTTATCAGCGAGGACTTCCCTTCCAAGCCATTCATTTTCTTCTTTATCATTGAGAACTTCCCTTACAAGCTCAGTGGCATTGTTTTCTTTATCATTGAGGACTTCCCTTACAAGCTCAATGGCATTGCCTTCTTTATCAGCGAGGACTTCCCTTACAAGCTCAATGGCATTGCTTTCTTTATCAGCGAGGACTTCCCTTACAAGCCATTCATTTTCTTCTTTATCATTGAGGACTTCCCTTACAAGCTCAATAGCATTGCTTTCTTTATCAGCGAGGACATTTCTTCCAAGACCATCTTTTTCTTCTTTATCAGCGAGGACATTTCTTCCAAGACCATCTTTTTCTTCTTTATCATTGAGGACTTCCCTTACAAGCTGAATGGCATTGCTTTCTTTATCAGCGAGGACTTCCCTTAAAAGCTCAATGGCATTGCCTTCTTTATCAGCGAGGATTTCCCTTCCAAGTCGAACCGTTTCTCCTGCCTTACTCTGTCGAGACTCGAACCTGTGAACTTCATCGAATCACAACGCTTGGCATGCTATGAATGAATCAAATTTGATCGCTTTCATTTTCTATTGGCTATTAAAAGAAAACACATCAAAGTAAAATGAGTAACAGATAAAAAATGAGAGATTCTATTTTCAATTATCAATAAATATATCGAAAGTTAAGGTTTTTTTTAACTTATTGAGAATGTAAAAGTCATTCTTAGTTAAGGTTTCAATAAATGTTTAAGTTATGCTATATTTTTCTCCGGTGATTAAAATTGAAATTCCGCTGCAATTATAAAGGTGACACCGTAAATCATTAAAGGTTTTATTTTAAACTTATATAGGTATTTAAATTTCGGACAAACAGAATATTTTTACTGAGAATTTTAGCACTATCCAAACATTACATGATGAAAAATGGCTCAAACGTCTGAGGGTGACATCAGAACACTACTATATATATGGATATTTTGAAACATGATGAATGTACTTTATAGCATTGATCGTTTGCTTAAAAATGGTTTAAATCGATCAATGAATCCTGTGAATTTCTAAAGTTAGGAGAGGTTAGAGAAGAGGATTATGAAGAATGTTTTTGAAACCTGCATTGCTTTTTTCTGGGATCGAGTCTCATCCTTCACATTCTGGATCCAGTCCAATCCTCACATCAGCTCAATTCTTGGATCCAGTCCCATCCTTCCCATTCTTCGACAAGGCCATCTCAGTTTTTACGTTATATTAAATTTTTGTTAATATTTTTTGTTATTATTTTGTACCTAGACATATGACGAGTAAAATCAAATAAACAAAGTTTTTTTGTTGTTTTCATTCATTCTCCTCCGAACTGTTGACTCACAACAGACATAATATTTTTCTATTCGGACTGATGACAAAAACGTTTGCGCACCATTGGTGTAGAGCAATGTTCGAAAGTGAAGGTCGGGTTTTTTTGTCGTAATGTTCGAAAGTGAAGATGTGGAATTTGCTTTTTGCTAGAGTAGTGTTCGATAGTGAATATCGGGGACCTTTGATTGTGTTGAGCAATGTGAAAGGTGAACACGGGTTCTAAGATTGTGTAGAGCAATGTTTACAAAGCGAATTTCTAGCATAAAAATGTTATGTACTGCCAATATAAACCGCGTGATCATCACATTCCACTACCAAAATATCAAATTTATGCCCAAAGAGATCGTTTGCAATATTTTTTATAGGATTGAAATTTTCAACCTTTTCCATCGTCAGAGGGCGAAATTAAAACTTTTGGAAAATTCGAAAACCATGAATCAAAATATTTCGTTAATACCTATCCAACCCAAAAAATAATTTCTAATTTATCTCTTAAAACAAAACAGTTGGATGTCTACAGACGGACAGACGGAAAAAGTGAAAATTTCGTTTTCTGAAAAACAAAGTAACGTTTGCACTTTGTCGTCAGCCTGTCCGTCTGCAGACATCCTACTTTTCTGCTTTCAGAGATAAATTAAAAATAATTTTTGGGTTTCATGATGACAGAGAGAGACTTTCCACACAATGTTTTGATGGAAGTTGCGACATCGATCAAGGAAAGATTCTTGTTGGAACAGATAGTTCAAAAATAAATATCGACTTTGTTAAGACGTAAATTCTTATTCACTGTAAATTTCTTTCTACGGTTATTTTTTCAATATTAACTCTTATAGGCACTTTTTTATTATTATTCCGTAGAAAGAATATATTTTGGTTCACCTTCAGCACTTCATTACTCTGACCATTTCATTGTGAAATGTGAAGGTCATGAGGTTTGCGTTTGTAGCAATAAGTTGCAGACAGACCCAGGGGGGCTAGAAAGCGTAATTGTTTTGAGAGATAATTGGAATATTCGTTTGTATTTCAGTAGATACTAATGAAACACATTTTGCTCTTTTGAAATCGTTGGGTAGTTTTACTTTACATCGTTAGAGGCAATATATAAGGAAAAGGCAAAACTTTTAAGGAATATCGCAAGTGATTTATTTATGGTAGAATTTTGATATTTCGGTGGTAAGGTATGAAGAGACATTACACTAACAGTAACAATCTGGCCCCCTTTCTCAAAGGAGTGTGAAAAGAGCCACTTCTTTCGGTTTAAAAAGTAAAAGACAAATACTCTTTGTGTTTTGTAAATATTAATAAAACACTAAAAATTTCATTTTACCAATCATCCATTCATTAGTCTTCATATATTATTTTCTGAATTCCGACTTACGTTGGAGTAGTATTTGGATTCCAAAATGGATTGGATTTGGATTGCACAAAAAGGCAGGCTTTTGGAGGAATATTTCAATTTATGCACATGCAAGAAACAGTGAATTGATTCAAAGTCGTTATGATTTGACTTTAAATAAATTCACGGCAAATATAATAAAAGTCTTTATGATTTGACTTTTATTACTATATTTTCCGAAGTAAGGACTAATGCCTCTCCATTTCCCCTCCCCCGACACACACACACTTCCTCTCCTTAAATCGCTCTGCCAATGGAAAGGACTCTCACCTTCGTCTTGGAAGGGGAATATGATATTCATATCATCTTAACGTGAAGAAATTAGCTTTGTCAGGATTTCAGGAAGGGGGAAGGAGGAGAATTTGTCGAGACGATTGTGCTCATATAAACTGAAATATTTATTAAGAAAAAAAATTCCTGCAAATTTCACTGCTAAATTCAAAATTGAAATGTTATTGTAGTTCATCCCGATCCTTGACACTCACTAGAACGAGACGTTCCAGATGTTAAAAAATTGTTTCTTTTAAAGATAAATTGAATTTTTTTTTGGATTGGTAACAAGAGTATTGATGAAATATTACAATTCGCACTTCACGAATCTACCCAAAGCTATAATTCAATCCTCTAACGGAAAAAAATTTAGAAATTGGAAATTTTTAGAGGAATATTGCAAGTGATGTATTTGTGCAAGATACCTGAAATTCTGATGATAGAATGTGAAGATCGTGAGGTTTGTATCTGCAGCAATAAAGTTGTCCCTTACACCAAGGTGAGGGGAGGACGTAACTGTTTTGGTTTTAAAAAATCTGTTAGTTTCTTTTCAGTTAGTTTCGTAGTAATAAAATATTGCAATTCACATTTTTCCAATCATAGTGATTTCTATTTATATCTTTAGAAGGCACTAAATATAGAATTTATAAATTTAGTATTATATAGAAATCAATTTCCTATAATTTTTAACGAATATTGAAAGTGATTTATTTATGGTAGAAATTCGAAATTTCGATGCTACAATATGAAGTGACATTAATTAACAGCAATCATCTGCCTCCTTTTCTTCGAGGGGTATGAGACAGAAGCGTAGTCAGAAAAGTTTATTGGAGGGGGGGGGGGGGGGGCACAGGTTGTTGACAAACAATGCGACTTCGATTCACCGACCGTCATTTATCCAATTATTGTTTTCACTAATCAGTCTGTTGAGCATCGAATCTTGTACAGGTACAGCAGAGTGATCGATCTACGCTTCTTAGTATCCTCCGCCCCAAATCCTTCACGACGATGTTAAAAACTTCTTAGAGGAAAAACAGTAGATTAGAATCACTAAAGTTTCCAATTTCAGCGTTAATTAGTTAGGTAAATATTTGAATTAACATATTTTCTTGCGCAAAAGTGCCCTCCTTCTTTTTCCCTGAGTAAAAAATGTTTTTTTTTAAATCTTTATCATGGGCGGAAAAATTATTCAGAACTTTTGCAGTGGAAATCATTATTTCGTAAAGGGAGGACATTTCATTAAAATAAGGTATATTGTTTTCCGCTTATTCGTAGCAGCTTGTTTACAGCGTTAAGATGATGTTAACTCTCTTTGACAGCTATTCACTGTGTGGAGTAATGCTCTCGATATAATTATGTATTTATTATTTATATTATTAACATGGTTTTTTATTTCCGTTTCCTTCATTATTAATAATTAAGCTGTATTTTACTATTCTCCCAGCCTTTTTTAATTATTCTCAAATCCTCTCAAATATCCGACATTTCGACACATCCGCACCATCCATGTGCAGGCCGATTAATCGAAGTTCTACTCAACTCGGATACCCATATTACCAATAACCAATGAGGGATTATGTAGTCCTGGTAATGATGCCAAGTAATACCCACTGTTTCTTTTTTCGTTTTTATTAAGGAGAAGAAGTTTCTTTATTAAAGGGGCAGAACCTTTAATCCATGGACTGTCCCGGGAAAACGGGGACGTATGATCACCGTACACTAACCAGTGTTGTCAGATGTGTGCTTCCTTTTCCTTTTTAAACTAAATCGATTTGATTTCAAGAAAAGCAAAACTCCTGTCTTTTATGTTACGTTGCCATCCAGATATAAACAGGCGTTAACAATATGGCACAAAATGAAGCTACAGCTTTCTAAATTTAATCAAATCCTCAGATTTGACCATTTTCAATGAAACATTTTTATGTCCGTCTTTAAATGAAAAGATTAATACTGCAAACAACTTTCTAATTATTTTGTTAATAATTAATATTAGTTATATATCAATATAACTAAGCAACTTATTCTGAATTAAGCCGTAGGTGTCATGTTCGTCAGTATAATAAGTCACAGAGAAGATCTGTGAACAAAGCAACACTTCATCAGAAAGACAACGTATGAAAAGAAGCATTCATTCCTTATCAGGGGGCTCGAAGTTTCAAAACTATGAAAAAAAATATGCAAATTAAAATCATTCACTAAAGGAATTTTAGAGAGAAGACTGATGAAGCCGTGCCGTTCACACTCCTACGCCTGTAAAGATGTACCACTGCGCAAAATCCACCTGCTAGAGAACACTACTACTACTTCAAGACCTACAAGGGCCTCATGGTTACTTCCGTTTCACTTTTCTACATATTTTACTTCCAAATCTTTCCAAATTCAGTTTTTGGTCCCAAAAAAATGTTCACTTTACTTTTTTGGAGAATCGTTAATTTCCGTTAAGACCTCTCACAGGTCCAGAGAAGCCAGGAACACTTCCAAATATTGAAGCTCCTAGCCAATGCAAAAACTGATTTCCGTTAATTCTTACCAAAGGTTTTTATTTTAATTGCACAAAATCTATATAAACATTTACCCCTTAGATAAGCAGAGATCCAATAGTAGCTTGTTAGTTTAATACACCATAGAAGAGGTCCGTGAGTAAAACGAGTCCTCAGTAGAAAGACAACAAATGAAAAGAAACATCAATGCCTTATCCGATACTCCTCAGTTAATCTAATATCAAAGGGGCGGGAGTTCGACCAAGCGGTAGTGCGCCAGGCTATTAATCTGTAATTCCCGGGTTCGAGTCCCACCTGGGCCAAAGTTGAGATTTATCTCCACGCTGCTCTTCGTTGGAAAGGGAAAACCGATGGACTTTGAAAGGCCGTCTGTTGGATGGGACGTAAAACCGTGGTTCTGTAAGCAGGAGAGCTACCCTGTTCACGCGTTGAAGAACATGCTTGATCACTTTGATGGGAGGTTTCCCTCGTTCTCTTAACAGCTGTAAAATGAGTTCCTTCCCCAATCTTCTCTGAGCCCTTGAGACCTGAACGTTTAGCTCATTGTGTAAAAAAGGTGCCGCTTAGAGGCAAAACAAACTTTAATGTCAAAACTATTCAGAAGTGTCTAAATTTAAGGTTCCTTTTGAGTCTGAGGTCAGACAAAATGACCCTTCTAATTACTTCTCTTGAAAGGTCCTTACTATCAGATATGTCCGGAATGAGTGTTAGCAAAAAAAAAATGTTCTCCCACTCTTTTTTTATATTTCTGGTGAGGTCTTCGTAGCATTGAGCAATTTCAACTGCATGTCCGATTGCCGAGTACCACTGGCACAAAATGGTTTAAATTTTAACTGATTTTAATCGAAAGATAGTTGAAATTACATACTATTTTAGAATCAAAATTGGTCTTTAGTTGTTAGCTATATTTCTATCACACTTTATTTTCCTTTGCTGCAAGAACTGAACAAAATGCCCCTTAAACGAAATGTCACGTTAAATTCCATGAGGATGAAAAAACCCAGGTTAATGGATAAAACCCCTTCTCTGGAAACACTTTTCTAACAAGTTGTGTTAATCTTCTGTGATATTTCGGGTTAACTATCTGTCTATTATACATTTGCCGTTATCTACATAAAAATTTATGTATTTGCAAATGGTAGCTAGACAACAAACTGGAAGGAGAGCTGTGTACCAATCCCTAGTATCTAGTATAGTAAAGATCCTAGCACAGAACCGGTCAAGTCTAGCACCTAATGTCCGACCCCGCCTTCTCGTGGTGCAAGCCGTTAGTACCTTTCAAAAGAGATATGCTCTTTTGGAAGGGAACGGAAGCGGAGGGCTGCCAGTTCAGTATGGCTTACTGATCTGGCAAAAAAAGTGGCCATCTATGGCCACTTTTGTCTTTTTTTTTCAACCCTGCTAAGGAGTGGTCAACTTCACAAGGTCCTGGTGCCTAGCATTTATACCTGCTAGACTGGACTTGTTTATGGATTTGAGCTTGATTATGGATCCTGGATCTGTTGATGGAGAATCTGCCGCTGTGTTTTCTGTTTGCTTCTGGGTTGCCAGCGCTAAGTGAACAGATGCATGGGATACCTTATATCATCTGGTGGATAATACTAATCAGAGACCATCGTAGGTACCTGAACCTTACTTAGCTAGTTGGGCATCGTCAAGCCTAAACTGGAGTAATGTGTCTCAGACAGGCCATATGGCTCTTGAAAAAGTCTACTTGAAAAGGTGGTGCCTAAAGTTCCTACCAGCATCGGTGACTTCAGCCTTTAGCGGAGGAGGAACAGGTCTTTGCCCCATAACTGAGATCAGGGGGCTGTTTGATATTGTTGGCCATACCTATCTCAATAAACCTACTTTTTAAAAATCCTACTAATCCTTTTCTCTCTGCAGGAACGTGGAATGTGAGGATATTATATAGAGATTATTCTCTTGATGTCCTCACGCAGGAATTCCAGCGCTATAACCTAGATATTCTAGGCTTGCAAGAGACCAGATGGACAGGTAAAGGTGAGATACTTAAAAATAACTTTAAATTTCTCTTTACAGGGAGGGAGGATGGAAAGCATCACCAAGGCGGGTCTGCTGCTCAGCAGACATGCTAGTGATGCTCTTCTAGGATATAAGTGCATTAATGAAAGGTTTCTTACAGCAAAATTTCACACAAGCATTACAGACTTCAATGTTATCTGCTCTTATGCCCCCCACTGAGAATGCCGATGAGGATGAGAAGGATAGGTTTTACGAACAATTTCAGGATATTTTGAATTCTGTCAAGAAAGGAGATATTACCCTTGTTCTACGTGACTTTAATGCCAAAGTTGGTACTGACTCTGACCTTTGGGGAGGGGTGATAGGCCCTTTTGGTATTGGTAGCTGCAATATCAATGGGCAACGTCTCCTACAGGTAAGTAAACTCAATGGTTTCAGAATAACTAACACATATTACAAACACCGCGACATACATAAGTAGACATGGGTTTCACCAGATGGGCTGCATAAGAATATGATTGATTATATATTAATTAACAGCAAATGGGCAAGTTCTGTTAGGAATACCAGGTCATATAGGGGAGCTGAAATTGGATCTGACCATTACCTTGTTAAAAGTGTCTTGCAACTTAAACTTAAAAAGTGTTGTGCTAAAGTTAAAAAAGTTACCTTTAATACTGTAGCTCTGAAAGACCCTGTTACAGCTAAAGTCTACAATGATAGGTTACTTAGTCATTATGACAGTCATGGTTTGGTTATTATAGAAGTTGAGGAAGAATTTTAACACATTTTAAACAGGCTTTTTTTGAAAATTATTCTTTTAGGAAAAAAGGAGCAGAGGATGCAGAATTATTTGAGTGATAAGGCACTTGAACTTATTTGAGAAAGAAAGAACTGCAGGAATGTCCTTAATCAATACCCTACTAGTCCTAATAGAAAGCATTACAGAGAACTTAATAAACGTGTAAAGGATCAGTTAGCTGCTGATAAGAATCTTTGGCTTGATGGCTTAGCTGACAAAGCCGAGGAAGCAGTTACAGTAAGTACAGCAGAGAGCTGTACCGGATAGTTAACGTTTAGATTGTTCGAATTGGTGTGCAGTGGCCGAATGTAGCAGATGTAGCTCAGGACAGATATGCTTGGAGAATTAAACTGCACGGTCTGGTTGGACCTCCGTAGCCCATGGCTGCTTGAGGAGGAGGAGGATTTGCACTAAAGGTATCTTGAGGAACCCTGGTCCGATGGGCACCGTACTTGGATACGTCCGACTATTTAAAGTAAGCATCGAAATCAGGTTTTTAAGAAAAATGAACCAAAATAACTAAGAATATCAACCAAATATATTAAAGATTAAAAAACGAGTGGCTTCAGCCTTTTACACTACTATTTATGTAGAGATGCACCACTGGAAAACCCACTTGGTAGAGAAGACTATTACTACCTCAAGACCTACAAGAGCCACCTAGTCACATACTATTAATTTTTTTTTTCAAATCTTTGTAAATTCACCAAAATATTTCACTAGCTTTGTTGGCAGAAGCGATAACTCTCAGATGGGCCCAGAACGAGTGTAAGGGGAAAAAATGATGTTTGCCTATTCTTTTATATACCATACATCTGAGGAGACCTTCTTAATCTCAAGCAATTTCAGCAGTACGTCCGATTCCTAAATACTACCGACACGAAAATTATAAACTTTTAAATGAATATTGCAAACGATCTATTTGGACTTTAAATTTTATATTTTATTTCTGGCGTGTGATGATCAAGGGGGTTACATTGGCAGCAACAATTTGCCCCTTCACCCTCAGCGTGGGTGGGAAAACGCAACTTTTTCTTTTAAAAGATTAATGAAAAAAATCTTTTTGTGTTGAATAGGTAACTAACCAAATGTGATGATTCGAAGTTTTCAAATCCTCCAAATTGCCTTAATTTACCATCTTAAGAAGGCGCTAAATGTAGAAAATGTAAAATTTCAAGTAATGTTGCTTACAATATATATTTAGTCTAGAAATTTGAAATCCTGATTACAGAATTTGTTAATGAGGGATAATTCAGTCATATGTGTTTCAATTATATAAAATTATTTAAAATTCCACGATACCACCTTTATTTATAAATTTATTACTTAATTTTAAAATTTTTAATAATATTTCAATATAATAAGAACAAATAATTATTTTGTCCTACTTACACTGGATAATTTGCCCCTTCACACTGGTGGATAAGAAAATCGAATTTTTTTTCATTTTGGAGATAAATGATATATATATATATATAATGATATATAGATATAGATAATGATATATATATATAGATAATGATATATATATAATGATATATATATATATATAAATGATATATATAATGATATATAAATGATATATTATTACATATATAGATAATGATATATATATAAATATAGATAATGATATATATATATAAATATAGATAATGATATATATATATAAATGATATATATAATGATATATAATTGATATATTATAGGAAAATAATATATTACACTAAAGTGCCATTGAATTAGGGATAGGAGACGTTTTCCAAATACAGTACCGTAAGTCCCGCATTTGCGCGCATGCGTGGCTGAAACTCTGGTCATATATAACTGTCAGCTTTGGCTTCCCCAAGCATTCGTCGTGAGAAGCGTAATGGGAAAGACGCGGGATTTAGATGCATTTGAGAGAGGGCAGATCGTAGATGCCCGACGGATGGGACACTCGATCTCCGAGATTGTCAACGAACTTGGATTTTCTCATACGACAGTTTCAAGAGTGTTCCGTGAATATGAAAATTCCGGGGAAAAAACAAGCACCCGAACAATGAGTGATGAGTCCCGATTTAAACTTTATCACGCCGGTGGGAGAGAGCGTATGTCGCCAACCCCATGAAGCCATGGATCCTGAATGTTAGGTTGGAACAGTACAAGCTGGTGGTGGCTCAGTGATGGCCTGGGGTGTCTTTAGTTGGACGTCTGTGGGACCTTTGGTACGTGTACCGATGACTCTTAATGAATCCCGGTAAGTAAACCTCATGGCTACCATTTACACCCTTTTGTGGCCATCAAGCATCCCAATGGAGATGGCGTCTACCAGCAAGACAACTGTTCATCTCACAGGTCCAGGTTGTCTACCGCATGGTCAGCAGAATGCTCCTGCATGGTTGCAAAAATGCATTATTTCAAAGTCAGCAGAATGCTCCTGCATGGTTGCAGGAGCATTCTGCTGACTTTGAAATAATGAATTGGCCACCTAGCAGCCCAGATTTAAATCCCACCGAAAATCTTTGGGATACCGTCGAGCAGAGTGTTCAGCTCCGTGTCCCATCAGTAGCGACCTTGAGAGAATTGTGAACAGCTCTGGAGGATGCATGGGTCTCCATACCTGTGGAACATTTACGCAAGCGTGTGGAGTCCTTGCCTCGTCGTATGGCTGCCGTTATCAGGGCCAGAGGGGGTCCAACTCGTTACTAGGTTGCTATCCCTAATTCAATGGCACTTCAGTGTATTACTCACATTTTCTAATAATCCGTTAATACGAATTACTAGTGTTAAAGGGTGAGAAATTCGGAAAATAAAAAACTTCTATTTTTTCACTGAAAACGAGCATCCCATATTCGCCAAACGTGATATGCGTTCTAGTTCATTCCAGTTCATACTGTTTTCAGAATTAACCAATACCGATAGCAATTGTTCTCGAGAGTTATGTTCCTATACATGTATCTATTTGTTTTACAAATCTATATTCAAATTTCTATAGCCGCTGAGCAGTTCAATGAAGCTTTCTACATTTGAGAATAGAGAAATATTCCGCATTTGGGGGATTGATGCCATATTTAAACAACTTCATGTTCAATATTCTCTCCGAACCAAAAGCAGAATGTTCCAAACATTTCAAACATGCATGTAGTTAACTTTCAGGAAGCAACAGTGGTCGGCATAATGTTACACTCACCTCAATACTAAAATTTTTGTTTGATGATGGATCATTTAGTTCTTGGATTGCCATCGCTTGAAAAATTAGCAGTTTTTCGTACGAGTTAATATATGACATATGGCAACACAGCACACGGAGTTCAAGGGCACGGAGCAGTGCCTAGGGAGGGGATCAAGGGGGCAATGCCTCCCCCCTCGATTTTTTTTCTAGATCCGCTCCTGGATTCAAACATGTGAAACTCCCTCCCCCCTCCCACACTCGAGCACGTTTCATTTGACAGACACTTTCCCAATAATGTACCGACTGCAGAATAACAAATATATGAGTTCCGTGTTCATTGTTTGAGTCGATGTGAGTTGATCTCGGCTGATGTTTAACGCAGTGTCATTTGGTACACAGTTGAGCATGGATTATGAGCTCACATGATCAAATGATCAGATCCAGTGAGGATCCAGGAGTAGATTCTCGCTGGAATCCTCTTCTCCAGGATGGAGTAGGACTCCACTGGACCCTACTCCATTCTGGAATATACTACTCCACTGGACCTCTACTCCAGATCTGAGAGATCTGGAGTAGAATTCTAGTCTAATCACTAGACTGGACCTCTACTCCAGCCTACTACAATTACTCCTATAAGACGTCGAGACTCCCGCTGCTAACCAGCCTATATATGCTCTAGAGATGATAGCTAAGGATATTACTGCAATTTCTGTATTTGAGAACCAAAAATAAAACTTTCTGGAAATTCGGTCTTTCCTGCACCGCAGTCTTCATTGCATAAATCAGCATCATAATTATTTATCAAAGAATTTCTCAATTAGAAATCAGTCACTTTATATCTATTACTGAAAGCTATGAATTTAATTTTATATAAATTTATAGTGATTTCGTTAGAAAATAGTCATTTGTTTAAGTTATTAACTAGTCCATTAGTTTGACAACAAGTACTCCTTAGTCACCTTGGAAAAATTTATATTTCCATTAGGAGGCATAATCAGCTTACACTTCTTTTTTTCATTTTTTTAAACACTTAGAACAGAGAAGAATTCTAGAAGTGACTAATAGCGTATAAACGCCTTCTTAAGCAGGGGCATGTACAGTACTAAGAACTAAGTCAAGTTCAACTAACCGCTGACTTAATTGCAGCCAGCACATACTTTATGTGACAGAATATCAATACAAATTGAAAGCAATAATGATCGTAGACTGGACCCTGAAGGTTTCCTTATACAAGGAAACAGATTTAGACATAGCAAAAAGTCAGAGTATTAGCAATTTGTAGAGCGGTAGTTCAACAAATTGGGTAAATCTTTAACCAATTATAAATTTTCACCCTTAATCCAATGTTCTTAATATCATCTAACAAAACACTGTGCCCAATGGGCTCACAACCTTATCTTCCCCCCAATTTCCTCCAGCAGATACTCCGTCGTTAGGGCATTTCGTTTCGATGACGTGTCTTCCCAAATTTTAATATTTTCATAACGTCTGATTCAATAGATAATGACAGAAGATATGCACGTATCACCCCCTGATGACTCCTGTTTTAGGTCATTCTTGTTGGCTCCTGTTCCGTGTTCTAAATACGACACATAAGAAATCAGACCGATCATCTTTACAATTAGTCCGACATCTTATGCAAACGCCATTAGCAAAAAATTCAGAATCGATAATTAGAAGATTCAATAAGATCTTCAGATTTATACGTAAGATAATAAAATTCAAATATCTGGACGTCAGTTTTCACCAAATGTAAAGGTGAGAAAAAACGAGACCAACTTCTATAGTTCTAACGGATAAAAATCTGCTGCGAAGTGTTGAATCAGTTACAGAAACATTTCAGAATCTGAGTCGAAACTACATTTATTTGCAGCTTCAATATTCGTCTTCTACTTAAACAGCGCAGCACATTCTTTTATTTGTAAATAAAGCTTATAGGGTTCCAAATATATAGAATCGGAAATGTTCCCTTAAACTTAGTTTACTGGAAACCTGTTTTCACTTGGCTATTGAAAAAATATTATTGGAGCAAGAGAGGACCTAAATGGGGGAGAGGTGAAGCCATCAAAAGGGATCATGCGCCTCCTTCCAGGAGAGTTTTATTAACAGGAAAGAGAGGAAAACATTGTAAGCCATTAAAAGGTAAAGAGTGGATAGGGCACATTGGAATATGTTTTTGTTATTTCACTATTTAAATTCTGCAATTTGGAAAGTAATAGACGAAATAAAAGATTCTAAATATATATGAATAGAACTATTATTCCTATAGGAGTATGTGGTTAAAAATCCTGGATAATGGAAATGAAGAGGAAATTGTAGTCTTCAAACGAAATGCTGAAGAAAATTCAATCGCACACATTCGACAGGAAAGAAATACAGTTTGTCTTCTCTTAACATAAGAGTTAAATTCCTGGGAAGTATTGTGCGAATTCATATTAAATGACTTCAGAAGAATAAAATAGAAAATCACGCAAAATTCAGAATCTAAATCGTTCAGAATCTAATCGTTTTAGAGGAAGAAATCACAACGATATGAGAGATAAAAAGCATTAATCGATTATATATCTGCATATGCAATAACGAAGGCATCGGTACAGTCAAAATAAAATACAATATGTGCGTATATGAAAATTATTAATTCAAAATTTTAATCAATTTATTTTCGTTATTTTTTAAATAAATTTTGGCAACAAGTTGGCCATTACACAACTCTGATAATTCATATGTATTTTACGATCAATTTCTCTATTTTATACCCATGTATATATTGTAAACATAAGAATGATTATATAATCTAAAAATGCTTGCACTCTTTATATTGAAAATATTGATACTGCGCGCATATTATTCTCAAAATTAAGATTTTTTTAATGAACCTGGATCTCTTTTTATCCCATACTGAAACGGTGTCTTTTCGTATTCAAAAATAATTTCCTTAATAGCTATCTTGTACTGCGCGAAAGCGTCCTGAACGGGGACTTCTTGTACAAGTGCTAGAGAAGAATGATGCACTGCAGAAACAATAATTAAAGAAACACACGAGAAACAATTGGTGCAATTTGGTGACTTTCAATTAATGCATAAAGAGAAATTCCCTTCCTTGGTGATATTTGGCGGAAGAGAGGCAAATTGAAAGCAGAAGTGGATTGGAAATATAAAACTGTTCTCAGAACTGAACGCTTCTTCGCAATTCGACATCTCGAAGAAGAGGAATCGATTGAAAACAACGGGTCATAGGTCAAACGTCAGAGCTGAGTACAATACATTTAGAATCAAGGAGCATGTCAGCCCGTCCAGATTCTATTAGTAATTTACATATGGAATTTGGCAACACTGGAGGTTTTCTGAATTCCATAGTCTTTTTATTACATTATTTAAGAATGTTTTCAAAACCTGACATATTTAGAACAATATTACGCAATGTGTTTTTAAAAGTTGCTGGATTTTTTTCAGTTCTCATTTCAAAATTTAACATGTTAAATAATTTAGGTGCAAGGTATTTAAAATGTCTTTACAAGATTTTTTTTTTGTCTAGAGAGAAACATCAAATAGTAAACCCTTCTTTATTGTTTCACCATGAGATATTTTCTAAGGTAACCCATTGGTGTTGATGCAAAAGCAATATAATTTTAAATATATAAATTTGCCTTAAATTATGTAAATGATAAAGTGTAAAATCCAGATATGTAAACCTAGATTGTGAAACACTAATTTAAAAAGTGTTCTGCGTATTTTAAATAAGCTATGTAAATTAAGTAAATAATCTCCTCTGCAATAAATGATAATATAGTGCAAACTTGAATATACCCAAGCATAGTATAAATCTTTTAAAATTCCTCTAGGGATATCTTTTTAACATAATGTAACTTGTATAAAACTAATTTTAGTCTCAATGTTAGTTTTTCAGCATGATTCTTCCATTTCATACTGGAATTAATATCAACACAAAGGTAATTAAATGTATTCACTCGTTGAATTTCAGAACACAATCATAAAACAGTCATAGCACAATTTGAACTGTGATACTTAATATTAAAATCTATTTGAGTATTTCTTAACTCAAAGAACATGAATTTGCTTTTTTATGTGTTTAAAATTAAATTGTTAAAATTGAACCATTCATGTGTATTTTAAGCAGATAATTCTCCACTGAGGCTTTTAGGTCAGACATGTTATCACTAGAATACACAATTGCAGCAGGATCAGCATAACACAGAGATTTCTAATATCACAGATTTGTGAGATAAGCCATTCAAACTTATCTCACAAAGATCATTAATAAATATTAAAAATAAAATTGGACCCAAAACTGAGCCCTGAGGAACCTCTCGTTTAGCCCCAAGAAATTACTTTGGTGTCCATTAATCTTCACTGTTTGTTCTCTCTTATAAAAATATGCATTCCTACATTTACCAAATTCCCGTTGAATTTGGCCAACTCTACAAAATTTTGCGAAGTTTCCCAGATTGTACCAACTTCGACTTCATTTCTCTAAACCTATCTCATTCTTCACAAGTAACTTATACAGGGTGAATCTGAAAAAGTGGGCAAAACTTTACGGTGTGGTAGAACGCAGCTATACGAGCAATATTCGTCATAGAATGTATGGTCGGAACGCAAGCGGTGAGAAGTTAAAAGGTAGTTTTCCACTGTCACATTTAAAGAATGAACACAAGAAGGAGAGGAGATACTTCAAAAAACATTTTATTAACAGGAATGTAATTGAGGTACATGCTCAAAGAAATTGCTCAAAAGAGCTGCCGCCAGCTGTAATGCAGGCTTCACACCTGCGGGATAGGGACCGACGCACATTTGCGAAGACACCAGGCATTTCCCGAATATCGCCGGTAACAACGGCAATCCTGGCGACTAGATCCATATCGGTTTCAATGGGGCACTCGTAGATTAGGCTTTTCATATGGCCCCACAGGAAAATGTCCAAACACGAGAGATCCGGCGATCTTGGTGGCCAAGCTATGGGACCACCTCGACCAATCCATCGCCCTGGGAACGTTGCATGTAAAGTGTGCCGCACATCTAAGCTGAAGTGTTCAGGCGCACCGTCGTGCTGGAACCACATTCTCGACCTGCTGGGGGTTGGAATCGGACGCAGCAGCTCCGGCAACACCTCTCGTAGGAATGTGTTATACGATTTGCCGTCCAGACGGTGTGGCAGGAGGTATGGGCCAACCAAATGGTCATGGAGGATCCCTGCCCAAACATTTATGGAGAACCGCTGCTGGAACGAATGAGGACGTGTGGCATGCGGGTTCGTAGATGCCCACGTGTGTGAATTGTGGGTATTCAAAACGCCCTCACGGGTGAAAGTGCACTCGTCCGTAAACAGAACATGTGCACCAAAATCCGGCTGTGCTGCATTCTGCTGGAGGTACCAACGTGCGAAATCGACACGTGGCTGATAGTCCGCCGGTGACAACGCTTGTACCTTCTGCGTACGATATATTTCTGCGCATTCCTTCCTCCTGTACCACACGGCAAACCGACATTTGGGACATGTGTACTGCACGGGAAACCGCTCGTGTGCTACATCCCGGTCGCTCTTCCACCCTACGCAGAATGTCCTCTGCAAGTTGCGGCGTCCTGACACTCCTTTCACTCCCTGCGTCTTGCTTGGCCGCGGCGAAGGATCCCGTTTCACACAGCCGCCGATGCAAACGCTCGAAGGTTTTCCGATCGGGAGTGCATCTCATCGGAAACCGGTCGCGGTAACGTCTCTGTGCCTCACTTGCATTCCCGTCCGCCGCACCGTACACAAAGTGCATATCCGCCATTTCGTGGTTAGTATAACCAGCCATCCTCTCGGCAATTCACGGTAGAAATGCCGTTGGGTGCGAGGACCGACCCTTTTATACCATTTCCAACGCCACCTAGCGGCTCGCCGTTTGCGTTCCGACCATACATTCTATGACGAATATTGCTCGTATAGCTGCGTTCTACCACCCCGTAAAGTTTTGCCCACTTTTTCAGATTCACCCTGTATTTCACCAAGTGGCTTCAATTTTTCCAACTGCCCTAGATTTGGCAAATTGTTCTCCATTACGCCAATAGCACTGAATTACACAAAACCAATCCCATTTCAACCTATCTTCCTATTGCTTTTGGCTTTGACATTTGTCGGTTTCTGGATTTGACAAAAAGTTGTTCCGCCATATCTTTCGAACGCGTTATAGAGAAACTTAATGATTTATGTGTCAAAAGGAAGCTTGTGACTCGAGGAGTGTTGTAGGCTATAAAAAATTGAGGCCCAATGCTTTATTCCCTATCTAAAAATGGGAAAATATGAAAACAATTCTTCCCTAATATTTCCAGAACACGAATGCCGAAAGTAACAACATATACGTTAAATGAGTGCTTCTGACGCAGGGAATGTCATAGGCTACGAACAATTGCCCCCCCCCCCATGCTTTCTTCCACCCTAAAAAAAGGGGGGGGGGGTATGAAAATATTATGATTGTTCCCTTATATCACCTGAACGCGAGTGCTGAAAGAAACAAGCTATGTGTCAAACGAAAGCTTTTGACGCGGCGAATGTCATAGGCTACAAAAAATTGATCCCGCCCCCCTGCTTTCGTACCTCATCTGAAAAGGGGGAGGAGCTATATGAAAACGATTTTCCTCAAAATCCCTGTCTGGAGCGACCCAGGACGCAGAGCAGATACCAGGTTTTGCCGAAGGTCGGACTTTACTTCTATAGTATTGTCAAGCCTGACGGTGGATAGAAGTAAACATGGCAATGTCTCGTATAGATGTAGTGCTGAATTGCGGATCATCTGGGCTTTGTCATTCATTATATTACTGTCCCCCTATATCTCCTGAAAGCGAATGCGGAAAGTAAGAAGCTATGTGTCAATGAAACCTTGTAATGTGGTGAGTGTCATAGGCTATAAAAAAAATTGACACCCCCATGCATTCTTCCCTCCTGAAATGGGAAATGTGAAAGTTGTTCTACTATATCTTGCTAATGCGAAGGCCTACAGCTAAGAGTTAGATGTCAAATGAAAACTCGTATAATGACCGTCGTAAACTATTACGAATCTTATCCTCACTATCCCCCCTGATAAAAAAATGGGGGGAATTAATAATTTTCGCGGGGTTTGACTTTTAACGAGTCATATCTCAAATGAAAGCTTGTGACTTCTCCAATGTCATGGGCTAGCTCAAACATCCATCCATAGTAAATAAACAGATTACTGGTAGAAATAGACTTCAACATTAAACATGACTCCCAAAGGGAGGAAAAATGTGGTCGATGTTTATGAGTCATATATCAAATGGAAGTTTTTGAAGGTAGGTGTTTTTAGTGACAAAAAATAAATTAAAAATTTAAAAAAAATACAAATCTTTATAGATGGCCCTAAAGAGTAAAAATAAACCTAAAGCATATCGATGCTGAAATCATTAACTGAGTTCGTAATCACTTCAAAGGAAAATAGGGGCAGATTTACCTACACAACAAGATTTCCGGCGTCCTATCTTCCTTGGAAGTGAATACTACGAATTAGGTGACTGATTGCACCATCGATATGCCTTAGGTTTATTTTCTACTTTTTAGGACCATAGAAGAAGATATCTATTTTTAAAATTTTTTAATTCACAACTCGCCTGTATTTACCAAATGGCTACGAATTTGGCTAATTCGCCGAAATTTTACAGAAGAAAATAGAATTTTTTTTTATCTCACCTGAATTTTCCAAGTCACTTAGAATTTTACTAACTCTCGTTAACGGCCCAAAAGCAAGCCAAGTTTTAAAAACTCGCCAATATTTTACCAAATTGCTTCGAATTTTGCCAACTTGCCATAATTTTATAGAAAAAACCAAATTTTTACATCTCACCTGAATTTACAAAGTCACTTCGCTTTTTGCCAAATATCCTAGATTTTTTCAACTATCCTTGATTTTCCCAACTCTCCTTAATTTCACAAAACTAATCCCAATTTTTACATCTCTCCAGAATTTGCCATATCACTCCAAATTTTTCAAATTCCCCAAGATCTTGCCAAGTTTTCACGATTTTGCCAACTCTCCTTAATTTCACAAAACCAATCCCAATTTTAATAACACTCGGCTGTATTTTACCAAGTGGATTCGAATTTTGCCAACTGCCCCAGATTTTGAGAAATTGCCTGTATTTTGCCAACTCTCCTTAATTTCACAAAAGCAATCCCAAATTTTACATCTCTCCAGAATTTGCCATATCACTTCAAATTTTTTAAATTCCCCAAGATTTTGCCAAGTTTTCACGATTTTCCCAACTCTCCTTAATTTCACAAAAACAATCCCAATTTTCACAAATCGCCTGTATTTTACCAAGTGGATTCGAATTTTGTCAACTGCCTTAGATTTCTACCAAGTTGCCTCGATTTTGCCAACTCACCTCAATCTCAATTTTTACATCTCACCTGAATTTTGCTTAGTAACTACGAATTTTGCCAACTCCCCAAGATTTTCCTAAATTATCCCGATTTTGCCAACTACCCAATATTTTGCCATATTGTTTCGATTTTGCCAACTCTCCTTAATTTCATAAAATCCAATTCCCAATTTTCACAACTCACCTGCATTTTACCAAGTAACTTCCAATTTTGCCAACTACCCTAAATTTTGTCAAGTTACTTCGATTTGGACAACTCCCCTAGATTTTGCCAAGTTGCCTCAATTTTGCCAACTGGCCATAATTTTACAGAAAAGAATCCCAATTTTTGCATCTCACCGATATTTCGCCAAGTCACTCCGAATTTTACCAACTCCTCAAGATTTTGCCAAGTTGCCTCGATTTTGACACCTTAGATTTTGTCAAGTTTTCTAGATTTTTCTAACTCTTTTTAGTTTTACAAAAAAAATCCCAATTTTCATAACTTATCTGGATTTTACAAAGTCGCTTCGAATTTTGCCAACTCCGATTTACTTTGGAGGGAGCCTCCCCCCATAGTTACCCCCCTGCACCCAAAATCAGGATATTTGCATAAATGAATGGAACAGCGCGAGGTTTATTTTTACGCAATCCACTAACATTATCTTTTAGGATGGACTGAGTTTGTTTCACCACTGAGTGATATTTTTGCTTTCTTCTCAGTGAAGAATCGAACAAGGGTAAGGAAAATGATGAATTTGATCACCGGACAACTCTTACGGTGACTTTCCGGCACAGAATGTGTGCGTGCAGAATTCCCTCTTTCTCGAGCAGACTCGACCTCCCAATTCGTGGATGTAGTGATTTTAAAACACATCGGGGTCCTCTTTCCTCTCATCGTGATCATGGGATCAACGAAAGGAGCATATCTGAAAGTTGGGACTTTAATTGGCAAACCTCTGATTACCACTCAGAGAGGTGTTTGCTGTGTCTTATGATCAACACTGACTTCCACGACTTGTCTCGAATTCAGTGTTCCATATCTAGTAGAGAGAAAACGTGTGAACAGAATTTCCTCTGAATGCTTCCATTTCATTTTGAAAAGATCTTTTTCAGAGTGCGACGGAAAACTTCTCGTTCTCTTCAGGTGAGTTACTCTTACGAGCGATGTGGCCTTGGACTGAAAGAAGCCAGAGATCTGAATCATTTCGCAGACCCCATTTATGAAACGCGACTCAAGGCTCTTGTGGCAAGAATCGACACGACTGACACACATGGGAAGACAGAATCAGTCATACTAATAACATGTTCAATCTGAAAAGAACGGTTACGGTCAAGTAACGGAAATGTTTCTTTCGTTTGGCGTCTCCCGCGTGATCGGAGCAGAACCATTTCTAATCTCACCTGACACGACATGCGACGAAGAGCGCGTGCACACAGAAACTCGCATTTTCTGTAGCAAAATCGCGGGCTCTGCACAAACGAATTGGAAACCGAACAGAAAACGATAGGCTAAAATGGAATCAAATCAATAAAGATGGCCAAATTCCGCTTCCTTCCAACTTCCGCTTTCATCATTTCATGAGCATCGGTTGCAGAAGTTCGAGGCAATAAAAGTTTTCTTTCGAGGCTTTAAAAATGCAAATCACTTCCTAACAAAACCATTCAGCATCTCAGAAGTCAATCAATTGCGCCACACGAGCTCATTTTGCTGACGATTTTGGATAACTTTTGCCGCCAAATAGTGAAGAGAAATGATTCGAGGAAGACTGAAAGTCAATACAAGGCAGACTCTTACGAGGTGGAAATTTAGACATTAATTTAGTAGTAAAGGAGAAACTATTACTCCTCACTCGGCCCACCAAGGAGTGGTTGCATTGCATCATCCGTTAATGGGCGCTCTATTACCTCAATGCTTAGTAACGTTGGGAGCAGAACAACCGAATTCCTACAAAATTTCTATGCGCTCAAGCCAAATGTTATGTTTTTGCCAGTAGAAAATCTGTTGAAATTTAGCGGACAAAAAATAAAAATCCGAAATGGCAAACTGAAGAAAATGGGGAAAAAAGTGACTCCCGATTACGAAATCGGATTTTATTATAGGTAGAGAGCTGAAGTTTTAATGGAACAAATGCCCTGTTTAAAATCCTCTCTCCCACCAATGAAGATTGAAACTAAAAGTGGCTTTAAACTGGAACTAGAGATTTGGGGGTTCACCAGACGAAGAGACTCGAATATTTAACGCAACTCTGGGTGGCAACGAAAAATCTTGTAGGAGATATTTGGATTGTTACGGGTGAATATCAAAACGCATTAAATTCAAATTTTGAATCATTCAACTTTTAAAATGGGGAACAAAATGCGTTTGGATGTTCTAAATCACGTTTTATTACAAATAGGGATTTGAACTTTTAAACCCAGCATTGGGCTGCCCAGGAGAAACACGTGAATGAAATTCGACACCGGTCAGTCAAATATTTGGGGGATTGTAGAATCTGCTGTAAAGAGAGAAATCTGTTTTAGTAGTTGCGTGGTAATTAAATTCATGCTCTTGGCAACTCTTCAACTGCAAAGAACGGTTGGAGAGCTGCCAACAGTTATGTCAGTGCACCGTGCATGATAAACATGCGTTGTTGTCTAGTGCCCAAGCGCACGCCCACCATCCCTCCAAACTCTTCTTTTGCTTATATTTCAAATTCGAATTTATTATAACATGAAAAAATACACGAGTAGAATAAACACAAAAAAATACTAACTTTGTCAAATACATTATCAATGCAACGCTTTACAAAGACCATCAGAACAGTGAAAGCTCAAAACTAAGCAAAACGATCAATAAATTATATATGAACAACCAAGGAGCTTTCAGCTCTTCCAAGTTATAAAAAAATTATTCATTTTATAAAATAAAATAAGAAATTAAACAAAATAAATAAAAAATCAAAAGACACGTATGGTGTGGGTTCCCTAATATAATTTCCCTAAATATCAGTTTCTATATAAATCATATGAAAAGTTATATAATTACTGTAAACATGAATTCAATGTTGTCTAACCTTGTCAAATATGCAAGAAACATTTCTTCAAAGTTGTTAAACATTTTTCATTTCTTATTGTATACACTAGTGCAGTGGTTCTCAACCTTTTATGCTTCACGTACCCCCTGGAAATGTGTATGTAACTGGCGTACCCCTTGCATAGATAGATAAAATTATAGTTATAGTGTAACAATGGGAATAAATCTTTGTTACTAGATCTAGCGACTTTTGAGTTCTAATGGCGTACCCCAAAAACTTTTACCGCATACCCCACGTTGAGAACCCCTACGCTAGTGAATTAAAAACGTAGGCACAATAAAATAAAAAATATTGTGCAAAATTTTTCTTTTTCGCATTTTCTATATAAAATTGTAAACCCAAAACTCTGGAGTTAAAATTAAGATTTCTAATCGAAATTAAGTTTTGATATTTGTACAAAAAGATGGTTGAAAAATAAAAATATAATTTCCTAAGTGTCAATATATTGTATTTATCATATAACATGTGGCTCTTAGTAGAATAATTGTAATTAAGATTACGAACTATCCTATTTTGTACACAAATTAATGGCAATAAATTTGATTTATATTCAACACCCCAACAACAAATTCCATAAATTAAGATAGACTGCACCATCAGAAATAAAGGTCCCAGAGGAAATAATAATTAACATGTCGCTTTAAGTAATAAATTATATATAATTTTCTGTTTAGTTTTGAAGAGAGTGAATGAGTTTATTATTTCGATTTTAAATTAAATTCTATTGTTAATCGTAAATAATTATAGCTATCAGTCATGTCGATAGCATCACAATTACAGCATTATGTATTGAAACAGTTGAATTATGGAATTTAATAATATTTCCAAATGTAAATAATGATAAATAGATGTATTTAGTTTTTTTTACATTTAATTCTAGTTTATTATTAATAAACCTTTCTTTAATAATTCTTAAATTATTATTTATTTTTATATTTAGTACGTTATTTTCCGCTTCAAACACTATGGATGTATCTTTCGCAAAAGTGATAATTTGTCCAGCAATTTTTAATTTACAGAAATATTTGAATATATTGAAATCATTGATATATATATATAAGAAAAAGTAAAAGACCCAACGCAGAACCCTGTGGGACTCCACTTATAGTTAATAATGTTTTACTTCTAAAATTATTAATAGTCATAATTTGTTTTCTCAATAAAATCTTTAAACCAATCAAAGATTATACCACGGAAACCATAAAATTTCAACTTACGTAAAAGTATTTTATGATTAATAAAATCATAAAAATAACCCCAATAAGTAATCCAGTATCTCAATAATCTAAAAATAAAACAATAATCTCTTTACTATTATTAATCCTTTATAAATTAATTCACTAAATTTTATTACTGAATAAGATGTACTGTAATTTTCACGAAAGCCAAATTGGTTTTTTGCCAAGAAATCAATACTATCTAATAATAATAAAACTACTCACTTTTAAACTATTTTTTCAATTACTTTATAGAAAACTGGTAAAATTGCAATTGGTCGATAATTATGCAATTGGTCGATAATTATTATAATCACTTTTGCTTTCCCCTTTATTGTTTAGTTTAATTATAGAATATTTCAAATTACCTACAAAGGTTCCTGTGTCCATTGTTAAATTAACGATAGAAACCAGTAAATCTAATTTGTTTCTAGATATTATTTTTGATACTTTTGCATTTGCGTTATCTACCCTACAGTTTTATTTGTATCTAAGCTTGAAATTATTTTCAAAACCTCTTCTTTCATTTGTATTCATAAAATGCATAGAAGTCAAGACTGGTTGTTGGTCAGACAAAATATCATTTCACTTGGGTTGCAGATCTACCAGCAAATTTTTATCTTTGCTAATATTAATAAAAAAAGCTCATTAATTTTATTCACTATAAAATTAGTCTCTTTATTATTAGGAAATATATTATGAGCTGTTGATGTACCTGTTATATCATTAACTAGATTCCACTGTTTTCGTCGATCATTGTTACAATTAGCAAATAAATTCTTATAATATAAATTCTTTGCATTTCTAAGAGTTATTTAAGGCTTTTATTGAAATTTTTATATTCATTCATATATGCAATAACAAGAGGATTTTTCTTTTTTATACAGCTTTTCTTTTTTATCAATACTGCTCATAATTTCATATGTTATTCATTTTTCATTAATAATTTTCGCTTTACCTTTATCCCTCAGACCATCAAATTTATAACTACAATCCTGGATTGCTGTATAAACCATATTAATGACTTTTTGATAAACCAAGTTAACATTTCTGCATTCAAATATGTCATTATCCAGTTCATAATCCTTTATTTTATATTCTAGTTTTAGATAATATGCCCTAGTGATGCCGTGCAAATTTTTATTGTTGATATTTAGCTAATTTTTTGTGATTTTATAGTCATTAAGAGTGGATAATGATCGTAATTTCAGTCATGTATATAGCACACTTTCTAATAAATATATGATCAATGCAAGTAGTTACTGTTGGCGTTATAATATTATGATATAATATATATTGCGTTATAATATTATTATAATAATATTATGATATAATAATATATGATATATGATATAATTAATATATGATACATAATGGCCCGTAGTTGGCCATTATGTTTAAATATCTGGAATCTTCACTACTATTACTCTTCGAACCCAGATTCATATCACCAATTATACATAATTTATTATAATGTACTTTGTCTAAATAACATTCTAATTTGCCTAGAAAAGTTTTTACAATATATTTAAGAGATCTATAAACAGAATGAAGCATAAATCATTTAGTTTTTCATATACCTCTAAAATCTCAGCAGTGTTAAGTTTTCGGCTAAATTTATTTTCATCCATTAATAAATTATTTTTAAAGTAAAGTATTGTATCACCAGATTTATTATACTCTCTTCCATTAATGAAACAATTATATTGAAAATTTTAAAATTATCTACTTCATAATTATTAACCATGTTTCACTTAGAACAAGAACATCAATTGCGTAATTCGTGTTAGATAGTAATATAAGAACTTCGTCAAACTTTTTACGCATATTCCTAATATTAACATAAAATAATTTCAAAATATTCAGTTACCTGAGTAAAATCCTATTAATCCGTGAAAATCTTCCACCTTTACACATACTGATTCTTCAATTTAAAAAACCTGCATTACAAAAGATCAATGTGTTTCTCATTTATTATTCGAATTATTATCGAATTTTCGGTCTTCTCTTGAAATTCTTACCATCTTCAAGTCATAAAAATTTGTGATTCTTTTATATCTCGTAAAAAAACGAGATAAAAGTTTCGCTTTCTCGTCTGTCTGTCCGTCTGTAGACATCAAACGTTTTCGTTTACAGAGATAAATTAAAAATTATTTTTGTGTTGGATATTACGATACACACTTTCCGAATCTCTCTAAAGCTACATATAATTACGCCCTTTAGCGGTGGAAAAAATTTGAAAATTCCAAAATTTCAAACGAATTTTTGCAAACGATGTATTTATGATAGAAATTTGAAATTTTGGTAATGGAATGTGAAGGTCACGACGTTTCCATTTCCGTCAATGAGTTGACTCCTTAGACCCAGAGGGGGTGGGGATAAAAACCTTTTTTATTTTAGAAGATAATTGTTTGTATTTAGAGATAAATGAAAAAATATTTTTAGGTTTAGATAGGAATTGATAAAATATTATGATTCGCACTTTCGGAATCTTTGGAACACTATAATTGCGCCCTCTAACGGTGAAAAAGATTGAAAATTCCAAAATTTCAAAAGAATATTGTAACGATGTATTAATGATATGAAATTTTTGTGGTAGAATGTGAACGTCATGAAGTTTCCATTGGAAACAATGAAAATGATAATTAGTTTTTTTAATTTGATTGGTACTAATGAAATATTATAATTCGCATTTTCCAAATGCTTAGTAGTTTTAATATACTGTATATATTACACTGTATATTTATATATTTATAAAATAGAAATTTAAAGAATTAGTGGTAGTTTTAAAGAGATATTCCACTCAGCAATAATCTATTCATTTATCTGAGAGAAGTGTGGGAAATGCAACTTTTTAGGTTTGAGAATTAGAAGGGGAATACTAATGAAATGCTATTTTGCATTTTTTCCATCATCTGCTAGCTCAAATTAAAACTTTTAAGGAATGAAACAGTAGGTAAAGAAAAAAATTCTTTCTCTTTGAAAACGGTTTCTTATATTCGCCAGAGGCGATATACGTCCTTCTAGCTATTTTAATATGTTTAGCTTCAAAAATTAATTCCTTGCAATGTCTACAAATATGCTCATTTACTTAAATTTTGGTGTTCCCAAATCTTTTGACTGCTTCATTAGCAGCAACTGTTCTTTTCAGTTTAAAAACTTTCTCCCATTCTTCGCGTTTTGCTCTTTTTGTAAACTTAACGATCACTGGTCTTATTTTACCTTTCGAAATTGGTACTCTATGTGCAGTGACAACATCCTTATTTTCTACTTTTAAAGTTTTTGAAATATTATTTAAAATTTCATTTAAACTTCTATGTTCATCCGGTGAGAATAGTTTTCTAATTCATTTATCCTGCGTTGCATTTCCTGAGCTGTAGTTTTCAAATCTCTTGATTCTTTAATTAAATAAACATTTTGTTCTTTTAACTGCAAAATTTCCGTTTTCAAGGCTTTTAATTCTTTCGTAAGGTCTGATATATTTTCTGAGTTAAATTATAATGATTTCACAACCTCACTCAGTTTTTTTTAATACGCCTAGTTATTTCAGCTTTGATATTTTTATACCATGTCTCCAAATCTTTCTTAGTAATTACTTCATCAGATGTATCCAACTCAAGAGTCTCTTCATTTTCCTTGGGTTCCACATTAATCTGTGGTTCACTAGATTGTTCTCTTCACTTTTTAAACACTTGGAACAAAGCCATTTTGCTTTTCGCTCCTTGCTCAGCTTTCTAAAATTTCTTTCAGAAAATCCGACGCAATAGAAATGGAAAATTTGCTTGGATATTCCAGTATATCGAATTGAATCATTTTCAGTCTGTATCTGTTCATGGCATTTATCACACTTCATATTGCACAATCTATCACTACACATTACGATTTTTCTTAAGTTTTATTCAAAACATTTATATTTGTTACCATTTATTAAGTTTCAAAAATATCTTCAATTTATATATATATATTTCAAATGCTAGAAGAAAAAACCTGTACTATATTATCTCAACAGATGGCAGTACATTATCTGTTATACACTATATTGCAAAAAGGGACCGGACACTTTCATGTTAAGTAAAGGAATAGCCACATTCAAATCTATCTAACTTTGAAAATAAGCTTTTTACGGAAAAAAAAAGTCACTAGACATAAATTGAAGATCTCGATCAGAGCTCTCTAAATATCTATTTCCTATAATATTAATCTAATATTTAAAGAGTTATGAAAGCTGAAACATTTAAGTGAATTTTTATTAGTTTTAAAAATTTACTTCAAAAAATTAAATCACAACTGTTATATCATATTGTTCGCAATATAAATGCGATATTTGATTTTTGTGTAAAGATTTTTGAAGTTTTCATCAATTTGGGGGGGGAATGTTTTGGAAGTGTGTGTGATAATATCTATTGTTAAATATTATAGCTTTCATAACTTTAAATACTATATTAATATTATAGACTAAATAGAGCTGATTCGTAAGCACACTGTTTCATAAAATATCATATAAATATTAATTTTATGAAATAAAGCACTAAGTGTTGGTGCAAATGCTTCAATTCTAATTTCTATTCAGTTCATAATTATCTTTCAAATTTCGTCGTCAAATTCGATTGTGTATGGCTATATTAAAGATGAGGATTTTTCGTGATCAAAAATGAAATGTATAAAAAATTAATCTAAGCTTATCTGAATTAGTAAAAATAAAGTAGGAAATAATGTTACATTAATGCTTGCTGTTAATGTAAACATTAATGTAACATTATTTCGTTGTTATATCGAATTGAAATTTGATCTAAATATGTACAGACTATATTTAGAAAAGAAATAAATGAGGGAGTGTCGGAGGTGGGGAGGGGGCGCTGAGTGACTCAATGTGCCCGAAAAAAAAATAAAAGGAGGAGGATCAAGTGATTGGAATTCCATTGTAGTAAAAGATTTTCCCATTTGTTTCAGATGCCTTTAAAACATTTCTTGAAAATGCATAAAATATACAAAAGTTGAATAATTTTCCGCTTCCATTACCCTTACTAGCAGTCTGAAACTACAAGAGCACGTATCGCTTGTGAGGTATATGCAATCTCGTTTTCAAAGAGATTGCCATATACTTTCGTTTACTTGCTTTTTCACCCTTCAAAAGTTTTAACTCGAATTACTGGATGATGGGAAAAATGCATATAGTAGTATTTTATTAGTAATTATACAACAGAAAAAGTATTTCTTTTTCATTCCTTACATTTAAAATGCTGAGACTCCTCTGAGAAAAGGAAGATGTTTGTTGCTGTCGGTGGAATATCTCTTGACACTTTACCACCGAATTCATTCATTTCAAATTTGTACCATAAGCAGATCACTTGCAACATTCATTCAAAAGTTTCGCCGATTCCATATTTAGTGATCTCTAATGATATAAATTAGAACTTTCTAAGAATCTGAAAAATACGAATTATATTTCATTAGCACGAATATAACTTCCCTAGGTTCGAGTCCCAGATGGGTCTGCATTGAGATTCATCTCCACAAAACTCCCCCGCCCTGTCCTCGGTCAGTAGGGGACACCGAGGGGCTTGGAAATGCCGCCGTCCGTCGTATGGGATGTGAAGCTTTGGCCCTATATGCCGGAGAACAAGCTGGATGGTCTTGACGGAAGGTTTTCATCTGTTTCCAAACATCTGTCCGGTGGGTCCGCTTCCCTCCAAACTTCTCTGAGCCCTCGGGATTCTTGTGATTGGCCATTTATCCCATTGTGTGTAAAAAAACTGCCGCTCAGATTGCTAATATATTCTTATATTTACAAGATAAATTTATTGATAATGTACAAGAGGTTTTTTTCCCCCTTCAACAATAAATTGTTCGGTTGTATACTTACACGTCTTTTTGATATTTATGATGTATTTATGTTTACTGCCAAATTAACTTATTTCTTTATTGAGCTGCATCCGAACACAAACGTTTCAATCTAATGGAGGCTTATATTTATTTACACTATCATTGTAAATGGCAAAATGAGAAATTTCATTCTATGTTTGGTTATCATAAATTATACTTTATTTATTATGAAACAATTTCAATAATGTTTTAGAATGTTTTATTGTATAATTATAATACTTATTTTACATTCGATTTTATTTGCTGTCTACTAATAACAATTATGACAGTTTTATATCGTTTTATATGAATTCGAAGTTTTCTATGATATGCTGGATACATAAATTATGTTTATTTTGTTATGGAATCTGATAAATGTTTAATATCACAGTTTATCAATTTCTATTGTACATAGAATATTTTCTTGTATTGTGAATATGTGAAAATAAAATCTTACTTACTTACTTGAACTTACTTACTTGTCTTGAAGATCTTGAACAACGGCAGATAGCTGAACGAAGAGAACCCTCCTAATAACATGTCATGATAGTAATACCTGACATGTTTTTAGGAGGTCGTAAGTTGGGATCCAACTGACTAATGACATTTTTTTCTCTACACTCATTCAAATATAGGTTACCATACTTAGTATAGCAACCTGTGGTCGTTATTAAGTATCCTTTGTTATTGTTGTAAAAATTAGACTTCTATTACACCCAATTGGTTTAGAAAGGTTTGAGGACGTTTTATGAGAGAATTAAGATGTCAGTGTTCTTAGTTAAACAATTCTCCGAGAAATCCCTCCACAAGAAATTAATTATTTCCGCTTCTTCAGGATTCCGGTTTCACTCCTTTGATGTACGCTGTGAGGGATAGCAGGATCTTCATGGCAGACAGATTACTTGACATGGGACTCAACGTGAATGCAGGAGCTAAGGTAAGACTCCTTTCATCTTGAAGAAAAAACCTCTTATTAGAATTGTCTCTCGTCACTTGATGTTAACACATTAGATTGGAAGAAATATCAAATATTTATTCATTATAAAGTAGCTCTTGCATAGACATGGATCATTGAAATAATTATTAACCCATCACAGAAATACAAATTATTAATCAAATACACATTTTAGCTTTCTTATAGCTGATGAATTGGCTCACTGGCAGAGTGGTGAGTGTGATTGGTTGATCAAAGGAATCTGAGGTCAAGCCCCGGATAACGATGGATGCTTTCTTTATGCTAAAGGCTCTCTTTCCTCGTAGACTCTTTCTATGATGTTTTAAACTATCAGGTTATTGTCAGAGACTTCTGTCCCAAGCAGATGCTTAAGGGGTATTTTTATTTATAGTCTATGGTGTCAGAATTAACTAGAATCTCTTAAAATATATCTCAAAAACATGTGATTATGTGCACTACATTTGGTGCTGAAGGGTTAGAAGGTCTATGATCAATCAGTAAATTTACTCATCTACTACGATGCAGGACGAAAATAGTTATTATCAAAAATTATAGACGTCACGCGCCAGGCTCGTAATCTTCATTTCCCTAGATTCGAGTCCCAACTCTTCAAGTGTTGAGATTTATCTCATCAAGTCCCTACTCTGCCCTCGGTGACAGAGGGAACATATTTCAGCTTGGAAAGGGAGCCATGCCCTTCAACAACGCACTGAATTACTTTGTCGCAAGGATTCCATCTGTCTTCTAACAGCTTCCCGGTGGATCACCTTCCGCAACCTTCTCTGAACCCTTGTGATCCTTGTCACCTGGCCATTTAGCCCACACAAGTGATCCTTGCAGTTTTAATCCAGCAGTAGTAATGCTTCGTAACTCTGTTAATAGTGCAGATACATTTTGTAACATTTTCGGGGAAGTGCAGTTTTCAAGCCAGAAAAGGGTCATCATTCCAATACCGAAAACGGCGTATGAGTTTTATTTTGGATGCAAGATCAAGAACAAGGACATGGCCTGGGCCTCACACATATGCTGCAGTACATGTGCAAAAAATCTTACGAAGTAGCTGAAAAGCGAAAAAGTGCCGATGTTATTTAGAGAGAGCCAAGCAATCACCCAAATGACTGCTCCTTCCGCATGGTTCCACCTGTTTCTGGAGGTATCACAAGGAAAAAGAAGTGGACAATAGCATACCTGAATATACAATCTGCTCTCTGACCAATTCCACACGTCGAAGGCCTTCCCGTTCCCAAACCTCCAAAAGAATATCCGTCGATTCAGACGATGAGGAGGGAGGCGAAACAATGTTGGGTTCTCCACAGCCTTTGGTGTTTAATGATGACCCCTACGTCTGCAACGGTGCATCATCTGCGCCATACATTCTCACCGAAGAAGAAATGAACTATCTTGTTCACGATTTGGAGCTGTCCAAGGCCAAAGCTGAGTTACTTGGATCAAGACTTAAACAATGGAATCATCTCAAGGAAAATGTCCGAGTAACTTCGTTTCGAATGAGCAGTTTGCGCCTTATTTCAGAAAGGAAGATGACCTTGTGTTCTGCTCCGATGTAGATGGCCTGATGAATGCCCTCGGAATGAAACATGACCCTCAAGAATGGCGACTATTAATAGACTCCTCGAAACTGAGTCTCAAAGCGGTGTTGTTGCACAATGGAAATCGACTTCCATCCATTCCGATCGGACACGCTGTGTATATGAAAGAAACTTATCACAACCTAAAACAGCTGTTGAATTATCTTCAATACAGCAAGTATGGCTGGCATCTCTGTTGTGACTTGAAGGTTGTGGCTCTGTTGATGGGTCCACAGCTGGGATATACGAAGTACTGCTGTTTCTTATGTGAATGGGAGAGCTGAACAAAGACTTTGCACTACGTGAAGAGAAACTGGCCTCAGAGGAAATCTCTGAATGTGGGAGAGAAGAATGTGGAACACTCAGCACTGGCAGAAACTCACACAAAATCCTGCTACTGTCCCTACACATCAAACTCGGTGGGATGAAAAACTTCGTAAAAGCCATGGACCGGACTGCATCAGCTTTCAAATACTTGGCGGACAAATTCCCCCGACTCAGCGAAGCGAAAATTAAAGAGAGAATTTTTGTGGGTCCTCAGATCCGCGAGCTGTTCAGAGACCAGATGTTCGACAACCTGCTTCAGGGTGAGGAGAAAAGGCTTGGGACGCGTTTCATCTGGTGTCAACTAAATTCCTCAGGAATGTCAGGGCAGATAACTACAAGAAACTGCTTAAGGACATGTTGTCTCTGGAGATATTTCAGCCAAGTTTCTTATCAGAAACTTTGCTGCAATATCTCCTTAAAGATCCACTTTCTCCATTCCTACTTAGACTTCTTCCTCGACAACTGTGGCATGGTTAGTGATGAACACAATGAACGTTTTCACCAGGTCATTGCAACGATGGAGAAATGAACCAGGGAAACTGGTCCATTTCAATGTTGGCTGACTACTGTTGGACACTCGCCAGAGATGATCCTGAGCAGCTGTACAAGCAACGGGCAAAGTGACGTTGGAAGCAGAAGCGGAGTTTTACCGATACATGTCATATGTACATATTATTCTATTAATAAGAAACTATTGCGGATTTCTCAGAAATAGTAACCAATTTTATATTTTCATTGAAATATTCGTGTTCAGCACCTTGAAATCTTTATGAAATAGCTACTTTTATCTCAGAGGCATGACTTTTATGAAAATTTGTTGCCCAGTGTAATCGATTATCTTCTCCATAAAGTTTAAAAAACTTTTTACTTTGGCATTCCGCCTAAGCTGAGTAATAAATGTTCCGAAGGTTGATTTCATTATGTGTTTTTTTTTGCTTCAATTAACTGTTTTAAAGTAACATAAAGCTTTCTCTGTCTTTAAAAAATATAAATTTAAAAATTTTAAAAATACCTATTTTCCTATATGGGCTCAAAAAAGTAGAAAAGAAGGCTAAAGCATGTCGATGGTGCACTCGATCACTGAGATTACAAACCGTCAAAGCAATAGGAAGATAGGTGAGAAAGAATAGACTGTGGTTAGAAAGGCTGACTTTGGGAGAGCAATAGTATCCATAGTGTGAATTTAGTTTCTATCGGAATTTATTTTGTTTGTAAATCCATTGGAGTGGCAAATTATTTAAGACACTTGTAAAAATCACTTCACTGTTGAATCGAGAAAGGTAAAACTCATAAGAACAGAAAGGGAAAAACTGATAATGAATAAACTGAGTAGTTCACTTGGCGGAAGATGAAAGGGGATTTTTGCGAAAAATAAATTTTTTTCCCCTTGTAACCATTATAAACGAAAGAAACGGTGTAAAGAAAAAGAAAATTCAGATTAGAAGGAGAAAACTGCATTTTGCCCACTACATCTGCTTGTCTAGAAATTCTATAAAGATATATAAAAAACAATCACGCTGAAATTTGACAGGTCTTCCCATAAGCGCTATAATCGAGTGGAAAAATTCATGTAGCTTTAAAATCAAAGTTGTGTTCTGTCGTAAGCAGAAACTTGAATTTTTAAAAGCAATATGGGAAGTAGAAGATAAATGGGGGTTCTGACTCACAGGAGGCTAATGTTAATCCTATGGGAGAATTTCAATTGAGAAAAATCGAAGGAGGCTAATGTTAATGTTATGAGAGGTTTTTTAATCAAGAGCATCGAAGTACTGCATGTGTAATATAGATTTCAAGAAAGACCCTCAACACATTGACTGACACCGTGACGATTTTTACAGAACAAAAAAGTTTTTATTTAAAGAAATATCCCATTACGTGTTACAGCTTTCTTCAATACAATAAACTTTATTCCTGAGAAAGTGAAGATTGATCTTCCCAATTCCATACAACAGCAGTGAGATTTATACAGCATTTGTTTTTGAGATAAAAGTCAGTGGGAAAAAATGTTTTTTCTTCCGTTTTTCCGCAAAAAAACTGGATTTTCAAGGACCGGAGATCTGCTGAAAAAAAGGGTTACTCTAAGAATTTCAAGCAGCTTTATAATGTCCATAGGCCAAAGTAACATATCCATTAGCAAGTATAAATCTTTTATCATCATAAGGGCATAGCCCTGCTTTCGTTGAAGACACAGTGTAAATACGATGACGATAACTCGATTTTCGCAGCACTGACTCGCGACATAAATTTGTTTAGCAGACAGTTTTCGTAATCTGCATAGCATATTTTATTTTTAATGATTTTCTTAGGCACACCTTTAGCTGTTTTCTTTTCACCAGCTTTACTCCGAAGACTATACATCTTGGAACGCAAACCAACAAAACATTCTCCTGATACACCGAGGAGTTCATCTTTAAATTTTCCCAGTGCTTTTCTATTTCGTGTATCATACAAAATTTACACTGTGTCTTCAACGAAAGCAGGGCTATGCCGTTATGATGATAAAAGATTTATACTTGCTAATGGATATGCTTTTTGGCCTATGGACATTATAAAGCTGCTTGAAATTCTTCGAGTAACCCTTTTTTTCAGCAGATCTCCGGTTCTTGAAAATCCATTTTTTTTTTGCGGAAAAACGGAAGAAAAAACATTTTTTCCCACTCACTTTTATCTCAAAAACAAATGCTGTACAAATCTCACTGCTGTTGTATGGAATTGGGGAGATCAATCTTCACTTTCTCAGGAATAAAGTTTATTGTATTGAAGAAAGCTGTAACACGTAATGGGATATTTCTTTAAATAAAGACTTTTTTGTCCTGTAAAAAACGTCTCGGTGTCAGTCAATGTGTTGAGGGTCTTTCTTGAAATCTGTATTACACATGCAGTACTTCGATGCTCTTGATTAAAAAACCTCTCATAACATTAACATTAGCCTCCTTCGATTTTTCTCAATTGAAATTCTCCCATAGGATTAACATTAGCCTCCTGTGAGTCAGTTGAAAAATGCTAAATCTAAAATGCAATCGGCAAACTATAAAAAAGTGGTCTGAGGTTGGAAATCGTGATCTATCACAGCTAAAGTAAATACCTTTTGTAAAGCAATCTAGAATGACACGAGGAAAAATATTGTTTAATTCACTTATTACTGAATTTTAAATGGTCCTTTTTGTGACTTTAGCGGCTATAATTCTTTTGATTTGATTCTGAGATCGTAACTTTATTGTTTACATCTATTAAGTATGGGAATCTTCAGTATTGGTATTGCTGTAAGTGAGTCGTTGTGTTCGAATCTTCAAGTGTTCGTCTGAACTAAATAAGAAAATTTTGGAAACTTTTACATTAAACAAGAAACATCGTTAACTTACTTAGGGACAGATCTTGTGTGTCAGCTGAGTCTAATGTGTTATATTGTGCTCATTCGTAAGCGTTATATCATTTGAAACTTTTAAGATGTTGTAATGTCTTATAAATAATGTAAACAAATGTAGATTAATACAAATCAAAAACTTTTTTCAGAAACTAATTTCGGTAATATGACTGCAGATAGGGGAAAAGAAAAAGTCAAATGTGGTGTATGCAAATCCGAATTGAATAGAACTAATCTTCAAGTTTCTGATTCCACAACTCCTAAGGAAGAGTCCACGGTTAGAGTGGAAGTAAAGACAAAATACCAAATACAGTTGAGGAGATTTTCACATTTCATTTTAATACCAGAACACGTTTGCGTAAAATACAATACTCGAAAATTATGTTATGAAAGAAATGGTGGAATTAGAAAAAAGCTTGGCATTCTGCTCAGGTAAACTGGATGAGTATATGTTAATGATGAAAAAAATGTCGAAGTCTGTAAAAGAAATTCAATTGCAAAAAATAAGAAAAAACTAACGGGGGAAAAAAGAAATAAAAATAGAGGTAAAAAAACTTAAATTGTAAACTAAATGAGTTACAGCAATATCGAGAAATAGTGATATTGAGAAAATGCAAGCTATGTCACAGAGAATACAAGATAACATCAAATAACTGGCATTAATGTTGCAAATAATTTTGTTGCAAATGTTGCAATGTTTTGAATATCGAAAAGCAAAACGTGGAAATATAAGCAGCATACAGAATTCCAACATGACATAAAAATTGAATTAACCAATTGTAGTCTAGTTCAGCTCAAGAAAAATGACAGAGGTTTGGATCAGGAAATGGAGGCACAAAAGCAATTAAAAAGTACTGAAATAAATGAAAACTTTTCATCAACTATCACTTGACACCTGAGAACAAGGAATTACTTTATGAAGTAAAAACGAGCGAAGGCAAAAGGGATGCAAATTCACATGGGTTACAGATTCTAAATTCCACGTGAGGAATGATGAGGATGCTGAAGCAATTAGGATTGGAAATTTGGATGATTTGGAAAATCATGAGTGATATATTTAATATGTCTGTTTTTTCTCGATCATTCGGTATATCATAGTGATATTAGTATGATATCTGATGACGTGTGATGATTTTGAAGCCTACTGTGACTATGTTAAGAATGTTGTTTGTATTGAGCATGAAAACGTGTACAATAGAAACCAATACAATTGGAGTAAAGGTTTAAAACTAATACAGGGCAATGTTAGGAACGTTAGGAAATATTTTGATCTTTTTTGGTTTTTCTGAACGTAATAAGTTTGCAACTTGATATAATAGTATTGATGGAGATTAGGATCAAGGAAAATGAATTAATGAATTCCGAAATTGAAAATTTTAATGCATATTATAACTGTGGAAGTCATAATAAACCTAGTGGTGTAATAGATTTTATCAATCATAGTATATCTGTGAAAAAAAAGTGTTATATGATTTTGACAGGGTTGATGTATTACGAATCACATTTATTATATAAACTAAGATGAAATTTTGCTTGTGGGTAGTATATAAAATACACGATTTTTCAATTAAGTCTTTTAATGAAGAATTGGAATCATAATTAATTCAGACAGATGACACATTTATTATACTCACATGCGATTTCAATATGGATCTCTTCAAATTAATTATTATGGCCAAGAATAAAGAAATTTGCAAGTTCAAATGGATTTAGCCCTTCACATGAGGCTGTCACTTGATACGACACAGGTACTTGCTTGAATCATGTTTTTGTCAGAAATGGTTAAATGTGAACTGTTTAAAAACTTATATTGTTAAATTAGTGTTTATAGATCATATTTTATTGGTCTTACTATAGATATGGAAATAATTGAAAAATAAATGCCAATAATTCAAATTTAAGAAAGAAATCAGTAAATTTTGTTACATTGAAGCAAAACTTATGACAAAAAAATTAGAACTTTTTAAATATTCAGGCAGCTTTTAACAATTTATACGCATATTGCAGCATTCATTGAGAAATCTAAATTTAGGATTGTGTGCAAAAAACAAAGAAAATTAAAAACCATGGATTACCAATGGTCATATTATTTCCATGAATAACAGAAGGTATTTGGTTTAAAAGTATAAATCGAATAGGACAGAAGAGGAAATAAATTAATATAAATGATATAAAAATAAAATGATAGCCCTTATTCTAATAGCAAAAATTACTTATCAGAATAGGTTTTTGAACAACGGTGATGATTCCAGGAAAAATTGGAAAGCAATTAAGGAAATACGTGGTATAGGGAGCAGCAATAAAATGTCCCCTATTTAAATTGCTCATAACGATGAAACGTATTCCATAGAATTAGACTCTAATTGGTTGGTGAATCGGATAAATAGATATTACACTGAAATCATTAACTCAATGATGCAAGAGAACATTCAGAGCATAGTGACCTGTTCCGAACACATTTTTCTGCTATCACATTTTTGAAAGACAAGATTTTTACTGATCAAAAACTTGCAAATTGATACATCTGAGGGGAATGATGGCATTACAATCCAAATTGTAAGACAAATTTATGTCTAAATTGAACATGCATTATGCTACATAATAAACTATTCGTTAGAACAAGGGATCATTCCAGAAATTTTAAAAACCACTGTAGTGAAACCGATTTACAAGGGAGGTAAGAAATAAATGCTATCATGCAAAGAATTTTCTCTATTAGAAAATTTGTGGATTTATCTCTGTTAAAATTAAATATATAATACTTGAATTAAATCCCATTTAAATTATGGCATTATAACTTTGGAAGGAACTGATGACAAGTTCATAAAGCCATTACAGCGGACCCAAAACCATGTTATTAGACGTATACATAATAAGAAAAGGAGAGATTATAAAAGAGAATGATAAAATGTTAGACTTCATGCAAATGCAGAAATTACATGCTTCATAAAACATGTGAGACAAAAAAATGGAAAAACGCAGAATGGTAGAAGCTTTATAATAACTCCAAGGTTATCCAAAGATCTATTATTAACTGAAATATTATCTAAAAAAATATATGAACAAGCCATTTTGTTTTTTCTTCAGGTAAACTATATAATATAGTTTCTAATTGTGTGAAGGATTTTGTTACTAACGTTCAGCTTGTAAACAGTGTGAGGGATTAGATATTTGATAGTTGCAAAATTGAAATTCATTTCAACATATTTTTAATTTTTATTATTATTTTAAAAAATATTAACGTCACATTCTAGATTGTGGTTTAAAGCATTTGTATTCATCCCACATACGAGTATTTTCTCGAGTAGGAGTAATTCTATCGTTAGCGTTTAGAATTTAGTGTTTCTATCTTAATATTTTAAGAACTTCTTAAAATTTGATTCAAATGTAATTGCAGATGCAATACGATGTATTGTTGAATAAACTGAATGAATAATGTAAGAATAAATAGCTGGATGTCTAAAATCTGTAAGGAAACCAATTTTTTGAAAACTTAATCAAGCTGCGTGCTCCTTTTTAGGCGTGTCTCATATAAAAAGTAACATACTTTGTTTGCGGATGTCACCCGCACCTTTGTTTGCGGAAGTCAAACCGCACCCTGTCTGACAGAATTGAACATCTTTACTATTCATATTAGGTTACATTTACAAAGAATATTAAGTAATATCTTATTATTTCGAATAAATGTTGAATATATGATCGGAGTCACTAAATGATTCAAAATGTCATTTTATCAAATGATGAACATTTCTAAAACGTTTGTAAACCTTTGCGCGAATGAGGAACTATAGACGATTTAATACGTTTGAACCGAAATATGAAACGTATCTTCATTTTCGGGTATTATGCAGTTGCACGTATTTCGCATAATTCAATTGCTCAGTTGGTAACGCGCCAGGATCATACTCTACAGTTCCCGGGTTCGAATCGCAATTTTATCAGCTTCGAGATTTCACTCCGCTAATCCCCATCCTACAATTGTTTTCTATTACATTCACATGTTTATAAATTAGCAAAATGATTAAAATTTGAAATTCAAAACTTTTAAGCTCTTTCTCTTGATTTGAGCTCTGATCATAAATGATCCCCTTTTCTCTTAACTCTACACAAACTGAAAAGTCAGTCACCTTTCATGAATATCGAATTCTCATTTATAAACAAAATAAAACTTAATTTCAAACTTTAATGCCCTCTAGTCAAGGAACTGTGAACTAATGGATGATTAAGAAAATGCGAATCATAATATGCTAGCACTATCTCATCATCATCCTCAAGCAGCCATGGGCTATGGAAGTCCAACCAGACAGCGCAATTTAGTTCTTCTAGCATATCGCTCCTGAGTTACATCTGCTGCATCTGGCTACTATACACCAATTCTTACAAGGTCCTGTTTGACATTGTTGGCCCACCGCATCCTAGGTGGCTTTCTGAAGGCTTTATGAGACCTTTAAGCACACTGTTCATAACCCTATTTCCTAATCTTTAATTATCGATACGAGCATAATTATCGATACAAACCAACAGTCTCTCTCTGTACAATATGTTGCTTAAAGGAGGTTGCCGACTCCTTTGCCTAACCTCATCATTACTTACAAATTTGAACCACCTAGTACTCAAGATATTACGCAAGCATCTAGAATCAGAAGCATCAAGTTTACTGTTATCTTGTTTACAAAGCGTCCACGTTTCACTATCATACCTCACCCCAGAAAGAATCAAACTATTATACAGTCTAATTTTAGTCTTTAGATTTATATGCCCATTTCTCCACACCCTCCGTAGACACCTAAAAGTCCCAGAGGCAATCCCTATTCGCCTGTTGAATCTCATGCCGCACATCTCCGGTACCAGTTACATAACTCCCAAGATAATTAAACTGAGACACTTGATCAAAAGTGCAGCCATTCAGAGCTACTGAAGCACCAACTGCCTGACCAATTTTCATCACTTTAGTTTTATCTCTGTATATCACCAAACCAAATCCATTACCAGTCTCATGAACAGCCCTAATGAAAGAACATCATTAGTCAACACGGCCAAATCATCTGCATAATCTAAATCAGAAATGTTGAAAACTCTAGATCATTTAAGGCCCAAAATCTTTCCCTTGCAAAGAATTTCGCATAACATAATCAATAACCAAACTAAAGAGAAAAGGAGACAAAATGCACCCTTGTCGAACACCAGAAGCAATGCTAAACCAATTGCTATAAGCCTTATCAACTCTCACACACGACTCAGTGTTATTATGAAGAGCTTTCATTATGTTAACTAATTTGTCTGGTATGCCATACGATCTCACAATTAACCACAAATTATGACAATTAACAGAGTCGAAAGCCTTTTTGAAATCAACAGAGCTAGCAACCAAAGGTTTTTGAAACTCTAAACATTTCTCGAGAACCTGCCTAAGTGAAAATATTTAATCCACACATCCCCTACCACTTCTCAATACACATTGCTCATCACGCAATTGACTGTCAACCAGATTCTTAATTCTATTAAGCACAATCATGGAAAGAACTTTACCTTGAACAGAAAGTAGGCTGATGCCTCTATAGTTATCACAAAAACTGCAATCACCTTTTTTAAAAAAAAATAGGGATAATAATAGCTCTGGTAAAATCCTTAGGAACCATGCCTTTATCATAAAAGATATTCAAAATTTTAGTCATCCACGTGGTAACCGAAACATTCCCAACTCTAAGCATTTCCGTAACAATTTCATCTACCCCTGGGGATTTATGTAGTTTAAGTTTATAAATAACCAAAATAACTTCAGTCTGTGTTATAGGGCCAACATTAAAGCCAGTAATGCATCTATCACCATTACAAACAATGGGAGTAAAACTAAGTAGAACTAACCACATTGCTTAGAACATCACTGAAATGCTCAGCCCATCTAGCCATGACAGAATCCTCACCTTCTATAACCTTACCTTGTTTATCCTTCAATCCTTGTATACCTGTCCGTTTTCTACCACAAAAAGCATTAATTATCTGGTACTGCTCTCTGCTGTTCTGCTGTCTAACTGCTTCCTCGGCTTTGTCAGCCAAGCCATCAAGCCAAAGATTCTTATCAGCAGCTAACTGATCTTTTACACGTTTATTAAGTTCTCTGTAATGTTTTCTATTAGGACTAGTAGGGTATTGATTAAGGACATTGCTGCAGTTCCTTATTTCCGAAATAAGCTCAAGTGCCTTATCACTTAAATAATTCTGTCTCTTCTGCTCCTTTTTTCCTAAAAGAGTACTGTTAGTGTCCAAAAAAGCCTGTTTAAAATGATCCCATTCTTCCTCAACTTCAGTAGTAAGCATACCATGACTGTCATAATGACTAAGTAACCTATCATGGTAAGCTTTAGCTATAACTGGGTCTTTCAGAGCTTCAGAATTAAAGGTAAATTTTTTAACCTTATTAAAATACTTCCTAAGTTTAAGTTGCAAAACACTTTTAACAAGATAATGGTGAGATCCAATTTCAGCTCCCCTATATAACCTGGTATTTTATCATAACTTGCCCATTTGCTGTTAATTAATATATAATCAATCGTATTCGTAAGCAATCCATTAGGTGAAACCCATGTGTACTTATGTATGTCGCGGTGTTTGTAATAAGTGTTAGTTATTCTGAATCCATTGAGTTTACTTACCTGTAGGAGACGTTGCACATTGCCATTGCAGCTATTAATACCAAAAGGGCCTATTACTCCTCCTCAAAGGTCAGAGTCAATACCTACTTTGGCATTGAAGTAAAGGCATTGGCATTGAACAAGGGTAATATCTCCTTTCTTGACAGAATACAAACTATCCTGAAGTTGTCCATAAAACCTATGCTTCTCATCCTCATCGGCATCCTCATTGGGGGCATAACAGCAGATAACATTCAAGTCTTTAATGCTTGTCTGAAATTTTGCTATAAGAAACCTTTCATTAATGCATTCATATTCTAGAAGAGCGTCACTGGCGTGACTACGCCTTGATGATGCTTATGTTAATGTCTCACAGATGGTAAAATTATTGTTATAATGAACAGGTGGTTAAGGCTACAGTTATCGTGTAAGGATGTTCAGTTATAGTGCATACGTAGTTAACTTATAATGCACAGATGGTTACAAGTTATTGCAATAGGTTGGTAAATTTGCATTTCGTTTCGCATTAGCTAAAGTCATACCAAATTGGTAATTTTGCATTTCGTTTCGCATTAGTTAAAGTCATAGTGGACAGAATTATGCATTAGATATTAAACTACTATAGTAAAATGTAATCAGCAGTGGTTGTTTTTAAATCTTCTAATTGGAAACGTATTTTAACACTTTCTGAATCCATATTACCATCTGAAAACTCAGACATGAGAGTTAATAAGAAATTCCCTAACGGGATAACGCAGTTTTCAGCGTTTTACTCGAGAAAATGAATAAATATCTTTATTGGAAAACGTTGTCTCAAAACAAGTTTTTCCTTTTCGGTCATGAAGACTATTCTTTCATGACCAACACATCGAGATTCTTCGGAATGGAAAAATTAAAGTCTGTAATGAAATGAGACATGGCCGAGATAGCTTCTGCTCTTGAAACCGAGATAAACTGAATCTTTTGATCTGCAGAAGAAATGGGAAACGGAGATGCAATCAAGGAGAAAGCTGCAGACAAAAGAGGGGAAAGTCTTCCAGGTAAGATTCGATCGAAAGCACGAGGAAGGTGAAAGGGAAGCGCGTGCAACACTTTCTGGAGATTAATGTTGGTCCAGGGGAAGGAAGGGGGGAGGGGATTGAATGGACGCTCGTTGGGCTGCAGGTGTTCATTTTGGGAATAAGGAAAGAAATATTCACTCTTGAAGGTGGGAAAGAATGTGGACTTGGAATTGGAAAACGATTAATTAACATCAGTCAAATTTCAGTTAATGCCCTTCGGTCGTATCGCACTGCCTTGCGGAAAAAACTGGCCACCAGGGCGTCGGTCGTAATCCAGTTGATCACGCAGATGTCACGTTAGAAATTTGTTTCACGAGAGACTTTATCTGCGAATTTCTCTTTCTTCTGAGCAGAGGAAAGAAAGATGCTTTCTCGTGTTTTATAAATATTTTGAAGAAAATCTAAACTTATTTTAAAGACTGCCTTTTTCACATTAATAATGTATACTGGTTTGCATCAGAAAAAATTGTTTTCGAAACTGTAAAATTAGTTTCAGTTAAACTAATAATGTCTAAATTATATAAGGTATCAAAAACATAGATCATCAAATAATTCCAGTTCTTAGATAGAAGTTGTCAGATATTAGCATAAAAAACGTTTTCTCAGCCGGTATCTTCAAACCCTACATTTGACTAGAGTAGGCATGTCAAACACGCGGCCCGCCAAGATTGATAACCAATACGTTTTTTTAACTTTTGACAACACTGGATGAAAATTTTCAACTGGAACTAATCGAAATTCAGTGCGATTCCGTATTGAAACAAAAATATATGAATGTTGGGATTCCACATTTCTATAATTATTTATCACCGGACTGATTTCCCAATGTGTTATTAGCAATTAAACGTATTTTATCTATGTTCGGTAGCACATATTTGTGCGAACAACTATTTTCCACTTTAAAAAATAATAAAACTGCGGAAAGATCAAGATTAACAGACAAGCATGTGCAAGCAATTTTAAAAATAACTACAGCTCAACAAATTCAACCAAATTTTGAAGATTTGGTTAATGAAAAACGTTGCCAAGTTTCTTAAAAAAAAGATGATATTTTATTTAAATAATGTTAAATTGAAAAAAAGAAACTTTCCTACATGCATATGTATTTTTTTAATATGTTTATATTCTGTGTATTATTATTCTGCATGTATTGATTTGTTTATAATAAAAGCTATGCTTCATCTTTATTTCCATTTGGTTTTTTTTGTGTGTTTTTTTCAGCCAGCGATTTAATATATAATATTTAATATAGCCCTCGGTGGTTAACGAGTTTGACATGCCTGGACTAGAGGAAACACGACTTAATGCATGAAATATTATGGGAATCTTCTTAAGCATAGAAATTGGGTTCTAAGTGTAAAAAATAAATTAACCCTTTTGTTTGGACAGATTTATGAATTTTTTTAATTGCAATAACTTAATTGTGTATTTTAATAGTTTTTTTTTGCAATAACTCTACTAACTGCAGTGCGGACAGAAGCAACAATTTTTCACTTAATTCAGAAGATGGTAGGGCTATGACGGCAAAGATTTACTAGTGAAGAATTAAGCCCTGGTGTGATTTAGATGCATCTATATTATCATATTTACGCGATCAAATGCCTTTCTCGAATGTTGGCTTTCAAATTTGTGCATTGGACATTAACAATGAACACCAGCAGAAACAGAAAACGAAATCTGAGTTAAAATTATTTCATTTGTCGAATTTCTATTTGATATTTTACAAAATTTCCTATCGTATTGATCAATGGGAAGAATTACCACTTCTCCATTGGACAACAAACTTCTATAAAAAATGCACGTGATTAAAAATATTATCAATCGTCTACAGCAGGAAATAGCAGAGACAATGAAAATATTATCAAATAATTACTCTAGAAGTGAAGTACCTTTTGTTTTGCATTGCTGTCTACATATGAAAACAAATTTTTTAAAATAGCCCCGATTACAAAAATTATTTTTCCCCATTAATATTTAAAAATTTACTTCATTTTTTGAATGTCATGTTATGAATTTCTTCGCTTTTTTATTCAGCAATATTTTTTGCGGGGATTGGGATCATTTACAGTCAGCATGTGGTCGTGCTGTTTCAAAAAACAACGTACGAAGATTCTCTCAACAATAATAGTTCTTCGCTCTCAATTTTTTTTTCCTCCTATCTGTTCCGCTTCTAAAATCACGATCTCTGTGTTACTTTTGCCAAAATAGCTCTTCATAAATTACTTTAAACTTTAGCTTAGAGTTGGTTTGTGAAGGTGTTGATGGACAAACAGGCATATACAGTCAATATTACGTTATAATATCCCATATTAACATCTAATAAATAGTAAATATATAGTAAAATTTATGTGGTTACATTATGTCTATGTATGTCTATATTTTTCTTGAAAAAATAAAATTGATTCTTGCTTTATATTTTTCATCAGTTATTTCTTCTTTCGTCAACATCATCATTTCAATAAGTTTCGTCTGCCATTCTTCTCTAAAAGACCAATCTTGTTCGCCTTCGATTCTCAAGACGTGATTTACTCAAAGAATCTGTTTCTCCAAAATCCAAATGATCGAGGAATCGGTTGCAAGAGTTGTTACGGAACACGTACAAAATGCTGAAAAGTCGGGTAATGTCAAAGACAATTCGGTCCACAAGTTCGCTGCAATAATTTCCGAGTAAGAAGCACAATGCTTCGGAAAATTACTTTTGTGGTTTAGTGAGATTTCAATTGGAGTCTGGTGGCTCAAATTCTGCATTCTCATCTCAGAGTGGGGATTACGCAAGAGCAAAGATTTCAATTCTGTTGGCTCTCATTTCACAATACAGTTTTATTTTGCTGCTCATAGAAATCGTTTCCACGGTATGGCATCCTTTGCTTTTTTTTTCTTTCTCCTTTATCTCCTTTCCTTTATTATATTCATTGTCTTAGTCCTCTAACTGCGCGAAAAAATTCATTACGTAAAATTTTTATGGTGTATTAAAGAAAGTAGTGCAACAAAAATATTTAAATGATTAAATTTTGGGTAATTATGAAAATAAAGCGAAAAATTGATTACAAAATTGCCAACAATCTTTAAATGTTGAAAATTACATACCTCTATATTGCACACATCGAGTGCTAGCGCTGCAACCATTCAACTCAATGTGTACTGTCAGTAACTAACACGGCACTGTGTCTTCAAATGCACGGTGAGAGATATTTCAAAATGTGTTCCTGATAATCAGGGCCCGAATAATCGATTCTTGCTGAATATAAAAAAAGAACATGAAAATATCATAAGAATATAATGGACGTTCGATCTCCAATGAAATACCAATTTGTGTTTAGGTTGGGTTGCTTTACCTCCAAGGGCAATTTTATTGCACACAATGGTCTAAATGCCCAGCTCACAAGGACTCCAAGGGTTCAAAGAAGGTTGGAGGGAGGGGACCCACTGGTCAGCTATTTGGAGAAAATCTCTAAATAGCTGACCAGTGGAGTCCTCTCCTTTTTTTTTGGAGGCAGATAGTCCTCCGTCAACCTCCCGTCAAGGCCATCCGGCATGTTCTTTAGCATGCATAAGATATGACTCTCCCGGACACGTAACCTCGTATTAACGGGGTCAATCCGACGGACGGCGGCCTTTCCAAACCCGTCGGAATTTGTGTTTAGGCATTTGCCAACAAGAAACATAGTGCGCTGGTGGCTTCGTTTATAAAACGAAGGTATTCGACCGCTCCTATGAAAATTTAAATTTTGTTTCTCCTGATTTTTACCTGTAATGGGTAAATATGAGCTATAGCACTCTTTTCAAGTATTGTCTTTATTACTGATTCCGATAAAAAAAATTTCGACGCTAATGCTACATTCTAAATGCAACAACGGCTGTCATTTCAATGCAAATTTTTCTAACGAAACGAAAAATGAATTCTAAAAAAAATCTAAATCTATTTCGAAATGAAACATCTGCTGCATTTGTAAAACTTAGTTCAGGAAGGTTATTGTTTTTTTAGAACTCTCTGTGTTTAGGTTGGGTTGCTTTACCTCCAAGGCACACAAATCTGTTGGCTTAATTTCACTAAGGAATTGCAAGTAACTTGAAATTCTTATTATACAGTATTTAGTTTGTTCTGTTTATTAGCTCAGTAAATGAAATGATTATAAAATTTTACAACTGATTAGAATTTTATATTGGGCAAAGTATTTCCTTTGTTTCTAGTACGTGCGTAACTTCTTTTGTCTGACTTGAGTCTGACTTGTCTGAGTTCTTTTTGTCTTGAGTTCTTTTTGTCTGACTTTTTGTCTGACTTGTCTGACATTTTGGGCTGTCGTCATCATGTGATTGACAGACATGATCCACGACAGCCCAAAATGGTCACGGGGGGCTTCTAAGGATTTTAGAGAAAAGCAATTTTTGCTCTTAATGATGATGGTGAAGACGAAGAGGCGGTGGCAGAAATGTGTAAAACAACGGTTTTAAAGTAAGATGATACGTTATGGCAATATCAACGAAGAGTGAGGCTTGTAAAACCAAATTCCCCCTCAAGCAGCGGCTTGCCACGGAGGAGGTCTGACAAGACCCTATCGATATAATGTGCCATAGAGAAGATCTGTGAAGAAGACCAGGCCAAGAAAAAAGGCAACACAGAAACGTCCATAACTTATGCGGGGATAGAACCCAGGTCCCTTTGATAAGATGGTCAAGCACGCTAAGCACTCGGCCACTGGAACGAGGCTTAAGGTGTGGGAAATAAAAAAAAAATCTGAAGATATTAAGGAGAAGATGAAATATGAGAGGATGCCCAACGTATCAGTATCCGTGGATCGTTATAAAGATTTTAATGGTAGTAAAGCTAATCTTGGATTAATGCAAGATGGCAAATGTTTCCAATGAAGATGACCTTTCAGCCTCTACCTCAAAGGATAAAGAAGATCTCCATTCCTGCTCATTCTGATGCTTTTTCGTATTCAGAAGTCACGTGAAGGCAATTTGAACAGCGGAGAGAGATTTGCTCGATTGCGACATCCATCTTGAAAAATATAAATAACTCAGAGATTCGAAAACAAGCGCATTATTAAAACAAAAACAAGTTAGGTTTTTTAATTCTTTAGCTTTTTATTTTACTACACACTATAATTTCAGTTAATTCAGTTATACACTGTAGCTCAGTTAATAATTTCTATTATTACTGGAGTACGTACATTATACATTAGATAATTGCAGATTTCTAGAGGCAAAATTTCAGTGTCCGACCACCTTGATTTTCTTTCAATGAATTCCAATGACTGACCTTCCGCTGTGAGATCCATTATAATTCTCATCTGAGGAGAGACAGTTCGGGATCCACGAGGAGCGAAGAAAAGAGCGACGCCGCCGCTCACGAGTCCCATTGTCGGATGTGTTGGCTACGAGCAAGTGACACCCGCACGAGCCGAGGATCATGCGACATTCCTCACGCACGTGAGAATCGATCGCAGGAGCGGAAAGGCGAGCTCGGGCGTGCGTGAGCCAATTCGTGCCGCTGCCTTAATGGACGAAAGTATTCCAACCCCGACTTGCCCTCCGCTGGACACGCGAACTGACGTCACGACGATCCATTACCGCCCTCCTTCCTCTGACCGCCGGATTCCAAAAGTCAGAAGATCGCCCGCGAACTAATGGAGCTGCCGTTGCTGTGGCGGCGCTGAAGAAAAACTTGAATTGTGTCAACGGCGTGGTCGCACGCAGCGCACCACTGACCCCTTCTTAAGTGCACAAAGGCAGTTCCTCGAACCTGTCAGCAAAGGGTGGCCGGCGAGAAATAAAAAACCTTTCAACCAGACTGCAAATGCGAAGCAGTCTTTTGCGATAAACAACTTTGCAACGCAATGACTCCTTCGTTAATCAAAGCGTCGTTTTGAAATGTCGATCGGATGGTTTTATTAGAAGTCATCGTTAGCAAAATCTCTCCTCGAATAAGTAGACACATTTTCCAATAATAGCAAAAATATCATTCCTTCGTTCCGAAAATTGCTGAGAAAAACAAAAACTTTTTTCTCCTTGTTTTCTGATTTTGCGACAAAGAGTTAAGCCAAATCTGTGCTTTTTTTCTTCTTCTGTTTTACTAATTACAAATTGACGAACGATCCTTACTCATTTGGAGGAAAACGGATCTTTTCGAGGTTGCAAAAAAATGACGAGTTGGGTTGGGTTGTTTTACCTCTGAGCGGCACTTTTTTGCACACCATGGGCTAAATGGCCAGGTCACATGGACCCCGAAGGCTCAGAGAAGGTTGGGGGGAGGGAACCCACTGGAACAGCTGTTGGGAGACAGATGGTAGCCTCCCGTCAAGGCCATCCAGCGTGTTCTTTAACGTGCACAGGGTATGGCTCTCCCACACACGGGGCCACGGCTTAACGTCCCATCCGACGGACGATGGCCTTTCCAAGCCCATCGGTGTCCCCTACTGACCGTGGGCAGGGAGGGGAATTTTGCGGAGATAAATCTCAAAGCTGACACAGCTGGGACTCGAACCTGGGAACTACAGATTACGAGCCTGACGCGCTACCGACTGAGCCACCCCCGCCCCATAAAAAGAAATGACGAATTTCACTCGTTCCTGTAATTCATTCCCCAAACATACTGACTTATGTAGTTCGCGGCACCGACGACAGACAACCAGTTATTTCTAGAACGTGTAACATTTACCCTTACTAAGGGGATTTGGCGATCGCACTGATGCGTTGCAGAGACGCTCCACCCTTAACCACCACGTGCAGTTCAATATTTCGCAAGAACTGTTATCCATTGCAATAGACGTTTCATAACGCTGTTGCAAGTTTAAGTGGATGGAGAACTTTCTAAATGGATGGCAGAAGATGTTCTCCTTCCCTGGGATCAAAGCACGCAGTGAAACGAGGAAATTGCGCTCAAGACTGTCTCATAATGATAAGCGTTCAATGAAACTGAAATGGCACGAAATTAAGTCATTAAATACTTGGCTTCCACATAAATCCAGCATAATATCTTTTTTTAGATTTCAGCGCAGGTTTCTGCGAACAGTTCCTGCTGTGAACCATTAAAGAATTCCGCTGCAATCGCAGCTCGTTTCGATTCGTTCTCATCGCTAGTATCATCAGAAGGCACAAAGAGGGGGACGGAATGATCTGCAAAATGATCACCATGATTCGCTTTCAATAGCATTGATCAGTTTCCACTTCTGTTTCATCAGTTGCATTAGAAAAATAATTATTCTGTAGAGTATCACTTAGTGGACGGAACTGAAATATGTTTTCCATTCCTGTTCGGAATAATTCTTTAAAAATTCATTTCTTTGATTTACACTTGATTAACTCTGACGAGGGAGTTTTTATTTTTCGTTTTTATAACACTCTACTTTTACCAAAACTATTGAAAACCACTGATAAGTTGATTAATTTCCCAAGAGACTCTAATATCTAAAACATCGTATCTATAAGAATATGGGAAACTGTCAAGGTAAGGTCATATTCTAATTTATCTCGAACGTAGAGGTTGTTTGGGTTGTTTTACCTCTGAGCGGCACTTTTTTGCACACCATGGGCTAAATGGCAAGGTCCCATGGACCCCGAAGGCTCAGAGAAGGTTGGGGGAGGAGACCCACTGGAACAGCTGTTGAGAGACAGATGGTAGCCTTCCGTCAAGGCCATCCAACGTAATCTTTAACGTGCACAGGGTATGGCTCTCCCGCACACGGGGCCACGGCTTAACGTCCCATCCGACGGACGGTGGCCTTTCCAAGCCCATCGGTGTCCCCTACTGACCATGGGCAGGGCGGGGAATTTTGCGGAGATAAATCTCAACGCTGACCCAGCTGAGACTCGAACCTGGGAACTACAGATTACGAACCTGGCGCGCTACCGACTGAGGCACCCCCCGCTCCAAAACGTAGAGGTATGATTGTATTCGTCATTGATCTAACTGTGTGTTAGGATAACATGGCACTGCTGACAGAGTAAATGGATTGGGTTCGGTTTTTTTACCTCTGAGTGGCACTTTTTTGCACACCATGGGCTAAATGGCCAGGTCACAAGGACCCGAAGTCTCAGAGAATGTTGGGGGAGGGGAGCCACTGGAACAGTTGTTGGGAAACAGATGGTAGCTTCCCGTCCAGGCCATCCAGCGTGTTCTTTAACGTGCACAGGGTATGGCTCTCCCGCACACGGTTCCACGACTTAATGTCCCATCCGACGGACGGCGGCCTTTCCAAGCCCATCGGTGTCCCCTACTGACCGTGGGCAGGGCGGGAAATTTTTCGGAGATAAATCTCAACGCTGACCCAGCTGGGACTCGAACCTGGGAACTACAGATTATGAGTCTTAAATAGAAATAACAATCCGACAGACCCGAAGAGAAAGTAACATAATCCAAAAACAAACAAGGAATCGGAAAATCATATCGGGATGGAACAATGCACTAATTATCAATTGTAATGAATTTTTTTCCGACCCCTGGCCAATTTATTATGTATCTGTATATAAAAATTTTTCATTCTTGACGAACACCAGTATAACGAATATATCAGTTTAATGAAATAAACATTCATGCTGATACAAAAAATATGACCAGTATAAATGAAATTTGTGAAAATAAAATCGTTAAACAATATGTGCAATATCTAACCAATCGCAGAGCTAATGCATCACGTGCTATTATATTATATCTCCAGGCACGCATTTTTGCCGATCTCAATTTGTGGCACAGATGCTCTCTACAGGTGCAGGCACAAGGCTTTAAAGCAACGTCTATCTACCATTTACAGATCTAATATTCTTTAGTTATTTATTTATTTTCAGTTCTTTCATTAATTAATTAATTTTGATTCATTAGATTTTCAAATCGGTCTGTACTTGGGAAACCTAATTTACACATTTCAAATGAAAATTAGTAAAGGAAAATGTAATTTATGTACCTATGTAGAACTCCGAGAATTTAGTTTCGGGGGAAAGGGGGTCCGAAAAATAAGTTTCGGGGGAGAGGGGGTCCGAAAAATAAGTTTCGGGGGAGAGGGAGTCCAAAAAATAAGTTTCGGAGGAGAAGGGTCCGAAAAATAAGTTTCGAAGGAGAAGGGTCCGAAAAATAAGTTTCGGGGGAGAAGGGTCCGAAAAATAAGTTTCGGGGGAGAGGGGTCTGAAAAATAAGTTTCGGGGGAGAGGGGTCTGAAACATAAGTTTCGGGGAGAGGGGTCTGAAAAATAAATTTCGGGTAGGGTTTGACAATTTCGGTAGCGGAGTAGGGGGAGGGGGTAATCCGAATCTCAGTAGAAGTTCCCAATTACTAAAATATTGCACAAGACAGAAAAAGTTTAAAATGATATTCTACGTGTAATGAAAATTTACAATTGCTTTTTAAATCTATTTTTAGTGTCGGACGTATACTATGGAGCTAAAATAATTTATTCAAAGACAACTGTTTTTGGATTTCCATCAGGTAGACAAATTTGTGATTTCGTATAAGACGACTAGATTTTGGGAAGAGGACTGTCCGAGTGGAGGAGGGGAAATCTCCCCCCCCCCCTCTCTGGTACATTCCTGTCGGACACTTTGGGTAAAACTTGGAAAAGTGGCAACTCTGCCCATGTTCGAAAATTAATGATTAAATAAATCGTCAACATATGGCTCTTTAGGGAATGCTCTATCAAATCAATATCAAATTGAGAGTTAAAACGTTTTCTATACTAGTATGAGAGCAAGAGAGTTCGTGATCAACGTCAGAATCCGGATATGGCGCTCTCAAATATGGAGACTTCGGTGCTAGCCAAAGAAGTGGTCACTATGGGTGTGGTAAGATACTTCGTAACCGAGTAGTATGCTTTCAGAGCCTCTCCTTTGTGCCGAGTGGTTTCATCAGTGTTCTGGTGCAGACGGAATCGTTGTGCTATCCAGTGACATCATCCAGCTGGTTTGGTAAAACCAATTGTTCAAAATCCGGGCTCTGGGGTTCATCATTCACTCTCTTGCTCTTAGAGTATAGAAAAGATTTTAACTCTCAGTCTGATATTGATTTAACAGAACATTTCCATGAACTGTAATTCTTGATGAAACATTTATATACGAATATAAAAAGGAACCCTTGTGGTTTTACCTTCATTCACTAACTCTAAAAAAAGGTTATTCCCTTAAATGCGTTTCTTGCTGATGTATGTTGAAATGATACTTGAGTTGTTTTTTCCTCTAAAAGTCCCTTTTTTACCCAAAATGTTGGCTAAATGACCTTCAGGTCACAAGAACCCTAAGGGCTTAAAGTTGATTAAGGGAAGGAAACCCACTGGACATCAGTTAGGATGGTATCCTCGCGTTTCCAGCACGTTCCACGTCGCGCACAGGGTATGGCTCTCCTGCACCCGTGGCCAAGGCTTTACATCCCATCCGACACCGGCAGCCTTTGCAAAGCCCATCGATATTCCCTTTCCGACACCGAGGACAAAGTGAGTGGGGGGTGAGATTAGGGGGTGAGATTGGGGGGTGAGATAAATCTCACCCCTCACTCACTTTGTCCTCGGTGTAATCTCCTTAATATGCTTTTGCTAGGATCGATTCCCGATTGTGCGTAGGGGAGGGGGGTGAGATAAATCTCACCCCCCTCCCCTATGCACAATCGTTACTTACACGTTATACACAATCCTCCCCTAGGCACAATCGTTACTCTGTCATTCATCAACGTGTCGTCTCATCCGAAAAAACAAAGAATACATTACAGCTCTTTTTACTTGTGACCATGTATACGAACGTATGGGACACCCTTGCCTACGTGTAAGGGCTTATGGGACACTCTGAACCTTATCTATCAGTCAACTATTTAAAAATAAATTTATAGGTAATATTCTGATAATTCTTATATATTCAAGATTGAACGTAATAAAAATACTAGATATAAATCTAAAAACTATAAAAATTACCTCATTTTAAAAACAATTAGGGGAAAATTTGTAGACGTTGTGAATTCAACAGTATACGTTAGGAATTACTTAATTAAAAAATTATAGATGTAAAAAAATTTATTAAGACGGATTTTGAAAAATATTTAAGAATTCTTTACTCTCTGGTACCTTTTAATTGTAAATGCTGAGTTTATTTTATAATATTTTGACTGTTTATTGTCTACTATATTTGGATCCGTGCAGACAAGCGTTTAACTTCTTGAAACTTGAATTTGTTCTAAAAAGTTATGGAAACTAATAAACAAGAATAATTATTTTAAAAATCATAAGTAGCTGGTTGTCTTGGTATTCCCCAGCAGCATTTCGCATTCTTTAGTGTGCATAGAGCATTGCCTTGAATGTCGTTGACTCACTATGCAGTGAACTCAGAGGCGTCTCATACGTTAGTCATGTGACTTCGCGCTATCGGCTGTCTCCTTCGCCCTTTGCATACCTGATGCGGCAGTTGGTACCTCTTTTACATTCTCCACAACTAACATTCACTTTCATGGTTTCTTAGCAACGGCTACGTCACAAGGCGTACATTCCACGTACATCCCGTGATCCGTGTCACGTTGTCACTTAAACAGAATATGACACACTGAACATTAGATTTATTCTTCTCGATAGAAACGTCTCAAATGAAATAATCTTTAAGAATATTTTGGTTCAGTTTTCAATCAGGAATCGTTCCATGAATTGTTAATGCTCACCCTACATTAATGGGCGATTTCTGCTCATCAACACTTCCGATGCGAACTTGCTTGATAAGGAAATGAAATTTCCCATTTCGAATCTCGAATCAAGCCCAGTTATTCTTGCTGAAGTCTTGATTCCCTAACGAGTCTATTTCCGTGGCGCATTCTACCTGAAATAGGAATTTTTTGTTCTCTTATACACTGCTGGCCATTAAAAGTGCAACATCAGGAAAGAAAAGAGATATCAAAGTCATATTTAGTGAATACATTGCTTATGTTACAAGGATCAACTGATTACAAGTACAACTCGGTTAGACTTGTGGAATACAAAGAAATCAGTTTTTGTGTAGCCACCATGAGCGGCAATAATGGTGCTACACGGTACGGCATTGAGAGGATGAGATGGTCGGATATGTGTTTTGGGAATGTCAGTCCATGCAGTTTCGATACGTAACCAAAGATCATCTGTTGTAGCAGCTGCTGGTGTCTGGTGTGCTAGTCGTTGTGAGATCATGAACCAGACACGTTCAATTGGGGACAGATCCGGTGAACACGAAGGCCAAGGCAGAAGTGTCACACGGTGGCTATCCACGAATTGTTGGACAATGCATGCCACATGTGGTCAGGCATTGTTCTGTTGGTAAATGGCACCAGAGAGCCCCTGAAGATAAGGTATGACCACAAGCTCCAACACCTCAGTGATGTAACGCTGGCTGCTCAAAGTAACGGTAATGCGTACGAGGCGCTTGCATGAGTGAAATCCAATGGCAACCCATACCATAGCACCAGGGGCTCGACCTGTATGGCGTTGCATCATGCATGTCTCACTGAGCCTGTCACCACGGTATCTATCATGGTGCTGCATACTAAAGCGGGATTGGTCTGAAAAGACGATGCGATGCCATTCGCACATCCATGAGCGACGTTCTTGGCACCATTGCAGTCGCATACGCCTGTGTTGGAGGTGTAGAGTCAATGGTAGCCGAAGCAATGGGCGCCTAGCAAAGATGCCCCGATGCTGCAGACGACGTCAAACCGTATGTGCGGACACTGGTTAATGTGCAACATACCCTAACTGTTGAGCTAAGGTGTTTTATGTGGCTGTACGATCATTCAAAGCCATGCACACGAGATGTCTGTCCTCTCATTCGTTTGTGTGACAGGGCCGTTACGATCCTTCACGTCGGTGAGTTCCGTTCCTCCTCTACCCACCGACGCCATATTCTCATCACTGTGGCAGCATTCCGTCCAACACGAGTACCGATGTCTCGGTACGATAATTCGCCTTCCCGTAATCCCACAATTCCCCCTCGATCAAAGTCGGAAACCTGGTCGTATCCATGCTGTGTTTCTTTGACGGGGCATACTTGATCCTTTAGTGCGCAAGAACTGCGAGCAAACACAATTTCATTCTTTACATCGGCTCTTTGTAATCTCCTCTTATACCACTTCCAGGGGGCGTTACTGTCACACGTGATGTGCGTATGTGCTGCGCTTTGAATCATTTACATGGTCTCCCATCGGCTGCCCATCTTGCATATTTCGGGACAATCTGATGAGTTCTTCCTGGTATTGCACTTTTATTGGTCAGCAGTGTACTTATTATAGCTACTAAATATCTTGGAATGGTTCCACTCCGTTTTAAAAAAGGCTCCGCTCGCCATAAGATATAAGAATTTTTAAAGTCAATTCAATTCAACCAATTTCAAAAGTCAACGAAAAAGACTACCTCAAGCCTTTCTAAAATCATCAGTAAAGTTGAACGATTGCAATAAAATAATTCCCGTTAAATAAGCATTCACCCGACACGTTTTCTTTATAACATGACCACCCAATTGAAGATGATTCAGGATGGCAAAGAGAGCGATTAAATTTGGGGATTGATTATGAGAAAAGTATCATTCGGCCTTTGAATGGTGGCGGGGGTGGCTCAGTCGGTAGCGCACAAGGCTCGTAATCTGTAGTTCCCAGGTTCGAGTCCCAGCTGGGTGAGCGTTGAGACTTATCTCCGCAAAATTCCCCGCCCTGCCCACGGTCAGTATGGGACACCGATGGGCTTGGAAAGGCCGCCGTCCGTCGGATGGGACGTTAAGCCGTGGCCCCGTGTGCGGGCGAGCCATACCCTGTGCACGTTAAAGAACACGCTGGATGGCCTGGACGGAAGGCTACCATCTGTCTCCCAACAGCTGTTCCAGTGGGTCCCTTCCCCCAACCTTCTCTGAGCCTTCGGGGTCCATGTGACCTGGCCATTTAGCCCATGGTGTCAAAAAAGTGCCGCTCAGAGGTAAAACAACCCAATCCAACCCTTTGAATGGTAAGCTAGACGTACTCTAAAAGGATAACCCTATACTCTGCTTTTGCATCAAACAGGATCTGAAAGGCATAGCTGCAAACATCTGATCCTCTCTTATCGTTATGCAGACCGTTAATACTTTTAAAGAACCTATTCTCTTATCTGAAGTGGATCAGAAGAGGAGGACTCCCGCGTCAATTCACTGCCTGGCCAGAATAGCTAGATTGATCTAGAATTTCACGACCAGTTTCTTTTTTTTTTCAACCCTGATGAGGATGATTCAGCATCATAAAACCTCGATGCTGACCATTTTTATCGACCCAACTGTCTACTGTTAAGTGATCTTAAACTGGACAAATGTGTCTCAGACCCAGCTTATTGCTCGAAATGGCCCAATTTATTCGAATGATAAAGACACTTATTATTGTCTCTCTAATATGGTCCCAGAGGTAAGTAAACTTAATTTTTTTCGATAATAACCAATACTTACTTAAGTACAAAATCCTGAATGTTTATAAATACATACCGGTTACATTTGATTTTTTTGCACGTGAATATGATTATGTATAAATTAGCAGCAAATGGACTCGTTTTATTAGGAACACCAGGTCGTTTAGGGGAACAGAAATTCGGTCTAGCCATTACCTTGCTGTTAGTGTCTCGCAACTGAAACTTTAAAAATATTGTGCTAAAAGAATTGCTTTTAACACTGGAGCTGTGGAAGACCCTCAGCTAGTCATGATAGTCTTTACAATAATTGTGGATTTGTTTCATACTGAGGATGAGGATGAATGGAACTTTTTGAAACACGCTGTTTTTGAAACAACGTTACTAATTTGAAAGAAATGGAGCACAGGAGGCAAAGTCGTTTTGATAAAGCTATACAGGCAAGAACGGAATAAAGTCAATATCCTACTGATCTTAATTATAGAGAGTTTAATAAGCATGTAAATGATCAGTTGAATGGTGGCAAGAATATTTCTCTTGATAAAGTGTCTGATAGAGCAGAGAAAGTTCATAGAGAACATGACAACCGAGAGTTGCATTGGAGAGTTAACATCTTGTGCAGGGAAAAACAGAATATCATACATTAGTTCAAGGATAAGGATGGAAAAAGTTTTCCTGGTATTCGACAAGGCTGCATTTTTTCACCTATTCCTTTCCATTTAGTTATTGATTATGTTTTCAGGAATCCATTGCAAAGACTGATCTAAAGATACGAAAATATCTTAGATTATACTGACCATTTGACCCTTTTGGTGAATGATGCTGATGAGATGAATTTCATTAGACTCACTAATGATACAGATAAGAAGATAAGTTTAGTGACATAGAGAAAACTAAAGTAATGAAAATTGGTAAGGTCGATGATGTTCTGTTATTTTTGAATGGCTGTGCCCTTGACCAAGTTTCTCATTTCAATTATTTCGGGAGATGTGTTACAAATACTGATAATATACAGCATGAGGTAAATTGGAGAATAGGCACTGATACTGGGACCTTTTGGGATCAGTCGAGATTGTGAAATAAGAGGAATATATATTTGAAGACTAAAATTCGGCTATATAATAGCTAAACCCTTTGTAAAGCTTGTTGTGTTAGTGAAATGTAAACCCTCTGAATGCAAGACAACAGGAGATTTCATTCTTTTGATTCTAGACGTTTGTGCAGTTTTTTGACATTAAGTGGTTTCCCTATGCAAGTAGTGATTATATTAAAGCAAAAGTGTGAAACTACCTTTGAGCAGCATGTTGTGCAAAGAGAGACTGCGTTGGTTCGGGCATATTACCTGTATGAATAACTATAGATTATCGAATAGGGTTATGAAAAGTGTGATTAAATGCCTCAGAAAAAGTGGGAGCCAGTGTCAAACAGAACATTGTTAGAATTGACCTATAGTGGACGAATGCAACAGCTGTAGCTCATGACAGACATGTATGGTGAACTAAATTGCAGTCTGGCTGCATTTTCGTAGCCCATTCCTGCTTGAATATTATGTATGTACGTTTCAGAAACAGCAAACGATAGTGATGATGTGGATTTCTAACATCCATGACACTGAACTTTGTCAGGTACTTGCTCTCAGAGTATCTATAACAATGGGTTTTATTACTGGATGTCAGAGAAAATCTTAATTTGATTTTTGAGGTAGAAGTTATCCTCTTGCGATTTGCATTCAATAAATGCTGATTACACAATTATTTAAACAGATGCTAACAGGAAAGAAAGAGGAAATGAATAGGTACAGATCATCACAGACCAGAATTGTCTAGATACTCATAGGTAGATAAAAAAAAAAGTACTGGTCACAAATTGAATCAATAGAGATCATCAAAAATGAACAGAATTGATTACATAAAAATTAGAAACTTTAGTTAGATACAGATCTAGGCTATCAAGATTAAATATATCAATAAAGTTAAGTAAATAAAGATTAGAAGTAAAATTATTCAAATCGATATATGATATGAATTGTTAATTACTGATCAGATATCCAAGAATTTCTCCATAACAGGATTAACTTGAATCACAACAGCAGAATTAAGAAGAATTAATCAAAATATTGATCAGAAAATGACGTCATTAATTAGGTCGAAATCTTTTCTCTTTTGCATCGTTTCAGTTTCTGATTATTTCCCTACTCCTTCGCCTTCGACGTCATCTATCACCAGCCCAGAAGAGAAGTGGCGCTAAAATGCAGTCTGGTTGGACTCTTGTCAAATCCTTCAAGTCTTCCGCTGCGTCACGCAAATCGCTTCAGAACACTCTTTTGTTTTAACACGCGATCATTACCTAAAAAAGAGAAAAGTTCTCGAAACCTTTCATCTTATCGTGATTGCTAATCGTTTCAGAAACTTTCTTAAAAAGTCTTTCATTAGAGTGATACTATTGGAAATTTTATTAATGTTTTTCAAATTTTCCTCGAAGAATTAGATCAGCCAAAATTCCCCCATCTATTCTGAAACTATGTTATCTTATTATAATTTCAAATATATGAAAATAGCCGATAAAACGCATTACTTACTTTTCTAGGTTTCTTTTCTCTTTTCCGAGAATCAAACACCTTCACCTGTCAAGGAAATATGGAATCAGATTTGCAGCCATTGTTCCGTTTAGGCTTTCTGAATCCCATTCACATTAGCTGAGGAAACTCGAAAAATCAAAAAGTAATATTAAACATTCCAAAGAACATATCTTTTTCTTAAATTGAAATGTCTCCTACTCAGCAGGAAGAATAGAGATAACCCAGCAGATCTACCTGGGTTCTCATAGTTTCTCATAAAAAACACAAGAAATATTTCTTTCCCTTTCTTTATTTCTAAACATTAATCCTGCAATGCGTTTTCATTGTGAATAAACGTTAATCGTGTGAGCTCTTAAACTATTAAATCCGAAGATGCAAGAAAATGCATTTAAATTTTCTTTTTAAAAGAGCCTTCTGGCATTCTGAAACAGCTGTCTCAAGGGATGTTAAGCCGTGATACCGTATGCGGGTACATTAAAGAACACGCTGGATGGCCTTGACGGGAGGCTACCATCTATCTCCCAACAGCTGTTCCAGTGGGTCCCTTCCCTCAACCTTCCTGAGGTCTGACCGGAGCCTTTCAGAATAATACACCATAGAGAAGATCTGTGAAGAAAACGGAACTCAGTAAAAATACAACACAGTTAGTTCTCGATTTATGCGGATTGCATTAACACATTTTAGGAACAACGTGGTCACTGTATTTACAGTGTTAACGCGTTTCTTTTTTTACACGGACATTATTTTTATTTGGAACAACGAGGCTTGAACTCAGAAGTTTTACAGGAAAATAAAAAAATCCAAAGCGTCATTTCTCTCGATTTATGATCAGACCCACAAAGCTACAATTTTATTTGATAGAACAAAAGACTAGACCATCCCGGAATTCGAACCGGACCCTTGTAGTTGAAATATCACAGAGAGCCAATGCGATACCTTCCTTCAATCACTCAGTTCTCTTTAGTTTAACACTTCCCTTCAAATCATTTCATCTTCCTTCAATAACTTCTATGGGGCGGAGGTGGCTCAGTCGGTAGCACGCCAGGCTCATAATCTTCAGTTCCCAAATTCGAGTCCCATCTGGACTCAGCGTTGAGATTTATCTCCGCAAAACTCCCCGCCCTGCCCACGATCAGTAGGGAATGCCGATGAGCTTGGAAAGGCGGCAGTCCGTCTCAAGGAATGTTAAGCCGTGGTACCGTATGCGGGCACATTAAAGAACACGCTGGATGGCCTTGACGGGAGGCTACCATCTGTCTCCCAACAGCTGTTCCAGTGGGTCCCTTCCCTCAACCTTCTCTGAGCCTTCGGGGTCCTTGCGACCTGGCCATTTAGCGTGTTGTTTGCCAAAAAGTGCCGCTCAGAGGTAAAACAGCCCAACCCTTCAATCACTTCCATTCCCTTTAATTTTACCACAACCAGCAAGCCATTGAGGATAGCGCCTCAAAGTGTGCTAAATAAAAATTTCATAAATAATTATTATGTTCTCAACGTAGATAGGTTGTATTATTTTACTTTTAGCATTACTGTAGTGTACTGACTGTCACCCGTAACTTTTTCTCTTTGAAACATGCGTTATGAATCCGCGTTAACTAAAATAATTAACCATTCAGCATTTCTAACTCTCAGGACTACATATTAGTACTTATTGTTGATCTGACTTCGAAAATGTTTTTCTAACAAATAATTTTGGAAGAGTCGCAAAGAAAAAGATTTAGACTCAAACCAAGAACAACCCACAAGCTACTAATACATAGTTCAGTAATTCCTAACTGCAGTTGCGACGAGTAGAGGTTTTAAATAATTGACTAAAATACAGATTTTAGTTTAAAAATAATAACAAAAAAGTTTAATTTATTGAAATTTCAAAGTGAACAAAATTCCACCGCAGGCTTAGAGAGGTGGATGATTTTACATTACAATCATATTTTAATACACCAACTTCACTTAAACAATCTAAATTTAAAGTTACAGTTAAAGTAACAACAATCAGTTAAGAATTAAACAAAAGTAACCATACCGTAAGTGAAGACTCTTCCCAGGAACGAGGAATAGATCCTTCTAGGTGCACACGGGAACAAATATAAGAAGTACTCACATCAGATTTCTTTGTTCGTGGTTTTTCCCAGAGCAATGATAAATTTAGCCTGGCTACAATTTAAGCATAGGTTTAATATCTCTCTCTACTTCAGAGATATCTATCTCAAATTTCCGCCCCCAGTCAGGCCTAAAATTTGTTCACTGGATCTGCACAAAAAACTGGACTTAGCGAAGAAAGATAGATAGTGCGACCAAACCCTGGTCTGGTAAGTGTGATCACCCCAAACCGACTATATCCTCTGACTGAAAGGGGCTATATCATTTTACAACCCTCGGAATCATCTAACCTAATGAGCCAATCAGATGCATTCCCCGGGAAAAAGACACAACGTCCTGGTGCACGGAAAATTGCACTCAATCCAAAGGTTAATGCTCTGTCTTGCGAATGACGAAGTTATTATGCCTTACAACAGATAGAGGTTACCTGCTGTGTTTAAATACCATTGACGCGATTTCTCCAGGAGCATCAACAGAAACGGATGAAACTGAATATCTCAGAATGATATCTACAAACAGGATCTGGTTAACATCAACTACGTAAGACGTCTCTGTCTGACACTAAAGTGGTTGCATCAGAATAGTGTATCAAGAATGAAAAGAAAAAAAAATACCAATAGGTCTGCGAACTATCGTTACTGTAATGTCTTTATTATTGTATGAAACAAATTCTGTATATATAAAGAATCTTAAATAAACCATGGACTATGGAGGATCAAACACACTGTACAATTTAGTTATCCAAACATGTCTGCCCTGAGCTACAGCCCTCCCCCCCGATAGGGGACCACCTTGACGTGGGGGGGGGCCCTCAAGTGCCTCTGTGAAGTAGGGTTACGGCTCATGATTCTTGGTTTGCACGAGAGCATGTGACCTCTCATGGAAGGGTTTGTGGAGGGCCTGCTGACTGGTAAGAGAGCCTCCAGACAAGTGGGTTTATCTGCTTCCCCTGAGAAGCGGCGGGTTGCAAGCCCCGACGGAGGGGCTATGGCTGAGGGTTCTGCAGACTGGACTTGGGGAACTCGGTCCAGCGGGCTCATCGGTGCAACCTCGGTGAAGTTGGGGTGCAGACTGTGGCTGGAGGCCGCGGGTACGTGGCTCTGATGGAGAGGACGAAGTTGAAGGCTTGGGACTGGGAGTGGGATCCCCGGTTGATGGGCTTATCGATGGAAAAGCTAAACTAAGAGTCTCCACCCCGGGAGCCGAGGCAATCTGGATTATATATCCTTTTTTGTGGCTAACAGGGGAACAGATAAAATTTAGGTTTTGACCGATGGATGAACTTTTCTTCTATAGGACTGTTCGCCATAGGTAGTCGTGGGGCGAGCTGCATCTATATGGTGTTGTCTTGCCCTCGACGTAGGTAGTGGAGTTTATGGCATCATCCCAATAGATGTAGTGTTATGGTCATTTAGTGGAGCATCTGGTTTTGTCTTCACTAATATTCTCCCTGAGCTACAGCGTGTTTCTAAAGTTTTTAACACGCAATCATTAACTAAAAAAGAGAAAAGTTCTCGAAACCTTTCATCGTATCGTGATTGTTAATCGTTTCAGAAACTTTCTTAAAACTCTTTCATTAGAGTGATACGATTGGAAATTTTATTAATGTTTTTGATAATTTGTATTTGACCACAGTAGGCAAATTCTAAGGAGGTCCTGTTTGACTTATCAGCTCACTGCTTCCTATGTCTCTCCCTTTCCCTGAGGTCTTTAGACACACTGTTGATAACCCTAGTCACTAATCTGTGTATGGGCAACATGGCCAAGCCAATGCAGTCTCTCTCTGCACAATAAGCTCCTCAAAGGAGGTTCCCGACTCCTTCTAACTCCATCATTACTTGCAATATTATTTATATATTCATATTTATTTATATATTCATTTAAAATCATAGGTATCAAGATTCCTGTTATCTTATTTACAAAAGGTTCGCGTTTCACTACCATAACTCACTTTAGAAAGAACCAAACTATTACACGGCCTAATTTTAGTCTTTAGGGTAATATTTAGAGAACCCCGTATTATACGTTTAATATTAGGTGTATACACCTATTTTTTTCCATCTCTACAAAGATTTTTAAAAGTCACTACAACAACCCCTAGTCTTCTATTCATCTCATGCCCCACATCACAAGTCTCTTTTCCATAGCTCCCAAGATACACTGCGCAAAGTGGAAATCGTACTACCAAAAAGCAATGGAAGTACTGATACGTAAATCGCATGTGGCAATCGGCCATCGGAGGTATGCAAATAATCAAAGTTTCGCAGTGAATGGCCATGGATAAATACCGGGTGCCACAAACTGTATCATAACCCGAATGACAGTGAGGTTTTAGTAAATTCTGCGAAAATGTTCAGAACATACCTTGAAGATGCCTGCGCAACCTTATGTGACACCTTCTAGAAGAAAGCGAATCGTCATATGTGAGAGCTTGGATTGAGTTTTGAGCCTTCGAACAATCCCTGCACACCTGCAGTGCAAGCTGAACAGTGCAAAGGTGCATCTCACACAACACCATGGAGCACCAAATGATATGAAAGCCAGGTACAAGACCCGTACACCACACCACAGGACGTGAAGATCGCATGACCCTTTCACCACAGTGACTGTGCGCAGAGTGATTGACATGGTCTCCATGCAAACCATTAGACAATATTTGCATAATACAAGAATGATGGCGAGACGTTCAGTCCAGCATCTGCCATTGCAGCGACATCACCAGTTAAGCTGTTTCCACTGGTGCCGACAGAATGGTAAAGAGTGTTGTTCACAGACGAGTACCGATTCTGTTTCAATATGCAAGACGGTCGCATGGTAGTAGGTCATGTTCTGTTGTTGTTGTTGTTTTGTTGATGGTTCGCATGGCGTCGGCATCAACAACTACATGAGGAAGCCTATTCCATTAGCTGTTATACGGCTCCCCACTCTGGTACAATGTTATGGGGTGGTATTGCATATGGCGGCTGGACACCCCTACTCCATGTTTCTGCTGTGCTAATGGCAATATGTTACATCGATAACATCGTTAATCCTGTGGTACGACCCTTCCTTACCACCATGGCTGGTCTTACCACCAAATTGGTACGCTGTTGCACGTAACCTAAGTGTGAACCACGCCCTCATGTGGAGAGTGTTGCACGAGTAGCAGTTACATCTGTTTCATCGTCAGAGAGTCCAGACATTGCAACCTCTGCAATAAACGCAAGCACCTTGCATTCTCACATTCCGTTTTTTGATCATTTACACATCTACCGTCATAACTTCCATCGTGTCAGTATCAGGAATATGCAAGGTGTTTCAAAACTCTCTGTAGGAATTTCAGTGAGAGATAGGGAACACCAAGACAAAACTTTTTCGTCTAGTAATGATGATTCTGCAGCAAAACAACGCCACTCCACACATGCACGTTCAATAATGGACACACTCACCGCCGCCATACTCACCAGACTTGCCACCCACCGAGCATGTGTGGGGCCTTACGTGTCACCACCTTCACCAGCAACCTCTGGCGGATAATCTGGTACAGTTATGTGCCCAATTGTATGCTGTTTAAAACAACGTACCTCAGAATACCATTAACCGTCAGATTGATAGAAAATGCTGAGATGTCTACAGTCTTGTATCACTGCCCGAGGTAGGCCTACTATGTACTGATGAATCTGCAATAAGCGCAAGCACCTTGCATTCTCACATTCCGTTTTTTGATCATTTACACATCTACCGTCATAACTTCCATCGTGTCAGTATCAGGAATATACAAGGTGTTTCAAAACTCTCTGTAGAAATTTCAGTGAGAGATAGGGAACACCAAGACAAACCTTTTTTGTCTAGTAAATGATGAAAACCTTTTTCATATATGAATGTATGTCCGCTGACCTTTGGTGCTAGAGGACGCTGTTTGGCGGCGATGAAATTGGCTAGAGGGACGAAGTAGAAATGGATAATGGACTTGTGTTTGCTGTCAGCATTGGTAAATCAGACACATTACGTGTAACGTGGAGTGTTTCACGACTGCTGAGATGGCTAACATGCATCTGGCATATGGGGCTGCAATGAAAACGGAAGAACTGCTGTGAGGTTGTATGACAGTGCTTCCCAAACAGAAGTGTGCCAAACCACCAAACATTTGCGCATTTGGACCAGCAACTGCGAGAAACTGGAACATTCCATGCAAACATGCATGACACTGATCGGGAGAGAACCATGGGCACTCCTGACATGGAAGAAGAGATCCTACGGCAAATTGAGGACAATCCAAGCACAAGCACTTGAGCTGTTGCACGTAACCTAAGTGTGAACCACGCCCTCATGTGGAGAGTGTTGCACGAGTAGCAGTTACATCTGTTTCATCGTCAGAGAGTCCAGACATTGCAACCTCAAGATTACCCTCTTCATGCGGAATTCGCGTGCTGGTTTCTGCAGCCATATTTTTCGGCTCATGTGCCTTTCTCAGATGATGACTCTTTCACACGTGAGGGTTTGTTTAATGTGCACAATTTTCATGTTTGAGCGCACTAAAATCCACATGCCACAATGGTACATGGTCATCATCAATGGTTCGCTGTCAATGTTTGGGCATATATTATCCATGACATTTTGATTGAGCCATACCTGCTGCCTTTCAGACTCAACGGGCAGACTTATTGACTATTTCTTGAAGAAACGTTGCCGGGACTTCTGGAAGATGTTCCCGTGGCTATTCGCAGATAATTATGGTTTCAATACGACGGGGCGCCAGCACAGTTCAGCAATGATGTGCGGGATTATCTGAACGCCACTTTTGGGAGCAGATGGATAGGCCGGGATGAACCCGTCATCTGGCCACCAAGATCGCCCGATTTAACATGTACCGATTTTTCTTCCCTGAGGACACATGAAGAACCTCGTGTACGAGACTCCCATTGACTCAGATGAAGACTTCGTCCCAAGAATCGCTGTCGCCGCTGCAACTCCACAAGAATACGAGACTCCATTGACTCAGATGAAGACCTAGTCCACAAGAATCGCTGTCGTCGCGAAATTCTAGGAATCTTTCAACATGTCCCGCATTCAATGCTTCGACGCTGTCGTGCATGCACTGCTGTTGCCGTTCGCAACTTTGAGCACCTTCTTTAAATAAACATGTTGTTCACATTTGTTTCCATTCATTTATGTGCCAGCTCCACTGATATTTCTGTCAGCGCCCTCTAGCACCGAACGATTACGTCAGCGGATATATATTCATAAACATATATTCATATATCTTGGTGTTCCCTATCTCCCATTGAAATTTGTACGGAGAGCTTTGAAACACCCTGTATACACTTCTTTCGCAATGTTGCGATTTCCACTTTGAGTAGTGTAATTAAACTGATACACTTGATCAAGGGTGCAACCATTCAAAATATCTGAACTACAACCTGATTAATCAATTTTTGTCATATTGGTTTTGTCTTTGTTTATCTCCAAGCCTACTCTTACTGGCAGTCTCATCAACAGCAATAATGAAAGACCATCTCATCAACATCATTTAGCAAGTAGGACCAAATCATCTGCCTAAGCTAAATCAGAAATTTTGAAATCTCTAGACCATTAAGGCCAAATTCTTTCCCTTGCGAAGAATTCCGTATAACATAATCAATAACCAAACTAAAAAGAAAAGGGGACAAAATGCACCCTTGTTGAACTCCACTAGCATTGTGCATGCTGCGAATTGTCTGAGAGATTGGTTAAGCTTGTAGCTAAACCAATTGCTATAAGCTTTACCAACTCTCACATATGATTCAGCTTTATTATATAGAGTTTTCATTATGCTAACTTGTCAAGTATTCCGTATGATCTGACGATCAACCACAAATTATTCCTATCAACAGCATGAAAAAGGTTTTTGAAATTTAGAACGCTAGTAACCATAAGTTTCTGTAACTCTAAACATTTCGCAGCAATCTGCCTAAGTGAAAATATTTGATTTATACATCCCCTACCACTTCTGAATCCGCACTGTTCATCATGCAATTGTCCATCAACCAAATTCATGTTCTATGATATAAAGCACAACAATGCAAAGAATTTTGCCTGGGACAGAAAGTAGGCTGATCACCTTTCTTAAATATGGGGATAATAATAGCTATGATAAAATCTTTAAGAAAAACAACTTTATCACAAAACATATTCAAAATTTCAGTCAACCATGCTCTAAGCATTTCTGTAGTAATTACATCTATTCCTGAGAATTTATATAATTTTAGTTTAAAGATAGCCAAAATGACTTCCCACTCTGACATAAGTCCAACAATGCATCTATCATCATTATAAGCAATGGCAGTAGAACTAATTATTTTGTTTAGAACATCACTGAAATGCTCAGCCCAATTAGCCATGACAGAATCCTCACCTTCTATAACCTTACCTTGTTTATCCTTCAATCCCTGTATACCTGTCCGTTTTCTACCACACAAAACATTAACTATCTGGTACAGCACTCTGCTGTTGTGCTTTCTAGCTGCTTTCTCTGCTTTGTCAGCTAAGCTATCAGCCAAATATTCTTATCAATCGTCACCTGATCATTTGCACATTTATTAAGATCTCTATAATACCGCCCGTTAGGAGTAGTAGGGTGTTGATTCAGGCTATTCCTGCAGTTCTTTCTTTCAGAAAGCTGCTCCAGTGCCTTATCACTCAAATAACTTTGAGTGATAAGGCAGGCCTCTGCTTACCTGTTACCTAGAAGAGTACTGTTAGTTTCAAGCACAACCTGTTTAAAATGGCCTCATTCTTCCTTAGCTTCAATACCAAATAAATCACGATTGTCATAATGACTAAGTAACCTATCATCGTAAGCCTACACTATAACTGTGTTTTTCAGAGCTTCAGTGTTAAACACAATTATCTTTTAAATTTAGCACAACATTTCTTAACCTTTAGTTATAAGACACTTTTAACTAGATAATTATCCGATCTAATTTCAGTTCCCCTATACAACCTATTATTCTTAACAGGACTAGCCCATTTATTGTTAATTAATATATAATCAATCATAATCTTATGCAAACCATCTGTTGAAATCCATATGCATTTATCATACAGTATATATGTCACGGTGTTTGTATTAAGTGTTAGTTATTCTTCAAACCATTACATTTACTTACCTATAAAGGTGTTTGTAGCCCCATTGCCATTGAAGCTACAAACACTAAAGGGACTTAGCGCCCTTGCCGAATGCTAACAGTAAGGAACAACTTTAGCATTAAAGTCGCCTAGACCAAGAGTAACATCTTCTTTCTTCACAGAATTCAAAATGTCCTGAAATTGTCTGTAAAACAAATCTTTCTAGCCCTTATCGGTGGGCTCTGTGGGGACGTAACACCAGAAACGATTAAGTCTTTAATTCTAGTTTTAAACTTAGCTCTAAGAAATCTTTCATTAATGCAGTCATATCCTTGAAGAGCATCACTGGCGTGTCTGCTGAGAGACAAATGTAAGCCCTGAAAATTCTTTTAATCCTCCCTGAAAAAAATAAATTTAAGATTATTTTGAATTTTTTTTTAATATCTGACTTTTCTCTGTCCATCTGGTCTCTTGTCAGCGCAGAATATCTACGTTAGAATGGTGGAATTCTTGGGTAAGGACATCAAGAGAATAATATGTATCTATATATAATCGTCACATTTCAAGTGCCTGTGGAGAGAAAAGTAGGGCCTATGTTTTTTAAAGGAACTATGTTTATTGAGAGAGGAAGTGCCGTCAATATCTAAACACCATCCAAATAGCAGACATGGAGCAAAGGCCTGTTCTCCCCACTACTAAAAGCTTCAGCCTTCAGTAGTGGGGAGAACAGGCCTTTGCTCCATGAGAACACTGGTAGGGCGTCCTCCAATGTAAGTTTGATTATACCCGTAGAACCAAGAGTTCGGGTACGTGTGATTGTCTCTGATCAGGATTATCCACTAACTGATATAAGGTATCCTGTGCATCTATTCAGTTGGGACTGTCAACTCACAAACAGAAACATAGTGGTAAATTTTCTCTGAACAGCAGCAGACTAGTGTAGCAAGTTCATGATCCCTAATCAAGCTCGAAGCTATTATCGATACTGATAGTGTATATTGTAAGCACCAAGACCATGTGTAATTGACCACTCCTCAGCACAGTAAAAAAATATTAAAAAGTAGCATAATAGTTCAGATCAATAGGTCACACTGATATAACACTCCCTTTCCTTTCCACAAGAGAATATCCCTTTTAAAAGGTACTAATAGCCTACACCACAAGAAGGTGGGGTAGGACACTAGGTACTAGGTCTGGCCGATTCTGTGCATCATCGCAAAAATTTAGTACACAACTCTCCTTCCAGTATATATCTAGCTACCATTTACAGACAAAATACTGTACATAGTGAAAAATAAACAGTAGAGGGAATCGATGTATGAATTTTGAGGCAGCGTTTCCTGTTATCCCTACCATTTGCTTTATTTCATATGGGAAAATTATGCTCGATTTAGGCGGAATTTTGAAGAAGGCAACTCCAGCATAAATCGAGATCGGGCCGTACGTTTCGAATGATTCCAACTCTCCGGTATATATCAAAAGAGCATCCACTTCCTCTTTCATCGTTGTAGTAATGGAATTGAGTAACGTGAACACAATTAAAATGGATAAACCCAGTAGAGTCCTGATAGACCTGGTTCGTTTCATGTGATTCGCATGTAACCCCCGTAGCTACTCCACTGACCCTCATTGAAGTAATGTTCCACTGATCCTGCCCTCCCCCCACCCACCCAAGTGCACCGCTACACGTGATACAAGAGTAGTGCCATCCCTCAGCCCCGCCTAACATCCGTCCATCACAAAGCAACGAGCCTCGTGGCCATATACTCGCACGCGACACTCCGTTCATTGCTGTGCAAGGTAGCAGAACGATCTTCTCGAACTGAAGTTCCCAGAATAAATCCTTTCCAACGATTCCAACTCTCTTCTGAACTGACGAAATCACCTAAAAGAATCTCTACCCGTGAATACATTTAATTTATTGTTATACATTATGTTCATAATTATGAAGTTTAATCACTACCCAAAGGTGGTGGACACAAAATTGGCAACAGTTCCATCACGAGTTAACATTTATATATTTTGTTAATTTTTACGAAACGTTGAAGGAGTCGTTGATGTTAAATATTTTAGGTGGCATATCTCTTTATACGGTGATCGCATTTTGCTGAAACTCAAGATTTAGACTTCATTTAACTCTTTAATCTGATCTGCCTTTAGTCTCATTCTTAACAAAAATTTCTTCTTTAAGATACTGAATTTTATTTTGGTTTCTCATCGCATCAGATGGGAAGTCTAAATATTTTTATCTAAACATTGTACAGAGTAATTCAAAATTCCTGCAAACTCACATTACAAAATTTCATTTATTCTCAATTTACGTGTACAAATCGTCAACAAAGGGTTACAATAGAAGTTGAAAGTGAATCAGGAAGCTGTTCATTGAAGTCAGTCTGAACAGTTAAGAATGATTTGGTTGTTAAATAACTTTCGACTATGTATACACGTTCGACCTGGAAAAATTTCATTGTGGGCAAATAGTACAATACACGTCACCAACAAAGAACTGACAGCATGAGAACTAAACTAAACAGTGTTGCATATGTCAATGACTGAAAGGTTGCCAACGTTAGAATCGGTATTTAATTCCGTTCAGTTGGCGCGAAATCATAAGCATTTACATTTCGGGTTGCGCGAATTTTGAATCACTCTGCATAATAATTGGAAATAATTGATCTGAAGATAACTTCTATGATCTAAAAGATCATTTCTTATACACAGTCGTATCAGAATAATATGACCACCTGCCATAGTATATGTATGGTAGGTGATCATATTATTCTGATACGACTGTGTGTATCTAATGGTCAAGCGTATATTACCTTAAATCTTTGAAAGCTCGAAATTGGAAAATGATACAATTCTTTACACAGTTCAAGGCTTGGGGAAAAATCCGTGTTAAGCAATAGCGTGTAAAAAGATGCTAAGGCATCGCAGCTTGTCAGAGTTATAGGAAATGGGTATGGCTATCCCTTATCAGCATCCATGAAAGGATAAATGTGAAATAAGATAATAATCAGAAAGAGATGAAATTATCTGCAAATTTGTGAAATGTTGGTTTTCTGAGTCACCAACCGAAAAAGCACTCTGAAAAGCAACTTCAGACAATCTTGCACTTTGTATACACTTAGTGGCCTTCCAATCACTTTGAAAACATTCATCCAAGCCCCATTTATCAAATCAAATGAAATCAGTCTGAGTGGGATTCGAATCCACGTCTCCTAGTAACATGCCAGGTATGCCAACAACTAAACCATCAACAACTAGCATTATTTTCTGCCGCTAATATGATTTATGGTGTGTAAATGGTAGCTAGGTAGTCACTGGAAGGAGAGCTATGCACCAATCCCCTCTAATGATGCATAGAACTGACCAGGATGAGCACCTAATATCCGACCCCACCTTTCGTGGTGCAGGCTGTTAATACCTCCCAAAAGAGTTACTCTCTTGTGGAACGGAACGGAATTGGAGGGTTTGCCAGTTCAGTATGGCCTACTGACCTGGACAACTATGGCTATTTTCTTTTTTTTTTTTTCTACCCTGCTGAGGAGTGGTCATCCGCACAGGGTCCGGATGATGACCATATAAACCTACTGGACTGGACTGATATATGGCTCTGAGCTTGATTATGGATCCTGAATTTGCTGCACTGGTGGGCTTCTGTGGAGGGAAAATCTTCCGCTGTGTTTTCTGTTTATTTGTGGGTTGACAGCCACAAGTGAATAGATTCACAGGATATGTTTATCAGCTGGTGGATAATCCTGAGCAGAAGTCATCACAGGCACCTGAACTCTTGCTTCTAAAGGCACTGTCAAATACTACATTGGAGGAAGTCTTCCAGTGTAGATGGCTTCAGCCTTTAGTAGTGGGTGAACATGTCTTTGCCTCATGCCTGCGAATAGGGGTTAATTTGATATTGTAGGTACTTCCTCTCTCAATAAGCATAGTTCTTTAAAACATCCCACTAACCATTTTCTCTCCTGCAAGAGACCAGATGGACAGATAAAAGTCAGATTCTTAAAAATAATCTTAAATTTCTCTTTTCAGGTAGGGAAGACAATAAACATCACCAAGGCGTGGGTCTGCTTCTCAGCAGACACGCTAATGATGCTCTTCTAGGATATGAGTGCATTAATGCAAAATGTTTCTTAAAGCAAAACTTCAGACAAGCATTAAACATTGAACGTTATCTGCTGTTATGCCCCCACTGAGGATGACGATGAGAAGAATAGGTTTTACAGACAACATCAGGACATTTTGAATTATGTCAAGAAAGGAGATATTACCCTTATTCTAGGTGATTTCAATGCCAAAGTTTGCATTTTGGGGATGGGTGATAAGCCCTTTTTGGGATTGGTAAAATGCTGCAATGGCAAAGGGCAACGTCTCCTACAGGTAAGTAAACTCATTGGTTTGAGAATAACTAATACTTATTACAAACACCGTGACATACATAAATACACATGGATTTCACCTGATGGGCTGCATAAGAATATGATAGATTATATATTAATTAACAGCAAATGGGCTAGTTCTGTTAGGAATAGCAGGTCACATAGTGGAGATGAAATTGGATCTAACCATTACCTTGTTAAAAGTGTCTTGCAACTTAAACTTAAAAAGTGTTGTGCTAGGGTTAAAAAATTTGTTTTTAATACTGAAGCTCTGAAAGACCCAGTTATAGCCAAAGCTTACCATGATAGGTTACTTAGTCATTATGACAGTCATGGTATGCTTACTACTGAAGTTGAGGAAGAATGGGATCATTTTAAACAGGCTTTTTTGGACACTAACAGTACTCTTTTAGGAAAAAAGGAGCAGAAGAGACAGAATTATCTGACACTTGAGCTTATTTTGGAAAGAACGAACTGCAGGAATGTCCTTAATCAATACCTACTAGTACTAATAGAAAGCATTACAGAGAACTTAATAAACGTGTAAAGAATCAGTTAGTTGCTGATAAGAATCTTTGGCTTGATGGTTTGGCTGACAAAGCCGAGGAAGCAGTTAGACAGCACAACAGCAGAGAGCTGTACCAGATAGTTAATGTTTTGTGTGGTAGAAAATGGACAGGTATACAGGGATTGAAGGATAAACAAGGTACGGTTATATATATAGAAGGTGAAGATTTTGTCTTGGCTAGGTGGGCTGAGCATTTCAGTGATATTCTAAACAATGTGGTTAGTTCTATTCCCATTGTTTGCAATGATGATAGATGCATTGGTGGCTTTAATGTTGGCCCTGTAACAAAATCTGAAGTTATTTTGGCTGTTTCTAAACTTAAACTTCATAAATCCCCAGGGGTAGATGAAATTACTACAGAAATGCTTAGAGCTGGGAATGTTTCGGTTACCGCTTGGGTGACTGAAATTCTGAATATCTTTTATGATAAAGGCATGGTTCCTAAGGATTTTACCAGAGCTATTACTATCCCTATTTTTAAAAAAGGTGATTGCAGTTCTTGTGGTAACTATAGGGGTATCAGCCTACTTTCTGTTCCAGGGAAAGTTCTTTGCATGATTATGCTTAATAGAATTAAGAAGCTGGTTGGCAGGCAATTGCGTGATGAGCAATGTGGATTCAGAAGTGGTAGGGATGTGTAAATCCGATATTTTCAATCAGACAGTTTTTTGAGAAATGTTTAGAGTTTCAGAAAACTTCGGTTAGTAGCTTTGTTAATTTCAAAAAGACTGTTGTTGTTGATTGTGAGATCATATGGTATACCAGAGAAGTTAGTTAACATAATGAAAGCTCTCTATAATAACACTGAGTCGTGTGTGAGAGTTGGTAAGGCTTGTAGCAATTGGTTTAGCATTACTTCTGATGATCGACAAGGGTGCATTTTGTCTCTTTTTCTCTTTAGTGTGGTTATTGATTATGTTATGCGAAATTCACTGCGAGGGGAAGATTTTGGCCTTAAATGGTCTGGAGCTACGACAATTTCTGATTTAGATTATGCTGATGTGAAAATTGGGAAAAATTGGCAGCCCTTTTGGCAAATGATGTTGATGAGATGAACTCTTTCATTCGAGCTGTTGATGAGCTGGTAGTAGAGTAGGTTTGGTTATAAACAGAGAGAAAACTAAAGTGATGAAAATTGATCAGGCAGGCTGTGATTCAGTTAATTTGAACGGTTGCAGTTTTGAGCAGGTGTCACAGTTTACTTATCTTGGGAGCTATGTAACAGATAATGGTGATGTGCGGCATGAGATTAACAGACGAATAAGGATTGCTGCCGGGACTTTTAAGAATCTATGGAGAGTGTAGAGAAATATGCATATACACCTAAAGACTAAAATTAGACTGTATAATAGTTTGGTTCTTTCTAGGGTTAGTTATGTTAGTGAAACTTTGACGCTTTGTAAACAAGATAACAGAAAAATTACCAGTTAACATACTTGGCATGTTACTAAGAGATGTAGGTTCGAATCCCACTCACGGTAAAGCGAATTCTTTTCAGCTGAATATTTCGTGAGTCCTATGTCGACAGGACATCTCTTGTGATACTTTACTACTAAATTTTTGAAGGGTTCCAGTTTGACACCTCTGATCTGAAATATCTCTGACGATTTCGAAACGAAAGCTAAACAATAGGATAGATAACATTGACGTAGAAAGAGGAGAAGGTGGGAGACTCTGAGACTGCGCAGATGACGCTTCGTTAGCACTCCTAGATCATAAGTTCTGTGAAATCTGTGAAGGAATCAACTCCACTGGCTCGCAGTCTACGCAGTTGCGTAAAATAGTATTTAATGATATTTCTGCGCTGATGATTATTATTTCCATCTGCAAATTTTAATATTTCCTTTGAAATCATCACACCAGAACAAAAATGTTAGAATTCGCCTTGAAGTTTTAAGGCCTACTCAACCATCTTATAAAGCTTTACAACAGTTTTGTATTTTGAAGCATTGAAATTATTAGAGGAAATGATGAATTTTGAGATGTATGTGACATTATAACTTCTTTTTTTAACCTCACAAGTGCAAAGAAAGCTATTCCTTTGGACGTTCTTAGCAAAAAGAGCACATATACATTTAATTCGAATGCATTCGAGAAATATACATTCGGTGTTTATTTTTTTAAGAATACATACTTTTAAAAAAATAGTTTTTTTGCTTAGTTGGCATTAGGAAAAGTTTTTCACGCGCATAAATCACGATTCTCTGCAATATATCCTGATCCTATTTTAGTGCTTCATCGAGACCTCGTGTTAGGTAATTTTTGGTTGATAATATTAACGTATGAAGTGATCTGCAGAATTTAACCTTTTCCCTTCTGGTTTAAAATTGCAGATTTACCACTGAAAATGAATGATGAGTCGCAATCACGACCAGAATGCGTAAATATGTTTCGTTTATTTTGTTTCGTTGAAACTCTGATGTTGCGATTTAATTTCCTTAAAGATTAGGATCCCAGGCATATAATTATCTTAGTGGTAAGATTCAGAAGCGTCGGTTGTAGCGGATGAACACACTCCCACATTTGCTACAACCCAGACCCTGGTCGTTAAGCAACGACGTGTGCACATCGAAAATTTATTATTTATCCAGTTTCACGTGAGGGTTTGGCGCATGCCCAAAGAAGTAACAGTTCCTTCAGGGGAAAACAAACGCTTCAAAGAGAAGAAATTTCGAACTTTTAACTAGGTAGTTAATATACTGAATGAAACCTGGACACCTTGTTATCTGTGTAGTTCGAAACACTCGAAGATTTGACATAATTTCCTTATTCGGTTTCCCTAATTTCCGCAGCCTTATGACAGTACTTCTCAAACTGTAAGTCACCAGAAATTTGAATGTGTCTTTTTTTTATTATTTTTATCTCGCTTTCAAAGAAAACAACATAATAGTTTCGCTTTGTCGTCTGTCTGTCTGCAAACATCGAACTTTTTTGTTTACATATATAAATCAAAACTTTTTTCGTGTTGGATAGGAATTGAAGAAATTTGCGATACGCACTTTCAGAATCTCTTTAAAGCTATAATTAAGGACTCTAGCGGTGGAAAAGGAGAAAATTCCAAAATTTCAAACGAATATTGCAAGCGATGTATTTACAGTAGAAAATTGAAATTTTGGTGGTGGAATGTGAAGATCATGAAGTTTCCATTGCCATCAATGAGTTGACCCTTTAGACCCAGAGGGGGTGGGAAAACATCTTTTAATTTTAGCAGATAATTGTTTGTTTTTTGAGATGAATAAAAAATTATTTTTCGATTAGATAGGAATTGATAAAATATTATGATTCACATTTTTCAAATCTTCCAAAAACTATAATTGCTCCCTCTAATGGTGGAAAAATCTGCAAATTCCAAAATTTGAAACAAATATTGCCAACGACGTTTTTAATCTAGAAATTTTAAATTTTGGTGGTGGAATATGAATGCCATGATGTTTCCATTGGCAACAATGAATTGACCTCTTAGACCTAGGGGGTAGAAAAACACCTTTTTATTTTAGCATATAATTGTTTGCATTTATAGATACATGAAAAATTCTTTTTAGGGTTAGATAGGAATTAAAATAAAATATGATTCGCACTATCGAAATCTTTCAAAAACTATAATTGCACCATCTAACGGTGAAAAAGATTGAAAATTCGAAAATTTCAAGCGAATATTGCAACGATCTATTAATGATAGAAATGTGAAATTTTGGTAATGATGTGAAGAAGGTTAATTGTGAAATGTCATGAAGTTTCGATTGGAAACAAATGAAAATGGTAATAGAAAACTCTTTTTCAGTTTGATTGGTAGTAATAAAATATTATAATTCGGATTTTTCAAATACTTAGCAGTTTTAATACATATATTTCTTTACAGATCACTAAAATGATGAAACGGCAGAGCTGTTATCAAGTTTTACGAATAATATGTGTGGAAGAGAAATTTGAAAAATTAGATATTCCACTCACAGCAATAATCTATTCGCTTTTCTAAAAGAGGTGTGGGAAATGCAACTTTTTAAATCTAAGAATTAAAAGACAAATACTTTTATGTTGTATAATTACTAATGAAATACTATTTGCATTTTCCCCATCATCCACTAGCTCAAACTGAAACTTTTAAGGAATGAAACAGTAGGTAAAGGAAAAACGTCTCTTTCTCTTTGAAAACGAGATTCTCATATGCGCCATATCCTTCTAGTTTACATTTTAGGTGCAACTTTACAGCTAACTTGGTCACTTAAAATACCTTTCCTTCCTTTGCTTATCTCTTTTTATTTTTTTCCTTCTCTTGCTTATCTTTCCTTCCATTCCTTATCTTTTCCTTCCCTTCTTTATCTTTTCCATCTCTTCTTTATCTTTTCCTTCCCTTGCTTATCTTTTCCTCCCCTTGCTTATCTTTTTCTTCCCTTGATTATTTTCTCCTAATCTTGCTTTTCTCTTCCTCCCGTTGCTTACCTTTGCCTTCCCTTGCTTATCTTTTCCTCCACTTCCTTATCTTTTCCTTCTCTTGCTTATATTTTCCTTTCCTACCTTACTTTCCTTCCCCTGCTTATCTTTCCATTCTCTTCCTTATCTTTCCATTTGCTTCCTTATCTTTTCCTTTCCTTCCTTATCTTTTCCTTTCCTTCCTTATCTTTTTCTTCTCTTGCTTATATTATCCTCCCCTTCCTTCTTTCCTTTCCCTTGCTTATCTTTCTCATTCTTTCTTATCTTTTTCCTTCCCTTGTTTACCTTTTCATTCCGTTCCTTATTTTTCCTTCCCTTGCTTAACCCTTTCCTTCCCTCCCTTGTCTTTTCCTTCTCTTCCTTATCTCTTTTTTATCTATTCCTTCCCCTCCTTATCTTTTCGTTCCCTTCTTCGTCTTTTCCTTATCTTGCTTATCCCTTCCTTCTTTGCTTATTTCTTCCTCCCTTCATTATCTTCTCCTACCTTTGCTTATCTTTTCATCACCTTCCTTAAATTTTCCTTCCCTTGTTTATCTGTTCTTTCCCTTGCTTTTCTTTCCCTTGCTTTTCTTTCCCTTCCTTATCTTCCCTTCCCTTGTTTATCGTTTTGTCTCCTTCCTTCCTTTGTTTATCATTTGTCCCCTTGCATATTGTTTCCTTCCCTTCCTTATCTTTTCCATCCCTTGCTTATCGTTTCCTTCCCTTATTTAAGCTTTATATTTTCCTTGATTTCCACTCATTATATAGCTACATTAGAAAATACTTTTCATGAAGTATACATATATGCACCACTCATCACCAATAAGATTTATTCAGCTGGACATAAAGGATCTAAATAGATGCAGGTGGTAAAATTTTAAATGGCAATATAAGTATAATTATTTAGTTCTTCCTTTTCGACACCAGTGGCTTGGATAATTGCGCTTCAGTCGTTTGGAAGGACGATACGATTGCATATGCGCTCCATCATCCTTCAGTCCAATAAAGGTCCTTTAATCTGTAGGTATTTGCATGACTTTCGGTGGAGGATTAAGCTTTTGGGGACCACAAGCAGAATGATTTTCGAAGCTCTTTTTCAAGAATTTTAAGTTTCTTTCGGAAGGATATTTTCTTTTCAGAGGTTGTTAGATTTGATAGACTTCTTTCTAGAGAATTATTCTACCTTTTTCAAGGACTTTTTGATTATCAGATTCTTACGCTTCGCGAGATTTCGATATTCTTAAGTTTTGCGAGACCCCACCAGAATGGTTCAATGAGGTCCTTTTCCTTTTTTCGAGAAAATGAAAGTCCATGGGAGCACTTTATAACGGGATCGCAGGAAGCAGAAGCCATTACTTGGGGAGGGGGGAAGTGAAACGCTCAGAAAATTGTTTCGAAACTTCACGTGTGTTTCATATAATCTGATGCATTTCAACCAATCGATTTGGTTGTGGGAAATGTAAATGTTTTTGCAAGCATAAATAAACCTTCAGAACTATTACGAGAATATGTAATCAGCAATAGATTCTAAGTCGAAACGATTTTAAATTTTTATTCTTTTCTTTGTGCTTTCGTGTACCAATTTTTCGCCCCAGCCATACAGAAATTTTAAAAAGATACATAATGAGACCTTGACGCAAGCCTATTATCAGACAAAGACGGTGAGCAGGTTGCTTCCTTTGCACGTGCTGGACATTGACACTGATTATTTTGACGATAGAAACAACCAAAGTTTCAGTAATATGTATAAGTAATAGTGAGAAATCTTTGTAATGCAATTAAATGTAACTGTCATTTATACAAAGTGATTTAGAAAGTAGTTTTGGGACCTTTGGATAAAGAATAGTCTTTCGATGACTGTAGAAATTAGTTACACTGAAATGCGGTGAATATTTAATAGGACGTGCATGTGCTCCCCATAAGCAGTCAATTCCCATCTCTTGAATGATCACCCATTTCAGTGCAGTAGAGCGACCGAGAATTAGCAGCTGCCAAGCTCTTCCCCTTTGCAATGTGCACGCGATGAGATGTATCGAGGAATTCTCGAACGATGGAATCAGAAGCTCCCCTTGAAGAAGCGACGATACATCACTGGCCAAGAAAAGGAAAGTCCTCAGTGTCACAGTCTCCAGAAGCACAATGGCAATTTAAACAACCTCAACAGCCTCCACCCCTTTCCTCCTCCCATTTACAACCGACATATTTGTAGGACTTTATGAGGAGGTTGGCATTCAGTGGGGAGGGAGTCCTCCTTTCCATGCAGAAAGGACTCTCTGAAGCTAACACGGATATTATTGAAGTGTAGCGCGAAGCAGCACATGGGCAGAATGAGTCCTAAATGCAAAAATAAAGGCAACAGATTGTTTCCAAACGTTTACCTCAGCGAGGTGATAATGAAATTGTTTTCAACTTTAGATGTATTGAAATCAAATTATAAATAGCGCATTTCAGGTCTCCAGATTTTAAGCAAACGTCTTCATTTTCGTCGATTTCGTGGTAATTGCGAAATTTGTAACAACTAATTTATTTCTGTTTGCTGTCCACGTAATAACGGCCAATTTGAATTATTTCTGATATTAACATTGAAAACTCTAATGGGTATGAAAATTTCGTCTTATGCAGTATCCAGCGAGAGTCAAAACTCGACATCTGTGCAACAACTTATCCAATAACTTTAGCTGGAACTAATAGTAAAAAAAAATAACGTCATTAATGAAATAAAATCGAAAGCAGACTGCATAATTTGAATGAAAGTATTTATCAAGAAAATATTCTCTTTCAACAAAAGTCACTTGAATTTTACTGATATCTGAAAATACCGTACTTGCGTTCGAAAAAGCAAACATACAAATAAATTTACTTAAAAGATAAAGCAATTAATTTACAAGAAATAAGTAAACTGAATAAGTAAACTTCACCTTTATATGCAAATGGACTAACTAAACTAATGGCTAATTATTATTGACCATCTGTAAGGGACAAATACTGAAAGAACGTAACATACGAAAGTTCGGTTACAAAGTTTTCTATATAACAAACTATAGAATCGATTCTTACCAAAAAATTTCTTACTATTTACACATCACGTTTAATGGGAAGGACATTCCCTTAAACTAACAAAGACACACAAAAACTATAGTAAGAAAAAGCAATCAATGCCGATACTCGCGCACTGCGCAAAAGCACCTGGAAACTTCTTTTCTTGTTCTAAAACTCTTTCAAAACTAATGCACTTTTTTAAACTGTCTGTTTCATTACAAATATGACGCATTTCCACAATACATACCTTACCTCGTGATACCACATCACGCTTTTAATTGTGCATGTGAACATGCCGTTTCAGTTATACATTGGTTTCCATAAATTAAGGAAAAATGAGAAAAATCGTGATAATTCGCCAAATTTGTTCATGTAACCAGTAAAGTAATGCCGAATGAGCATATCGTATGCAAATTAGTCTAGGTTGCGTCAATTTGCATAATCGGATAGCGGCATAAAAACGGGTGTTTTGGAGTGGATCGTTATTTTGTGTTGTAAATGTGAATAAAGAAATTCGAAATAGCCATTTTGTAGGAATGACCTCGAGACATCATTTTCCAATTGAACTGTGGTGAAGAGCTATTGGCCGGCTCGAAGCAGGCCAAAATCAGTCAGACGTGGTGCGATGGCTGACGATAGCTGAATGTGAGTCCTATTGTGGGCCATAGACCGTGGAATCAAATTCTTAGCACGGATTCTGCATCACGGAAGTTTAGCCAAGGAAGGGCTAGAGTTACGACCGCTGTACAAGACCGATATCTGCGATTAACAGCACGAAGGAGCAGGGCGTCTGCTCCCTCTCAGCTACGATCCTCTCTTGCAGCAGCCACTGGGAGGGTTGTATCAGCTTCTACTGTGCGTAGATGACTTCATGAGGGAGGTCTGTACCCTAGAAGGCCAGTAATTTGTATACCTCTCACGTCACGTCACAGGAGAGAGCGGTTGAATGGTCATGCACGTATGTTAACTGGACAGAAGAGCAATGGAGGTCCGCACTCTTCACAAATGAGTCGAAATATTGCTTGCAGAGTGATTCCGGACATTATTTGATAAGGAGAGAACGAGGTACCCGCTATCATCCCAGTAACATCTATCAAAGAGACAGTTACGGCAGCGGTAGCGTGTGTGTTTGGGGTGGCATTTCCTTAGATGGACGCACAGACCTCTATATGTTGATGAGGGGGAACCTCAATGCTCAAAGGTATGGAGATGACATCCTGGACATTATGTACGTCCTTACGCTGGTGCAATAGGTGAAACATTCATCTTACAATGCTGTTATTTAACGCTCGTCCACACAGAGCTCGACTAGTGGAACAATAACTTCAAGAGGAGACCATTATGCGCATGGAGTGGCAGCTTGGTCTCCTGATCTAAATCCGATTGAGCATGTGTGGGATGCTCTAGGGAGACGTGTTGCTGCTCTCAACCTGCCATCTGAAACAAAGGGGGAGCTTATTATTGCCTTAGAGGAGCAATGGTCGTTACTCCCTACTGAGCTGATTCACAATATCATAAACAGCATGGAACATCACTGTCGTGCCTGCATCGCTGTAAAGGGTGACCACAGTCTTTATTAAAGAATTTTGCCCATTGCATTATGACACCTCGTTTTTGGACAAGTTCCTGTAAGAGTTATTTTTTGACGAAAAATGTTTCTAGTATAAAATATTTTAGGCCATTCTGAAACTAGCATTGTAATTCATGTTTCCATCAAATTTCATTAAAATCATTCATATAGTTTTTGTTTATCATAATTTCTCTGAGTTTTCCTTAATTTATGGAAACCAGTGTATTACTATGAAGAGTCCATTTATAGATAAAAACAAAGGTGTGAGCCCTGATCAAAGAACAATCAAATCTACTAAATAACCTATCCTTTTATGGCCTTATTTCCAGTTACAGTAAAGGATTCCTAAAAAAAAAACAAAATCAGTAGGATGGGATGGATTATCAATTGATAATTTCAGACTTCTCTACATTTATATATTGAAATATAATTGATTCAATTTTAAGGCTATTCTAAGGCCATCTGTAATCATCTGAATGACCTTAAAGTGTACGTTAATGAACATTTAAAACAAGAAACCAAAAAACTACTTGCATGAAACGAAGGAAATCCAGAAAAAAACTAAAGTATAAATTTATCTGGGTGAAAGAATAAACATTTTCAGAGAAAAATGAAAAGATCGCAAGTATTCTGGATAGTTAACTTGGACGATAGGCAATTAATTAAGCAATTTTAACATTTATATATTTTTACACATTTATTTTTCCGTTTTCTGAGCTTGCTATACATATATTAGCATTTATTATCATAATGTCAGAGCTTTACGAACGGAAACCTCTGATTTGTATATCTCTGTTCTGTCTTCTGATTATGACATTATTTGTCTTATTGAAACACGGTTAAACGAGGGTATTGATAGCAGTGAACTTGTTGGTGACAGGTATAGCGTATTTAGCTCAGACAGCAATACCGAACTAACTAACCTCAGTCGTGGTCGGAGTGTTTCGATTGCGATAAAGAAAAATATTGTTTGTATTGAATTAAGTGGCAACAGAAATGTTGAAAATATTATCCTTAAATTGTTCTTCCTAATAATAAGAAATTATACATTAGAATAGTTTATTTCCTCCCTCTTTCCAATGTTTCTGTTTTTAAGAAATTTTTTCAAAGTCTTGAATTGCTTTCAGAAATCCATTACCATGAAATATTAATTTTTGGAAATTTTAATGTTCCATCTCTCAACTGGAACACTTTAGGTTACCTAAATAGAACAAACTCTCCAGTTGAGTCTAGTTTATTAAATTTTATGTCTTACAATATCTTATTACAGTTTAATTACATCCCAAACACTAACAACAATATTCTGGATCTTGTTTTATCCTCTTTCGAAAATTAGAGAGTTAATGTTAATCATGTTTCCGATGCTCTTTTGACTGAAGATGGTTATCATCCAGCTCTTGAATTTTTTGTTCCTATAAAGAATTCCATTATTAAGCATCGCAGTAACGATGTTACTAAATATAATTATAGAAAGGCTAATTACTTATTATTGTAGGATCTCATTAGTGGACTAGATTGGAATGCTCTGAATTTATTCGGTGATATTGATAACGCTGTCTCTTTTTTTTACAGTACACCATTTGGAGTTAAAATTAAATATAAATATATTAAATCTACATTTAATTACTGCTGTGTTCTTAAATGTAGAGTTAATAAAGGGAAATTCCCATATTGGTACACTCCAGAGATTATCAAAGATATTAAATTGAAAATAAATTTCGTAAACAATGTAGAAAATACAATAACAGTTCAGATTTTGATAATTTTAAAATGTATAAGCGATTAATAAAAATAAAATCACCTTATAAGAATTATATTTCCACGGTTGAAAATAAGTTAAGATCTGACCCTAAGAAATTCTGAAAATTTTGTAACAGAAATAACAGAGGAGAGACAGCATTTAACGCTATGAAATATCAAGGTAATTTTTGATTTTAAAACCATTAGCGATACCTTTGACAGTTATTTAACGCTCGTCCACACAGAGCTCGACTAGTGGAACAATAACTTCAAGAGGAGACCATTATGCGCATGGAGTGGCAGCTCGATCTTCTGATCTAAATCCGTACGTTTATATTTCAAACACTTCCTACAACAGAGAAAATTTTGATTCCATCGATAAAGAAATTAATGTTCTCGATCTTGTTACCGTTACAAAAATAATTCTTGATGACATCAGACAGGCTATTAAACATTTAAAGGGGTCAGAGTCAATCGGCCTCGATGAGGTTCCTTCTTTCATTATTAAGGGATGTGCTGATAGTTTTGTTTACCCTCTTTTGATATTATTTAATCTCTAAATTAAAACCAATAAGTTTCCAGGCGCTTGGAAAGAATCGAAAATTATACCCATATTTAAAAAAGGAAAGAAATATAATATCGAAAATTATCGACCTATTGTCATTCCATCACTATTTTCTAAGATCTTTAAAACCATAATGCATGTAAAAATTTCACAAGAAATAAAAAATTGGTTTTTGGCCAAACGTGAATTTGTCCAAACGGATTTTCCCAAAACGTTCGGCGATTACTAGTCTATTATGTCTTAGTAAAAATATTACACTCATTTGATTGTGATAGCCAGTTAGATGTTATTTACACTAACTTTTCAAAAGCGTTTGATAAAATTGATTTCGAATTATTGCTGAACAAATTAATTGAAATTGGTTTTAGATATAATCTAGTTGAAATGGTTTTATACTTTTTATATGATAGATCTCTTTATGTTTGCTATGGTTCTGAGTTTTCCTTTAAGTTTTTTAGTAGCTTGGGGTACTCCATGGCTCTAATCTGGGACCATGGTTATTTATCATTTTAATTACGAATCTACCAAATATACCTAGTTCTGGTAGTTGTCTACAGATGAAAATAGAATGTACCCAAATGTCTAAAATTTTATAAACGAGTTGACTCAATTAACGACTGTCATTTACTACAGTCAGATTTGACTAAATTCCACACCTGGTCTGTCCAGAATGGACTCCAACGGAATATTTCCAAATGCTCAATTTTAACCTGTACTCGCTAAAGGATATCTGTTGCGTGGGATTATAACATCAACTCTTGAGTTATTCCATGAAATTGTTTTGTCCTTGATTTAGGTGTCTTGTTTAACTCGAAGTTCCATTTTAATATGCATATTCAAGAAATTATGAAGAAAGATAATAGTAATTTGGGTTTTATTGTTAGAAAAACAAAATACTTTAGTAACGCAAGGGCTATTATCAATTTATTTAATTCATTAGTTCGTTCAAACCTAGAATATGGAAGCATAATATGGGATTCTTACTATCAATATAATATTCATACATAATATTGAAAAAGTTCAAAATAAATTACTAAGATTGCTTTACTACAAGGACACCGGAATTTATCTTCGAGATTTTCGTACTGAACGACTTAGAAATATGTATAACGTTTGCTTATTAAATAATAGTAAAAAAGATTTGTGTCTAATATTTTTATAAACTGTTAAAAAACATTATTGATTGAACCGAACTACTGTTTTTAATGAGCTTTGCGTTAACGAAGCATCCCACGAAAAATGCTCCATTTTTAGAATTCCATTCCATAAATCAAATATATTGATAAATTTTTCCGTGGTTACGTGTTCCACCCTTTTTAACATATACAATAATATCCTCGATTTGTTTACAATACCTGAAAAATTTCAAATCACATTGTATGATCTTACTTTGTTCTTGATTTTATTTCTAATTATCTGTGTTTATGTAAGTGTGTTGTACATGTTGTTTCAAAATGTGGTAAATGTCCTTTTCACTTTTTTGCACTGATTTGTTAATGTATCTTTATATGTACTAATTTTGAATTATTCTCTTTGTATATGTCCACTGTTATTGGATCATTGATCTGTTTTGAGCACATTAAATAAATGAATTACAAATTAAATTTTTATTAAAATAAATGAATTACAAATTAAATTTTTATTAAAATAAATGAATTACAAATTAAATTTTTATTAAAATAAATGAATTACAAATTAAATTACAAACTAAATTTACTACAGTCAGATTTGACTAAATTCCACAACTGGTGTGTCCAGAATGGACTCCAATTGAATATTTCAAAATGCTCAATTTTAAACATTTCTCGCCGACACGGCGGGAAACGAACCCGAAACTCTCCAGATTCATGCCAGTAGCGCTCTGGCATGAATCTAGAGAGTTGCGGGTTCGAATCCCGCTGTGTCGGCGAGAAATATTTTTCAGAAATATTAACTAATGTTGAAGTCTATTTGTACAGGATATCTGTATATTTACTACGGATGAATGTTCTTCCTGTGTTTCAAGAATAATGATCATAGAGATATCAAAAATTACAGAACAATATCAAATTTTTCAATACCTTTTTCTTTCTTTGGATATATAGGACAGGCAAAAGAATTCTAGGAGTTACTCCTTAGTTTTATAGAAACTCTCATGCAAAGACAACCCTATTAAGATCGACGTCACCGCTGACCACTACCTCAGTTAGAGCTAACACAGTTTGCATTTCTGATAGAGTCGCTAGTTCCCTAATCATTATTCCAGTTAATAACTTCTAAAGTGTTCTAAAGGATTTTCTATACATGACTAAGTACCTTTTTACTGCATTAAATAGTACGGTGTGTGTCGTTTTTCTGCTGAGGTCCTGCCATCCTCTCAGATCTCCTACTGTGGCATATAAACTGACAGGCTCCTGTCAGACCTCTGTGGCAAGCAGCTGCTTGAGGGGGTATTTATTTATTTTTTATTATACTGCATTAATATTACAATTAAAATCCAATTGAATTTAACAAAGACAACAATGAAGGAAATGCAATAGAATACCTACTAAATTTAGTCTCTTGGGAGTTGGATAAAAATAGAAAATCATCAGTAGTTTCCTTGTATTTGACAAAAAGCTTTTGACTTAGTCAACCATGTATCCTCTTAAAAATTCCTTGTAGCTATGGAATCAGAGTGATCTCTCATGACTGGCAATAAAAAACAAGTGGCTAGAACATTAAATACAAATAGTGAGATTTCTAGCATTTTAATGGGTGTGCCACAAAGTTTGGTTATAGGTCCTGCTTTGTTTATCTTGCATACCAATGATATTTTCCGTATTAATTTAGAAGCTGAAGTAATAACATTTGCTGATGACACAGTAGAAAATGACACACATAAATCTAAAAGTACTGAAGAATTATATTCTATGGCTAACCATGATATTATAAAGCTTCAGAAATGGTTATATTATAACATGTTAGGCTTAAATTAGAATGAAACCTGATAAATTGAGTCTTCTGTAAGAACAAAGGCCATTTTAGACATAAATAGTTATTTTATTGCTCACTGCAGAAATTAGAAATAAAGGCCGTTTTGGCATTTAAACTTTTGTAATGCTGTAGCAAGGTAAACTGTGTTAGCTCTAATTGAGTAATGTTTGCAGACCACCACTTTAAATAATTATCGCAGATATTAGTATGTGTTACATTAGCATTTTATATGGATAGAAAAAATTAGCATTATATATAGATATATACAAATTAGCATTATATACAGACATATAAAAATTATCATTATATATATATATCATTATGTAGAAACATATATAAATTAGTATTATATATAGAGAGAGACATACAAATTCAGTTGTTTATAAAGACCGCTTCAGATATTAATAATTGTTTTATTCCTCATCAACGAAAGTGTGATGATATTATTAAATGTATATGTGAAAAGAGGAAAACAGTACAATTTATAAAATATCTCCCCCACACAGCCACAATATCCATAAAATATCCATAAAATATCTAAGATTATAAATGGAAATCTACTTATCATCTTAGATATCGTCTGGATATTTTGAGGATATTGTGATTGTGTGGGTCGGAGATGGAGTGGTCGGAAGCCGACTACCTGAGGCATTTAGTCACGCTAACATGTGACCAATATACAAACCATCGATCGACTCTCACTTGTTGCAAAAGCTTCAGATTTTCAACAAAGTCAGCAATCTTAAGACAACTGACTGAAGACAGAGCAACTGTTCTGTTCGTCAGATTGCTGATATACAGATCGGTTCATAGAGTATCAAGACAAGTTGTAGTGGACACAGGATATAATGTTAGGTTGTTGAGACCAGATGCAAAAAAAGAAATTACATCACCTATCCTGGAATCATCTTTTAGACCAGGCCGAGATCTAGAAAAAATAGAGAGGGAAACCGAGCCGAAAAAGTGTCAAGGGAGAGGGGACAAGAGACTGGATTGCCAATGCACTAGAAGGTTTCCCCTTCGTTTTACAAGGTCTTTAAAATTTCTTGGAAAAATGCATGAAATGTAAATAAGTTTAATAATTTTTGTCTTTATTACCATTATTAGCATGATGAAAGGGAGGCCATGACCCCTCCCCCTAGATCCGGCTCTGTTTCAGACCACTGTTCCCTCTAAGATGCACATGCGCAAGAGCATCCATTTTACTCAGTTCTCGGCTATTTTGCAAATTGTGATTCTGATCACGAAGAAATTGTTTGAAAATATTTTAAAAAGTAGAATATATTGGAATCTTGAGAAAAAAGAAATTGTTCTTTGCTTCTCCTCTGGATTTAGAAATGACAGAACGGCAACTGACCATAAAACTAATCTTGTTACAGACATTCGAAGTGCAATGAATAGTCACTTACCAGTGGCAGTGGCATTTATAGATATTAAAAAGGCATTTGAACAATGTGTGGCAGAATGGGCCCTTGCAAAAAATCATTAAAACAGGAACTAGGGGAAACACCTACAAATTTCTATATCAATATATAAAAATTAAAAAAGTGCACTTCAAATTAGGAAACATACTCTCTCAGGAAACGCATTTGAACGATGGAATTTTGCAAGGGATTTCAAGTCCAATTCTCTTCAACCTTTTCACGGCCGACATCAAAAACAACATACCATCGCATATAAAAAAAAATCACTCTGTACGGATGATATGGCTATTTGGAGTGTAGGAAATTCTCACATAGAGGTTCAAGATAATTTGCAATATTCTTTTTATGCTAATGAAAAATTTTGCAAGAAAGGAAAATTAACTATAGAAAGTGACAAATCAGCTATACTACCATTACACAAAAGTAAAGAATAAGTCCGACATACGATATAAAAAGAAATTTCATATCCCACAGGTAAAAAACTTAAAATTCCTTGGCATCACCTTGGACACAGGCTCATGTAAACTCCACATGTAAATACACTAACGGAAGCAAGTAAAAACACCTTCACTTGCTAAGATGACTTGGAGGCACAAGATGTGGTTACACTCCACCAAACAGCTCAAACTGTACACTAATATATAAAGACCAAAGATAGAATATGGACTGGAAATCATTAATACTACTGCAATTTAAAACAACAGAAAATTAGAAACTAAGTAAAACAATATTATTAGATTCTGCATGACATAGCAGTTAAAACAATGTCCTTTCCTAGGTTCTAAAAAGGAACTCTGCAGCTATTTAACGTAATTTAAAGTCCTTAAAGGTTCAATGGGTGAATATCCATACCTTTGTTTTTCTAGGATGAGAGGTATCATTGCAAAGGCTTTATTCTGTAGGCACGTTATCCATTCATTATACCAGTTCGTTTAACATTGCACCTTCCATCTAAAGACGATTTCATGCGCTAATATCGCCTTCGAATGGAAGGTGTTAAACGAACTGTAAATGGATAACGTACCTACAGAATAAAGCCTTTGCAATAAGACCTGCCATCCTACAAAAATAAAGCTATGGATATTCACCCATTGAACTTTTAAGGGACTTTTAATTATGTGAAACAGGGCATTTTTATAAACTAGTACTAATGAACTGTGAATTAAATATGAATAAAATAATGTCCTATTATCTCACTGTTTGCAGAGACCTCTATTCCTCCACTGGCACATAGGACACAAGAACTCTTTATTCAATCTGAATGTCATCACAGACATCAGAAATCTTACCATCTACAACAACCAACTGAAAAATGCTTAATTTAATACAGAGAAAGACAGACTACCATCTTGGACAAAAGTACTTCCCATTATCTCGGACAATATATATAATAAAAGAAAGTAATGTAAAGAAGAACTATTAATATTTACTGAGGAATGCATAGAAAACTAATATAAAGAACATTACAAAATATAATACTCATGGCTCACATGACCTTGAGACAGCTGGAGGACAATTATAAATTCAAATTTAAAACTAAGAGCAATACCTCTATTATCATCGCAGAACTTATAGCTAAGCAAGAAACAAAAGGCTGGTTATGAATTTGAAAAACCAAAATACTGTTATTATTCAGACTGCAAATCTGCTATTATGGCATTGTAAGCACTAGGAAAAAAAATCATTCATCCAGATGATATTATAAAGAACATTTTTTCACTCACAGATAGTAATAAAAGAAATGGCAACAACAAAATTTCCATCCAATGGATTCCCAGTCATTTAAGGCCTTCTAAGAAACGATTTTGCAGACACACTTGCAGAGGAAGTTTTATGTACTGCAAAAAAATTATAAATATTCCCCCATTAGCAGGCTACAAAAAATTAAATAAAAAATAGGCTACAATAAAATGCAATATAATTCAGCTGATGCGAATTTGTTAGTTTTTGCGAAGTTTACGCGAAGATGTTATGAGTCGGCAGAGTGTAAGGAAATGGAGGATGGAATTTCGTGGCGGAAGGAAGAGTCGGTCAAAAAGGAGCAGCAGACCAGTAATAGCAGGAACTGCTGACGAAAATGGACTCGTGGAAAATGAGATTATTGTCTTTTTTTCCAACGTTTAAGGAATATCTTGAATGTCAGAGGTTTAATAATAATGACGACGGGAGAACATCAATGAAACGATGCCTGGGTGAATTGGACACGGACTTCTATAGACAAGGAATAGGAAAAATCTTTCCACGATAGAAGTGTTTCAGTCTTTGTCGAAACTATGACGAAAGAAGTGGGATGACAGTGAAATCACCTTGTATTGTTCATATTAGGGATTGTAATAAAAAACTTGAACTATATTCCTTGAAACCTTACCTTCTCACCGACCGTCGTATTTCACAAAATCGTTCAAGTTATTTTAGCATTATTTCTGAAAATTAGATATTTTCCCACATTGCATTCTCTTTTTTTTACCCATCATTAATTTATTTTATTACTTTGCATATTTTTTATGTTTATTAACTTAAAAATCTACCAGTTTGTTTGACAAAATAAATAAAAATCTGATCCATTTCAGGACGGAACCACTGCGCTGCACTTGGCAGCGGCCCAAGTGAAGGAAGATGCGATTCGTCTGCTGTTGAACAGGAAGGCAGATCCGTCCATCGTCGCAGGGGTAAGTCACGCGATCATTCTAGCCAATGAGAAATAAAAAGGGAGGTGGGGGGGAAGGAGGATCTTTAGTAATTGCCGTTCACAACAAGTGAATGGTTGCCAACAAAGATTTCTTTTCCTGATTCACTGAAGCCAAAGTGTGAGGAGAGGGATGTTCTCAAATGCAAGATCATGTCAAAACGATGAAAGAAACAAGGGACTGAAAAATTAGGATCATTAAAATGTTCTTTTTTGAAAATCATAATGATGTGCGCTGATGATAACTCCTTCAATCTGCATCTCTATAGGTGTTGACAAATTTATTTTCTGTTAATATGAAAAAACTTAACTTCAAGCATTGAATAAATTAAGCATTTCTAAAGTTGAATGTATATTTTTAGAAAATAAGTTATGTAAAACACCTTATGGGAAGTATATAACTTATCTATACAATGTAAATGAATCATTACTTACTTATTTTAAAAGAGCAAAATATCTCAATTACATAAATCTTAATATTTGTAGGTTTTTTTATTTTTTCTAAGCCTTATAACGACTTAATTCTTTTTTCTGCTTCAACCAGCTCTTTTATTTTTCCATCGTTCAAAGACGAGAAACTCGAACTGCACTGATCAGTTTTTCACTTAATAATATAATCACTGAACATTAAGGGACGGAGGTTGATTCAGAATCTGCAGTTTCCAAGCTCGCGTTCCACCTGTCCAACCTTAATTGCTCTCTGTTTCTTAGCAAAGAGATTTATCTGCACTGAACCCCCGCCTTAACCTCGATGAGGATGCGGATACCGACAGGATTGGAATGGCCGCCCTCCGTCGGATAAAACGCTCAGCCGTGGTCATATTTGCAGGAAAGCCATACCATGTGCACGCGAAAGAACACTTGGATGACCTTGACGAGAGACTTTCATCTGTCTCCTAACAGTATTCAGTGGATCCTTTTCCCCCAACCTTCTCTGAGCCCTCGGGGATCCTTCTAACTTTCCATTGTGTGCACAAAGTACAACTAAGAGGTAAAAAAAACAAACCGAACTTTAAAATATTCTTCCCTTGTGAGTTTTAGTTCTTCGATTTGCTTTGGAAGACAAGATTGGAAATTTTGTCTTATACTCAGATTGTCTCAAAATCCCTATATTTGTGAAGTTTTACTGTAGATTCGTCTGAAAAATTACACTACTAACTTGAATTGCAATAGTCTATTTCAATCAGAAATTTATTCAGAAATAATTTGCAAAGCTGTGTATTTTGAATTGTTTTTCGGAATTGATCGGTTTAGGTTTTGACAAATTCAATTAAAGATTAATTGAACCTGCTGCAGACATTTCCCGAAATGTTTATTCATCATCCACCAATTTTAGGAAAATTTAGAAGGAAAGCATAAATCTCACTTCGAAATTTGCCGGAACAACCTCGGATATCTGATTCCGTTCAGAAAAAGTGAAACCTCTCCCGAAAAGAAATATCTGTCTTCATTGTGAAGTGAGGGATTCAAGAACTCCTCTTACGAAACTAAATAGAATGCCGAGAGGAACAGCTTCGCTGAGTTTCGAATTTTCATTCTTCTGCTCCAAGTTCTGATGAAGTCTCAATAGTATTTCCTTATTACTTAAAATATTGTTTTTTCCTAATTCTTTTTCTTGCTAATATTTCGCAGATGTTTCTTTTTAGCAAGAAATGCTTTATAAAATAGGTAAATTTGAAGAAGTTTCTTGAAGTATCGTATACCATAGCAAAGAATTTGATCAAGCCAATAGCGGAAATAATGGCAAAAATAAGGCTTGGAACAAAAAGCAAACAATGCCATTGCCATGAAACCTTTCGCGAACGATACTGCTGATCATCGAATGACAGCCATGTTTGAAAATGAGTAGCATCAGCTGTTGTCTCACTTTAGTCAGAGCCAGTATTTGCTATTCCATCTTTATGATTCCATTGATATAAGGGGCGATTCTAGCTGTCTGGCATATCTCAGCTGGGAACGTTTAGGGAATACGAAATTTTGTTTAAACTATGCGTGCCTAGCAAAAACGACAGGAGAGGCTATATTTGAAGTGCTGAACGATTCCATTGTGAGTAATTAAGTGCACCGGACGCGATCTATCTGTATTATTACTGACAGTGACTGGCAATCTGAAAGACTTATTCATCTTCACGCGTCATCAGGTGCATTATGGGCAGCAGTGACGTATCGTTTCATTCATTGGGAACAACCCTCTACGAAGAAGATATGCGTTGGCCGTGAAACAGTTATTTAATGAGGATGCGGAAAGTCTAAACCTTGTCAAAGGACGCTTCTTGAATCACAATTTTACAACGCTTAGTGAAAAGATGGAGAGCGGAAAATTCCCTTTTTGTGATGAAGTTAGCTGATTACTGCAGTACCTCTTTGAACTTCATACAGAGATCAAAATCAAACAACACGAAAGTGACTTTCCAGTATTTGACATTTTGTATCTTCAACATCCTGAATAGCTGAATATGCCATCGCAGAGTTTTCACGATCTTTAATGTCCAGAACAAAGTGACAACTTTAAGTGGGAAAATCGAGATGTAGTCGGAAACCTTCACTGTCGATAATTTTTTCTTTCTTCATCCCACTGGGTGGGGACTGTATTCAATCGTTACCTACTTGCCTCTGATTGGAGCATCTGCTCGTGCACATGTTAAGATTTTCAGCGCTAATCCCTGCTCAGCGATCAGGAAGAAAGCAGAAATCGACGGGCTTGAAACACCATCTAACCATCAGATGAAATATTGAACCGCGATTCTGTCCACGTTAAAGAACACAATGGATGTCCTTAACAGAACACAGTCCCCTAAGATCGCTCTAAGACCTTAGTGAGCGTTCTGAGCTGATCACTGTGATCACATTGTGTCAAAGAAAATGTCATTCACAGAAAAATTCCAATCAAACCCAACTTTTCACAATCTTTGCTGACATCCTTCTTTGACGATTAAAGAGTAATTTTAGAAGATTGTTGAATGTTTCATAGCTTGCCTAACAGGACTTCCAAAAAACAATTCAGAATTCGGATAGCTTTTCTCAGAATCAGAGATAGGATTTCAAGGAATCAGAGATTCACTCGCAAACATGAGCTTCATTAAAGAGATCGGTTTCAGGCTTCCACCCAAAGAAGTGAGTGAACACTACTCTGCATGCACGCACGTGCTCAGGATTTAGTTTCGGAGGGGGGGCGTCTATTTTAGTTTCAGGGGGTTAGGTTATTTTACCTCTGAGCGGCACTTTTTTTGCACACAGTGGGATAAATAGCCAGGTCACTAAGGTTTTTTGCACTCAGTGCGCTGAATGGCCAGGTCACAAGGATCCCGATGGCAGGGGACCCATTGGACAGCTGTTAGGAGACCGATGGTAGCCTCCCGTCAAGGCCATCCAGTGTGTTCTTTAGCTTGCACAGGTTCTCTCCCGCACATGGGACACGGCTTAATGTCACATCCGAAGGACGGCGGTTTTTCCAAAACCATCGGTGTCACATACTGACCGAGGGATTGTCAGGGAGCTTTAAGGAGATAAATCTCAACCCTGGAGTTTCGGAGGGGGGGAGGTGTCCAAGAATTTAGTTTCGAGAGATGGGGGTTTGAAAATAAGACTTCAGTAGGATTTCCCAACTACTAAAATATTCCACCTGACAAGAAAGGTTAAAATGATATTCTATGTGGAATAAAACTTTATAGTAGTTTTTTTTTTAATTTACTTCTAGAGTCAGACTATGGGGCTAAAATAAAATTATCTAAAAACTACAGTTTTGGATTTCAAAGCAGGTAGGCAAGTTTAATATTTCTTCTATGAGGACTGGATTTTCGGGGGATGACCCCCTGTCCGCCACCTTCCTGATTATATCCCTTCTTCTGTGGTTCTTTTACTGGACGGGCGACTCAGAGAAGAGTACAATGGACATTTGAAGCGAAGTAAGATCGGAAGAGCGCAGACGAAACAGCACAGCCCCTACCTAATACCAGACACTAACTCGAGCAGCATGTAACCACGAAGTCGGGTTTCTAACATTTGTGGCCCTGTAAAAGGAGAAGTGGCTGAATTTGGAGTCAGACACGAAACTAAAACTGGCAAGAATCATCTTTCCAATGCTAAAAATTCCAGTCGGATCTTCAAATCCTCCTGCATTAATCATTAATCATTTATTTAGTGCATTAATCATTTATTTAGCAGTTACAAAGGGTTTTAAGCCTCATGCTCGTAGTTAAAGGACACACCTAATACCAATTGGATGCTACCAAAAAAAGATATTTCTCAGAAAGTTCAAAGATCCATAAATACACTCAATTTAAACTTAACAATTTAATCTCCTATCAGTGATTATTCAAGAGACAAAAAGTTGTTTACTTTGATCACATCAATAGCAATTAATACAGTCTCTGTTGCTAGAAGCTCATTATTCACATAGCTCAATGGTTGCTGAGCTCAGTGTATAATTCCATTTAATAAGAAGGAGTTTTCCTTCTTTTAAAATGTATGTATGTATGAGATCAGTTTACGATCTCGTAGAGACACTATCTTCCAAGCTGTACAGGATGAGACTCAAGATGAGCCTTTTTCTCTGAGGAAATGCTTTTCCACTGAGAAATTTTAACGCATTTCGGATGCATCAACATTTAAGCTTTCTCTGCCTATGCTCTACGAGTACTCCCTGAACGGAATGCATTTCCGCAGCAATCAGTTGACATCTGTAACATCATCACGCTCGGTCAATTCGCACACAGTTCAGTCGGTGGATAACCTTCGACATCTTTGTTCTTTCTCCAATACAAAAAAATACATCTCTTCACAATATAAAAGTAACCTCCCTCCCCAGCAAACAGATGACACACAAAACAAAACATCTTTTAAAGAATAACTAAAATATTCTGATAATATCACTCCTTGTTTATATTCCCTACCACGAAAATCATTCTCACAGAAGTATTAATGAAGAAATGAATTAGGTGTGGGATCATAAAAAGCAACCAAAGATCCCTTTCTTCGTATTTCGCCCAAAAGTAATGCCATCAGTCTTCCGATTACTTTCGGTTTTCTTTACTTTTCCTGATGCTTATTATTATTGCTGCAAGCGCAAATTAGCGGGAGTGGGTGGTGGTGAGCCTCTGGATCTTTGTGCTTTGCCAAAGTGGCCCACTGACAGAAAAAGTTTAACTAACTCTGAGCTGTCTTTACCTGCCCTTGAGAGCAGCCAAGGTCACGCTATTGTACGCAGTTAGCAAAGTTCATACCTTAAGGAATCGCAGAAACAGTCAGATAAACCTAAACATTACAGTTAAAGAAGCGATAAAATTAAAATAGAGGAAAATAAATTCACTTACTCAATTTCTGTATGTATATCAACGAAAGATAACTGAAATCAGATTAAAGAAGAGAGTTACGAGTTTCGAAAAACGGGAAGACTTGGAATGAGGTCTTCCCCTTTTCCTAAACAAACCTTTCTCAGACAGAACAAATCCAACTGGAAATGGCACTATAGAAAAATCGTGCTCTTTTATTGATGACTCTCATTTAACGGCGTCTCTTCGCAGTCATCTTCTTCCTTCGGAATATCTGAAAGACAATTTAGCCTCAGTTAGACAACAACATTTCGCAGAGAAAAAAAGAAATCAGCGTAACTCAACGCTGGAAGAAAACGAAAATGGTTTGCTCATTTTCTGCTGAATATCCTCGAATGTATGAACAGAAATGTTTTTTGCACGAAAGAAAACTTTACAGTCATTAGCATAAAGAGAGAGACAATACTCCGAAATATCACGGAAGCTTCAACCGAAATGGTTATGAAAAAGCTGCTTTCCTCCTAATCTGCTTCCGCCGCAAAGTCATTCACTTTCCCGTGCGAGCTCTTTGAAGAGAAGTGGACACGAAAATGGAGCGAAATAAGTGGACACGTGACTTCCCTATTTAGAATTTTTTATTTTCGCAGATGGAGTGTCATCCTTTTTATCCCACGCCTCGCAGCACTTTGGCCGCGTGGAGCGACGATTATTAATGGATGAGTTAGACCAAATGCGAATGTTTTCGTCCAATAGGGGATTATTTAATTAGGAGGATTAATATTGGATGAAGCACAGATGGAAAGGAACCTTATTAAACCGGCATCACTTTCTTTTCCTGAGACCAAGTGGCCCGCTTTTCGAGTAACTAGTCAAGGGAAGGAATTTTATGGGTGTTTATGAGCTCGTTGCGCTGGGTGCGAGCGCACCTGCTCCTCGAGAAAAGGAGGTCCCCGCCGGCAGATTCTCTTCTAGCCGAGCTTTAAATCATCGTCACGTGCACTCAAAAGTAGGCGCATTTTTCTAACTGGCTCATCTGAAATTAATTTGCAGTCTATGATCTTCATTTTGACTTTCTTCAGTGACTTCTAAAGGTATATTAAAAATAATATATATATAATATATACATTGAAACTTTCATTTTCCCTTTGAAAAGAAACGCCTTAATTGAAAGCGCAGCAATGGCAGTGAGGCAGAAACTCTCTTCTGGGAGATAAAAGATTGAGCAACAGCAGATTTACTTTCATAACTAGTCGTGTTTGCAATCCTCGTTCGACCAGGTCCATTTAATTCTTTATTAGGGTCATTCATGTTCAACTTCCTGTTCGGTAATTCCTGAAAAAAAAAAGGAATTTATTTTTCAGACTCAAGCGATTAAAGACTTCATTTTCAACTAATATTTCGTAGTTTAATGAACATTTCTCATGTGCCATTGATGCTCTGATTCTTCTTCAAGTGCCGCATCTTACCTGTTCCTTGAGCTCTTTACTTTAACTCGGTCTTTGTCGTTTCCAAAATAAGACATCAAATTCATTTGTCTCTTCAGGAAGCTTTTGTCGAGATTAAAGCCATTTCATATATTTTAGTGGCCTGTTAGTCATAACGTTTCAAGAAACCTAAATATAAACGTTGTCTCTCATGAAACAGCTGATAGTGACACAAACGCGTTATCTGTGTTTTCATCCAGTGGCGGCGCATCCAAGTGGAGGATGGAGAATTTTAACTCCTCCCCCCACCCCTTGAGGGCTTGAAGAGCATTTTTTCTAAGAGAGCACACGAAGAACGGAGCCTCAAGCATTTCCAATCTCACTTTGTACCAAAACAAGCGAACGCTATTCTCTCTCTCCATTAAAACTTTCTGCATACACGAGTATTGCGATCCATTGTCTTGTGACTCTCTGAGCTTCTCTGAATTAAATGACTTCCAATCCAACCTTGGCCCTTTTCTTCATCGTGCTCTCTGCCTTTTCCCTGCTTCCGATGCTCAGATCTCTTCAAATCAGAGCAGCCAATCAGTTTACGATTCAAAGTCGATTTCATTGCAATGCATTAATTGATCGTAACTGTAAGTCGAGTATTCCATTTCTTGTTCACTTTTTCAATCAAAATAAGGGTAGTCGCAAGATGCCAAAATCAAACATTAACACTCACAATTAATAATACATAACCTGCAATTTAATGATATATAATTGGCAACATCATATGTCACATTGTCTGTTTTAAGGAATGATCCAGAAATAATGAAAAGAAAAAAGGAGTTTGATTCTCGCTCTAGCTATTTTCTTCTAATTATCGGATAGAGTGCAATCCTAACAATATTGGCAAATCCAAACTAGGATAGTAAACTTCATTTCGTACCATTTCTATTAACTTGAAGATAAAATAATAATATTATAATAAATAAAAGACGCACGTGGAAGGAGTTAGAATTAAGGTGGGAACGTTCGAAAGAGGATATCCAGTTCCAGTTCGAAAGAGTGAGGAAAGGCGATCCTCCAGATGAGAAATGGCAAAGAGAGGCCATTCTCACCCCACTCTTAGACACCTGCACTCAGCGCTTCTTCTTTTCATAGATACTTTGGAAAGAGAGGCCATTCTCACCCCACTCTTAGACACCTGCACTCAGCGCTTCTTCTTTTCATAGATACTTTGGAAAGAGAGGCCATTCTCACCCCACTCTTAGACACCTGCACTCAGCGCTTCTTCTTTTCATACATACTTTGGAAAGAGAGGCCATTCTCACCTCACTCTTAGACACCTGCACTCAGCGCTTCTTCTTTTCATAGATACTTTGGAAAGAGAGGCCATTCTCACCCCACTCTTAGACACCTGCACTCAGCGCTTCTTCTTTTCATAGATACTTTGGAAAGAGAGGCCATTCTCACCCCACTCTTAGACACCTGCACTCAGCGCTTCTTCTTTTCATAGATACTTTGGAAAGAGAGGCCATTCTCACCCCACTCTTAGACACCTGCACTCAGCGCCTCTTCTTTTCAAAGATACTTTAGAAAGAGAGGCCATTCTCACCCCATTCTTAGACACCTGCACTCAGCGCTTCTTTTCATAGATACTTTGGAAAGAGAGGCCATTCTCACCCCACTCTTAGACACCTGCACTCAGCGCTTCTTCTTTTCATAGATACTTTGGAAAGAGAGGCCATTCTCACCCCACTCTTAGACACCTGCACTCAGCGCTTCTTCTTTTCATAGATACTTTGGAAAGAGAGGCCATTCTCACCCCACTCTTAGACACCTGCACTCAGCGCTTCTTCTTTTCATAGATACTTTGGAAAGAGAGGCCATTCTCACCCCACTCTTAGACACCTGCACTCAGCGCTTCTTCTTTTCATAGATACTTTGGAAAGAGAGGCCATTCTCACCCCACTCTTAGACACCTGAACTCAGCGCTTCTTCTTTTCATAGATACTTTGGAAAGAGAGGCCATTCTCACCCCACTCTTAGACACCTGCACTCAGCGCTTCTTCTTTTCATAGATACTTTGGAAAGAGAGGCCATTCTCACCCCACTCTTAGACACCTGCACTCAGCGCTTCTTCTTTTCATAGATACTTTGGAAAGAGAGGTAATTCTCACCCCACTCTTAGACACCTGCACTCAGCGCTTCTTCTTTTCATAGATACTTTGGAAAGAGAGGCCATTCTCAGCGCTTCTTCTTCTCATAGATACTTTGGAAAGAGAGGCCATTCTCACCCCACTCTTAGACAGCTGTACTCAGCGCTTCTTCTTTTCATAGATACTTTGAAAAGAGAGGCCATTCTCACCCCACTCTTAGACACCTGCACTCAGCGCTCCTTCTTTTCATAGATACTTTGGAAAGAGAGGCCATTCTCACCCCACTCTTAGACACCTGCACTCAGCGCTTCTTCTTTTCATAGATACTTTGGAAAGAGAGGCCATTCTCACCCCACTCTTAGACACCTGCACTCAGCGCTTCTTCTTTTCATAGATACTTTGGAAAGAGAGGCCATTCTCACCCCACTCTTAGACACCTGCACTCAGCGCTTCTTCTTTTCATAGATACTTTGGAAAGAGAGGCCATTCTCACCCCACTCTTAGACACCTGCACTCAGCGCTTCTTCTTTTCATAGATACTTTGGAAAGAGAGGCCATTCTCACCCCACTCTTAGACACCTGCACTCAGCGCTTCTTCTTTTCATAGATACTTTGGAAAGAGAGGCCATTCTCACCCCACTCTTAGACACCTGCACTCAGCGCTTCTTTTCATAGATACTTTGGAAAGAGAGGCCATTCTCACCCCACTCTTAGACACCTGCACTCAGCGCTTCTTCTTTTCATAGATACTTTGGAAAGAGAGGCCATTCTCACCCCACTCTTAGACACCTGCACTCAGCGCTTCTTCTTTTCATAGATACTTTGGAAAGAGAGGCCATTCTCACCCCACTCTTAGACACCTGCACTCAGCGCTTCTTCTTTTCATAGATACTTTGGAAAGAGAGGCCATTCTCACCCCACTCTTAGACACCTGCACTCAGCGCTTCTTCTTTTCATAGATACTTTGGAAAGAGAGCCCATTCTCACCCCACTCTTAGACACCTGCACTCAGCGCTTCTTCTTTTCATAGATACTTTGGAAAGAGAGGCCATTCTCACCCCACTCTTAGACACCTGCACTCAGCGCCTCTTCTTTTCAAAGATACTTTGGAAAGAGAGGCCATTCTCACCCCACTCTTAGACACCTGCACTCAGCGCTTCTTCTTTTCATAGATACTTTGGAAAGAGATTCCATTCTCACCCCACTCTTAGACACCTGCACTCAGCGCTTCTTCTTTTCATAGATACTTTGGAAAGAGAGGCCATTCTCACCTCACTCTTAGACACCTGCACTCACCGCTTCTTCTTTTTATAGATACTTTGGAAAGAGAGGCCATTCTCACCCCACTCTTAGACACCTGCACTCAGTGCTTTTTCTTTTCATAGATACTTTGCTTTGGAAAGAGAGGCCATTCTCACCCCACTCTTAGACACCTGCACTCAGCGCTTCTTCTTTTCATAGATACTTTGGAAAGAGAGGCCATTCTCACCCCACTCTTAGACACCTGCACTCAGCGCTTCTTCTTTTCATAGATACTTTGGAAAGAGAGGCCATTCTCACCCCACTCTTAGACACCTGCACTCAGCGCTTCTTCTTTTCATAGATACTTTGGAAAGAGAGGCCATTCTCACCCCACTCTTAGACACCTGCACTCAGCGCTTCTTCTTTTCATAGATACTTTGGAAAGAGAGGCCATTCTCACCCCACTCTTAGACACCTGCACTCAGCGCTTCTTCTTTTCATAGATACTTTGGAAAGAGAGGCCATTCTCACCCCACTCTTAGACACCTGCACTCAGCGCTTCTTCTTTTCATAGATACTTTGGAAAGAGAGGCCATTCTCACCCCACTCTTAGACACCTGCACTCAGCGCTTCTTCTTTTCATAGATACTTTGGAAAGAGAGGCCATTCTCACCCCACTCTTAGACACCTGCACTCAGCGCTTCTTCTTTTCATAGATACTTTGGAAAGAGAGGCCATTCTCACCCCACTCTTAGACACCTGCACTCAGCGCTTCTTCTTTTCATAGATACTTTGGAAAGAGAGGCCATTCTCACCCCACTCTTAGACACCTGCACTCAGCGCTTCTTCTTTTCATAGATACTTTGGAAAGAGAGGCCATTCTCACCCCACTCTTAGACACCTGCACTCAGCGCTTCTTCTTTTCATAGATACTTTGGAAAGAGAGGCCATTCTCACCCCACTCTTAGACACCTGCACTCAGCGCTTCTTCTTTTCATAGATACTTTGGAAAGAGAGGCCATTCTCACCCCACTCTTAGACACCTGCACTCAGCGCTTCTTCTTTTCATAGATACTTTGGAAAGAGAGGCCATTCTCACCCCACTCTTAGACACCTGCACTCAGCGCTTCTTCTTTTCATAGATACTTTGGAAAGAGAGGCCATTCTCACCCCACTCTTAGACACCTGCACTCAGCGCTTCTTCTTTTCATAGATACTTTGGAAAGAGAGGCCATTCTCACCCCACTCTTAGACACCTGCACTCAGCGCTTCTTCTTTTCATAGATACTTTGGAAAGAGAGGCCATTCTCACCCCACTCTTAGACACCTGCACTCAGCGCTTCTTCTTTTCATAGATACTTTGGAAAGAGAGGCCATTCTCACCCCACTCTTAGACACCTGCACTCAGCGCTTCTTCTTTTCATAGATACTTTGGAAAGAGAGGCCATTCTCACCCCACTCTTAGACACCTGCACTCAGCGCTTCTTCTTTTCATAGATACTTTGGAAAGAGAGGCCATTCTCACCCCACTCTTAGACACCTGCACTCAGCGCTTCTTCTTTTCATAGATACTTTGGAAAGAGAGGCCATTCTCACCTCACTCTTAGACACCTGCACTCAGCGCTTCTTCTTTTCATAGATACTTTGGAAAGAGAGGCCATTCTCACCCCACTCTTAGACACCTGCACTCAGCGCTTCTTCTTTTCATAGATACTTTGGAAAGAGAGGCCATTCTCACCCCACTCTTAGACACCTGCACTCAGCGCTTCTTCTTTTCATAGATACTTTGGAAAGAGAGGCCATTCTCACCCCACTCTTAGACACCTGCACTCAGCGCTTCTTCTTTTCATAGATACTTTGAAAGAGAGGCCATTCTCACCCCACTCTTAGACACCTGCACTCAGCGCTTCTTCTTTTCATAGATACTTTGGAAAGAGAGGCCATTCTCACCCCACTCTTAGACACCTGCACTCAGCGCTTCTTCTTTTCATAGATACTTTGGAAAGAGAGGCCATTCTCACCCCACTCTTAGACACCTGCACTCAGCGCTTCTTCTTTTCATAGATACTTTGGAAAGAGAGGCCATTCTCACCCCACTCTTAGACACCTGCACTCAGCGCTTCTTCTTTTCATAGATACTTTGGAAAGAGAGGCCATTCTCACCCCACTCTTAGACACCTGCACTCAGCGCCTCTTCTTTTCATAGATACTTTGGAAAGAGAGGCCATTCTCACCCCACTCTTAGACACCTGCACTCAGCGCTTCTTCTTTTCATAGATACTTTGGAAAGAGAGGCCATTCTCACCCCACTCTTAGACACCTGCACTCAGCGCTTCTTCTTTTCATAGATACTTTGGAAAGAGAGGCCATTCTCACCCCACTCTTAGACACCTGCACTCAGCGCCTCTTCTTTTCATAGATACTTTGGAAAGAGAGGCCATTCTCACCCCACTCTTAGACACCTGCACTCAGCGCTTCTTCTTTTCATAGATACTTTGGAAAGAGAGGCCATTCTCACCCCACTCTTAGACACCTGCACTCAGCGCTTCTTTTCATAGATACTTTGGAAAGAGAGGCCATTCTCACCCCACTCTTAGACACCTGCACTCAGCGCTTCTTCTTTTCATAGATACTTTGGAAAGAGAGGCCATTCTCACCCCACTCTTAGACACCTGCACTCAGCGCTTCTTCTTTTCATAGATACTTTGGAAAGAGAGGCCATTCTCACCCCACTCTTAGACACCTGCACTCAGCGCTTCTTCTTTTCATAGATACTTTGGAAAGAGAGGCCATTCTCACCCCACTCTTAGACACCTGCACTCAGCGCTTCTTCTTTTCATAGATACTTTGGAAAGAGAGGCCATTCTCACCCCACTCTTAGACACCTGCACTCAGCGCTTCTTCTTTTCATAGATACTTTGGAAAGAGAGGCCATTCTCACCCCACTCTTAGACACCTGCACTCAGCGCTTCTTCTTTTCATAGATACTTTGGAAAGAGAGGCCATTCTCACCCCACTCTTAGACACCTGCACTCAGCGCTTCTTCTTTTAATAGATACTTTGGAAAGAGAGGCCATTCTCACCCCACTCTTAGACACCTGCACTCAGCGCTTCTTCTTTTCATAGATACTTTGGAAAGAGAGGCCATTCTCACCCCACTCTTAGACACCTGCACTCAGCGCTTCTTCTTTTCATAGATACTTTGGAAAGAGAGGCCATTCTCACCCCACTCTTAGACACCTGCACTCAGCGCTTCTTCTTTTCATAGATACTTTGGAAAGAGAGGCCATTCTCACCCCACTCTTAGACACCTGCACTCAGCGCTTCTTCTTTTCATAGATACTTTGGAAAGAGAGGCCATTCTCACCCCACTCTTAGACACCTGCACTCACCGCTTCTTCTTTTCATAGATACTTTGGAAAGAGAGGCCATTCTCACCCCACTCTTAGACACCTGCACTCAGCGCTTCTTCTTTTCATAGATACTTTGGAAAGAGAGGCCATTCTCACCCCACTCTTAGACACCTGAACTCAGCGCTTCTTCTTTTCATAGATACTTTGGAAAGAGAGGCCATTCTCACCCCACTCTTAGACACCTGCACTCAGCGCTTCTTCTTTTCATAGATACTTTGGAAAGAGAGGCCATTCTCACCCCACTCTTAGACACCTGAACTCAGCGCTTCTTCTTTTCATAGATACTTTGGAAAGAGAGGCCATTCTCACCCCACTCTTAGACACCTGCACTCAGCGCTTCTTCTTTTCATAGATACTTTGGAAAGAGAGGCCATTCTCACCCCACTCTTAGACACCTGCACTCAGCGCTTCTTCTTTTCATAGATACTTTGGAAAGAGAGGCCATTCTCACCCCACTCTTAGACACCTGCACTCAGCGCTTCTTCTTTTCATAGATACTTTGGAAAGAGAGGCCATTCTCACCCCACTCTTAGACACCTGAACTCAGCGCTTCTTCTTTTCATAGATACTTTGGAAAGAGAGGCCATTCTCACCCCACTCTTAGACACCTGCACTCAGCGCTTCTTCTTTTCATAGATACTTTGGAAAGAGAGGCCATTCTCACCCCACTCTTAGACACCTGCACTCAGCGCCTCTTCTTTTCATAGATACTTTGGAAAGAGAGGCCATTCTCACCCCACTCTTAGACACCTGCACTCAGCGCTTCTTCTTTTCATAGATACTTTGGAAAGAGTGGCCATTCTCACCCCACTCTTAGACACCTGCACTCAGCGCTTCTTTTCATAGATACTTTGGAAAGAGAGGCCATTCTCACCCCACTCTTAGACACCTGCACTCAGCGCTTCTTCTTTTCATAGATACTTTGGAAAGAGAGGCCATTCTCACCCCACTCTTAGACACCTGCACTCAGCGCTTCTTCTATTCATAGATACTTTGGAAAGAGAGGCCATTCTCACCCCACTCTTAGACACCTGCACTCACCGCTTCTTCTTTTCATAGATACTTTGGAAAGAGAGGCCATTCTCACCCCACTCTTAGACACCTGCACTCAGCGCTTCTTCTTTTCATAGATACTTTGGAAAGAGAGGCCATTCTCACCCCACTCTTAGACACCTGCACTCAGCGCTTCTTCTTTTCATAGATACTTTGGAAAGAGAGGCCATTCTCACCCCACTCTTAGACACCTGCACTCAGCGCTTCTTCTTTTCATAGATACTTTGGAAAGAGAGGCCATTCTCACCCCACTCTTAGACACCTGCACTCAGCGCTTCTTCTTTTAATAGATACTTTGGAAAGAGAGGCCATTCTCACCCCAATCTTAGACACCTGCACTCAGCGCTTCTTCTTTTCATAGATACTTTGGAAAGAGAGGCCATTCTCACCCCACTCTTAGACACCTGCACTCAGCGCTTCTTCTTTTCATAGATACTTTGGAAAGAGAGGCCATTCTCACCCCACTCTTAGACACCTGCACTCAGCGCTTCTTCTTTTCATAGATACTTTGGAAAGAGAGGCCATTCTCACCCCACTCTTAGACACCTGCACTCAGCGCTTCTTCTTTTCATAGATACTTTGGAAAGAGAGGCCATTCTCACCCCACTCTTAGACACCTGCACTCACCGCTTCTTCTTTTCATAGATACTTTGGAAAGAGAGGCCATTCTCACCCCACTCTTAGACACCTGCACTCAGCGCTTCTTCTTTTCATAGATACTTTGGAAAGAGAGGCCATTCTCACCCCACTCTTAGACACCTGAACTCAGCGCTTCTTCTTTTCATAGATACTTTGGAAAGAGAGGCCATTCTCACCCCACTCTTAGACACCTGCACTCAGCGCTTCTTCTTTTCATAGATACTTTGGAAAGAGAGGCCATTCTCACCCCACTCTTAGACACCTGAACTCAGCGCTTCTTCTTTTCATAGATACTTTGGAAAGAGAGGCCATTCTCACCCCACTCTTAGACACCTGCACTCAGCGCTTCTTCTTTTCATAGATACTTTGGAAAGAGAGGCCATTCTCACCCCACTCTTAGACACCTGCACTCAGCGCCTCTTCTTTTCAAAGATACTTTGGAAAGAGAGGCCATTCTCACCCCACTCTTAGACACCTGCACTCAGCGCTTCTTCTTTTCATAGATACTTTGGAAAGAGAGGCCATTCTCACCCCACTCTTAGACATCTGCACTCAGCGCTTCTTCTTTTCATAGATACTTTGGAAAGAGAGGCCATTCTCACCCCACTCTTAGACACCTGCACTCAGCGCCTCTTCTTTTCATAGATACTTTGGAAAGAGAGGCCATTCTCACCCCACTCTTAGACACCTGCACTCAGCGCTTCTTCTTTTCATAGATACTTTGGAAAGAGTGGCCATTCTCACCCCACTCTTAGACACCTGCACTCAGCGCTTCTTTTCATAGATACTTTGGAAAGAGAGGCCATTCTCACCCCACTCTTAGACACCTGCACTCAGCGCTTCTTCTTTTAATAGATACTTTGGAAAGAGAGGCCATTCTCACCCCACTCTTAGACACCTGCACTCAGCGCTTCTTCTTTTCATAGATACTTTGGAAAGAGAGGCCATTCTCACCCCACTCTTAGACACCTGCACTCAGCGCCTCTTCTTTTCAAAGATACTTTGGAAAGAGAGGCCATTCTCACCCCACTCTTAGACACCTGCACTCAGCGCTTCTTCTTTTCATAGATACTTTGGAAAGAGAGGCCATTCTCACCCCACTCTTAAACACCTGCACTCAGCGCTTCTTCTTTTCATAGATACTTTGGAAAGAGAGGCCATTCTCACCCCACTCTTAGACACCTGCACTCAGCGCTTCTTCTTTTCATAGATACTTTGGAAAGAGAGGCCATTCTCACCCCACTCTTAGACACCTGCACTCAGCGCTTCTTCTTTTCATAGATACTTTGGAAAGAGAGGCCATTCTCACCCCACTCTTAAACACCTGCACTCAGCGCTTCTTCTTTTCATAGATACTTTGGAAAGAGAGGCCATTCTCACCCCACTCTTAGACACCTGCACTCAGCGCTTCTTCTTTTCATAGATACTTTGGAAAGAGAGGCCATTCTCACCCCACTCTTAGACACCTGCACTCAGCGCTTCTTCTTTTCATAGATACTTTGGAAAGAGAGGCCATTCTCACCCCACTCTTAGACACCTGAACTCAGCGCCTCTTCTTTTCAAAGATACTTTGTAAAGAGAGGCCATTCTCACCCCACTCTTAGACACCTGCACTCAGCGCTTCTTCTTTTCATAGATACTTTGGAAAGAGAGGCCATTCTCACCCCACTCTTAGACACCTGCACTCAGCGCTTCTTCTTTTCATAGATACTTTGGAAAGAGAGGCCATTCTCACCCCACTCTTAAACACCTGCACTCAGCGCTTCTTCTTTTCATAGATACTTTGGAAAGAGAGGCCATTCTCACCCCACTCTTAGACACCTGCACTCAGCGCTTCTTCTTTTCATAGATACTTTGGAAAGAGAGGCCATTCTCACCCCACTCTTAGACACCTGCACTCAGCGCTTCTTCTTTTCATAGATACTTTGGAAAGAGAGGCCATTCTCACCCCACTCTTAGACACCTGAACTCAGCGCTTCTTCTTTTCATAGATACTTTGGAAAGAGAGGCCATTCTCACCCCACTCTTAGACACCTGCACTCAGCGCTTCTTCTTTTCATAGATACTTTGGAAAGAGAGGCCATTCTCACCCCACTCTTAGACACCTGCACTCAGCGCCTCTTCTTTTCAAAGATACTTTGGAAAGAGAGGCCATTCTCACCCCACTCTTAGACACCTGCACTCAGCGCTTCTTCTTTTCATAGATACTTTGGAAAGAGAGGCCATTCTCACCCCACTCTTAGACACCTGCACTCAGCGCTTCTTCTTTTCATAGATACTTTGGAAAGAGAGGCCATTCTCACCCCACTCTTAGACACCTGCACTCAGCGCTTCTTCTTTTCATAGATACTTTGGAAAGAGAGGCCATTCTCACCCCACTCTTAGACACCTGCACTCAGCGCTTCTTCTTTTCATAGATACTTTGGAAAGAGAGGCCATTCTCACCCCACTCTTAAACACCTGCACTCAGCGCTTCTTCTTTTCATAGATACTTTGGAAAGAGAGGCCATTCTCACCCCACTCTTAGACACCTGCACTCAGCGCTTCTTCTTTTCATAGATACTTTGGAAAGAGAGGCCATTCTCACCCCACTCTTAGACACCTGCACTCAGCGCCTCTTCTTTTCAAAGATACTTTGGAAAGAGAGGCCATTCTCACCCCACTCTTAGACACCTGCACTCAGCGCTTCTTCTTTTCATAGATACTTTGGAAAGAGAGGCCATTCTCACCCCACTCTTAGACACCTGCACTCAGCGCTTCTTCTTTTCATAGATACTTTGGAAAGAGAGGCCATTCTCACCCCACTCTTAAACACCTGCACTCAGCGCTTCTTCTTTTCATAGATACTTTGGAAAGAGAGGCCATTCTCACCCCACTCTTAGACACCTGCACTCAGCGCTTCTTCTTTTCATAGATACTTTGGAAAGAGAGGCCATTCTCACCCCACTCTTAGACACCTGCACTCAGCGCCTCTTCTTTTCATAGATACTTTGGAAAGAGAGGCCATTCTCACCCCACTCTTAGACACCTGCACTCAGCGCTTCTTCTTTTCATAGATACTTTGGAAAGAGAGGCCATTCTCACCCCACTCTTAGACACCTGCACTCAGCGCTTCTTCTTTTCATAGATACTTTGGAAAGAGAGGCCATTCTCACCCCACTCTTAGACACCTGCACTCAGCGCTTCTTCTTTTCATAGATACTTTGGAAAGAGAGGCCATTCTCACCCCACTCTTAGACACCTGCACTCAGCGCTTCTTCTTTTCATAGATACTTTGGAAAGAGAGGCCATTCTCACCCCACTCTTAAACACCTGCACTCAGCGCTTCTTCTTTTCATAGATACTTTGGAAAGAGAGGCCATTCTCACCCCACTCTTAGACACCTGCACTCAGCGCTTCTTCTTTTCATAGATACTTTGGAAAGAGAGGCCATTCTCACCCCACTCTTAAACACCTGCACTCAGCGCTTCTTCTTTTCATAGATACTTTGGAAAGAGAGGCCATTCTCACCCCACTCTTAGACACCTGCACTCAGCGCTTCTTCTTTTCATAGATACTTTGGAAAGAGAGGCCATTCTCACCCCACTCTTAGACACCTGCACTCAGCGCTTCTTCTTTTCATAGATACTTTGGAAAGAGAGGCCATTCTCACCCCACTCTTAAACACCTGCACTCAGCGCTTCTTCTTTTCATAGATACTTTGGAAAGAGAGGCCATTCTCACCCCACTCTTAGACACCTGCACTCAGCGCTTCTTCTTTTCATAGATACTTTGGAAAGAGAGGCCATTCTCACCCCACTCTTAGACACCTGCACTGAGCGCCTCTTCTTTTCATAGATACTTTGGAAAGAGAGGCCATTCTCACCCCACTCTTAGACACCTGCACTCAGCGCTTCTTCTTTTCATAGATACTTTGGAAAGAGAGGCCATTCTCACCCCACTCTTAGACACCTGCACTCAGCACTTCTTCTTTTCATAGATACTTTGGAAAGAGAGGCCATTCTCACCCCACTCTTAGACAGCTGTACTTAGCGCTTCTTCTTTTCATAGATACTTTGAAAAGAGAGGCCATTCTCACCCCACTCTTAGACACCTGCACTCAGCGCTTCTTCTTTTCATAGATACTTTGGAAAGAGAGGCCATTCTCACCCCACTCTTAGACACCTGCACTCAGCGCTTCTTCTTTTCATAGATACTTTGGAAAGAGAGGCCATTCTCACCCCACTCTTAGACACCTGAACTCAGCGCTTCTTCTTTTCATAGATACTTTGTAAAGAGAGGCCATTCTCACCCCACTCTTAGACACCTGCACTCAGCGCTTCTTCTTTTCATAGATACTTTGGAAAGAGAGGCCATTCTCACCCCACTCTTAGACACCTGCACTCAGCGCCTCTTCTTTTCAAAGATACTTTGGAAAGAGAGGCCATTCTCACCCCACTCTTAGACACCTGCACTCACCGCTTCTTCTTTTCATAGATACTTTGGAAAGAGAGGCCATTCTCACCCCACTCTTAGACACCTGCACTCAGCGCTTCTTCTTTTCATAGATACTTTGGAAAGAGAGGCCATTCTCACCCCACTCTTAGACACCTGCACTCAGCGCCTCTTCTTTTCATAGATACTTTGGAAAGAGAGGCCATTCTCACCCCACTCTTAGACACCTGCACTCAGCGCTTCTTCTTTTCATAGATACTTTGGAAAGAGAGGCCATTCTCACCCCACTCTTAGACACCTGCACTCAGCGCTTCTTCTTTTCATAGATACTTTGGAAAGAGAGGCCATTCTCACCCCACTCTTAGACACCTGCACTCACCGCTTCTTCTTTTCATAGATACTTTGGAAAGAGAGGCCATTCTCACCCCACTCTTAGACACCTGCACTCAGCGCTTCTTCTTTTCATAGATACTTTGGAAAGAGAGGCCATTCTCACCCCACTCTTAGACACCTGAACTCAGCGCTTCTTCTTTTCATAGATACTTTGGAAAGAGAGGCCATTCTCACCCCACTCTTAGACACCTGCACTCAGCGCTTCTTCTTTTCATAGATACTTTGGAAAGAGAGGCCATTCTCACCCCACTCTTAGACACCTGCAGTCAGCGCTTCTTCTTTTAATAGATACTTTGGAAAGAGAGGCCATTCTCACCCCACTCTTAGACACCTGCACTCAGCGCTTCTTCTTTTCATAGATACTTTGGAAAGAGAGGCCATTCTCACCCCACTCTTAGACACCTGCACTCAGCGCCTCTTCTTTTCAAAGATACTTTGGAAAGAGAGGCCATTCTCACCCCACTCTTAGACACCTGCACTCAGCGCTTCTTCTTTTCATAGATACTTTGGAAAGAGAGGCCATTCTCACCCCACTCTTAGACACCTGCACTCAGCGCTTCTTCTTTTCATAGATACTTTGGAAAGAGAGGCCATTCTCACCCCACTCTTAAACACCTGCACTCAGCGCTTCTTCTTTTCATAGATACTTTGGAAAGAGAGGCCATTCTCACCCCACTCTTAGACACCTGCACTCAGCGCTTCTTCTTTTCATAGATACTTTGGAAAGAGAGGCCATTCTCACCCCACTCTTAGACACCTGCACTCAGCGCCTCTTCTTTTCATAGATACTTTGGAAAGAGAGGCCATTCTCACCCCACTCTTAGACACCTGCACTCAGCGCTTCTTCTTTTCATAGATACTTTGGAAAGAGAGGCCATTCTCACTCCACTCTTAGACACCTGCACTCAGCGCTTCTTCTTTTCATAGATACTTTGGAAAGAGGCCATTCTCACCCCACTCTTAGACACCTGCACTCAGCGCTTCTTCTTTTCATAGATACTTTGGAAAGAGAGGCCATTCTCACCCCACTCTTAGACACCTGCGCTCAGCGCTTCTTCTGTTCATAGATACTGTTACGACAGAAGGAATCTGGCAACCGAAAGCAAAAAGTTTCAGCCAACGAATAAGAACGTTGGGAGAATTTGGAGAAGAAGAGTGGAGCGTTAACGGTCGTTGTGTTGTAACGGTCGAAGAGTTCGAAAATGGACGGTGAGCTGTTCTGAGACAGTGCGCATAAGTATCAAGAAGTAACTTGATGTGTTGTGTATACGCGGAAGGATAAAAGTGGGATCTTTTATCGTTAAGTATCAAGAAGTAACTTGATGTGTTGTGTATACACGGAAGTATAAAAGTGGGAACTTTTATGGCTAACTTCGAATGTCTACACGGACTGTCCTTTTGTTCGGCTAGTGTGTGAACAGTTATTAGCACAGGACGAGAATTGGTTTACGAGTGAAGATCTTCGGGTGACCTGGTAAATCAAGTAAAAGGTAGTATTTAGTAAAATACACAGAGCTGATATTGTGTGCTCTACGCAGGAAGATTGATGACTTGTGCATGTTAATAGTTGATTTGTTAATAAGATACTTCATCCATATTTCCTTTGTAACAATTTACCTTGTATTGAATTTGGTTTTGAAATATAGCTTTTAATACTCACGCTCAGTGGCTATCCATATTTTTGTAATCCGCAACAATACTTTGGCCTAAACACTGTTGGTTAAAATGTTCAAAGATTCCTAACCAAACGGGAAATATTTCCAATATTTACTAAGGCGAAGCACTGACTGTAAATAGCAGTTAAGGTGTTCATTGGACTAACATCTGCGCACTACTTCGACGAAATTATTTATGGGAAGGAACAGGCTTAGCAAACTAATATCCAAATCCTCTTTCTCATCAGATGCAAATGCATGTGCAGCTAAAAATATTAAGATTGCTATTTTGTTTTCAAATAATTATAATTATTTTAAAGTTTGCAATAACCTATTATACGAAAAGCGCGGTAAACTAATTTACGATTACGAGTCAGTAAATAAATTGAATTAATAATAGTTTTTGCGGTAGAGTTTTTACGGACCTATGTTCTGTCAGACTCAAAATATCACAGACGACTTCGGACTCAGTGATAATCTAAATTTCTAATTTCTCTTCTCATTGTGACAAAAATTTTGAGGAAAAAAAGTGAAAGAGAAATTTTCTTTTAATTGTAATTTCAACCAGGAAAAAGTGAAAGAGAAATTTTCTTTTAATTGTAATTTCAACCAGTCTTCAGTTATTAAAAATAAGAACCGTTCAGTCTTTGATCATGTTTTAAATATTTTCTCTTATTCGTTAATGAATTGCTCTTAGCGTTTAGAATGATATCACTGAGGAATCCCGGCTACTGATCTACTTGTACTGGATACTGGCTACTGATCTTCGAGCCCCGGGTAAGGCATGGATGTTCGTGTTGTCTTTCCGCTGAGGTCTCTGCCATCTTCACAGACCCTTTACTATCACGTATAAACTGACAAGCTCCTGTCAGACCTCTGTAGCAAGCAGCTGCTTGAGGGGGTACTTTATCTTTTTATTTTTATATTTGTCTGTTATTATTATTGTTTTAGTTAAGTTGGTTAATTAATTTCGTTATTAGTAGCCAATAGGGAGCGAAGTTTTCGCCGTTTCGTAATGACACGGAAAGGTATACATTGGAGTTGTTATGAAGATATAAGCCTTCTACTCAAAATGTTTTTAATTTATAATATTATTCTAGTCGTAATCGGGACTAGATAATATTTTATATTTATTTCGGTTGTTTAATGTACTGTAATCAGTTTTCTTTTTAATAATAATGAATTACCTCAAATTATTACTATTTAATTAATTTATTTTAAAGGACCCTAATACACAGTAATTTTTATAATGATTATTTTGAATTATATAATTATTATAGCGCTTTTTTCTATTGCCTTTCAATATAACGACTATATTTTGTTCACCTGCCTGATTTCGTTTTATTCATACTTCACTGTAATTATCCAAATGGTCGAGGCTTGTGCTCACCCGGACTCTGTAGTTTCGGTCTCGAAACGGCTCCAGCACGATTATTTGAGCCCGAATTCATCTCTATTTTGCAGAGTTTTATACCAACTTAAGTACAGTCGCTCAAAAAATATCCGAACACTATGGTTGATTACAGAATTCAGAAAAAATATCTGGCAACGATTTTTTTAGAAATCACTTCGTGCACTGTACACATAGGTTGCCAGATCACTAATTTCTAAAAAAATCGTTGCCAGATATATTTTCTGAATTCTGTAACCAACCATAGTGTTCGGATATTTTTTGAGCGACTGTACTCATTACTATATACCCTCATTAGCACATATCTGAATACATACAGTACTGTGCGAATTAATTGAAACAAGCGAAGCCTGGAGAACCTCTTCGATCCGGCCACATCCAGCAATCCCCCAAACACCCACCCAAGGTTATGTTTTGGGGATGTTTCACAACTTCCGGGTCACAGACGCTTCACCCCATTGAAGGAATGATGGACAGCAAAAAGTACATAGGAGTTCTGGAGGTGAAAATGGTCCCAACACTGCAGAAGCTGTTTCCTAATGGCGATGGGATATTTCAATAGGATCTGGTTCCGTGTCACAATTCTAAGCTTGCTAAGAGCTTCTTTACCCAGCAACATTTGAAGGTATTGGAGTGGCCAGGAAATTCACCTGATCTAAACCCCATTGAAAATTTGTGGACCATTATTAAAGCGCGCATATCTAAGATGGATTTGCACGACGAAAACCAAAATGATAGAAAGTGTCATGAAAGTGTGGTACCACGACCCTGAAGTGAAGGAGATGTGTGGGAAGCTAGTGGCATCAGTGGTTGAGAGGGTGAAAGAAGTAATTAAAGCTAAGGAGGGTCATATTCACTATTAACTACACTATTAGACAAATAAATATTTCAGTTGTATCTTTGTTACTGCATTTTCCTGTTGTCCCAACTAATTTGCACAGTACTGTAGTACTATAAGTTTCATATGAAGTTGGCAATACTGTCACTGATTTCCCTCTCCCCACAAACAGACCCACTCACCTCCTCCTTTCAGTCTCCACAGCAGTTAAACAGCGAAGTGTTAAACATTCGATTTAGCAGTTAAACATTCGATTTTCACTAACAGAAGGAATCAAACCAAGTGAAATTCACTCTAGAACGTATGCATAAGTGCGCAATATGGGAACAGCTGTTTATCATCAAAAAAATGGGTATTAGTGTTGTGAAATGTTCAGAAAAAGGTCGCACAAGTGTAGTGGATGATCATCGACCTGGTAGAACAGCTGATACAGTCCTGATAATGTGCTAATGAACTTATTCTGAAGAACCGACGCATCAAATTAGACATAATTAATTCTGAATTGAACATTAGCAATGAGAAAGACTCACGCCATGGTGCATGACTAACTATTCTACCGTAAAGTACTCTGCATAATTGGCTAAGTTTAATCATTTTTCTCACTTGGAATTAAAAAGCTTCTCAGTCGCTGGAATAGCTGTGTCCAAGTAAAATGTGATTACATTGAAAACTATTTTATGTTCATGTTTATGGAACAAACTGTTTTCAAGCTTCACTTAAATTCACCTGATTCATTGACTCCGCCCCGTATTTCCATCACGAATTGCAATATTTAACGACATTAGTCAGCATTTTCACATATAAATTTCAATACAATTATTACGCAGTGGCGAAGCATGACTTTTTGAATAGGGGAAGCAATTACCAAAAGCAGTGCTACAACTAAATAGGAACGCTGTTCCGGTAATCGATGTTTCCGAATCATTGAGCGAGAACGCCGTTTCGTAACTTGATAGTTCCGAATCTTTTAGAGAAAATAGTTCTATACTGTTTAAATCAAATCTGATTGATAATTAGTATTATGGATTTCTCCTTTTCTAGGAATAAAATATGAGAATACTGTAGCCGGCCTTGCAACAATTAGAATCGGAGGGAGGGAGTGAAAATGGCGCATGCGCATGAAGAAAGTTAAACATATGTTTTAATCAAATTTCAATTTATTTGCTGGGAAGTTAGAACGTAATACAAATTAATCTTACAAAAAAATTGACAAAATCACCTTCAGAAAAGCTTTATAACAAACTCCAAATCTGAATCATGTTTTCTGAGGTTCAACATCTTGATTTCGCTCTTTGCTTTTGGTGTCGACACTGTAGAATTGTAATCCAGTCGAAAATAGGATAAAGGGAAAATATCGCCAACTGTTCATTAAAAATCTGTTATTAACAAACCTCAACAAAAAGATAATAATTGAATTTCTTTTTTATACACACTAAAAGAAGTGAGGATAGGGGGCATATCTGCATATCCTCAGGAAAACAAACCTTGGTATTATATACAGGTACTGGACAGAAAAATGGAAATCATATAGATCAGAGCTCAATAACTTCTTCAAAATAATTTTTAATGCAAAATATTTCTAAAGATAAATTAAAGATCGCAATCAAAAATATCTAAAAATCGATTTTAAACAATATTAGTTCAGTATTCAAAGAGTTATTATGAGCACTCGAATATTTAACAGGCTCCAAAAAAATTTAATTAAAACAGGTTAAGAGATCAGAGATCACGGTTGACTCTAGTAGAGTACAGAGAGTGTAATGCATCCTTTACTCTACTAGAGTTAATTTCCAGGTCATTTTTGTAGCCTGTTAAATATTCCAGCGTTCACATAACTTTTGGAATACTGAACAAATATTATTTTATTTAAAATATTGTTTAAAATCGATTTTTAGATATATTTCATTGAGATCTCTATTTATCTTTAGACATATATTTCATTAAAAATCCTATTGAAATTGAGATTATTGGGTTACTTCCCAGAATGTGATTTTCTGCTCATATAACATGAAACTATTTCCATTTTTCTGTCCAGTACATGTAGATGTATAACTACAAATTACCTCCTAGTAACGAAGGAGGTGAGGGGAATGAAGGTGCAATCTCCCCCTCATTCAAGAAATTTATTATTTAAGAAATCATTTATTTTTTGGTGTCCCGGTGGCCGAGAGCTTGCTTGTCTATCGATCTTAGGAATCTGGGTTCAAGCCCTGGATAAAAGGCATAGATATTATGCTGACAGGCACGAGCAAGATTTATCATTATTACTACATAAATGACCGGAAGGTACACTGATAGTAGTACATTGATACCAGGTACGGCAAAGTATATTAAAATTTAAAGCAGTTGAAAAATGGTGATAAGTCAAATCTCTTCAGTCTAAAAGAAAAATATCAATGGTACTTACAGGTTTTTCCAGCAAACGTCACATCAATCGTAAGAGGATTGACTTCTTGTTCTTCTGTTGATAAGGTTGTGCGGTGACAAGGTGATGCGATGTCCATACAGGTGAGGCATATTCTAGTAAAGGTCTGATGAAAATCACAAAAGCACGAATTAGGGAATCAATGTCACATTTGCCATAACATTTGAGAATTAAAAAAACTGTGCGATTAGCTTTTCTAATAATGTTGTTAGAGTGGTCACCAAAAGTTAGCTGTGGTGAAAATAACACTCCCAAATATTTCTGCTTCTGTACATTTCTAACCGGAATACTGGCAAAGTTTTAATTATAAGGCAAATTTAGGTACAGACGACTTGCTTTGTGTTTTGAAATTGGTAACTCGTACTTTCAGCTCCACTGGTAAATAGCGTCACAATCAGTTTGTGATGATGTACATTATTCTTGATTAATGGATATATAGAAGAAACTGATGTCATCTGCATAAGCTGTACATTGGATAGGGCGAAGAATACTAAAAATTTCAGAAGGGAAAAGAATGAAAAAAATGCTCCTAGTACTGACCTTGTATGACTCCACTTTCAGTGGTTTTGATGGAGCACCGAAATTTCCAACTGGAACTTGGTGTGTTCGATGAGTAATAAGGCTGGCGAGAAGTCTGCCCATAAAACTCGGTATGCTATGGCTGAGAAATTTTTCAATTAAATAGGATCGTTTTAAATTATCGAAGGCCTTTTCAAAATCCAGAAAAATGATATCAACAGCGATATTATTGTCCAAAAATATGTTCAAGAATGCAAATTATGGAGTAATTGAATAGTAGTAGAACGGTTAGCTAAAATGCCAAACTGTTCTTTAGGTATAAGGTTTTGCGATTATAAAAAGGGTAAGAACTTGAATAATATACATCTTTCCATAGGCTTAGGTATTATATTGGTGAGTGAAATGGAAATTGTTAGTTGCGTGGATCCGACGCTTCACCATTTCGATTAAAATAGACAGAACTATTGCATGACGCCAATCCTGTAGGATATTGTCACTGTTTAAACAAATATGGAAGAGGACTAATAATTTATCGCTGATGGAATTAATGAGGTTCTTGAAAAAGATTGGTGGCAATCCATCAGATCCTGGGGCAGAAGTAGTAGGAGTTTGATCAATGGCCTTTCTAATAATTATTTTGCACATCAAACAGCCATCAAAGTGTAAATCAAAAGTAGATTCTTCGACGGATATATTCCTCGCTGTGCAGTCAGGGGCATAAACTAAATCAAAAATGTCAGCTAAAAGATATGCTTCCTCAGAGTCCATAATAGCCATGGTACCATCAAATTGCAATAATGGCTGAATGCTACACGACCGTTTCATGTGTCTTCGAATGTCGCTGAAGAAAGGATTTCTGTTGTTAGCATTACATAAATATTTCCCTTTTGTCGGGGGCGGGGGTGGCTCAGTCGGTAGCGCGCCTGGCTCGTAATCTGTAGTTCCCAGGTTCGAGTCCCAGCTGGGTCAGCGTTGAGATTTATCTCCGCAAAATTCCCCGCCCTGCCCACGGTCAGTAGGAGACACCGATGGGCTTGGAAAGGCCGCCGTCCGTCGGATGGGACGTTAAGCCATGGCCCGTGTGCGGGAGAGCCATACCCTGTGCACGTTAAAGAACACGCTGGATGGCCTTGATGGGAGGCTACCATCTGTCTCCCAACAGCTGTTCCAGTGGGTCCCCTCCCCCAACCTTCTCTGAGCCTTCGGGGTCCATGTGACCTGGCCATTTAGCCCATGGTGTGCAAAAAAGTGCCGCTCAGAGGTAAAACAACCCAATCCCTTTTGTCGACTCTTTGTCTTCCATAGCTTCGGTATATTTCGTTGAACGAGGAAAGCAGCTGTTTGAGGAGGAATTTATTTGTTCATTAACTGGCATTAATAAAATTGTTAACAAAATTTTTTAAAACTTCATACTTACAAATATTTTGGCAAATCTTAGCTACGCCATTGCTTGTACACGAAAGAATTAGATATAATTCATAAATTTAATTCTTGTTATTTTTTTCGTTTAATTGATATTGTATGTGCGTTTGAATAAAGTCATTATCATTATTAAACTAGAAGGACGCCTATCGCCTCTGGCGGATATGAGAATCTCGTTTTCAAACAGAAAGAAGTTTTTCCTTTACCTACTGTTTCATTCCTTAAAAGTTTTAATTTGAGCTAGCGGTTGATGGGGGAAAATTCAAATAGTATTTCATTAGTAATTATACAGCATAAAAATATTCGTCTTTTAATTCTTAAATTTAAAAAGTTGCATTTCCAACATCTCTCTCAGAAAAGTGGGTAGATTATTGCTGACAGTAAAATATCTCTTAAAAACTACCACTAGTTTTTCAAATATATACATATTATTTATAAAGCTCATTAACAGCTCTGCTGTAGTGATTTGTAAAAATATATGCTTATATATATATTAAAATTACTACTAGAAAAATGCGAATTATAATATTTTATTAATACCAATCAAATTTATCGTAATATTTTCGTTGTTTCCAATCGAAACTTCATGATGTTCACATTCCATCACCAAAATTCCATACTTCTATCATTAATACATTGTTCCAATATTCGTTTGAAAATTTCGAATTTTCAATCTTTTTCACTGTTAGAGGGCGCAAATATAGTGTTCCAAAGATTCCGAAAGTGCGAATCATAATATTTTATCATTTCTTATCTAACCCAAAAAATATTTTTTCATTTATCTCTAAATACAAAGAATTATCTTCTAAAACAAAAATTGTGTTTTCCCACCCTCCTGGGTCTAAAGCGCCAACTCATTGTTGACAGTGGAAATTCCGTGACCTCACATTCCATGACCAAAGTTTCAAATTTCTGGCATAAATACATAATATAAATATATAAATACAAATGTAAAAAATTAATATATACATATAAAAACATCTTTATAAATAAACCTTGTTTGCAACGGAAAATGGGTAATTCTATTCCCCATATTATGTATATATGAAATTTTGGAATTTTCAAAATTTTTCACCGCTAGAGGGCTTAATTATAGCTTTAGAGAGATTCGGAAAGTGAATATCGCAATATTTCATCAATACCTGTTAAACACAAAAATATTTTTTAATATTTTTTTTTTCAATTTTTTTTTTTTCAATTCAATTCAATTTTTATTCAACATAGATATGTATCAATACAAAAATTTATGAAATATACCCCAGCTAAAGTAACTGAATACTTGAGCGCTGGTGTATAATTATGACAAAAATATAAATACAAAAAGTTAACAAGGCAACAATTGATAATTGAAACAATCAATGATTAGAAGTCAAAAAATTGGTTTTACATACAGTTATCATTCATTGTTTAGTATCCATTCAGAAAGAGATTTATTAAATAAATATTTAGAAGTAATTTTCTTCATTGTATCTGGAATACTGTTGTATAATTTAGGCCCAAATAGTTTATATTACGGTTAGTAGCTTGCTTTGATATGCGTGGTATTTGCAATTTAAATGATGAGTCTCTAAGTGGTATATATGTCTGTCGAACCTGAAATAGATGTAAATTGAAATGGACATATTCAATAATTTTTAAAATGTAAATTTGAGACAGAGTCAGTAACCCCAACTTCTTAAATATAGGACGAGATTCAGAGAAGCGACCTTTATGGTCAATGATTCTAACTATAAATTTCTATATCTTTCCTAATTTCCAACTTAATAATATTAATAAGCTCCTCTTTTAAATTATGATCAGAAGAATCCATAAAGCAACTTGGCTTACCATTGTTCACAGAATGGTTATATTCATCTCTCATAGATGGCTGCACATGTTCTACTTCACTTGTAGAAAGGGAACCGCCCATCGTTGAGGTAACTCTTTTCTTCTTACAATTATTACATACCCATTTGCTTCTTCTGTCTACTGACATATTTCTATAAACCTCGAGTCTTATCCCTACACATCCAATATGAAAAGTAGCTTTACATGAACCATAACACTGTAAATATTCCTTTTTTAAATCTCCGTCCTTACTACACACCTTACAAGTAAATTCCATGTTGTCAGATTTATTTAATTTATTTGTTGTACAACTTTTAGTTTCCATGTCAACTGTTGTTACATCACGCGATGACACGTTCTTATGTTGCTGTAGTTTCTGTTGTTTATTTGAATTAGGCTTAGAAGAGTTACTGGGAAGATTGATACATTTCGAACAGAGCCAATTTCTTTTCTTTTCTAAAGACATCTTCTTAAAATTACTTTGCTTTATTCCAACACAATAAAAATGGACATAGCCACTACATGCGCCTTTACAATGAAGAAATTCACTAACATCACCAAAATCCAATTTGCAAACTACACATATGAGAGCCATGTTAACTCATCATAAATGATTAAATATGAGTAATTTCGTTTGCGGTTGCACAATTAAACAAAAATTTACAAGTTCTTTAAAAGTTCAATACTACTAGAAGCAGGTTATGCAAATAAAATATGCAAAAACAAATCTTAAAGAAGAAAATAATTTAAAAATAAAGGCGCACAGACAAATTATACAACTCACCATAACAAATATGTTGCCAGATCTATATATCTCTATAAACAAAAAAGTTCGATGTCTACAGACAGACAGAAGACAAAACAAAACTATTATCTTATTTTCAAAGAAAACTACATGAACGTCAGTTTTTCCAACCTCTCGGTGTTCCTTTTCACGCCGAGAGCTAGGTGTGGGTTAATGGAAATTAATCACAGTTGGGACTCCAGTCTGGTAACGTCAGAATACTAGTCTGGCGCGCTACAAATTGAGTCACCCGCAATCATGTATGCCGAAACGCAAACGTTATTCTGATGACTTTTGAGAAATATCAAAGGAGACGTTGACGGAGAAGTAGAGATCAATTGGGACTAAGAGCTTGCAACCGCCCAAGCCCGCTTTAGTAAAAATATTTGACACATCATAAAACATGTATACAGAAATACACGTTGCTAATCATTTATTTTATTCTTTTTATATTAATTAAAATCGTTTTACGATAAAAACTGATGCTATTTAGAACGAAAATATTAGAAATACTAACAGAAACCGAAATTTCGAGTATAGCATCACTATAAACGCAAAGAGTCATTAATTTATTCAAAATAAGAGAATACCTAAAAAATAAAGGTACGTGGTGCTTATTTCCATTTACAAAAAAAAAACAGATAAAAGTTTAAAATTATATTCAAAAATATTTTATATTTCTGCCATTCTAATTTTGAAATTTAAATTATTTTGAGCCCAAGTTCGAAGTCGTCTGTGCAATTTTAAGCCCGAGCCCTGCCGCTCCTTGACCAGCTCGGACTCAGCCTGACAAAGCTCCAGCCTCAACGATAGCTAGCGAGAAGGCCACAAGTGGTTGCATTGTATTACTTTTAGTTGGAAGTTCCAATATTTAGTAGAAATGACGGAGAATTAATTTGATTCTCCTTATGTTTAGCCTAAATTCAATCTTCCATATTTAATACGTTGAACTCCGGTGCAAAAGATATGTCATTAACGTTGAATAAACTTGTATCATCAGTAAATAAATAAATGAATAATAAATACCCACCCCCTCAAGCCCCCTCAGCAGAAAAACAACACGAACATCCATGCCTTACCCGGGACTCGAACCCAGGTCCCGTAGATCAGTAGCCAAGCGCGCTAACCACTCGGCCACGGGACGGCTATCATCAGTAAACAAAAAAAAAGAGTTATGGCTAGAAAACAAAATAGTCCGAAGACAAAATAATTATGACTTGAATGTAGAATAGTAAAAACAAAGGAATTATAGCTTGAATGCAAAAGATGAAATTAATAATAAAATTCCATGCATTTAATGTTTTACGATTTTCAGCCATTTGTTTTTCATAGTTCGTTTTTAAAGACACTCTTTTTATTCTTGTATTTTTGTTAGAATTTTCAAAGGCTAAAACATACATATATTTCTTACGGCGCAACATCTACTTTAGTAGCCCCAATATAGACTAATGTTTCAATATTCTCTATATTCGAGAAAGCAAGTGAACGACAGGTTAATTTACATTGAAATGGTTAATGCGTTTTGTTTATTAATCCATTATTTAACTGGATCATAGTAGTTGGATGCCCCTTGAAAATCCAATGAGAAATGTTAACAAAATTTTGTAATTTCACTTTAAGCAATCACTTTTTAAATGTGGCAAATTTTTTCCTACGAATTATTTCAGACTTTCCTGCCACTTCGATATTCGGTCCTTTATTTCTCTATTTTTAGTTAATATTTACTTGATAGTTTAAACTAGTTTCAAGTTCTACCTAGATTCTATTAGAGATAACGAATTGAATTTTTAAGACAATACGATATAGCTGATGGTGAGAGATGCGTTCCTGGAAACCATCTTTTTAAGTAAACCTTGTTTGCAAAGGAAAGTGGGTAATTCTATTCTCCACATTATGTATATAGGTTTCAAAAAATTGTTAATTAAATCACTATCGTGACGTATTAATATTCGCTCAATAGTAATTTGTGCATATTAAAAAAATTAAAAAATTTAGAAAATACCTATCTTTCTATATGTGCTCTAAAAAGTAAAAAATATATATAATACAGATGGTACATTCATTCACTGAATTCGTATTCACTTCAAAGGATGATAGGGCGCCCGCAATCTTGTTGAGTAGATAAATCGGCGCCTTATCATCCTTTGAATTGAATACGAATTCAATGACCGATTGCACCATCTATAAACTTTATGTTTATTTTTCTACTCTTTAGGGCGCGTTATAGGAAGATGGCTATTTTTTAAGCTTTTTAATTTATTTATGTTTTTCTATTGTCATTTAAAACATCTACCTTCAAAAACATTAATTTTTATATGACTCCTATACATCGATCACATTTTCCCTTCCCCATTTTTTGCAGTCGTGTTAAGGTAGTCCTGACATTGGAAACGTCACAAGCTTCAATTAGGTAGACAGACAGATAGATTCACTACTCTCAATATCAGTATAACTCAATACAAAACTCTGAAGTAAGGAACATAATTTTGTATTAAATTTTTTTTGTTCAAGAGCTCACGCCAACTCATTAACATAAATTATAAAATGTATATGAAAGCTAAATATTAAATTTATATAATAAACAAAGTGAACAATTTGAAAGCAGTAAATAAATGAATGCGCCACTTGAGTCAAACATCCTATGTGCCGAAGTTGAAGAATATATATTTGTAAAATTAACTGCAACAGTGTTATAAATACTTCAACTACAGTTTTTATTTCATAAATATTTTTCTACGTCATCAGAATCCACTAACTAATCCCATATTAAACTTTCGAAAGGGTAAATGTTTCTTTTCATTTGTAGTGTTAGCAGAGAGAGCATTAAAACGTTTTAGTGCCAAATAATCATAATGCTTTTTGGGTAACAGTTTTTTTAGGATAAGGCATGGTTAAATGCACAGTTTATGATAAATGTGTATATTTGGGAAAGATCTTAAATTTAGAATCATCCCATTTTTGGTTACTGTTCACTAATAGGTGATAAATATACAATTTCCTAACTAGTAAGATATTTAAAGTTTTATGATAAGTTTTTATACTGTCAAATTTCTTCTGTTTTAGCATAATCTTAATACATAATTTTGTGAACATTGTAGTAGTTTGAAATTGTCTCTTATAAATCTCCCCAAGATATAATGTCATATTTTAAATAAGATTTTAGGTATGAATTATATATAATTTTTAACATTGACAAATTAATCAAATTCCTTATGTATTAAATCCTTGAAAGCATAATATTTCAGTTTTTACTTATATTATTTATATGTGCTTTCCAAGAATTTCTTTTTTCCAAGAATTATTTTTTATTTCTATTTATTATCAAAATAGACACCCAATACTTAAAGCAATCAACACCCTGAATGTAATTGCACATTTACAATGTATCTCATTACATTTAAAATCATCCTTGAATCTTTTTGTAATCTGATATCGTTTTAGTAACGTTCAAAACTAAACTATTTTGAATAAATCAATTTTTGATGTTTTTATTACTTTTTTTATTATTTTATTTCTCTGGTATATGCTATTATACTTGTACAAACTATGCTATTATTTTATTTCTCTTGTGTACAATCACATCTGCAATATTCTTTTTGAGAGGAGTAAGCAAAACGGTATTTTATAGATTGACTATATTACAAAAGTTTATATTAAGAATCAAGTAACTCACACATACTTTACCTCTATTTGCAGATGTTCATATCCTACCATTAACCAAATTATACATTTTTCAGAGTTATAATTTTTGTGTTTCAGCATATATTAATGAATTTCATTGCAGTACCTCACGTTATTCGATAAGAGAGAATTATTGAAAATTAATTGTGCCCAAGATTCATAAAACAAAATTCAAACAGTGCATTTTATAAATTTGGCGAGGATTCTATAATCAATTGAATTCTGAATTCCGAAGGTAAAATAACTGAACTATGTTCGAAACGAAAGTTGTTTATTGGTTGAATGAACTGAATGACTCTCTCTTCTTAATTAAGCCATTCTGTCATGCTTAGGTTATGTGTTAAATATTTTATATTTAAATTTTTGCATCCACGGACAAGTTTTCTTAAGCAGATATAGTATACTTATCACATGTAGTGTTTTTTTGTGTCAAAAAAGCTTACTTATTTATTTATTTTTTATTTTATTTTTTTTATATCTTAAGGATCGTGAGTCTTTCTTAACGATACCTAAAGGACTGTATTTCTTAACAATACCAAAACAATGAGTATTTCTTAAGGATCTCTCTCTCCTAAAGATGACAAGTATTTTTTAGGAATACCTCAGGTACTTGTATTTCTTAACGATACCTTTAATACATTGAGTATTTCTTAAGGATCCCTTAAGGACTGGGAGTATTTTTTAAGGATCGCTTAAGGGCTATAGGGACTGTAAGAAGTCCTTAAGGCTCGCATAAGACAATGAATATTTCTTAAGGGTCGCTTAAGGACGGTGAGTATTTGCTAAGCATCGCTTAAAGACCATGGGTATTTCTTAAGGATCCTTAAGGACCGTGAGTATATCGTAGGAAGATGTCGCTGATATATTCTTCCTAAAGTGAACAATTTTAAAGAAATCTGTAAAACAAATTTTTTTTGTGAAACGTATATTCATGCTTTGCGAGCAACGTTAAGCCTGTTTAGTTTCTGGGAAATGCAAGAAAATGCAGTTTAAATTATTTGCACCTCTAGCTTTGATTGCAATTTTGTGTTTAAATGAAATCCATCCCAACTAATGAGTTCTAGCTGTAAAGATTATGTACTGATATTTTCAACTCTGTTTCATTCCCACTTGTAAATGTTTCAACAGTATGCAAATTATTGTCTCTGATTATGTGTTGTTGTTTTTCCCTTTTCAGCCGAAAGGTCAATTGCCTCTGCACGTGCTCTGCATTAAGGCTCGGGGATCGGCTGCTAGCACCCTCAATCTGTTGCTGCGATCAGGAAGCAAAGATATGAGACTCGTTGCAGACAAGGTGGGCAGACGACAATACCACTTCAAATAAGAGATTTCAGATTTTTCCTTAAAATATTTTATACTGCAGACAAAAAAACTTTTCATGCGTATTCCTCATACCTCAATTTTAAAAATTGAGGTACGAGGGTTAATCATTCAATTCGTGGACTGATGGCTCCAACAATTAGTAGCTTTTAGTATGGGCAAGACAGAAAATCCTCAATCTTCAAGTGCATGGAACAATTTGTGCAAGTCGAAACACGTCGCGATAGTCTCACGTAACAGCAGAGCAGTAAGTAGTCTGTCGCTTTTTCGCTTTGGAAAGGTTTTCGTTTTAGTATGTGTGAGATTTTCTGCAGGCTGGGCTGATATGGAAACGGCGCAGTTGGATTGGGTTGTTTATAACCTCTGAGCAGCACTTTTTTGCACACAGTAAGCAAAATGACCAGGTCACAAGAATCCCGAATGCTCAGAAAAGATTAGTAGGAGGAGACCCACTGGACAGATGGTGGGAGACAGGTGATGGCCTTCCAGCGTGTTTTTAACATGCACAGAGTATGGCTCTTTCACACACAGAGGCGCGGCTTAATGTATCATTCGACGGACGGCGGCCTTTCGAAGTCCATAGGTATCCCCTATTGACCTAGGGCAGCGCGGGGAGTATGCGGAAATGAACCTTAATACTTGCCCAGCTGGAACTCGGATCTGGGAACTGCAAATTACGAACCTGGCGCATTACTGATTGAGTCACCCCCCCCCCCCCCACATCAAATGGAGCAGTGATATGTGATAAGTTACTGTGTTCGGCGAGGCTTAAATGGCGCACAGACAGTCGCAGAAATGACTGAAGTGTATGGAGAACAGTGCTTGAAACGAAGCGCGATTTTGAAATGGCACATACGCTTCACAGACTAGCGCGTTTCCGTGGTTCCCATAATCTGGAGAACCAAACCCTTGAGTCATTTCTACTCCTGTCTGTGCACCACTTAAACCTCTCCGAAAAGAGCAACGTATCACATAATGCTTCAAAGTTTCAAAATCAGCCATAGCCTGGAAAAAATAACCCACAAACACAAACGAACATTTTCCGAAACGAGAAAACGACAGAGACTGGCTGCGTACAGTCGCTCAAAAAAATATCCGAACACTATGTGTTTTCAACACGAAGGTTGCCACATCACTAATTTCTAAAAAAAATCGTTGCCAGATATTTTTCTGAATTCTGTAATCAACCATAGTGTTCGGATATTTTTGGGCTCACAGTACACAAAGGGGCTGTACACTGTTTTTGGGCGACTGTACAGTACACAAAGGTTGCTAGATCACTAATTTCTAAAAAAATCGTTGCCAGATATTTTTTCTAAATTCTGTAATCAACCATAGTGTTCGGATATTTTTTTCAGCGACTGTACTGCTTTTCTGTCACTTGCGACCTTTTCGAAACTTTTTAAACTTGACCTCAAACAGATCAACAAATTCGTATACAGGCATTTTTGTCGTAAGAAATAAAAATGCATTTTTAAAATTTTTAACTGAATCGTGCATTGTTGAGTTATCTGGTTGCATTCTAACCATTCGTAATTCAAGTATTATTATTTTGCCAAAGTCATCACAGTAAAACTTCTGTGATAAACTATTACGCAACCAATTTCCTTTTTTTATATATTTAAAAAATTTGTTTCATTGTTAATGGTTTCTGGAATTGCAATAAATACGCTGTGGATCAAAATTATAGGATAAGGGGGGGAAATCTACATAAATCAAAATAGTTTTTTGCTATACAATTAGCTGTTATATAGAGAGGTATTCGGATAAAAATGAGTAAGATCAAGTGGGAAAATGAAGAAATTGTCTAGTATGCGTGAGTGCGCATAATAGAGGTGCTACAATTAGGGAAAAAGAGATATTAATAAAGGCTATGATCACCCTCAGAGCCATACATCTCCCGCAAAGCGCTCTCTGACAGTTCACGAGTCTTTTAATGGGGTTCTGTCCCATTAACAGCCTCTCTGATAAATCTCTGTGAGCTCAAATTTGCTCCTATGGAGCAGATCTAAGCTCACAGAAAGAGTTTTTAGAGAGAGTCGGGCACTCCAATTCGCCTCGTGTGATCTTCCAAAAAAGACTTAATTAAGCTGGTCACTCTAACCAATGGCTACCTACACTTTCTAGGGAATCATTGATCACATGAGTCCTATGAGGACTTTATTATCTATAAAGATGGAAGCAGAGACGAGAACATCCCTGAAAAGTCTCGGGTTCAAGAATCTCGTCTTTGCATAGCTGATGAATAAGAATGCCTCCCAGAAATATGTGAGGCGCTCTCCAGTGAACACATATTGATAATCAGGATTCAAAATGAATCTGGACTCATCTGTGAAGAGCAAATTGCTCGCAGCCTGAACTCCAAAGGTGATGTTGTCTGCACCAGGTTAAACGAGTTCTTCTGTTAAAGAGTTTGAAAAAAGACACAAAGCATTGGTTTTCATGCATGCATAACTCGTCAATGCATCTTCCTATGCGCAGGATATTGAAACTGTCATCCCTGTGGCCCGCTGACAGTTCCCGAAACAGTTGCACATCTTCATTTCCCTAAGTCTCCTGTGTAATTTAAGAGAGATTATATCAGCCGTCCTCAGCAGCGGTGGTACTGGGACGACATTCGTCTGGTGTAAGACTAACTTCTCCTGTGTCTTGAACAAAATCTTTAGAGGACATTCTGTGGTATAGTGGATGCCATAGGTGTTAAAATGGCCCGTTTCCATCCTTCCTATCGCTGAATGGCATGGAAGAGGAGGCAAACCTTTCGTATCCATGCATGCAGACTTCATTCGTGCAGACTGCTATACATAGTATGTCTCGAAATCGTCATCACTGTGGCCACTGGCAGTTCTCAAGACAGTTGCACAGTTCTCATTTCCCTAAATATCATATTATTATATGGGCGGGATGGCTCAATCGGTAGCGCGCCAGGCTCAAAATCTTCAATTCCCAGTTTCAAGTTCCAACTGTGTCCGTATTCATATTTGCTGACACAGTTGGTGTCCCCCTGCACCCTTGGTCAGACAGACCACCGATGGGCTTGGAAAGACCGCTATCTTTCAGTTGGGAGATAAAGCCATGGCCCCTTGTGAAGGAGAGCCATACCCTGTGCACGTTGAAGAACACACTGGATGGCCTTGATGGGATGCTATCACCTTTCTCCTAAGAGCTCTCCCCTACCCACAACCATCGTTGAACCCTTGGATCTGGGGATGACCCGCTTTTATCTTATCTATCGCTCTCCATCGTAAGCAATTCATCACATTTGTGACATGATGAAATCAAATTGGTACTCAAGTTAACATCGTGCTCGTTGGAACGAAATGAGTGGCGACCGCAGCCACGTGCTATTTTGTACCAGTCATAAGTTTGCATGCTCGTGATTGCATCTGTTAAATGTGAACGCATTTTCTTCTTCCGTTTTGCAGAATTTACACCTAATCATCTCATTCCCTTTTACACCTTTCAAGATGCATTATCCTTTAAATTTGAATACCAACGTATTTATAAGGTTTTGGATCAATCCATCCCGAATCATGGAATGAGGCGTACAGTGGTTAGTGTCATGTTTCAAAATTTCGCAGAAAAATATTCAGGAGAGTCTATCTACAGATAAAAGCATAACCTCCAAAATTTAGAGTCGAGTAACTTGATAGAGCTCCATGGTGGTCTGTTGCAAATGGTTTCAATGCCAAATGCGCAAGTCATTAGTTGGATACCGCCTCGAAGCTGGAAGAAAATGCTCTTATTTCAGGAGAAGCAAAGTGGGGAAAAAACAATCCTCATGCCTCTCGAACACAGACACTCCTGGCTATGCGCCAGCTGCTCTACCAATTAAGTTAGAGTAGTGACGATTTCACACTTCCTTAGCTGAGGTTATAAAGGAAAGTGTCAGATGTTGAGAGATCACTTCCGTACAGTTCATTGGTCAGGGCGCAATTGATCACCATTTGCACCGACGTAGCGTTTGCTTTATCCAGTGTGTCATGGGCTATGACTAACATCTCAAAAACTACATATAATAATAATAATAATATACATAATATAATAACAATAGAAATAATAATAATAATTGCAACCTGCAAGATTATTGAGAAGTTCCCAGTCGTTGTAAGTAGTGTTCATTATCGCCCCGACCAATGAACAGTAAGAGCAGAGACACCTTCCTTCAAACAAATGCGAATTCGCCAACACTTGAACTTAACTCGTAGAGAGCAACTGGTCAGTAGCCAAGAAAACTTTAAAGAAGCAACGTTTTGGAAATGAAATATCTCTATAACTAAGAAGCAGATCGAGAAGATATCTGTATATTACCAGCTGTATGCGGCGTAACATGCGAGAAGAGATCTTAATACGACGCTCTCATTTTACAAACACCTAACACTATTTTTAATACGCCGCTCCGGTGACTTATCAAACATGTTTCTAAGGTAACCTTAAGCATCACGACACAGGTACCTAATAATTTCGCCTAAATAGATGTCACGTGACTTTAATCCAGTTGTAATGTTTTAGTCCGATGGCCGAGTGGTTAGCGCGCTTGGCTACTGATCTAAGGGACCACTGATCTAAGGGACCTGGGTTCGAGCCCCGACTAAGGCATGGCTGTTTGTGTCGTTTTTCTGCTGAGGTCCTGCCATCCTCTCAGACCTTCTACTTTGGCATATAAACTGACAGCCTCCTGTCAGACCTCTGTGGCAAGCAGCTGCTTGAGGGGGTATTTATTTTTATTTTTTATTAATGTTTTAGCACCACGTTCATTTCAATATCACATGAAACATGCTGCCAAGATAACCTCAAGTATCGCGACAATAGTGAAAGCCAGCTAAGTTGTTGCAGATTTTCTTCACCTTTTATATAAAGAGATTTCAAAAAACTTGAAAAGAAGATTCCATATGTACCATAACATTAGAGTCACTGAAATTTATTAACATGAAGAAAAAATAACCAATTTACTTAAGAATACCGTATTCAGGAAATTTTTTCCCTTTTTAAAATAAATGTACAAAAAGTACTTTGCCTTCCAAACATCACTTAAGAAATATGCAATTTTATTTTTGCTCCAAGTTGCTACCATGTTTTAAAATAATACGAAATAATCGTTAAATACATAATAATTAACTCGGAAATGTCCGTCAAGCACATCACTACAGGATATGTATGCATATATATATATAATCCTCCACTTTTTTTACGCTAAATATACCTAAAAATTTGTCGAAACTTCTGATCCTATTGTATTTTCTTTGCAATGCACCTTACAACACGCTTTTGAAACTTACCTAGAGATCTGAGAATACGTGAATAAACACTACGATCATGCGCATACACCAACTCTTGGATGAAACTCCATAAATCAGGTGTTCGAGAATAATGCAATTTTCCAAATTATTAATCATCAGGAAATGGTATTAACTAATCTTTTGTTGTCCTTCATAAAATTGGATGCATATCAAAAGAAACAGAGTTTTAGCGCAGATAACGCATGGATTTTTCTTCTATTTTCTTTCTGCTGAGGTCCCTCAACCTCGCAGATCTTCTCCATGGCCTATTATACTTACAGATCCATGCCACTCCTATGTGGCAATCAGCAGCTTCAGTTGGGTTGGGTTGTTTTACCTCTGAGCGACAACACACCATGGGCTAAATGGCCAGGTCACATGGACCCTGAAGGCTCAGAGAAGGTTAGGGGAGGGGACCCACTGGAACAGCTGTTGGGAGACAGATGGTAGCCTCCCGTCAAGGTCATCCAGCGTGTTCTTTAACGTGCCACTGCTTTAAACGTGCCACTTTAACGTGCCACTGCTTAACGTTCCATCCGACGGACGGTGGCCTTTCCAACTTCCTACTGACCGTGGGCAAGAAGTTTCACGGAGATAAATCTCAACGCTGACCAGCTGTGACTCGAACCTGGAAAATGTAGATTACGAGCTTGGCGCGCTACGCTAGCGACTAAGCCACCACCGCCCCCAACAGCTTCAGAGATAATATTTATTTTTCTATTAATATCTTTGAATTATCCTTTCCTTTTTCTCTTTAAAATGTTGATTTTGCTTTTATTATAAAACTAAATGTTTCTTTTACACTTTTGCATAATTTAAGTGTTTATTAAAGGATTAGTTTTTTAATAATTTATTTTTCTCTACAGAATTTAATGAAATCATTCATCGATTAGAATTTCAATTTTAGTTTTCAGTTTATCCTTTTTCAGCATTATAACTTCATTCGTTAATTAATGTAATTATTTCTATAACAATCGCTTCAAAAGCATAATTCGAGCCTTTATTTCTTTTACAATCAATAACATCCTACTTTATTTATTCTAAATTCTCTTTAAATATTTCTGATTTCTTCTTTTAAACTCTTTATTATTTTATGCTGTAGCTTAATGTGAAACTGAACCAGTAAAGAATAACTTGCATCTTCACTGCATGTGTAATAATATTTGCAACGTTGGGAATTTTTCGAAACCCATGACTTCGATGTATCAATGAATTGCTGCCTGTACTTATTGGGCGGGGGTGGCTCAGTCGGTAGCGCGCCAGGCTCATAATCTGTAGTTACCAGGTTTGAGTCCCAGCTGGGTCAGCGTTGAGATTTATCTCCGCAAAAATTCCCCGCCCTGCCCACGGTCAGTAGGGGGACATCGATGGGCTTGGAAAGGCCGCCGTCCGTCGGATGGGACGTTAAGCCGTGGCCCCGTGTGCGGGAGAGCCATACCCTGTGCACTTTAAAGAACACGCTGGATGGCCTTGACGGGAGGCTACCATCTGTCTCCCAACAGCTGTTCCAGTGGATCCCCTCCCCCAACCTTCTCTGAGTCTTCGGGGTCCATGGGACCTGGCCATTTACCCCATGGTGTGCAAAAAAGTGCCGCTCAGAGGTAAAACAACCCAACCTGTACTTATTCAGTTTCTCTCTTCATGCAATCCAGCGCAACAATAAGCCAGATGTGTTGGTCATTAGATTTTGTCCACAGATCATCCCATTTTATGTCTTCCTAAATTATTCCTAATGACATGGAAATTGATTCTCATTTTAATAAATGAAATATACAGTAATTCTGATTCATTGTCGTCTGTTTTCATTTCTTCAAATCTCTCTTTGCTGATGCAGATAACAAACTCTCATTTCTCTTCAGGTATTTCTTACGTTTTGTAATGCATATAGCAATGCTCTTTTTACAACGAGGCGACGATCCTTTTTAAATGGGAATGGTGAAGTGCCTTTCATTAACGCCCCCTCCTTCTCTGCATCCGCTCACCCCTCTGAAGGAATGGTTCCATCTCTCTAGATCTCACGTTCGGCTGCTACTGCGGAAGAGACCTTACACGCAACTTCCGACTGTTGATGAAATTCCGGAAGTTCGTTTAATACACACTGTTCTTATTCTGTCAGAGGCTCCCTCTGCTGGGTGAGGATGAAGATTCGATTAAGGTTCAGATCAAAACATCGAATTCAGGACTCGTGCACCCTCGGTTATGGTTTGTCCTTCATTGATATTCGTTTTCGGAGGACAATATGTTCAAATGCAAAGATTGGCAAAGAACTCGAACCCAAGATCGAAAATTAAAGAATTCCAGATTTCGTGACAGAAGGATTTTTTTTTTATTTTATCGCTTAAATTGCGCCGCAAAAAGGACTCGTACTGAACAACACTTTCATTCGCTTTCTATTTTTAAGCTTTATTTCCGAGTCCTAATTTTGGGTGTGCATTGAAAGAATGCCATGTCCAGCGGATTTACCTGATTACGATTGGCCATGATATACAAAGGTTATATTGCCTCGCTGATGTGGCCTCGTCTTTTTCACAGGTCTATTTCGATGGCGAAATGCAACGACATGTTTCTTTAGCTAGTGAGCTGTCGATTAGATTTTTATTTTTTATGGAAAGAATATGAAACTATTCGATCTAAATTTATTAAGAATTTTATTTATTAAACATCTGTAGATAGACTCACTGTATAGCTCGTCATTTGAGACTAAAAGAGTGTAAACCCTTCTTCTCAGTCTTCTGTCCATGTTGAGGAAGGATAGGAAGTCAATCTCGTCTCCCATGAGTACAAACGACTTTCCATGTGCAAAGGAGAGCGACGGTTATTTCATTCTGCAGCGCGGAATGCTCATCACCGAATGCTCCCAGGTTCAAATCTCCACTGTTCCTCATTGATATTTTTTCTGCTATCCTCTACCCTGGACATCGTTGACTTCGAAAAACCGCTCTCCTTCGGATGTTATGTTAAGCCGTGGCCCCGTGTAAAGGAGAGCTATAACCTGAGCACGTTAAAGAACGTTCTGGATGGCCTTGATGAGGGTCTTCCATCTCTCTTCTAATGATTATCCAGTGGATTCTCTTCTCCAACCTTCTCTGAGCTTTTGGAATCCTTGTGACCTGGATATTTGGCCCACTATATACAGAACAATTGACGCTCAAAGGTAAAACAACCTTTGAGCGTCAATTAACTAAAATCTTCCATTTTTGTGACAATAATACATAATACATCAATACATCACAATGCAATGCAAACACAATGCAAAATGCATATAAAGTGCAAACATAATTTTAAAAAACTGATAAAAGAATGAAACCAGAATTCTGATCATAACTATCTTGAGTCCGTCCAGTCTCAAAAGACTTGCATAATTACACAGTAGTAGCAACAGATAATTGGCTAGCACTGTTTTAAAATCAAACGATTACGATTGGTTATGATTTACAAAGTCAGTGGAGTGCGGAGGACTGGAAACATGTCACCTGGTCTGACAAATCACGGTTTCAACTCTATCACGCCGAAGGGAGGATGTGTGCATGGCGTAAACCACAACCCGTCCACAAGCTTATGCACAAAGATTATCCGTCGTACTATGGGGAAAACAGGCTATGGAAGTCGACATCCACATTGTGTCCCCTTGTTGACTGCAGAGTACGAAAAGATTAGGCTGCAGTTTGTAAAAGCCTATCACAACTGGAGTGCAGAGGACTGGAAACATGTCACCTGGTCTGACAAATCACGGTTTCAACTCTATCACGCCGAAGGGAGGATGTGTGCATGGCGTAAACCACAACCCGTCCACAAGCTTATGCACAAAGATTATCCGTCGTACTATGGGGAAAACAGGCTATGGAAGTCGACATCCACATTGTGTCCCCTTGTTGACTGCAGAGTACCAAAAGATTAGGCTGCAGTTTGTAAAAGCCTATCACAACTGGAGTGCAGAGGACTGGAAACATGTCATCTGGTCTGATGAATCACGGTTTCAACTATCACGACGATGGGAAAATTCGCGTGTGGAGTAAGCCACACGAAGCGATGGACCCAACTGACCAAGTTAGGGTCATGGTCAGGTGGAGGCGGTATAACAGTTTGGGGTGGTTTACCATGGAGCCCATCGTACCCGTCGAGACCTCCGTCACTAGCACAAGATATGTGAACATCCTGACCAACCATCTATCCCCGTTATAACGATTCTCTTTCCGCACCATGACGCCATCTGTCAACAGGACCTTCGGGAGGCCTTATTATAATTCTAGCAGACTGCGATGTGGTTTTAAAATCGCTTGATAATGAAGCATATACAGCGATATACAGCGATCTGATCACAGATTATTTCTTTGGGAGATTCATTGCGAGGGGACTTCTCTTCAAAATACAGCAGATAGGCATCCATGGCAATACGTTTCAAGCCTTTCAACAAATCATTAAATATAAAATTAGACACAGCTCTCTCTAGAAAAAATAAATCAAGACAAGCATCATCCAAGAAAGCATAATTTCGCCTCTATTATTCAATATTTATCTGCATGACCTGCCAAATATTTTACCATCACACATCAAAATTCCAGTCTACACGAATGGCATTGCCATATGGAGTAGCAATACCGCCTCCCACAAGTTGGAAGAAAATCTGCAACTCTCCGTAAACTTGCTTCAAAAAATGGCACATTTAAACTTCAGAAGATAAAACAGTAACGCTACCCATCGGTAGAAACAGCAGAGCCACATCAGCAATTAATATCAAATTTGAGGAAGAAAATATCAAACAGGTGGCATCACACAAATTTTTAGGCCTATGTTTCGACAACAAAATGTCCTGGAATCAGCAATATGATAGCCTTCATTTGGAGAGTAAAAAGCACATACAACTTCTCAGATGCATGGTAAGTACATCCTAGGGATGCAAACCAAAATGCCTAATAAATCTTTACTCAGCAATCCTGAGGCCCAAAATTGAATACTGTCTCTACCTAACAGTCATAGCAACGGAAACACTAAAACCAAAAAAAAATGAGATAGCTCAACATAAAATCCTAAAATTTGCACATGACAACTTCCATCATGTCTCAATATTTCTATTCTGGCAGAGACCTCCATGCCTCCCATTAAAAACAGATTACAGCAACAGTTGAAAAAAAAATTTCCTAAGAGTGGCCACCAGGCATCAAACCATTATCTGTTTAATAAAATTACAAACATCATATCTAGAGGAAAAATCCTACATGATTTAAAACAAGATCCAATCTATGAAGATATAAAACAGATGAAAGGAAAATTCAAATGACTCTCAGATTTGCCACCCTGGACTCTCGACATTCCAGAAATAATAACAGATATTCCATGAATCACAAACTGCAAACAATTACATTCAAGAAGATATCCTGGAGAAAACTGAGAGACACCTGAAGTCTCTCTACCTCTCACATGAAAAAAAATTACGGATGGAGCTCTAAACAAGGAAACTAACTTTGCCTCAGGGGAATTCTACGACAAAGAACATATCATCATCATCATCATCATCATCATCCTCAAGCAGCCATGGGCTACGGAGGTCCAACCAGACCACGCAGTTTAATTCTCCAAGCATATCTGTCCTGAGCTACATCTGCTGCATCCGGCCACTGCACACCAATTCTAACAAGGTCTTGTTTGACATTGTCTGCCCACCGCATCCTAGGTCTCCCCCTCCTTCTGAGGCCTCTAGCCACACTGTTCATAACCCTATTCGCCAATATATAATTTTCCATACGGGCAACATGGCCAGACCAGCGGAGTCTCTCTCTGCACAATATGCTGCTTAAAGGAGGTTGCAAACTCCTTTGCCTAACCTCATCATTAGTTACAAAGTTAAACCACCTAATACCCAAGATACTGCGTAAACATCTAGAATCAAAAGAATCTAGTTTCCTGTTATCTTGTTTACACAGCGTCCAAGTTTCACTACCATAACTAACCCTAGAAAGAACCAAACTATTATACAGTCTAATTTTAGTCTTTAGGTGTATACGCCTATTTCTCCACAATCTCCATAGATTCTTAAAAGTCCCGGCAGCAATACCTATTCGTCTGTTAATCTCATGCCGCACATCACCAGTATCAGTTACATAGCTCCCAAGGTAATTAAACTGTGACACCTGCTCAAGACTGCAACCATTCAGATTAACTGAATCACAACCTGCCTGACCAATTTTCATCACTTTAGTTTTCTCTCTGTTTATAACCAAACCTACTGTACTACCAGTCTCATCAACAGCTCGAATGAAAGAGTTCATCTCATCAACATCATATGCCAAAAGGGCTAAATCATCAGCATAATCTAAATCAGAAATTTTCGTATCTCCAGCCCATTTAAGGCCAAAATCTTTCCCTTGAAGTGAATTTCGCATAACATAATCAACAACCAAACTAAAGAGAAAAGCAGACAAAATGCACCCTTGTCGAACACCAGACGTAATGCTAAACCAATTGCTACAAGACTTACCAACTCTCACACATGACTCAGTGTTATTATAGAGAGCTTTCATTATGTTAACTAACTTGTCTGGTATACCATATGATCTCATAATCAACCACAAATTATGACGATCAACGGAGTCGAAAGCCTTTTTGAAATCAACAAAGCTAGCAACCAAAGGTTTCTGAAACTCTAAACATTTCTCAAGAATCTGCCTAAGTGAAAATATCTGATCTACACATCCCCTACCACTTCTGAATCCACATTGCTCATCACGCAATTGCCTGTCAACTAGATTCTTAATTCTATTAAGCACAATCATGGAAAGAACTTTACCTGGAACAGAGAGTAGGCTGATACCCCTATAGTTATCACAAGAACTGCGATCACCTTTTTTGAAAATAGGGATAACAATAGCTCTGGTAAAATCTTTAGGAACCATGCCTTTATCATAAAAGTTATTCAAAATTTCAGTCATCCAAGTGGTAACCGAAACATTCCCAGCTCTGAGCATTTCTGTAGTAATTTCATCTACCCCTGGGGATTTATGAAGTTTAAGTTTAGAGATAGCCAAACTAACTTCAGATTGTGTTATAGGGCCAATCCCTAGTGATGATGCACAGAACCGGCCAGGTCTAGCACCTAATGTCCGACCCCGCCTTCTCATGGTGCAGGCCGTTAGTACCTTTCAAAAGAGATATTCTCTTTTGGAAGGAAACGGAAGGGGAGGGCTGCCAGTTCAGTATGGCCTGCTGATCTGGTCATCTATGGCCACTTTTTTCTTTTTTCTCAACCCTGCTGAGGAGTGGTCAACTTCACAGGGTCCTGGTGCTGACCATTTATACCTACTAGACTGGAATTGTTTATGGATTTGAGCAAAGAAGACAACTATAGGTTTATGTTCAAGCTGGAAACATGTACCAGCTCAACAGACACAGAACTCATGGCACTAAAAGAAGCCTTAAGATGGACAACGTAATAATGTGTGGCAATCCCGGTGTTCCGCAATACTAAGAATGCACTACACCTTGAGGGAGTTGCCACGAAACCACAATCCACTAGCCAGGGTACTTCTATCTTAGATCTTGCCTTCATAGATCTTGCCTTACTGCGGGAGAAGATCTGTGGAAGAGAGATACCTTACTTTTGGAAACAAGTCTGTCTGATGAAATAATCATTGAGGTGCAGTGAGTGGGATCTTTTTGAATTTAGAAACTTGCCTAGGAATTGCCAAATCACTCACTGATTTTTGTCCAAAACATAGCCAAAATATAACAGATGGTAATTTTTTAATTTTGAAAGTCAAACAGTAAAAATAGTCCTATCTTTTTAAGTCTGTCACAGCGGAGAATCCCAGGCTGTCCCGTCGATAAACCACGCCTAATCGGGCTGATCAATCCCTTTCGGCATGGCCCTCAACTTCGTCCTCTCCATAGAGCCGACTCGCGGCCCCCAGCGAACAGTCATCAACCCACTTCGGGGCGGTCAACCGGGCCCTTCGCAGATGCCAGGATGAGTCTGTCTAGTCGGGAGCTCCTGTGCCTTTCGACAGACTCTATCCTACAGCATCTCCTGGGGAATGCCAATATGGCTGCACGCCAAGGACGACTAGTCCACCCTACTTCACTGAGGCACCTAAGACCCTCCACCAGGTTGTTCTGCCTAAAGAGCTCTGTGGGACTCTTAGTTTGGACTTTTCATCGATAAGCCCGTCAACCGGGTAAGCCACTCCCAGTCGCGAGCCTCCAACTTCTACCTCTCCATTGTGAGCGGGCCGAAGCCCCCCAGTGAACAGTCATCCGACCCACAATATCACTGAGACCATGCTGGACAGCCCACATGACTGGCACTTCAGTAGCTCTTCCATCGACAAGTCCGTCGACCAGGGCGACCACACCCAGTCACGAACCCTCAACTTCTACCTCTCCATAAAGACAACCCACAGCCCTCCCAGTGCATAGGGTGCATCCATCAGGAATTGCGGCGAACCTTCTCAGGTGCCAGGATGAGTCTGCCTAATCTGGCCCCAAGCCAAAACCCTTTCGACAGACCCTCCCATTAAGGCACCTCAACAAAACCACATGCACATATGCCATCTGTCCAAAGGAAAGCGGGCCACCCCTACTTCTCAGAGGCACCACCTCAGCTGTGGCCAGCAATCTACAAGCAACAGCCCCTCAATTGGGGCTGCAACCCCGAGCTTCACAGGGAGCAAGTCAATAAGCCCACTGGTTTGGCCAATCTCTGACCAGACCGCAGTCCCTCAACATGTCCCCTCCACCGGGGGCCACAAGATATCATGAGCTCCAGAGTGCCAGCGATCCGAACCCAACTTCTCGGAGGCACCGTAGCCCCCCCTCCCACCACCACCACGACAAGGTGGTCCCACTTCCGGCGACCAATGGTATGCATTCCGTTATCTGCTGAACCCCGTAGAACCTGTAGAAGGTGGGCTGATGAGCATCGTCATTGGACCCGTGATGAGTGGTCCACTGTCCTCTTCTCTGATGAGTCACGGTTCAGTCTGCAGCCTGACAATCATCGTGTCCTGATCTGGCGTGAATGAGGAACAGGTGAGGATCCACGTTTCATGCGAGAAAGGGACTCCATTGGTGGTGGTGGAATCATGGTGTGGGCTGGCATCAGCATTGGTGGTCGTACCGACCTCCACGTCATCAGAAACGGATCGCTGACTGCTGTCAGATATTGAGTGAAGTCCTGCACCCTATAGTGGTACCCTATGCTGGAGCAGTTGGAAACAACTTTCTTTTCATGGATGATAATTCAAAGCCCCACCGTGCGCATCTCATCAACATGCTTCAGGAGGCAGGAATCGAACGCATGGACTGGCCTTCACGTTCTCCAGACCTGAATCCCATTGAACATGCTTGGGATGCATTGGGAAGACGTCTGGCAAACCGTCCAATGCCTCCCACAACACTTCTTGAGGTGGAAGTTGCCCTGGAGCAAGAGTGGCAGAGGATCCCACAAGAACTGCTGGACATTCTGATCCTGTCCATGCCCCATCGCTGTCAGTGTGTTTTGGCAGTCTTGGGTGACCATACACCCTACTGAACAGTCAATGTGTGGCACTCTCGTCCAGTTTGACATGCTTCTGTTCACCCCGACCAATATGTCACTTGCTACTCAATCACGACAATTGAGTTTGCATCTCATTTACATAATCGAACAACTTTCTTTGACTTGTCGTTTGCTTTTCTCACGTTCTTGTTTAATAAAAAAAATTCAAATGCTTCTTTTTTTTTGTCGCTTCATATTCATTTTGAAATATCCCCTAATTTTTGGAGCAGTGTATTTCCGAAACGTGCTCTTCCCTCAAAAACAGAAAAGACCAAATCAAAATTACTCGGTTAAGAAAAGGCAATACACGATTAAATGATAAAATGCATTTAATGAAAAAATCGTTGACCAGCAAATGCCAAAATTGTAATGTAAATGAAACCATATCACATATTATCCTCAACTATTCGGTCTACTCTATAGATAGAAATACATATTCTCTTTGATGAAATGAGAAAACGGGGAGTCCAAGAATTCTCACTTGAAAGTATTCTTTCCCCTAAAAACCACAAAAATGAAATATATCTTCTATTCATCAAGTTTCTAAAAGACACCACGTTTATACAACAGAAACACTGGGCAACAAAATTTCGTAAAAGTCATGCCTCTGAGATAAAAGAAGCCATTTCTTAAAGATTTCAAGGTGCTGAACACGAATATAACAGTAAAAATGCAAAATTGGCTACGATTTCTGAGAAATCTGCAATAGTTTCTTATATAATAGAGTAATACGTACATATGACATGTATCGGTAAAACTCCGCTTCTACTTCCGACGTCGCTTTGCCCGTCACTTGTACAGCTGCTCAGGATCATCTGGCGGGCGTCCAACAGTAGTCAACCAACATTGAAGTGGACCAGTTTCCCTGGTATCGTTTCTCCATCGTTGCAATGTCCTGGTGAAAAGGTTCACAGTGCTCATCACTAACCACGACAGAGTTGTCGGGGAAGAAATCTAAATGGGAATGGAGAAAGTGGATCTTTAAGGACATATTGCAGCCAAGTTTGTGATACAGTGACATGTCCTTAACCAGTTTCTTGAAGTTGTCTGCCCTGACATTCCCGAGGAATTTAGTTGACACCAGACGAAATGCGTCCCAAGCCTTTTTCTCTTCACCCTGAAGCAGGTTGTCGAAAATCTGGTCTCTGAACAGCTCGCGGATCTGAGGACCCACAAAAATTCCCTCTGTAATTTTGGCTTAACTGAGTCGAGGGAATTTGTCAGCCAAGTACTTGAAAGTACTGGTCCATGGCTTTTACTAAGTTTTTCATCACACCGAATTTGATGTGTAGTGATCGTAGCAGAATTTTGTGCGTTTCTGCTAGTGCTAGGTGTTCCACATTCTTCTCTCCTTCTCAGATTTCCTCTGAGGCCAGTTTCTCTTCACGTAGTGCAAAGTCTTTGCTCGGCTGTCCCATTCACATAAGAAACAGCAGTACTTCGTATATCCCAGCTGCAGACCCATCAACAGAGCCACAACCTTCAAGTCACAACAGAGATGCCAGCTATACTTGCTGTATTGAAGACAGTTCAACAGCTGTTTTAGGTTGTCGTAGGTTGCTTTCTTGTAGACAGCGTGTCCGACCAGAATGGATGGAAGTCGATTTCCATTATGCAGTAACACTGTCTTGAGACTGAATTTCGAGGAGTCTATGAATAGTCGCCATTCTTGAGGATCATATTTGATTCCGGGGGCATTCATCAGGTCATCTACATCGGAGCAAGGTCATCTTACTTTCCGAAGTAAGACGCAAACTGCTCATGACGAGTTCAAAACGAAGTCACGTGGACATTTTCCTTGAGAAGATTCCATTAAGTCTTGATCCAAGTAACTCTGCTTTGGCTTTGGACAGCTTCAGATCTCGAGCAAGATCGTTCATTTCTTCTTCGGTGAGAATGTGTGGTGCAGATGATGTACCATGGCAGATGTATGGATCATCATTAAACACCGAAGGCTGTGGAGAATCCGACATCGGTTCACCTCCCTCCTCATCATCTGAATCGATGGAAAATTCTTTTGGTGGTTCGGAAACAGGAAGGCCTTCGCCATGCAGAACTGGTCGGAGAGCAGATTGTATATTCGGGTATGCTATTGTCCACTTCTTTTTCCTTGTGATGCCTCCAGAAACACGTGGAACCATGCAGAGGTAGCAGTCATTTGCGTGATTGCTTGGCTCTCTCCGAACCATAGGAACAGCAAACGGCATCGCTGCTTTTTCGACTTTCAGCCACTTCGGAAGTTTTCCTACACAGGTACTGCAGCATATGTGTGGGGCCCAGATCTTGCATCCAAAATAAAACTCATATGCCGCTTCCACTATTGGAGTGATGGCCCTTTTCTGGCTTGCAAACGTCACCTCTCTGAAAATGTAACAAAATGTATCTATACTATTAACACAGTTACGAGGTATCACTGCTGCTAGATTAAAACTGCAAGGATCACATGTGTTGTACTTATGACTCAGGAGTAAAGGGGAGTCGCTGAAAAGATTTGCTCACCCTATGAGACGTCGCTTGTAACTAATGATTGAATCATCTTTTGTCCGCGAACGTAAAGCCGTGCTGCCATGACTCAACTACATTGCATCAGACAATGACGCAACACCTCCGGGGATTGTGTGTATGGCGGGTGATGCAATACAACGCAATATGTTGCAATCTGGAATTTAAAATACAGAGTTGCGAAATGGTTATCTATGTACTCAATTCGGACTGAGTCGTTTGTACATGATCGTCTCTGTCTCTCCTAAACAAGAGCCAATCGACAAATTTTATTGTCATTTTCGTGTTCAGCACCTCGAAATTAATAAAGATCGGTTATTTTCATTTCAAAGCCTTGTTGTGTGTTTTGCCCAGTGATCAAGAAGGAAAGAAAACTTTCTGTTTTCTTGCAAGTATTGTCACCTTTCAAAGGCTCATGAATCACTAACTGTGATTGCAGAACCACCATGGAACTGCTCACCTCCAACAGCCAACAAACTCAAGAAATGAATCTACGACGCAACAACCATACCTGGATGATCAACTAGAATAGAACTTTCCCCCTGAACTTTGATAAAATATAGACCTGTCACCTCAACCCGGGAAGAGAAGATCCCCAGACGGCTTTTACTTTTGTCTCTATCACAACGCCTGCAACGACAAAAAATTATAGCTTTATTCCCGAATTTCTACAGCCTTTACCCTATCCCAATTCTCACTCTGTATGGTATCAACTTGAAATCTGGGAACGTTTGCAATGTAGAATTGACAGATGCTTCCCAAGATACGAGAAGATGATGATGATGATCTAACATTAATGATTATTACAAATAATTGTCATCATCGACAAATTCAAAAGCAAGAATAGTTTAATTGAACTTTTTCTACTTTCTACCTGATAAAGCGATTGTTTCAGAAAGGGTCAAAAGGATATTTTAAGTCAGGAGGGGAAAGAGAAGCACGAGGGGCACACGATTTTTTTTTTGTGGAAACGAAAAGTAGATTAAAAACTCCAAAATGTAAGACCTAGGAACATAAAATTCAGCATATAGCTCCCTCTGGCACGAAACAACATAAGGGTTTTTTACTGCCTCTCTTCCTTTTACTTTTCGTTCGTCCTTTGTCCGTTCGTGGATTTGTCAAAATCGTTCTTCCAACCACAACTTTCGAACGCGACGGAGTAACTTAATGATTTATGCGTCAAATGAAAGCTTCTGACATAGAAAGTTTCACAGTTTATAAAAAATTTACCCTCACGACTTCTTCTCCCCCCTCCCCATAAAAAACCGGGAGAAATATGAAAATTATTTTTCTGCTATATCTTCCGAACGCTCTTTTGTTTTACATGAATGAGATTGAAACTAAATTAAAGATCGAAATCAAGTTTCTAATAAATTTGAATTGCAGAAATAGTCGTTCGGAATTTAAAGACTTCTGGCTGATAGGATATGTAAGAGAAAAAATGTCCACTCATTATCCCCAAAGCTAATCTAAGCAGGAGGAATAACTGTTACATCAATCATTTAATAAAAATAATTGCAAATTCCAAAGTTCATTTAATAAATCTTCCAATTTTCTTCAGTGTTGAAGAAATTATTAAGGAGAGAAATAAGGCTGCTCTGAAATATTTTAGCTGACGTAATTCTTTAAATTCTGAACGAATGCGTTGCAATTCAAGACTTGAGAAGAATAGCTTCAAATCTTTAATTTGCCGTCATTGCCATGAAAAAGTTTATTCTTCAAGATTTTGGGTTTAAAATTTCTCTTTCGATTGCCACAGAGTGGAAATTCTCGGATAATTTTGAGCAGCTGCGTATGTTATACATTCCGTGGGCTTTAGCATTCAGAAACGAAAAAGGAAAAAAGAAGCCGTAAAGAATTTAATTGTTCAAGTTTAGAGACAGAAAAACCTTCCCAAGTGTTTAACATGGTTTTCTTCAAAACTGAGTGTTTTCAATTATCCGGTTATTGCAGATCCCTACTGAATGATGCAAATGACTTATTGCTTAGTGGAGCTTGGAACCGATCTCAAAGTGCATAAAAATAAAGCTTCTTTTATATTTTTAATAACGCCTTGTTCTTTTTATATATTTCTTTCTACATTATTTTGAAAAGAGACTCTGACATTCATCGATATCCAGAATTGTTGGTGACAGGTCAAAGTTCAACCTCATTAGATTCTGCTCTGTTTGGCCACAATTTCGACTGCAATAGTTTTTTAATACGGAGGCTGAAGGACATCAACTGACAGTCAATCAAGATCATGTTCTCCGGATGCAAATTTCTTACTTTTTTCCCTTTCATATTTTATTTCGGTGGATTAAACGAATTTTTAAATAACTGTCACTAATTAACTTCTGTTTGTCATTTATTTTAACACTGTATAGCAAATTTATTTCATATATCCTGAAATTTGTGAGATAAAACGTGAATAGTTGGAGGCTTAGATGTCGGTCGTAGAAAAAAGACGAATTGCTCCAGCTCAAAAAACCAACGCAGATATTAAAACAAAAAACACTCGGGTTTGACTGTATTTGGTCTTTTCTTTATTATTTTATTAATAAAGTGCGGTCATTCATACCTAGATTAAGCAATATGCAGTTCTAGCACAGTACATAATTACGAATGCTAGTAAAGTATGAAGTTCTGTTTCAAATGATGGTTTTTCTTTATTCTTAACCGATTCTGTACAGAATGAAATCAGCTGATCGGCAATCCAGTGAGGTGTGAAAGAGACAGAAACGTCACTAATATTGTGACGCGATCATTGACCATGTTATTAGGCATCTAGATCGGTGACGTATCTGACCTAAGGAAAATTCATTTCCCACCAATAAAGAAGCGTCTGTTGTATGTCTTATACAGTTTGTACTCAAGTAATGCTTAATTTTTTCTAATCAACTGAATTTTTTCTTTATCCCAGGATGGTAACATCCCGCTGTTCCTTGCGGCTGAGACGGACAACAACGCCCTGTGCCGCGAGCTGCTCAGCTCGTGCAGCAAGGAGCAGCTGATGGTGCGCACGCTGAAGGAATCCGAGACAGCCATGCACATAGCCACGAGGCGACGCAACGGGGAGATGCTGCGTCTCATGCTCAACAACGGAGGCAACGTCGACGCACAGAACGTGAGTGTCATTCTTGCACCACGGAGGTGGAGTTTCGCGCTCTATTTGCATTTCAGTTCATTCGTTTCAGGTGCTAACAGAGACAGGAAAGAGAAAAGGGCAGAGGATTAGTTAATAAGCAATGTATTATATATATATAAGGTCGCAAAGAAACGGCTCATAAATTTCAATGCTTAAAGGTAAATTCTATTTCCCTCAGCGCCCAGTTGAATCTCTCATGTGGCTCATTTGCATTCCGAGTCATCGCAGACGCAACGGCACGCGACTGCGACGAAGAGGATAAAGAGAATTTAATTGGAAGAAAAAGGGCAAACGAAACAAAAAGGAAAAGTGTTGCAAAGAACAATGAATAATGATATCACACAATGAGACGATCATATTTCATGACTCACACTTCTTCGTCTGTTTCAACAAAACACAAAATCATCTCATTTCGTAACATTCACTTTTTCTAGTTAACACGCACGCTCATAACTTTTCTCGTATTTGTTATCTTTTTTAGTCCATAGTTTAATTTTTTTCGATTCACCTTATTCTGCTTATGCACAAATTGCAATCCCGACCCACGCAGAGTTCATATTTCACAATTACCTCCATTTTTTTCCATATTTCACAATTACCTCCATGAATTCCGCAAAATCCATCCAAAAGAGATTTAAACTCATTTCTTGACTCAGGTGGGAGGAGGAATTCCATTTCACGACAAAACCAATCCTTTTTCAGTTTATTATTTCATGAGTTCTATCTGGATATTTGAAGAAAACACTTTCCACTATGCTCCTCTCTGCAACTTAATGATACTTCTCACTATACTCCTCTCTGGAAGTTAATGATACTTTTAACTATACTCCTCTCTGGAAGTTAGATACTTTCCACTATACTTTCTGGAAGTTCATGATACTTTCCACTATATATCTCTCTGGAACTTAGTGATACTTTCCACTATACTCCTCTCTGGAAGTTAATGATACTTTTAACTATACTCCTATCTGGAAGTTAATGATACTTTTAACTAAACTCCTCTCTGGAAGTTCATGATACTTTCCACTATATACCTCTCTGGAAGTTAATAATACTTTTAACTATACTCCTCTCTGGAAGTTAATGATACTTTTAAGTACACTCCTCTCTGGAAGTTAATGATACTTTTAACTATACTCCTCTCTGGAAGTTCATGATACTTTCCACTATATACCTCTCTGGAACTTAATGATACTTTCCACTATAATCCTCTCTGGAAGTAATGATACTTTTAACTATACTCCTCTCTGGAAGTTAATGATACTTTCCACTACTCTCTGAAAGCTAATGATACTTTCCACTATACTCCTCTCTGAAAGTAAATGATACTTTCCACTATACTCCACTCTTAAAGCTAATGATACTTTCCACTATACTCCTCTTTGAAAATTGATGATACTTTCCACTATACTCCTCTCTGAAAGTTTATGATACTTTCCACTATACTCCTCTCTGGAAGTTAATGATACTTTTAATTATACTCCTCTCTGGAAGTTCATGATACTTTCCACTATATACCTCTCTGGAACTTAATGATACTGTTACGACAGAAGGAATCTGGCAACCAAAAGCAAAAAGTTTCAGCCAACGAATAAGAACTTTGGGAGAATTTGGAGAAGAAGAGTGGAGCGTTAACGGTCGTTTTGTATTGTAACGGTTGTTGTGTTGTAACGGTCGGTGAGTTCGAAAATGGCCGGTGAGCTGTTCTGAGACAGTGCGCGTTAAGTATCAAGAAGTAACTTGATGTGTTGTGTATACGCGGAAGGATAAAAGTGGGATCTTTTATCGTTAAGTATCAAGAAGTAACTTGATGTGTTGTGTATACGCGGAAGGATAAAAGTGGGATCTTTTATCGTTAAGTATCAAGAAGTAACTTGATGTGTTGTGTATACGCGGAAGTATAAAAGTGGGAACTTTTATGGCTAACTTCGAATGTCTACACGGACTGTCTTTTTGTTCGGCTAGTGTGTGAAAAGTTATTAGCACAGGACGAGAATTGGTTTACGAGTGAAGATCTTCGGGTGACCTGGTAAATCAAGTAAAAGGTAGTATTTAGTAAAATACACAGAGCTGATGTGTGCTCATGCAGGAAGATTGATGACTTGTGCATGTTAATAGTTGATTTGTTAATAAGATACTTCATCCATATTTCCTTTGTAACAATTTGCCTTGTATTTAATTTGGTTTTGAAATATAGTCTTTTTAATACTCACGCTCAGTGGCTATCCATTTTTGTAATCCGCAACATTTGGTGTCAGAAGTGGGGTAATTTATTGAATGCCGTTAACTAGAAGTATGGATGAATTAGTAAAGTTGATGAATGACATTAAAAGTCAAAATAATGACTTGAAAGCCGAAATGGCCGCCCAAAGCGATAAAATAGGTGATATGAAAGCCGATATAGCTGCCCAAAGCGATAAAATAGGTGATTTGAAAGCCGATATGGCCGCACAAAATAATGAGTTGAGGACTGACTTGAAAGCCGAAATAGCCGCACAAAATACTGAGATGAGAGCTGAAGTGGCTTCTCAAATTGATAAGATTTCTGATAAGTGTAAGGACATTATGACCGAACTAAATAGTGTAAAAGATGATCTTGATAGTGTTAAGTTAGATTATAAACATGAAATTGAAATTGTAAAAACTGATTGTGAACGCCAGTTTCAGATTTTGAGAAATGAAATGTTACCTTCTGCCTGTGATAATAATAATTCTAGTGGAAATAATGTTATTACACATATCGCTAAAAATACAACTAAACCTTCTACATATGATGGTCAATCATCTTGGACAGTATTTAAAACACAATTCGAAGTTATCGCCACAGCCAATGAGTGGAATGAATTCCAAAAGGCCAGTTTTCTTGCAGCTTCCTTAAGGAATTCTGCTGCGGAAGTTTTGCAGTCTGTTCCAGAAGAAAAACGACTTGATTATCAAAGTCTAGTTTCTGCATTAGAACTAAGGTTTGGTGATAGTTATTTAAAACAATATTACGTGACTCAATTTAAACATCGCATGCAGAAAAATGGTGAAACTTTGCAAGAGCTTGCTAGTGATATTGAGCGTCTAGCTAGATTGGCTTATAGTAACTGTCCACCAGAAATTCAAGATAATTTAGCTCAATTACAATTTATTGATGCTATTGCTGACCCTGACACTCAGCAATCTCTGAGGATGTTGGAAGGTGAATCCTTAAAGTTAGCTGTGGTACATGCTATGAAATACGAGTGCTCTAGGCTTTCCTCCCGAGCGAACAAACGTACAGTGAGATTTGTAAGTGCAGAAGAAACTGTAGAAAAGGATAATGAAATGAAAGAACTAACCAAAGCCATACTATCCGTTTTGAAAGATATAAAAGGTTCTTCTTCAAAACCTACAACAGACCTCCAGTGTTGGAATTGTGGCAAGACCGGACACATTCGTACCAACTGCACTAGGAAACGAATGAGGAGTCCAAGTACATCAACTAGACAACAGGATCAGAGAAACAGAAAATTTATCAATCTTGCGAGGCAAAGGCTGGTTGTTGATTGGTTGGCCCCAGGGGAAGTCGCCCACGTTTCAACATTGCATGGTGATAATAATGGATTAGTAGCTGATGGAGCCATAAATGGAATACCTTGCCGTATGATAGTCGACACTGGTGCAAATGTAACTTTACTCAGAACGGATATAATAAAGAAAATAATACCTCACCCAAACTTGAATACTACACAGTCTAGAATAAGCCTACAAACGGCCACTGGAGATCGTGCAAAGGTTCATGGAAAAATAGAACTTAATATTCGAGTTGGTAGCTGTCTGGTTCGCCATCCTGTTTACATCGCTGACATCTACGACGAATGCATATTAGGCCTTGATTTTCTTAAGAAACATGGATTCAACATTAGACCCAGTGATAACCTACTCATCTATGAGACAGAAGAGATTCCTCTGCTTAGCCGGACGACTGATTCTTTACCAAGCGTAACTCCAATATTAGTGACGGAAGACACAGAGATCCCAGCACAAAGTGAAGTTATAGTCCGTGGACATCGGGCGGAGACTTCTGGGGCCTTCCGATTGGCAGTTACTGATGCCTCTGGTAAAGGAGCTTTGGCTCATAATATCCTGGTTGCAAGGACTTTAGTCAGAATAGATAAAGAACAGATCCCTATCAGAGTGATGAACTGTAACAAATCCAGTAGAATGTTAAAAAAAGGTGAGGAATTAGCAATATGTGAAGCTGTTACCTGTGTAACAAGTATAAATAAAATAGAAGTTACCGATTCATATCAAAATCATACAGACATCCCGTCTCATCTTACTGAATTATGGAGAGAAACAAGACAAATATTAACTGAAAACCAAGCTGTTAAGGCCGAGAACCTATTAAAAGAATTTTCTGACATTTTTTCTGCCACATCAAATGATTATGGCCGTACTAACCTGACAGAACATAAAATCAACACTGGTGATTCTCCTCCAGTCCATCTGCCGGCAAGAAGGCTTCCATTGGCAAAAAGAGAGGAGACGGAACAACTCATAAAGGACATGGAAGCTCAGGGCATTATAGAACCATCACAGAGTCCCTGGACATCACCAGTAGTTCTTGTCAAGAAAAAAGATGGATCTACACGATTTTGTGTAGATTATCGCAGATTAAATGACGTAACAAAGAAAGATTCCTTTCCTTTACCCAGGATTGACGATACACTAGACACTTTATCTGGGTCAGAATGGTTCTCAACATTAGATTTAAAGAGCGGCTATTGGCAAGTTGGTATACGTCCTGAAGACCGTGAGAAAACGGCTTTCAGTACAGGGAATGGACTTTGGCAGTTTAAGGTGATGCCATTTGGACTTTGTAATGCACCTGCCACATTTGAGCGACTAATGGAGTCAGTGCTCAAAGGTTTGTCTTTGGAGGTCTGCCTGGTTTACTTGGACGACATCATAGTTCTTGGAAGAACTTTTGAAGAACATTTGAGAAATCTTCGTCAAGTATTTGAAAAACTTAAGGCAGCCAAGTTAAAATTGGGACCGACAAAGTGTAAACTGTTCCAGCAAGAAGTTCATTACCTTGGTCATGTGATCACTACAGCAGGGATTAAGACTGATCCTAGTAAGATAGAAGCTGTAAGAGACTGGCCTCCACCACAAGATGTTCATCAACTTCGTAGTTTTATTGGACTTTGCACCTACTATAGAAGATTTGTCAAAGGTTTCTCCAACATCGCAAGGCCATTACATCGTCTGACAGAAGAGGGCCAGCGGTTTATGTGGACCACCGAATGCGATATAGCCTTTCAACAGCTAAAGAAAACTCTTTCCACAGCACCAGTGCTAGCGTACCCACAAACTGGAAAACAATTCGTAATAGATACTGACGCAAGTAACACAGGAGTTGGTGCTGTGCTTTCACAGGAACAAGACGGACAAGAGAGAGTTATTGCATACTTTAGTAAAACTTTATCCAAACCAGAGCGGAATTACTGTGTAACACGCAAAGAACTGTTAGCAATAGTAAAAGCAATAGAACATTTTCATCATTATCTCTATGGCCAGAAATTCCTTATACGTACTGATCATGCTGCACTTAGATGGTTATTAAACTTCAAAAACCCTGAAGGACAAATCGCTAGGTGGATACAACGGTTACAAGAATACGATTTCTCCATCGAACATCGAAGTGGTAAAATGCATAAGAATGCAGATGCTCTTTCCAGGCGCCCATGTATTGACAACTGTAAACATTGCTATAATGCAGAACTGAAATTTGGAACTAAAGAGATAATGCCCATAAGACAAATAGTATCGACACAAACAAACAGTGACACCCCTAACATCTGGAATCCAATTGAAATCAGGAAGGCTCAACTAGATGATGAAGACATAAAACCAATATTAGAATTGATTGAAAAATCTGATGTAAGACCTAATTGGGAGCAAATCTCGAGGTATAGTCCAACTACTAAAAGTTACTGGGCACAGTGGGACTCCTTAAAAATGGAAGACGGAGTATTATACAGAAGATGGGAGAATCCCACTGGACGGCTGACCCGTTGGCAGATAATCCTTCCTCGATCCCGAGTGGAACTTGTGATGAAAGATGTACATGATAGTGCCACTGGAGGACACTTCGGTGTTAATAAGACATTAGCCAAAGCCAGGGAACGATTTCATTGGTTGAAAAGTAGGGCAGACGTTGAGAGATGGTGTAGGCAATGTGAAGCCTGTGCAGCAAAGAAAGGCCCTAAGACTAGGAGTCGGGGTAAGCTACAGACGTATAACGTTGGTGCCCCTTTTGAAAGAATAGCCATTGATGTAATGGGTCCGTTTCCTAGAACTGATGATGGAAATCGATATTTATTAGTGGTAATGGATTATTTCACAAAGTGGCCTGAGGTATATCCCATCCAAGACCAGGAAGCAACAACAGTGGCTGAGATGATAGTTAATAACTTCATTAGTAGGTATGGAGTACCTTTACAACTCCACTCTGATCAAGGACGGAATTTTGAATCCAATGTGTTTAAAGGCATCTGTCAACTATTAGGCATTCAGAAAACCAGAACAACTCCCTTACACCCTCAGTCGGATGGTATGGTTGAAAGGTTCAATAGAACAATTGCTCAGCATTTAGCATTATTTGTGAACGACCACCAACGTGACTGGGATCGCCATGTACCACTCCTTTTGCTGGCATATAGAACGGCAGTGCATGAGACAACTGGACAGACACCTTCCATGATGATTTTTGGAAGAGAGTTACGTCTTCCCTGTGACCTTTTATATGGTCGGCCCGAAGCAATGCCTGTGTCCACTCCACAATACGTACAAGAATTGCAACAACGACTAGAAGAAATCCATCACTCCGTTAGACATAACATCGACATAACAAGTGACAGAACCAAAACAAGATATGACAGTAAAATAAATGGAACTATTTTCAATCAAGGAGATCTTGTCTGGCTATACAGTCCACATAGAAAGAAAGGACTATCTCCAAAACTTCAGAAACCTTGGGAAGGTCCATATACAATAGTTAACAGGATTAATGACGTGGTATATCGCATTCGTCGACGTCCAGCTACAAAGTGCAAGGTGGTTCACGTGGATCGTTTGGCCCCGTTTCATCGAAGAACTGAAGAAACTTTGGAATCCAGAATTGTTCGGGACGAACAAGACCTAGGAAGGGGGCAGTGTTACGACAGAAGGAATCTGGCAACCAAAAGCAAAAAGTTTCAGCCAACGAATAAGAACTTTGGGAGAATTTGGAGAAGAAGAGTGGAGCGTTAACGGTCGTTTTGTATTGTAACGGTTGTTGTGTTGTAACGGTCGGTGAGTTCGAAAATGGCCGGTGAGCTGTTCTGAGACAGTGCGCGTTAAGTATCAAGAAGTAACTTGATGTGTTGTGTATACGCGGAAGGATAAAAGTGGAATCTTTTATCGTTAAGTATCAAGAAGTAACTTGATGTGTTGTGTATACGCGGAAGTATAAAAGTGGGAACTTTTATGGCTAACTTCGAATGTCTACACGGACTGTCTTTTTGTTCGGCTAGTGTGTGAAAAGTTATTAGCACAGGACGAGAATTGGTTTACGAGTGAAGATCTTCGGGTGACCTGGTAAATCAAGTAAAAGGTAGTATTTAGTAAAATACACAGAGCTGATGTGTGCTCATGCAGGAAGATTGACGACTTGTGCATGTTAATAGTTGATTTGTTAATAAGATACTTCATCCATATTTCCTTTGTAACAATTTGCCTTGTATTTAATTTGGTTTTGAAATATAGTCTTTTTAATACTCACGCTCAGTGGCTATCCATTTTTGTAATCCGCAACAATACTTTCCACTATATTCCTCTCTGCAAGTTAATGATACTTTTAACTATACTCCTCTATGGAAGTTAATGATACTTTCCACTATACGTCTCTGAAAGTTAATGATACTTTTAACTATACTCCTCTCTGGAAGTTAATGATACTTTCCACTATACTCCTCTCTGAAAGTTAATACTTTCCACTATACTCCTCTCTGAAAGTTAATGATACTTTCCACTATACTCCACTCTTAAAGTTAATGATACTTTCCACTATACTCCTCTCTGAAAGTTAATGATACTTTCCACTATACTCCACTCTTAAAGTTAATGATACTTTCCACTATACTCCTCTCTGAAAATTGATGATACTTTCCACTATACTCCTCTCTGAAAGTTAATGATACTTTCCACTATACTCCTCTCTGGAACTTAATGATACTTTCCAATATATTCCTCTCTGCAAGTTAATGATACTTTCCACTATATTCCTCTCTGCAAGTTAATGATACTTTTAACTATACTCCTCTGTGGAAGTTAATGATACATTCCACTATACGCCTCTCTGAAAGTTAATGATACTTTTAACTATACTCCTCTCTGAAAGTTAATGATACTTTCCACTATACTCCTCTCTGAAAGTAAATGATACTTTCCACTATACTCCTCTCTGAAAATTGATGATACTTTCCACTATACTTCTCTCTGAAAGTTAATGATACTTTCCACTATACTCCTCTCTGGAAGTTAATGATACTTTCCAACATGTTGCTCTCTGAAAGTTAAAGACACTTTCCACCATTCTTCATTCTGGGAGTTAAAGACACTTTCCTTCATACTCCTCTCTGTAAGTTAAAGACACTTTCCACTATGCTTCTCTATTGAAGTTAAAGACATTTTCCACTATGCTCCTCTCTTGAAGTTAAAGACATTTTCTTCTATGCTCCTTTCTCAAAGTTAAAGACATTTTCAACTATGCTCTTCTCTGGAAGTTAAAGATACTTTCCACCATGCTCCTCTTTTTAAGTTAAAGACACTTTTCACCGTGCTCCTCTTTTGATGTTAAAGACACTTTTCACCATGCTCCTCTTTTGAAGTTAAAGACACTTTCACCAAGCTCCTCTTTTGAAGTTAAAGACACTTTTCACCATGCTCCTCTTTTGAAGTTAAAGACACTTTTCACCATGCTCTCTGGAAATTAAAGATATTTTCCACCATACTTCATTCTGCAAGTTAAAGACACTTTCCCTCATGCTCCTCTCTGGAAGTTAAGGATATTTTCCACTCTACTCCTCTCTGGAAGTTAAAGACACTTTACACTACTATGCTCCTCTCTGGAAGTTAAAGCCATTTTACACTATGCTCCTCTCTGGAAGTTAAAGACACTTTCCACTATGTTCTTTTCTGGAAGTTAAACACACTTTCCACCATGTTCCTCTCTGTTAGTTAAAGAGACTTTTCACCATGCTCCTCTCTGGAAGTTAAATCCACTTTCCACCATGCTCTTCTCTTGAGGTTAAAGATAATTTCCACCATTCTCGTCTCTGAAAGTTAAAGACACTCTCCCTTATGCTCCTCTCTGGAAATTAAAGACACTTTCCACCATGCTCCTCTCTAGAAGTTAAAGACACTTTCCACCGTGCTCCTCTCTGGAAATTAAAGAGACTTTCCACCATGCTCCTCTCTGGAAATTAAACATACTTTCCACCATGTTCCTCTCTGGAAGTTAAACACACTTTCCATCATGCTGCTCTCTAGAATCTAAAGACACTTTCCACCATGCTCCTCTCTTAATGTTAAAGACAATTTCCTCTGCCTATTGAATACCAAATTTTATAAACGGGAGAGTGTTGGCTCAGTCGATAAGGCATCCAGATTGCTATTTAATGTCTCCAGTTCGAGTCCCAACTGTGCTTGTGTTGAGTTTTATCTAAGCGGTCTGTACAGTGACTCGGCACGAAAGGACGCCGTAGGGCTTGGAAATGCCGACATCCTTCTGATGGTACATTAAGCCATGATTCTGGTAACTTAAATTTAACCTGACTGTGCTGAATCCATACTTCATTCTTTTAGAATCTTCTTTCTCAAAGAGTTTTATAATAAAAATATCTGTTCTCTTTCCGAAAAAAAATTCTTGCAGTCCGTCGGCAGTCGCTTCTCTCGACAGAACAAACGAAGGTCATGTTTGCCCAATTGTTGTGTGCGCAGATTCCCAAAAATCCAGGAATGCGGACATTTCATAATATTTGTTTTTCTTCACTGTAAATATGTGTAAGCAAAAGAGTTGACCAAATGGCGATGCTACGTCGCATTACTGATATTTGTAGAAAGGTAGCAAACGGCAAAAAACTTTATTTGAGCAATCTTAATATCGATTTCTCGTTAATTCTCGTTGAAAATTTCTGACTCTGCGTTAATGAATGCGGTTAATAACTTTCTCGTTGCAAAAGCCTGATTCTGCGTTAATGAATGCGGAGGATGTTAGGAACAAAAGAGAACCGACATCTTGTCAGTATAATAAAAAAGATATGTGCATTCTCATTAAATCGTTGAAAGGCGATTCAATCAACGTCAACGTTTCAATTGTGACAACCAAATTAAAGACATTCTTTCCGTTCCTCATCCATTAGCACATTAACGGAAGAAACTTCGACGTTCTTCTCCGCGGGTGATATTCCTGTTAGCAGACGAAGACTTAATCCAACCCAAACTTATTCAAGAGACAACAGAAAAACAAAACTTTTATTCTTAAAAAACAGCACTAGGGAAAATTATGTAGTTAAAAACGAAAAAATACATTCGTAAGAAGTAATTAATTGCAAAAAGAAAACTCTTTTATTAGAGAAACCAATTATAAGGGAAATCGAGATATTTTCTTGATTAAAAAACAAAAGAGTATATTTTTAATGAGTAACATGAATTGGCAAAATCGTTTATTTATATACTTAAAATTTTTGATCTAAAAGCATTGGAAGAAATTTTACAGATTCAGTCCAATCTCTGGCAGTGAACGTATTCACTGCAAATCCCCAATGAAAGCGAATCCCTAACATTGAGTTGCGTAATTCCAATAAAACAAACACATTCGTTCTATATCGTTTTCATTTTGTGTTTAGCGGTTACACGTATCTGACACTAATTCCAAAGATATACCTAGCCTAAAAGGCTTCAAAGCAAATGAATTCAAAAGGAATTCACTTCTACCTTCTTATTCTGTTTCACAAAGTATTCGCTTTGACCTACTTATTCTGTTTCAGAAGATATTCAGTTCAACCTCCTTAGTCTGTTTCAGAAGGTATTCGCTTCGGCCTTCTTATTCTGTTGCAGAAGATATTCACTCTAACCTCCTTAGAATGTTTTAGAAGATGTTTGCTTCGGCTTCCTTTTCAGTTCAAAAGGTACTCACTTCGACCTACTTATTATGTTTCAGAAGGTATTCACTTCAACCCCCTTAGTCTGTTTCAGTCAGAATGTATTCACTTCCGCCTCCTTAGTCTGTTTCAGAAGGTACTTGCTTCGACCTTCTTATTCTGTTTCAGAAGATATTCGCTTTGACCTCCTTATTCTGTTTCAGAAGGTATTCACTTCGTTCTCCTTATTACGTTTCAGAAAGTACTCGCTTCGGCCTCCTTATTCTGTTTCAGAAGGTATTTGCTTTGACCTCCTTATTCTGTTTCAGAGGGTATTTTCTTTGACCTTCTTATTCTATTTCAGAAGGTACTCGCTTCGGCCTCCTTATTCTGTTTCGGAAGATATTCGCTTCGTTTTCCTTATTCTGTTTCAGAAAGTACTCGTTTCGGCCTCCTTATTGTTTCAGAAGGTATTCACTTCAACCTCCTTAGTCTGTTTCAGAAGGTATTCGCTTCGGCCTCCTTATTCTGTTTCAGAAGGTATTCACTTCAACCTCCTTAGTCTGTTTCAGAAGGTATTCACGTCAACCTCCTTAATCTCTTTCAGAAGGTATTCGCTTCGGCCTCCTTATTCTGTTTCAGAAAGTACTCGCTTCGGCCTCCTTATTCTGCTTCAGAAGTATTCGCTTCCACTTCTTTATTCTGTTTCAGATGCAACCCGATGCCGTACAACAAGCGAAAACGAATAGCAATTGACGACCACGTGTCTTTTTTATTGCGATCGATGCCGAAGTTCAAAGTTTAATGGTTCGCAGTATTCACTCTACGTCACACTTTAAGTTAAATGTTCTTTTCTCTTGATGTTCCTTTTGTCATATTTCGCAACAAGTGATTTCATCTTCGTTAATTTTAAGACCCTTGTCGCCTATAATTTCTAAACCATTTTGCTACACAAAAGGAATCCCTCTACCCAAAAACTATTAAAAAATTATTTGAATAATTATAATAATTAAAAGACGTCTTCTCCTTTAGATTTTCTACAGTTTAAATTCCCAACATCTTTCCAATTTCCTCTTTCCTTATAGTCAGGTAGAAAAAAACTTCTTCCCACATAACAATCATTATTTAATTACTAGTTACGAACCGAATTTGTCCTCGTGCATTCTATTTATAACTTTCCCAATTCTCAGTCGAGGAAGCCGTGGCCATCTTCCGCTGCGAAATCCCCCCCTATTCGAAAAAGCCACTGATCCTGGCCCACTACAGCTGGTTTTCTAATCCAGCAATGTACCAAACAGAAATAGCAACGCTCGTATTAGATTTTAGACCATCCGGCCAGGTATCTTTGGAATTACAAGGGCCCGAAATCTACCGAAACAGAGATAAAACTCTCTCAATAATTTCGTAGTTCTAATTAAGTTAGTGCGCACACTGACGTCAACACTCCGTAGAAGAAACGCCTGTCCTTTGTCCGCATGCCTGTCCAGTCAGTCGCCCGTTCGTATGGATAGAGGTATTGTATATTTTAATAACAAAAGCAGATTTATCATTGTGCCACGTATTTAGTCTCTGTATCCAAAATAGGTACAATATAAGTTTTCGCTTTGCTGTTGACCAAATCAGACACGGAATCGTCTCCACAGCAGTTTCATTCCAAATGGTTATCTGAATTAAGAGGAGTATTTGAATATCCACTCTGGAAGACGATTCTGTTAAAAATTGCACAGAATTCAATCTTCATTAAATCGATAAGCTTGTAAAACAATTCGCTCTGTTGAAAGCGAACGAATTCATTTCTCTCTTTGATGCGTCTTCTCCCAACAGGAAGAAGGACAAACGCCCCTGCACATCGCCTGCGAACAAGGAGACGAAGAGATCCTGAAAGTGTTTTTCCAATTCCGAGCCAACGCCAACATCACTGATAACCTGGACAGGACTCCGCTGCACATTGCTGCAGAGAAAGGTCACAGCCAGATCGTTGAAACTCTTGCAGACAAGTTCAAAGCTTCAATTTTCAAGAGGACAAAGGTAAGACACTTCTCAAAGGTATATCGCTGGGTATTTGGTTTCCTTTCTTTTGGAACGAAGGTACCATCTGCATTCCATCACTAACTGGCCTTAGTCGTTCATATTTCCATCATCCAATCATCATTTTGACGTCATCAGTCAAGTCACAACAAGAAGAATCATAAGAGGAACAACGTAATCGGATTAAAATAACTCTACATTTCACAAATTTCAGTGAAAATGTTGTATTATAAATGACTCTATTATAGTTTAAGTAAGTCTATTATAGTTTGAGTTTTTATATATTTATATTATAAAAGTCATTCGTTTTTCGTTTCCATCTAAAGTATTTCCATTTTTAATAAGAACATGAAGCGCAGTCCAACAGTTTTCTCTCCTAAATATGAATTAATTCATTTGCCCATGTGTTACAGAGATGCATACGGACTTTTGTAAGCAGACACCAACTTTGTGCGGTGAATGGCCCTATACAATCCTAATACTGTCTAAGACGAAGCAACGATAAAGAAATTGTAGTCGCACCTGAAAGCCAGATTACGAGTGAAGAAATATTTGCATTTAATTTGCATTCTATTCACCTTCGACTTCAACTTTTGATCCTAAAATGCACTTAAAACAAACAGCAGAGCGGAATCTTTTCAGGCTATCGAGACCATGAGAAAGCAGAAGGATTTCAGCCTTTGCATTTTCCTTTCAACCGATTTGAACTCGGTTCGTGAGGAGAAGGGCGTGGGAGAATATCGTCGGTTTCCAGCGCCGCAAAGAGCTAAAGATAAAACCTCGTATCTCATCATTTGGAATTATATATCACTAGAATGCCATTCCTCTGGAGGTTGAGAGAGGAGCGAAATTGAAGATCCTTCTTCCCCTCCTGAAAAAGGAGATTTTGGATTCCTAAATAAAAAATTCAAAATTATAAGTTTCTTCCTTACTTTTTGGTTTTCGCTATTTTGAATTTAAGAAATATGCCAAACGGTTACACAAGAAAATGATATAAATCTAGGATCTCTCAAAAAATGCTGCCCAAAAACATTTCACAAAGCAAAAATCCTGTCTAATCTGATGTTCTTAGCACGCATTTAAAATTACGTAAATAATTCGTTCTCGAAATTCTAGGACCCTTAATAAGGCTCATTTCATTTGGTGGAAATTTAACCCTTCACACAAAGCACAAAAACAAAACCCAACCGGAAAAATGAATTTATAGTACAGAGCAAATTTAGGTAAAATCGAAAAGGTTTTAATGTTCGCATTGTGTTTTCCTTAATAAACTGATTGACATAAAGAGGTCGGGTCAGACTTTCGTATCAAAATGGCTGCCTCAGGTACCACAACTCAGACATTTTCTTCCAAAGGATGGACAGAGGGACATTTGGAAAATGAATGTCAGTTCGAGCTTATGTTTCAAGCCAGATATCGTAAATGATGGCCCAAAAAGAACCCTGATCGAACATTGCTTATTTTTTGTTTACATTGGCCGTTAAAACTATAGCCTTAAAGTCCAAATATATTCAGCTTCTGAAATGGAGAATAACATCAAGACAGATTGTCAGTATTTTGTTCAGCAAACACGAGAAAACAATGTTACAGACAAAACACAAAAAGACAAAATGAAGAAATTGAAAAGCAAATAGGATTTCGATATGATAGGATATTCTCTCCTAACGATACAAGGCACACGGCGTTGATGAATTCATGGATCGTTCTGCCTGTTCAAAAGGCAGAAACGTCTACTAAGCGCAACAAGGCTGCTGAGAAGTTTTTAAAGAGAGGATAGAAAATATGTTCCTTAACTCTTTCTCCTCATGTATCGGACAGCTTAGCGAAGGAGTCAGCAACCACTTTTGAGCAGCATATCGTGCAGAGAGAAAATGCGTTGATTTGGCCATGTTGCCCGTATGCATAGCTATAGATTAGCGAATAAGGTGTGCCTAAAGGACTCAGAAAGAGGGGGAGACCTAGGATGCTGTGGGTAGACAATGTCAAACAAGTTGTTGAGTTGTTTTACCTCTGAGCGGCACTTTTTTGCACACCATGGGCCGGACCCCGAAGATTCAGAGAAGATTGGAGGAAGGGACCTACTGGAACGGCTGTTGGGAGACAGATGGTAGCCTCCCGTCAAGGCCATCCAGCGTGTTCTTCAACGTGCACAGGGTATGGCTCTCCCACACACGGGGCCACGGCTTAACATCCCATCCGACGGACGGTGGCCTTTCCAAACCCATCGGTGTCCCCTACTGACCGTGAGCAGGGCGGGGAATTTTGCGGAGATAAATTTCAACTCTGACCCAGCTGGGACTTGAACCTTGGAACTACAGATTACGAGCCTGGCGCGCTACCGACTGAGCCACCCCCGCCCCTGTCAAACAGGATCTTGTTAGAATTGGTCTACAGTGGCCAGATGTAGCAGATGTAGCTCAGGACAGAAGTGGGTGGAGGACTAAATTATACAATCTGGTTGGACTTCTGTAGTCCATTACAGCTTCAGAACTATGCATGCATCTAGAATGGAAATAGTAATGGGCAACCGATAATTTATCCCTTCTTTTATCCTCTAAAAGATGCTGGTTGACGAGTTTTTGCTTTTCTCCCTCCACAGGATGGCCGAACGCTAATGCACATCGCTTCGGAATCTGGTCACCAGGAGACGGCCCTCGTCTTTCTGAAGAAGGGCGTCCCTCTGCACATGTCCAGCAAGGTAAACTCAATTGAACAATTTAACAATTATATTTATTTCTCTTTCATGCTCTGTGAACTTCATTCACTATTCTATTAACTGGAAATGAACTCTATTAACTGGAATATTGATTTTGCAAAAATGGATTCATGTGACCTCCAAATCGGTAAACTTCTCCTATTTTCAAGTGCTGAATATTCTCTCCTGAAATCTTAAAAATAAATTGTTCCATCCAGAAAATAATTTAAACGAAGTTTCTTTAATTCTCTAAATTTAGAATTCGTCGATCTGATTATCTTTTTAGAAGAAATCTGTGTTTAGTCTTTTTCTTCTTTCTGAATACGAACGATCAACGAATGAATTCCAACTTTAAAACTATTAACAAAATTTTCTGTGATGTAATAATGTGGAAGAAAACCGTGTACGATTACAGGGTGATTAAAAAAATGAAGACCAATGACTATCCACTTTTTTGTGATTCATTCACGATATTCTTATATTTGACTAAAAATTTCTTTGTCTTGGTGCCACTATAAATTTTGAAACGTATGCATATTTATTCCGATTTACACTAAATCATTTACTATTAATCTCGAATTAAGACATAAATGTATCATGATGTCAGGGGCGTAGCACTATGGGTTGGGGGGGGGAGGTAAGAAATCAAAAATTTTACACCTTGAGATTCAATTTTTGCCAACTGAGCAAACTTACTTAGATTTATAACTCTCCTACATTTTGCCATTTGACTTACAATTTTGCCAACTGACGGTAATTTGCCATTTAACTTCCATTTTCACCAACTAGCCATAATTTCTCAGATATAATTCCAATATTTACATCTCGTCTGAATTGCACCAAGTCAGTGTGAATATTCCCTTGATTTAGCCAACTCTCCTTAATTTCATGAAACTAATCCCAATCTTTATATCTCTCCTAAATTTGCCAAATCACTTCAAACTTTTCAAACTCCTAAGATTTTGTCGAGTTTTCTCGATTTTAGGCAACTATCCCAATTTCACAAACCCAATCCCAATTATCACAACTCGTCCGCATTTGCCAACTACTCTAGTTTTGCCAACTCGCCGTAATTTTACAAAAAAATCGCAATTTTTACATCTTCCCTGAATTTGACAAGTCACTTCGAATTTTATAACTCTACTTAATTGCACAATAAAGGTACAATTTTCACAACTCCCTGTATTTTACCAAGTGGTTTCCAGTTTTGCCAACTTCCCTAGATTTTGCCAAGTTTTCTCGATTTTGTCAACTCTCCTTAATTTCACAAAAACAATCCCAATTTTCACAAATCGCCCGTATTTTACCAAGTGGATTCGAATTTTGCCAACTGACTTAGATTTTGCCAAGTTTCTTCGATTTTGCCATCTCGCCACAATTTTAAAGAAAAGAAATCCCAATTTTACATCACACCTGATTTTTGCAAAGCCACTCTGAATTTTGCCAACTCCCTCAAGATTTGCCAACTCTCCTAGATAGTGCGAAGTTGACTCGATCTTGCCAACACGCCATAATTTTACAGAAAAAAAATTCCAATTTTTACATCTCACCTGAATTTTGTGAACTCTCCATGATTTTGATGAATCACTCCGAATTTTGCCAACTGCTCCTAGTTTTTGCCAACTGCCCCTAGATTTTGCCAACTCCCTAAGTTTTGCCAGCTCTCCTAGAATTTGCCAACTCGCCATAATTTTACAGAAAAAAATCCTAATTTTTACATCTCACCTGAATTTTGTCAACTCCCCAAGATTTTGCCAAGTCACTCCGAAATTTACCAACTACCCCTAGATTTTGCCAACTCCCTAAGTTTTGCCAACTCTCCTAGATTTTGCCAAGTTGTCCCGAATTTGCCAACTCCCCAAGATTTTACCAAGTCACTCCGAATTTTGCCAACTCCCTAAGATTTTGCCAAGTTGTCTCGATTTTGCCAACTTACCTGTATTTTACTAAGTGGCTTAGAATTTTGCCAACTGCTCTAAATTTTGTCATCTCTCCATTTTCCAAACTGCCTTAGATTTGCCAAGTTGCCTCAATTTTGACAAGTCCCCTTAATTTTCAAAAAAAAAAATTACAAATTTTCAAAACTCACCTAGATTTTACGAAGTCGCTTCGAATTTTGCCAACTCCGAGTTACTTTGGGGGGGGGAGCCTCTCCCCCCATGGCTACGCCCCTGCATGATGTAATTGGATGCAAATTCCGAAGACATCGTCAATCCAATTTCCCCCCCTCGAGAGATTCCTCCTCCTCCTTTTCTCCCAGAGTCGCTCAGCTAATGATAACTAAAATGAATTTAATTTCAAACTTATTTAATATTTTGTGCGTTTTTTTTTTTATTCTCGCAATACACAAAGTTATGGAGAATTTCAAGCCAAACATTCATTGCTACCTGCGGCGAATGGAATTCAATTACATTATTTTAAGGCAAAATGTCCTTTATTTGAGATCATTATTGCATGAAATGACAGTTTCAGAGAAACACTTCAGTCCGTTCCGCACATTATAATCAATCAATAGCAAATGCACAGATTGCCTGTTCGCATATGATCAAATAAAAAATTTTTGCTGAGAAAATGAGTTTCGCCGATGAGTGGGACTCGAACCCTACTCTCCCATTTATATGCCATGTATAATATTCACACCACTAAACTATTAATGGCTAGTTAACTGAAGAATGAACTAGAATTTTATGGGAGGGAAACCTCAACTTTATGTTTTAAGAGATAAAAAATTATTTTGGGTGGGAATAGGTATTGATGAACTATTACCATTTGCACCTTCCAAATAACCCGAAAGTTATCATTACGCCATCAAACATTGGAAAAAATCAAAAATTCAAAAATTTTTAAAGAATATTACCAATGATGCATTCCTGCTAGAAATTTGAAATTTGGTGGTAGAATGTGAAGGTCAGGAAGCAATTTCCATTGGCAGTAATCATTTGATCCCTGACGCCCGGGATGGGGTGAGAGGCAATTGCTTTGTTTTAAGAGATATTTGGAAAACTCTTTTTTAGTTGGATTGGTACTAAGGAAATATTATAATTCACATTTTCCGAATACTTCGATAGTTTTAATTTATATCGTTAGAGATCCCTAAATATGGAAACTGAGAAAGTTTTAACGAATGTTTCAAGTGAGAAAAGAAACTTTAAGAAATAAAAGACGAATACTTTTAATGTTTTATAAGTGCTAATAAAATACTACTATTAGCATTTTTTTAACTTCATTCTCTTTGAAAACGAGGTTCCTATATGAACCAGGGTCGATAGGATCATATTATTGATTACATTTCTATTCTATTATTATTATTCTATATATTCTATTATATATTTCAGTGATACTATCTATGAGGCCCTTCAACTAAAGAGTTTGCCTGACCTCATTTAGCCCATTGTGTGCACAATGTCAGAGAAGAGAAAAACCAACAGCCTACTGTACTTGGAAAGATTTTCAATTAGTGAGCCATGGCTTTTAACCGTAGATCATATACATAACTAAATTTGCAAACTTGAGTGTGATTCATAAATACTGAATGTTTCAGTTTTTTTACGTAAAGATCTGCCAGTGATAAGATTTTATTTATATAGTAAGAGAGATTTCTGCCTCCTCGTCGTGCATAATTTTGTCTTTCCTCTCGTGCAGACGGGAACCAAAGCGATCCACACAGCAGCTCGGAATGGGTTCGTCGACGTCATCAAGAATCTTCTGGATCGAGGAGAGCACGTCGATGCCACCACACCAGTGAGTTGCATTTTCATTTGTCGCTTTTCATTAACAAATATCCTTAATTACGAATTATTCTGTGAAACGCATAAGTTCCTACGCAATTTTAGTCTACGTTTCAAAGTTTAATAGCAAGGATTTCCTAGAATGAGACGTAAATAGTTTAGACTTAAAACGTCGTCCATAGGGCGGGATTTAGGGGTAGGAAGGTAGGGAGCCAAGGGAGCCATGAATGCCAGTAATGCTAGATCTCATGAGGCAGAATGCTACTAAGGGTAACAGAGGCGAAAAATTTTTAAGTTTATTAATATTTCACGCATTTTTCTCGAAACAATTTTTAAAGACGTGTAAAACGAAGAGGGAAATATTACTGCATTGAAAATGCTTTCTCTTGGTTCCCCCTTTTGCATTTTCCCGGCTCGATTGCGTTTCTTGCCTCCCCCCCCCCCCCCACACACACTAGATTTTTTTTCTAATTCCGGGCTTGGTCGTCCACGTATATGAACTAAGTAAAAAATTAAATCATTCCGAACTCTTCATGTCGTTTTTTGCAAATCATTTTGATTTTCTTAAGCGGATTCTTCTTCAGGTTCTAAATAAATATTAGAAGGTCTTCAGTGCATTGGTTTATCCAAGAGAAGGGTTCTAAAGTTATAACTCTCCCACCCCCTTCTTTAATGGCTTGAATAACATGGATTCTAAGAAATCCCAGGTAATGAGAGACTTAAGCACGTCAATCTCTTCCGTCCCTCCCCTAGCACGCCACTTCTTCAGTGAGAGATGATGAACAAAACTCCAGATGGTTTAGAAGTATTTCAATATTAGAAGATGACAATGCTCCGGTTAGTTTACAAACATTTCAAATTTTGTTTACCAATAGAGATAAAATTAATAAGAAAATTAATATGGAGATAAAAAAAATCAGTGTTAGAATAAAGCGTAGGTTCTTTAGAGATGTTGATTAATATACTAAATATTGATATTCATCCGTGAAATTGGATTCCTTTACCTTCACTGAACATCTTATTTAGTGTTGTGGGGATAGGAGGTGGAGGTCGGTATCGGGTAATGCTCATAACCTATGTTTCCGGGTTCGAGTGCCACCGTGCTCCCTCTGAGAAATGATGGACTTGACAGGATGAGATATTAAGACTTGGTCTTTTTAATATGTGGAGATTAACATTTTTTTTTTCATCTTTGATGTATCGAGGTAGTGCGGAAAAGTTACCAATTCAGCTCTTGAACATACGTGCAAAATAGTTTTTAAATCAACTTAAAATAGTTTTTAAATCAACTTAAAATAGTTTTAAATCAAAAACTATTTTAAGACTCATCATTACTCGAAAAGTTCACATCCCTTTTCGAATAATGTACAGATGATGAAAACTTCAAGGGAAGAACTTGAAGTGCTCATCTTACTTTTTTTATTTCTTTCTTCTCATTTGCTAGGATTAGGACAGGGTTGGGTTGTTTTACCTCTGAGCGGCACTTTTTTGCACACCATGGGCTAAATGGCCAGGTCACATGGACCCCGAAGGCTCAGAGAAGGTTGGGGGAGGGGACCCACTGGAACAGCTGTTGGGAGACAGATGGTAGCCTCCCGTCAAGGCCATCCAGCGTGTTCTTTAACGTGCACAGGGTATGGCTCTCCCACACACGGGGCCACGGCTTAACGTCCCATCCGACGGACGGCGGCCTTTCCAAGCCCATCGGTGTCCCTACTGACCGTGGGCAGGGCGGGGAATTTTGCGGAGATAAATCTCAACGCTGACCCAGCTGGGACTCGAACCTGGGAACTACAGATTACGAGCCTGGCGCGCTACCGACTAAGCCACCCCGCCCCTATCGCATCAGTAGCAGGACCATAAGTGTCTGATGACTTCTGCTCTTGCCTAACCCATAAATTCATGAGATCAACATACATAGATAATTTGAACACTCATTTCTATATTAGTGCACCAAACATAGACATGTTGTATCTCTTCTGGTTTTGCGCCTGGCTGAACTCAGCTTGAAATGATTATCATTTGCATAATTAACTTGAAATCGAAGGATGCAGGTTCTTGTTTGTGAAGACATCTTAAACAAGTGGGTTTGTGATTTCGTTAATTCTTCGATCTCGGTTCCCTTTCTGTTATGCCATCTGGTGACAAAAGACATTGACCATTTCCTGACTGACTATCAATGGCAACTCCCACACATAAGGGGCGGGGGTGTTTCAGTCGGTATCGTGCCAGGCTCGTAATCTGCAGTTCCCAGGTTCGAGTCCTAGCTGGGTCAGCGTTGAGATTTATCTCCGCAAAATTCCCCGCCCTGCCAAAGGTCAGTAGGGGACACCAATGGGCTTGGAAAGGCCGCCGTCCGTCGGATGGGACGCTAATCCGTGGCCCCGTGTGCGGGAGAGCCATACCCTGTGCACGTTAAAGAACACGCTGGATGGCCTTGACGGGAGCTACCATCTGTCTCCCAACAGCTGTTCCAGTGGGTCCCCTCCCCCAATCTTCTCTGAGCCTTCGGGGTCCATGTGACCTGGCCATTTAGCCCATGGTGTGCAAAAAAGTGCCGGTCAGAGGTAAAACAACCCAACCCACACATAAAACACAATTTTCGGTTAGATTCCTAACTAGAACAACTTGATATTAGCTTCAATGACACACTAGCTAAGGTTGATGTTTCAACAAAAGTTTTTTATCTTGCTTTAGCTCCTGAGGCAGGGATCAGGAAACTTGACTTCGGTCTTAGTGAAGCACGTCACTAGGAGGCGCTCCTGGAATCTTTCTATCTTCTGTATATAACAAAATGAGGACAAAAATTAAAGCAATGCTCACTTCTCGAGTCAGGTACTCGAGAAATTTTGTAACGAGATAAAAGTACTCGAGAAAAGTAATCTAGAGATTTTGATAAAAAAAATTCTTGGCCTGGGAGGAACACTATTTTTTTAAAGGTTGAAAATTATTCGAAGAAATATAGCATTTTTTTTTCTCTCCTCCCTATTTTCAGGAGAGTTATACTCTGTGCACGTTATAGAACACTCTAGATGGCTTCGATGGGAGGTTTAACAGATGTCCAGTGCATATACTTCACCTAGCCTTCTCTGAGCCCTTGGGGTTCTTGTGACCTGGCCATTTAACCACTTGTGTTCATTCTCAGAGGGAAAACTAAATAGCTCGCGTCATTAGTTGTCAATATCAACTGAAACTATTTTAACTCTGAACGTAGGTCATATTTCTTCAAAACTGAATTAACAATCATATTAGATTTTATTTTAAAATATTGAATCGCTTTCACTGTTTTTGAGAGGGTACTTTCGTTTTACTCGCGAAACGACTCATTCTTCTTTTTTTTTTCTCCTATATATTATTTTTGACATGTAGTTCACGGTCGAATCACTTTGAACTTTTTTTTTCATTATCTCAATTTATGCTCCTTCTTATACAAACTCACAAAAGTAATGATATTATTTTTGTTGAATTATAAAGAAGTAATTTTAAATCCCTGACTGATTTAAAAACCTGACTCAATATCTCAGCTGTAATCATTACCCACGAAGAATCGATATTTCTTCATTTAATTTATTTCTTTCTGAAACACAATTTAAGATCCTGTTATTAGGGAGGAAGCAAATTTTTGTGTTAGCCCTAACTGACGCATTGACTTCGGTCTTGGTAGGTCATGTCCTTGTGTGAGATGAGCTGTCCAAACTAGGAGTAGGATCCTTCTCCGTCTGTGTGTTCAGAATAACAGAAAAATCAGATATAAAATAATCAGACTGTGAGCGATGATCTCACGAGTTCAAGGGAGAGGCCTTAGGTGGTCTGCAGATATAAAAATATCTCATTAAGCTTAAACTCTGGCTCTTTTGGCAAGAGCTGATCAAATGAATTTATTTTATTAGGGCCGTTGATGAGATCGGTAATAACGCAGATTACATAATAAACGAATAGTAAACAGAAGTGATGAAATTTGATCAGGCTGGTGGATTTCAGTTCTTTTTCAAATGGCTATGTATCGAGCAATTTTTCGATATAATTATCTCCGGAGTTGTGTAGCAGATACTGGTAATGTGCAACATGAGATAAACTGAAGACTATGCATTGCTTCTGAAACCTTTAATGATCAGTGGAGATTATACAAAAAAAAAGGCTTATACACCTAAAGTCTAAAATTACGCTATGTAATTGTTTAGTTCTTTCCAAATTTTGTTACGGAAGTGAAACTTGGACCCTTTGTAAGCAAGATAACAGGAAACTTGATGTCTTTGATTCTAGATGCTTACAAAGATATCTCGGGCATTAGGTGGCTTCAATATGCAAATGATGATAAGGTTAGACGAAGGAATAATCAACCGCCTTTCGCTAGCATGCTATTATGCAGAGAGAGTTTGTCCATGTTGCTGCATGTAGAGATGTAGATTAGTGGATAGAGATATGAAGAGTGTATCTAAAGGTCTCAGAAAAAGAGGGGGACCTAGAATGGGATCGGTGGACGCAATGTCAAACAGGACCTTGTTATCATTAGACTGCAATGGCCAACTTCAATAGCTTTACCTGAGAATAGTGTTTATGGAGTACTAAATTGCACAATCTGATAGGTCAACTTCATTAATTCAATCAGCATATTAGTAGAGTATGCCGTGAAAAATGGTTTCGTCTGTTTGATGAAGGGGGTTAGGGGTCGTGGGGGAGGAGGTCATAAGCAACCATGCACCACCGGATGCTCGAAACCACGTATCAAGGAATAGATTCCGAATTTTATCCTCCTCATTAGTATTTATTATTATTAATAAATTTTATTAATTAGTTAATTTTTATTATTTATTAATTATTAATTAATAATTATCCTCATTGGTCTTATTAGTTCTAGATGAATTCCTGGGGATTTCGTTTCAGACTACCTCGTTGACTAGTGCTGCCATCTATGCGTGATTGAACACATCATTTTTTTATATTCCAATTTTTATTAATCTTTCACTTTTATTATTTATCTATCTGCTTGGAGAGCAATTTCATCATTTTCTGCCCTCATCTATAGAGGATGATAAAGCCAAGAGCTATAACTGAGTTGCAGAGATTGGGAGATTGGCCAATAGAAGAATATATACAAATTCTACATCCGATAATTTTGTAGATACTGTATATTAATCTCGACTCTAATCATTCGCCAAGAATTTCTCTTCTCCAACTGGAAACGAGTTGGCTGACGGGCGGAAAAATTCATTTCCTAATCTATCAGGTTTCGTTCCATTTATGCTGAGCATTGATCATCCGAAGTCGGCCGACAATCCACTCGGATCCTTATTCTGCCAGCACCGAGATTTTCTCCGCTCCCCAGTCCTTGTTCGTGGTGACGCTGATTGTTCGCGGTGACGTGGTGACGCTTGGAAGGGTGGCCTCCCTTTTGAAGGGACCTTAGGCGATCACCCTTTGGCACGGGAGTCGTACCCGGAACACACTAAACAAAACTATCCCATCAATTACCCATTTAAATAATAGTTGCAAAAAAAGAGATTATTTTTTGCCTATTTTATTATTATTTTCCTCTTATTTTCTTCAGATAGGATGGTAGAGTTGTCTAGATCAGTGGTTCTCAACCTTTTATGCTTCACGTACCCCGTGGAAATGTGTATGTAACTGGCTTACCCCTTATATAAATAGATCTATAGTTATAATATAACAATTGGAATAAAATAAAACATATTGTTAAGACAGATGAACGAAGAACAGTGACTTCATGACATAACGTGACTTGAACGCTCGTGTGTACTTCTGCGTGAGATTCATTTTAGCCAACGAATTAGAACTTAGAACAGTTCGGAAGAATGAAAATGGGAAAAATGTAATGCAGTAGTGCGTGGTATTGTGAAAGATGAAGAAGTTCATCTGAGTATTTACGCGTTAAGTGTGTTAAAGTTGTGAAATCTGAAAGCACGTTCAGATGGTCTGATTCAGTGCGCGTTAAGGGAAAACAATTAGTATATTTATTAGTATGTGCGCGGGTGTTTGTTTTCTGTTGTTAGTAATAAAAGTTTAGTGAACTAGCACAGGACGAGAGATTGTTTACGTCTGAAGGTATTCAAGTGACATGGTAAACAAACCGAAGAGGTAGTATTTTAGTAGAACAGACGGGCTGATATTGTATGCTCTGTACAAAAAGGTTAATGACTTATGTATGATAGTAGTTAATTTGTTTATAACATACTTCATCCATATTTTTGTAACAATTTACATTGTATTGTAATTGGTTTCAAAATATAATTATTAATACTCACGCTCAGTGCCTATCCATTTTAAAATTCGCAACAATATATATATATCACATATCTAGTGACTTTTGAGCTTTCACGGCGTACCTTAAAAATTTTTACCGTGTACCCCACGTTGAAAACCTCTAGTCTAAAGAGTTATTTTACCATTTATTCGTAAGCCGGTTATTGAAGGTAACGAGTGATATATGAAATTAAAGATTATATAAAACTTTCCCCTTTCTTTCCTCCCTTTGTAGGGACTCGGCTAGCTATGGCGGATGGGGAAAGAGTCAAGACCACCATTTTGGCAGTAGGGCCCTTTTCGCCTAGCAACAGATCACCAGAAGCAGATATAGTTTGGAGGGCTGGGTGAAGAAATGTGACGTGTATTTGATTAAAGCCTTGACACCTAACAACTGGAACAAGGTCCCGTCCCATTGGCCGAGATACCCTAAAGTTCCCGGAAAAACATCACATGACCACATCCGACGGTTCTTTCAAACTCTACATTTGAACTAAAAGTCAGTTGTGCACCTCCATCGAGATCTTCCGTATGTCAAGCGGATCGTCGCTGAAGTTGAAGCACTGGAGTCAATTATACGTAAATGTACAATATGCAACCTTCAGTTTTAATTTTCAAACAAAGTTTGAGGCATTGTTTTAACGATTTTCTTGTACGCAGCAGTGGGACCGTTGATGCACGGACAGCTTCGCATTGAATGACTCTACTGGGGGGACAGTCTTGCTTTGGTATATATCGTTAACTGTGCATTATATCAGTGCTATATATAGAGTTGTAAATGTACCTATGGAAATAGCACAACCCAGTTTCTGTATTTTATCGGCCACCTAGCCAGTGACATCCTGACAAGATAGAAACAAGTTCCCTTCTACATGCAACTCTCACACACAGTCGACTAGAAAAGAACCTAACCGCGACAGGTTAGCGGAATGACCTGTCGACACCCTTCAAAACAGAAGAGAAATTTGTAAATGATTTTCGAACTATAATACTCCAACGTAAGGATCGATTGTAGACAGTTATGACATAGGGAAATATAATGATTGACTTTTCAAAACATGGAATAGGTGACATAAAAAATATGTTTATGCATATATAATGCCATTTCGATTGCTGAATGATTAGAGTACTTGGCTACTGATGAAAGGGAGTAATCCCATAAGGTATGGATTTTTTTTTTTAATGATACCTTTCTATTGAGGTCTGACCTTCCTCACAGACCTTATACTGTAGCGTATTAAACTGGCAGGCTCCTGTCAGACCTCTATGGCAAGCAGCTGATTGAGGGGGGAATTTGTTTATTCATTTCGTTTATATGAAATGGGTAAAAAATATCTTCTTACATATGTTCTAAAAAGGAAAAAAAAATCACAGAAATTGCCAATGTCGAAATCATTTAATTTACGTTAACTTCAAAAGAAATAAGTTGCTAACATTTTCTTGATGAGTAAAAGTAACTGACTTAGGCTTTGAAAGTGGGAGGGAGTGGTTGCTCAGTTGGTAGGGGCCCAAGCCAATAACCCTTTCTTCCATGTTCCCAGATTCGAGACTCCAATGTGACTGAGTTTAGATTTTTCTTCTAACTGAGGCTCTTCTCTTGACGAGAAAGGGAGGTTCTGATGAAGCCGTCCGTCCAATGGAACATTGAAAGAAGAAAGGAAGCTTAGAAAGGAAACCGTCCGTCCAATGGAACATTGGGTCATAATGCATATTCAGGACAGACACACACTTTAATGAAGTTAAGAATAAATGCCTAATGGCCTTGACTGGAGGCTTCTACCTGTCTCCTAACAGTTGTCTACTAGGGATCACCTTTCTCTGAGTAGCCCAAGGGTTCACCTTTCTATGAGTAGCCAAGGGCTCACCTTTCTATGAGTAGCCCAGGGCTCACTTTTCTCTAGTAGCCCAAGGGCTCACCTTTCTCTGAGTAGCACAAGGGCTCACCTTTCTCTGAGTAGCACAAGGCTCACTTTTTTTCTAGTAGTCCAAGGGCTCACCTTTCTCTGAGTAGCCCAAAAAAAAAACTTTTTTTTTTTTGGTTTTCTCTAGTAGCCCAAGGGCTCACCTTTCTCTGAGTAGCCCAAGAACTCACCTTTCTCTGAGTAGCTCAAGGGCTCTGAGCTCAGACCGTGACCTGGCTGCTTAGCCTATTGAGTGCAAAAAACAGCGCTCAGAAGTAACTTAACCCAATCTTTTCAAATTAATATGATTTATCAAGAGATTTAAATTTTAGCAATTATCATATTAGTTTTATAGAATTAATGCCTTTACGTCTCATCTAACAGAAATCTGCCTTTCTAATCCCCTCGCCAAGGGAAGAGATCAGTGATTAACAGAAGAAATCTTTCTTCGCGCAGAAAGAGGGGATTTAAACTTCGGAACATCAGATTACAAGTCTAGTGTACTATCAGCTGATATCCATTTTGCCATTTGGAAAGAAATACTCCGCGTTTAAATCAGTTACTTTTACCTTATTGAAAAATTGAAAAAAAAAATCATCACAATTTCCTTTAAATTTAGCATGAGTTGAAAAGAGATTTAATCTTTGGAAATATCTTCTTTTTTTTTGTTTCACTTTTCAGGGCACATATAGAAAGATACAATTCTTATTTGCATTATGTATTTATTAGGCTTGACGGAAAAATATGTCAATGGCCAATGAATGCTGTCCAACTGATGGCACGAGAATATTCACGGTGCAGTGAGAGGCCAGTTGATTTTTCCCTCAGAGTGACTGACATTGCTGAGGTTGCGTTGCCTGCGAATTGTAGCGCCATTTGAAAGTTGTTTTTTTTTTCTTTTTGCAGGAGAACTTCACGGCGCTACACCTGGCGGTGCAAGCCAATCAAGCAGACGTTGTGGAGATTCTCTTGGGTCATGGAGCCCACGTGCAACTGAGGGCAGGAAAGGTGAGTCGGTTTTAATCGCATTTCGTTTCATTCTCTTTGATGATGAAGATGACGAACGAGACTTTTTTTTTTTGAATTTGTATGAATAGAGATAGACGTGAAAAGTAGAGCCCTGCGCCGAGAGTAAAAGTTCTATCCACACCCTCATCTGCATCCGAAAAACTATTTCAGCATCAGCGCACATTAATCATTTAATGACCATTGAGGATCTGCGAATGTTTAAGGTCAGATGTATACAAGTGAAAAAAAAATCAGTCTAATGGTTTATTAATGACTAATTAATTTAAAAAACTGCGATAAAATAGCCTGCATTTCATAAAAAAAATACGCCTTACTAAATACTAGATAACAATTTACCAGAATGTAATTTTGTAAATTCTTCTGAGTAAATTTAGCTCTTTTAAATACAGTTATCAGCGATTATGGGGCGAGAATACGCTTCCCATCACCCAGTAACTCCTTTTTACATTTCACTATGCGAACTTTGTCTAATGGTTTAGCATTAGACAAAAATATTCCACGATTGAAATTTCTACAGATTTAATTCAAGTGTTCTGTGCATTTTTAAGTGAATATCATCATTTAGTTTTCAATTCAGGTTTGTTGTTTATAATTACCTAAAATAGTTTTCCCTTCATATCAGCCACCAAAATTATAGTAATGTTTTCCCATGTTTGTACAAATTTCATCCACTATCCGCGTTAACATTAATCTTTTATCCGCAGGTAGTTTTCAAATGTGGATATCGAAATCCGCGCAAGGCTCTAATCATAACAAGCCCCGAAGGCTTCTTTGTACAGTAGAAGCAAATGCTACATACAAAATACAATTGCTACGCAGTGATAATAGAGTAAATGTAATAAAACGCTAAAATACGGTTTAAAAATTCCTTAGTATAGCTTATGCTCTGGAAAAGTTTTACATATTCAATTACGTCTAGTTACTACACATATTAAGATTGATATCTATGAAGTCCCATTATACAGTAAGTCTGGCAACGGTAACATTTTACCGATTACAATAAAAATTGGGAAGCATATGCAAATGATGTAACAAACTAACACTCCAAATGATAATTATGGTTGTAAGTGTATTGGGCAACACTTATTGAGGCGTGATGTTCAAAGTGGCCACCAGAGTGTTCATAACACGCTCGTGCAAGGATTCACTGAATGCAACTAAAGTTTCTTTAGTGATATTGACCGCTTCTTTAACAAATACATTCTTTAAAAACTGGGGATTCTCCTCATCAGATACTAGGGATTCTAACAAATAGTAGTATTTAGATAATCCCTTATGAAGAAATCCAACAGCATGATACATGGTGAGCGAGGTATCCACTCAATGAGACCTCTCCTCCCAATCCGCTTCCCTAGAAGGTGATCATCTAACCTCTGGTGAACACTTGGAGAGAAATGAGCAGTCCTGTTGAGAATAAGTTCTAGAAAGAGAGAACAGAGGAAAAATCATTCACATAAGGAGAAAGGACATTTTCCGAAATATCCAAGTAGGTCCACGAATTCAAATTTTTCATCAAAGAAGTTGATCCTTGTGAATACCTGACCATCACTCGTGGATCCTCTGTCCAATGGGGATGTGCATCAGATCAATACCCAAAGATCTGACCGTTAACGTGGCCAGAAAGGTGGGAAAACGCTCGTCTGAAAAGATGATCCTTTCGTCTACGTTGTCTCGATGAATCCAATCACAGAACTCCAATCTACTGTCAAATCATCAGGGTGGAATTGCTGCGCAAAATTGAATCTTGGAACGATGGAATTTGTGTGCTTTCAGAATTTTCTGGCTGATTTGACAATCCAGTGTCCGCTTCTTCATTGACCTCTTGGGTCAATGCAATGTTCACCGCAATGGCAGCAAGACATGACGTGCTAGTAGCTTCGTCCGATGCGAAAATAGGTTTCCTGTCTCGTCTAAGCGGGTTACAATGTTTTTCTCTCTTGCTGAAGAAATCTGATTACACCCTTTAAAACGAATTTTAGAAGCCTTTCGTGTAGCTGCAAGATTTTGCCCATGTGCAGCGCGTGCAGGAATATAAGGACAAGATCGCTTTTGAATAACAAGGCATTCGACTTTTAACGAAGATTGACCTTAGGGCGTCAGCTGATTGGCATTTCAAGTGCTCCACTGAGCTTCAGACAAAGGCTAATTTCCATAACTCCGCGTCGTTTTTAAAGTGCACTCACTCGTTTGCATAGCAACCATAGACTTTTCTGTTGTGGAGATGAAATTGGCATCCAATATCGTTAATTCTGGTGCAGTTGCCAGACTTATGACATGTACTCTATATACGCAGGGCCGTGTCTTGACAAAGGCCTAGGGGCCGTAAATCTGAGGGGCCTGTTTCAGCCCCTTCAGATTAGGGTGCACAGGAATATTACTATCATGTGCCTAGGACCCCACCCATTGACCCTTTTTATTCAATGATTACTTGGTGTATGAATTAAATCTATTCCCATTAACACTTTATCTCTTTTAACTTGTTCTTGTTTTAACGAAAACTGAGAAACTACCTTTCGTGAAATAAAGAAAAGAATCACTCGAAAAGCATTCCGTATATCTTGCATAAAAAATATTCAATTCGTTGTCTCCTGAATTGTGGATATTACATCAAAAAATGACAAATTTCAAAGAATACTAATTTTCAATCCAAAATTTTATATTACAACATAATAAAAAAGTTTTCAAATACGACTCTACACAAACACATCAAAACAATGTAATGAAATTTTCTAATTCAGCTTCAGATCTGTTACGGAAGTAATATTTTGGGTCGAACGCAAAAAAAGTGTTGAGGTCACAAATCTTCTTCACCTTCCTGAATTTTATTGTCGATGCTCTATTTCACTTATTAAATCTTGAAACATTCTGGATGAGTTCATGCTCTTAGGTTGGTTTATAATCGGAAATTATTTCTATGTAAATTCGCATAATGTTCACTGACATTTTCAGAAAATAAGTTAGTAGCTTTGCGTGTCAAATGAAAAAGTTTTCTATCAGTGTTACGTTAAAAGATGATCAATAAAAAATAATAAGCAAATAAATAAAATATATTAGAATTAGATGAATCCTTCCTCTTCGTATCAAAATGCAAATAAAAGAATCAATTGCTCTCCCCCTTTCAAAAAGGCGAGCTGAAAATGCGTGAGTAAGGCGAGCTGATAACACGCTCGTGCAAGGATTCACTGAATGCAATGTTCGATTCACAAATGATGCCTCTGAAAATCTTCTTTCTGTGTGAAAAGTATCTTCTTAATGACGCTGCTCGCTGATTGGCTCTTACTTTGAACTAACCGAAGTTGTGCAGCTGAAAGTTTCGGCCTCTGAGGGTAAATCTTTTTTAGCAAGGAGAAAAAGAATCCTCCCTGTTCCTAACGGGAAGGAAACTCAGATCCCTTTTATAACATTTCGACGAGATGCTCGTTGACTTTTATCTTCTCTTCATTTTCCGGAGCATCAACCGAAATGAAAAGAACCGAGTAATGAAGAAACTTCTGGTCGAGAAATCCTGCAAGGGATGCGAGGAGGGGAGAGTTTTGGGAGAGAGCGGTGAATAGCCGTTGCCATCGTTACGTGCAGACGCCACTGTGAGCAATGAGGCGAGGGGGGGGGGGGTAGGGGCGAAGTCACTTCCTCTGCAGATGCAAAGATAGGGGATTGATGCGTGACCAAGTAGCGCTCTGGAGGTCACTACGCCTTCAGACTGCTAATGAGATTCTCGTTTGCTGTTAAGTCATCCGATGATGATTTCGTTGCCTTGCGAACGATTGCGCAATTCAAGATTTGGGAAAGATAACACCAACGGATATTTTGTGATCAAAGAATTATTGTCGAAGGAAACTGAATAAATGCAATAAAAATAACTTTTTTAATGGCTTATATGTCTTTAGAAACTTAAATAAAAGCAGCAGTGACGGCGGAAGAAATCCTTTAACAGAATCATTGTATCTGATGATGATAAGATTTTCGAAGTTCGACAAATGGTATCAATTTGAGCTCATCAGAGCAATACTTCATTTCGTTCCGATGACTGAATCGATGCTTTCATTCAAAGGGGAAATCAGGGAAGCAGGGACACGAGAGAGGAAAATTGTAGCTCAGGCGAAAATTAAAATCTACGACGTGAATATAAATTGCAAATAGTCTTAAATGCAGCATTTCCTCCCAATCCTATTTCTGCCTTTGTCATTTCTACTTACCATTGCCAATATTAAATTTAAAATATTCTATAATAAGAGGAAATGGCGAATTGAAATGAATAAAATTCGCTACTTTTAAAATGCTTCTGTCTTTTAATGTGAAAAGGAACTTTTCCAACTGTAAAGATGTCACTAGCGTCGAATAGTTCGAACTCATATAAAATCTTATTTTCCTTTTGTCGTTTTTGGCCCCTCAAAGCTCAGAAGGAGAAAAATTAATAACACTTCTACAAAGATGGATATTTCATTTCTGGGAGTTAAATTACAATATCAAAATGAGTTATTTAAATGTTAAAAATACTCTTTACATAAGTTTCTTTCTGCAGTTTTACATAAGTTTCTTTACATAAGTTTCTTTTTTTACATAAGTTTTTTTCTTAATATTAATCAACGTTATATCCTGCCTAGAAAAAAAAAATAATTTTCATTTATGCTAGTTAAAAGTAAAATTCGAGACTTCTAATTCTAGAGTAAAATTTGTAGGTTAAAATAAGGCTTGGGAGAAATTAAATGAAACCTATTTAAGTCTTTATTTGTTTTATCCTCGTTCAGCATTGAGAATTAGGACAGCTGGAATTTAAATCATTATCACTCGTTATATAAAGGTTTCTCGTCAAAATTTGAAGAGAACGGAAGGAATGATCGTTCAAACTTCTGAAATCGTTTAGATGAGTCAGTTACTTCTTCGACTCCCATTAACCTTTGAAATGAATTGATTTCTTTTCCTCGAAAAAAGATTTTATTTTTAAAAGCAATAAAACAGCAAATTTTATTTTCTTTCTTCATCAACTTGAGAATGTCTGCTTTCGTTTCCTCGAGGGTTCGTCCACATCATCTATTAGCGCGGTTGAATCTGAATCTTGACGTGCATTGAAAACTTTTTCTTCTCCGCAGAATGCCGAGACTCCTCTTCACATGGCTGCAGGGGTCAAGGATGGCTACAAGTGCGCAGAGCTGCTCATCAAGAGTGGAGCTGACGTCAATGCCACAGACGAGGTAAGAATGGGAACAAATACTCCGCCAAGAGGAATCCTCTTTTCTGTCCTCATTTTATCAGAGAATCAGGAATGGTTGGCTAGATAAACCTCAAATTAAGGCTTTAAATTAAAAATCTTATTGAGTAATAGATAAAATGTTTAACTCCAAAATTAATTTAATCCACAAGCCATCTACTCAAGTGTACTTTCGTTATTTTGGAGAAACCCAGAACTTTTGCTCTCCTTAGATATTAACTTTTGGGCTACGCTACTTAATTAGCATTTGGCATAAATCCTAACATCTGTCCAGTGTGGCCACCTGGCCATTTAGCCCATTGTGTGCATAAAAATACCACTCAGAGGTAAAATAAACAAACCAATAACAGCATGATGTTTCGATTGCTAAGTGATGGAAAAAAATATTAATATTTCTAACTGAAACTGGAAATTTTTAAAATATATAATATTAATATATATATATAAGTAATAAAATACTGATTCTTGGGGTTTCTGGGGTCTCAAGAAATAATGTTCTAGTCTCTTAATATCTAAAATTTGAATCACAACGGAGATTTTTCTCCTCGTAACACAGCTCACCCCGCCCCCAAAGAAATTGAGCAGTGGAAATCTTCGAAAAGTTCGTCAGATAGATTCTCATTTACCTCTTCGATTAATAAAAGTTCTTGTTCGCCTTCTGAATGATAAACGTTCATTTAATTTGATGCCAAAAGTACGAGATTTAATTAAATACTAGAAGGGATGTGACGACATCATTCCTGCTGTCAGTTAGGTTCGCATTTGAAAGCGAATGACAGCAAACGTTATTAAAAATTTGGTCGCAGAATACATCTTATGTTGGTTGGTTGAGGTTTTATGGCGTCAAACAAGATATGCAGCAAAATAATAAACAAATAAAATCGTTCTGACTCACAACCAAAGTTAAAGCAAAACACAACGAGAATGTTCAACAAAACATAACACAACAGCCTGCTTCGTCGCTGCCTGGTGTTGTAACAAGTTTGTCTCTACCGATCCTCTTGGTTCAAAGTCAGTCCTTGTGACTCGACCATGTCTGCCCTACAGTGGGGATCTACTAAGTTTCAAACTCTGTGAGATATCCTGAGGCTTTTTTCAAAGGAAGGTTAACTCTAAAATGTTCAATGAAATGAAGTGAATAAAATTTTGAAACAAAAAATAAGTAAAAAAATAACTAACAATTATATAATACAAAAATCAACAATGGGTGTAGAGCAATGGTGTTCAACCTATGGGTTGCGGGAAGATTTCAAATGGGTCGCCATTCTATCTGCGCGAATGCTAACATAATGCAACAGTTTATTAACTGTAAGTAAATGTTGTTAAGTAACTGAGACGTAAAAAGAAATTAATGAAAAAAGAAAACCTTCTGTTCATAACTATATTTCTAAACGGCAGTAGAATGAACCTGCCTTTATAGAACTGAGTGGAGCAGCCAATTTTTGTACTGTAGTGAGGCTCGCTTCCAAATAACTAGTTTGAGCCAGTATTGAGCTACTCTTCGTCAAGGTTACTTGTTTGTGCGGCTGAATACAGTTTAGTCATCACGTGTTATTTGTTTGTACAACCAAGTTTAGTAGTTGCCATTGTGACGTAATGTTATTAGATTTCAATGTGTTGCAATAATTTAATTGTAATGAAGACAGGATCATCAAATGAAACAAGAAAAAGAAAATATCCAGAGGTATTTATTATTCAGTTCGGCTTTTCCTCAATAGTTACCAATGGAGATGAAAGACCGAAATGTGTAACATGCTGCGAGGTTTTAACTAATGAATCATTTAAGGCAAATAGAGGAAAGCGACATTTCAAAACAAAGCACAGTTCCTTAACTGATCGTGATGGAGATTATTTTAAGAGAAAAGAACCTGAAGCCTTAAAGGAAACGAGACTTGACAGGTCTGGAACATACCATCAAAAAGAGGCTGTTTCTTTTGAAGCGCATTATTTAGTTGCTCAGCGAATTGCAAAGGCTAAAAAACAACAAATATTTGCAGAGGAACTAATACGACTTCGTGCTAAAGATATTGTTGGCGTTATGATCGGAAACGATTTCTAGAATAAACTACAGCCAATCTCTCTACCAAATTTCATAATAGAGCGGAGGATTTAAGATATGGCACAGAATATATAAAAAAACGGTTGTTGATGAAATAAAAAATAACCCAACTGGGATGTTTAGCATTCAACTGGACGAGTCAACAGATGTTGTTAATCTGGCTCAGCTTATCGTTTACGCCAGTATATTAATACGTCAGCTTTAACGATGACATAAAAACTGAGTCCCTATTTTGCAAACCTTTGGAAACCACAACTTCAAGGGCTTCATAAATCTATCATTGATTCTTACGAGAAAATTGGATCATTCATAATGAATTTGGGCTTATGGAAATCGAAGGTGGCCGAAAGAAAGATATCTATATTTCCGATTCAGGCTGCTCGCCTTGAATAGAGCAAAAATGCTACTGGCATGGATGAAAGATTTCTGTCCCAAATCAAGGAGCATTTGCTGATTTTAAAAGGAAAATTTTCAACTTATTTTCCTGAAATTCCAACGAACTCTTTCCTTTGGTAAATAATCCCTTTATATTTGAGGTTACTAAGATCCCGGAAGGCTCTCAAGAAGAGTTTATTGAAATGGTCATCAAATCAGAGTTTTGTTCGTCATCGGAAACCCAGCTCTGGGCTCGAAGGCTCTTGGACTATCCAGTGCTTGCAGATATTGTTTTACAAATTTTTCTGCCATTTCTTACAACCTACGAATGTGAAGTAGCATTTTCTAGTTTGTTTCAAATTAAAAACGAGCAAAGAAATAGACTAAATGCGTAAGACGATCTTCGATGTACACTTTTCTTAACAGTTCCCAAGATCAAGCAACTAGCCTCAAAAAAACAAATTCAGATTTCCCACTAAGTAACTGAGAAGCAATAATATTATTTTTACGTGAAAACGGAAATAAATTCTGAGTTCACTTCGTATTCTTAAAACATTTTGGGGTCGCAGATTCTTTTATTTCCTTGTAATTCCCTGAATTTCAAGAGCTACAGCAGAAAACGACTAAATTCGAATTTTAAATATGATTTGTAAATTGGAAGATGATTAAATATTTTTCTTTCAATTATCAAACATATTTAAATTTTTCATTTTGTGTTTATCACATAATATCTGTATGCAATCACACTGTTTCAATTTTAATTAAATATAAACTATGTTTCGTTACATTTTATTTAAACAGAATTTCGTTTTTATTATGATTATCCTGGGTCTCGAGGTATACTAAGAGTGAAAAGTGGATCGTTATAGTAGGAAGGTTGAAAGCCATTTTTGTAGAGGATCCTTACGTTTAACAGAGTTTGTCATATGTGATATATGTGTATATAAAATATGTCAGACGTGATTAATATAGAGTATGCGATGGTTAAAGGATCTGCTCATATCCTGATTTATTTCAAATCTTACAGAATGGAGAGACTCCTCTGCACAAAGCTTCAAGACATGGCGAACTGAAAATTGTCCATCAACTCTTTGAAGATGGGGCAGATACTTCGATTCTCTCAAAGGTACGATTCCCTATTCCATCTGATTTCAAAAGTAAAAGTATGTCTGCATCAATCAGAATCCGAATTCGGAAAATGTTACTAAAGAGAAAAATATTAGCAACACCAGTAGGAAATAAGGAAAATGCAATTGGTGAAGTTCAACATAATTCTTCGTAGATCCATTTTCAGATGCTTCCATTTTAATACAACTTTACGAATGCGTGAAAGGGTAGTGGCGGATCCAGGAAAGTGGGGGGGAGACGATCGGGGCGATCACACTCCCCTGGAGCCTGTAGAAGAATGGGAAAAAATTGATTCACATTTGCGAATCTATTGAATGCGTTATGTATACGCTAATGATTGCACAAAACTTCAATTCAGACAGGTTAAAATCCCTCAGGATCATCAAAAAACGATCAAGAGACATGATGCATTTCGTCATTTGATTATCTGAAATGGGATTATCAGAACAATGATCTTTTAAGCGAGGGAGTTTTGTAATTCTCATAACTAAAGAATGGTAAAGAATGCCAAAATTTCATAGATATTATCGATAAGGGTTCCATTTTAGATTCATATTTATTTTGATTCCCTATAGATCAGGACCATCGAACACAAACTTATTGAAGAGGCACTAAAAGAAAAAAAAACTCTATTCTGAAAGAGCAGCAGGAGAAAAATCTCCACTTAAAAACAAAAACGGACATTTCAAAGGAAATAGAAAAAAAAATACGTTTAAGGATTCAAACAAATATTTTAATTAGAAACTAAAATATACATTTTTAATTGGTATTAGGAATTGGTAAAATCATTTTGCTATGCACCTAAATATGTTTGGTCGAAAAATTGGAAGAAATGAGCCAGAGTCAGTATATTTGTTTTCTGTGTGTTATGAGCCGCAGATTGAGTGGGACTGCTTTAGTCGGTCAACATATCGATTAGTACAGTCGCTCAAAAAATTATCCGAACACTATGATTGATTACAGAATTCAGAAAAAATATCTCGCAACGATTCTTTTAGAAATTAGTGATCTGGCAACCTTCGTGTACAGTACACAAAGATAGTGTTCGGATACTTTTTTGAGCGACTGTACTCTTCATAATCAATTCACGCATATTGTCACTCAGCAGTAAATTTAAAATTTCAAAGGGTTCCAATCCTACTGAAAGATTAATTTAATTTAATAGCAATAAATAGAAGGTAAATATTATTTACACTTATTCTATTTGGGAGAATTTAGAAATGATTCAATTGTTATGTGCATCATCACATATAAGGAAGTGGACTGCACATAAATGAATCCTTCGGCAATCTTGAGATGAAGGCAACAAGATCTAAAACTGATAGCATTTGAGACATTGACATAAGTCCATGCTTCGTAAATGCTTTTCAATAGGAGAGATGACTACTTTCTCTGGAAGATCATTCTACACCCTTCCTACTCTCCAAACAAAGAAATGGTATCTGGAATCTCTTCTTGCAAATGAGATTGCACAGCGGGTATTGCCTAGTCCTGCTACTGACTAGGTGAAAGAAAGGCTGTTCGGGATTAAAGTATCTACAAAGTCCATGAATGATTTTGTAGCATATAATTAAACCACACTCAAGTCGTCTCCATTACAGAGACTGGATTGATTCATTAGTGATTTGGTTAGACCATGAAATATCATAAAATCACGTCCTCTATCATCACATGGTAGGGTGGAAAAATCCTTCCTGCACACCATTCTCTTGAAAAGGGCAATTCTCTTCTTCAGATAATCTGAATTCGTTGACTTTATTCTCTGAACTATCAATGGCAAATAAAATGTTCATTTCTTTCTCCTTCTAAAATAAAAATTTAACTCAACTCCAAAATTATATCAGTGAATTTTAACAGCTGCAGAAGTTCCAATCCCAAAATACTCTAAAAAATAAACGCATGTGTTTTATTCTCTTCGTAGGCTGTTCCTTTTCGTTTAGCGCAAACATCTGAGTCATACCGGATAAAATTAGAACCGGAAGGTCCAGTGCCAGCGCTACCGCACAACGTGGCAAAGTTGCCAGTCAGCTAACTCAGCTGCTGTAAAGCTGACCGAGTCAATAGCAGATCTGAAGAAAGGGGCGGCAAATATCTAAGTTCACTCTCGGTGGCAGAATAGCTATTGTGGAGCCTGGGTGGATAAACAATAAGTTTCGACCATTAGAACCACTGAACAGAAAACTGTTGCCTTGTGGGATGAAACTCACAGGGCAGCATGAAACTCTACAACCTGTTCACCCCTCATATGAGAAAGCCAGCCGAGTCGATAAAGGGGACTTGAGGAGGGTTATTTCCTTAGGGTCATGTGAGTCGTGCATACCAATGACAATGGTAAGTTCCACTGGGCAGCAACGGCTCCCAGAAATGTCACCTACAGTTTGAAAAGTGATCTTCCTCAGATACCATTTCTCTGCTTGCTAATGAGGCCAAGCCCAAATCCCTTCAATGCCACAGCCTGCACTAGTCTTCCTATGTTTAAGAGAGTGGTGATTGCCCTTCTACCACCGCTTTTGATACACCCCCAGCTGTTGAAATTGAAGAATTAAATGGTAAATCCTTTCATATGTGCAGTACAACAGAAGGAATGGCAATTTGCAAAACTGCAGATGATCTATTAGCTGCGTGGAACATCATCGTGAGAACTAAACCATGAAGTACATGAAGAATGTTCGACTTCAGTTGAAGGTGCATCGGTTACGACGGCTAATTCTAGTTCTTGCATTTTTAATAATGTATCTGACAGGAATGATACAGGTAAAATATAATTGAAACAATTTCTTCTATTGATAACAAAATCAGATATAAGATTGATAATCAGACATAGATTTGAGATAAATATCTTTAAATAAAGCTTTTTATCTACGTTTTATTCATAACAAGGATTTGATCAAAAAAGACAACATCGAAATGAAAATCCATGCTTGGTTTGGGATTCGAACCCAGATCCCTTTGCTCTGCAACCAAGCGGGTCAATTATTCAGTCTTTTGGAAAGATTTTTCTTTTTATAATTGCGCAGTGCCTTCACATTAAAGGGCCTCGAAATTTGTGATCCCACCCTGGATGCTGAGAAGCAGAGTGAAGAGGCTTGGATCAAAGAGTTTGTTGATATTCTCTTGCTTTTAATATTTTGTCACCTTTATAAATACTGTTTGTGATGATTCATTACGATCCGGGTACAGTAGGCATTAGGAGAAATAAGCTGCAAGAGGGTATTGGTTTCATCGCAACTAACACCCCACCCTGATGCTCATATACGGACAAACACTTCATGATGCAAAAAGTAATACTGTAGTACAACATTTAAGGTATTCATTATAAAAGGAATTCTAGCCTAGTGCCTTTTTTCAATCAATATCCTATGTTCCAATCCAAATAAGGTCAAACTTTCGTCGTCTTATACCTGCATTCAGTTACTGGGTGAAGTTTTCTACTTGAGCGATAAAATCTTTTATACGCAAATTACTTTTGGATTGAGATTTATATCGAAGAGATGATCCGAGTGAGACAGTCAGCTTCTGGCAAAAGATTTGTGAATACGAAGACGGCGAATAAGAGGAAGTCCTGCCCTTTCCCGGAGAGGATATGATACACAAATGTTTCTGCGCGCCAAACCACAGTCTCTATCTAAACAGGAAACTGAGCTAAAATTGTTTGCTTTTATCTGAGAGGCGAGAGATGTTTCCTATTTGCTCCCTTCCTCTAGAGTTTGAAAGAAGACTTTTCCTCTCAATCTTGTCGTCTTGATCCTCTTTTGCTTTTCTCACGAGAGGATTAAACATGAAGCGCCAAAACCTACTGCCCACAGACTGAATGGGGAGGAGGATGTGAATGCCACCTTCAGAAGACCCAGAATTACCTAACCCCAAGGTAGAGTGATGGGTATGCCCTTACAGTTAAGAATTCAGGCATCTGCTCCCCAAAATCAAGCAGAAAGAGAGTGGCATATTAATAAATAACAGGAGATAAGAAAAATAATCCGATAAATATTTAGATGCTGGCCAAATGGGATGTGCAGCTTATTCGCATTTTTTATTTGAACTTTTGCATTATCAGCCCATAAGCATTTTCTCCCAACTGATTCTCTATAACCTTTGCTCTTGAACCACACATGCAATGAATTATTAAACCAACAAACATTGCATAGAATGTTTCATAGCTCGTGCAAGCCAACCAACAAATGCAACCTTATGTAACTGTGCAATACATTCAATATATGTTACCAAATCTAGTATTAAAACTTATGCTGCCTATCCTGAGAAAATATGACTCATCAAGCTGCATATTTGACCAAATTCGAAGTTAAGTAAACTTAATGTCCATTTCCGTGGCGAATAGTCCACCAGACGATAGTTCTCCGACCAGACGATAGTTCCAGCGATAGTTCTCGACATCCGCGTGTAGTATAAAATCAGCTATTTTACAACTCACTGTTTTATAATGTATCCAAGTGATATATGTGAGAAGGCTTTCCTTCATCAGACCCATCTCATTCGTCATAAGAGAAATCATGATGGAAATAACCTGTTTAAGTGCTCTCAATGCGAATCGACATTCTCAAGGAGAGATGACGTCCGACGTCACGAGTTATCCCACACCTCCAGGAAAACCTAAAAATGCGAAGAATGTGCAATGGAGTTTGGGAGAAAAGACAGTCTTTTACGACATCAAAGAAAGCCCCACAATAATAAGCGAAAACGTTCTGAAGATGAAAAGATATCCCAGAAGGAAAAAAAAAACCAGATCCTGAAGACCTCTGCCAGTTTACAGAAGAAATGAAAAGGACCCTCTCAACACATAAGCTGATGGCAACGGAAGAAACATCTGTTGACATCACCTATTTCCTCGAGTCCTCGCGGGAGTCACTCTTAACTCAACTAAAAGAAGAATTGGCTGCGAAAGGTAGCATTAAATGGTACCTTGCCGTGCAAGTGCGCTTCAGACGAAAGGTCTCCCCTTCTACCTTCGAACACTGCAACCCATTTTTCCGAAGTAACTGTGTCACAAGTCTTCCTACATCATCCCCAAACAAAGAACTGGATATAGCGTGCAAGAAGATCAAGACTTCATTTGAAGAATTTGAAGGAGCATATAGTGGATGGATATTGGATGCTGTACTCCACGCTAAAATGAACGCTGGAAAATATATCCCCCTTGCAGGGTCTAGTTTTATCCCTACTCCAAGAGAATTACTGTTAAAACACGCTATTGTCAATGTATGTAATTCTGACTAAAAATGTTTTGTCTGATCTGTTTTAGCCTCTTTCTATTCTGCCACAGATCATCCACAACGCCCTACTACCCACATTCATTTAGAAGAAAGATTAAACACATCTGGCCTAATTTTCCCTACAGCAATAAATCAAGTATCTAAATTCGAAAAAATGAACAACATTTCTGTCAATGATTTTGGATACGAGAAAGAGGTGTTCCCACTCTACATCACACCATTCAGATTTAAAGCGCATGCAAATCTGCTACTGTTATCAGATGATGAAAAGCAGCATTATTGCTCCATTAAGAATACGAGTAGACTTCTCATTCCTCTCACTAAACATAAATGTCAGGCTTTCTACTGTGATTACTGCCTTCACCGTTTCACAAATGACCCCCCCCCCCCCCCTGATGGATCATGTTCCCTATTGTCAAGAACATGGACCCCAGAGAGTAGAATTTCCAACTGAAGGGGAGAAATGGCTGAAATTCACAAATTTCAAGATTCAACAGCCCGTTCCATACGTGATTTACACCGACTTTGAATCATTCCTAGTGAAAGTGGACACTTGTATGCCTAACCCTGCAAAATCTCACACCACTATCACGTCAAATCATGAATCCTGTGGATTTGCCTATCTTGTTGTCGGACCTGACGGCTGCAACTATCAACCTCCAGTAGTTTATAGAGGTCCTAATGTGGTAGAAATATTTGTGAAATATCTGCTTAAAGAAGAAAACGATATCAAAAATTTACTCTCGAAGATCAAACCAATGCAACTTTCAAATCACGAAGAGGAATCATTTCACAACGCTATCAATTGTCATATTTGCAAAGATGTTCTGGGACCAGATCGCGTGAGAGAGCACGATTATTTAACCGGCAAATTCCGAGGAGCCGCTCATAATGCGTGTAATCTCAATTTTAAGCTCACAAATAAGATTCCAGTTATATTTCATAACCTAAAGGGATATGACAGCCATCTTATTATGCAAGGAATCGGTATAATCAAAAATAAGAAGATTAATTGCATTCCCAATAATATGGAAAGATACATAGCATTCTCCCTTGGAACTTTGAATTTCATAAAATCCTACCAATTTTTAAGTACATCTCTTGAGAAGCTAGTCAATAATTTATCAACAGAAGAATTCCATATTTTAAAGCAACATGTTGAAACTGAACGGCTACACTTGGTTTTGAGAAAAGGAGTTTAACCCTACGATTACATTGACAGCAGCGAAAAGTTTGAAGAAACATTATTACCTCCACGTGAAGCTTTTTACAATCAACTAACAGAAGAAGCGCTAGGGGAAGAAGACTATATTCATGCAATGAGAGTATGGAACTCATTCAACATAAAAAAATCTAGGCCAATATCACGACTTGTACCTGAACACCGACGTACTCCTCTTAGCCGATGCGTTTGAGAATTTCAGAAAATTATGTGTCAGATACTACGAAGTTGATCCATGTCATGTTTATACAGCTCCTGGAGTAGCCTGGTAAGCATGCCTGAAGATTAAAAATATTAATCTAGAGTTGATAACAGACCCTACAATGTACCTTTTCCTGGAAAAAGGCATACGAGGAATAATTTCAATGATATGCAATCGTTTTAGCACTGCAAACAACAAATATTTAGATACCTATAATCCTCAGTTACCCTCTAAATACATTATGTACTATGATGCCAACAATCTTTATGGATGGGCAATGTCGCAATGTCTCCCTCAAAGCGATTTTCGATGGCTTAATAAAGAAGAAATAGAAGGTCTAGATATTACGACAGTTGCTGATGATTCGAATAAAGGGTACATATTGGAAGTTGATTTAGATTATCCAGTTTCTCTACACGACAAGCATAATGATTATCCGCTAGCCCCTGAGAAACTTCAGATTACCAGCAGCATGCTATCACCATATTGTCAAGAGGTTGCCCAAAGCCTTGGAATAAATACAAGGCAATCAGTCGTGAAATTAACCCCAAATCTAAATTCTAAGGAAAAATATGTCCTTCATTACCGTAATATGAAACAATATTTAGCCTTCGATGTGCAGCTGAAGAAAATACATCACGTTTTAGAATTTGATCAGTCTTGCTGGCTAAAACCATATATAGAATTTAATACGGAGCAGCGGAAGAAAGGTAGAAACGACTTCGAGAAGGACTTCTTCAAACTGATGAATAATGCTGTGTTTGGGAAAACGATGGAAAATTTGAGAAATGAGTTAATATTGAATTGACTCAGAACCCAAAGAGAGTATGTAAACTCGTAGCATCACCTGCTTTTCATTCTTTTCGCATTTTTGACAACGACCTCGCATGTGTACAATCAAAGCAAACTAAACTGAAACTCAACAGGCCTATTTATGCTGGTTTCAGCATTCTAGATATTAGTAAAATATTGATGTATAATTTTCATTATGACTATATTAGTCCAAAATATGGAGAAAAAGCTAAATTATTGTTCACTGATACAGATTTACTCTGCTACGAGCTTCAAACTGAGAACGTGTATGCCGATATGAAAGATGATATAGATCATTTCGATACGTTCGACTATCACATAGATCATGTTTTGCATAGTACGCATAATAAAAAGGTACTAGGTAAAATGAAAGATGAACTTTCAGGAGTACCTATCAAAGAATTCGCAGGGCTTCGCTTAAAAAATGTATTCTCTTCTGAGTTTACATGAGGAGAAGAAGACAGGGAAAGGAGTCCCCAAATACATCGTAAAAAGAACCTTTCGTCACAAGGATTACAGAGACTGCTTGATAAACAAATCACCTTGTCCAGTAGATTTGACAAAGATTCAAAGTAGCAACCATCATCTTCATACAGTGAAAGGTGTAAAACTTGGTCTGTCACCTTTTGATGATAAAAGATATATTTTAAAAAATGGTTATGACACCCTTTCATACGATCACTACAAAACGATGAAAAAATAATGTAACAGAAAAAAAAACGAATATTTTGTTCACTGTGTTTTTTTTAATACGTTTGAGCTATATGTTAATATGTATAAAAAATATGATGATTTTATCCGAATGTATGCATAAATGTTTTGTATAACCCCTGTATATGTAAAAATATTGCATGTAATTATTATATGTAGACAGCTGTATGTAAAACCATTTCCTCTGTTAACCTGCATTTTTTGTAAGTAAGCTGTAAAACATATCTATAATCAATGTGACAAAAGCATCATTGTGAAATGTATAAATAAAATTGTTAACCAATGGAAATCATTACCTGTGTAAAGTATTATGTGAAACCTATGCATTATCATTGTATCTCCTAATACTTTGATATCAATAAAAAAAAAATCTCCGCAAAATTCCCCGCCCTGCCCACGGTCAGTAGGGGACACCAATGGGCTTGGAAAGGCCGGCGTCCGTCGGATGGGACGTTAAGCCGTAGCCCCGTGTGTGGGAGAGCCATACACTGTGCACGTTAAAGAACACGCTGGATGGCCTTGACGAGAGGCTACCATCTGTCTCCCAACAGCTGTTCCAGTGGGTCCCCTCCCCCAACCTTCTCTGAGCCTTCGGGGTCCATGTGACCTGGCCATTTAGCCCATGGTGTGCAAAAAAGTGTCGCTCAGAGGTAAAACAACCCAACTCAATAAAAAATTTTAAAATGAAATATATGTGTTGTCTGAATTTCTGAGTTGAGTCTTATCTTTAGCAAGTGGGGGGGGGGGGGGGGTAAACAACGTTATCGCGACTTCTCACGTGACTCTCCCGCTCCCGGAGAGCACATGCTCATGACTCATTTCCACAGGTTGCATCGCGTTGGGTGAACCAGCTCACACACCCGGAGAAAAGTCTTAAATACGTGAATTTCTGGGATTTCACTTATAATAAAAGGTCGGTAATTCTCTTAATTTCCATGATTTATCAAATATTACTTATAATTACAGGATGTAGTGACGTTCTCAAGTATTAAGAAGTGATGAAAACATATGATTTCCTTTCGAAGTTATTGTAATTCGCCTGGATGCTAGCTCATTACGCTACCGGATCGAACCACCTCGAAATCAACGTTTTTTTTTTTAAAGCAATCACTTCTCAAAAGTGGAGGACTTCAATAAATGCACCGAGTGCTGTGTTTATGAGAAAATTATCAGCATACAGAGAAATAATCGAAATTATTACATCAGCCATTTGGCGATAAAGGAATTCATCAAGTGTTTTAGAGCAGATTTTACTGAATATTAATATTTTTCAATAATGACCTACAAGGAAAATGATAATTTCCTGTATATTAAATAATACAGAGGAGTATAGACGAATTTTATATACTTTTCCTATGAATAAGTAAAAAAAAATTGGATTTTCATACTGTTATTCGAATTACTCAGTTAATAATTGTTTTACTTTGGAATGTTTCCGTGACGAAAAGTATGATGATTTAATTAAAAATAACGTTTTTTTTTTCCTAATTTCATTGAATATTAAGGGGATTTCATCATAAAATTTAAGTGATTTAAAAAAAAAGAGAGAAAATTCCCTAAAAAATTAGATTTTTTCAATTACAGAGGTAAAAATATCGTTTTATCTCAAATGCATTGAAAATTAAGCGATTTCGCCACCTGTTTCAACTGTTTAGTAAAAAAAAATACATTTAATTCCCTAAAAATTTGATTTTTAACGACTGAGATAAAAATAATATTAATAATATTTATAATATGCATATAATATGCATTATATATTCGTTGTCAAAAATGCGAAAAGAATGAAAAGCAGGTGATGCTACGAAAATGCGAAAAGAATGAAAAGCAGATGATATACATACTCTCTTTGTGTTCTGAGTCAATCCAATTTTCACTCGATTTCTCAAATTTTCCATCGTTTTTCCAAACACAGCATTATTCATCAGTTTAAAGAAGTCCTTCTCGAAGTCGTTTCTACCTTTCTTCCGCTGCTCCGTATTAAATTCTATATATGGTTTTAGCCAGCAAGATTGATTAAATTCTAAAATGCGATGTATTTTCTTCAGCTGCATACCGAAGGCTAAATATTGTTTCATATTACGGTATTGAAGGACATATTTTTCCTTAGAATTTATATTTGGGGCTAATTTCACGAATGATTGGCTTGTATTTATTCCAAGGCTTTGGGCAACCTCTTGACAATATGATGATAGCATGCTGCTGGTACTCTGAAGTTTCTCAGGGGCTAGCGGATAATCATTATGCTTGTCGTGTAGAGAAACTGGATAATCTAAATCAACTTCCAATATGTACCCTTTATTCGAATCATCAGCAACTGTCGTAATATCTAGACCTTCTATTTCTTCTTTATTAAGCCATCGAAAATCGCTTTGAGGGAGACATTGCCCATCCATAAAGATTGTTGGCATCATAGTACATAATGTATTTAGAGGGTAACTGAGGATTATAGGTATCGAAATATTTGTTGTTTGCAGTGCTAAAACGATTGCATATCACTGAAATTATTCCTCGTATGCCTTTTTCCAGGAAAAGGTACATTGTAGGGTCTGTTATCAAATCTAGATTAATATTTTTAATCTTCAGGCATGCTTACCAGGCTAGTCCAGGAGCTGTGTAAACATGACATGGATCAACTTCGTAGTATCTGAGACATAATTTTCTGAAATTCTCAAACGCATCGGCTAAGAGGAGTACGTCGGTGTTCAGGTACAAGTCGTGATATTGGCCTAGATTTTTTATGTTGAATGAGTTCCATACTCTCATTGCATGAATATAGTCTTCTTCCCCTAGCGCTTCATCTGTTAGTTGATTGTAAAAAGCTTCACGTGGAGGCAAAAATGTTTCTTCAAACTTTTCGCTGCTGTCAATGTAATCGTAGGGTTAAACTCCTTTTCTCAAAACCAAGTGTAGCCGTTCAGTTTCAACATGTTGCTTTAAAATATGGAATTCTTCTGTTGATAAATTATTGACTAGCTTCTCAAGAGATGTACTTAAAAATTGGTAGGAATTTATGAAATTCAAAGTTCTAAGGGAGAATGCTATGTATCTTTCCATATTATTGGGAATGCAATTAATCTTCTTATTTTTGATTATACCGATTCCTTGCATAATAAGATGGCTGTCATATCCCTTTAGGTTATGAAATATAACTGGAATCTTATTTGTGAGCTTAAAATTGAGATTACACGCATTATGAGCGGCTCCTCGGAATTTGCCGGTTAAATAATCGTGCTCTCTCACACGATCTGGTCCCAGAACATCTTTGCAAATATGACAATTGATAGCGTTGTGAAATGATTCCTCTTCGTGATTTGAAAGTTGCATTGGTTTGATCTTCGAGAGTAAATTTTTGATATCGTTTTCTTCTTTAAGCAGATATTTCACAAATATTTCTACCACATTAGGACCTCTATAAACTACTGGAGGTTGATAGTTGCAGCCGTCAGGTCCGACAACAAGATAGGCAAATCCACAGGATTCATGATTTGACGTGATAGTGGTGTGAGATTTTGCAGGGTTAGGCATACAAGTGTCCACTTTCACTAGGAATGATTCAAAGTCGGTGTAAATCACGTATGGAACGGGCTGTTGAATCTTGAAATTTGTGAATTTCAGCCATTTCTCCCCTTCAGTTGGAAATTCTACTCTCTGGGGTCCATGTTCTTGACAATAGGGAACATGATCCATCAGGGGGGGGGGGTCATTTGTGAAACGGTGAAGGCAGTAATCACAGTAGAAAGCCTGACATTTATGTTTAGTGAGAGGAATGAGAAGTCTACTCGTATTCTTAATGGAGCAATAATGCTGCTTTTCGTCATCTGATAACAGTAGGAGATTTGCATGCGCTTTAAATCTGAATGGTGTAATGTAGAGTGGGAACACCTCTTTCTCGTATCCAAAATCATTGACAGAAATGTTGTTCATTTTTTCGAATTTAGATATTTGATTTATTGCTGTAGGGAAAATTAGGCCAGATGTGTTTAATCTTTCTTCTAAATGAATGTGGGTAGTAGGGCGTTGTGGATGATCTGTGGCAGAATAGAAAGAGGCTAAAACAGATCAGACAAAACATTTTTAGTCAGAATTACATACATTGACAATAGCGTGTTTTAACAGTAATTCTCTTGGAGTAGGGATAAAACTAGACCCTGCAAGGGGGATATATTTTCCAGCGTTCATTTTAGCGTGGAGTACAGCATCCAATATCCATCCACTATATGCTTCTTCAAATTCTTCAAATGAAGTCTTGATCTTCTTGTACGCTATATCCAGTTCTTTGTTTGGGGATGATGTAGGAAGACTTGTGACACAGTTACTTCGGAAAAATGGGTTGCAGTGTTCGAAGGTAGAAGGGGAGACCTTTCGTCTGAAGCGCACTTGCACGGCAAGGTACCATTTAATGCTACCTTTCGCAGCCAATTCTTCTTTTAGTTGAGTTAAGAGTGACTCCCGCGAGGACTCGAGGAAATAGGTGATGTCAACAGATGTTTCTTCCGTTGCCATCAGCTTATGTGTTGAGAGGGTCCTTTTCATTTCTTCTGTAAACTGGCAGAGGTCTTCAGGATCTGGTTTTTTTTTTCCTTCTGGGATATCTTTTCATCTTCAGAACGTTTTCGCTTATTATTGTGGGGCTTTCTTTGATGTCGTAAAAGACTGTCTTTTCTCCCAAACTCCATTGCACATTCTTCGCATTTTTAGGTTTTCCTGGAGGTGTGGGATAACTCGTGACGTCGGACGTCATCTCTCCTTGAGAATGTCGATTCGCATTGAGAGCACTTAAACAGGTTATTTCCATCATGATTTCTCTTATGACGAATGAGATGGGTCTGATGAAGGAAAGCCTTCTCACATATATCACATGGATACATTATAAAACAGTGAGTTGTAAAATAGCTGATTTTATACTACACGCAGATATCGAGAAGTATCGCTATTGACTTCTAGCAGTTGAAAAATCACACGGACGTAGCAGCAGAGAACCGTCACTGTCAACGTCTGACAGTAGAATGAGGAATTTGACTGATGGATGTCGTATTTATAATAGAAGTAGGACTATCCCGCAGAAACTGGAATAAAAGACTGTCCCGCAGAAACGAAAAGAAAAAATGCTATTGTTAAAAATATTGTAGAAGTTAGAACTTCTAATACGTGTCGTTGGCATTCAACATGACGGACTTACTTCACGCTGTAGGAGGTGACGCAACCACAGGGGATGTCAAAATGATGGAATCAGAGGAAAAGAGGGGGTTCTTTTTTAATAAAGGGGAAAGGGACTTTTGATAACGGGTTAATTAATGAGGGTGTGACAGTTTTGATAGGGGAGGTTTAATAAAGGGGAATGGTACTTCTGATAAGCATTTAACTAATACGTCAGGAACCAAAATGACGGAATCTGGACTTAGTAATTTCGGATGAAGTTAGAAACCATGAAGGTGGACTAACAGCAAAATCGCGGGAGTTTGTGGTGACGTCAGGTTTCTAAATGGTGGACTCGAAAAAATTTCGGGCTTTGTGAAAACCAAGATGGACGTCGGTGAAAATTACGAGTTTATTATTTGCAATTTAACTGAATAATATAATTTCAGATTATTACATCACTGGAGGGAGGTATTTTATTTACCATTGTCCGACTTCAGTCTTAAAAACAGTGAGTATTCTGACAAATGTGCTTGATAATGACCCGTCACCAGCTTGAAACACATGGGTGGCGGGTCCCATGGGATTAACATTGACCCGCCACTGGTCCAGAACCCCCATTATCCTCCTACTCTTATTAACCTCTGTCAGAAGTTAAATTTCCCAATTTCCTAAACCTTCATTAACTGGTTCCTGTGGTGAAGGTGTACAACGTCTCCCCTTCCTTCTGTATGCCACTGACTACAAAAAATATCAAATTCTCCCTGAAGTAATAATTTTCACTCCATATCATCGGGCTACTCCTTAGCTCTGTCAAAAATTCAGGTTCTTAGCTTTTCTTCTGAAAAATTTATGGTAACTACAGACAAACGCCCATCTCTTTTTATTGCTATAGATCAGTGGTTCTCAATCTTTCATGCTTCACGTACCCCCTGGAAATGTGTATTAACTGGCGTACCCTTGTATAGATAGATAAAACTATAGCTATAGTATAACAATGGGAATAAAATAAAACATATATATTAGTGGTTCTGAACCTTTTATGCTTCACGTACCACCTGGAAATGTGCATGTAACTGGCGTACCCTTGTATAGATAGATAAAACTATAGTTATAGTATAACAATGGGAATAAAATAAAACATATATATTAGTGGTTCTGAACCTTTTATGCTTCACGTATCCCCTGGAAATGTGTATGTAACTGGCGTACCCTTGTATAGATAGATAAAACTACAGTTATAGTATAACAATGGGAATAAAATAAAACATATATATTAGTGGTTCTGAACCTTTTATTCTTCACGTACCACCTGGAAATGTGTATGTAACTGGCGTACCCTTGTATAGATAGATAAAACTATAGTTATAGTATAACAATGGAAATAAAATAAAACATATATATTAGTGGTTCTGAACCTTTTATGCTTCACGTACCCCCTGGAAATGTGTATGTAACTGGCGTACCCTTGTATAGATAGATAAAACTATAGTTATAGTATAACAATGGGAATAAAATAAAACATATATATTAGTGGTTCTGAACCTTTTATGCTTCACGTACCCCCTGGAAATGTGTATGTAACTGGCGTACTCCTTGTATAGATAGATAAAACTATAGTTATATTATAACAATGGGAATAAAATAAAACATATATATCAGTGGTTCTCAACCTTTAATGCTTCACGTACCCCTTGGAAATGTGCATGTAACTTTGGGTTGTTGGGTTGTTTTACCTCTGAGCGGCACTTTTTTGCACACCATGGGCTAAATGGCCAGGTCACATGGACCCCGAAGGCTCAGAGAAGGTTGGGGGAGGGGACCCACTGGAACAGCTGTTGGGAGACAGATGGTAACCTCCCGTCAAGGCCATCCAGCGTGTTCTTTAACGTGCACAGGGGGCCACGGCTTAACGTCCCATCCGACGGACGGCGGCCTTTTCAAGCCCATCGGTGTCCCCTACTGACCGTGGGCAGGGCGGGGGATTTTGTGGAGATAAATCTCAACGCTGACCCAGCTGGGACTCGAACCTGGGAACTACAGATTACGAGCCTGGCCCGCTACCGACTGAGCCACCCCCGCTCCCATGCATGTAACTGGCGTACCCTTGTACAAATAGATAAAATTATAGTTATAGTATAACAATGGGAATAAAATAAAACACTGACTTTGTTATTAGATCTAGATACTTTTTAGATCTCACGGCGTACCCCAAAACATTTTACCGCGTACCCCACGTTGAAAACCCCTACTATAGATAATCAAAATGTCTGTATCTAACGTTGACTGAAATGTCCAGAATTACGTAGAAATTTTTTTCTCTGAGAAGATACTGACCTTAAATTACCATTTCCTTTTTCCTACAGAGAGGAGAAAGTGTCCTTCACGTGACTGTGAAAAACAGCTACTTCGTAATTGCTAAAACGTTGATTGACGAAATGAAGAAGAAACTCAATTCTGCAGAAATGACGAACTTCATCAATCTACAAAACAAGGTAAGAACTCCGTCCTTTTCTCAATATGTAAAACGACAACAGAAACTCATTTCTGCGAAACAACTGCTGTCCAATGAGGTGGGAGTAAGAAAAATTCATCCAGCAATACGATGTGAGAGTCGACTTTACCGACTCTCACATCGTGTGAATTCGAACGGAGCATCTTCTAGCTCTATGCCAATTGATCTAATCTCCGGAGCATAAATCAGATATTTTTGGGTCTCTTGATCATCTAAAGTATCAGTCGTTTCCTTTGCAAAGCCTTTTTCTTAAAAATCACGAAGTTGAAGCGAAAAGATGAGGAAAATGCAGTCTTACCCTACATGAATTATATTGCTAAACCAATTATCGACTCTCACACACGATTTAGTGTTGTTATTGAACAGATTATTATATTAATCAACCTTTTAGATATACCATAAAATCTCACGATCAACAGAATAAACAGCCTTTATGAAATTTAGAAAGCTTAATCACGAATTTTTGAAATATCGAAATATATTTTCTATATCTTTAAATTTATTAAGAAAATCAATTATAATTATGAGTTGAAATATTATTATTTAACATTCAACAAAATTTGAGTTTTGAATGATCTGATAAGTTCGGTTTACCACCTGAATAATTGCTAGAAGGAATTGTAGCGCCATTGGCTGACGGCGGGAATGGATTTTATAGCACGTGGTTTCTTTTCATCATCTCTCGTGTGTTTGAGCGTTTGTGTGGACGACTGCTTTTAATATATATGTCAGAATCTATCTAAATGGTTAACTCACTGAACTACACGTTGTAAGAAAACGAAAATGTGCAACAAAGAAGCCGTGACTGTGAAGTCGTGTGACGCTCGAGACGTGCCTCGGAGTGACAATTACGTCACTTACTAGTTCGAATGAGGAGTTAACTTTATAAAAAGAGATAGAGAATTCGAGTAGTTTGTTCTCAGCTTGCTTGTGATAATTGAATTAGTTGTGATTCGGAATAATTAAGGTGAAGGAAAAAGAAATTTGTCTATATCTGTGCGCGTTAGTCTAAAGCAGTGGTTCTCAACCTTTTATGCTTCACGTACCCCCTGGAAATGTGTATGTAACTGGCGCATCCCTTGTATAGTTAGATAAAACAATAGTCATAGTATAACAATGAAATAAAATAAAACATATATTTATATACACATTAAATTTTGTATTCGTAAATTACATACATCGATAAACACAAAAAATGGCATAAGCAATTTAACAAATCTTATAAAATTATAAACATTTTACTGGGTTATTATTTAAAACCATTTTCTTTTTCCTACATCGAGTAGGAAAAAGAAGAGGAACATTTTCCTTTTCTTACAATCAGTGAAACAGCTCTCACGGCGTACCCCAAAATATTTTGCCGCGTACCACACGCTGAGAACCCCTAGTCTAAAGAAAACGTTTTTATTAATCTGTTAGCGTTGGGAATAAGAAGTGTGGTCTAAGGAACACTTTGGGTTTGTATTAAGTGTTAAGTCAAAGTTAATCCATTGTTTTGGATGTTTAGCTGATAAGAAAGATCATAGTTTGAAATAAAAGAGCAATTTATCTATATCGCACATAAAAAATGTGTTTGGTTTAATGAATAGTCTGGTAGTTGTGATCATCAGGATCACTTTATACTGATGGAAAGCATATTGTGTGATTAGTTAAAAAATTGTTTCTGTGATTAGTTGAGAAATTGTTTATAATTGATGTAGTTTTTATTGCTTTACTTATTGCCTTAGTTTTGGTTTAATAAATAGCTGGTAATTGTGATCATCAGGATCACTTTTTAAGAATTTTTTTTGTGTGATTAGTTAAGAAATTGTTTATAATTGATATAGTTTTCATTGCTTTAGTTATTAAATCGGTTCATTTATTGTTTGCTTATTTATTTTGAATTCATGCTCGGTTGCCAAACATTTAAATTCTTCTTCTTCTTCTTTAGCTATATTATGAGCCTACAAGTACAATTTGTCTCCATTCTCCTCCATCCAAGGCCCTCTCCTCCCAATTTGAGATATTCAATTCATCCAAGTCCCTTTGTATGCAGTATCTCCATCTCAAGCGGGGGCACCCTTTGGTCGTTTTCCACTTGAGAAGGAGATATAGTTTTTCTTTGGCTCTCTCTCTCTCTGAATCCATCCTTTGAATGTGTCCCATCCATCGTAATCGGTTGGCTTTAATCTCACTGATCGTAGTAAGAGAGCCATGTTTTCCTTACTATTCTAGGTTATGTCGTCTTCGCCACAATCCACTATAGTTGTCAAGGATTGGTCGATATAATTTTCTTAGGACTTTATTTTAAAACCGCTGTAATTTACCTTCATCAGCTCTTATAGTGCTCCAGGTTTCAGAGCCATCAAAACTACTGGGAGTAAGAGTGTCTTATATATACTTTTTTTTCCTCTATGTGATAATATTTTTCAAGACAGTAGAGATCGAAGTGCAGGAAAGGTGTGGTTTCTTGCTTTTATTCTGGAAAGAATTTCATCTTGTTTAAGATTTTTATCAGTGATCTGGGTCCCAAGGTATTTGAAATGTGTTACTTGATTAAAAGAGATTAAAGAGAGATCCACTCTTCCATCAATACCTGCTGCTTTATTATTCTTCAGTTGAAAAATACTTTCAATTACTTCTTCTAATGCAGGTTTTTCAATCTCTGGTTCAGAGCTCAATATATTAATCCATTCAAATGTTTGCCTGGGAGTCTCACAGTTCAGCAGTTCATTAAAATGTCTCCTCATTCTTTCAATCATTCCATCCTCATTTGCTATAATTTGGCCATTGATATCATTAACCATTGCAGTCTTCGTTTGATACCCAACTTTGTTATTTTTAATTCCTCAGGTAGAACTCCTTTGTCATCTGCATGTCGTAGCCACCCCTGTGTATTTTCGGACTGGCTGGACTTTAGGAGCGAACTTAAAAAAAATTGGGTGGCGAAGACAAAGAGCTGTGTTCAGCATTCCGGGGAAAGTGGACCTTATGCCGCAATTTTTAGTCGTGCAAAGTGGGGTCTTCCAGTCCCCAGCAGAGGCGTCTGCCAATTTCAAGTGCAGGAAGCTAGGCCAACAGAAAAATTAAATAAGCAGTTCGATGCGGGATCATTCTGTAGGAACACGTTTATTTACTTCACAACAATTCACAGTTACAGTCAATTTCCTTCAAATCACATTAGTTTCACACAAATGCAAAAATATTCCTCTTTTATGCGCTGCATCGTTATTGGAGAGCACAACAATTTACGGCTCAAAAAAGGTCGAGGGCAGCGTGGTGGCGACAAACTATCATTTAACATAAAGGAGACCAGATCAGGAAAGAAATGACTCTACCTCTTTTCCTTGCCGATTGTGGACGAAAGAAAATGTCTCTCACTCGTGCATATTAAGCCATCATCCTTTTGGTCGTTGTCGCCAGGAAAAAACGGTTGGCTCCTTTGTTAGTGGCCAGCGTAACAAGACAACACTGCCGCCAAAAACAACCTTTCACAGCGAAAGTTCAGAGAAGAGTGTCCAAAACGCGCGCTTCTTTCCGTGCTCTACAACCTAGCCATGGGGTGAGCAACACCACCTGGTTTGTCGTGTGAGGCAGCGATTGGTGCATGGGGATCCGAAATGGGTGTAGGGCCACCCAAATCGCACTTGTTTTTCTTTTCTGTGGAACGGTCGCTGCAAAATGAGACCCCACTTTGGCCGAATTTCCTTGTGGGAATTCATTTTGACCGAATTTCCTTGTCCTAGGCCTGCGGGCTACCTTCTTCGACATGCAAATTCCGAGAGCCAAGATGGAGGGTGGAAAGCGAAGACCTAAATAACAACATGGCGGGTGTGACTTAGCCCATACAGATACGCCGTGTCCACATTTTGAAACAAATGTGAGCACGACATGCAGCCTATGTGACCTCTGAATATCCTCAACCTGCTTATTTAAGAATTTTCTCTTTTCCTGTCAGATGATTTTAGTAGATTCGCTGCATATATTTTCATATCTCTGGTATGAATCTGTATTGTTTTGCTGTAAACAATTTTCTCATGCTAGTGTTTTTTTTTCTCTATAGCTTGGTTGCATCTGTTATTAAATCATTTGTTCTTCCCTATGCCATTTTTAAATCCAGTGGTTTCCTCCGTCTGATATTTTAATGCTGTTCTGAATATCTTTCCAAAGGTTTTCCGCATTATTACTACTCTCACATTTGAAAGTTGCTTCTGAAGTTCATTTCCAAAGCGTCTCCTTCATTCTGAGCTTTTTCCAGATTAAATCAGGGTTGTGAATTACGTTTTGCAAAATATTTGCTGTTTAGTTTAATGTTAAGATGAGAGCCTGCCCAATAATGATCTGATCCGCACTCAGGTCCTCTGTAGCTTCTCATGTTTTGGATACTACTTCTGAACCTTTTGCTAATTAATATGTGATCAATTTGATTATGTGTTTCTCCATTTGGGGATGTCCAAGTATGTTTATGAATATTCCTTCTCGTGAAGGTTGTGCTACTGATAACAAGGTTTTTGGATATAGCAAAATTGATAATCCTTAGGCCATTATAGTTAGAGTGTTCGTATTGGCTCTGGTTGCCAATTGCGTTTTTAAAAATTTCTTCTCTTCCAATCTTTGCATTGAAATCCCCTAGTAATATAATGATACCATTCCTTGGGGTGTCATCTAGTGTACGTTCAAGCAAATCATAGAATTCACCCTTCATCTCTTCTTCTGCCCCTTCTGTATGTGCATGAACATTAATCAGAGTGATATCAAACAATTTTGTGTTTACGCGTATCTTACAAATTCTCTCACTCAATGCCTTGAAGTGTCTCACAGAGCTCCACAATTTTTTGGATACAGTTAGAAATTTGTGATAATATTTGCACAATATTTAAATACATAGCTAGTACATAGTCAAGTTACACAAGAGTTAGTATTTAACTCGCAAGTGGATATTTACAAAACATATATATCCTGCAGTCCTGCGTACATCTATATATACAGTACTGTGCGAATTAATTGGGACAAGCGAAGCCTGGAGAACCTCTTCGATCCGGCCACATCCAGCAATCCCCCAAACACCCACCCAAGGTCATGTTTTGGGGATGTTTCACAACTTCCGGGCCACAGACGCTTCACCCCACTGAAGGAATGATGGACAGCAAAAAGTACATAGGAGTTCTGGAGGCGAAAATGGTCCCAACACTGCAGAAGCTGTTTCCTAACGGCAATGGGGTATTTCAACAGGATCTGGCTCCGTATCACAATTCTAAGCTTGCTAAGAGCTTCTTTACCCAGCAACATTTGAAGGTATTGGAGTGGCCAGGAAATTCACCTGATCTAAACCCCATTGAAAATTATTAAAGCGCGCATATCTAAGATGGATTGCACGACGAAAACCAAAATGATAGAAAGTGTCATGAAAGTGTGGTACCACGACCCAGAATGAATGAGACGTGTGGAAAGCTAGTGGCATCAATGGTTGAGAGGGTGAAAGAAGTAATTAAAGCTAAGGAGGGTCACATTTACTATTAACTACACTATTAAACAAATAAATATTTTAGTTGTGTCTTTGTTACTGCATTTTCCTGTTGTCCCAACTAATTTGTACAGTACTGTATAAATATATAAAGAGAAAACTAGCAATTTCAGCCTCTGTAATATATAAATTTATCTCCTACTACTGATATCTCATTTCAATGCAATCAATTAATACAGAAAAAGAAAACATCAGTCACAGTCTTCACCGTTCAACAACCATTTTTTTAGTTCTTTAGAGAAATGTATTTTATTATTTATAATTTTCAGGTTATCTGGAAGTGAGTTGAATAGTTTTAAGCCACTATATCTATAATATTTTTTTAATAACTCTTTGTTTGGTTTTGGAATGCAAAAATCCTGAGCCACTACCGCTCTTGTAAAATATTTGTTAACCATTACATCAAATTTGTCCTTATTATGAAATGCATGCTTTGCTAAAGCCATTTGGTGCATTTCTTTTAACTTGAGTATTTCAAGTTTTTTGAAACTTTGCTCAGACGAGTCGTACGTTCTTTTAAATGTCATAATCTTTACTATATATTTTTGCATTTGCTGCAATTGATTTAAACAACATGAAGATGCTCCTCCCCAAATTAGAATTGCAAACTGTATTCTTGAATAGATTAATGCATAATACACGTTCTTTAAAATTTTTATATTCATCATATCTCTTAAAAGATACATCTTGGGAATTATTTGTTTGATTTTTAACACTGCTTTTTGAACATGATCACGCCAGGTTAGATAGCAATCGAAATTAACTCCTAAATATTTAATTGCTTTAGTACTTTTAATCCTTGGGCAAGCACAGTTTAAAGACCCAATTTTATCTTGTTCGAAAAACTTAAAATCACTCATACAATCCAATAAATCTGCAAGATCTCTATACTTTCCCCTAACAGTATTAAAATACATATATTTCGTTTTATTTGCATTTATTAATATTTTTTGGAACCAAATTTGAAGTGTTCTTAAATCTGCAGCCATGTTGCTTAATAGTTCTTCATCAGTTTTATCACAGTAAACCAAGGCGGTATCATCTGCAAATGAAATAATCTTACCTTTGAATTTAGTGTGTAATAGATCGTTCACATATATTGAGAATAACTGTGGTCCCAAAACAGAACCCTGTGCAACACCATAACGAATTGATTTGTTTTCACTCAAAACGTCTCCTATTTGCACTTGTTGTGTTCTACCCTTCAAATACGAATCAAACCATCTCAGTGATAGCCCCCTTATACCAATAACCTCTAATTTATTTAGTAAAATATCAATAGACAGGGAATCGAAAACTTTAGACATATTCAGAAACAAAACCACCACTCTTTCATTTTTGTTGAGACCATTATAAATTAATTTTACTACTTCCGCTGTAGCATCAGTTGTACCTTTATTTTTCCTAAACCCATACTGATGTTCCGATAGTATAGAATATTTAGTAAGGTAATTAGTTAACCTTAAATGCATTAACTTTTCAAATAATTTTGAGAAAACAGTTTGTATTGAAATAGGTCTATAATTCTCTACAAGCATTTTATCACCATTTTTATAAATTGGGATAACCAACGAATTCTTAAGCGAATATGATACAATATACATATTGTTACGACATATGAACGAGCAACAATGAAACCCAAATATTCTGTACCATTTTGATGCTCGCTTGTGCTTCAGCATGTGAATTACGTCAGAAGCCGTTTGGAACAGTAAAAACGTAAACAATAAACGTTGTAAAGAGAGAATAATAGAAAACTTTGTTGGCAATGGTTGAAAGTGTATAATCCTTTTTCTCTAAGAGATTTAGCATTAAGTTAATCTTAGGAAAGTCACTCAAGATATTTGAAGATATGGCCGAGGAGATAATATGTTAGTCGAGAAAGAAGACCTGATCTCAACTTTTCTGTAGAAAAAGTTTATCGTCTGATGCGTGGTGCGTGATCAACGTCTGATGCGTGATCAACGTCTGAAAAGAATTGGTTCTGAGACCCAGTACACTTAGCTACAGTTTTGGAGTACTTAAGAGCTGAAATTCTGGAACTCAATAGTTTGATACGTGGTTATTTTTATTTGTAAAAAGAGTTGGTAAGATTAATCTTATTAATTTACAGATATATCGCAAAGATAAATGTTTCACTTATTGAGTGTTGTAAAAAGTCTTATGCTTTGAATGGAGGCTGGGAGAATTATAAAAATTGCTATTTATAGTAATAGTGATAAAAGATTCTTTTAGAAGATTTAGTTTCATAATGATGAAGATTAGGATTTGTATTGGTTGAATTCAGTTTATATAAATGTTTTTATTCATACTTTTGTAATAAATTACCTTATTTTAGAATTTTTGTTGATAAATATTCTTTTGAACTCAGGCTCGAGATTTTCCATCCATTAAATTTATAACAAATGTAGGGGCAAGGGGTGGCTCAGTCGGTAGCGTACCAGTCTCGTAATCTGCAATTTCCAGGTTCGAGTCCCACTTGGAACAGTGTTGAAATTTACCTCTGAAAAACCCCCTCCCTCCCTTCGTTTAGTAGGGGAGACAGAGAGGTTTCGGAATGGCTGCCGTCCGTAGGATGAGACGTAAAGCCGTGACCCGGTGTGCGGGAGAGCCATACCTTGTGCATGTTAAAGAACACACTGCATGGCATTGATGAGAAGCTACCATCTGTCACCCAACATCTGTCCAGTGGGTTCCCTCTGCCCAACCTTCTCTGAGCCTCCGTGGTCCTTGTGACCTGAACATTAAGCCCATTGTGTGCAAAAAAGTGCCACTCAGAGGTAAGAATACTCACGATACAAAACCCACTAGTTCCGCCTTTCGACACTACCAGTATTAGGAATTGCCGTGTTACCACGATACAAAACCCACTATTTCCGCCTTTCGACACTACCAGTATTAGGAATTGCCGTGTTACCACTATCACAGTCAGGGGCAAGACTATACCATATAGATATAATTCATCCCCGACTATCCTATGACGAACAGTCCTATAGAAGGAAAGCTCATCCATCGGTCAAAACCTAAATTTAATCTGTTCCCTGGTTAGCCACAATAAGGATATATAGATCCAAGTTGGTTCGGCTCCCGGGGTGGGAACTCTTAGTTGGACCCAGATTTGAAAAAGGGCCCTTGCCTACTAGAGGGATAAGGTCGTTCAGCAGGGCCCCGAACTGCTCCACTGAGCACCTGATGGAGGTCTTAGCACTGTCCAACCGGCTCCCAAACCGGTCAGAAGAGCCTTCGACCGCACTGGGCCACAAGCCTCCCCCCTCTCACCACCACCACCACCATCACGTCAAGGTGGTTCCCTGTCGGGGGGGGGGAAGCTCTCAGAGGTAAAACAACCCAAAAATATACATATACTGTATGTAATTTCAAATCACCAACAAATGAAAGACTCTTAAACACAAGAAACAGCGACTGCCGCCAAACCAGTTTTCAGCTGTTGCTGAAACAAGGCTACACAAAGCTTTCAGGTTACCAAAGGAACCCTCACAAGAAGCCAGACGAACGGCAATCACCGACGTACTTCCCACCGTAGCTCTCCCCTTTCGAACTCTTCCTCCGTGGAAATTACTGCGAAGCGCAGTTTAAGTGATATCCACAGGGCATGCAAAGGTTCGTCGACCAATGGGATGGGACACATCTTGTGCGCGCTGCCGAAACTTCCGCAATGAAATTCCTTAGGCACATTTCTCATCCCCCCCCCCGCTATCCCCACTGGAACTGGCTCCGATGCTCTTGCTAGACGAAGAGGTCAGCCACAATAGAGGTCATCTGGCCTTTCACTCTAGCTTCGTCGATCCCTTACAGCAGCGACGTTGAATGATTACTACAGTGCAGAAAGGCCTCTTTTATAATATTATAACACCTAATTCGCAATACTAGTATTAAATACACTATATGGCTGTTTAGCATAAAGATACTGAATTTATTTTTCTGTTTTATTCTTTTTTTATATCACGTCTTCCTACACAAGAATATACTGTGTCATAATGAGATAGAGTTGTAACAGAAGGACTAAGAGTCAATGGAACGGACTTAAGGTTCAAAAGGTTTTAAAAGGTTCAAAAAACATTCTTAAAAGGCACGGTTTGAAGAATTTTTTTGAACCTTTTACGCTTGGCTATCGATCTAAGGGACCTGGGTTCGAGCCCCGGGTAAGGCATGGATGTGTGTGTGTGTTGTTTTTCTGCTGAGGTCCTGCCATCCTCTCAGACCTTCTACTATGGCATATAAACTGACAGGTTTCTGTCAGACCTCTGTTGCAAGCAGCTGCTTGAGGGGGTATTTATTTTTTATCTTTTTTAAAAAATATTTTTGAATTCTAAAAGGCACTTTTTTTCTTTTTAAGAATTTTTTTTTAACCTTTTAACTTTTTTCTGTCATTTATCTTGTTGACAAAATAGAGCTTCCATGTATGTTCCTGGTACGGAAGAAGCCAAGACACCCTAAGGACTTTCCTTGATCATAACACTCGGATATACATCGATCGATGAGGAACAAACAAGATTTGTTGACCTGCTGCTGAATATAGTAAGTCCGTTCCAGTGACTCTTAGTCCTTCTGTTACAACTCTATCTCATTATGGCACAGCAAGTTCTTGTGTAGCAAGACGTGATATAAAAAAGAATAAAACAGAAAAATAAATTCGGTATCTTTGTGCTAAACAGCCATATAGTGTATTTAATGCCAGTATTGTTAGCGCTGTGAAAATTCTACACCTAACTCACAAGTAAAGTTTCTGACATTTTTATTACAGTAACTCAAGTTCAAGTTTGGATTGTAACACCATTAAATTATTGCTAGAATTGATCGCAGCAATATTGAATGAATGATAGAATGGATTGTAACCCCATTAGATGGTTGCTAGAATGGATTTTAATACCATTGAATCATTGCTAAAATGAATCGCAGTGACACTGAATGGTTGCTAGAGTGGATTGTAATGCAATTGAACAATTGATAGAATGGATCGCATAGACATGGAATGATTGATACAATGCAGTGACATAATCACATCGTTGAATGATTGATAGAATCGATTGTAACGCCATTGAATAATTGCTAGAATGGAAAGCGTCCAACGAAAAGATTGATATTCATTGCTTTCGGTTCCAGATATTTTTGTTTCTTGACAAGAATGCATCCAATCATATGACGTTGGGTTTCGATCCTTCTCAAGTGGATCATTATTCCTTCATTTATTTAATTATTATTTTTTTTAGGATGGTGAGGCCGTCACCCATTATGCTGCTTCCGTGACGAAGGATCAGATCCATCATCCGACAGAAGATAAAGATCTAATGGCTCTTCTCTTAGATCACGGGGGAAGTGTAACCATAGAAACAAAAAAGGTAAATTTCTATTTAATAATAGAAATCGAAAGAAGGCTGGATTTTTCTTTTTAAATATTGCAATGTCACAGGGTTAACTTCAGTTTTATTTTCCATATATAGTGAGACCATCTCCTCATTACCTGAATGCGTCGTTCACTCTGTCAAATCCCTACTAAAAATTGTTAGAAGCAAATGTTTCATTTTTCCCGCCCTTATCTCCCCCCCCCCCCCTTCTATTCTTCAGAAATCTTGTTTTTCCGTCCCACACGATTCTTCGGCAGATCGTTTTTCAGAAACATGGTCGAAAAGAAGCGCACTTCTTCTGTGGAAACATATTCCTGTGAGCAAACGAATTTTGTCGAAAGATTGCCAAAAGTTTAATCAAAAGTTTGACAGTGACAGCGCACACTTAATTTTCGTTTCTTCGTAATATTTAAAGGAGGTAAAATATTTGGAAAAAAAAAAAGCATTACACACACACACAGGGGAAAAATATAAATATCGGGAAACATTTCCAAATATTGCTACGTATGTACAGAAAATGAACAATGTATTGTTCCTGCATATGATATCAGTCTCCTTGAAGAGGTGAATAAATCACTAAGAAGTCGTCTACTCTAGTCATCGTCATATCAGAGTGATTTTTATCCAAACTCGACTCTCCGAGATAGTAGACGAAACTATTTTTCTGATTTTTATTTCTAGTTGGTGCAGATATTGCCTTAACATCGCTTGCTCTTTTAGCAATGCCCACTCTCTTTAGTTAAGGAACGAATTAAGTTTGAAATTTGAATTAAATCAAGAAATGTCTTCCAGATCGTCATTAGTAGATAAGTATGCCTACTCCGTTATTTTTTTTATATTATTCCAGGGTATGGATTTATTTTAATAAGAGGTAAACAGAGACATTTTATTGTTCATGAAAAAATTGAACTACTCCTTTAACAGAGAACTGATTGAGAGGCATTAACTTAGAGAAGAAATCCAATCCGCGACTCATACGAATTCGACTAACACGATTTGGAACAGGGCTGGTTTTAGATTAGCACGATTTCTCCACCGCTTCTCTACGATCGTTTATCTCATCGACTTTACCATATAAGAAAATGCCTTGAATGCTTATCTCATCGTCTTTACCATATAAGAAAATGCCTTGAATGCTTATCTCATCGTCTTTACCATATAAGAAAATGCCTTGAATGCTTATCTCATCGTCTTTACCATATAAGAAAATGCCTTGAATGCTACTCATCGTCTTTACCATATAAGAAAATGCCTTGAATGCTTATCTCATCGTCTTTACCATATAAGAAAATGCCTTGAATGCTTATCTCATCTAACCAATCTGACCTACATTTCTTCCTAACATCAGCACTTCCAAAGAGATGTTTCCCATTTCCCTATGCAAAGAGTTTTGTTTTGGTTAAAGATTATATTTTTGTCTGTGTCCAGTAGAAATACTTATAAACATACCTTTAGTCATCTTCATTACTCCGAAAAAAGTTTTGCAACGAAAGATTTCTCATTTTCAAATTTTATGACTCGGCAAATCATTATCTTTTTTTTCATCTAGGTACCATCTATTAAAATAAATTGAATTGGCCATTTTTTTTTGTTTCTATTACCTTTATCATTGTTTCTTTTCTCTTAAAACGAGTTACATTTATGATATGCACATATAAAAATCAAGAACGCGAAACGTTAACGAAAATGTTTTCATAACAAGGGAATGAAATAAAATCTCATGTCATCTCCTCCATATTTCAATTATTCCTTAGAAAAAATTCGTATCGGACTAACACGATTTCACCATACACGAATTTTTTTACCTCCTGTATCGTGTTAATCAGGGACGGAGTGTATAAAGCTACTTAGGATGTCGCTTTGTTAGGCATATACACTTTCATGAGAAAAGTCGAAATTCCTTGCTATTTTCAAGACGATAAGAGAGTATCTATAAAAGAGTTGAAAAACAATTTTTCACTAATATTTTGAACGATTCCATCTCACTTATTAATTATATCTTCAAGCCGACAAAAGAGAAAAGAGGATCGCATATCTGAGGTTTATCGATTAAGAATAATCTCTCAACTTTTACGAAGTTAAATTTCTCTTTTCAGTTGCTCGTAAAACTTATAACCTTTTGAACATTCATTTTGTAAAAATAATTCTCTAAGTTTATCCTTTTCATTCCAAATTTTATTCCTAACCGATTTTGGGGAAACCCTCAAAATTTTGATCTTCCACTTCCAAAGTCTTCCTACTCTCTCTAATAATTTATTCTGAGCGATGTGAATTTATTTTCTTTTTGCACCACTCTGGATCTCGATTAGGTTCATAAAATAATTTAATTCCTATTTATCATATGAATAGGAAAGATTGAAGGTGCAAATTTTAGTAATTAATGGGAACTGTTCTGATTTGTAATCAAATGTGTTATATCCCACTCGAAACCTCAAAAGTCTCTCTTGGGAACTAAAAAGCACTTTTCAGATTTAAATTTCGGTGAAACTCAGCAAAGGAAATGAGCTAATCACGTGGATTCGTTGATCATTCTGAAAAGCGACATCTCCTTTTGGAGGAAATTTTATCATGGTAATGTTAACTGAATTCTTTTCAAAATATTTATCTTTCTCTTTCAATAGAAACGGAAATCAAAAAAAGCGGTTCGTTTTGATAGTTTACCCGGAGCTTGGGTGGTAAAAGTACTTTTTATTTTTAGTAGAAATTCTTTAAACTATAAATCTTTTTCACATTATTTCTCAAGGTTCTCAAATGCTCTACAAATGCTGTAAAAATGAATACTGAAAAACCAATTCTTTATTAAAAATAAAAGACAAAATTAATTATTGCATGAAAAAAGGCGTTAAAAAAAGTATTCGGTTAAATGAAAAACTATTCATAGAACTTTTTAGAAAATATGTAAAAATTGGATGTGAAGCATCGCTACGATATGAAAATGTGAAATATAACATTTAAAAAATAGCAAATAATATTCATTTTTATGAAAATGAAGAACAGAAAATAAATTTTAGACCTGGGGCACTTTAACTACTTGTTATAAAAAATTTATGATTTCACTTATTTGGACGAAAATAACAACTTTTTTTAAAAAAGGTTTGAAACAAAAAGAAAGAAACTTTTTTATAAATTTCAACCTTTGAATAAAAGCTTTCCATTTACGTCAGATCATCTGAGTGAAATCGTCAGCAATAAACCTTGAATTGTACATTTTAAAAATTTCGGCCTATTCCTATTGGAATATAATAGTTCATGAAGGTCTCAACCATTTCTTCTTAATCCGATCTGTCTCCGATATAGAACTGAATGTAGATGTGAGATTTTCTTTTTCAGAGTCGAGAAACTCCGATCCATTACTGCTGCAGAGTGGGAAACGAAGATGTCTTGAGAGAAATCATCAACAGACTTCCTCCAATGAAATTCCAGACCGCCTGCAATAAGCAAGCAGCAGTAAGTCACTTATTTCCTTTATTGAGGAAAATTCCATGCTCAGTTATGAACGTTAAATGCGATTAACAACAATAAATATTCTTTTACATTTTTTTTCAGAAAACACAGATTTCAGTGTAATTTTATATGTGCCAAAGTACGCATCAGCAAAATTTCATTTGCTAATTTTTCAAGAAGTTCCACTAGTCCACAGTGGTGTTGTCAATTCTGAAAACAATCTTGGGTCATCACATCGTGTTGAAAGTTATTCAAATATTTCAAAAATTAAAACTCAGAAGGAAAAACCGTCGATTATTGAGTCTTTTCAACCAATGATGGTTTAACGGAGAGGGTGATGTCACACCCTATCGAAGGAATAAGGGGACTGGAAGCGATTGCCTGACTGCAACGCCGAAGTACTTTTACAAACGTTTATTCATATCTAATATTGTTTTTATTGACTATAATTGCTGCATAAAATACCTATTCAAGTTAATATAGCTCATGGTGAAATTAGCCTCTAATGTGGATCTTCCTACACCAACCAGAGCAGAAAATGAAAAAAATAGAGGCCGTATATGATGCCTCTGTATTACTCCACTGGGTGCTGTAGAAGAAAGTACAAGTTCATGTTGAAAAACAAAGGGGAGAAGAGCATTAGATTTTTCAGAAAAGCTGCTCAAAATACTCAAAGAGGAGACATATGAGTGTCGAGTTTACACTCTTCACAGTCTTTCTAGATTTCTTCCCACACTCCAACTCTGAGACGATGGAGAAGGTTCTCCTCAGCTCTCGAGAGACTTCCAAAGTTTACAGGAGTGAGAGAAGGATTAACAAGAAACCTAAAGAAGGAGAGACCAGAATCCTTCTGCCACTGGGCTAAACGATACTGCTTCATGAGGACTGTGTTGCAAAGATCTTGCAGTTGCTGAAAGAAAGAGGGAAATTAGATACATGGCTCTCAGACTGGGAGTCCTTCTTTAGAAGTCATATTTGCTAGCTGATTGCCAGGACAATAGCAAAATATAACTTATGAGCCCGCTGCCCTCTTTCACTTTCACCCCTGCGGAATGCCCGTGGTGATCGTGTATCCTGAAGAAATTTTAAGACAACTAAACAACAAGGAAACCGAGATAAGAGTTTATCTTATAAATAATTAAGATATAACCTTTGTAGGTTTCCCCGTTTTACTGTTTGTTATGGCAGTTGAGATTTTTACTATAATTTTTAAAATTTGCAACGTTTAACCCTTAAAATGTCAGGTTTTTCGCAAATACATGCAATTTAGTGAAAGATTTTTTTTACTTTTTTTTGCAAGAGGAGAACAGCTGAACATTTCAAATTTATTGTTTAGTAACTGAAACATACGCATATGAGTCACAGTGAGGTTGATTACGCTGCATGGAGCTGTTTTAAGAGTCTGGTAGATTATCCCATATCTTTGCACCAACAATCTGGTATCCCTGTTCAACCCAGAACCCATTTCAAGAGTCTAAATGCACTAAGGTCCATGGACTTTGATGCATCAGTTGAATGCATGAGTCCGTTGAATTCACAGGAATGTCCTCTAATGGTATAGCGCTGAATATGCTTTATCTTGGTTTTCTTGTTGTTTAGTCTTTTGCCATCTATTGAAGATACGTGCGCATAAACGTTGAGCAACGACTCGAAACTTTGCAAACCACACGATGTTGATGTTCGTATCATACAAGGCAGGCAATTCATTCCAGTATTATTGGCCCTAAGAAGTTTGTCTCATAGTACAGGATGTTCCCTTTATGGATTTGCAACTTCCTGTTACAGCTGTTCTCAGCTATGATCATGAAACCTTTGAGAAAACTTTCGACACATCATCTGTACCACTTGTGATAGGTTGTTTGATCGGTAATTTACTGACCAGGACTGGTTGCACTTTCTAGGTGGATGTATCTTTCGTACCATGTGTCCATAATTTTCCGCTTTTTGTCCACGTGGTAAAGCTTATACAGCTTGTAGCAATTGGTACATCGTTCGATTACATGGTGAGGCAGCAACTTGAGGCTTATACTGCTCTGTAAGCGAAGATTGTCTTGCATGATATTGTGGGCAATCGACTGAGACACCTTCGTGACTTTGGTGGTCATATTCTGAGTTGCAGGGTTTTGTCCACTGATCATTTACGTGGATCTTCTTGTTAGCATCTGATGTGCGACTGGGCACTATATGCTTTTTTTTTCACGAGGTAGATTTGTATGTGAAATCAGCACCAAATAACATAATCAACCACAGTATTAAGTAGAAAATAAAAGAATAATTAATTTTGAAAAATAAAAAGCAGAAATTAAAATAACGACTACTATAGCTTAAGTATAGAAAAAGTAGGCTTTTGACACTTAAAATCAGTTGCAATCTACTACTTTATCACATAATTCTAATTTCATTGTTAAAGAGCTGATAGTAATAATAGTATGTAATCTTTTTTAATCAACATAATTAAATGTTGCTGACGAAGAATTTATTAAAGGCTTTCAGGTAGTTTATTAATGAATGATACAACACAGTGTCAGTAGACTTACCTCAATTTAATAAGCAATCAAATTTATCTTGAAGACAGTATTGAATTAATGTACGGGCCTCCTAAGCGAAGTTAGGACTTTCGCCATACAGAGCTCGTAGACCGACAAAGTTGAATGATGGTCATAATTTTATGCAGCATAATGTGACCGGAATATTACGAGAGGGTCGTAACGAAAGTAATGCCTGAATGGATGTAATATGTATAACAACAGCTGTTTATTTACTTTGCAAGAGATGAAAATTACACTCTCTTATGTCTTTTTCTTCATCATTTCAAAAGATCAGTGTTAATGAACCATGGATACGAAGCTCAAACAAAAGGCTGTACTGCTTTCACCATTCATACCAGGGTAACCAAGGTGTAGGTGAGCAGATAATTAACGTCAGCAATGGGCAAAGGTGGGTGAAGAAGTTTACCAAAGGGGAAACAACCTTCGGGAATAAACCACGAAGTGGGTGGGCATCAACTGCAGCCGTTCATGACAACCGACAATGGACGAATGACTTGATTCGCGCAAATAGGCGAATAACCATTTGAGAGATGGCCGATCACTTGCATTGCGGTCACAAATGCCGTGGAATAAATCATCAGAGACTTAGGCCATCGGAAAGTGTGTGCCAAATGAATTCCTCGTCAGCTGACATCTGATTTGAAAACCAACAGAATAGAGGTGTGCACTGAGCTCTTGGCAATATCTGATGTCCAGGAAGACATCTTTCTTTTTTAATGTTGTGAAAGGAGATGAGACGCGGACACGTCTGCTAAAGACCATCAGAATCAATCGATTCGATACAGCGATGGCTCAGCACCTCACCAAGGCTAAAGAAGTTCAAGTGATGAATGATCAGCACCAAAGGTCATGGTCGTAGTCTTCTGGGATGATAAGAGCATCATCTTTATGGATTTTCTGAAGCATGGTGCAACAGTAAACAGCGCCCACTCTATTGTGACACTCAAGATACCAACAGAAAGAAGAGGCCACGAAAAGATCTCAAATCCATCCGATTACTCCCAGGGCCCCTGCTCTGACACATATTTTGCCAGAAATCAAAAATTGACAAGATGGTCTGGTCTTCGGACTTTCACCTATTCAACCCAATGGAAAACAGTGTCTGGGAACAAAAATTTGATTTCGTGGAGGAAATCAAAGTCGCCTTGCACAATGGATCAAACACTACCACACCACCATTTTCCGAAACAGGATTCCAGTCTTGCGTTTAGCGATGGCGCAAATGCATCGTGTGTGTCACAGATTGAAGGGTAGCTTTGTGTAGCACAGCAATGGTAACTGGAACCTTCTATTCATTACAATAAAGACCTTATTACGCAACTGTCATTACTTTCCGTACACCCTACGTACCTCTGCCATTACCTCAATGCTCCTTAATCACGTGGCGAGTAGAAAGTTTTATAAACATTGTCAGTCCCCATATTATTCGCAAACTTTACACAGACCAATAATTCCCCCCCCCCCGCCCCAGGAACAGTTTTCTGCTACTCCGCTGCTGTGAGTATAGTACGGTATAGTAAGTTCTCTTGCCCCATAAAATCGTAAACAACCAACAGAAAGCAAGCAAGTAGACTCTTATCTCTCATTTTCTTTTACCTCTCATTTCATGAATACCACTTCCTCTCTCTTTCAGAACGGCTGGTCACCTCTTCTCTACGCATGCGATTCTGGACACTTCCAAGTGGTTCGTCTGCTGCTTCAGAATAATGCCAGAGTGGATGTTTTCGATGTGGTGAGTTTCAATTTGGTGGCGAATTAATTAAATGCAATCATTTGTCTAATGATTGGGAGGCTCAAAGGGATGCCACAGAACACTCTGTGGAAATATTAAAAAACGAAACAAAACAAAAAAGAGTTTGTATTTCCGAAGGAAATATTAACCCTCCCTTGTGCAAACGGAATAAGTTACCCAATGTTTTTTTTGGTTTGCATATCTCTTAGCATTTTACAGTCAGTTTTTTCCTTCAAGGTAATCCTTCTTTATAAACTCCTTAATCTGATTTCCTGTGAAAAGAAATCTTTTTTTTACATTCCCTTTAAATTACCTACAAAGAAGTAAAGTGAATTTAGCAACACAACAAAGGGAGATTTAGATACTAGAGATGAAATGAGCAAGGATTTTTTCTATAAGAGATAAAGCAGAAAATGGTCAATGAGATTTTTATGGAGCTTTTGGATATGGCTGCGATGAATGCATTCATTATTTAAATAAAATAAACACGTCCTCAAGCAGCTGCTTGCCACAGATATTTTGTAAAACCAAAAACCGAACTCGGTATAAAAATGAATGTGGCGCAAGAAGAGTTTTCGCTGAAGTGTCTAGATTTGCCTTATACGAGTATAAAGGAAAGATCTGGAAATCCTGAGCTTCATGCAGTGGCGGTCATAAGGGGGGCATGGGGGTCATGGGAGAGTTTTTTTTTAACTTCTCTTCTTATATATATATATATCAATATCTATTTCCTTTATATTTTCCTCTTCATAAAACAGATGTTGTGTGTAAGATAAAATTGAGAACTTCCTATATCTTTTTTGAATATTCCGCTTCAGTTCACATATTAAATTTTCCTTCAACTACAAACAATACAGCACAAGAGTTTGCCTTGGAGTAGCATTCAGAAGTCACCCTCTTAGCAGTTAAAGCTAGGGGATATGGAGACATGATAGCCATATCTGCAAAAAGGCCATAAAAGAACTGCAAAGGAAGGAAAAAAACATCAATAATATGAGGGAAGCGATAAACACTGCAGAAGAACAAATAAGTCAGTGCCAATAAGTTGGAAATGTGGGAACAGAGCGGCCAGCTTACAAGAATATAAAATTCAAATGTGCTATCATTCAGGAATCATTTAAACATGCGAAGAAATGTGAGAAATGGAGAAGGGACTTAGTAGATTGTTTCATGACAGGATGTTGTTGGAGGGACATTGATTTTTGCCCGAATGCGTTTACAGCAGACTCTCGCTTGATTGTCGATAGCGATTCCCTTTAATCTTGGACGTTTTCTCAACAGCTAGCAGATGACAAAAGTACTGACGACGACTTTCATTATTATTCATGGCCCATGATAGGCTGAGGGGTGAGTTGAGAGTGGTGGTGAATCGTCGTTTATTAAAAACTGACTGCTTGAGGGGTAATTTATTTATTTTTCATTAAGATACAGTCAATTATTATACAGTAAACCAGATAACGAAAACTACAAAATGGTGTAAAGGTAAATACTCTAAAACTTTTCTTATTCTATGCCATTTCTGACTTTCCCCCTTTGATCTACAAGATAAGGAACAAACTCGAAGAACGATTTTTTTTTTATGAACTATATTCGTCCTCTGATATTTTTTTATTTAAATCCAGTAATTAAATTCTTTTTGAGTAAAACATAGTCTTGAAGTTCAGAAAAAAATTTTAAAACAACTGTTTTTAGACACCAATATCAGTAAAATATATTAAATATAAAAATTTGAAAATTTCTCTGCAAACTTTGCGCTCTAGCTAATCTTAGTATAGCTAGAGCACAAATACTAACATTAGCTAGAGGACGTATTAGTATTTGTACTCTAGCTAATGAGCACAAATATTGTACTCATTAGCTAGAGCACAATAGATCGTTTATGCATTTTAGCCCATTTAGAGATAAATAATTTTAAATTACAGAAAAAGTTTAAATACTCTGATAAAAACTAAAATTTCCCTAAAACGATTTCATTTTCGCGATTTTTCCTATTAACCTTCCATCGTTCTCTTTTTATGTGATGTGTTTACTTGCACATTACGGTGGGCCGGAAAAATTCAAAATTTTTTTTTCAAGTCGTAACACCGCGGAAAAGTTGCGAATTGGGGGAGACTAAAAAGGGGTTAAAAAAGAAATAAAATCGGTAGATATCTTCCGGTCGCGCATGTGCTCTAAATTTTGCCAAAATTTGGAAAAATTCACATTTTTACCATAATTTTTAACATTTTTAAATTAGCCTCTTCTCGAATGTAATAGCTCACAATCTTATATATTAGAACCACAGAAAATAATGTTTAAATATTATTTAAATCCATCAACATCTTCCGGTCGCACATTGCCTTCAAAGTTAATGAAATTTTGAAAAACATTTACGAATAAATGTAGATCACAGTTCAAGGAAAAAAAACACTAACAACTTACATGTTCTTTATATTTGTTCTTTATTGAATACAAGTTTAAATGTTTAAAAACAAATTATTTTAGACCATTAGTAATATTTATAAACAGATTTTTTTTTTGAAAAAACTAAGTTTTTGTATGAAGAGTCGTAAGTCCAAGAAATTCATGTTGAACTATTGAATATCTCCGTTTTCACTCATTCTTAGCTGAAGGTACTTTGAAATCTGATTTATGGGCGAAGTTAGGCATGGTTGACCTTGACAGCAGAGTCGTTCTGATAAAACCATCCCTAGACTCAGCTCAGCAAACTTTTCCTGAGGCTTCTGTCACGAGTTTCACACATCGTTCAACTGCCTGTGTGTGAACTGGGAATGTCTTGAATGTTATATTCCAATTAGGGACTGAGTCACTTTGAATATGTGATTTAATCTCATCGTCACTGATATCTTTTAATAATGGGGGAGGAGATAAATCACAGTCCATCCAGTTAATTATTTCCGAGTAGTCTTGAGCCTTGAAATTGAGTTTTGGCGGCATGAATGTTCTGATAGTTGTTCTCTTTTGATCTAACTGTCTCGCCTTTAGAATTCATCAAGTCCGAGCTCTCTTATGTGTTTTGTATTATCTTGTGTCATGGCTAACATTAAATGTTCTGGATGAGCGAAAAAGCCATTTCGTTCGATCACAGGGTCGACAATATTACGTAAATCTTCAGGCAGGTACCTTGAAGATTGTATTGATTGGTACACAAGTTTTGGTCCCTCTGTAAAGTATTTACTTGTTTTAATACTAAACCACATTGGCATGTATGACTTCAAAATAAGTACAACTATTTCTTGAAGTTCAGGTGTGGGACTTTCTTCACTTAAGTACAATCTGAGAGTTCGATTTGCTGTTGTCAACCACCTCGAGTGTGACAAGAGACCAGGATCTCGTACAGCCAAATTCTCTTTACAGTTTCCCGACTTTATTGCCATGGAAATATCGAGTAGATATTTCTGATCCTTACTTAGTATACTTCTGTCTATTGTGGGGATCTGACAACTTAGATACAGCCATAGTATATCACCGTTAAGTCACAAAGTTACAAAAAAATGTCATAATACAAAACCATCATTGAAATAAATGCAAATGCCAAAATATAACTGGAAGAGCGAACGAAACACACATCAAACACGAGGAATAAGTGCAGACTGACAGAACAATGGCGCGGCGCGGTGGCGAGAGTGGTAGGTGGGGGGGAGCGTCGTGGTCATTGACCCGAACGAGTTACGACGAGCGCGAGAATTTGTTAGATTTGACAGCTGTTGCGCGAGCGGAAGACCTTAACCGATTTAAACCATTATTTTTCTAAATCATTATCGGTTAGAGTAAGAGTCGACTAGAGCTATTACATTTAAATATTGACAAGTTAAGTAAGATAAAAAATTATCGTAAAAATATTAATTTTTCCAAATTTCGGCAAACTTTAGAGCACATGCGCGACCGGAAGATATAAACCGATTTTATTTCTTTTTTTTACCCCTTTTTAGTCTCCCCAATTCGCAACTTTTCCGCGGTATTACGACTTAAAAAAAAATTTCAATTTTTTCGGCCCACCCTATTGCACATGGCTCACTCGGAAATGTAGTTTCACTGCATTAAAACAGAACACAAAATCTGAATTTCTTACAATCTAAAATTATTTCTTGTCTATTATATTACAAAAGTGAGTAAAGAACAACACGCCATTTTACATCAGGCAACATTCTTGAACAGAATCGGGTATTTACAAAGCTTAGAATAAAAGGTTCTGTTTAATTTTTAAAAAGCAAACTGTTGTTTTCGCTTTGTCGTCTGTCTGTCTGCCTGTCCGTCTCAAGATATTTGTTGCTTTCGAGAAGAGAGTTTGTAGAAGTAAATATTTCTTTTTTTTTCGGGGGGGGGGGGGGGGGTTAGATAGACAGTAATGAAATATTAGGATCGCGTTTTCTGACTTTTCCAATAGTGTTAAATTCCATCGTTACGAAACTTTAAATAAATATTGTAACCAATTATTATTATTCGTGCCAGATATTTCAATTTTTGACGTTAGATTGTAACGAGCGTGGTGTTTGCATTGATAGCATTGATTTGTCCCTTATATCCAGGTGGGCGGAAAAACACAATGAAATTTTTAAGATCTAAAATGAAAAATTCGTTGTGCATTGTATAGATATCATGATAACATATTAGGATTAACATTTTCCAAATCTTCCAATAGTTTGAATTTCGATTAAAGGACCCTAATGGTGGAAAATGCAAATTTTTTGAAATGGATATTATAAATGCTCAATTCTTGCTAAAGATTTGAAATTTTGGAAGGACAATGTGATGATCAAGAGGTTTGTGCTGGCTCAGTGATATGCCGCTTTACCCCCAGAGGAGTTGGAAATTCAACTATTAACACACATTCATTCTCCCCTAGGCATTCTCGTCTCTCACAAATTAGTGCTTAATTCTACTGTAACACAAAGTAGTAAATGGTTTTTCTGTGTCATGCACTGATATATATATATGCTATACCACCAAATATCGTAAAACAACAATCGATGGCTTTCAAATATTTTTGCTTTTCATGCTTTCTTGAGTAGATGCATTAAACTTATTAAATGCCATCATTGAAAGCAATTCTCTCGTTGGTATAGGAAGGCCGAGCTGGTCTGCACTTGGCGGCAGAGCATGGTCATGCTGATGTCATGGAGATACTTCTCAACCACAAGGCATTCGTGAATGTTCGCACCAAGAAGGGCATGACCCCGCTGCACCACGCCTCCGCTCAAGGCAACACGCCCGTTGTGAAGTTGCTGGTGAACAAGTACGGCGCTGCTATCGATGGACTCACTCTGGTAAGTTTCCCTCACAATGGCTCGCAGAATATTTGCCAAGATTAAAACGCCCGGACCGTTCATTTTCTATAATGCTTTGCTCTGCAGATATCATTGCAAATGATTTTAAAAGCAAATGAATACGAATCAAGTTAAGGAAACAACCAGAATGTTAGAAATATGCTTTTATTTTACAATTTTTTTCATTTTTTTCCAATGGATTAACATTCATCTCATTTCCAATTGAATTGGCTCGATTCTCATCGTTGATTGACAAAGTATCAAAGGCTTTCATTTTCTTGATTTGTAATGATTGTTGACATGCTCCATGAGTTGACTTACGATCATTCGGAGATTTAATGCTCAGAGTTTGTAATCATCCCTAGAACGATATGTTCAGAGGTCATAAAACAATGCTTAAAATTATTTTCCTAAAGAATCTTCTGCACAAGAATATTCCTTCTTTCCCCTTCGAATCACTAAGTTCGTTAACGATTCTTTCTAAAATAGTTCCTTCAGGTCACTTTGGAACTGGGTGGTTTTCTAACCACTTCATGGCCTCATTCTTCAAATCAGTCGTAAAGTTTCCATAAAGAAAGTGGCTATTACTTAATTGCAGGCTGGCATTTCTGGGGAAATGATGATGTCATTTAGGGAATTTCACCTTCGTAATACAGCCACTCAAGAGAGCGTTTTCTTAAATGCTTTGAAACTAAAAGAGTTTTCTTTTTCTCTTTGCAAATAAACAAAGAATCGACTTCTCTTGTGGTACATTTTATTTGCATCAGCGAGTGTTTACATGGATCGCCACTGCTAACTTTTTTTCCTTTCCTCAGAGCAAACAGACTGCCCTTCATCTGGCATCTCAAGCCGGGAGACTGGAAGTGTGCAAGACTCTGCTCGAAATGAAAGCAGACGCCAACGCTGTAGATAACGTAAGTCATCTGCCAATTGTCTCTTAATTATCGCTGATAGTATAAGTCATTGATCTATTCGCTCTTATTTACAGTTAAAAATATAAAGAAACCATATTTTTATTTCTCAATTACCACTGATAACATAAATCATCTAGATTTGTTTCTTAGTTCCAGCGACGAAATCAGAAGATTCCCTCTTTCAACTCCTTTTCTCTTTGTCGTCCGTCCTTCTATCTGTAGACATTCAATTCTTTTATTTTGTTTTAAGATATAAATTAAAAATCCTTTTCTGTTGTATAGATACCAATAAGATGTTACAATAACCTAAAATATACCTTTTATGAATCCTCCCTTTTTTCAATTTCCACTATTAGAAAGCTCTAAAATTGGAAAATGGCAAATTTAAAGAGAATATTATAACCACCTGTCCATTCTACAATATCCGATATCTAGGTGAAAGTTTTTCATTGGCAGCAGGATAAACAGGAATAAATGAAAAATTATTTTTCGTACAAAAATAACATACAAAATTCCTCATATATCCATGGGCTACGATGGTCCAAACAGATTGTGCAACTTTGTTCTCCAAACCCATCTGTCCTGAGTTACATATGCTGCATATCTCCACTATAGGTCAATTCTAGCAAGATCCTGTTTGACATAGTCTGCCCATCGCATCCTAGATCACCCCCTTTTCTTGCAGCCTTTAGGCATACTGTTCATAATCCTATTTGCCAATAATAGCTGCAGAGCTATGCATACGGGCAATATGGTCAAACCAAAGCAGTCTCTCTTTGCACAATATGCTGCTCAAAAGAGGTTGATGACTCCTTCTAGCTTCATCACTACCTGCAAAGCAAGACCCTCTAAATCACTATACTGCATAAGCATCTTAACTCACATGCATCAAGTTTCCTGTTATTTTGCTTACAAAGGGTCCACGTTTACTACCACAACTAACCCTAGAAGGAACCAAGCTATTTTACACTCTAATTTTAGTCTTTACATGTATACGCTTATTTCTCCACACTCTCCATAGATTCTTAAAAGTCCCGGCAGCAATTACCATTCTTCTCTTTATCTTATGCATTACATCACCAGTATCTATTACATAGCTACCGAAATAATTAAACTGAGACAACTGCTCAAGAGTGGAACTATTCATATTAACTGAACCACAGCCTGACTGACCAATTTTCATCACTTTAGTTTTCTCTCTGTTTATAAGCAAACCTACTCTACTACCAGTCTCATCAACATCTCGAATGAAAGAGTTCATATCATCAACATCATTTGCCAAAAGAGCTAAATCATCAGCCTATTGTAAATCAGAAATTGTTGTATCTCCAGGCCATTTAAGGCCAAAATTTTTCTCTTGCAGTGAATTTCTAATAACAAAATCAATTACCAAACTAAAGAGAAAAGCAGACCAAATGCACCCCTTGTCGAAAACCAGAAGCAATGCTAAACCAATTACTGCAAGCCTTATCAATTCTCACACACAACTCAGTATTATGATAGAGAGGTTTCATAATGTTAACTAACTTGTCTGGTATGCCATAGGATCTCACAGTCAACCACAAATTGTGACTATCAACAGAGACAAAAGCCGTTTTGAAATCAACAAAGCTAGCAACCAAAGGTTTCTCAAACTCTAACATTTTTCAAGAATCTGCCTGAGTGGAAATATAAGATCTTCACATCTCCTACCCCTTCTGAATTCACATTGTTCATCATGTTCATCATTGTTCATCATTAATTAGCACAATCATGCAAATAACTTTACCTGGAACAGAAAGTAAGCTGATACCCCTATAGTTAATACAAGAACTGCGATCACCTTTTTTAAAAATATGGATAATAAAAACTCTGGTAAAATCCTTAGGAACCATGCCTTTATCATAAAAGATGTTCAAAATTTCAGTTATCCAAGTGGTAACCGAAACATTCCCAGCTCTAAGCATTTCCGTAGTAATTTCATCTAGCCAAAATAGAATTTCAACAGCCAAAATAACTTAAGATTGTGTTATAGGGCCAACATTAGAGTAAGAAATGCATCTATCATCATTACAAACAATGGGAGTAGAACTAACTACATTGTTTAGAACAGGGGTTCTCAACGTGGGGTACGCGGTAAAATATTTCTGGGGTACGACGTGAGAGCTCAAAAGTCGCTAGATCTAGTAACAAAGCCGCAAATTTAGCAACGTTGCTGTACAAAAATGTCATTTTTTGTGTTTATCGATATATGTAATTTATGAACACAAAATTTAATGTAAATATATTTTTTTATTCTCATTGTTATACTATAACTATAGTTTTATCTGTCTATACAAGGGGTAGCCAGTTACATAAACATTTCCAGGGGATACATAAAGCATAAAAGGTTGAGAATCACTAGTTTAGAACATCACTGAAATGCTCAGCCCACCTAGCTATGACATAATCCTCATCTTCAACAACCTTACCATGTTTATCCCTCAATCCCTGTGTACCTGTCTGTGTCCATCCACACAAAACATTAACTATATGGCACAACTCCATGCCAGGGGCGTAACGAAAGGAGTAGAGTTGGGGGGAGGAGAGATCAAAAATTTTCGAACTCAGAGATAAAATTTTGCCAACAGAGAAAATTATAACATAATATTAATTTTGTCTCTGTCAAGATTCCGTTCCGTCCCAAGATTTCGTTGAATGGGGGGAGGGGGAGATTTTAATAATTTGAAATTTCGTCAAAAAAAGCTTGGTAATAATTTTCTTCTCAGATTGCGCGAACTCAAGATCATTTTACCAAGTTGTCTCGATTTTCAAATACCCCTTAATTTTAGATAACCAATCCAAATTTCCAAAACTTACTTCTGTTTCACCAAGTGGCTTCGAAATTTTGCCAACTTCTTAGATTTCGCCAACTCGACATAATTTTACAGAAAAAATCTCAAATTTTACATTTTACCTCAATTTACCAAGTCACTTCAAATTTTGCCGATTGAGAAAATAAATACATGGATTTCATTTTGTCTCCGTCAAGAATGTTCCCAGGATTTCGTTCAGTGAGGGGCTGGAATGGGGGGCACCACAAAAAATAAAAAAATTTGGCAATTCGTCATAACTGTTTAATCGTGGTAATTTATCAAAAAATTCTCAAATTTTACATCTCACTGAATTTTGTCAAAACGTCATAATTTTACAGAAAAAAAAAATCTCAATTTTTAGATCTAACCTCATTTTCACCAAGTCACTGCCAATTTCCCAACTCTCCAAACTTTTGCCAAGTTGTGCCGATTTTATCAACTCCCCTTGATTTTGCTAACACACCACAACGTCACAGAAAATATCTCAATTCTTCCATCTCACCTCAGTTTTACCAAGTCACTTCCAATTTTGCAATTCCGAAAAATTTTGTCAGCTTGTGCCGATTTACCCAACTCTCCTTGGTTCTGCAAAATCGTCATATTTTTACAGAAAAAAAAAATCAAAAAAAAAGAACTCTCCAAGATTTTTTCAAGTTGTCTAAATTTTGCCAACTCCCCATGATTTTGCCAGGTTTCCTCGATTTTGGCAACTATTTCACAACTCACTTTATTTTGCAAACTGCCCTAGATTTTCCAAGTTTCCACGATTTTGACAACTCCCGTAGATTTTTCCAAGTTGCCTCGATTTTGTCAACTCCCCTAGATTTTGCCAACTCGCTATAATTTTATATAAAAAATCTCAATTTTTACATCTCACCTCAATTTCACCAACTCACTTCCAATTTTTGCCAACTCCTCAAGATTTTGCAAAGTTGTCTCCATTTTGCCAGTTCTTTCAGAACTCACCTTTCAACTACAAGAAGCTTCGAATTTTGAAGAAGAAGCTTCGAATTTTGCCAACTCCCCTAGATTTTACAAACTTTCCTCGATTTTTGCCAACTCTCCTTAATTTGGCCAACTCGCCTAATTTTATAGAAAAAAAATCTCAAATTTTACATCTTACCTCAATTTTACCAACTCACTTCCAATTTTGCCACCTTCCCAAGATTTTGCCAACTCTACCTAATTTCACAAAACCAATCCCAATTTTTACAATTCGCCTTTATTTTACCAAGTGGATTCCAATTTTGCCAACTACCGTAGCTTTGCCAAGTTGCCTTGATTTTTGCCCCCTTCCTTAGATTTTGCCAACCCACCATAATTTTACAGAAAAAAAACTCACCTCAATTTTACCAAGTCACTTCGAATTTTACCAAGTTGCCTTGATTTTGCCAACTGTTCTTTTTTGTACAAAAAAATCCCAATTTTCACAACTCACCTGTATTTTATTAAATCACTTCGAATTTTCCCAACTCCGATTTACATTTGGGGGAACCTCCTCCCCCCCTATAGCTACGCTCCTTCTCCCTGTTGTTGTATTGTTTAGCTGCTTCCTCTGCTTTATCAGCCAAGCTACCAAGCCAAAATTCTTATCCGTTGTGAATTGATCCTTTACACGTTTATGAAGTGCTTTGTAATGCTTCTGTTAGGACTAGTAAGGTGTTGTTTCAAATTAGTTCTATAATTCCTCTTTCAAAAATTATCTCCCCATCCTTATCACTGTAATAACTTTGTTTCCTCTGTTACTTTTTACCCAAAACAGTAGTATTTGTTTCAAGAAAAGCATGTTTAAACTGTTCTCATTCTTTCTCAACTTCAGTAGTAAACAAATCACGACTGTCATAACCTCAATTTCATTGAGGTTATGACAATCGTAGTTATGGCTTTCGCGGTTATGACAGTCTTTGGCATCTCTAAAGTGGTATAATGACTAAGTAGCCGAAAATGGTATACTTTGGCTATATCTGGATCTTTCAGACATTCAGTGTTTAAGGTGACATTCAGACATTCAGTGTCTTAACCTTCGACCAACATTTCTTAAGCTTCAGCTCTAAAACACCCTTGACCAGAAAATGGTCAGACCCAATATTGGCTCCTCTATATGATCTAGTATTCCTAATCAAACTAGCTAATTTGCCATTAATTAATACGTAATCGATCATATTCCTATGCAACCCATTAGGTGAAACCCATGTGTATTTATAAATGTTACGGTGATTGTAGTATGTGTTATTCTCAAACTGCTAAGTTTACTTCCTTGTAGGAGACGTTCCCATTGACATTAAAACTACAAATGCTAAAGGGACCTAACACCCCTGACCAAAGGTCAGAATTAGTTCCAACTTTAGCATTGAAGTGACCTAGCGCAAGAGAAATATCTTCTTTCTTCACAGATTTCAAAATATCCTGAAGTTCTCTGTAAAACGTATCCTTCTCGTTCTCATCAGATTCCTCTGTGGGGGCATAACAACAGATGATATTCAAGTCTTCAATTTTTGTTTTAAAATTTTCTGCAAGAAATCCTTCATTAATGCAGTCATGCCCTAGAGGAAATTCACTGACTTACCTGCTGAGATGCAAACCTTGGAGATGCTTTCCATCCTCTCTCCCTGAAAGGAGAAATTTTTAATTATTTTAAGTATATGACCTGAATTATTTTAAGTACCTACTTGTACTTCTGGTCTCTTGGAAATTCAGAATATGCAGGTTATAACGCTGGAATTATTCTGTAAAAACATCAAGAGAATAATAACTATGCAACGTCCTCACGTTCCTGCAGAGAGAACATGATTAATAAGATTTTTAAAGAAGCTAGGTTTATTAAGAGAGATAGGGCCAACAATATCAAACAGCCCCATAATTGCATGCATAGGACAAAGACCCGTTTCCCCACGCCAAGGGCTAAATCCATCTATGCTGGTAAGAACTTCAGGCACCACCTTTCAAGTTGGCTCTTTCAAGAACCAGAATCTAGATTGAAACTAACCTGCCTGAGACACATTACTCCAGTGTAGGATTGGCGATGCCCAACAAGCTAATTGAGGTTCAAGTAGCTGCGATGGCCTCTGATCAGGTTTATCCACTAGCTGATATAAGGTATCCTGTGCCTCTGGTCACTTTGGGCTGACAACCCACAGGCAAACAGAAAGCACAGCGGCAGATTCTCCCTCAACAGAGGCCCATTAGTGCAGCAAATTCAGGATCCATAATCAGGCTCAAAGCCATAAATCATTTGAGTCTATTGGGTATAAATGGTCAGCACCAGGATCTTGTGAAGTTGACCACTCCTCAGCAGAGAAGAAAAAAAAAAGAAATGTGGCCATAGATGACCAGATCAGTAGGTCCTCCATTCCCTCCCAGAAAAGAATATCTCTTTTGAAAGGTACTAATGGCACCATAAGAAAGTGGGGTCGGACATTAGGTGCTAGGACTGACTGGTTTGTGCATTATCACCGAAGATTGGTGCACAGCTCTTCTTCCAGTGTAGGCCTAGCTACCATTTTGAGACCAAACTTCGATACAGGTGAGATATTTTTTTCTTTGCTGCTGGAAAAGTTTATAATAAAAATACACCAAATATTCGTTTTTGAAATCTTGATCTACTAAATTTCTTATTAGCTTAGAATTTCTAGGGTGCCAGGACCCCATGGTGCCCCTGGAACGATGATGGCCGAGTTGGTATCGCGCCAGGCTCGTAATCTGCAATTCCCATGTTCGAGTGCCACCTGGGCCAGCTTCCAGATGCCAAAACCTCCGCTCTGCTCTCGGTAGTAGGGGACACCGACGGGCTTGGAAAGACTGCCATTCGTCGGATGAAATGTAAAGCCATGTCTTGTGTCTGGGAGAGCCATACCCTGTGCACGTTAAAGAGCACGGCTGGATGGCCTTAACGGAAAGCTATCATATGTCTTCTATACATATATTTATACGTTCTAACAGCTGTTCTGTGAATCTCCTCTCCCAGATATCTCTGAGCCTTTGAGGTAGTTGTTACCTGGCCATTTAGCCCATTGTGAACAAAAAAGTACCACTCAGGGATAAAAACAACTCAATTCCCTCCGTCTACCTATGTAATGTAGTTGGTCTGTTGAATCTTACGTACTCTTTCATTCTTTCACTCAATGTTGTTGTTATCATTACTTCTTGTATGATGAGCACTACACGTAAATGAGATTTTGTTTATATGGCGTTCAACATTGACTAGATACAGACCACCTTCAATGTTACTGAGGTCTATATCCTTTCTTAAGAGACTGGAATATGGTAGTACATATTTTTATTAAAACAACACAGTTGAAGAATTTTAAATTGCTGTTAAATTTTTCGTTTCAGACAAGGTGAAAATGAATAATGATTTAATCAAGTTCCAGGATTAAATCACTATGAGAAGTGCATTGTAAATTTACCAATTAATTTTTGTACCTTTAAAGTAATCTTCCTTGGGATGCAAAACAAGCTTGCTGCCATCACTGTCATGCTTTCAAACATCTCCAAAGCGCTTTTCTAAAAAGTCATTTAGCTCCTCTGCTGTGATTCTCTAGATTAGGGATTCACAACGTGGGGTACGCGGTAAAAATTTTTGTAATACGCCGTGATAGTTCAAAAGTCGCTAGATGTAGTAACAAAGTAAAAATAGCCATTGTTATACTATAACTGTAGTTTTATCTATCTCTACAAGGGGTACGACAGTTACATATTTCCAGGGGGTACGTGAAGAATAAAAGGTTGAGAACCACTGACATAGATCACTTTTGTTGATGCGAAATGAGCTCTTCCATCGAAGGTTTCAATCTTTGAAAAAAAAAATGGGAGGGACCATTTCGTGAGAGTGATCCACGACAGTGAGTTGTATTTTTGTCAAGAAATAGGTCACAAAGGCCATCATGTGTGACGTCACTGTCGTCATGAATCCAGTTGATTGGCATGAGCTCTGGTCTGACGCACAAAACTCGATTCATCAAATGTTCCAACAGTTCGTAGCAAAATTCTTCGTTCATTTTTTATCTTAGAAGAACAGATTTCTTGTGGTCAATTGCTCTGATTTCAAACACTTGAATCATAATATCATTAGACTATGGGATTCAACATTTGATGAGCTTTTGTTTACTTTTTTGTCTGTATGTGTGTGTTTTTCTTGACGTGGATGTTTACAAGTGTTGACAATAGCATTTCGCTTCTGGTCGCATTGGAAGATTAATGCGTCATCTCCTCTGGTGATTTCATTTAATAGCGTGCAGACATTTTGCCTTAAAGCGTTCTGATAGGTCAGAAGACGATGGAAACACTTTTGCAGAACTCACAGTAATACTATAAAAGGTATCCGATTGACACGAAATCTTCACACAGTGCTGAGAGGATGATCACGTAATAAGTTTAGTAGCGACACCCGAACTGGAGCTATCGTCTGCCGATAATTATTGCTTTTCTTAATTCCATTGCGAAATTTTATTTTAATTTATTGATTTTGTACACAATGAATTGGGAGATATCCTCCTTCAGAATATGAAGTATAAATATCGGTTATTTTATTGAATAGATGATAATTGATGTCATCGCAATATCTCTCAACTCTACGAATAGATTTCTAATTGCGCAGTACATAATTTGTTGAGTCAAAGGAATTATAAGGTATCAAACTACGAATCAATGGAAGTTTTCCTGTACGCTACATTTTATATTTTTCTTTAGACGTTTTAAAACAGTGGAATTTATAGTACGATATATAGAATTTAATGTACAGATTAATTTCTTAAATCTTTATCTCAAGTTGCAGGTTTCAATCCAAAAGGACCTGAAAAGCTATTGATATCATTCAAAAAAGACATGTGCTGGTATGCAGAGTGATCATTTACAATAGTGCTTACTTTTGGTGTTATGCAACTTTCACCAGTAGATGCGTTGGTGATCGTTACACTACCCTTTGTGGAGACTCTGCCAGAGGTTATGTTTGAAGAAGTCAGAGCCTTGTGACTTGCTGCCGTCATCTTCCTGCAATGTCTACCTGATGTCAGCGCTTCATCGTGACTGCCCATGGACCAGGATTTGTAACCAATCAAAAGCATTTGGGACATGTTAGTACGCCATCTAAAACACCTTGTGTAACTTGAAACATTACTGTCGACTCTCAACTCTCAAGGGGCGTGGCCAATTGAGAAGTACAATGACATCGAACGCCTCTATGACACAATGCCTCGACACATAACTTCATGTCTAAACAACCATGTCGGTCATAACACATTTTGATATTAAACACACAAAGGTTCGTTTCCGTACCAATAAAGATACGATGCTACAACTGGAATCATTCTGCTGTCTCCTTTGATATACCGATTTTGTGATGAATCTATTCAATGCTTCTACGTAGAAGAACAGTTTCAATTATCCGACAGGTCTTCTGGAAGATACTATCGGTCTACATCACTGGAAGAATGGAATCAGACACTTGTTCCTTTGTCTAAGGGCGATGGTGAAGAGTTTCTTGGGGAAGTATTTTTCCATCCATTATGGAAAATTTTCATAATTTTTCATTCAGTTCATGTTAAAAAATCTGTTGTTTAATCAATAAAATATGTTTTAACTTTCCAAAAAAAATTCGATGACGAACATTTCGAAATTCACGCATTGGTCACGACTGATCGATTCTCATTTCAATAACGGCATGAAACCTTGGAATATCACAAATTGGAGGATAACATATTGTGTCAAAAGTCACATAAAAATATTTTGTCCACGTATTCATTATTCATACTATAAATGCTTTGAAATTATAATTTATCGATCATTTGTGTTTTTGCATCCTGGAGTTCTGTGTCCACACTAAGAGAACTCCCTTCCCTTAATGATCTCTATTTTCTTTCCATTTCTGTAGAGAGGACAGACTCCTCTGCTCCTCGCAGCAGAGAATGATCATTCCGAAGTCGTGAAGCTCTTCCTGCAACTGAAGCCTGAACTCGTAACAATGGCAAACACGGTAAGTCAAAATAACTGAGGAAGAAACTTTGTTCACCCATTTCTTATTATTTACAAAATAAACTATTCATTCTTTGCATTTAAGATTCTTAAAATTAATCTATTCATTTTTATCACTGGCATCATTACAAATCACGCAGATTTGATCTCCACCGTGCATCCTAAATGCCATTCTTCGTCTGCTGGAATTGCTTCTGCGTTATCATTGGTTTTCTTTTCTTCATGAAGCAGAAGTCCAACAGAAGATTCTTTTGAGCAACCAAGGAGGTGATGAAGAATGGCGACAAGAGTGGAAATTCTTTGAGTTATTCAAAGAAACAATCTAAAAAAACCGAGCAGACAAGGAAGGAAAAGAGTCTGCCAACCAGCAAACTGTGGCTCAGATGCTTAATAATTGTGGAGTTGCCTCCTCCAGTGACGAAATTACAAATTTGACTCCCTCCTACCTCCCAGTACAAAACCATAACCACATATGAAATGATATAAACAATTACATGGAAAGCGTTTATTTGAAGGAAGGGCCAACTCAACCTCATGAGAGATCTATCACCAAGCGGCTTCATATATCGAGAGACAATGAATAGTAGATAAGTGAACACTCTAATTGACATTTTAGGAAACTTTTTACCTGATATGCACTCACTCTTCTTTGAGTGTATAAATGCATTTTTTAAGACATTAGCAAATATGTATAGCTAAATGCTTTGAGTAACTAATCAAGTGAAAATATAATTCCCATGCTTTATAGTAACAACCAGTTTAAATTCATTAATTACTAATGGTTTTTGACATTAATTCTATGACGGTTACTAATTTTAAGCATTACAAAAGTTGTGAAATATCGGACTATCTCAATTGGGACGTGTAAGGCCGATTCAAAGAAGACAGGAAGCGTTCTCTTTCTTCGGTCAGCGGACTTAAGATGTTAAGTGTTCGCAAAGAGGAGCTGAGAATTTACAAATATTTCAATTTCTTCCTCTTCTATCAACATATTTGCCCAATTTATATAAAAACCAATCAAATTGAGTTACCACATTATTGCATATGTAAAATAGTAATTAAATGGATATTAATACAACTTCTGAATCATTATCGAGACTCAATTACAATCAAAGATATTTTAATATCCTCCTGTTCCATGTTCTCGGGGCCACTTTACTATAGATTATACATGAAAAAAATTAAAATGTTGCTACTCGGAGAGAGCTGCACTCGCTATTTTACTTATATCTGCCGATTTCAGTTGTTTTTATAAATACAGAAGTAGTAATCTTGGCGACGGAAGAACAATTGAACAAACACTAGAACATTATTTGGTTATTTTTTATGATGGATGCAACTCATTTAATAAGGCATCACGAATGTTAACAATTTCACTCAGCAACATTTTCTAGCAGCGGCAATTTACGAAGAATTCATCAACCGACCAAAGAAAAGCATTTGTACAGATGTAGGTGCTATCAAAGTTCAGTTGTGGGTAAAAATTAATTATCAGTTTTCAATGAATTAATTTTTTCATGACAGAAAACAATCAAATATTTTGAAAACTGAAATATGAAAGGGTCATTTAGATTAGCAATAATGAAGTCCTAAACATTTCATACAATAGCAAAGCTGTTTTTTGCTGAAAAAAAGCCCTCTTTGTCATTTTGTCAAATGTGCGTCTTTTGAAAGTGATGATAAAAAGAAATCTTAACTCTCCGTGAGATGAATATTTCTCTGAAACGAATCTATGATTGGAATTCTTTAAATCGAATTTCTCTCTCTTCCTTTAGAGTGGAGTCACGTGTGCTCACATCGCCGCCATGAAGGGAAGCGTCGCAGTCATCAAAGGACTCATGAAATTCGATCCCACTCTCGTCACGACGGCCAGGAGCAAAGTAAGTGATCACTCATCAAGTCATCACCCCTTTCACACGATTCCATTATGTCTAACAACTAATAGAATCACACGATTCTATTATGATCTCACAGGTCCTGAGAGGCACATACCATTTCCAACTTTTGGGACACTGCAGCCAAAATAGGAATTAATTTTCATTATTATTTACGAACGTTTTCATTTCTAATGTCAGAAAATGTATTCAAGAAATTACTCCTCAAGCAGCTGCTTGTCATAAAGGTCCGACAGGAGCATATTAGTACCCTATACCATAGAGAAGGCCTGTGAATAAGACATCAACAGAAAAGAAGCATCCAAATGGCCCTCATTACCAATCCCCCCCACACATACAGACACATTTCTGAAAGGCACACTTATAATGCATTACTACAGGAATCTATATGTTCTAATGCATTATTACATCTTTAACGTTTGTAAGACCTTTCAGAGTATTTCGGATTGTTTGCGTCGGAAATTTCAATTCCAAATGATTTTCAGAAATCGAAATACCAATAACTTCATTTTTACTATTTTTGAATCTGAGAAACAGAATTGTTGGATTCTGGGTCTCAGGAGTATTAAAGGGAGGAATGTTTCTCCAAATGCTCCTCCTAAGTACTACGTTCTTAAATTAATTTTTAAATGCAATTTTTCTGGCAGAAATTAATATTTCTGTTAAGAAAAGAAATTTACTTAATTTAAAACATTTCTAAGGAATTTATGAAGACACTCTAAAAAAATCAGTATTGTTTTACATTACAGAACTACAATCAATATAGAAAAATTTAATGACTAAATTTAACCAGCAGAAACTATAAGTATTAAAATTACTAAAAACAACAAAATATATAACATTTTTAGCTCTACATAAGTTGCTCACTTCTCATAAAAATAATTGTTTTGAAAATTTTCGAAATTGGCTTGAGAACACAAAAATACTTCATAAGGAAATTCTCACATCTGATCGTTAAAGTACATACACTAAACCGAAAAAAAAGACGGAACTGAAAATATTTCACATTATTATCAGAATGGGAATTCGAAAAGTTACTAGCATACAGTACAAGAATTGATTGTTGAATCTGAAAAGAAGAACAAATCGTTGATTTAATTGATTAAAGGGATAAAGCTTGGATATATTATAAAATATAAAAAATGAAGAATATGAAAATAATCAGAAAACAATGCTCAATTTAGTTACGTCACAAATTAGAATTCAAAAGCAAACGTTTTATAAGAGACAACAAATACTAAAAACAGTGAAATGAGAAAAACTTGGTGTTTTAATATATGTAATTCTAGAAACTAAGAAAGGCAATCCTATCGATGAAACAGTAATTGAGAATATGCCTAAAATGATATTTTTTGGAAAAACCAACAAACAATTTAAAAAAACTACAAAACAAAGATCAGCCAAATAAAATGAAATAACGATCAACTTGACGATAAATGCACTGATTTTAATACCTGGAGAAATTCACATTCAGTTTTAATTTTCCCAATTGATGCAGACCAAACAACAGAGACAAACAAGGCACTAAATATTAATAAATCACCAGGTTATGACAATGTTCATATCTACTATATAAAAAGCAATATTCAACTTACGTCTGAAATAATTAAAAATAAATATCTTCTCAAGCAGGTACTTGACATAGAGGCTGACAAGCGCCTATCAGTTTATACACCATATTACTGTGAGAACGCAAACATCCATGTCTTACCCAGGGCTCGACCTCAGATCCCTTTGATCAGTCGACAAGCACGCTAACCACTCGGCCACGGGACGACTCCTGAAATAATTACAAAATTCATAAATCAGAGTTTAGAAACTGGGAAAATTCTCTCTAATCTGAAAATAGTTATATTGACGACACTGTTTAAGGGAGGAAAAAAAATTGATTATTCTAATTACAGAACAATTGCGACATTAGCCAAATTTGCTACAATTATGGAAAGATATATACATGATATATTATATTCATTTTTAAAAAATATAATATTTTAATAATCAGTTTAGATTTCGAAAAACAAAGATGATACAAAACTTGAACTCTTCATTAAATAGAGGTCATAAAGTAATATCAATATTTTTAGATTTGCAAAAAGTTTCTAATACTGCACATTACAATCTCTTACTGGGCGGGGGTGGCTCAGTCGGTAGCGCGCCAGGCTCGTAATCTGCAGTTCCCAGTTCGAGTATCAGATGGGTCAGCGTTGAGACTTATCTTCGCAAAACTCCCCGCCCTGCCTCACGGTCGGTAGGGGACACCAATGGGCTTGGAAAGGCCGCCGTCCGTCGAATGGGAGGTTAAGCTGTAGTCTCATGTGGGGGAGAGCCATACCCTGTGCACGTTAAATAACACACTGGATTGCCTTGACAGGAGACTACCATCTGTCTCCCAACAGCTGTTCCAGTGGGTCAACTCCCAACCTTCTCTGAGCCTTCGGGGTCCTTGTGACCTGGTCATTTAACCCATGTTGTGCAAAAAAAGTACCAACCCAACACACAATTTCTTACTATAAAAGCTTGAAAATTATGAGATAAGCGATATTGCTTTAAGGAGCTTTCAGTTTTATTTACATAATATAGTATAACAAAAGCAAACGCAGTTTACAGTTATAAATGTGTAAACAATTAGGGGGTTTCACAAGGAAGTATACTAGAGCAACTCTTATTTCTTGTATCATACCTGGTCTAGTGGTTAGCGTACCTGATTATTAAACCAGCAGTCATGTGCATGTGTTTGTATGTTGTATGAGAAATCAGCACAAACGTAATAGAGCTTTTAGGTTATCTGTATCGTTTGTGTAGGGGATTTTCTTCTTCTCTTTAAAGGGAACAAAGCAGTTTGTTAATCAATATTAAACTATGGAATTACTAGAATAAGAAAGGTAAATAAGACAGAAAAAATACCATCAGCAATAGCAAACACTATAGTAGGTTATAATGAAAATGCTCGCTCAAAGCAAGAGAGATTTAAAATATCTCCAGTGTTATTCATATTTATATAAATTCAATACTATACTAAAGACTTCCTTTGATGATACTTTTAAGATTAAAATAAATTATGGAAAAGAAACCAGATTAAAAGAAGACAACTATTTTAAACTACCAAATATTAAAAATAATTATGGAAAAATTTGTAAATGGCAGTGAAATACTTTCTGTCTGTAATTCGATGCCTAGAGAAATACTAAGCAATTTTTTCCATTTTGAAAAGAAAATTAAAACTGATTTTTAAATTGCAAACATTTATGCTTTTCTTTCGAATTAGTTTGAAATATTAAAGTTAATCAGTTGTTAAATATTTGCATTTGCACTCATAACACTGAAAATGAAGTTATGTATAATAAGAGTTAAATATCACATCCATGCACTTGCTTTCTGTCTTCATGAGATCTGCAAACAAATAAATCTTTTTCATTCAATTTTACGTATTTTTGTTTAATTTCATTTCTAGGAATTAATTGATGTAAATAAATATTAAAAATATTGTATTCTCTTCCCAGCAGACGAGCTATGTAACTTTATGGAACAACTGAAATTAATTTTTTAACTTTATTATGATACAATAAAGATTCAATTATTAAATATATATATCAATATATCGTTATTGGACTTTTCTCCAAGCACTAAATGGAGAATGGTTGCCAATCAACTATTAAATAAGTTGAAATAATCGAAATAATTCAGCAGTTCTTTGATGATGATATTTCTTGAAAGAAGATAGGAGTGATTTTGGATCATGAAGTTTATTTCATGAAAACAGAAGCTACATTTAACTCTGCGTCTGCCACGGATGGAAAGCGACAGCTAATCATTTTCTGCTTCTCTCTCTTTCTGCAGAATAACTCCACAGCACTGCACCAAGCTGCAGCTGGAGGGAACGCCGAGATCGTGAAGGTGTTGTTAGAGGCAGGAGCAAAGCCAGCGGATGAAAACGAGGTGAGGTTCTTTCTCTTTCCTTAAACATACTCTAAGATGGATATCGATTTAATCCACTTTCCACTGCATTCGGTGAAATGAATTTTTTTTGCATAAATCTCATCAACTTCAACTCATTGATTATATTTTCAGCTAAATAATAAATTCTTTAATTCTGAAATAAAAAGCTTCACCAATGGAACTTATTGCGTAGTTGTCATTTAGGTTCATTAGAATAAATAAATACCCCCTCAAGCAGCTGCTTGCCACAGAGGTCTATCAGGAGCCTGTCAGTTTATATGCCATAGTAGAAGATCTGAAAGGATGGCAGGCCCTCAGCAGAAAACAACACGAACATCCATGATACGTCATTTAAATTCATTTCAACTTCAAGACTTTTCCATGAATGATGTTTCCACATTCGACACCAAAATTTGTTTTTTCCACCTGTCATTTATTGAATTATATATTTTTGTTTTATAAAAAAAAGTTTGACGTGCTGATCTTTGATTTTCAGGACGGCTTTACGGCCCTGCACATCGCCGCCAAGTACGGTCACGTAGAGGTACTGCATGCCCTTAAATCGGCTGTATCCTGGCGGATCACCAGCAAAAAGGTAAAATGGCCTTTCTTTCTTTGGTTTAAAATTCTACAAAATTACATTAAATAGTCTGCATTCATCGAAGGCTGAAATTCAAATTTCGCCTGCCCTTGGTCATTGCAATTTTGTCAATGAAATTTATTCAGTGAATTAAAACGTCTTAACGATTATTTCTCATTTCTTTTTGGCAGACGGGATTTACGGCTCTTCACGTGGCTGCGAGCTTTGGACAAGAGGATTTCGTCCGGGAAATGCTCACTCAGGTACCAGCCACCATCACGAGCGAAAAACCATCGAACAATCCCGACGCAGATGTAAGTGGACTGATCTCATTTTCATTTCTTATCCATACATGTAATTAAATGGATAACACTGGGCAACACACAAAAAGGCTCTGAAATGAAAATAGCCAATCTTTACTAATTTCGAGGTGCTGAACACGAAAATGACAATGAAATTTGTCGATTGGCTTTTGTTTAGGAGAGACAGAGATGGTTATCTACAAACGCCTCAGTCTGCTTTGAGTACAAGGTAACCATTTCGCATCTCTGTATTTTAAACTTCAGATTGCAACATATTGCGTTGTATTGCATCACCCGCCATACACACACACCCTGGAGGTATTGCATCATTGTCTGATACAATGTAGTTGAGTCATGACATCGCGGACAAAAGATGATTCAATCATTAGTTGGAAGAGACATCTCGTAGGGTGAGCAAGTCTTTTGAGCGCCCTTCAATACAGTACTGTGTAAATTAGTTGAGATAATAAGAAAATGCAGTAACAAAGACACAACTAAAATATTTATTTGTTTAATAGTGTAGTTAATAGTGAATGTGACCCCCCCCCCCTTAGCTTTAATTTCTTCTTCCACCCTCTCAATCATTGATGCCACTAGCTTTCCAACATCTCCTTCATTCAGGGTCGTGGTACCACACTTTCATCACACTTTCTATCATTTTGGTTTTCGTCGTGCAATCCATTTTAGATATGCGCGCTTTAACAATGGCCCAAAAATTTTCGATGGGGTTTAGATCGGGTGAATTTTCTCGCCACTCCAATACCTTCAAATGTTGCTGCGTAAAGAAGCTCTTAGCAAGCTTAGAATTGTGGCATGGAGCCAGATCCTGTTGAAATACCCCATCGCTGTTAGGAAACAGCTTCTGCAGTGTTGGGACCAATTTCGCCTCCAGAACGCCTATGTACTTTTTGCTGTCCATCATTCCTTCAATGGGGTGAAGTGTCTGTGGCCCTGAAGCTGTGAAACATCCCCAAAAACATGACCTTGGGTGGGTGTTTGGGGATTGGTGGCCGGATCGAAGAGTTTCTCCAGGCGAGCGGCGGACGAAATTTGAACTGTAGCCATGCACCTCAAATTGGGTTTCGTCGTAAAATATCACTTTTTCCCCAATTCTCCACAGTCCAGTCTCGATGTTTCTTTGCTCAGGATAGCCTTTTTTGCTTCATAGCGGGTGTCAAAAGCTGCTTTTTGGAGGGGCATCGAGCCCGGCAGCCACACTCCAGAAGGCAACGACGTACGTTGGAAGCATCTATATTAACCCCATGAGACGCAATCTCCCTTTTGATGTCTCCACTTGTTTCCTTCGGGTCTATGATACTAATTCTTTGAATTAGACTATCTTCTCTAGGGGTGGTTTTTCTTTTTCTTCCACAATGTCCTTTACGGGACGTGTCCACGGACCCTGTCTCCTTATGCAGCTTCATGATGCTTGCCCCAACTAATTCGCACAGTACTGTATTTACCCCTGAGTCATGATTACAAAACAAGTGATCCTTGCAGTTTTAATCTAGCAGTACTGATGCCTCGTAACTGTATTAATAGTGCAGATACATTTTGTTACATTTGCGGGGAAGTGACTTTGCAAGCCAGAAAAGTGCCATCACTCCAATACTGAAAGCAACGTCTGAGTTTTATTTTGGATGAAAGATCGGGGACCAGGACAAGGCCTGGACCGCACACATATGCTGCAGTACATGTGCAAAAAATCTTACGAAGTGGCTGAAAAGCGAAAAAGTGCCGATGTCATTTACTGTTCCTATGGTTTGGAGAGAGCCAAGCAATCACGCAAATGACTGCTACCTCTGCATGGTTCCACCTGTTTCTGGAGGTATCACAAGGAAAAAGAAGTGGACAATAGCGTACCTGAATATACAATCTGCTCTCTGACCAATTCCACATGTCAAAGGCCTTCCCGTTCCCAAACCTCCAAAAGAATTTTCCGTCGATTCAGACAATGAAGAGGGATGCGAACCAACGTAGGGTTCTCCGCAGCCTTCGGTGTCTAATGATGACGATCCATATGTCTGCCATGGTGCGTCATCTGTGCCACACATTCTCACCGAAGAAGAAATGAACATTCATGATCTAGAGCTGTCCAAGGCCAAAGCAGAATTACTTGGATCAAGACTTAAACAATGGAATCTTCTCAAGGAAAATGTCCGAGTGACTTCGTTTCGAACTCATGAGCAGTTTGTGCCTTACTTCAGAAAGGAAGATGACCTTGTGTTCTGCTCCGATGTAGATGGCCTGATGAATGCCCTCAGAATAAAGCATGACCCTCAAGAATGGCATCTACCCATAGACTCCTCGAAATTGAGTCTCAAGACGGTGTTGCTGCATAATGGAAATCGACTTCCATCCATTCCTATCGGACACGATGTCTACATGAAAGAAACCTACGACAACCTAAAACAGATGTTGAACTGTCTTCAATACAAGCTGCATCTCTGTTGTGACTTGAAGGTTGTGGCTCTGTTGATGGGTCTGCAGCTGGGATATACGAAGTACTGCTGTTCTGGTGTAAATGGAACAGCAGAGCAAAGACTTTGCACTACGTGAAGAGAAACTGGCCTCAGAGCAAGTCTCTGAAGGTTGGAGCGAAGAATGTGGAACACCCAGCACTGACAGAAATGCACAAAACCCTGCTATCGTCCCTATATATCAAACTCGGTGTGATGAAAAACCTCATAAAAGCCATGGACTGGACTGCATCAACTTTCAAGTACTTGGCTGACAAATTCCTCGACTCAGCGAAGCGAAAATTAAAGAGGGAATTTTTGTGGGTCCTCAAATCCGCGAGCTGTTTAGAGACCAGATGTTCGACAACCTGCTTCAGGGTGATGAGAAAAAGGCTTAGGATGCGTTTCATCTGGTGTCAACTAAATTCCTCGGGAATGTCAGGGCAGACAACTACGGGAAACTAATTAAGGACATGTTGTCTCTGTATCACAAACTTGGCTGCAATATGTCCTTAAAGATCCACTTTCTCCATTCCCACTTAGATTTTTTCCCCAACAACTGCGGCATGGTTAGTGATGATGAGCAAAGTGAACGTTTTCACCAGGAGATTGCAACGATGGAGAAACGATACCAGGGAAACTGGTCCACTTCAATGTTGGCTGATTACTGTTGGATCCTCGCCAGAGATGATCCTGAGCAGTTGTACAAGCGACGTGCAAAGCGACGTCGGAAGTAGAAGTGAAGTTTTACCGATACATGTCCTATGTAGTAAATAATCACAGGATAAGTCCTGTAGAATAAAGTCCTGTACATAAGTCCTGTTTTTTTCAGCTCATCGTTTCATGTCCTATGTACGTATTACTCTATTATACGTATAAAAAAAACTATTGCGGATTCCTCAGAAATCGTAACCAATTTTGCATTTTCATTCTCATATTCGTGTTCAGCACCTTGAAATCTTTAAGAAATGGCTACTTTTATCTCAGCGGCATGATTTTTATGAAAATTTGTTGCTCAATGTAATTGAATCGATACCATCTTCTTCTTTTCTTACATGCTTTATAATCATCAGCATTGCAGTTTTTTAATCAGAGTAAAGAAATAAGATAACTTTTGTCTTAGATACAGTTTTTAAACAGTGCGAAATTTCCATTAAATGGAGAAATGGAAAATTTACCTCCCCACCCCCCTCTATCAGTGCCAAGTTATGCAATAGCCAGAGACAAAGGAGGTGCATAAACAATTACGAGCAGCAAAAATAAAAATTTAGAATTAAATTTATTGTTAGAGAGAGAGAAAGAGAGTTGAGCGATTTACCAAATGTAGTATTTTTTATCATTATTTATTTCTAATATTTTTTTTTAAATTACATCTACCATTTTCATCAAGAATTACAAAAAACATGTCAATATTTTTACAAGGTTAAAAAATGCAAATTAAATTAAAGAGTTAAAGATGTTATGAAGTTAGTCTTATCTACGGTCGCGCGAATAGAACAATAATATTAGGTATCTTATAGAGATAAGAGAGATTTATGTGGGGGGAGGTGGTTGAGGTGAGGTCTAAGTTTTCAATACCTTCAAATTTGTTCTTTTATCTCTCTGCTTCTTTCTCTCTTTCATTGGAATCTTTCCAAAAAAATTTTACATTTACTTCCTTGAGGGTGTAGGCCGTCACGTTAATCGGGCCTGGTTGAATGTGCAGGAGACAAAAATAATAATTAAAACTTTCATCTCATTTATATCTTATCTGTGTTGTAGCCTTGATGCCATCAAATAATATATTTTAAAGCAGTGATTTAATCGAAGCTATTTTGTATATCCGATTAAACTGCTTTACAATCGTTCTATTTCCTTAGAAAGTATTTTAAACAAGGAATTATGTGGTAGTTTATTAAGTCAATTATTATCAGAGCAACTATTATGTATTTTAATTATTATAGAATTCTGATATACCTTAGAGATGAATTCCTTTTTCCTCCCAGTATGGCTTTACCCCTCTACACATGGCTTCGCAGTATGGCCACGAAGATGTTGTGCGCATGCTCTTGAACAGTGCTGGAGTACAAGTGGAGGCCTTCACCGCTATTGAGGTAAGTCTTTCCTCACTTCCTTTGCAATTTCGTCATTTAAGCTCAACCTATTAAATGAAAAAATATTATTTTTAAACCTATCATTATCAAATATGTTTTTTACGAATCATAAATCGATTTATTTGTGCGCTGTTTTAAATACAGTGATGAAGTAAGTGAAAAAAAATGGCCTGGCCGTCTGACATCGCAATAGTCTTATTTTAATATTAATGACCATCTGGGCTCAGTCATCTCACGCATTCCTTGGCTCCAACCCAGGCACATGCAACTCATTCCCCTTGAGCTCCACGATGCTAGCGGAGACGTTATATGCACCGAAGAGCCAAAACATTAGACCATCTACCTAATATGGTGTTGGTCCTCCAAGTGCCACCAAAACAGCTCTGACCCAGCGAGGCATGGACGCTACAAGATTTCTAAAGGTGTCTTGTGGTATCTGGTACCAACACGTTACCAGCAGATCCTTTAACTCTTGTAAGTTACGTGGTTAAACCGTCACAGATCTGATATGCTGGTCCAACACAAACCACAGATGCTCGATTGAATTGACGTCTGGGGAATTTGGAGGCAAGGGCAATATCTGGAAGTCTTCTTCCTGTTCCGTGAAACATTCCTGAACAATCTGGGCAGTGTGGCATGGTTCATTATCCTGCTGAAAGAAGGCATTACTAGAGGGATATACCGTGCCATGAAAGGATGTACCTGATTTGCAATGATGTTTAGGTAGGTGGTAGACGTCATAGTTTCCTGCACATGAATGACTGGACCCATGGTTTCCCAGCAGAACTTTGCCCAAAGCATTACACTTCTTCCACCGTCTTGTTTTCATCCCACAGTGCATCCTGGTGCCAACACTTCCGCAGGTAAGCAATGCACACGTACCCGGTCGTCCACATGGTGCAACAGGAAACGAGATTCCTCGGACCAGACGACCTTCTTCCAGTCATTCAAGGTGCAGATTCTAGTGTTTAACTGATACTTGAAATGGTAGAATGGGCATTCTAGGCACTTTCGATGGTGAACCGAGGTTAGTATGGGCACTCGGAGCGGCCTGTGGCTACGCAGTCCCATTTTCAGCAGGGTTCGATGTACTGTGTATTGGGACACATTACTCCCGTCACCAGCATTCAAATTACAGGCGAGTTGTGCCACAGTATCCCTTCTGTTGGCTCGTACCATACGGGATAGCCTTCGCTCACCTCTAGCATCGATGAGCAGTGGTTGGCCCACACCTTGCCGGCGGTTTGTGGTTTTTCCCTCCTCCGACCACTTTTTGAAAGTACTAACCAAACTGACCGTGAGCACCCCACAAGCCTTGCCGTCTCGGAAATGCTCTGACCCAATCGTCTGGCCATTACAATTTGGCCTTTTTCAAACTCACTTAAGTCCGCTGCCTTTCCCACCTGAAGAACAAGAAAAACATTGATTCACAGAGCTCAGTATCACAGGGTTATTTATACCGTTTCATGACCTTCACACCCGCCGTCGTTTACCTGCAGTTGCTTCGATTTGCATAAAGCCGTACTGGTTATAGAGTTTTGGCTTTACAATGTATATAAATTCTTGTATATCAAAGGAGCAAACCTCAATCCAATGTGTTTTGAGACTGGAAGTGATTTAACTGATACTTGAAATGTTCGATCAGCAGAAAAGGCTCTTACGTTTCTTTCAGCTCCATTAGCTAAACCAGAGGCCGGCGACATTTCATGAGAAAAGGGCGCCAAAGAATCCAAAAACAGACTTGGCGAGCATCAAATATTTTTGACGATCTCGTTGTCCAAATGAAAATACTATAATAGTAATTGATATTTTTGCAGTTTGATTGTTTATACTCCTCATGTTCCACGTTACCAATTGGAATACCGCAATTTTATTGAAAACGTTAAGCACTTTGAAAATGGTTAGAAAAGAAAAATAATAAACTAAAAATCCCCTTAAGCATTATCTTGCCACAAGATGGTCTGACAGGAGCCTGTCAGTTTAATAGGTGATAGAGAAGATCTGTGAGAAAAACGGCACCGCAGGAGAAACACAAAGCATCCATACTTTAGCCCGGCTCGAACCCAAGTCCTTTAGATCAGTAGCCAAGCGCGATAACCACTAGGCCACAGGGACGACTCTACAATAAACGCCTCGTTGTTTTAATGGGAAAAAAATGTTGTTTTGTACTGAGATAAAAGAAAACTGCATACTCTCCTGAAATAAGAAAAGTTGTAAAAATGTAGACGAAGTAATTACATCAATAGAAGCGCATTTTTTTTTTAAGTATTTTTTTAAGTTTTTATGTCTGCATAGCGCATAGGTAAACTTTCAGAAATAATCGTTTTAACATTTCTCTGAAGAATTGTCTCTGAACATGTACAAACATTCCAAATGCAAACCACCTATAATTACCTCTTTGACACCACATTTCAACTTCTGAAAATTTTTGCTTCATAATGTGCTCTCGGGAACTAATTAAAGAGATGCTGGGGAACACTTTTAATATCTCTGCCAGCACCCTTGGAGCTCGCGGGCAACTAGTTGCATATGCCTCTCTTAAAGCTCAGCTAAGTTGAGGAATGGGAGCTTCACTTTTGAGTATGACTCGGTAGCGTTCATTTTATTTCACACATAATTTTACACGTCAATTACTATTATTGAACCGAATTTGATCCACGACATGCAAACTATTGAAGCCTATGAAACGGAAGTGACTATCCTGTCTGTTTCTTCCCACACAAAATATTAACTTAATTATTATTAGCATTTTCTGAATTCCCGTTTGTTATAAACCCCACAGTAGAAACTATTAGAAGAATAACCTATTTTCGCCAATATGATTATTGTTCGAGTCCTGTTTGCTGACCTTTTCTCTCACGACGAGTATTGACTCTTGAATCTTTGCGCTGGAGTAAGAGGACTTTTAGTTTCCTCGTGAGTTCACTTCACAATGAAGAATCTTACGTATAGGTTAACGAACTTAACGTTTTAAAAAGAAGAAAACAACCTCTTTCAAACATTAAACGATATAGGAATAGAACTGAAGTTCATCAAGTGCGTGTCATTGATACAGCACTAATTAGGGATTGAAATGATGAATTTAATTCAGACTCAATTTTCGATCCCATTTTTCAGCATAGATATCCATCTTCTTAGATTACATTTCAGAATGAATTTTTTTCTTTTTGTAAATGTAGGCCTCATCAAATATGGTGATCAAATATTAACCCTTTCGGCCCTGCCGGTGGCATTTTCCACCTTAATATATAAAGAGTTTTAGCTACTGGCTGAGTATCTAATTTCACCATAAAGCACTAGATGTCACCTCTACAAAGTATGTGTGAATCACATTTCATGACATGGTTCAACAAGAAGTGAGTGTTTACATATCTGAGTGGCCCGTATTGTTCCGCTATTCAAGATGAATGCTAATAAACTGAACACCATGTTTGGTAAGTACCGATCTAAAATCGAAATCTAAAAATTGTTTCAAAATTTTTCACACGAAATAATTTGATAAGATCTTTGTTAAAAACGTTATTTAAAATGAATAAAAAATATGCTTCCATTTTTATCTCTAAGACCTGATGGTGGCATTTGCCACGATTTCCTAGTTTCTAAACCTATGGCCGAAACCCGCTCAAACTTAGTAGGGGAGTCCTTGTATGTCTTACATTCAATTATTGATGATCAAAAAAAATTATTTTTCATATTAAAAATTCAGGGCTGAAAGGGTTAAGGGATGAGAGGCTTCAATTTTTAATGAGTATTAATTGAATGTTTTATTTTTCCTTATTTCAGAGCACGATGCCTTTGCATTTAGCAGCGAAAGGAGGCCACCTGGCGGTAGCTGGGCTCATCCTCAGCAGAACAACCGACAAATTCCACTCGGGGGACAAGAAAGGGAGGACGCCATTGCACATGGCTGCGGCGCATGGTCACGAGGATATAGTGAGGCTCTTACTTGGCCAAGGGGCAGACATCAACGCTTCTGATAACGTAAGTATTCCATCCACCCCCCTCTGGGTCCCCACTTCAGAAGCAAATGTGACACAGAATCTGCTGCGATTTTCAGAGCTTTCGTGCTTGCTGTCACTTTAGGAACTTAAAAAATACGCGAGATAATTTTTTTCCTTTTTTTTTCTCGCATCTTCAGACAACACATATTTGTTAGAATGGAGGAAATATGAAAGAAAATTTGGAATATTTTGTAAATGGATTCGTCGTTCAGAATCAGATCAGTTAAGAAAGAAAAGAATTAAAATAATTTGAAAGATTCGAAAGCTTTTGAGGAAATTCACACAATATAAATAGTTTTTTTTTTTAATTTACCCCATTTGTAACTGACAATAAAATTTAGAACAAAGCCGAATGATGAATAGATATTGATCTTGAAAACGAGCACGAGACTGGAAAAATTTTCTGCTCTCGATTTCTTACTCTTATGCGGCCGTACAGATAAAAGTGTGATGATAAAAAGAATCGATTCGGGAGAAAAAAATTGACAAAAACAAATAGCAAACAAAATCATGAAATGAAGCGTCCAATCCATATTTATCACTACAACACCACAGAAATATATCAAGATTTTTTTACGTTTAAAACTTCGACACGATTTTATTTCCGAAAACGCGGAATAAAAACGATGGCCATGCATTTTATGATTAAAACCAACAAGAAAATAAAACAGTTTTATTCCAAAATCGTTTCTCTGTCACGTCTTGATTAATTCAAACTAGAGAAAGGATAATTAAAGTTTGTACAACTTATTGTGCCCAATTTTAGATATCGGTTTTTAAAACAGATTTTGCCGAGAATAAGTTCATTCCTGCTAATAACATTAAAGATGAAGTGACCTGACTTACGCTAATGCACTGGTACTCAAATTTTTAAAAAGAATAATGGACAGAATTGTACATAACTCAAAATGGTTTTCATTAAATATAACGAAATGGCGTACGGAAAGGGATTGCTAAACGACTAACATTTTAATTGGGAGAAGGAAGAATTCGTCTAACATGCATGATTGCTGCATTTGAGAGCAGGAGTAATAAATGTAATAATGGAATTGCTGGTACAGGAGATCTTAAAAAAGCCGTATGATCAATCCTTAACATCAATACAAATCACGAAACACTCTTGTACTGTTGATGAGTTTTGTGGCAATCAAATCTTTTCCTGCCCAAGAGATGATCTCAGCTCATCGTTGGGCCTGCTATTCGAATCCTCATGACGTCCCCCCACATGCTCAATTGGATTCAGGTCCGGGGATCTGGCTGGCCACTCCGTACTATGAATATCTTCCGTTTCAACGAAATTTTCATCAGTACGAGCTCAATGGGAACGAGCATTATCGTCCATAAAGACGAAATGAAGTGAGGACACACTTGAAAATTACCATTGCTCGGCAGTCAGAGAGTCTCCCTGAAAGATGCAACCAATCATCGTGATCATATTTTGCCGGTGTTTGATTATCACAAACCACTCTTCTAAAAATCTCCTGTACTAAAACAGTGTCACCTTCCCCAGTACAGGGGCGGCGGTGGCTCAGTCGGTAGTGCGCCAGGCTCGTAATCTGTAGTTCCCAGGGCTGGGTCAGCTTTGAGATTTATCACCGCAAAAATCCCCGCCCTGCCCACGGTCAGTAGGGGACACCGATGGGCTTGGAAAGGCCGCCGTCCGTCAGATGGGACGTTAAGCCGTGGCCCCGTGTGCGGGAGAGCCATCCCTGTGCACGTTAAAGAATATGTTGGATGGCCTTGACGGAAGGCTACCATCTGTCTCTCAACAGCTGTTCCAGTGGGTCTCCTCCCCCAACCTTCTCTGAGCCTTCGGGGTCCATGTGACCTGGCCATTTAGCCCATGGTGTGCAAAAAAGTGTCGCTCAGAGGTAAAACAACCCAAAATCCCCAGTACCAATATTTTCACCTTGCTGAAGCATTGTCTCCTCACCTCACTAAGTACCAATACTGATCTTCATAGTTCTCACAAAAATTTAGTTTGATCACACGAGCTAAGATTTTTTAATCTAACTCTCTTGTTCAGTGCACCTAACGTTTACCCTGTGGTTCAGCCTCGCCACAGTCTCACGCCCTCTTGTTCCTGTCATTCCAGTTCAGCTATTGAATCTTCCCTCATTTAGCCATCCGATTGATCAACTGGTCCAGCACTTGGAATGCAATTGCAGATTCTGAGATCATATCGTAACAGCTACATAGCAGTCTTGGTCATACACATCCGGTTCCTAGGCCATTTATTTTTAATACTTGGAACACGTATCGACGCTCGTACACAAGCCACGTTAAAAATAATTCCTAAAACCCCATTTCCATCTCTGGTTTATTCTGATAATTCTCCTGTTGTTTGAAGTTTCTGGGAAATTTTTCCAGTGAGTTACTAATGTTAATTTTAATTATTTTCTTCCGCACAATAAACAACATTTCATGCTTGTAAAGAACAAATCTAGTTCAGTAAAACAAAATGTGAGTGCATTGTTTTGATTTCTCAACTCTATTTAATTAAACCTTTTAACGTTATTGATGATAGAAATTGCAACATCTGTCCTCTTGCTTTCAGAATGGCTGGACCGCCTTGCACTATGCTGCCAAGCAGGGATACTTGGACATGATCCATCTGTTAGTGGACAGTGGAGCTGACCCCACGGCTACAGCAACGGTGAGTGGCTGACCACAAATCGCATTACCTTTCATTCATTTCAATGGAAGTTGGGGGGGGGGAGATAATCACTTTCTCTGTCATCCTTTTAAAATAATTATTTGCAAAGTGAATTGATATTAAATAAATTCGGAACGTTAATTCTAAAAAAAAAGGTATAAAGTGATTTCTGTGTATTTTTGTTTTCTCTTCCTTGTCGAAGAGTTTTTGAATTTGTTTTGAAGCAAAAATTGGGCGAAAGAAAAGCTTGCAGACCGAATTGGGAAGGTGAAAAATTTGTCCTAATTCCCTCCCTCCCCAATTAACAATTAATCTAGATTTGGTTGTTTGGAGTTTTATGGCTCAAAAGAAACTTAGTCTGCAATGCAGGCTAAGTTTCTCTTGAACCATCTTCTTGAGCCAGATTAAAACCAAAATATTCACTACGTATTTTTTTCGATTTTCATATAGACACAAACTCTATGTTTGTTCCACGCCAAGTTTTAATGTCGACAGTATCGTTTAAGTATTAACATCATTATACACCGTCTAAGCATTGTTGTTTCGTTTCTGATTCTCTTATGCATCGATATATCTTTATTGAATGTCCTAAGCATCGATATATCTTTATTGAATATCCTAGGCATCTATATATCGTTATTGAATCTCCTAACCATCGATATGTCGTTATCGAATCTCCTAAGCATCGATATATCTTTATTGAATCTTCTAAACAAAGCTATCATTGCTGCATCATGTACCTCCAATTATACCACTGAGATGAGTCCGTGCTAACCTTCTCTGAGCCTTCGGGGTCCTTGTGGCCTGGCCATTTAGCCCATTGTGTGCAAAAAAGTGCCGCTCAGAGGTAAAACAACCCAACCAACCCGTGCTAACCTTCTCTACTGCTCGCAAACTCATCTGCCATTCAAACCGAATGTATACCATATAAACCACAATTATTTTGCGATCATGGAAATCTTTATTCCTCCAAAGAATTTTTGTTTTCTAAAAGAACAAAAAAATGCTAAAAACCAACTGGCACCAATCAAAAGATATCAGTCTCCACAATTATATCTCAAGTACAATTTTATCGCAATTTTCTGATTTTGCTTTCATATTTGTTATCATAATTATTGTCATTAAGCACAGATTTGTGCTTCCCATTGAAGACTAGATTCCTCTCAGACGTACATTCCTGCTCAGAAATATTTTTTAGGAGGAGGAGGAAGACGGGCCCCAGTAAAGAAGTCTCGCACCATGACCATCAGCTGTCATCTTAATTACGCCACTGCGACGAATCATGCAATTTACCGGTGTTGTCTGAAAGTGCCTGACGATGTGCGATGGCTTCGAGTACTTTCTTGAGAAAACGTCCAACTCTCTTTACACGCGGCCCACACGTGTGGCGACGGGTGAGTAGACGAATCGGCTTCACACAGCTCGGTAATCTGACCATGCTGAATCGCGTCGAAGGGTCGTTTTCAATTAGGATTCTACATTTCGTCTTCAATTAGGCTTCTACATTTCGTCTTCAATATCTGCTTTTAAAATTCTTTCGTAGAGTTCTGTAGAAAATTACAGCACCAAGAATTTCTCTTAGACATTCAAGTTTTTTTTCTGTGATCGCTTCACAGATACTGCGTTTTTGTCATGAAAAAGTAATCATTTGCATAAATCATTGCCCTGCACGCGCTTGTTGGTTTGCATCAAATCAGTCCACTCCTTGTGCGTGGGGAAATTTCAGTATCACAGAGTGTATTATCTACACTTATATTTTCCAACCAACCCCATCAACATTTCATCTCGTCACCCATACCCTAAACTTTTTTTCGCTCCGTGCCTTACGTATCGTATATTTATATATCAATAAATACTTAACATCAGTGGAGTACCCAAAGAGAAGGATTATGACGTCACAAGTAGCCTCCACCTTTGAAGGCTTTAATAAAAAATTTATAAAGTGCCGAAAAGCATATGTAATTCATGAGCCTGAGGCGAATTCCACTCAGAAATCTGTCTCGGCGAATTATCCGCATGCAGAATTACAGATTGGCCGATATCGTTATGAACAATGTTTCTAAACACTCGAGGAAAATGGGCAGACCTGGAATATGGTAGGTGGACAATGCCAAATTTACAAATTTACAAAAACCACTTTACAAATGTCTTCTGTTGTCGCTGAAGTGCGAGATTTTCGAAAATTAAATTTCGCATTCTGAATGAACCCGCGTGCCTTTGGTTGCATAAGAAAAGGTATACTAGTACTTGCTGTTCTTTGATTTTATTTGAAAAATTCGAAAAACAATGCCAAAATATTTTATATATTTGATATTTAATGGCTGTGAAAAATTTGCTTTTAGATTATCTGTTGATAGAGAATGAGATTATATTTTCCTTCAAATTGCTCATATATTTTTTCTTTCTTTCCAACAGGACGGAAAAATTCCTCTCAGTATAGCAGCGAATGCCAATCATTTGGATGTCTTGCGTTATCTCTTCAAGAAGGAACACGATAGCATTGCTCTCATGGATGATTCATCCGTAAGTGGAAATCGTCGGTTTTCGTCTTTTCTTTATCTTGGCAGAGATATTCATCGATATTTAAGGAAAGCGAATCAGTAATATTCTACCTCGACAAATTGAAAACATCAAAAACTCAGACAGTGGCTTCACGATCAGAAGCAGAAATTATCTGGCATTGTTTTGCTAACAAGAAGATACAAAAAATAGTTCGTAATGAAACGGGGATAGTCTGAATAGTTGTGTTACAGTTGATAGCAAATAGACTGAAAAATAAGAGTGGGAAATTATAGCTGAAGGATTTTCATGGCGGTGCTAGTATTGCTCTCTAATGTGAAGGTAAGTCTGTGATGAAAATTCAAACGACGCAGTGAAATGTTTCAAGACAAAGATTTCACACGAAAAAGGGCGATTACTATATTCTCTTTCACCACATAATACTTCCTTTGTCTAAAAATTTCATCGTCGCCCTCAACAGTAATTAGCCGGATGCTTTATCGCCATCCCTCTGCCTAAAGTACTTATGGACAAAAATGGCCTTCGCAATTTCTTGCCAAATACAACAATCGTTAGTATTTAATCAAGATTAGCCTTTTAAAAAAATTACCAATTATAATCATATCGATTAATATGGACTTGAAATATTTACATTTAACTTTGCAGACTAATTAGTTTCTACGGCGGATACATTGGTCGTCCAAGTAGCTACAAAATAGGAAGTCTTACAACTGCGTATGTTGTTTTAAATTTCTGACTTTCTTTGGTCCTAATTTAGCAGAAAACCAAAAACCTTAATCTGGGCATTTCTCTAAGTGGATCATTTGCCAAACTAGAGCCATTTTGAGATGCTGAATGAAAAAGTAAAAATTATGATGAAAAATTAAAATATAAAGAGCATTTTGTAAGCAATAAATGTATTGGACGAAATCGCTTCTCATATTTTATAAATGAAACTAAACGTTTAATACTTTGTATGAAACGGAGTCAACAGTTTTCATTGTCCATTTTATCTTATCTGTGCAAAACTGTTGATACCAAACGAGTGTCATTCGATTAAGTTTACGGCAGAATTAAATATCGTGATTTTAAAATAAGAAAAGAGAATTATTGCCTTCATGGTTTCCAGAGACAGATATAGGATTCAAGGAAAAAATATGTGGAGTCTACATTAAATATTCATGAATAGGTAATATCAATTATAATAAATTCACTTTCATGTGAACAGAATGTATTACAGTATTTCATTAATCTAAAAAATTACAATATTTTTTTCAGCATCATTATAGGCAAATGCCATTATCTGGTTGTTCCTTACATCTTTACCGATTTTCAGAATTTGCCGTGATTTGAGTTTGGTACACCAGATATTTTGTCACTTTTTAAAATACACTTAAGATTTCATAAACTGTAATCATTGGATAATTAACCACTGCATAAGATGTTTAAAGTAGATGAGAAATACAGTGCAGTGGCGTACCCCAGAGGGGATGAATTGCAAGGGGTTACAACTCTTCTCCTCTTGAAAGTCTTCAGTGACGTCTATTTTCTGAGGTAGTCCCTGAAAACCAGAGATTTAAAAATTCAGAACAGCTGATTTTAGAGTCCAACATGTCAACCCATCTCTACTCTTCATTGAATATTCATGGATACACCGTTGACACAATGCTCAAAGTTGCACTTCGTTTAACTCATAGACGTCTTTGAATTCATTTCATATATTCTATATTGAATCATATATTTGTTGCACATATTTTGCTATGATGTGAATTAACTTTGTATTATGTTACTGGAAAAACATTACAGCAAACTATTGGAAAAATCAATGATGGTTTAACTTCACAGACACTTGTCACATCAGTGGTGGCATGGAGGTCATATATTCAGAGTTATTCCAGCGCTATTGGCTGTAAAACAATTCGTTCGTGCAATTTCATTAATATTATAAAAAAGTGAAACTCTTCAACTGATTTTGACCAATTATCATCTCCATATAATTAATCGTATACAAATTAATATTTCTACGGAGGTGATCACATAAAATAACATGCCTCTAAAATTTGAACTTCAAAAAATGCCGCAAGCACTTACCTTCCTCATGGATTTGAATCCCATTTGGAAAGGTCTGCCTTTGGTGGTGCTTTCCGTTTCTGATTGAGTTGATCGGAGTTAATTGCCAATTGTGTTTTATGTCTCAAAGGCAGAAGATGCCATTTTCGACACATATAAGGAATTGAACAAGTGTACAGGGAGAGTTCACACCCGACAAACGACCATGCCATACCGGACTTCAACCTTGACCCCACCGTTACAGTTTCACCGCAAGCAAAAGCGATACCACTGCCCCACCTAGGAGGCTGCGGTGCTTCTTTGAAAGGTGCTTCTTTTATAAACAATGGGTCCGAGATACACCAAAGAGCGCATCCTTTTATGCAAATCGAATCAACTGCAATTTTTATGCAGATTATCCTTTTATACAAATCGAAGCAACTGTAATTTTTACGTAGATTATCCTTTTATGCAAATCGAAGCAACTGCAGATAAACGACGGCGCATATGAGAGTCATGAAATGGTATATATAACACCTAATACTGGGCTCTGTTAATCAGGTTATTCTTGTTCTTCTAATGGGGAAGGCAGCGAACCTAAGTGAGATTAACAAAGGCCAAAATATAATGGCCAGACGACTGGCTCAGAGCATTTCCGAGACGGCAAGGCTTGTGGGGTGCTCACGGTCAGCTGTGGTTAGTACTTTCAAAAAGTGGTCCGAGGGAAAAACCACGAACCGCCAGCAAAGTGTGGGCCGACCACAGCTCATCGATGCTAGAACTGAGCGAAGGCTATCCCGTATGGTACGAGCCAGCAGAAGGGATACTGTGGCACAACTCGCCCATTATTCGAATGCTGGTGAGAGAGTATTGTGTCACACCAAACATTACATCGAACCCTGCTGAAAATAGGGCTGTGTAGCCGCAGGCTGCTCTGAGTGTCCATGTTAACCTCGGATCATCGTCGAAAGGGCCTACAATGGGCATGCTAGCATCAAAACTGGACTTTTAATGATTGGAAGAAGGTCGTCTGATCCGATGAATCTCGTTTCCTGTTGCACCATGTGGACGGCTGGGTACGTGTGGGTCATTTACGGCGGGAAGTATTGGCACCAGGAGGCACCGGGGGATGAAAACAAGCCGGTGGAGGAAGTGTAATGTTTGGTCAATGTTCTGCTAGGAAAACCTGGGTCCAGTCATTCATGTGCAGGAAACTGTGACGTCTACCACCTACCTAAACATCATTGCAAACCAGGTACATCCTTTCATGACAACGGTATATCCTCTAGTAGTGCCTTCTTTCAGCAGGATAATAGACCATGACACACTGCCCGGATTGTTTGAGAATTGTTCGCGGAATGTGAGGAAGACTTCCAAGTATTTCTCTGACCTCCAAATTATCCAGACATCAATCCAATCGAGCATCTGTGGTGTGTGTTGGAACAGCATATCCGATCTACGACAGCTCAACCGCGTAACTTACAAGAGTTAAAAGATCTGCTGGTAACGTGTTGGTATCAGATACCACAAGACACCTTTAGAAATCTTGTAGCGTCCATGGCTCGCCGGGTAAGAGCTGCTTTGGCGAACGTGAAAACATCCAACGACATCATATTCAAAATATATCAAAAGATCAACATCATATTCAAAATATATCAAAAGAGCAACATCATATTAAGCAGATGGTTATAATATTTTGGCTCTTCGGTGTATAAGTGCCATCATTTTTGTGCAATTGTTTACCACACAAGACTTTTCATTTTTAAACGAAATAAAATTTGTCTGCATTATCTTGAAGAAGGAGATTGATGGTTTTAAACAATTCCTAAAAGTCGAAATTAAAATTACTCTGCATTCAGAGAATTAAAAAACAAAATTATTGATTTTTTTTTTTTAGCAAAAACAGATCAAACGCCATCCTGGACTGAACCACAATTTAATGAGCTTAGTTCAGTTGTTTTATCAAGTTTAAGTTAGTTTTGTTGATTTATTAGGTTATCCAAAGATGAGATGCAAAAGTTTCCGTCTGCACTATAGAAGGGCAAAATGTAATACAAAATATTCTACTGATAGAAAAGGAAGCAACTTTTCAGCAGTCAATGAAGTGGCGCGCGCTTCTATCGGGAGTGTCCTATTGAAAACGGACAATGAGGACCTTGTGCCCCTAATTCCTTCAGGATTGAAAAAAGGCTGAAAAGAGTCGCAGGTATCTTGTAAGGGACCATGGCACCCCTAGCCCCTCCTTATGCCACTGACATCAAGTCTTACTACACTTATGAAGCAAAATCAATAGGAAAGTATTAGATATCTGTCTTATACTAAATTAGTAAGAAACTTTTTTAAAGTCTCCATCCAAAAGCAAATTTTGGTACAGCGGTTTCGTTCTAAACGTATTAATGAGGGGTGTTCGAAAATGACCATGATAGAATTTTGCTTTTCTCAAACTTTGCTCTTATTGCAAGGTAAGTTAGATTGTTTTATTTACTTCTGAGTGACACTTTTGTGGGGACACCAATGGTTTAAATGACCATGGTTTAAATAACCAATGGTTTAAATGGTCAAACACCAATTGTTTAAATTTAAATGGTTAACACCAATGGTTTAAATGGCCAGATCGCAAGCGCTCAGAGAAGGTTGGGGAAGAGGATATACTGATCAGCTGTTAACGGAAACCTCCCGTCAAGGCTACCTAAGTGTGTTCGCTAACATGCACATGGTATGGCTATCAGTGTGTTCCATACCAATCGCTGTCGCCTTTCTGAAAGAGAAAGAAGAAGAAAACGTTTGAGGAGAAATTTCTCAGTGTTGGTACAGTTAGGATGAGAAACGGGCATTGCATGCTGAATTTTCATCTGTAATACTGAACTATATGAAATGATTCGATATAGAATCACTTGCCAAGTTTTCTTAATAGGAATAACAAAATAAATAATAAGTTTAGCAATAAAAAATTTACATGCTAATGCTAAATTCTGAATGAGCGTAAGCTTCATTTACTATGCTTAGTTGCAAATGTTTTTGCATATTTAGTACTGTACACATAACTTCATTAAAAATATTACTAAAGTGCACTACTGGCCATTAAAAGTGTAACACCAAGAAGAACTCATCAGATTGTCCCGAAAGGTGCGAGATGGGTAACCCATGGGAGAAAATGTAAATGGTTCAAAGCGCAGCACATATGCGCATCATCTGTAACAGTAATGCCCCCTGGAAGTGGTATAAGAGGAGATTACAAAGAGCCGGTGTAAAGCACTTAAACTGTGTCTGCTGGAAATTCTTGTGCATTAAAGGATCAAGTATGCCCCGTCGAAGAAAACGGCATCCATACGACCAGGTTTCCGATTTTCATCAAGGAAGAATTGTGGGATTAGGGGAAGGCGGATTATCATATCATCAGTGCTCGTGTTGGATGGAATGCTGCCACAGTGATGAGAATATTGGCATCAGTGGTAGAGGAGGAGCGAACTCACTAACGTGAGGGATCTCAATGGCCCTGTCACACAAACGAACGAGAGGACAGGTATCTCGTGTGCATGGCTTTGAATGATCGTACAGCCACATAGAACACCTCAGCCCAACAGTTAGGGTGTTTTGCACATCAACCAGTGTCCACACGTATGATTCGACGTTGCCTGCAGCATCGGACATCTTTGCTATGCAGTCATTGCTTCAACTACCATTGACTCTACAACACATGCGTATGCGGCTGCAATGGTGCCAAGAACGTCGCCCATGGATGTGCGAATGTATCGCATCGTCTTTTCAGATGAATCCCACTTCAGTATGCATTACCATGATGGACGAATCCGTATCTGGTAGCACCACAGTGAAAGGCTCAATGAGACATGCATTATGCAGCGTCATACAGGTCCGGCCCCTGGTGTTATGGTATGTGGTGCCATTGGACTCCTCTCATGCACACGCCTCATAAGCATTACCAGCACTTTGAACAACCAGCATTACATCACTGTAATGGTAATGTGGTCATACCTTATCTTCAGGGGCTCTAGGGTGCCATTTACCAACAGGACAACGCCCAACCACAATCTGTCCCCAATAGAACATGTCTGGTTCATGATCTTACGACGACTAGCATACCAGACACCAGCAGCTGCTACAACAAATGAACTTTGGCTACGTATCGAAACTGCATGGACTGACATTCCCCAAACACACATCTGACGTCTCATCCTCTCAATGCCGGATCGTGTAGTAGTGGTTATTGTCGCTCATGATGGCTACACAACGATACAGATTTCTTTATATTCCACAAGTCTAACCGAGTTGTTTTTGTAATCATTTGATCCTTGTAACGTAAGTTATGTATTCCCTAAATATGACTTTGATATCTCTTGTCTTTCCTAGTGTTGCATTTTTAATGACCAGCAGTGTATTTTACTCTTTTACGTTTTATGTCTTTTTTTATTAATATTTATTCAGCAAATGAAATACAATTTTAAAATTATTGATTATTATTTTAAGTAATTAATAACAGCACCTTTGCAGTTTAAAAGTATTATACTTAATTAATTACCTTTGCACTTTAAAAGTATTATACTAATTAATAGCACATTTACAACTGATTAGCATTTTAAGTGATTAATAATGTCACCTTTACAATTAATTAGCATTATAAGTAATTGGTAATAGTAATTTTACAATTAATTACCCTTTCGGGTAATTAGTAACAGCATCTTTACAGTTAATTACCATTTTATTTAATTAGTAATAACACCATTACAATTAACTAACATTTTAAGTAATTAATAAGAGCATCTTTACAATTAATTAACATTTCAAATAATTAATAAATTACTTTTACAGTTAATTAGCATTTTAAGTGATTAGTAACAGGACCTTTGCAAATAATTAATATTTTACATTGGGAGTAATATTTAATTCCCTGTACTATCTTCTTCGGTTCTGGCTAATAAAGCTCCACCAACAAAACAGACGAGCCAGCCGCCACTGACTCCAGAATCATGTATCTGTATATAACAACATTTTCGACCCGTTCTTGAAAACGTGTTGCTCGGTACATCCACCTGAGAATATTCTCCTTCTCTAAACTAATTTCCCCCATAATATGTAAGCGCTTCTTTGCATGCCCTTTCTAAAGCAAAGAATCGGTTATAAAACCTAAATAATTAAATATCAATTAATCATTTTCAAAATAACTTATTGGATCAATAATTCTGATATAATAAAATTAATCATGCTTATGTGAAAAAGAAACTTGGCTATAATTCTATACCTACTTTGTAGATGTGTTGTATATAGGAAATAAGATACATCCCCACATCTCAATATTAATTTTCTTACTCTGTTTCATTTCCAGTTCTTGGTCGATTTGATGGTCTGTGGCAAGAACCACGACCAAAAGCCTCTTCTGGAGTTCATCTTCGTGTCCCCTGCTCCCATCGACACATCGGTGAAGATGTCGCGTCTATATGAGATCTTGGCCCTGAAAGAGAAAGAACGAGCCCGGGACCTGGAGAATATATCTGTGTTCTGCGAGACTCTTGCCTCGGACCTGTTGGCCATTGCCGCTAGCACTAACACTGCCGGATCGCTGCTGCAGGCAGGAGACCACAGGCACACCGTCTTCCTGGACGTGCTCATCGAGCTCGAAAGGAAAGACGTCGTAGCTCACTCGGCAGTGCAGAAATATCTCTCCGAAGTGTGGATGGGAAATCTGAAGTGGCCCACGTGGCAGATCCTGCTGCTCTTCCTCGCTTTCATCGTATGCCCCGTCACGTGGATGGCCTGCTCCCTACCTCTGCACCGTCTCGCTAATATTCCCATCATCAAATTCATGTCGTATCTCGTCTCCCACATCTTCCTCATCTTCCTTCTCTGCTTCTCCATCCTGAATCCTTATTTCCCAGTGTGGACCTCCACGCGCCTCCTGCCTCACCCCCACGAGTGGCTGCTCTTATTCTGGCTGGTGGGTCTCGTGGTCGCGGTCTTCATCAATCCTCTAGAGCGAGGAGGTCTCGGCTGGATAAAAGTGGTTATCGTGGTCTTCGGAGTGATTGCCATTATCATCCATCTGGTGGGATTCTGTTTCGCAGACACTTATTCACGCCTCATCATTTTGTACGTCAGGAATCAACTGCTCGCAGTCTGTCTCCTTTTGGCGTTTTTCGAGTTCCTCAATTTCCTAACGTTCCATCATCTCTTCGGACCTTGGGCCATCATCATACGAGACCTCATGAAGGATTTGTTGAGGTTTCTTGCCATATTGGCCATTTTTCTGACGGGTTTCTCTCTGCATATATGTGCTGTATACCAACCAGTGTATCCCAACAACAAGACCGGGCTAGTCGGAGGTGAAGTGTTTCAGTCACCTATTGGCACTTTTGAAATGCTCTTCTACGCTCTCTTTGGACTCGTCGAGCCCGACTACATGCCTCCCATGCACCTGAGTCCACCTTTTGCCAAAGTGATCATGAAGATCGTATTCGGTGTCTATATGATGGTGACTGTTGTGGTCCTCATCAATTTACTGATCGCCATGATGTCCAACACCTACCAAAGAATCCAATCTCAGTCAGACAAGGAATGGAAATACGGTCGAGCGAAGTTAATAAGAAACATCAACATGACTCTGCCAACTCCTCCACCTCTGAATATTCTCACATTCATGCCCACACTGCTGGAAAAATGGAAGACGCAAAAAAAAGGTAAGTCTTTATTGCTTGCAACTTTTTATTCTTTACATAATTTGGATAAAACTACAGAGATGATGATTGATACACAAAGAAATATTAACAAACTTTCTAATATAAATTTGTATAGTAGCATTTATTTTTTTAATTACACCACTAAAAATATCGACCCATCAAAACTTCTATATATTTACAATTGAACGGTATTATTATCGTTTATTGGAGTTCCACACATAATTAGACAAACAGGTGTTTAAATGAACAGCTGTTTTGTTTTGAAAAATCGGTTTTGCTCTTTCTCATTCTAAAATAAATATTTTTTTTATATTTAAAGTTAATTTTCAAAGCTTTGACCATATCCGAATGCAATCAATCTAATTACATATGATTTCGAATAGTCGTTTTATCACTTGTACAAAGGAATGCGACATCATCAGCAAAAGTAAGCATTTTATGATACAGTTACAGTAGTACAGAAATCGTTAAAGTAAATTAAGAGAAGGCCCCAAGACAAACCTTTATGAAACCCGATATCAATTAACGCTATTTATGTAGTTTTCGAAAAAACGTTCGATAAAGTGAAAAAGATCATACGTCTTTGAAACACATCTTAGAATCGGAATTCCCCAGATCATCATTAGATTAATATGTATATTATTCTAGAACCGCTCTCAACAAATAAGAGTCGAAGATATTCTTTCTCCAACCAAGTATGTCGGCAGTTCAAGGATCTTTTCTTGGTTCTCTACTTTTTGCACTATTCACTTCAAACATATTTTTTGTACTACACCCAGTCGCCTGCTACGTATTTGCTTGCATGCGACAACATCGAAGACTCGAGTATATCCTATCAGTTATCAGTTTCTGCAGACAAAACAACTGTCGTGCCCTTTGAGTAGTAATCATATTAGAACTATGTTGGGTTGGGTTGTTTTACCTGTGAGCAGCACTTTTTTGCACACCATGGGCTAAATGGCCAGGTCACATGGACCCGGAAGGCTCAGAGAAGGTTGGGGGAGAGGACCCACTGGAACAGCTGTTGGGAGACAGACGGTAGCCTCCCGTCAAGGCCATCCAGCGTGTTCTTTAACGTGCACAGGGTATGGCTCTCCTGCACACGGGGCCACAACTTAACGTCCCATCCGACGGACGGCGGTCTTTCCAAGCCCATCGGTGTCCCCTACTGACCGTGGGCAGGGCGGGGAATTTGAGGAGATAAATCTCAACGACTGTCAGCTTTACAGTTGTAGTTTTTTTTTTGACCCAACTGGGACTCGAACCTGGGAACTACAGATTACGAGCCTGGCGCGCTACCGACTGAGCCACCCCCGCCCCCTAGAACTATGTTATCAATGGTCAATATCAAAAATATATTATCATTTATCAATATCAATTATCAAAATTCAGTCATTAGCGTATCATCTCAATTAGATGGTGTTATCATCTCTCCCAATCTCTCGTCTTCCTTACACTGCCAAAACATCACTAAGAAAGCCAACCATGTCGCCCTTCATGATTTTGCGCTGCTACAAAAAATGCAACAGGCCCACACTGTTCATGGAATTCTCTATTCTTGAATATGCATCTCCTGTCTGGTCTTCCCACATGATCTCTTAACATCCCTCAGATGGTTTTATTAAGAGACTACCTGGACTTTCCATCTCAAGGTACGAGGAGCGATTGAAAATTCTGAATTCTCACTCCTTGGAATGGCGAAGACTGGTTCACGATCTAAAAAATCTGTTATAAAATTAACAACCTTCTCTATACAAATCCAGTCGAGCCTTTAATTCATGTCTTGGACTCTAGCAGAACAAGGAGGCATCCTCAGTGTATACATATTTCTCATGCTAGAACAAACTGTAAATATCATTCCTTCATATGGCGAGTTGGTCATAATTGGAAAATCTTTACTTCCTGATGTTGTGTTGTCCCCAACTCTTCATAGTTTTAACGATCTACTAAATCAAGTTGACTTAGCCAAATTTATAAAATGTTTTAACTTTTATTTATGTGTAGTATTTATATGTTATCAAAGTGATTATTACTTTCAGCTTTACAGTTGTAGTTTTTTTTGTTCTTTGCCTTAAACTTAGAGACATCTCGTCTGCATATATTTCTCTTCTTCTGTTTACCATATTGTAAATATTTCATTGTTTTCGATGTCTTCAGCGATGTTAGCGTATATTTTTGAACCTTCAATAGAATAAAATAAATAAAAATGAAATTAATATTCTCTAATTTTAATTTTCCGCTTTCTATTCTTTAGACGGATTTTTAGCTAGCTTTATTTGTTTGGCAAGTGGGTTATGTTGTTTCATATTACATTTTGTAATTGCATTTGAAAACAATGACATTAATTTTTTTTTTTAGCTGCTGATGCATTCTACTGATTCCTCTTACTATTTACCATTCGTATTTTTCAAAATTTAACCTTTTCAGTCGCAAAGAATTCACACCTAGGTTTTTCTAAGTTTACAAAGTAACTACTAAGTTTTCAAAGTTTGTCCACTGCTGCTCCGAATTCTGGATATCTGCTTCTCCGAATCTGGGATAATTTCTTACTGCGAAAATTATACAAGGACGTTATCTTAATTTGTTTGCCTTTATTTATTTACTTATTTTACTCAATTCATTGCGATGCACTAAATATCCTCTCCAGACTAAAGATGATTTCAAGAAAGGAGATGTTAGTCGTAGATAAGGGCAAGGTCATCCCAGAACCACAACTACACAAGGCGACAACTGTGATATATATATATCTTTAACAGGAAGATGACATTGCAAAACGATAGCTCGCCAAATATATAACGTGCAATCAACAGCAACAGGGAAGACAGTTCCAAAACATTCTGTGTACAATAGCGGCTGCATAAACGATGTCTGCATTCTCAAAATCAATGGTTTCTCCCCTCACCCCTTCAACAGAGGAGTTCATTTAATAAGCTGCAGAGAGCATCGTCTTAAGCTCAAACCAGTTGAGAAATGTACGCTTCACAGATGAACCCAGCTTCAATTTAAAGACCGATTCGTGACTTGTGTTCATCTGGAGAGACGAACAAGGAATTTTCGGCAATCGATGTCACATGAGAGAAAAGGACCGTTTTGGTGGCGTAGTGTGATCCTGATGACTATCACAAAGTTTTACATCTTTTAGAGAGACACTTTAACTGCTCAGCGATACAGAGAGGAAATTCTTGTTCCCTAGGTGAGTCTTATCTCTGGGATGCTCTCTGCCCTGCATTCATCTTTAGAGGTGATAATACCCATTCCCACAGGACTCACATGGTCGATGAATTTCTTAGAAGTGAAGATATTCATAGAAAGGAGTGCCTTTTCCAGATCCCAGAACCTGAATCCAATTTAGCATGTTTGGAACGCCCTGGGGAAGCGAACTGCAGAAAGCGAATCCCTTCATACAACTGTCTATGAGTAAGAATCTGCTCCTGTGAAATGGTGGCCCTTATTATTATAAAACCACATCAATAGCCTCGTCAACACTATGAGGAGGCATTTGAGGAGCTGTGCGGCTGTGAGGAGCGATCATGCGCTTCATTAACTTCTCCCGTTCTTTAATTACCAGCTCATGCTATCATAAGCAGCACTCATGTGTTTCACGCCATTTCGTCATGATCTCACTTGTTAATCACTCATGTCAAAATATCTTTCCATGCGACAATTAGTTTGTTGGCTGAAACTTAACTGTTTATAACTTTCATCCATTATCCTTTAATTGTGGGGCCCAGTTTAATAAAAAAAATTGCTTTTTAGAACTAATAGGAATTTGAGAATGTGATAAGTATTGTTCTTTACATACTTTAAACATTCACATTTCTTTACATACATGAAACTGATTGGGGGGGGGGGGATAGCGAGTGATAAGGTATTGCGTCAATTAATGGAGTTCTAATGATTTAATCTAGAGTACTCATTCGAAGCTGTCAGAAATTGTTTGCGTCACTGACACACAAACTGTTTCACAAAAAGTTTCTTTTTTCCTGTTGTTTAAGCAAGTGAAGGGCAAAAGCATATTTTGTGAAGGGATGGGGCATATTTGCGCCCATAGCTTTCGGTGATTATGCTTCTTGCGAGGAGGTATGTCTAGATCACGTGAGATAGCTTCAGTCGTGGTCTTTCGTCATGATGTAAAAGAGAAACTTCTCCGATGAGATGAAGACACAGGAATAAAATGAAATGCAAGTAAAATACGGCACATGGGGAGAAAAAGAATTCTAGGCACCTGACCTGAAATCTGAAGTAGCCACGGCTATTTTATAATCATTATAATAACCTCAAGGTAAGAACTAAAAATGAAATCAACTATATATTAAATGTTCTTACATTTCAATTTTAGTCTCTAAGACCTTCTTCGGTCGCAAAAAATTATCTAAGATAAACGCGTTTGTTCTGTGATGGGTTAATAAAATATGTTTTATAAGAATATCACTTACCAACTACAAAAATAATTTGAAACGTTTTCCGGTACGGGATAGGATTTGGGTTGAGAGCTGCTGCCCTAGATCACCTGACACGACATCATTGGACTTCCTCCTCCCGAGTGACCTAAAGTCAAAAATTTATTGCCACGCGCCAGGAAAAGGGCGACACTTGCAACCAAAGATTATGCCTGCAACAACTCCACGTGCAGCGGGGTGGCGCACGTCATGCTTGAAGCGACCTAGCGATCCAAGTTCAAGCCTCGCGTTCATCACTCTAATGGTTCCCACACGGAATGGCCTCTTCCGTAACTCATTCGCAGTTTCTCACTTTGTTTCATACTCGTCCTCATTTTCTTTCTCGTAAATGCCATTCCGCAACTGAATCAATCACGGCCTGCAGATTTATGCATTGCTCTCGAGATTCAGCTTAGAAAACAGCGAAGCCTGAACCAAAGTTTACGCCCTGACGGATCTCTCGTGAGTCTCTTAAATGAATCTTGTTGTGAAGTGTTTTACCTCTGAGCGGCGCTTTTTTCACACACCATGGGCTAAATGGTCAGGTGACAAGGACCTCGAGGGTTCAGAGAAGGTTGGGGGAGGAACCCACTGAAAAGCTGTTGGGAGACAGATGGTAGTCTCCCCTCAAGGCCATCCAGCGTATTCTTTAAAGTGCATAGGGTATGGCTCTCCAGCACACGGGGCCATGGCTTAACGTTCCATCCAACGGACGGCAGCCTTTCCAAGTCCATCGGTGTCCCTACTGACCGAAGGCAGGGCGGAGAGTTTTGTGGATATAAATCTCAACGCTGACCAGCTGAGACTCGAACCTGCGAACTACAGATTACGAGCCTGGCATGCTACCGACTGAGGGATTAGAAAGTGGGCTTACACTTTTCGGCTTAGAACGGTGACACCTTTGGGCTTAGAAAGGGGAAAGCTTTGGCAAAGAAAGGGGACACCTTTGGGCTTGGAAAAGGGACAACTTTGGGTTTGGAAAAGGGACAATTTGGGCTTAGAAAGGGGACACCTTTGGGCTTGGAAAAGGGACAACTTTGGACTTGGAAAATGGACAACTTTGGACTTGGAAAGGGGACAATTTGGGCTTAGAAAGGGGAAACCTTTGGCATAGAAAGGGGACACCTTTGGGCTTCGAAAGGGGACAACTTTGGGCTCAGAAAGGGGACACCTTTGGGCTTCGAAAGGGACAACTTTGGGCTCAGAAAGGGGACACCTTTGGGCTTCGAAAGGGACAACTTTGGGCTCAGAAAGGGGAAAACTTTGAGCTCAGAAAGAGGACACCTTTGAGCTCAGAGAGGTGACACCTTTGAGCTCAGAAAGAGGACACCTTTGGGCTTAGAAAGGGGACATCTTTGAGATTAGAAAGGGAACACCTTTGAGCTCAGAAAGAGGACACCTTTGAGCTCAGAAAGGTGACACCTTTGAGCTCAGAAAGGTGACACCTTTGAGCTCAGAAAGAGGACACCTTTGGGCTTAGAAAGGGGACACCTTTGGGATTTGAAAGGGAACACCTTTGGGCTTAGAAAGGGGCCTCGTATAAGGAGAGCCATACCCTGTGAATGTTAAAGAATACATTAGCCTTGACGGGACGCTTCCCTCTGTCTGTTAACAGCTGTCCAGTTGGCCCCTTTCCCTCAACCTTCTCTGAACCATTGGGTCCTTGTGACTTTAAGCACATTGTGTAAAAAAAAAGTACCATTCAGGAATAAAAAAATACAATAAATAGCAAAAATTAAAAATGCACAAACCTAGAAAATCGTAGAGCTTAGATAAGTTTGCTCGCATGAAATGCAACTCTTTCAATCAATCGAACTATTCCTCCAATGTCGAACTGCAGATAACAATCTCCACTTCGTATCAAAACTCTTGAATTCGTCTGCATCGAGGATGAGAGCTGCCCCCCCCCCTCCCAACACAAGGTCAGCAGGATGACATCCGATGTGCTTTCGACATGAATTCAGACGGGTCCATCTCTAGCTAAGGGTGAGAAATGTAAAACGTTTCTTTGTTATGGGAGGGTGTTCAGGATACAACAAGAAAAGAAAGATTAATTTCCAATGCTGCTATGAAGTACTTAAGATTGGAGATGTCTACAACATATCAAGATATCTGCCTCCTCCTCTGTCAGGCCAATAAGCCGAGGTAACTTGTTTTCTTTAAGGATTTTTCTTTAAGGCACCTCTTGAAAAATAATCCTCCCCCCCCCCCCCAACAAATGCTCAAACTGGACCATTCAGGATCGTCCATTATGATTTTGCTATGATCTGCAGTAATTGTGACAATCTTATTGCTGTTATCCGTTCCCGGGCATTTGTCTGTTAATGGCTTAGTTTGCATCGTTTGTATTTCATGGCAAGTTAGCTTTGAATTAAAGTTGACATTTTCTTTCCTGTTCCGTTTGCTTTCACTTTTGTCTGCTTTTGTTTCCATCAGCTGCCACCAGGAGCGGTCGAAGAGGCCCCAAGTCGGACAAAGGAGCGACGATTCTGTGGCTGTTGGGCCGCGGCGCCGCCAGGTCATGGTTCGGCAGGAAGATCAGGAAAAGACCAATCCAAGTATCGCCAGTCGGTGAGCACGTCCTGCTCTTCCATTTCCTTCTTCTCGACCAATCATTTTAAAGCAAATGCTCCTTCAAAATCCGCAGCTTTAAAGCTCCTCTTTTAGCGCCATTTTTATAGACATAGCAATTCCCCAGGGAAACCAAAAAATCTAAGAGAGGGTAACTAGAAGAACGCATATCGCCTCTGGCCCACATGAGAACCTCGTTTTCAAAGAGAATGAAGTTTTCCCCTTTACTCCCTTAACAAAGAATGAGGTACTTCCTTCTTTCACTCCTTAAGAGTTTTAATTTGAGCCAGCAGATGATGGTGAAAATGTTATTAGGATTTTATTAGCAATTATACAACATAAAGATATTCGTCTTTTAATTCTTGAATGTAAAAAGTTGCCTTTTCCACACCTCTTGCATAAAAATGGGTACGTTATTGCTGCCAGTGATCTCTCGAAAAACTATCACTGAAATTTCAAATTTCTATTATATACATATTATATGAAAAACTTCATAACACGTTCTTAAAAACAGTGGTCAGTTAACACCTCCCATAACAGAAGCCCAACGTACCAAATTTTCTTACGTCACTTAAGTAGTCCTATTATACTCTTGTGCTAAACTTTATGCTAATGTTTATCTGTAAATATATTTTATTTAAAAAGAAAATTACTTATATTTATTATCAAATATAATAATGCTAATTAATATAAATAAACTTTACCCTAAATAAAATATGTTTATAGAAAAATATTAGTATAAAGATTAGCACATAATTTACCAGTAATAATATTAGAATTAAAAATATAAGAGGTATCTATATGGTAGGGTTACTTAAGCTGACGTCATAAATTTGGTCGTCTGGCTTTTTGTTGTAGGAGGTGTTGGGTCAGTTCACCATTGTTTGTGAAGAATAAAACCATTCAAAATGACTTGGGCATTGAGCACAAATATACGTATATCAGGAATCTCTCGCAGACCTTTTTCGAGGAAGTGGGAGACCACCGTTACGAAATTATAAATAATTTACTGAATTATGATCCTCTGGTGTTGAACAAGTTCAAACGCCCAAAGTTAATGGTTTTTGAGGACCGTGTTTTTTCACTGTGATGTAATCTACAGTTTTGTTATTATGTTGGTTGTTTTTAACCTTTATACTTTTTCTGTTGTGTTATAATGTAAACAACTTCTTTTTGCCCATTGGGCCCCTTCGGGGTAGTTTTCTTATACTCTCATTGCCATTGGCGCTATATATAATGATGTTACGGTTAAGGCCTAAGGCCAGGAACTTAATAAATGTCAATTAAGATATCAGATATCAGAAGATAACACCTCTACCGTTTCCATATTTAGTTATCTATAAAGATATATATATTAAAATTACCTAAGTGTTTGTAAAATGCAAATTATATTTCATTAGTACCAATCCAACTAAAATAGAGTTTTCTAATTATCACTTGCCGTCCCCTGGCCGAGTGGTTAGCACGCTTGGCTACTGATCTAAGGGACCTGGGTTCGAGCCCCGGGTAAGGCATGGATGTTGTGTTGTTTTTCTGCTGAGGTCCTGCCATCCTCTCAGACCTTCTACTATGGCATATAAACTGACAGGCTCCTGTCAGACCTCTGTGGCAAGCAGCTGCTTGAGGGGGTATTTATTTTATTTTATTTAATTATCACTTTGCATTGTTTCTAATGGAAACTTTATGACGTTAATATTCCACCACCAAATTTTCAAATTTTTATCATTAATACATCGTTGCAATATTGTTTTGAAATTTTGGAATTTGTAAATTTTTCCACCGTTAGATGGCGCAATAATAGCTTTCGGAAGATTCCGAAAGAGCGAACCACAATATTTTATCAATTCCTATCTAACCCGCAAAAGAATTTTTCATATATCTCTAAAAACAAACAATTATCTGCTAAAGCAGCAAAAATTGTTTTCCCACCCCCTGGGTCTAAACCACCAACTTTTATTGTCAATGGAAACTTCGTGACCTTCACATTACACCAGAGAATTTTCAAATTTCTAGCATAAATACATCGTTTGCAATATTCGTTTGAAATTTTGGAATTTTGAAATTTTCCACCTCTAGAGGGCATAATTATTGCCTTAGAGAGATTCGGTAAGTGCGTATCGTAATATTTCATCAATATCTATCCAACACAAAAATTTAACTCTGTAAACAAAAAGTGTTCGATATCTACAGACGGACAAACAGACAGATGACAAAGTGAAACTATTATCTCGTTTTCTTTGAAAACGAAATAAAAAAATGAAACTAATTGTTAGGAGCATATTTCATGTTTTTTCTCACACAAAGTCCTCGATAATACTTTCATAGTTTCAACTTTCATGTTTCGAACCTTCTCCGTCTCATTATCTGGAACGTTCGTGCTCTTATCTTGAGCTCAAATAAGGCGCCTCCTTGACTTTCATTCGACTGAATTATATGTCATAAATAAATACCCCCTCAAGCAGCTGCTGGCCACAGTAGTCTGACAGGAGCCTGTCAGTTTATATGCCACAGTAGAAGGTCTGAGAGGATGGCAGGACTTCAGCAGAAAAACGACACAAACAGCCATGTCTTACCCGGGCTCGAACCCAGGTCCTTTAGATCAGTAGCCAAGCGTGCTAACCACTCGGCCACGGGACGGCTCATATGTCATAACAATTTAAATATTTCTGAAGCCTCGACGTCCTCCCCCCCCCCCCCCCCACACTTTCAATCCATCGTGACGCAATTGGCCACGCAAAATATTAGCCATTTCTTTAAGTAGCAATAATGGAAACGTTTGATAACTTGATGTCATATTTTTCATTCCCATTTTGAGCGAGCGTTCACTTCAATGAGTTCCCCCTTCTTTGATTGATCCAGATTGTGCTCAAACTACAAACCCTGGTAGGAACATCACAAAATTAAGTGGAGTCTTTCGAGCCACAAAAATCCGCTCAATCGGAGATATTATTGCAGGAAAGATTTGGCAAAGCACTTAGAACAATGTTAATCAGCACTTTTCGACAGTGGTACTCCTGACACAGTCTGAAATTGCGTGGAATCCTTAAACATAGTCTTCAAATTCTACGACATGCCTCGGCACAATCTTCACATACCTGCAACATCCCTAAGCACAGTCACCTTCAGCGAAGCCTTTGAGCAACATTTGCAACGGATGATGTTTCCATCCTCTAAAGCAGCGAATTTCAGATTTTTTTTTTCGTTACTCAGTTCCGTTATCTTCATCTCTTTTTTAAAATTAACTGAGTTTCCACCATCACACCAACTAGCATTTTAATACTTTCAAAATCTTATAAAAACATAGCCCAAATAACAAAATCAAAGCAAACTGTTAATCACATAATCGTTACCTAATAGTCGCGTTATTAATCTTTTTCTTTTTGTGTCAAACACCCACTGATTTAGATTTAAATGTGCGATGTTCTTTGATAAAAATCAGTCACCAGCTGGTATAAAGCATCCTCTGTATCTTTTCCCTTGACACTAATCAATAATAATTGGACAAACCAATAAATATATAATAGCAAATCACCGTGGTAGATTTTCCCCTCTCCAGAGGGCAAGTCCAAAATTTGTTAACTGTAATTAAAGACATTAGAAAATGTCCTTAGAAAAGAGGATCAATGTCGAAACTGATCTGTGAGTCCTTCCCTTCCATTGCGATTCAGAGGAGACAGAAAATCTCGCCTTCCAGGCAATAATGTGCAGATTTTCAGAACCCGAGAGGCACGGTATTTCAGGTCCGATTCCACGAGAAGGTGAAATAGGACCTGAAATACCATGCCTCTCCGGTTCTGAAACTCTGCACGGGAAAATACTGCCCAAATCTTTTCCAGCCGTATCTAGTCACCACTTACCCTTTATTAGGCAACTTTTACAAAGTCTCCTCTTCCCTGCTGCAGAGAGCTTTTCCAGTTTAGGAATGTTTCTATCTGCAGCAATGTACAATTCTCGCTGCCTCTCATTATGCTGCTTTTGTGGACTTGTTATTAGCATAAGTTTGATGCTTAAATTTTCTAGAAAGTTATTCAGTTGTCTTTTCACCAAACCGTTGGCATGTCATGATAATTGAATAAAGCTACTTTTAATTCAAGAATTTTTCAAAGTTCGAACTTTAAGTCTTTTTACTTTCTCGCCCTTTATTTAAATATGATCGAGTGATAGTGAAATATCTTTAGGGTAGCTGTCATCTTCAGGATATTACATGTTGATTAACAATGATGGATAATAGGTAGGGCCAAATTCGGAAAAACGTAGCTTTACGCGTAGTCGTCGACATTATAAACTCTATGTAGATGGCGCACAAACAAATCTTTCTCTTTAGTCCTTTTTAGCAAATGAAACAACTCAAAATAACTGGATTCATCTTAAAAATAAATAAAATTCGAAAAACTCTGCAAATACATGCTATACAAATTTTTGCAGACAGCGTGGTTGACTGGCTACGTTTGTGGAGTGTTTAAGCTCCATTTTTTTTTTTCGCGTAAGTGTACATCGAAAAAATGTGAATTGGGTAGGCTTCTACTCTATTATTGTTGGCCAAGATTATACAATAATAATTACCATTTTTATACCAATAATATTTTATGCCATAAAACAAGCTCACCTACCTAGAAAAGATAACTTACCATCTCTTTTTCTTATGATAGTTCCATGCGAAGTATAAATACATTTTTGATTCTGAGAAATAAAATGACGATGTTGTGACTTAGAGACGAAAAGAAACGGAAAAATATTTTTTTTCTTCCTGCGTCAAAAGCTGGGTGATTTCAAATACTAAAGTTGGTACTCACCCTGACTTTTCGGAAGGGGTGATAGGTCCTGTAACCGTCAGATGTAGCCACCTCTTACCCTAACCTCAAATGTAGGTCGCAGAGCCTTCGGACAGGATGTGAGGATGCTCAAGGGACCATCTTTCGTATATTGGCAGGTAACTGAGATCAGTATACTTCTTACTATTGGTCCTTTTACGTGGAAAAGACACGTGACTACCCGGAGACAAGAAGTGCAAAAAAATGCTTTGTTCCTGTATCGTCCTGCTTTAAAAGGTCGCTGCAGATCCGACTTTTTAAAGTCAGATACCGACCGGGATAAGTTTCGGCTTGAATGGCATATTGAAATCTCTCTATAAGAACCCTGAATCGTGTGTGAGAGTTGGTAAGGCTTGTGGCGATTATTTAGCATTGCCAGTGGAGTTAAACAAGCTTCTGGTGTTCGACAGGGGTGCATTTTGCCTTCTTTTCCCTTTAGTTTGGTTATTGATTATGTTATGCGGAATTCACTGCAAGGGAAAGATTTTGAGAGGTTGGGTTGTTTTACCTCTGAGCGGCCCTTTTTTGCACAACATGGGCTAAATGGCCAGGTCACATGGACCCCAAAGGCTCAGAGAATGTTGGGGGAGGGGACCCACTGGAACAGCTGTTGGAGACACATGGTAGCCTCCCATCAAGGCCATCCAGCATGTTCTTCAACGTGCTTAGGCTATGGCTCTCCCGCACACAGGACCACGGCTTAACGTCCCATCCGACGGACGGCGGCCTTTCCATGCCCATCGGTGTCCTCTACTGACCGTGGGCAGGGCGGGGTAGTTTTACGGAGATAAATCTCAACGCTGACATAGCTGGGACTCGAACCTGGGAACTACATATTACGAGCCTGGCGCGTAATCTGCCCCTATTTTGAGGTTAAATGGTCTAGTGATTTGAAAACTACTGATTTAAATTATGCTGATGATTTAGCCCTTTTGGCAAATGATGTTGATAAGATGAACTCTTCCATTAGAGCTGTTGATGAGACTGGAAGTAGAGCAGATTTAGCGACGAAAATTGTGATGAAAATTGGTCAGGCAGTTGGTGTTTCAGTCACTCTGAATGGTTTCGCCCTTGAGCAAGTGTCTCAGTTTAATTATCTTGGGAATTATGTAACAGATACTGGTGATGTGCGGCATGAGATTAAACAGGCGAATAGGGATTGCCTCTAGGACTTTTAGGAATCTATGGAGAGTGTGGAGAAATAGGCGTATACACCTAAAGACTAAAATTAGGCTACACAATAGTTTAGTCTAAAGTTAGTGCTAAAGTTAGATGCAGAAGCTGTAGCTCAGGGCAGACATGTTTGGAAAAAAAAATTCGCAGTCTGGTTTGACCTCCATAGCAGAAGGATTATGTATGTATTATTAAGAATTATAAAAGGTCAACAAACAAAGAAAATTGTTTCCAGAATATATTTCAGGGGTCTCGAGATAACCATCATTGCCTCTATAACAAAATGAAAAGAAAAGGTTTTCGAAAGCTTCAGTTAACTAATATGAAGAATTCTACAGAGGGATTAATTATGCAGGGCATTGTATTTGACAAAAACCTTTTAAGTAAAAACATCTCAGTCAGAAGAGACTTTGGACTTCACTGCTAAGTTGAAACATCAAAATATGAAAAATGCTTTATATATGTGTGTGTGTTCCGAAAAACCTCACAAGCTACAAAAACATGAGAAAATATTCTGATACAACTGAAGTGGCAAAGTTCCCTGTATCGATCTCCTCAAATATGAGAAAAGGGATTAATAAATAAACTTTCAGTTGTCCAATTTTTAAAAAAGTTTTTAGAGAAACGTCGAGGTCAAAGAGAATAATTTCGGCGCTTTTCGAAAACTTCTATCCTGTTTTAAAATAGGTTTACTAAATGAAATAATTTTCAAATTAGTAGCAGTGCTGATCAATCATTATTACAATAATTACTATATTATTATCTATAACGTAAGGCAGAGAAATTGGACGATTTGTTTGCCAACGAATATTTTGATTCAAAACAGGATCTAAACAAGCATAGTGATGTTAAAAAAAATGAGTTGAAATTATATCTCTTAGAAACTTTTACAACTTTTGAGCTTCAAGCATACTCTTTTTTATTTCCCTACACATGTATATAATATATCCTTCGATTTTCTATTATTACCTGTAGATCAGTATTTCGTAATATTTAAGGACCGAGGAACACCAAACAAAAATATCCAAAATAAGACGAAAAACAGAATTTACAAAGTGGGAACTAGTGATAAGTACACTTATGGGAATTGAAATCAAATATGGGGTTTCAAACATATCAGTGTTAGAACCCATTCTGTTTAATACACTTATAAATTATGTACTTAACTTGAAACTTAGAAGGACAGCAGTAATATTTCCTAATAATAGAGTAATATTCTATCTTCAAGAAATGTGTTCTCTTTAAATTACCGATTGTTTATAAATATATTAAATAAAATGGGTCTAAACATTGATCACTGTGGAATCCTACTTAACCCAATTACTCCCTTTGCCACACTGATCATCAATCTGCATTATTTTTTTAAATACGAATTTATCCATTCCCAAAAGTGTTCTTCGAATGCCGGCTTCCTCTGATCTTAAAATATCGGTTTTGTTATATTGTAGTTGTTTTATTGTGGACCGTAACACAAGGCGACATAAAAAAAACAAATAATACCAGACTACGCAAGTTCGTAAAAAAAATTAGCCATATTTTTTTTAAATTCAATGGTAATGATACGCGTTAAAGTTTTATAATTCTCAATTTCAGAACGTTTGCATTTTTTATGAACAGAAATGACGTCTTCATTTTCTGATAAACAAAATCCCAAGAAAACATTGCACAGAAGTAGCAAAAGATTCTTACTGCCTGTGAATTGAATTTCTCATTATTTCAACAGGTATCTGATCATCACTACACGTCACGGGGAAATTTAGTCTTTGCGTAACATTTTTCGACACATAATTTACGAAAATTGTATTTTATGATGTATTGCATAATGTGTTATTTCCCTCATTATTGTAACCTGGAATCCCCTGAAATATTCATTAAAGTTATCAGCTAACAAGAACAGATTTTCATGCAAATGAATTCTTTTGCTTTAACTTCATCCGGATATTTCAACAGCGGAAGCTCTTACTCGCGTAGGTACGAGGCACGTGCACAGAGCGAGATAAATACTCGAGTCTGATATCCTCTAAAAGCATTTACGAGTTTTTAGAGTTACATCTTTCCAACAGCTTCTAATCACCTTCGCTGTTTATGCTTCATAGTCGTCAAAAACAACGGTAAGCAAGAAGCTTCGGTTAAAAGAATATTCGACTTTGTGTAATTACGATAATGTGTCTTGTAATTAATTATGATGTAAGTTACATTATTACAAATTGTCCAAAATGAAAAGGTTTTATAAAATACTGAATTATTGGCATACTTTAGCGCACATAGCAATTCGTTTTCACACATTCAATTCCCTGCAATGACAGTGCAAAGACCTACTGATCCTAATGACCTACCACAAGGTGTCGAACTATATACACTGGTTTCCAAAAATTAAGGAACAACTCTATGTTATGTCAATAGGAAGTTAATGTCAAAGCTCTATAACTTCTAAAACAATATTTTTTGTTTTCGAAAATGTGACAGCCGATAAAGATCGAATTAAATATATCAATATCTCGTTTTTGAACAATATTCGTTCAGTATTTAATGAGTTGACTTGTTTCATCTCTGAGTGGCACTTTTTTTTACACAATGGGCTAAATGGCCAGGTCACAAAGATTGCAAGGGATCAGAGAAGGCTGGGGGAGGGAACCCACTGGAACAACTGTTAGGAAACAGATGGTAGCCTTACATCAAGGCCATCCGGAGTGTTCTCTTGGAGTGCACATGGTGTGTCTTTCTCGTACACGGAGCCACGGCTTAACGTCTCATTCGACGGACGGTGGTCTTTCCATTGGTGTCCCCTATTCACGGGGATGGACAGGGCAGGGAGTTTTGCGGGGATAAATCTGAAAGGTGGCCCAGCTGGGACTCGAACCTGGGAACTGCAGATTACGAGTTTGGCACGCTACCGACTGAGTCACTCCCGCCCCAATTTAATGAGTTGTGAAAATTGAAGATTTAACAATAACAATGCGTCACAGAAATTGGCTTCAGAAGTTAATTAAAACTTAGTAAATTGTATTACATCAAAGAGTTTAATAAGTGTGGATTTGAGCACTTTTCGTAAAAAATTCTTTCACTATTCGTCAATTTTATGCAAGTTTCTTAAGACTAGTATTGCTGTCGTTAAATATTCAAACCTCCATAACTCATGAAATACTGAACAAATATTATTGAAAATCGAAATATTGATATACGAGATTGAGATATTTATCTGCTATCACATTTTTGAAAATAAAAAAAAGTATTTTCGAATTTACAGAGCTTTGACGTCAGCTTCCCATTGACTTAACATAGGGATTTTCCTTAATTTATGGGAACAATTGTGAATAAGATCCCTCCATGCTAAACTTCATGCAACTTTTGCAACATCTCTTGTCATCCAATTTTACATCTTTCTCAGAGCTGCTGAAAGAATGATCATCTCCAACAGTTACGGAACATAGGTACAATCATCAAATATTCAGTTTTTCTTTTCAGACTATGAGCAAAATTTTTGTTCCCAAGTAATGCGCAACAAATGCACTTGAGGAGCGACGATTGGCTGAGTTGGGCAGAGCGATACGATCGCAAACTAACGATCTCGGGTTCGAATCACAATTGTCACTAATTCGGTATTTTCTCCACTCAGTCTGAAAGAAGTCATCAGTGGACTTGAAAAGGCAGATGGGCATTAAACCACCACTTCGTGTGCAGGAGAGCCATAGCATGCAGGTTAAAGAACACCCTGAATGGCCTTGACGAGAGGATTCCATCTGTCTCCTAAGCTTTCCAGTGCGTCTCCTTCCCTTATGCAGCTCTGAGAATTAGGGGTCCTTGTGACCTGGACTTTTATCCCATTTTAACATTAAAAATTAGCAAAAGAGCAATGTAAAAATTTTTAAGTAACTGTGGGGCAACATCCAGCCCATCAAAGAAGCTGCATAATTTTAAAAAAGATCAGCATTTCAAATGATAGATTGGCTGGACCTTTTAAAAGGAAATCATCAGTTAATGACAGATTCACTTGTTCATTGAACCGGTGCTTCATTTCTTGAATTCTCAGATCATTTTCAGAAATAGCTGCACACTAAAACCTTCCGTTCTGAGATTTATAACAGCAACTGAGTGTGGTTTGTTTTAAAATCTGTATCGAGTTTTATATCTGTGAATTTACTCTGATGGATGCCACAAGTTCAGACATTGGAAGTGAGTTTAGGCTTATTTTTTGTAAACTTTGCTGAGATTGGATACTTCAGCTATCTATGGAAACAAGGAAACTATAGTTCTTCATTTCCAAAAAGAAACTTTCTGCTAAGAAATCTGCGCCACTAACGGCCGATCGCAAGTTACGATGACGACAATGAACAGATTCCCAGTCTCTTGAGACAGACGACTCCGAGTAATTCTGGAATTTTTAATTTCTCTCTAACGTTTTTAGTTTTAAATCATAATGTGAATTATCGCTCTCTCTGCTTGTAGATTATCGGAAGTGAATTTAAATAATAGCAATTGTCACTTTTGATTTTTACCGTTTTTTTTTTAATTTTAAAGTGATATTTAGTGATGTACAATCTTACATTGACTTCTCAATAGGCAGCCAGCGTTAGAGTGTACATTACTAAATTTTCTCAACTAATTTCTCTAATATTTGTAAACCTTTTGTAACGGCTGAGTACGAAGAACACAGAAATGCAACTTCTTCGTAGACATTGATTGCAATGGAGGGCTGATAAGACCCAGTCACTGATTAGAGAAGGGGGAAGGGAGATGGGGACTGCTTCCTGCCTCAGCTCCAAAGCTACAAAGTAATATGTGATATAAGAGAAACGCGTTAATATGTACAGGTACTAGACAGAAAAATGGGAAAAGTTCCATGTTATCTCAACATCAGAAATTCGCATTCAGAGCTGAATAACTTCTTCAATAGGATTCTTAATGGAAACTATATCTAAAGATAAATTAAAGATCTCAATCAAATCTATCTAAATCTCGATTTTAAACAATATTTGCTCAGTATTCAAACAGTTATGAACACTAGAATATATTTAACAGGTTACAAAAAATGGACCTCAAAATTTAATTAAAATATTAAAGTATGTTAAAAAATCAGAGCGCGTTGTTAATTCTAGTAGAGGTTACTGTATAGATCTCTGATCTCTTAACCTGTCTTAATTTTGGTTTCAATTTTTTTGCAGCTTGTAAAATATTCCAGCGTTCATAGCTCTTTCAATACTGAACAAATATTGTTTAAAAATCGAGATTTAGATGCATTTGATTGAGATCTTTAATTTATCTTTAGATATAGTTTCCATTAAGAATCCTATTGAAGAAGTTATTCAGCTCTGAATGCGAATTTCTGATGTTGAGATAACATGGAACTTTTCCCATTTTTCTGTCTAGTACCTGTACATATTAACGCGTTTCTCTTATATCACATATTACTTTTTAGCTTTGGACCTGAGGCAGGAAGCAGTCCCCATCTCCCTTCCCCCTTCTCTAATCAGTGACTGGGTCTTATCTTATGTGACTCATGTTGAGGTAACATGCAACTGTTTCCATTTTTCTGTTCAGCACTTGTATAATCTTGTATACAACGTAATGTGGTTCATTTAAATGGTTTGTTATTAACGAAAACTTGAAAATTAATAATAATAAAAATAATCTTTATACATATTCATGTTAGTTATACACAAGTTTAAACAAATGACCAGCAAACATCTGCTTATCTGCAGTCTTCATCAATCTACGTAATAACTTTTTGATTTACTCGTAAACCTAAGAATGTATTTAGAATTTATACTAATGATGCGCTTTCTTCAGTATTTAGCAAATTCCTGCCAAATAGATGTCTGCATATCATCAACAGTATTCACACATATTGACTTTGTGATTCGCTAAGAACCTAAACACACTTTCTAACAGCTATTGGATTAACTGATACCAAAATAGGATCTATAGAGGTTTACTCCATAATTTAACAAATAATCACAACTAATGATTTTATGTTCAACAGAAGACAAGAACTTTTCGGACTTTCAATCTTGTTAATTTGATGAAATTAATTATTTTTATTGTCTGCAGTTTGCTTTAGGTAACCTCCAAGGTTAACAGTGGGCATACCGATAATTCATATTATTATCTAATCGTAATGTATCGCTGCGCAGTGGCGTAACCAAGGTGGCGACGGAGTGTAGGATTATAAACACCCCTCCCCAATAGGGAGGTTGAATACCATATATGTTATAAGACAATCCCCGACAATCAAAGACTCGGTGATTATAAAATCTTCAACAGACTTAAATCTCTCTTCTCACATTAGATCTTTCTGCGTGCATCTCTGCTGCTGTGAATAGACAAAAAAAAATCTTTTTTTTACTAATAATAATAATCTTTATTTTCTCTTTTTACATCACATTTATATCACATTTAAAGTAATGAAGTAATATGTACATAATTATGATTCTACGAAGCCAGGTGTCAAGATCTCTCTTCGTTATTAGTCGAATGTCTTTATTAGACCTTAACCACACAGTAGTTATCATACTCAATAATAACACCATCAACTCAGCATCTCTTGACTAAATATTACGTTTAATGAAAAGCACTTTACATAAACGAATAGAATAACATCAATTGGGAGGAGCCTTAATCCACTGCCCCACCGAGACTATCCAGTCACACAATCGCAGACTGTTGACCCGACTTTATTAAAAAATCCTTCAAATATGCTGACTCCCGGAGCAAAGCCTTCCGCTTTACTTCCGACCCTTTCGAAGGTGAGAAGAAAAGTTCTTTTCTTTTCCGATGGGCTCCACCGAATGAGTTCCCGCTGTAAGCGCACAGCATTCCACGATATGCCGGTCAGAGTTCCGCAGGTCATCTGGGTCACACATAGGTCACATATAGCTCTCACCTAATGCAGCATAGAGCGGAGAGGCAAGATGAAAGTCCCTGATGGGAACATTCTTGACACCAGGGACTTATCTGCAGAAAATTTTACATTACATGGATCAGTTTAATACCAGTTTTAGAGTATAGCAGAGACGCATGATCATTACCATTCAGATCTTAATTACGTTTCTTTGTAAAAAAACAAAGTTCAGAATTTAATGAGAACAATGAGAATTTATCACAGAAAAATTTAAATCACCCAGTTTAATACCAAACGGAAAAACAACCCCAAAAATACTTCCGATACCACTGTCTCATACTTCATATTGCTTGCTACTGACTCAAAGCCTACGGGATTTTTTTCAAAGCATAACAGTTTTTTCTAGAGCATCCAGACATCCATGTTTATTAACGTTACCTACATATTTCGAGAAATTTAAAGAATATTATTTAGCAAGTCAGTCATTGAACTGACCTCCTCTTTTCCTTTTCAAATGCAGCAGCATTTGCCAAATTCACACAATATTAGGAAACATTCTCCCTTTTATTTCGCTGAGGTTGTAGTGGGGACAAAATACTATATATTTCAGGGGGGTTTCACAAGTAAAACATTATTCCTTCCCCCTTCCGTTCACCCCTTGAACTCAACGTTGATTTCATACTCTCTGCATGAATTGATGCAGTTTGTTGATCTCTCTCCGAGGATAAAGCCATGAGGCACAAAAACTTTCGTTTCAAACCTCCGATTCCTATCTAAATATCTACAGTTTTTAACAGATCAGCTCAAAGTTTCAAGTTTTATGCATTACTCGTGTACAGCACGTCTGTGATAGGATTATGTGCTTTTTTGTGATTTGAAGGTTTAACGCAGCAGCAAATTTCCTCTTGAAATTGATCGGATGCCGCGAATCCATCTCACCTCCCCCCTCCCCTAATTACATGGGAAAATAATGGGATTATCAAAAGTGTACGGCTGGAATTTTTAAAGCAATAAGGATGGAAAGGTGGGGGGGGGAAGTTGGGGGTTGTCTAAGAGTGTTAAATTAGGATTACAAAAGATAAACTACAAAATTAAAAGGGAAAAGTATTTGAGGTTTTAAATCGAGATCTACTATAGATGGTTACTGAAGGAAAGGGGGGGGGGGAGCAAGATGGAAAACTCGTGTACGAAATATGGGTCAAGTCTTTGGAGATACGGGGGTGTCCGAATCAGTTAAAAAGGAGAGAACTTTTCAAGAGTCAAAAGTAGTGCACACTTCTATTCGGCGTGTCGCCTTTGAAACCTGCCAAGCGCCAGGTCAACATGCATTATAGTGACATTGTCTGGAAGAAATACTGATACAGGTGAAATTTAGCAGGAAAAAAAAAGATCCTGGACTCAAAGGTGTGGATTTTTTTGTGAATCTGAAATAAATCATCCAATCTACGCAAAATTATGAAACTATTGGTCCAAGAATCATTTCCTCTCTCTGATACGATTCCCACGATATCATGCCACTACCAGTCTTAAAAGTTTTAAGACAACAGACATTCCGTTAAAAAAACAGCGGGTATCTTTTGGCTTCTCTCCACCTCCTCCCCCCTCCCCTTCCCGCCTCCCTCAGTCTAAAGAAGTGGGAAAAGTAAAAGTGATTTTAAACTCGAACACAGGTTCTATTATAGATGGAGATTTCAATCTTTAACGCAATACGGAGAAAACCTCAGTTAGAATATACATGGGCTAAAGTAGTAAAATTGGTTTGGAGTAACATACGGCCTCTGCATCAGTGGCGGATTCAACAGTTGCTATCAATCATTAAAAAACGCTGCTATCAGCCATTTTAAAATCAAATTTAACATTGATACATCTAAAACGTTGATTTATAATCAAGCACCCACCGTGGATCGGCCACTGATTTGCATGATGTCATTGGCTTCCTATGAATGCCAGAAAATACAGAAGACAAAATGTATTTCTTGATGAAACATAACACCAGGATATTTAATTTTTTCTTATGACATGAACTGTGCATAACTGAGAATGTCCTGTAAAGATTTCCATGTTGTCTATTCTTCAGATGATAACATTGACTTCATTAGAATTTAAAGAGATTTTTTTCCCCTTCGCAGACATTCAAGTCGGTCTCCAAGGCAGCCACGGAGATCTTCGGCCCATCAGCTCCGTTGTCGACTGGGGTGGGATGGTCAACAAATATCTGGAAATCAAAGGCATCGATCTGGGACTGACCATGCCGGAGGAGAAGAGTGACGAGTGAAAGGTCGTCTTCGGTCTCATTCACTTCCCACCGATGCAGAGCCCTAAACGACAGTTGCCGACACCATGCCTCCTCTTCACTGGAGGATTCTGGCGACACGAATGTCATCTCGGAACGAAACTGTCTTCTCTCTCTCCTCGCCAACAACTTCGCGAGTGAAATCAGAAGCAACCACCAGGTTTAGGTGGGAAAACTCTCGACTCCGTCCAGTGGTTCTAACTCTTAAAATCTGAGGAAAGCATTCCGTGGACTATTGCGAATCACGTAAAAATAGATTCAGTCCTGATGGTGACAAATTCCGAAATGACGGAGAATTTCCGGACAAATGAAAAATTCTGAAATGTCAGCGGATTTCAGAGCAAGTGACAATCATCATGTAATTTCTGCCATTCTTTATCCCACGTTTTGCTAACACCGTCCACTGCTCATCGTATTTTGAAAGGAATCGGTTTCAACTCGTTGCAAAGAATCCTTTGACCTTGATCTCATTTGAGACGCAACTTTCTCATTTCGTTGCGCTGCCAATGATCTCTGATTCCCTCCACAACAGCATCACTGCATCCGCTTCACCTGTTTCGTGTAACAGCTTCCGATTATATTTATTTATATCTCCATCATCACCATGCGACAGACAACTGATATTTCCTAGGCAAAATCTCTTTTCTGCTTCGTGAGGATTTCTGAAGCGTTAACACTTCATGTTTCTGGTAGAATAAAACGCAACAAGCCTGAACGTAGCAATTACAGCCTTGGCTACTTATGGAGTACAACGTTGAAATAGTCAAATTAGGCAGAGACCACACGTGCTAAGGAGAAATCGTTAAAGATCGCTGAGGAATTTAGCATCCTTACGTAACAGGAGCCTAGTTAGAGATTATTCTGGTTTCACGTGCTTGTTTTCTGAATCTCAAAACGAGGTTAACAATGATTTGCATGCAAAGAAATAACACGGAAAGTATTTATTAAAATTATTGAAGAAATAATATAGCAAAGTGCAAGGTCATTATAAAAAGAATATCCATATTTTAAAGTGTTGCATGTTATTGAATAATTAAGTAGCGAAAGCAATTGCGTCTCCAAAATGTCAAGAAACTCTCGAAGCTCGCTTATGACGTCACGGGGGTGAGTCTTAAATGCCAAATTGCTGGATTGGCAGAAAAGGACCGATCTTGTGCCCACCGACAAGTCCCGATTTCACACCATTAGACTTGCCTTTTTGGAGGATACTTTAAAAGCGTCGTTTATTCCGAAAACATTCGCAGTTTCCATCATTAAAAAGAAAGAATAACAGCGATTCGGAGATTCTGAAAAAGAATTCAATCTCTGCAAAGTAAGGTGCTTAGCAGACCTAATATCAGAAGCAGAAGAGAAAAAGAACTGCAGAGAAATAATCTCTTTTTAACAAAATGGAATCGCTTTCTTACAAACATATTTCAGCTATCAAATATTATTATAAGCATTCTGTTTGGAAGTATTGCATTTAAAAAAAAGTACAAATTTCTTTTAATCGTATTTTTATATTAAAATTATGAAAGAAACCAATATTTTATTGATTGGAAAATATGTGAATTCATTTAACATCAAAATAAAAACACTTGAACCAAGGATAATTGATTTATCTTTATTTTAAATCAGTTTATTTTACTTTATTTTTTTTTCAAAGAGAGCAACATTTTCCCTCTCAAAGGTTCGAGCAATAGAAAACAAAATAAGCGAAAAATAAGTGAAATGTGGGAGTGATGATCCACATCACTGCGAGCGGAGAGTGCACTTGAATGGTCATCATAAATATACCGAATTGCGACACAATCAGATGAAATACTTAGAAAGCGAAACACTGCGAGCGAACGAGCTCCTTTCGTTTGCAGGTAGATTCGGTCACACTTTTTTTTACAATTAGCAAGTATTCATAGCACAACTGGTCGTATATCTGATTAGTTTAAGATCTGTGATAAAACCTCTTACATCATTTGAATAGTCCTCGTGTTAAAACCTCCGTTTCTCCTGGTAATTGGGAATTTCCAATGCATTACATGTAGCCCCACGTAGCAAGATGTGGAGAGAATTGCGGTGCTTCGTATTGAATCTCGTTTTTAAATCGTGTTCCCAAATCAGAAACCACGTGAATTCGAATTCTCAGAGTTGAAAGGGTTCAAGCGACGAGTTGGAATCGATTAGTAGAGGAGGATATTTTTAGAAGATAGAAGAGATTTTTTATTCTGAAAATGCTCGGACTGAAGACAAAATTGCTCACCAGTTGGATATCATATGCAAATGAAAAACAGCATCTGTTACGATTTCCAATTCCCTACATCAAATGGAAATCCATTTTAATAGTCGATGGAATAGCAAATATCGATCAAAATGATTGAGTTTCGAGAGTCGGCCATTGTGTTCCGAATCATTTACTTAAAAATATGCAGTGAATTCAATGGAAAGAGAAAACAATGGAATCAAGACCTTGGTATAGAATTTTTTTTTTCAATTTCGTTTAAAAGAATGATTTTTTTAAATGTCTACGTTAAGGCGTTCGTCGCACCTAGAGGAAGGAATATATCTTCCGTATAAGATTTATTTTTCCCTCAGTTCCAGTGCTCTCCTGGTAATAACAGAGCACTCTTATATTTCTATCTATTTTTCCTATGTATGAGAGTGAAACATGATACAATGTTAACCAAAATGTACGGCACAACCCCGTGTTATGATAAGTTAAATTCGATGCTTTGGAATTTTTTAAATAAGCTATTCATAAAAAATCCAAACCGAAAACGAGTTAAAGTCTGTCTAATGAAGATGTTCAGTAATATTTCATTGATATTAGAAGTTTTAGGGAAGCCGGAACATTTAACGTCATTTCCTTTCATCGCAATCGCCCTAAGCATTTCGTTTTCGCAATTGATAAGAAATGAATCATTAGTTGAATTTTGAAAAAATGCTTTCGTTTTTTTTTTTTTCAGTTGCATGAAAGAGTTTACTTGGGTATTATTAATCGGTTGTTAAAAAGAAATAGAAAAGGAAATCATTTCAAAGAGTAGAAAATTAAACAAATGAATCAAGATAAACAAGAAAGGTTATCATTAATAATGAAACAAATGCACATAAAGAGAATATTTCGATTTGGTTTTTCTGTTACTGATTCTCAAAAAGATGGTTCTCTTAAATATGGTTTCTATCGTTTACAGTGAAATAAGAATTGGAATTGAAGAAAACCGATTTTTAATAAATTTGGATGAATCAAAGCTTTTAAAATTAATTTGTGAGAAAAACTGATTGGTAGAATTATTGTTTAATATCTCAATTACCATAATCTTTTAATACTAAACAAATAGGATTGAGAATCAGAATTTAGGACGGTTTCATTTCGATCTTTTCCGTAAGTCTCATTAATTCGTAAAAAAATTCGCTTCAAAAATGACGAATCTTTAATTTCTGGCTCCAGTGTTAAGTGCCGAATGCAAATAAAAACCATGGAAAAAATAACTGCACAAAAAAGTCAAAGTCAATTGATTTCGATACACAAGATATGTAAATAAATGGGGAATTTTTGCTTTCTAGCGGAAGGAACATTGGCTTCATAATGAAATGGATGAGTTTCATAAGAAAATAAATATTTTCTTCTGCTGCAAAGAATGAATGAATGTCTGCTTGGTTCCCAGTCACGTGATTGAATTGCTAGTGATATGAATCGTGAAAACAAATCGTCTGCCTGCCTCTGTTCAAAGCTTTTTCAAATCTTTTTTGAGAAAAAAGTTTCTTTTTCCCAAAGAAATCTGTGAAGCAAAGCAGCAGATGCGGAATATAAAATCTACTAAAAAATGCCATTCTGTTCGATTGAAATTTTTTATCTCCTATCACCTGTGACCAACATAGATTTTTGCCTTCACCTCGAAACGCAAAGAGATCAGAAATCGAAAAAATGAAAAAATCTAGAGCGCTTCAAAATCCAATTGAGTAATCTTGTTCCAGTAGAAAAGAGAAATCTCGATAAAGGAACTAGCCAGAATGTAACTTGGGTATTTAATTGTAAACAATAAGCAAAATTATTTTGATATAAAAGTTTGAAATTGCACTATATTCTAAGTCATTTTTTGTGATTTTTATTTCTTTAAATGTGCAATTCTATTTTTTTGTGTGCATTATATTCATCAGTCTAACCTTCTTTTATTCCGTTAAAGATATATACAGGGTGATTCAAATCTCTTGGGCCAAACTTTAAGGGGTGATGGAACACACCTAAACAACCACTTTTCGTCCTACAATGCATGGTCGGAACTCAAGCGGTGAAGCGCTAGAGGGCGCTTTCCAGTGAACACTTATAAGCGCTAGTTTTCGCACTCATCGTCATTTCTACTGTGGATTGTAGAACGGATGGCTTCCCTCGCATTCCCATCCATAGCTCCGTACGTGAAATGCATGTCCGCCTTCTCCTGATTCGTGAAACAATCCACCCGTTCTGCAATCCGCGGTAGAAATGATGACGAGTGCAAAAACCAGCACTTATAAGTGTTCACTGGAAAGCGCCCTCTAGCGCTTCACCGCTTCAGTTACGACCATGCATTGTAGGACGAAAAGTGCTTGTTTAGGTGTGTTCCATCACTCCTTAAGGTTTGGCCCAAGAGTTTTGAATCACCCTGTATATATATCAATGTCCAATTAGATTATTCCTTATTCCATCGAGCCGTTAATCGTTTACTGTAGGAAAATGAGAAGGAAGTGGGGGGGGGAGGTGAAAAATTCAGAGTTTGTCCCAATACCTAGTTTCAGCACTGTGATCTTCTGGTATTATTATCATATCGCAATATGCGTCCGTATCAAAAAGGACAGCCCACAAGATCTTTTATTTCCCCATATAATTTGCAGAGCTATCGAGTCATTCAGTGGCGTATCCCATGCAGAGGTGGAAGGGAAGAGGAGTAAGGGTTTATAATCCCCCCCCCTTGATATTAATGGCTAAAATTACACATATTTTCTAACGCAGACCAAGGAAACTGGAGACTCAACCATCCCAAATATAGCTTTTTTCCTGGTACACCTTTGGAGTAATTTGTCCAAGCGATTCACCAGCAGATCGATTCTTCTGATAAAGAAATCAAAGCTCAGTGTGTCCACTCGCCGACGCACGCACTTCGGCTGTCACTTCATCCTCGGATCAGAAGAAGTGAAAATCAACCAAGCATATGGCACGGGTTGTAAGGTGGATTCTCGAGACATTCGCAGTCAAACCACCACAAGGATTGTCACACGAGAGAGATGTGTAGGATTGGATTCCTCCCTCTGCATGTGATCCAGGGTATTTCTATTGGATGTCTTCCTTTAGGTGCCTCAGTGTTGTGGAGTAATCGTCTGCATTCACTGTTGCTACGTGATTCAGAAGAAAGATATCTTTTTGTGCATTCCAAAATGCCGTCGACGACACTTTTCTGAAGACTGCATGCTCTTGAACTTCTCTCCGATGGAGTACGAGTTTTATTTCCAATCCATAAATAGCAACTTTGATTCCGGTACTTTGACAAATAATGAATATACATTTCTTCACCGGTGACGATGCGACTGAGGAACTCATGAATGGCATTGCAGATATGTAAGACTGAGTCCCATTCGCCGTGCTTTAATGCACCGGTTACTTGGCTATGAATCTTACCAACACTTTGCAGTGTCCCAGTACATCATGGATGGTGTGGTGTGAGACATAAATGATGATGTTTGTATTTGCAGTAACCTGACACACAGTCGCTTGTTTGTCCCCTTGAATCAGATCTTTCGCACTCGCTGAGTCGTGTATTGTTTAGATGGATATCCTCTGATTCTGCTAATCAGCAGAGAATATTCACTTGCAAACGTCGTCATCATTCTCACACTTTATGTACATCCATATGATTTGGGTCACAGACCTCTCGCAGTTACCGACGGAGAGACAATGCCGCCCCATGCCTCATAACCAGAGAAATCGAATTCCTCAAAACCTGCTAAATGAGATGATGAGATCCCTAATGCAACATCAGTTGCATAGGAATCTAATCATCAAACCCCCTTATCAAGTAGCTTTTTAATATCTCCTCTGTCGATGAGCGTATTGTTGGATTGGGTTCACGTTCATTTCTTCCGCCACGTGCCGTCGGATATTGAATAGTCGTCATTCATTAAAGATGTTGGGAAGTGGATTATTTCTCGTCACTCGTATTGTTTTAGTAACGCCAACATAAAGCTATGAAGATACATATACACGCATTGCCCGTGGGTGCCGGAAGGAATTATTTTAAAGATAACAGGAAACTTTTTTTTTACCTCAAAGTGATGAAATTGAAATAGTTAATATTCTGCCCACTACTATCTCGAAACTTTGCATATTATTATTTGCAAGTTTAAAAAATTTGTTAGGTTCTGACTAAAGAATTTTCACTTCTAATCGCATGTACACTTTGATGATTAAATATTAAATTTGCTAATTACTACAAATTCCTACAAATTGCTATCAGCGGAACGCCTCTCTCCCGACAATGCAATGGTTTCGCCCCCCTTTCGAGAAATTTTCTGCAGCATTACGCAAGATCATTCTTGAAATATTTATTGATGAAACAAAATCGGAAAAAAAAAATTAAGACTTTACTGGGAAATTCTGACCCGAAATCTGCACACATTCTGAAGGAAATATTCTTCTCTTCTGGTTTCAATTCAGCAAATTAATTAATCTTCATTTTCACTCTCATACATTCGAATCATTTGTCATACTTTTAGATTTAATAAGATGTTCAAATATTAAGATGTAATATGTGCTAAGAAATATTTCAATAAAATAATTAATGATGAATGATTATGAAAATAAAAACTTTGAAATATATAAAAATTTAGTAAAAAAAGCGATATATTTTAAATAAAAATATAAAAAAAATGTTCCCTTGTACTTCTTCTTGTTTCAAGTAGCCTGAGCAGCTGTAGAAGTTCATCGAAGATTCTTCAAATGATTCCTACAAATTCAGACATTCATCGCACTGAAATAAATTTGGCAATAGTGAAAAATTTTCCCAGTGTAAAAATTATAGTAGATTTCAAAATCTTTGCATACAACTTAAATATTCTAAATGTTGGCCTCACGTGGCTATTCGACATTCATCGAAGCAATAATGAAGAACCTCTCCCACTGACCTGTGCGCTGCTCGAGTTTGCTTCAGGTTCTATTGCGCATCACCAATAAAGCTATTACGCGCCAAACAAGATAAAATAAAATTTACATACAACAAAATTCAAAAGTAAAATCAGAGCAAAAAAAAGGAAAATAGGCGGAAAGAACTCATATAAAAATCAAGAATCAACCAAAAGAAAGATGGAAAGGAAAAAAACGGCGTAAGAAACCAATTAATGTAAAATACAAATCATGAATGTTAAGATTAAATTCTCTTAAGATATGAAAAAATTTTTAAAAATTCAGAAACAGGATTTAAAATAGATTCGTTGGATAAAAGATGTCTGAGTGTAAGAGTCTTTGACAGTAAATCATAAAAACTAAAAAAACACTCTCTCAAACCTAACATCAAAGCAAACGATTAAAATGTGTTCAATGAGTTAAAATCGTGTACAAAACCCGCACATAGGTTAGTAGTCAGCCCGAAGAAGGAAACAATGCTTAAAACTTCCTCCTTGGGACTCTTGAAGAAAGAAGACTGCCAGAGTTTGACAACAAGCTTGATTTCGAACATTTACTTCGTTAATCATTTCTCACCAAGATCGTTATCATTGTGCCTGGATAACGGTAGGAAAATACTATTGGTCTTCCAGGAATGGAACTAGCAGTGGATAATGAGACAGGGTTTGGCAGACATGACAGCAGTATCTGTCAACTCAACATCTCTGACATCCGAGCACCCAAGAGAACAAGATGCTAGAAGTGGCAACCAATCAATTGAGCGGCTGGAAAATTTTGGGAGGAACAAGGCAAAGTTAAGGCCTTCCTGAAATCAAAATCTGAAGGGAACAACAGCAAGTGAACATGAAGCACATACTAATAATGATTCCTTAGCCGTTAAGTGATCCAAGGCAAGACTGGTAGCGCACAACTGGGCAGTGAAGATGAAACACTGCAGCTGTATCTATCAGCGTAGATGACGTCACAGGAGACCATCGCTGATTCCACCAAGTTTCGAGATTTCAAGCCATCGATGATGACAGGCACGAAGTCGGGGTGTGCAGCACAATGGTTGGCAAAGAGTTATCGGTATGTCCAGTTGCGCACTGAAGACTTTCCTATCCCATTTTGAGAGGCTCGGCTGTCAACAGGGTGATGCTTCAGAGACTGATGATGATGTCGACAGGTGGCCTCAGAAGTTGCAATGGTAGTCAGATTGTTTGGTTGGCTTGTTTTACCTCTGAGCGGCACTTTTTTTGCACACCATGGGCTAAATAGCCAGGTTACAAGGACCCCGAAGGCTCAGAGAAGGTTGGGGGAGGAGACCCACTGGAACAGCTGTTGGGAGACAGATGGTAACCTCCCATCAAGGCCATCCAGCGTGTTCTTTAACGTGCACAGGGTATGGCTCTCCCACACACGGGCCATGGCTTAACGTCCCTTTCAATGGATGGCGGCCTTTCCAAGCCCATCGGTGTCCCCTACTGACCGTGGGCAGGGTGGGGAGTTTTGCGGAGATAAGTCTCTATGCTGACCCAGCTGGGACTCGAACCTGGGAACAGGTAGTCAGACGATTGGAATAAAACATTTCCTGATTTGGACGAAAAACACAGTCAAAAGTGCGAAGACCCAAAGGGAGTCATAATATACAAGCCTACTGTATGTACAACTGCTGACGACAAAGAGATAAGAGAATTCATCAGCTTCAGTATAAAGATTCTGGAATGGTGAAGTATGAAATGACCTCTTACAGACATAGAGTCGAAGTGGGGAGACTCCAAAATCCTCACAACCAATTCCGAACTGTGGAGCTGGGATCAGTAGTGGAGAACATCGATCCAATCCATAGGAGAGAAAGGGCAACACCTTGACCATGTTCACTGCCCACGTGCACTTGGATCTGAGATGACAAATGAAGTGTTCAAAAGGTCAATTGACGAATGACAAACATGAGACAAATTCTTACCTCAGTTTTATCTTTGATTGTCAATTGGTTACCACAGAACGGAAATAACGAAATGTGAGCCTGCAGCTGAGAGTCTGAATGAGAATTACGTTTGCGACGAAAGTGCATGCCACTGGTCATCTGGGGAGAGATCTGAAATTCTGTTGTGTTGAAGTGTTGAGTGAACGCCATTTCTTACTTCATCACTTATAATTGTATAATTGCGCACATGGATTGAACTGCACCAAATACAGTATTGGACTAGACGGCATAAATGATTAACCACTTTTTAGTAGAGGATATCGCTTAATCCCTTAGTTACATTCACCATTACTTAGGTGAAATCACAGGTTTGCGGGTGTTACACCCATACCCATATATGCCTTAGACTTGCTGCGCCAAGTGATAGGCAGAAAGATGTCCAACAATTCAAGCACGAGAGTAGTATATGGACAACACAGTTTATTTACATTCATATACAATTACGTGCTGGGGATGAGTTCGATTCTGTGGGCATTTGCTGCTTTGCTACTGCAAACCTTCATACAATGAGGTGGAAATCTGCACGTCACAGATTCTCTTTACAGACCTCAAACTCGGCGAGAGGATATTTAATCCTTGCCTACTACCTGGTTCACACAGAACCGTACCATGGCTCACACAGAACTGTACCTTGGTTCACACAGAACCGAACCCTCTCCTTAAGGGTTTGTTTTTGAGAAAGAGCCGCGTCACTTGACGTGCTTGGCAAATGTTCTTCCTATTTGTCAACGGCGATCAGTCTGATCATTGTTTTCGTGCTTCTCTCCGCGCTCGCATTTGGGCTTCAGGCTAGTTGTAAAAGCACTTTCGCTGCTGTGAGCATGTGCAGCGAGCTAGCTCAGCCCCGAAATTCGTGAGTCACATCCCCATCTCAGCACTTCCAAAATTACTTAATACAGATATATATTTACAACAATAAAAATAGCAACAAAAATACAGTAATAAATAAAAATAAATAAATTGAGGGACATGACAAACTCATTCATCATCGCTCAAACAAAGATTGTTCAAGGAAGTTTGAAGTTCTCCCTCAAAGACTCTGATGATGGGAAACGAATAACAGATGCTAAATCATCCACACAGAGAGCAATGTCCACAGTCGGAAGATGCTTACGAGGGACAGAATTTATCTTCATAGCAAAAACGATAACACTCACCACAGCCAGAGACGTCTCATTCCGTAGTGAAGGTGGTACAGCTGCACCAGGAACCTGAAATCAAGGGGGTTCAAAAAATAAAAACAAGAAAGTTTACTTTTTTTTTAATTTGCAAACAGTGATAGCAAATATATTTTGACCACAGATTACTTTTTACACGTCATTTTTCAGAGCAGGGGAAACACACTAAAATGGTAAAAAAGGAATTTTGCGTTTCCGTTATAGACGGAAAAAAATGACAAAAATCAATTAAGCGGCGCAAGTGGTGTACAGGAAACAGGATTTAAGGAAAAGATGCAATCAGATATTTTCTCGCAGTTTTCTTCTAGAAATATTATCAAAATTTGCAGTCGATAGATGCTGTCTCTAAATTCCTTTCAAAATTCTCCCCATTGCTGCACACTGCAATATAAGGCTTGTAGGAATCGAGAAACTATTTTAATCAATTCAGTGAAAGTGCGCAAAAGATAGCATTAATAAAGGGCGTAGACGTTCAACGTTACTTTCAACAGAGTCATTATGGTGCTAAAAATGCGTTTTAAGACTTCAAATGAGATCGCTGACAACTTCGTCGCCCTGCATCCAAAAACTTTATCAGTATAATAGTAACTTGTGGGAGTCAACGAAAACCTTGTTAAAAAGCTCCGAACAGAAAATCTGACTTAACGTCTTCATTTGGTGCTCAGTTTCTGTGATTTAGGGATAACTTGCGAAAATTTCTTATCATAACGAAAGTGGCTAATTTATTGATTATTCAAATCTATTCTCTTATTTCAGCTTTTCCAGATGTTCTTTAGCTGTTTTTTAACCTTGTCTATAACCGTAGCAGCATCGGAATGCTCATTTGCAAATTAAAATTGATGAAAAATTATCGCAGAAGTAGAATGATAGAAGTAAGGCTGGCCTTTTTATCTGTAGAAAATGAATGAGGCAGAAAATTAAATATTAAGAAGATTGTTAAAACATTTTCAGAGAGATTTATAAGTGTACAAAATTGCTTTGTGTAGAAGGTACTTAGTAGTTCCTTCTGGACAACTATCATGGAATTCAAAAATTACTTTTTGAAAGCTCGAATGCGATTGCTGACATCCATTATGTCTTGTAAATGGTATATTTTTGTGAATATACTATTCTGATTTGCTCATAATGCTCTGGAATATTTTTTATCAGGAGACTAGCAGATGTTCATTCACACTTATCTCTGTTTAACAATTTTTTTGCATACCATGGGTAAATGGCCAGGTCACAAGGACCCCTACGCTCAGAGAAGGTTGGGGGAGGGGACCCATTGAAACAGCTGTTGGGACACAGATGGTAACCTCACGTCAAGGCCATTCAGCGTGTTCTTTAACGTACACAGGGAATGGCTCTCCGCACACGGCTTAACGTCCCATCCGACGGACGGCGGCCTTTTCAAGCCCATCGGTGTCCTCTACTGACCGTGGGCAGGGCGGGGAGTTTTCCGGAGATAAGTCTCAACGCTGACCCAGCTGGAACTCGAACCTGGGAACTGCAGATTACGAGCCAGGCGCGTTACCGACTGACCCCCACCCCAATTATATCAGTGCTTATTTAAAGTATGGGAGAGAATAAAATTTTAATACAGAATTGAGTTATCAATGATTAATTAGATGAAATAGGCTAAATTCTAGGAAAATCATCCAATTATTCGTTACAGATTCAAACGAAAATTTGTATAAACCTAGCATGGATTAAATCGACAATACAAGTTTTCCTAATTAACTTTTAAAAAGTGACTCTGGGAGCTCCACAAGGAAACGTTGCACCTGGGCCAAGCTGATTATGATTAGACCCTGACCGAAGGCGAAGAAAAATTTAGAGATGCCGATTGCCACGTGACCTCGCAAATCAAATGATGGAATCACAAAATATAATTATTATATATTATAGCAAAAATATAAAAAATATTTTGCATTACATCAAGTTTTTTCCTTGCATCACAGTTCAAAGGTCTTCTCAAAAAGAAAAAATTGCCTAGCCCTCCAACAGCACAATTAATTTTAAATTAAATAGAAATATCAGAATTCAGCTACATGCAGCTGAAACCTACCAAAAATGAATCGGTTGTTGCAATCCTGATTGACACTTCACAATACAAAGGGGATATAAAAAGACTATGAGTTTTCATATCGTAAAAATGTGGTGAATAACATTCTTTGCATCTCTTTGTGATCAACTGTACACTTTTTGTAAAGATACAAAAACCTGCATTCCTCTATCTCTGTAATGGAGTAAAGAGGATTTAAAAAGCTTTGCTTTATCCGAAAGGTACCATCTAATTTGTTATTCATGATGGCTTTACACTGGTATCCAAAAACCATTCAAACACTTGCGTATATATTATATGTAGATATCCGGGACAAATTTACCAATAAAAAGTAGCTACGGTTGGGTTGTTTTACCTCTCAGCGACACTTTTGTTGCACGCAGTGAACTAAATGGCCAAGACCCAAGGTTTCAGGGGGAGGGGAGCCAATGGACAGCTGTTAGGAAACAGATGGTAGTCTCCCGTCAAGGCCATCTGGTGTGTTCTTTAACAGGTACAGGTTATGGCTCTCTCACATACACAGGGGAGCATGACTTAACATCCCATCCGACGGATGGATGATTATCCATATCTACTGGTGTGCCTTACTGAACGAGGGTGGGGTGGGAATTTTGTGGAGATAAATCTCAACGCTGATCCAGCTTGGAATTTGAGCCTGGGAACTGCAGATTATGAGCCTGACGCACTACTGGCTACTTAATGCGGGGCACGGGTGGTTCACTCTGTAGTGTGCCAGGTTCATAATCTGCAGTTCCCAGGTTCGAGTCTCAGCTGTGCTAGCATTGAGATATATCTCCGCAAAAACCCCACTCTGTCCGTCAGAAATGGGGCATCGCTGTGCTTTGAAAAGGCGCTGTCTGTTGGATGGGATGTTAAGCTGTGGTCTCGTGCACAAGAGAGCCATACCATATGCATGTTAAAAAATGCGCTGGATGACCATGACGGAGGCTACCATCTGTCTCCTAACAACTGTCCAGTGGGTCCCCTCCCCCCAACCTTTTCTGAGCCCTCTGGGTGTTTGTGACCTGGCCATTTAGTCTCTTGTGCGCAAAAAAAGTGCTGCTCAGAGATAAAACAACCTAACGCTGTTGCAGCGACGAATATGGAGCTTGTGGTAAAAGACATCTCCCAAGGAGAAACTCACCAAATTTCGTCAGTAGAAATGTGGCACCACTGTCTTGCACGCCTACCATGCGACATTTGTTTTATCAAAATAGAGCAGTTCACAGAGCATCAGAAAGTGGAGTGCTATTATTGGTTAGCCGGAATCAAGCTTCCATTGCCAATACAGAAGAGATTCAAACAAAAATAACCCCCCCCCCCCCAAGAACCACCGGAAAGATACACAATACCAGCATTGCACAAAACGTTTCTTGAAACAGGCTCACTCGAAAAGAAAAGCACGAGCAATAAGAAAGTGTCTGACCAACAAGTTGATAACATTCGTGAAGCATTCGATGGTAGTCCAAGGAAATCCAATCGCTGTGCCAACAGAGAACCTACAAAATCCTAATATTATAGAAGCTGAAACCAAATGAAGGTCCTAGAAAGTATGAATTTGCATTGACTATGCTGTCCAAGATAAACAATGACAATGCATTTCTCCGGAAGGTGGTATTCAGACGAATTTATATTTCATGTTTACGGAAAGGTCAACAAATACAAATGTATAATGAAAAAAAAGGTTAATGAGGTTTCCAAAACAACCATAAATTGAAGGAGTTTGAACATGACATTCAAAGGTCAATAAGAGACGTATACCGGAATATGTCGGATAACTCTGCCATCCCTCAGCTTCACCAGGGATTCTTTACTTCTCCGCATGTGAGGGATCGTCCTTGATGCTCAGTCCCCTGATTGTTGCATTGGACTAAGAGGTCCCACAGTCGCCCTGTAAACTTTAAAATAAGGACTGTATAAAAAATAATAATAAAGAGAGGAAAATTAAGGATCTCAATGAGATCTTTTCAAATACCAAATTTCATTTATTTTTCCTTTACAATCAACAAATTATGGAGAGATGAAATTTGTTGAATTTTGCCAGGAACATCGTAGAGAATTTTCTCTGTAGCAGGGGAATGAAAAGGTGGTGCCACTCTGCGGGGGAGCGTTTCTTGATTTTCATTGGCTAGCAGTTTTGATGTCACACCGGTAAGATGACGGTAAACAAATAACAAAGGTACTGCGAGATTTGCGCAGAGAGAAAAGGTGAAATATTACAATTTACATTTTGTTTCACTCAAACATTTGTTGAAGATCTATGGCTATCAGGGAATTATTCATTGTTACGAATGATAGACTCATCGGACACATTATTAGATACAATTCCATGTCATATCAATAGTAACTTAGATACAGAACACAATAATTTCTTAAATAAAATTCCTTTTTCCCCTTTTTTCTTGAGAAAAAAATGTAACTCAGGATAATTTAAAGCTCTCAATAAAGTCTACTTCCATGTCGATTTTCAACAATATTCGTTCGAGATTTATAGAGATGATTTAAAGATATAGAAAGATAATTTAAAAAGTTACGAAAATTGAAATATTTAATGGCAACAATGCCAGTTTAAATAATTGCAGCAATAATCAGGTTAAAATGAGAGCATTAACTGTTGTTTTTAACTTTAATAACACGTGTAAGAGTATTTTTTAGCAGTTCGCGTAATATTTACGTTAATTTTTCGCCAATTTTGAATGTTCTTTTTTGCAGAATTAGATAACTTGCTAAATGTTTCAGTTTCCATGTCTCTATAGATATTGAACGCGTATTGATGGAAATTGAGATAAAAATATTGTTATGAATTTTTAGTAGGAAATCTTGAGGTGAGTTCAAAAGACGTTTAGCAACAAAAATTCAAAAATGAACTAATTTATTACAAAAGTATAAAACCACATATATAAAATAAATTCAACAAAAATCATTATCTTCATGAGTATGAAGCTAAACCATCAAAAGAAATTTTCAAATTACCTGCCAATACTTCAAATAGTCGTATTGCAATTCTTAGAGCCTCTATTCAAAGCATAAAGGAAAACATTTTTAGAACGTTCAATAAGTAACAGAATTACCTTTGAGAATAATTTCTAAATTCCAAGAAAATTTTTGTAAATTTCCAAGATTAACCTGACCAATTCTTTTTGCATATTAAGATCACCGAGATCAGACGATTAACTCTTCCCACAGAGAAGTTAAAGTCAGCTCTGCTTGCTCGACTAGCTTATTGCCTCTTCGGTACTCTTGAACAACTTTCCTAAGATTAACTTAATGCTAATTCATTACAAGAAAAATTAATATACACTTTCAGCCACTACCGACAACTTTTCAATTCTCTTCTTTCTTAACACCGTTAAATATTCAAGTTTTGGCTGTTCCAATCAGCTAGTGACGTAATTCTCACGCTAAAACACACGCGAGCGTCAATGACACGTCAATCATCGTTTTTTCAAAGCACGTTCATCTGTCATAACAATATGTTTGATTGAGATTTTTAAATTATCTTTCACGTTTTCAAAATTGTGAAAGACTTTTAAATTATCAGTCACGTTTTTTCATAAAAAGCTTATTTAAGAAGTTACTGAGTTCTGATTCTGGGTTACTATTGACATAATATGAAACTATGCTTAATAAAATGGTCCTTTCAGTATTGGTTGTTTTACCTCTGAGTGGCGTATTTTTATTTGCACACAATGGGTTAAATTGCTAGGTCATAAGGACCCCGAGGACTCAGAGAAGTTTGGGAAGCTGATAGGAGTGACTGGACAGCTGATAGGAGACATAGAACAGCCTCCTGTCAAGGCCAATCGAGAATGTCTTTCATGTGGACAGAGTACAGCTCTCCCTCCCAAGGAGTCACAGCTTAACACCCCATCTGACGGATGACGCCCTTTCCAAGTCCATCGGTGTCCCCTATTGACTGAGGGCGGGAGTTTTCCGGAGATAAATCTAACGTTGGTACACGTGGGACTCGAAACTGGGCACTGCAGATTATGAGCCTTGTGTACTGCCGACTGAGCCCTTGAGTGTATATCCATATTATGGATATCATATATTATTTGAATACTAGAAATCAATGGGTGCCTTCGTCCCTTCTTGATTTCTAGCCTGTCACTTCGACCCATATTTCTCCTTGACTGCGGCACAGAACGTGAAAATTCCTCTTCTTCCTGATTTCTACTGCCCTAAATAGCCCTTGTCACAGAGATGTGACAGCAGCCCTCCAGTTTAACACGCCAGAGTAGAAGGTCTGTGGGGATGGCGAAAATTCAGCAGAAAAGCAACACAAACGTCCATGCCTTACCAAGGGCTCGAACCCATGTCCCTTTCATCAGCCATAAGCACACTAACCACTTCGGTCACGGGATGGCTGAAATAGATCTTATTCACCACTTTTAGCTCTCTAACACTGGTATATCGAAATTTCACCTTTAACTTCAAAGGACATATTGCATCCAAAATTTATCAAAATTTCACAGATCAATGATTCAAACTACTCTGAGGCGGCAATTATTTAGCCCTCTAACACCAGCAGACCTAATTTTACCTTTGACCTCGAAGGGCCTATCGCATTCAAAATTTGACATTTCTCAGATATACGATTCAAAATATCCCCAGATTTATCCCCATGAATCAATTTCAGTACTCTAGCACTAGTACATCTAAATTTGACCTTGAAGGCCCATCCAGATCTAAAACTTTGTAACATTTCTGACACCTATAACCCAAAACACCCCCAGACACCAATTTTCACGTTTCTATCATTGGTATATCATGCCTTGACCTTTATTTGAACCTTGATGGACAAAGTGTAGTTCAAAATTTCGGATTTTTCGCGAGATCTACTACCCGGATTACACCTCAGTACAAATTTTCAGAGCCTTTTCTGCATCGTAGTTAGAATTAGCGTGATTCTCTTTCAGCCGTCACTCAATCACTCATGATCGTCTATATATACACTGCTCGTGTATATACACAGGCAATTCTGACAAAGTTGGTACTCACTCTGACTGTAATAGGAAAATGCCACACCATGAAGGAATGCACGAAATGAGACGAAACTTTCCACCCATTTAGAGAAGTAGGTGGGAAAGAAGTGACTTAATTTCTGAGGGATTAGATGAATGCGATGTGTGAGAAGAAAGTAAAATGTGGCCTGAGTCAGTAGGTCGTACGACAGCCATGCATGGGCTATACATTCAGCAACATGGCGTGACCTTCAGTGGAAAAGTCCCCGGATGGTGCTGAGGTATTGCGGACCATGTGTCGTTGACCTGTGTCCATATTTCATCGACATTGTGAGGGGGTCGTTGAGAGGTGTGGAGTCGTCTGCCAATGACGTCCCACACATTCTCTATTGGGGAGAAGTCTGAGGATTCTGCTGGCCAAGGCAGCACCTGGACACCTTGCAGGCACTGTCTGTTCATGTTAGCAATGTGGGCGGGCGTTATCGTATTGAAACTGGGGTATCAGGGATACCACGGAGATACGGCAACAAAATGGGCTGCAGCAGCTCATCAAAATATCAACATTCTGTCATTGTACCCAATATGCATGCGAGCGGTGAACAGCTGTTGAAATGATAATGATCCAAACCATGACACCAGGCTGAGGAGCCATATGACGCTCATGGATGGCAGCAAGATCAGCCCAGTGACCACGTCGTCTACTGACTCTCAATCAGCGATCATCGGCACTGAGACAGAAGCAAGACTCAGCACTGAATACGACATGGTCCCATTTGTCCCATCATACATGTCCGGTACGACACCACTGCAACCTTACGCAACAATGTGCTGCAGTGCAGCCATAGAATTATGCAAGCTGCTACGATGTGCTACGTCTTGTGTCGAATGCAGCGATTGAGGAACTCAGAAGTCTGCCTATGTGCACCAATCCCACTATGGTGATGAACATTAGCTCCCTCCAAACACTGTCGCCAAATTCGGCCAACAGTTGTAACCTGATGCGTTTCTGCCACTCTGTGATACAGGGATTAACCATCCACAGGTGATGTGCTTTGATCATAGGTGATGTAGGTGATGTGCCAACGTGTTTTGGTGAAGTTTCCGGTAAAGGTGTCTATGTGATGGTAGAATTTCTGATTACATTGCCCAGGCATTCTCACTCCTTACACGTGCTTTTGCCACCAAGATCACTCCGATGCAGTGGTCCACACGCCCATCTAAGGACGACCAAACTTAGCTATGTCGAGCCGTTTTGCCCTGTTATCTCCCTCACCTATCACGTGATTAGTTCGCAGCTGCACTCATTTACATAACCCGACTGTCGACACATATTCACCTATTTGCAAGGCGCTTCGACAAATACTTCCTGGTATGGCATTTTCTATGTCGAACAATGCTTATTAGATGTACTAACTTTACGAAGTTCGTTAGATAACTCGCAGTCATTATTTTGATTTTGCTCATAAAATTAAATTCGAATCACTGCCTGAATTACTATTCTAAACTTTTTCCCTTCCAAAAGATATTTAATCTAATCTTGCGTAAACACAGATTAATTTCTTAAGAAAATTTTCCTTAGAATTATCGCTTCTGCTCTCTTTTTTTTTATTTGAGTTCCGAAGTTGCAATTCTGCTCTTTTAAATTGTATTTGTAAGCAGTGGAATTGTATGTAAAATTCCACTGCTTCTGCTTTTACCTTCATTTTGCTTGCAACCACAGATATTTTCCCCATGGTTTTAGTTATCCGAGTAACAATTGCAACTGCTGTTCTAATTGTTTAATGGATAGATTCCGACTTTGACGCAACTGACAATCAGATTCTATTCTCGTGAATCTGAGCACTATACTCCACGGAATTTAAATTATCAGTTGCCTGTGACAATGTCGTTCTTCTGTTGAGTACATTGTCATGGTTTTCAGGGACATCGATTAATTTTTCCAAACCTCTTTCTCTTGTTTTCCCGAAACCACAATCGTTTGATCCGAGTAAAATAGGAAATAGGTCGTCATAACCAAGAAAGAATTTTCATGTGACAGGTTCTTATCCAGACAAACGTTATCATTTAGTTTCCTCTTAGCCGTAACAGGGAATACTAAAGAATTCGTTTCATAAGTCAGTTAGCGAAAATACGAAGGAGCGTTCAAAATCTTCTTGACATGCATCGGCAAAACAAAAACTATTCCACTTACCTCAACAAGACTTTTAATGTCGTTCAGATGCACCAATCCCCTGTGATGAAGCACAGAACTGGCCAGGCCTAGCACCAAATGTCCGACCCAGCCTTCTCGTGGTGCGGACCATTAGTACCAGTGGCGAAACGTGACATTTTGAGTAAGGGAAGCAATTAACAAAACCACTATTAAAACTAAATCCGCTACTCTATGCTTCCGAATCATTAAACCGGAAAGCCATTCCGCACTCGATGTTTCCGAATTACTGAACCGGAACGGCGTCCGGTACTTGATATTTCCGAATGGTTGAATGAAAATAGTGTTATACTTTTTAAATCAAATGTTAGTAGTATATATACAGTCTAGTAAGCGAAGTAGGGATGGGGTTTGAGAGTGCCCATTCTCTCAACCCCCATCCCTACTTTCATTTTCATTCTCCCCGTCATTCAGGAAAGCTATTTTTAACAAATTGCTCAACGGAGTTCCGTTTGCCAGGTGGTTAACGTGCTTGGCTACTAACCTTAGGAACCTGGGTTCAAGCCCCGGCTATAATGCATGAATGTTCTCTTTCTGCTGAGGTCTCGCCTTTCTCACAAACCTTCTCTATGATCTATTGGACTGGCAGGTTCCTATCAGATTTCTGGGGGCAAGCAGCTGTTTGAGGGAAAATCGTTTGTTCATTAACTGGTATTAATAAAATTGTTAACGCAAATTTTGAAGAACCCATGCTTCCAAAAAGAGAAGAGAGAATTAATTTGATTCTCATTTAATTTAGCCTAAATTAAATCTCGTAAATTTAATACATTGAACTACTCTGCAAAAGCATATTAAGTCGATAATGCTGAATAAACTTACATTGTGTAAATAGTAAAATAGCCAAAGAATTTTTTGTGTGAAGGAAAAACCCAGCATTATTCATAAAATTAGTATATGTATTTAATGTTTTGCAATGTTCCCCTATTTGCTTTCCATAGTTCGAAAATTTCTGTCTTAAAATTCAATCGTTTTTGTAAATGTCAGAATTTTTCAAAGGCCTCATAATATATTTCTTACCTCGTAGCTGAGTGGTTAGCGTGCTTGGCTATTGTTCAAAGAGACCTGGGTTCAAACCCCGGGTAAGGTATGGATGTTTGTGTTGTTTTTCTGCTGAAGTTCTGCCATCCTCCTGTGACAAGCAGCTGCTTGAGGGAGATATTTATTTTAATTTTTTTAAACACGGCCGAATTTATACCTCATGCGTCTGTATGCACACTAAGTGACAGTCCGCCGTTATCAACAATACTTCTTTCAATTTCATATAAAAATAGTTTCTTTCTTTCACAACCACGAATAATGGAATAATTTATCGAAATAAATGAATAGAGAAATTGTAATGACAATAGATTTTTGTTAATAAATAGTGAAATTAATGTAATAAATTAGTGTCATGAATAACATATAAATTGTTGTATTCAATATGTAGTAGTATTACACGATCAAATTATCAATTTAAATTTTTTTTAAATTCCTCAGTAGGAGAATAATGAGAGTTCTGGAACAGGGGCGGATCAATGTTAATCCTATGGGATCCGCCTCCCGTTTGTTTCAAAGCGGAGGCGGATCATTGTCACACCTATAAATCAGAACTCTCACTGTTTTAAAGACTGAAGTCGGACAACGTCGAAAAAAATACCCCCCACCGATCACAAACTCCCAAATAAGTCCCTTGGTTTCCACCATCATCCATTATTTTTTACAAGTTCAGATCCGCCATTTTGAATCCTGACGTCACCCCCCCCCCCCCCCCCCTGGTAAAATACCCCTGGAAAGAGATAAAATCCTTGTACCACAAAAGACTAGCTTGGTCCTCTTTTTGAAACAACTGGATTTCCCTTTTAAGATTATTACATGTTTTATGATCCTTCGCCCTTGCGCGAAACGTAAGACGTAACGTAAGACAGTGCTCGTAAGTCGTACTAAAAATATTCGAACGTGTTGAAGAAAAATCCTTACACCTACTGAAATATGAGTATTCAAGTTCGAATCAGTGGTGAAATATTTTTGAAATAACCACCTTTTGAACAAAAAATGCTTCTTCGAAACTCGTGGAAAAAATTAATTTCATACAAACAAGTTCGAACACTCCGAAAAACATAAGTAGGTCTCGCACGTGCAGGCGTTTGCATGAAAATTATCCCAACTGGTTCATACTTACAAATGCTATACACAGTGTGTGGATTTCACCTTTGTTAAGAAAAGTGAATATTTGATTCACATACAACTGAAATGTCACATGTAAAATTCACATGCTTGCACAAAAAGTGAATGTTTGCAGGAAAAATAACGTTGATGACTTGCATCTCAACTCGAAATGAACATTGTTGTAAGAAACGAAATTGTGACATTCACATCTTAATACTTAAAAAATGAATGCTTGTGGTTAAACTATCGTTACTACTGTACTTCGCACGTGCACATACTTGTAATAAACATGGAAAAAAGTAACGGACGTAAAGAAACATGCATTCTCATGCGAGAAAAATAACTAAACCGTTCTTAGTTGAACATGAAATATGCATGTTAAGATTTACGCACGTAGTGAAACACATATAGGAATACATAACATTATCAAAAAACGTGTCCTTGCCGGAAAAACAACCACTTTCACACTTATAAAACATAGTGTACTTACATACTTGTTCTAAGAATTCCACACCGGTGCGGAATATACAACTATTTTCGCACTTACACAAACATAGTGTACTTACATACTTGTTCTAAGAATTCCACACTAGTATAGAAATATATATTCTCATGCAGGAAAAATAACTAAACCGATGCTTACTTAGACATGAAATGCGCACGTTAGATTTCCTCGTGTAGTGAAACACGTATGTGGATACATATCGCTGTTGAAAAACGTGTCCTTGCAGGAAAAATAACCACCTTCGCCTTATTAGTCACTAGAGTAAAAAACCACAATATCCAGTTAACAGCCTACACTATTCTTTTGCAACTGACAGATAGATAATATGTTTATTCTTGTGTGTGAACACACGCTTCATAGAAACAAAATGAACACACTCATACACACACACATTCGATTCACAGAAACAAACATGAGCACATTCGATTCACAGAAACAAACATGAGCACATTCGATTCGCAGAAACAAACATGAAAACATATACACGTATATGCGCGCACACACGCACACACATATACATACGCACGTGCACACACACGTACACACACACACACACAAACATACGTGCACACGCATACTCACGTACACACACAGACAATTAACACATGTACAGAGACGAACATGAAACATGTATATGGAAGTATGTGACAAAATAGATATATATGAAAAAAATTTAGTCAATCGCATTCATGTATGCATAGAGACATACACTTAGAAAGACATCCAATGAATATGTATAATGCCATACATCTCTTAACCACAGATATAAACATGCATATACTTTGCATAAGATCAGAGAAACTCGCACATTCTCGTATATATATAATCTTTACATAGTCATAAACCTATGACTATGTAAAATTAATCAGGATTTTTATCCTGTTTAAAAGTAATAACACCTATTCAGATTGTCTTCCGCTTACTCGAATCATATTTAAAATGAATGCAATCAACATACTATAATTGCTTATTATAATGACTGTTCATTCTTTTGTATTAATTTATAAACAAACTTTCCTTTTCATACGTTAGGAGATAAAAGGTATAGGTCCTAATATGTGCATCTATTGATTGCATGTAAGAATCTTAGTGAGTTCGAAATCAGTGTATCTTTGCTTTAAAAATAAATAAGACTTTAAGCAACTATTTGTCATAACGGTTATAGAATCCTTTCAGTTTTATACGGCATAGAAAGTGCTCAGTAGAAAAACAACACTCATGTCTTAGTATGGATCTCGATCGCTAGGTTTCTTAGATCAGAAGTTTGAGCGTGCTAACCTACTGTCTATGGGATAGATAGATTTAAATATTTTAATCTGCTGGCTATCATAACTTATATCTGATTCTGTATTGTGGGTAAAGTACTGAGTAGTGTCCATTTCAGGCTATTGTGAGATTTTCAACGTAAAGAATTAGCAAGTCTAGATATATGGAAAAAATAATAATAATCTGACTCAGATGATGCTTGCGATTTACCTACTTTGGTCATTAAAGTATGGTTTATTAGAAAGTAAATAAACATATATGGAAGATGAATCAGTGATTGATTGCATTTTTTTGACAAACAATTTTTAACAATTAATTATCTCGCAAGATATTAATATACATAATATCTAACAATTTAATTTTATATATATTGTTGCGAATTACAAAGTGGATAGGCACTGAGCGTGAGTATTAAAAACTATATTTTGAAACCAAATTAAATACAAGGCAAATTGTTACAAAGAATATATGAACGAAGTATCTTATACACAAATCAACTACTAACATGCACAAGTCATCAACCTTCCTGCACAGAGTACACATCAGCTCTGTCTATTCCACTAAATGTTACCTTTTTACTTGATTACCATGTCGCTTGAACATCTTCATATACAAACAAAATCGTCCTGTGCTAGTTCGCTAACTCACATTAGCAGAACCATACGACCGTCCGCGTACACGTCACATAAAAAATACCACTTTTATACTTCCCGCGTACACATCACATAAAGATAATTCTTTATACTTAACGCGCACTATCTCAGAACAGCTAACCGTCCATTTTCGAACTCTCGACCGTTACACACACGACCGTTACACGCTCCACTGTTCTTCTTCAAATTATCCCAAAGTTCTTATTCGTTGGCTGATACTTTTGGCTTTCGGATGCCAGATTCCTTCTGTCGTAACAATATAATCGCAAACAATTTAATTATCTCGCAAGATAATTAAAGTAACTTTTCAAGTTACTTTAATTATCTTGTGAGATATATGAGAAAATGCAAAGAATAGAATATTGAGAGTTTACGATTCTATAACATGCATCTGAAGATTAAGCTATATAATGAGTTACTTTATCTCTAAGACTGTAGGACAGTGAAGCTTTAATAAGCAAACTTGTAATCAGTTTGTCTTTCATTCTAAATGCTTACATAATATCTGAACCAATTAGGTAGTTTGTCTGTGTAATGATGATCATTAGCATCTTTGATGAGCACATTTACTGAATAAGATATCAGAAAAGAGGAAGTCTTAAATTTTATGCGCAAAACATCCATTGTGATCTTGATAGGATTAGACAGCAGAATTAAACTTTATTTTTGTTCATACATACTTTCTTTAATTGTAATGAACAGTATAAGAGGGCATTTTAAAATCAGCTGACCGCTTGGAGTTTTGCACGCAGCAAACTGCTGTGTCCTTAAGCCAAAAAGATTCCCCTGAAGATAAGACGGGAGCTTTCATTGACCTATCTGATAAAGTGCGGCATGAAATGAAAAATTATGAAATGAACAAATAATTATTTCAACTTTGTCAATAGAGTTGAGGAAGATAAAACTCACGGAGCAGCAGCTCGTCCCATAAGTAAAGGATTTAGATAAACAGTAGCATATCTGTTTTTACATTGACGGGGTGTTCCATAGGTCAGTGCCGCATGACCTTTGAGTTATCACCGGTTGGGCTGGCTGTTCATGCGCACGCTCGTCTCCCGGCCATTTCTTCGAATTAAGTGCCAAGAAGTAGGAGCATGTGTGGAAGGGATTTTCCTATATTTTGAAAAGGACATTTCTGGACTTGGGATGTTTCACACCGAGTGTCTCTTAGTTTGTAAAGACATTATTTTTTGTCTGTCACTTATATCCATTGTATGTGGGGAGACTATGAAAATTAAGCGCACAATTCTCCGGTCCGTATCGTGGTTGGGTCTGCAGGAAAAAATTCATCAGTCGTGATTGTTAACCAAGTACATGTCTTTTGCATGAAAGGTATATCAGTGTCACTTTTCTGCACAAGGGAAAAATTCGTTTTCACCGGTGTCACTAAACAGTAATAAGTATCCAAAACTTATTGCTGAGGTTTGTACTTTTAAATTATTTCTGAAAATTTTTAGTTAGGCGGATTTTTTTGTTACCGAATCGAAGAAATTTTCTCATGTAGCTTGTTCCATAGATATACTGATATAATAGTTGAAGTATTTGCTAAATTTTGACTATCAGTCCAGTTGCAAATAAAATTTCGGTGGATTACCTCAGGTAAGTTGAGAGGGTACGAACGAGTGAGACTTATTAAATGTATTATTTTTTATAGCAGCTTAGTGTATTTTATAGTATTTGTTAAAACTAATATCCCCTACTCCATTAACATGTATTCATGTTGGACTTGGATGTAGAACTAAATTTAGATGTTTTACGCAACACAAGCAAAAACGCAAGGGTACCTGCAATGAATGAATTGTTTTCTACTTTTAGCATTGCTTACTTTCTATAACATTCAACCGCGAACAAAAAATTCTTTACAGAATTATTTTTTACCTGATGAAAACAACTGACCTCGTAAAGCGTAACGAACAAGTGTGTACTAACGCTGCAACGCGAAATAAAATTTCATCAGTGTGATGAGTCATTGGATCACACACGTTCACCGGTAAATGGTGTAAAAGACGATTTTTAAAACACTAAGAGTGTTTTCATTTTTGAAGATTTTTTGCAGATTTTTTTTAAAAATGATTACTTCCAAATAATTAGCTGATTTTTCTTCTGAGGAAGAAATTGTTATCGACTGTTACTGCATAGTGTTTACTACCTAGGAACGAGTAATATTTTGCATCATATGTTGAGGATACAGCAGCAATAAGAATTAGGAATAAAAAGTTTTAAACCATGTCGCATAACGGATATACTTACGGAGAGTAATTAATTGAGACATGGCAGAGATAAGAATTTAATGTAAAATCACTTTATCGTTTCAAAACAAGTTCTGACGCAGAAAGTGCAGAATATGTGTGAACACAAATATCTGATGGCAACATCCTTCAACCCGATGGAGACTAATTTTAATAAGAGAAGTCAACTCTTGGAGGTTTAGGGGCGCGTAATTTCAAAATGGCTTGTCTTCATTCGACGGGGTACTGTCGCTCAAAAAAGTATCCGAACACTACGGTTGATTACAAAATTCAGAAATAATATCTGGCAACGATTTTTTTAGAAATTAGTGGGCCAGCTCACTAATTTCTAAAAAAATCGTTGCCAGATATTTTTTCTGAATTTTGTAATCAACTGTAGTGTTCGGATACTTTTTTGAGTGACAGTACATTGAAACAAATAGCTGATCGATCATAAACGGTACATGCGATGTTTCGATAAGAGGATATTTCCAAAACATTGTTTCCATACCGTATCTCCTGTGATGGCCTGAAACAAAAGGGGGTAGAATTGGGGTGACAATGCGGTTTAGTCAGAAGGACTGTCAACCGTCTCTGGAATTAGAAAAATTTCGAGATGGGTTCTAAAACAGTGATCAAGGCTGCGACTAGGTTTTCATGTTGTAAGACATCATGTCTGATATGGAAGCAAAGTGGGGGGGGTCAACAGCACAGGGGGTGACGTGATCTTGGATTCATCCTTCAATAAAACGTGGTCCATAGTAAGGGTGAGGTACCAAACGCTTGTCGCGTGTTCTAAAGTGGATCTTTTATGTCACCCATACAGGTCACCAGACCATATTACCCCTCAATATTTTTCATAATTAATTTGTTTTCAAAACAAAGATTTTTTTTGTTTTCCTTTTATTAATTTTTTTACCCAATAGCATTTTTTCATTTTCTGCAGGACAGTCTTTTAAAACAGTTACTGCAGGATAGTCCTTAAAAGGGGGGCGGAACTTTTGGTAAGAGTTTTTATTAATGAAGGTTTCTTAAGAAAGGAGGAATGGGAGGACTTTTTGATGAATAACGGATTTATCGAAGATGACTGCCAAAGAAATGAGTGGGATACCTTGAACGTTGCGATAATCATTCGCAATGGTTGAGCAAAACTTAGGAATTATTATTCAGAGACTTGTGATTCCCCGTTTGGAAATTTTTGTAGGACGCTTCAGATTGTAAAACCATCCGTCAGTAAAACATGGTCCCCAGTACGGGTGAGATACCGAATACTTGTTTGCGAAATGCATGTTGTAGGACTTAATGAAGGTCGATTTCACAAAATATGGGACTCTGTAATTATTTTTGAGTATTGCATCAGCCATTCTGAGAGGATGCCACCGAAAGTTTAGTTGGACTTGGCAAATTTCAGATGAGGGTAGAAATCAAGGGACTTATTCGGGAGTTTGTGATCGGTGAGAGGGGAGTTTAATAGAGGGGGCAGAACTTTTGATAAGGAGTTTTTTTAATGACAGAGAAGGCAGTTTTGATAAGTGTTTAATTGATAAGGAATAAAAATTCGCAATAAATACAGGGAATATACAACTACCACGTTAAAGTATAAAAAATATTTGGGAGGAGGTTTTTAATGAGGGGAGTCAAAAATTGGAAAATTACGACTAAAATTGAGGGCTTTTCTAAATATAGTACTCATAATATACACTAGAGGCGCCACGGGCTTTTAATAAAGGGGGATGAAATTTTAATAAGGGGGTTTTAATGAGGGGGGAGTAAAAATTGGGAATAATTTCAGTTAAAATAGAGGGCTTTTCTAAATATAGTACTCATAATATACACTAGATGGTGCCACGGTTTTTAAATAAAGGGAGAGGAATTTTTAATAAAGGGGAAGGAATTTTTAGTATAGGAAGATTAATTATTAATTAATTATGAATTATGAATATTAATAAGGGGGCGTGTCCGAAAGGGGGTGGTCAGTTACGTAAGGTGGCGTGGCCGGTGATGTCAGAGGGGAAAAGCACTGTGCAAAGAGGGATCCGTATTCTGGGACCTCACTACTACTAGCCCCGGACCTAGAAAGAAAATAAAGTTGGGAGATCCAATCTGGAGACCCGAAAAAAAGGTTTCCCTCCGTTTTAGTGTCTTTTCAAGAAATTTCTGAAAAATATGTGTAATATATAAAAATAAAAAAATAAATAAATACCCCCTCAACCAGCTGCTTTCCACAGAGGTCTGATAGGAACCTGTCAGTTTATACGACACAGTAGTAATATTACATATTATACGCCACAGTAGAATGTCCAGTAAAAGGTCTGAGAGGATGGTGGGACCTCAGCAGAAACACATCACAAACGTCCATGCCTTAATCCAGGGCTCGAACCCAGGTCCCTTAAATCAGTAGCCAAGCGCACTAACCACTCGGCCACGGGACGGCTATATATATATATACAATTATATACTTAATATTTTTACTATTCCGTTCCAATTCTAGCAATCTCATTGGGAGTGGGGAGAGAAGATACTTATATTGCTTTAGATTATGATAAGAAAAAGCTGTATACTGAATAGTGCTGTCCATGATTTAGGAGAATCAAAATGACTAATGAAGATAAATTATATATTTTAAATTATTACCTGTGAATCAGAATATTAAATTAGAAACACAGTCTTAAGAAATTTGATTTTAAGAAAGTGTTATATCAGCAACTGTAGCTATGCTACTGCTGCAAGGAATATTGATTATTTCGAATTTTTACATACTACATTTATGTCGCAGATATTTACTATTTGCGTAATGAAGTATTAAAGAACAAATAACTTTGCTATCATCATTTTCCGTGCTAAAAACCACAAAATATAATTTCAACGAAACCAAGAGATAAAGAAACTTCCTTCTTTCCCCTCTGCAGGAAGTTGGTGGGAAACGCGCCGCTACATACTGCATACACTTTGATTTCGCATAACAGAAATGTAAAATGAAATTGTATTAGTACACATTATATAACACTTACCATAAAAATTGCATGATATACTTAAAGTAATTGCTTTAATGATTAGGAGAATTTCAGTCCGGATGTCGTGAAAAAGAGACAATTATGACAGTACAGATAACTAGAAATTACTGATAAGGAAATGGACGATATTTCTGAATATGACAGCATTCAAATGCATCAGTCCTTAACATTTTTAAATTGAACTAATGGATGAGAGATATTGCAAATGGGAGTATTTCCTTAATAATTTTACAACATATAAAGTATTTATTTATTGCTTAAATTTAAAAAGTTGCTTTTCTCACACCCCATTGAGAAAAACAACTGTTTAAATTTCTTTTCATATTTTTTTATATGTGTGTTTCAGCAGAAAGAGTGAGAAAATGGGACAGATTGTTATTCCGTAGAATATTACTTGACACTCTACTACTGAAATTTCAGACTTCAACCATAAACAGATCATTTGAAACATTCGTTAAAAGTTTTGTAGTTTCCATACTTAATGACCCTTAAAGATGTAAATTAAAACTACCAAAGTATTTGAAAAATGCGAATGATAATATTTCGTTAGTACCAAACCAACTGAAAAAGAATTTTCCAATTATCTTTTAAAGCAAAATGGTTGCATTTCGCCTATACCCTGGGTATAAGGGATCAACTCATTTTTTCCATTTAAAAAGTCGTGACCTTCACATTCCAACACCAAAATTTCCAATTCCTTCATAAATAAATACATCGTTTACAATATTCCCTAAAAAGTTTGAAATTTTCAAATTTTCCATCGTTAGAAAGGGTAATTATAGCTTTACGGAGATTCAGAAACTAGAATCGTAGTATTTGATCAATACCTATCCAAACTAAAGAGAATTTTTAATTTATCTTTGAAATAAAAAAGAAATGTCTACATATAATTTTTTTTTTGAAAACGAGATAAAAACATTTACTTTTTATTTCAGTTATATGGTTTTATAATACGGAAACAAATTGGGTAAAAATGAGTCAAAAGACTAGGAGAAGAGTGTGTGCTAAAATGGCTGAGCAAAGAAGAAGAAAAAAGTGCCTAATGAAATTTTGAATTATGTTCCCCAAACATTATGAGAATGAAAAACATCCATCCATAGTAAATGCACAGATTACCTGTAGATATAGAATTCAAAATATTAGAATCTGAAAAGAATTATCGCTGATGCGGTGGGACTCGAACCCGCAACTCCCTCGATCAGATGAATAATTGAAAAAATATACTTTGGGAAATATCGTTACTTTGTTTTTTTCTCATACTATTGCAATTACCTTGAAAAAAAAGTTACAGTCAAAATTGTTCCCCTCCCCGGTCCCTCTTTGTATTTTAGGATTCAAATAAAGAACTCTTCAACCTAAAATTTTTGAGCATTTATTATTCTTTTTGCGATGTCATTTTTTTTAAAATTCATCATTCTTGAATATTAAAGGGAAATTCTAAAAATCTAGTATTAACAGAGATAGCATAATAAAGATAATGCGACATACATACATCTATTCTCTGAAATGAAACTACAGGTCCTGGACAAAAAAACGGAAACAGTTCCCTATTATCTCGATAAAAAATCACATTCAGAGATCAATAACTTCTTAAATATTACTTTTTTAATGAAAAATATGTCTAAAGATAAATTACAGGTCTCAATTAAATCTATCTAAAGCTCGATTTTAAACAATATTTCTTTAGTATTAAAAGAGTTATGAATGCTGGAATAGTTAACAAGCTATAGAAAAATTGACCTCAAATTTAGTTAAAACATTAAATCACTCTACTAGAGCCAAATATGATATGCGATCTCTCAACCGGTTTTAATATTCTAATTAAATTTTGAGGTCAATTTTTTTGTAGCTGTTAAATATTCCACCATTTATAGCTCTTTCAATACTGAAAAAATATTATTTAAAACCGAGAAATAAGGAAACTTGTTTGATATCTTTAATTTATCTTTAGACATATTTTTCGTTAAAAATCATATTGAAGAAGTTATCAGCTCTGAATGTGATTTTCTGTTAAGATAACATGGAACTGTTTCAATATTTCTGTCCGGTACCTGTATCTTACTTTCGTGGAATCCTTTACCAAACGGGTAACCAGAAGGAACAGTCATGACATGCTATGTCCCCAAGCAACCAGGAGGATGGGAGCACTTGATGATTAACTAATTGACGGAGATGGTCATTGTCAACTGGGAGTAGTGCCTCATCTCCTAGCGGTCTGCAGGAATTTGGCGGGAAATACGCAGCTGCAGCAGTGATATCTCCAAGAAACCAATCCGCCATCAAAAGGTTAAGTACTCATACCGAAGAAAAATAATATAAAAAAAAGTTCGAAATGCCTTAATATCGTAAATGAATTAAAAATAAACGAACAATTAAATAACTCAACGAAAATTGGAAGGAACCAAGTTTCTTTCGCAAATTTTGAAAACCATGGCATTTTTATTTCATAAGCCTATTCATTCATTATTATGAATATCTTGTTGAAATCAAATCTATATTAAACTACAAATATAGTAAAGGAAATAAAATATATTAATGCAAAATTTCTTAAATTTTCAGAGTTAAAATACCTCGAAAAATACTTTTTTTAGGGAGTTGACCAAGAAAATTTTGGAAAATCGTGCCGTATCTTGCAAAGGAGGAACGGGACTTAGCGGAGAAAATTCTGAATGCAGGTAAAGTTGGGATTTGAACCTATGAACGCCAGATTATGAATCTCGCGCATTACCAACTGAGGAAATCTCTGTCTCATTTCGGAAATCAATACTGTCTAATACTGCCAGAAATTCTCAATTAAGAAAGGAAATGGGAAATAGGCCAGTTTTTTTCGGCTCCAAAGTGCACTTAATTTTAAAAACTCATAGTGAATTTCTCATTTTAGAACAGGGGTCTCAAACGTATCATATAAGGGCCAAATCTTCTCAATGAGTGACGGGAGCATTTTAATTTAATCAATCAGTGGCGGTCAGCATTTTATTCTAAGCAAAAACAATATCTGTTACATTTTTTAGTAGTTGAATATTGCACCACAACAGAAACCTAAATTTCATTTGTATTGGCTTCATCTTCGATTGAACGTGATCATATTCTCATAATTGCATGAGATCATCGCAAGTCAAGCTAGTAAGCCACAGTTCGATAACATGATTATGGTAGAACGCATTACTTGTGGGCCGCACAAATTGACGTCGACGGCCGTGCACCTGTGTTTGAGCCCCCTGCCTTAGAAGGAGTGCATAATTGTTCCCATAGTTATTCGTTTGTACCGTATTGCACAGCATAAATTTCGTTTGTACCGTATTGTACAGCATAAAATTTCGTTTGTACCGCATTTGTGTAAGAGTTATTCCCTTTTCAATCTGAGGGTGGGTGGAGAAACCACAGCTCCCACCCAGTAATTTCGAAATTTAAACCATGCAGAAGGTTGGTAAAATTGGTCCGTCTGATTCAGACCTAAGAGTAAAAAATGTTCCGAAATACAAAAAGACATGAAATAGTTTTTTTAATAATCCCGAAAAGAAGTCACATATTTTACCTATCTTCATATTGTTTTTCGCTCATCATTTGCTACAATAGTTGTTCTATCATATGCCGATCATAACGATTGATCTACCAAATGAAAGCTCGTAACACATTATAGGCTATAAAAATTACCCCCTATACTTTCTTCCCCTAAAAAGAGGAGAACTGTCTAAGCGATTGTTCCGCTGTACCAAGCGTAATGAATTAAGTGCGAAATAAAAATTTCTGTTGTGGAATATGTCTAAGGTTGAAAAAATCCTCCCCTCAAAGCTTTCTTTCCCGTCAAAAAAGGTGAAAGTTATAAACGATTGTTCCATTATATGTTCTGAAAGCTAGGATCGAGTGTAAACGAGTTATGTCTGAAACTCGTTGGGTTGGTTTACCTCTGAGCGGCACTTTTTTTGCACACAATGGGCTAAATGACCAGATCATATGGACCCCAAGGGTTCAGAGAAAGTTGGAGGACGGGGACCACTGCTGTTAGGAGCCAGACGGTAGCATTCAGCACGTTCTTTAACGCATACAGGATAAAGCTTTCTACTGAACACAGATCCACGGCTTAACATCCCCCACTCGACGGGCGGCGTCCTTTCAAAGTCCATCGGTGTTCCCTACTGACCGAAAGTAGGAGGGGAAGTTTTGCGGAGATAAATCTCAACGCCGGCCCAGGTAGAACTTGACCTAGGAACTGCAGATTACGAGTCTGGCGTGCTACCAACTGGGCCACCTACTTCCCTGTCTGAAATGAAAGCTTGTGACACTCCACTTTTCTTTACCCCAAAAAGGACGAAGAAAATTTATCCAGGTCAATCGTAAGGAGTCGTATGTCAGATAAAAGCTTCAGACATGCAGAGTAACAAAAAATGCAGCAATTTCTCCTCAAAGCAAAGTTGGGTTGTTTTACCTCTGAGCGGCACTTTTTTGCACACCATGGGCTAATGGCCAGGTCACATGGACCCCGAAGGCTCAGAGAAGGTTGAGGGAGGGGACCCACTGGAACAGCTGTTGGGAGACAGATGGTAGTCTCCCATCAAGGCCATCCAGCATGTTCTTTAACGTGCACAGGGTATGGCTCTCCCACAGACGGGGCCACGGCTTAACGTCAGATCCGATGGACGGCGGCCTTTCCAAGCCCATCGGTGTCCCCTACTGATCGTGGGCAGGGCGGGGAATTTTGCGGAGATAATTCTCAACGCTGACCCAGCTGGGACTCGAACCTGGGAACTACAGATTACGAGCCTGGCGCGCTACCGACTGAGTCCCCCCCGCCCCCCTCAAAGCAAAGCAAATATAGGTGTTTTTAGTGATAATGTTCTTTGCAAAGTTGCCAGAAAAATGCAAAACAAAAAATGTAAATTATGCAACTTATCTTCCGATATGCTCCCTAAAAGGAAAGAAAGAAAGAGATAACGTAAAACATACTAATGAAATCCCTTACTTAATTCGCATTAACTTCAATCGAATATAGGGCACGAAATTAATATTTCTTACCAATGGAATGAATATTACAAGGGCCCTCTTTCTTTAAAGTTAATATGAATTCAGTAAATAATTTCATCATTGGTATACTCTACTTCTTTTTTATCTGACATCATTCAGATTGTCCGATAAAGATCTCTTTTTAATTAAAAAAAAACGACTGACCTGACTCAAAAGTAATCCTTAAATTTAGACACCTCAGATAATAAGGACCTTTCAAGTGAAGGGGACAGGAGGGTCATTTTGTCTGACCTGACTCAAAAGGAATCGTTAAATTTGGACAAGTCTGATATAAGGACTTTTCAAGAGCAGTAAGTAGGGTCAATTTGGCTGACCTCAGACTCAAAAGGAAGTCTTAAATTTAGAAACCTCTGATAATAAGGACCTTTCACGAGGAGTCAGAAGGGTCAATTTGGCTGACCTCAGACTCAAAAGGAATCTATAGACACCTCGGATAATGACCTTTCAAGAGGAGTCAGAAGGATCATTTTGTCTGACCTCAGACTCAAAAGAAAGCCTTAAATTTTGACCTCTAATAATGAACTTTCAAAAGAAAGGGTCATTTTGTCACCTCTGATATAAGGGCCTTTCAAAAGTAGTCAGAAAGCTCAATTTGGCTCACCTCAGACTAAAAAGGAAGCCTTAAATTTAGACACCTCTGATATAAGGACTTTTCAAGAGCAGTCAGAAGTGTCAATTTGGCTGACCTCAGACTGAAAAGGAAGCCGTAAATTTAGACAACTCTGATATAACGACCTTTCAAGAGCAGTCAGAAGGATCGATTTGGCTGACCTCAGACTCAAAAAGAAGACTTAAATTTAGACACCTCTCATAATAAGGACCTTTCAAGAAAAGGGGTCAGAAGGGTCATTTTTTCTGATGTCAGACTCAAAAGGAATCCTTAATTTAGACACCTCGTAAAATAATGGCCATTCAACAAAAAGGGTCAAAAGGGTCATTTTGTCTGACCTCACACTCAAAATGAATCATTAAATTTAGTCACCACGGATCATAATAAACTTTCAAGAGAAGGGGTCAGAAGGATCATTTTGTCTGACCTGACTCAAAGTTTATGAATAAGGACCTTTCAGGAGCAGTCAGAAGGGTCAATTTGGCTGACCTCAGACTCAAAAAGAAGCCTTAAATTTAGGCACCTCTGATAATAAGGACCTTTCAAGAGAAGGGGTCATTTTGTCTGACCTCAGACTCAAAAGGAAGCTTTAAATTTAGGCTCCTCTGATAATGACCTTTCAAGATGAGTCAGAAGGGTCAATTTGGCTGACCTCAGATTCAAAAAGAAGCCTTAAATTTAAGCACTTCTGATAATAAGGGCCTTTCAAGAGCAGTCATTTTGTCTGACCTCAGTCAGACTCAAAAGGAAGCTTTAAATTTAGGCACCTTTGATAATAAGGACCTTTCAAGATGAGTCAGAAGGGTCAATTTGACTGACCTCAGACTCAAAAGGAAGTTTTAAATTTAGGCACCTCTGATAGTAAGGGCCTTTTAAGAGAAGGCGTCAATTTGGCTGACCTCAGACTCAAAAGGAAGCCTTAAATTTATGCACCTCTGATAATAAAGACCTTTCAAGAGAAACGGTTAGAAGTGTCATTTTGTCAGATCTGAAACAAAAGGAAGTCTTAAATTTAGACACTTGTGATTTATTTTGTTTTATATTAAAGTTAGTTGGATTGTTTTACCTCTGAGCAGCAAGTTTTTGCACACAATTGGCTAAATGGGCAGTTCGCAATGATCCTAAGGGCTCAAGGATGGTTTGGCAGAGAGACCCACTGGACAGCTGTTGGGAGTCAGATGTTATCCTCCTCTAAAGAACATCCAGCGTGTTCGTTAAAGTGCACATGGATCTCTTACCACGGATTTACCAGCGGAGATATATCTAAACTCTGGCTGAGGTGGGACTCGAACTGGGAAGTACATATTACGAATCTGGTACACTACCGACTGAGCTAATCCCGCACTTTTTTGATATTATATTCAATATTAAAATATATAATTTTGAACTGACGAGCATCTGATAACGCAGAGAATTTTTTTCTTCTGTCTTTCTGCTGAACTCTCGCGATGCTCACTGAGCTTTTCTATGGCGTAATAAACTAACAAGCTACTATCGATCCTCTGCTTATCTAAGGGGTAAACTTTATATACATTATGTGAAATTAGAATGAAAACCTTTGGTAAGTATTGACGACCATCAGTTTTTACTTTGGCTACAAAATTTGGAAGCGTTCCGGGCCTCTCAGAAGCTGTGAAAGAGCTTATCAGAACTTAACGATTCTGCAAACAAACAAAACGAAATTCTTTTTCGAATCACGAACTGGATTTGGAAAGATTTGGGAGTAAAAGATTAGTAGGAAAGTGAAATAACTACGTGGCCCTAGTAAGTTTCAAAGTAGTAGTAGTCTTTTCTAGCAAGTGGACTTTACAGTAGTTCATCTTTACATATTACAGGCGTAGGTGTATAAAAGGCTTTGCTTCATCTGTCTTCTTCCTAAAATTACTTTAGTGGAGTAGTTTAAATATATTTTTTAGTTTAAAAAAAAACCACTGGCCTAGTAGCTAGCGTGCTGTGCAGATCAAAGGGACTTGGATTCCCCACAACAGGGATATCCCCACGATAAAGAATGGATATGTTGTACTTGGATTCATTGAATGTAGGAATGAATATGTGAATTCGGATTCGAGCCCCCGGATAAGGAATGGATATGTTGTTTTTATGCTGAGGTCTTGCTTTCTTCACAGACCTTCTAGGCGACGTTTATACCGACAGACCTACGGCTTAATTAAGAATACGTAGCTTAGTATTCAAACAAGTTATTTGCTGTATTATTTTTATTTAAACAGAGGCAATTTTTTTTTATTAAAAAACGTTAAATATGAGGATTTCATTTGTTTAAAAAGATTTCGTATCATTTTATGCCGTATTGTTAACGCATTTTCTTTTCTGGATGACAATATAACCTAAGAGGGGAGTTTTGCTTTTCTTGAAAATAGTTTTTAATCTAATACTGGGAAAATGAGGCACACATGTGACAACACTGCTACTATTACACTGGAATTAACTGATTAACAATAAAAACAAATGCCCTGATGATAGTTTTTTTTTAAATAGGTAAATATCTTTGCATTCTTTTAAAACTTTTATAAACATTTTGGATATTTACTATGCGCGGTCACTCGACACTGCATGGAACAGAACTGCTCTGGTTAAGATCTTAAGGATATTTCGCTTTTTCTTTTCTCTGAAGATGAAAAATACGCTTTGCTGAAAAATATTCTCAAATGAAAAGCGCTTAGAGTGATTTCGCAAGGCTTTAAAATGCCTTTATGCGTTAATATGCTGATAAATAAATATCAGCAATGGATGACAACCATTTCTATATTTGATGGAAAGGGGCATTATTAGTGCTGTTGTATTGCTGTATAGCTTTCCTTCCATTTTATACCTAGCTATCACTTGCACACCTAGAATTAATAATAAAACCACAAGTTTTACATGTTTCAAGTGTATCCAGAAATTGACATCATATACCATACTGGATTCAATCATTTGCCACATCGTTTACAAGCTGAGGCGTATTCTGGGTAACTGTGAAGCTGTCCAAAAAATGCTTAGTTCAGTGTCTTTGAAACTGCGAGTCGCGATCCATTAGTGGGTCATGAAATCAATTTAGTGGGTCAGGACCAGCATTATTTTTTTTCAATGAAATAGAACAGAATTGGTATATACACTGAAGAACCATAACATTATGACTAGCGCGTCTTTATGCAAATCGAAGCAATTACAGGTAAACGATGGTGCGTGTGAATGTCATGAAATGGTATAAATAACACCTGATACTGAGCTCTGTTAATCACTTATTCTTCTTCTTCAGATGGGAAAGGCAGCGGACTTAAGTGAGTTTGACAAAGGCCAAATTGTAAAGGTCAGATTACTAGGTCAGAGCATTTCTGAGACAGCAAGGCTTGTGGGGTGCTCACAGTCAGCCGTGGTTAGTACCTTAAAAAAGTGGTCCCAGGAGGGAAAAACCACGAACTGCCGGCAAGGTGTGGGCCAAATATGGCTCAAAATGCTAGAGGTGAGTGAAGGCTATCCCGTATAGTACAACCAACAGAAGGGATAATTGTGGTGCAACTCCAAGTGACCATGCTAACCTCGGTTCACCATTGAAAGTGCCTACAATGGGCACGTGAGCATCAAAAATGGACCTTGAATGATTGGAAGAAGGTCGTCTGGTCTGATGAATCTCATTTCCTGTTGAACTATGTGGATGGCCAGGTACATGTGCATCGTTTACCTGGGGAAGTGTTGGTACCAGGATGCATCGTGGGATGAAAACAAGCTGGTGGAGAAAGTGAAATGCTTTGGCAATGTTCTGCTGAGAAATCCTGGGTCATCATTCATGTGCAGGAAACTATGACATCTACCACCTACCTAAACATTATTGCAGACCAGTTACATCCTTTCATAGCAACAGTATTGCCCTTTAGTAGTGCCTTTTTTTCAACAGGATAATGCGCCATGACACACTGCCTGGATTGTTCAAGAATGGTTCGCGAAACTTGAAGACTTCCAGATATTGCCATGGCCTCCAAATTCCCCAGACATCAATCTAATCGAGCATCTGTGGTTTGTGTTGGAACGGCAAATCCGATCTGCAGTGGCTCAACCATGTAACCACAAGACACCTTTAGAAATCTTGACCACCTGCCAATTATTAGGCAGGTGGTCATAATGTTTTGGTTCTTCGGTGTATATATATATATGTATAGTTGTATCAGAGTAATATGACCACCTAACTAATAATGGGAATAACCACCCTCGGCCCGGATGACAAAGGCGAGATGGCGTGGCATTGACGCAATGAGGCCCTGGAAGTTTGACACAGACACACGTCCATTCAGACTCCAGAAGAACACGGAGGTTCCAGAGATGATGTGGTTGTGGGTCTGCACACCAAACCTGTCGATCCAAATGGCCCCACAAGTGCTCTACAGGATTGAGGTCAGGCGATTTCGCTGGCCAAGGGAGAACGGAGACATCACTGTCATGTTCCTTGAACCAGTCATGCACCACCTTAGCGACATGGCAGGGCGCATTGTCCTGTTAGTAGACACCATCACCACCAGGGAAAACATAACATGAAGGGGTATGTGGTTATCCAGGTATAAACATGAAGGGATGCATGTGGTTAGCGAGGATGGACAGGTAGCCATTGGCGTTCAGGGACCCATCCAGTGATACCAGCAGTCCTAGGTAATACCAGGAAAACATCCCCCAGACATGCACACTGCCACCACCAGCCTTACTTGACCAACAAATGTGTCCAGGTGTTGGTTCTTGTGTGTCTGACACTGTATCTGCTATCTCCAGTCACTTCTGTTGAGTAGTAATCTCGATTCGTCGGAGAAGGCAACCTTTTTCCACTCTTCTACTGTCCAATGACGGTAGTCCCATGCGAACTGCAGGCATCGTTGCCGATGGACCTTGATTAACATGGCCTTTACGCAGCGTTGACTTCAGAGACCCATACGTAACAAGGTTCGCTCTGCTGTTATCGGGGACACGTGCCTGGGTGCCCCAGCATTCATTTGAGTGGTCAATTTCTGCACTGTTTGGCCATGCTGAAGCCCTTTGAATGGTCAATTGCTGCCCTTTACAAGACGATGTAGGCGATGTTCTCTTCTGGGGTCGATGGCTTTTCAGATCCACAGTTATGACATCTGGAGGTACTCAGTATGCCAGTGATACATTCTTGGTACACCCTTTCTACAGCACCTCGCGAACAGTCCACGAAATCTGCTGTTTCCGAGATGCTTCCACCCTTGCTTCCACCTAAACGTTCCAGTTTTAGCATTAATTTTTTCACTAAAATTTTAAATAATGTATTTACTTGCACAATAATGTCCTCCTCCTTTTTCCTCGATTAATATAGCCAAACAAGTTTTCATCTTGAACAGAAAAAATATTCAGAATATTTGCAGAGGAAATCACTGTTTTATAAAAGGAGAACATTTGACTGAATTATTATATTAAGCTACTTTATAGCAGTTTCTTTACAGTGGTATGATGTTAATTCTCTTTGACAGCTATTCACTGTGTGGAGTAATGCTCTCGATATATTTTTTATATATATCATTATACCATATTAACATGGGTTTTTTTTGTTCCCATTTCTTTTATTCATAATTAAGCTGTATTTTAATTTTTTTCTCTCTTTCTTATTCACATTTTCTGCCAAATATCCGATATTTCCCGCTATATACAGGCCGATTAATCAAAATTGTACTGTACTCGGTATTATCAATAACCACCTGAGGGCACTGATGCCAAGTAATGCTTTTTTTTTGTATTTTAAGGGGGAGAAGTTACTATCCTACACAACGGACGGAGAAACCTAAAAGCTCTAGCTATAGCTTTCTCATACAACATTCAAACAAAGGGAATTCCCGTTGGTTTAATGGTCAGGTACGCTATCCATTAGACAGCAAAGGATTAAATAGGCATTTAGTGAATTTTTTTAACCTTTAGGTGTAAGAACGTCTCAAAAGTGGCTAACATTTTTTCGCCTTTGGCATATTCTGTAACATCGGTTTCCCCAAAATATTTTCTTCATACTCACGAATGGCATATATTATACTCATATCTTGTGGAAGGGCCAGACTTTGATGTAGAAAATTGGAGTGCCTAAGCTATAGAAAATTAGAGGCCCTAAGCTATGAAAATTAAAGAGGCCCCGAAAATTCGAAAGTCGAAATACATATACACTGCACGACAAAGAAATTGCCCCACCCAGAAGGAGTGAGGGGATAGGGGTGAAATATAGCACACACATAGCAATACATATTGGTATAATATGATTTACTTTGAAGCCATTTACAATGATGTTATATGATTAAAATAGATGAGATAATACAGCACAATATGACTGCCTCAATAGATCATTGCACTGTTGTGAAAGGCAATACAGGCAGCAATATGGCGTGGCATGGAGTCATACAGTCGACAGATATGGTCCTGAGGAATCGCACACCACGCAGTGTTGACTTGCTATCACAAGTCATCGAGATTCTGCGCCAGCCAGTGAGAGGATTGCACGTTTTCCAATGTGGTCTCACAGATTTTCTATTGGAGATAAATCTGGAGATCTTGCTGACCATGGCAATACTTGAACATGTTGCAAACATTGCCTGGAGACCCTAGCAGTGTGTACATGGGCTTTGTCATGCTGGAAAATGGGATGCTACAAGCCTCCCAGGAACAGTAACAAAATGGGCTGCAGAACCATGCTAACATATCGTGCAGCTGTCAGTGTTCCTGTTATTGGACAAGAGGTGACCTGCTGTCATATCCAATAGCACTCCAAACAATTATGCCAGCTGACGGGCAGTGTGCCAGTCGCAAACAAAATCTGGATCCATCCTTTCACTAGGTTGTCGCCATACATGGACCCATCGATCGTCAGCACCCAGACAGAAACGGGATTCATCACTAAACACAAATGTTCCATTCGTGACCCCAGTTCGCACGACTTTGACATAAAGCCAGACAAGTACTGAGATGGTTTGCAGTCAATGGCACTCTACGTAATGGTTGCCTAGAGCGTTGGTGGGCCTCATGCAACCTTTGGTTTACCGTTCGGGTCGATATTGGGATGTCTATGGCTGCTGACACAGCCCTTCTAAAATCACCTGCAGTGCTCTGTGGTGATGAACGAGCATGTCAAACAATGCTCCTATAAAGTGTGCTGACATCTGTCGGATGGCACCACTCCCTCTGAAACGCATGCTAGAACCTTCATTTCACCACTGTTGCCAATAGCATCCAACTGTTCATGCATCCCGATGATGGGCAGTGACACAACGTGTAGTCTATCCAGCTTCACATAGGCCTATAATTCTTCCTCTCTCAAATGTATCCAAATGGCAATAAACCTGCCGACAGCGTATACCAGGCATTTTCAGCCTTCGCTAAACAATTTCCAAGCAGAACCATCTAATCTCAACTTCCATCTGCATAAACACAGCTAAAGAGATAAAAGGTGCAAGAATGCACAGGGATGGTATTGTGTTATGCAGATGGAATTCACACGACTTCCATCTGCATAAACACAATACCATCCCTGTTCATTCTTGCACCTTTTTCTCTTTAGCTACACATGTCATTGGCTCTGGATTATCATCATTTGCATATCTCAACTGTGCACAACCACCCTTCTATTTGCATGTTTCTACGACGTCCTTCTGAGTGGAGCACTTTCAATGTCGAGCAGTGTATTTACTATTCTGATTGAAGGCAATGTTACAAAACATGAAAATGACGGAGTAAATACATTATATAAATATATCTACAGCTAAGATGAACAGGGTTTCTACAATAGATTAATTAAAATATTTAACATTGCACAATAAAACGATTTAACATTGCACAATAAAACTAAAAAAATTCACTAAATGCTTTAAATGTATTTTTGAGCCCCCTTATATTGCAAGTTCCTAAGCTGTAGCTTAGTAGTTTATGCGTAAGTCCGGCCCTGCTGCTGAGGAGTGGTCAACTTCATAGGGTCTGGAGCTGATCACTTATTAAAATAATAAATAAATACTCCCTCAAGCAGCTGCTTGCCACAGAGGTCTGACAGGAGCCTGTCAGTTTATATGGCACAGTAGAAGATCTGAGAGGATGGCAGGACCTCAGCGGAAAACAACACAAACATCCATGCCTTACCTGGGGATCGAACCCAGGTTCCGTAGATCAGTAGCCAAGCGCGCTAACCACTCGGCCTCGGAACGGCTACCCACTATAATATTTATACCACTTGGAATGGTTTACAGCTTTGAGCTTGATTACGGATACTGAACTTACTGCACTGGTGGGTCTCTATTGAGGGAAAATCTGCTACTGTATTTTCTGTTTGTCTGTGGGTCTGGCAACCCAAAGGCAAACAGCTGGTGAACAGAGACACAGGACACTTTATATCAGCCAATGGATAATCTTGGTCAGAGGCTATCGCAGCTACCTCAACCCTCACTTAGCTAGTGTGCATCGCAAATCCTACACTGGAGTAATGCGTCTCAGACAGGTCAGTTCTAGATTCTGGTTCTCGAAAAGGTCCACTTGAAAAGGTGATGCCCGAAGTTCCTATCGGCATGTGCGACTTCAGCCTCTAGCAGTGGGGAAATTGGTCTTTGCCACATGCCTGTGATTAGGGGCATGGATCTGATATTATTAGCCTCATCTCTCTCAATAACTCTACACTGAATGGATAAAGTATTATACACACCCTGATAACAATATGCAAAGCAGAAGTATTGCATCCAGTCATGAGAAACAGTGAAATGGCAATGCCAGTAAATAGAGCATGTCTCTACGCATTGGAAACCAGTACATAAAAGTAATCTGGGTAAAGGCAGTAACGTGAGTTTAACCGTAGCCAGATAGTAGGTGCAAGGAAGGCCAATTGTTCAATCACTGCAACTGCTGAACTGTTGAGATTTCCACGTCAGACTGTCACAAGTATATACCAAGACTACAGTATGACAAAACTTCCAATCAGCAGGAGAAATGTGGACTAAAATGTGCGATTGACTCAGGTGAGTGCACTGTCTTGCATCATTAAAAGGAATCGCACAGCTACTGTGGAACAGATAACGTCAAAATTGAATGAGAGTGCATCCACAAGCTTATGCATAAAGCTCATATCATGCTAATGGGACATTGCGTGTGTGGTGTAAACCACATGAAGCAATGGACCAAGCTTGCCAAATTGGAGTCACACATGCAGGTGGAGGCGGTGCAACAGTTTGTTGTGTATTTACATGGGCTTCCTTGGAGCCCCTCGTACCCATCGAGACCGCCACCACTAGCACAAGTTATGTGAACATTCTCACCGACCATCTACACCTGTTAATAACGATTCTCTTTCCCTACCATCACACCATATTTCAACAGGACATATTACCAGAGTGGCTAACAACTGGCTCCAGGAGCATTCAAGTGAATTTAGCACACTCGAAGAGCTCCTCGATCGCCAGAGCTCAATTCCATTAAAAATTTGTGGGATGAATTGGAAAGATCTCTTCGAGCCTACCAACCCCACCAGTAACTGTGGATGCTGTACGACAGGTGATCCTCGCTTCATGGGTGGCAATACAACCTGTCTTCAACACTTCATTGAATCCTTACCAAGACGTCTGGTTTGCTACTGTGAGGGCAAAATATGGAGCAATCAAAAGTGTCTTAACGCAGAAATTCCAGTGTTAAAACCTAGATATTCTAGGCTTGCAAGAGACCAGATGGACAGGTAAAGGTGAGATACTTAAAAAAAACTTTAAATTTCTCTTTTCAGACAGGAAGGGTGGAAAGCATCTTCAAGGTGTAGGGTTTTCTTCTCAGCAGATATGCCAGTGATACTCTTGTAAGATATGATTGCATTAAAAAAAGATTTCTTATAGCAAAATTTAAAACAAATATTAAAGATTTTAATGTCATCTGTTGTTATGCCTCCACAGAGGACTCTGATGAGAACGAGAAAGATGCGTTTTACAGCCAGCTTCAGGATTTTTGGATTTTGTGAAGAAGATATTTCTTTTGTGCTAGGTGACTTCAATGTTAAAGTTGGTACTAACTCTAATTTTTGTGCAGGAGTTTTAAGTCCCTTTGGTATTGGATATTCCAATGGCAATGGGGAACGTCTCCTACATGGAAGTAAACTTAATGGTTTACGAATAACTAACACCTACTAGAAGCACCTGGATATTTATAAATATACATGGGTTTCACCTGATGGATTGGTTGCACAGGAATATATTTCAATTAACAGCAAATGAACTAGTTCAGTTAGGAACACCAGACGTAAAGGGGAGAACAAATTGTGTTTAACCATTACCTGGTCAAAAGTGTTTTACAGCTGATGCTTAAGAAATGTGCTAAGGTTAAAAAAATTGGCAATAACACTGAATACCTGAAAGCAGATATAGCCAAAACATACCACGATAGGCTACTTAGTCATTATGACAATCGTGGTTTGGCTACTGCTGAAGTTGAGAAAGAATGGGATCAGTTTATACAGGCTTTTCTTGAAACCAACAGTACTCTTTTGGGTAATAGGGAACAGAGGAAACAAATTGAACGATAAGACTATGCAACTTATTTCTAAAAGAAGTGAAGGAATAATTCGAATCAACACCCTATTCATCCTAACATGTCGCAAAGAATACATTTAATAAGCGTGCAAAAGGATTAGTTGTAACGCTCCAAAAGTACTTCTCTTTGGACCTTTTAACTGATCCAAATTAAACTAATTTTCCGGATAGCATCGGGCGCCAGGAAATTAATCTTGTCAAATAAAGTTAAATGAGAGTTTGGTAAGTATATTTATTGTGATACTTAGTCAGAAAGAATTGAATTGAAAAAGATTTTCATATTATTAAAGTTAAATCTAATCAAAATCAATTATCGTTGCTCAAGAGAAAAAATAGAAAAGTCAAAATTATTCATAAAAGTTTATTTCCAAAAAAAAACAAGACTCGCCAAAAAAACTGATGAATACAATATTCTGAGCAACTAAAAGCTCACATCAAAACATCTCATCTCTCTCCTAGCTTTTAGGTCAAGGTGTAAGTTCATGGTGAAATTACCTCCAATGAGGGGCTCCCTACATCATCACAACATAAGGGTGACAAAGCAGAGGCAGAAGGGACTGCCTCTCAGCTATCTCTCAGGACTATTAAGAGTACTAATCTCTTGTAAGAAAAAAAAGAAAACATTTAGACCTTGCAGAAGAGGTCAATGTTCTGAAAGAAATCATTGACAAGTTGGGTGTTCGCTGCAGCTTCAGATTGTGGTGGTTAGCAAGTAGGGAGGTGATGGAATAGTCAGTGGTTCCAAAAGCATTAAGCTCCCAGAACAATGGTTCTCTCTTGGCATTGTAGCGGGAGCAGTTGAGCAGAACGTGAGATACAGTCTCCAGTGTGCTGCATGTGGCACAGTTGGGACTGTACACTCTGTCGAGAGTGTGAAGCATAGAGTTGCTGTAGATGACACCAACTCGGAGATGATAAAGTAGGATCTCAGATCTGCAGATTACCGAGGTTAGGAGCAGTGAAAGAGGGATCAACCAGGTACCTGAATGAAGAACAGCTGGAGTCCCTCTGCCACTGGGCAAGACGGTACTGGCTCATCAGTTGTGAGAAAAACTTTTGCAGTCGCTGAGAGGGTAACTAGAAACATACCTCCGATTCTCCAGCGCCTCCTTCGCGGTGTAATCAGCGAGCTCATTGCCAGGTATTCCTACATGGGAAGGGATCCACTGGAAATGAAACGCGATTCCAGCAGAAGTGACCTTGGAGCAAGTCTCCATGATCTTCTGGATGAGAAAGGGGTTGCAACTCTTGCTGTCTCACTTCTGGAGAACTCCCAAGGCTGACTTGCAGTCACAGAGGATGACAAAATTGCCACTCTCAATGCTGAGGACGAAAAGTGCAGCCTCAAGTGTAACATGAAGCTCTGCACAGGTTGAGATTAGATGAGGGAGACGGAAACCTCTGGCAATGCCAGTATCGGGGATGGCAAAGGCAGCACCCTTGCCTCTCTCGGTCCACAGTTCCATCAGTGTAGACCTCAGTACATTTCTCATATTGTTCAGTGACATAGGAGGTGGAGAGAAGTCTGATGGCCAATGGATCAGAGTAATTCCTCCGACCATGAGAAGGGATAGTCACATTAATCATAAGATCACTGTTCCTCCAGGGTGGAAGGTCGGGGAAGAGAGTATTTCCAGCTCGAGCGTTTGGAACTGGCAGGAGTGACTCAGTCATATAAGTCCTTGGTGCACAGGGCGATAGCAGAGCGAGGCATGTCATGCAACTTCCCGAGAAGCTCATTGTTAGAGTGGAGGGAATGGAGCCTCAGAGATGACACAGTATCTCTCTCTTCCAGTACAGGTGGAAAGGCATGTCATCAGCCTCAGCAATGACAGACGCATAAAGTGTGTTAGGGCAGTCAGAGGCAGAGGCGCAGAGATATAGTGTGGACAGTGGCTAACTTGCTGAGCAGTGTAGCAGAGGCATTGCTCAGAATGTGACCACTGTAGTTGATGCGGGAGAGGATCAAGTGCCAGTACAAGACCAGAAGGGTCTTGCAGGAACTTCCCCAATGGGTACCAGCAAGGAAAGACAGTTGCCACTGTGCAGAGAAATATACTATCTTAAGATGCTGGATGTGAGACCCCCAGCTCAGCCTGCTGTCTAGGACCACACCAAGGAACTTATGCTGATGGATGGCCTTCATGTGATCTGGCCCAAGCAAGAGGTCAGGGAAGGTGGGTGGAAGGCATCTCCTCGTGAGAACCAAGGCCACAGTCTTATCAGTGGAAAGAGTGAGGCTTAGGTTGTTGAAGAACTTGACCGTGTCCACAGCTCATGTCCACAGCTCGTTTCATCGTGAGCTGAGCATAGTAGGGGTCCTAGCCAGGGAACCAGATGCAGATATCATCTGCATAAATGGAAATACCCATATCCTCGAGTCGAGAGGGTAGGCCTGACAGCAAGATGTTCAGCAACATTGGGCTGAGGACACCCCCTTGAGGTACTCCAGGATTTGATGGTGTGGGAGATTCTGAGCATGTTGCCCAGCTTCACGCGAACAGTCCTGTTGGAGAGGTATGCTGCGACCACTGGATGATATTGACTCCGAGGCCGAGATCCTGGAATCTGCAGAGAATATCCGAGTGGGACAGGGAATCAAATGCCTTCTGGCAGCAGAATGCCTAGATACCATTCCAGGCGTCCAATTCCATCCATTCCATTTGACCCTAGATACCATTCCAGGCGTCCAAGGACCAGTCTCTCTAGGATCTTGCAGAGGCAAGATGATCGAGTAACGGGCCTATAAGAGGACAGCTCAGTGAAGGGTTTTTCCTGCTTCAAGATGGGCACGATGTGTGTTGCCTTCCATGGCTCAGGTACTGTGAGGTGGTCCAAGAGTAACTGAAGGCTTCAAGAAGCACAAGCAGCCTCAGGTGACAGGTTAGCTAACTACACGTTTTTAGCGCACTGACGCCACCTGGTGGCCACCTATTCGCAAATATTGACGCCACCTATTCGCAAATTCTCTACCCCATGTTCTTATTAAGGTATCCACCACTTTTCGCTGTGATCCGTCAAGTAGACCCTTCTTTACATCGCTCTGAGTACTGTCAGTTTAATAAAGAAGTTATGGCTGCCACATAGTGACCAGTGTAGAAGAGGTAACTGTGGAAAATCCCCCTTTCCCATTAGTCAACTTGGGTACCAATGATAATTACTAAATAAATCCTAATAGTCAGTATCTAATTTTAACTAAAGAATCCTAAAAATACTGTAACGGATGCAGTGATAATTCTCATTCAAAGAACAATCAGTTATCCTCGATTACATCAGCTAACAGAAAGTAGCAAAGTAGACTATCTGACTGTCTCTTACTCAATACTAGGAATTCCTGCTTGATTCTCTTTTTCCCCTTAGGGATTCATGACCTAGAAAAAATAAACAATGGGCTAAAGTGATGGTACTTCAGCAATCTATTGCATTCTCCCACCTTCTTGGTTAGCTTCTCACTTCAGCTCGGCAAGACACTTTTCACTGGCAAAATAACAGGAACACTAAATTGATGACAAAAACCTGGCACCTTAGGTAAAAAAGAACAATACTATATTAGCTTTCTAAATAAGATGCTGTCCCAAAGACAGTTGTAGAGGCAACCCGTACACAACCAGTTCTTTGGGACTACCAAAAAAATAGTTTCCTTCTACCAAAAAGTAACTTACTTAACTATCAACTAAGGAGAGCAAGATATTAAACAACAGCTACCGAATTACCCCTAATCTGCCGTTTGGGGTATGTAAGGAAGATGACACTGCTAATTCACAATTCATATGTAACATTGATCCACAAAAGTTCCTTTAACACTGTTTTTGAGTAAATACAGTCTTTTAGTCTATGGTTTTGAGCAAGAGGGTAGTGCAGTTAAGGATTGTTGATCCAACGCCAATTGGAGCAGACTAACAATGAAGTTTTTTAATCTCCAACGTTAATTGGCACAGGCTGCGACAGCAGAGCGTGTGGGGGACCTAGATGGCTTTCCTAGATGGCTGTGATGCTCTAACATAGACTCATAGCCACTTCATTTATAACTATGAGGAGGTAGTTCATGATTAGAGAATAGTGAGTCAATTGGGAGCAAGAAGCCAATTCCCAGGCAGATCCTACAGTTAGATGAACGTTTCAAGTCCACACTAATCACTGGTGTGACAGTCCTTACAATGGCTAGGAACTTCAGCTTATCTTGGTGATTAAGCTTGCTTTTGCTATGGGACACCAAATACTTTGAAGGAAGAGTCTGCATTTATCTAGGGAGGGACTCCTTGCTTCTGCTGGTGATTGCATAAACTCCCTGACAGCTAAACGCTACTACACACTGCTTGAATTGATAGACGACCTCCAACTGACAACCTTTCTCTCTCTTCTGGGCCTCTCCGTGTTGTTGCTCCAGGTATATTCATGCCAGTAATGTCACAAGTTTTGCATGCACCTGTGCTCGTTATGATACTGGTGTAGTTTGCCTGCTGAGGGGGAAAGTGTGTACGTGCCGATCCTCTGCTCCTTCTCCAAGATTTGATTCCCTTTTGGGGATCATAAACTACAATCCTTGGCTATGCTGTCAATCGGGCTTGTCTCATTGTTTTATTTCGTCCCATTTTGCCCCATTGTTTCCAAAATGCGCCCATTCTACATTTAAAATTTCGCATCCATCATTAGCGATTTGGTCCTATGTGAAGTTATGTTATGAGGCTATTTCACATCACGCATTTTTACCATTCCATTAATTGCAAACTCACTTTTCAGTATCTTCAGCCCTTTTCCCACAACTCTGATTCTCGACTGCTTGTTTACTGCTGATCCAGCAGCTGGTGCTTTTTCTCTTTCTGCTGACGTGACCCAAACAAACAACTGTGAAAATGACAAAGGATGTTTGTCATTTTCAGTTTTGTGTTTTAATTCATTGTGTACAAACAAAATACCTTCTTTCTAAAAAGGAAGACTAGTGCATAACTTTTAATGCATAATAATATTGATTGAAAATTTTCACATAATTAATTGTTTAATTCCAACCACAACAGAAAATAGAAAACAAAAAATGATTTTGTTTACATTTCATTTAGCATAACAATTTCTTTTAGTATCAGCTAGTAACTAAATAAATTCTAATCAAGTATAAGATTATTACTTCAATTATATTTTGAATAAGAGCTATCAACTACAACAGTCTGTATCAATATCCATTTTCATTACAGTATCTATGCATAAAATGAAGCTCTTTTTCCTGTAATTACATATTTCAAGCAATAAAAGCATTCCGAATGAATAGTCTACTGGTCGAAACTACAACATTTCTGCAACTAAAGCTTCTTCACCTCACAGGGATCCAAGGTAAAAAGAGATCTTTGTATTTCTTTTTCTCTGAAAATATATTTAAAGCAAAAACATTTGGCAAATCTCTTAACTTCAGATGTATCAAAATTCTAACAGCAATAATAAAAAATTTAAAAACCATTCACAAAAAAGTTGAAAATTAATTTTAGTACATTTTATGGAAGCTTGGCAATTTGTCAGGATTTTTCTCTGTGAGCTACCAAACCCTTTACGTGAAGAATACATTTTCATCTCAACCGAGATCATTGACAGAGTTGATCAGCTATTCTGAATAGATTACTGAAGATGAGGCCTGATGTTTTCTGTACGAAATATAACAAACATTAATAATCAAATTGATTATCTGCCAATTCATCACACTGAAAAAATCCTGTGCACCTCAAAAGGCAGGGTGATGTTATTTTTAGACAGCAATCTGTAAGGTATATTTACAAAATGATTCCAAATGACCATACCATCAATAAGACATTGCATTGAAATATGCTCCAATGTTTAGGTATGCTGCTGGAATTCTCAGTTCTGATAGAACAAGCACCTGATGACTATGTCAGAGTGTATCAGTCACTTCCAAATTCAGTCGGATGGAAAGTTAAGCCATGGCCCCATGTGCGGGAGAGCCATACCCTGTGCACATTAAAGAATACACTGGATGGCCTTGACGCGAGGTTACTATCTCCTAACAGCTAATCAGCGGGTCCCCTTCCCCAAACCTTCACTGAGCCCTTATGACTTGGCCTTTTAGCCCATTGTATGCAAAAACGTGCTGCTCAGAGATTAAAAAAAGCCAACCCACTTCCAAATTAGCAAGTTTATGACAAAACATGACATACTTGCATTCACAACCTCTGTACTCACCAAGGTACTCACCAGTCACAAGGACTCCAAGGGCTCAGAGAAGATTGGGAGAAGGGGACCCACTGGACAGCTGTAAGGAGACAGATGGTTGTTTCCCATCAAGGCCATCCAACATGTTATATAACGTGCACAGGGTATGGCTCTCCTGAACACAGGGTTGTTGGCTTAACATCCTATCTGACAGCGGACTTTCCAAGCCTGTCAGTGTCCCCTACTGACCAAGGACATGGTGGGGAGTTTTGCAGAGATAAATCTCAACATTTGTCAGGTGAGACTCAAACCCCCATCCCAATAAAGACTAAACCACAAGATTATACACTGTTCAGAGAGCTATGCACCAATCCCCTGTGATGACACAGAACTGGCCAAGCTTAGCAACTAAAGTCTGATCTCACCTTCTCGTGATGCAGGTCATTAGTCCCTTTCAGAAGAGAGATCTCTTGTGGAAGGGCATGGAAGGAAAGGGCTGCCAAATCAATCTGGCCTATTGATTTGGGCAATTATGGCTACGTATGAATTTTCTTCTAGTATGCTAGTGTGGTCAACCATAAAAAGGTCTAGGTTTGTATGTATAGCCAATAACTCACAGAAATAGGTGTTGGGTGGAAATGGGGAGTTTATTATGGTTTGTATTATTGACCTCTTCAAGATGGTAACCTCTGAATGAAGTTTAATTTTCCTCGGCTACATTATTTATTAAGTGGTGTTTCATTTTATAAACATATTAAAACATATATATTCGACCTTATATACCAGGTCCATCCAAAAAAGCTTAATGAAAAGCCACTAGATAAATCCCTATATTCTTGAAGAGCCATGGGAAAAAATCTGTACTTAAAATCAAAAACTTGCATTACTGTTGAGTAATGAATTGGAAAAAATATGTTTTAAAGAATCAAGAGAATATCTTAATTTAAAAACAAACGTTCATTTTAATGATCATTTTTCATCAAAACTCGCTTTACTCATTTTTAATGAGTATTTTGTACTGGCACCTACGCTACAGAAAGTCTTATCATGTGAATGGCTTAAGTCTTATAGTAGTGAGGAAAACAGGTATTTCCCTCATGTCTGCAATTAGGGGGCTGTTTGATATTGTTGGCAATAACTCTCTCAATACATATAAAATAAATAAATAAATACCCCCTCAAGCAGCTGCTTGCCACGGAGGTCTGACAGGAGCCTGTCAGTTTATATGCCACAGTAGGAGATCTGAGAGGATGGCAGGACCTCAGCGGAAAAACGACACACACATCCATGCCTAATCCGGGGCTCGAACCCAGGTCCCGTAGATCAGTAGCCAAGCGTGCTAACCACTCGGCCACGTAGTTTCTTAAAATATTCCACTAATCATTTTCTCTCCAGAGGTACTTTGGAATGTGAAGATTCTGCACAAAGATTATTCTCTTGATGCCCTCACACAAGAATTTCAACATTATAACCAAGATATTCTGAGTTTTCAAAAGACCAGATGGACGGTAAAGGTCAGATACTTAAAAATATTTTTAAATTTCTCTTTTCAGCGAGGGAGGGAGGATGGAAAACATCTCCAAGACATAGGTTTACTCAGAAGACATGCCAGTGATGCTCTTCTAGAATAAGACTGCTTTAATGAGATTTCTTATGGCTAAATTTAAAACTAAGATTAAAAACTTGAATGCTATCTGCTGTTATGTTCCCCTGCTAGGGAACTCTGATGAGAATGAGAAAGATAGGTTTTACAGACAACTTAGGATATTTGAATTCTGTCCACAAAGGAAATACTCTTGTTACCTTTGGGCAGGGGTGTTAAGTGCATTTGGCATTGGTAGTTACAATGACAATGGGGTACATCTATTACAGGTAAGTAAATTTAATGATTTAATAAGAGATATATTCTCAGTGTTTATTGGTTTAGTATTGCCTACTTCAGAAATGATTATTACAGTATAATGAATCTTACTCAGTGAAATATATACCATCCTTTTCAATAATTTACAGCCATCTGTTGGCAAGTTGTTCCATTCCTCCTCGACACTATATGTTGGGTGAAATAAAATCAAATGCATATTCTCTATTATTGTGTTAAATGGGAAAAGGGGCGATTTCTTCTTTAGTAATATGCTCGATTTAAAATGGTTGTCTCTAATGAGATTATCTTCTTCTGTTTTTTTAATAATGCGGATGGCATTGCATTGTTTACAATAATACTTGTTTTTTGGGCTGGGTATCCCTAATGGGATTATTTAGTTTCTGGGGCTTTTTTTACACTGTGGATCTGGGATGAATTGTTTAGATAATTCGTGTTTTTTAAGCTTGTTGTCTCTGATGGGATTATTTAGTTCAGATTTTTTTTTATATTGTGGATTGGTGATTCATCATTTATGATAATTCATGATTTTAGGCTTGTTGTCTTTGATGGGATTATTTAGTTCCAGAGTCTTTTTTGATATTGTGGATTGGTGGTCAATGGTTTACAATAATGTTTTTTAGGCTTGTTATAAGATTGGTTTGTTTTGTGGGGTGGGTAAAAGTGGTAGAATGGTTGTTTGTTGTTTAGCAGTATATTCAGGTTAAAATAGTTGTCTCCGATAATTTTGTTCTGGAGTTTTCTTAAATTGTGGAATGGCAATCCATTGTTTCGACGTATGTTCTTGTTAGAATAGCTGTTTATGATGAGATTATTGATTTTTGCAAGTTTTTTAAAATTACAGAATGACTTTGTTTATTAGTGATAATAGGCTGTTGAAACAAATAGCTTCAGATGGTATTGACCAGCATTTGTCATATAATGATATACACAGTTAGGAAAATATGCCTTAAATACTATTCTGGTTTTTTTTTTTTATTTGTGGAAATAAAATTTTATGCTTGGGAATAAGTGTTATCATTATATTCTTTACTCAGTGATACTCAATATATGAACTCTTCACTGCTAGTAATACAAGTGTTTAGGTTATTATTTGAATAACTTTCCAAGAAGTTGAATATTCTTTCTAATGTGATATTGAAACACATTTTTAATTGGTTTACATTGCATATTTAGTGTGTTTTTTTTTACAGAAGTGATTTTAAGAAACTTGATATAATTCTGAAAAAACTAAATTTTTTTGTCGCCATCAGTCATTGTTAGGAGTCCGGAAGTCGAGCATTCCTGTGAAGATGCAATGCACTATTGCATTGCCTGAGCATCATAAACTGCAGAACTGCTATGCCCTGATTTCCTCAAAATATTCATTCTTCAAATTGTAATTTTCATCGTGCAAGATTGGTAGCTGTAATATCCAGATGTTTCATATTATTGAAGTTAGGGACTCAATTGGTGTTGAGGCTGGTGGAAGCAGAGCATTGCAGGAGGATAGCATCACCCTGTGCAGCTGAAAGTTCCAGGCTGCTCTACTTAATTTCACTGTTGGTGATGATGTAGTACAGTATATCAGATGATACATTATAATAAAGCCATTATTAACTTAGGGTAGTATATAGGTTCCAAGTGCAACAAGTCTGTATTAAAATTGAAAAAATAACTTTAGAAAAAAATAGTTAAAAAATCCAGGCTGCTACATTTCTTGCAGTGTAAGCCTTTCTTAATCTTTATTGAAGACTTTATTTTTTTGATAAGCAGCTTAAATTTTAATCCAAATCTGCTGCACTTGGATCATCATACATGCTACCATGAACTAATATTGCTGCATTACAAAGTATTTGCTGATATATTGTACAGTGACATTACCAACAGTGAAATTAAGTAGATTCAGCTTGACATTCCAGCTGTACAGTGATGCTACCCCACTGTGTCCCTCTGCTTCCACTAACCTTGGCATCGATCATGTCCCAATTTTAGTAATAAGAAGATGCATCTGAACATTATGGCTCAATAAAAAGAGATTACACCACGGCATTCCTTTGCTTTTTAATACTTTCAACATCAATTGGAAACTCAAAAAGTGCATCTCCTAAAGTTTTCAACAGATAATCATCAAGCCCACTGCTGACAGTTCTCAACTGCTGTGCATATCCCATGACTGACTTTAGACGATTCGTTAAACAGAACAATTTATTGTGCTTTTTTCTCAGATCAGCCATGGTTCTCACTGTTAGCAAAATATGAACTGTGATACTGCATACAGCATAATGGTATGGATATTTATTCATTGTGCAACAACATCTGTAGATAATATCATGTTGGCCCAAATCTGGTGGTACTGTTTTACCTTTTAATCAGTGTTAGTGCAATAAAATTTTACTGTAATTCAATTTGAACACTGAATCTTGACTTGTTCATCTATAAAAATAAAAAAATAAATACCCCCCCCCCCCTCAAACTACTGCTTGCCACAGAGGTCTGACAGGAGTTTATATACCATAGTAGAAGGTCTGTGAGGATGGCAGGACCTCATCTATAGAGAATGGAAAACCTCAACCACTAACATTAGAAAAAGTAATATATATGATAGATATGATATATATGATAGATAGTGTGATTGTCTGGTGTCCTTCAGGGATATGCTGCAATTGATCAGCGATGTACAGATGAGATTTTATGCCCTCAGTGAAGTCTTATAGGGGTGCTCAGTCTGATTTAAGAGACAGTAATGCCCATTTGTATTGGCATTTCATAATGTTAACCCATTTATTGTAATGCCCATTCATATTGTTAAAAAATTTCTTGCAAATGAAGATACTCATTAGTTGGAGTGTCATATCAGTTCACTAGACTTGAATCCAATTGAGCATGTGTTTGGACACACCAGGAAATCAAATTGCAGAAGCCATTCCCTTCTGAAAACCCTGAATGAGCTGAGATCTGATGGATGTGATGGATGATCTTATGTGGAGGAGTAGGTTTGATTACCCCAAAACCTCATCAATAGTATGAGAATACACATTGCATAAATTGTGTGGCTGTAGGGGAGGGGATCACAACTTTAATAACATCTATCCCCCTATTACATCATCATCATCATCCTCAAGCAGCCATGGGCTACGGAGGTCCAACCAGACCGTGCAGTTTAATTCTCCAAGCATATCTGTCCTGAGCTACATCTGCTGCATCCTGCCACTGCACACCAATTCTAACAAGGTCCTGTTTGACACTGTCTGCCCACCGCATCCTAGGTCTCCCCCTCCTTCTGAGGCCTCTAGGCACACTGTTCATAACCTTATTCGCCAATCTATAATTATCCATACGGGCAACATGGCCAAACCAGCGGAGTCTCTCTCTGCACAATATGCTGCTTAAAGGAGGTTGCAGACTCCTTTGCCTAACCTCATCATTAGTTACAAAGTTAAAGTTAAATACCCAAGATACTGCGTAAGCATCTAGAATCAAAAGCATCTAGTTTCCTGTTATCTTGTTTACATAGTGTCCAAGTTTCACTACCATAACTAACCCTAGAAAGAACCAAACTATTATACAGCCTAATTTTAGTCTTTAGGTGTATACGCCTATTTCTCCACAATCTCCATAGATTCTTAAAAGTCCCGGCAGCAATACCTATTCGTCTGTTAATCTCATGCCGCACATCACCAGTATCAGTTACATAGCTCCCAAGGTAATTAAACTGTGACACCTGCTCAAGACTGCAACCATTCAGATTAACTGAATCACAACATGCCTGACCAATTTTCATCACTTTAGTTTTCTCTCTGTTTATAACCAAACCTACTCTACTACCAGTCTCATCAACAGCTCGAATGAAAGAGTTCATCTCATCAACATCATTTGCCAAAAGGGCTAAATCATCAGCATAATCTAAATCAGAAATTTTCATATCTCCAGCCCATTTAAGGCCAAAATCTTTCCCTTGAAGTGAATTTCGCATAACATAATCAATAACCAAGCTAAAGAGAAAAGGTGACAAAATGCACCCTTGTCGAACACCAGAAGTAATGCTAAACCAATTGCTACAAGACTTACCAACTCTCACACATGACTCAGTGTTATTATAGAGAGCTTTCATTATGTTAACTAATTTGTCAGGTATACCATATGATTTCACAATCAACCACAAATTATGAAGATCAACAGGGTCGAAAGCCTTTTTGAAATCAACAAAGCTAGCAACCAAAGGTTTCTGAAACTCCAAACATTTCTCAAGAATCTGCCTAAGTGAAAATATCTGATCTACACATCCCCTACCACTTCTGAATCCACATTGCTCATCGCACAATTGCCTGTCAACCAGATTCTTAATTCTATTAAGCACAATCATGGAAAGAACTTTACCTGGAACAGAGAGTAGGCTGATACCCCTATAGTTATCACAAGAACTGCGATCACCTTTTTTGAAAATAAGGATAATAATAGCTCTGGTAAAATCTTTAGGAACCATGCCTTTATCATAAAAGCTATTCAAAATTTCAGTCATCGAAGTGGTAACCGAAACATTCCCAGCTCTGAGCATTTCTGTAGTAATTTCATCTACCCCTGGGGATTTATGAAGTTTAAGTTTAGAAACAGCCAAAATAACTTCAGATTGCATTATAGGGCCAACATTAAAGCTGCCAATGCATCTATCATCATTACAAACAATGGGAGTAGAACTAACCACATTGTTTAGAACATCACTTAAATGCTCAGCCCATCTAGTCATGACAGAATCCTCCCCTTCTATAACCTTACCTTTTTTATCCTTCAATCCTTGTATACCTGTCCATTTTCTACCACACAAAACATTAACTATCTGGTACAGCTCTCTGCTGTTGTGCTGTCTAACTGCTTCCTCGGCTTTGTCAGCCAAACCATCAAGCCAAAGATTCTTATCAGTAGCTAACTGATCCTTTACACGTTTATTAAGCTCTCTGTAATCCTTTCTATTAGGACTAGTAGGGTACTGATTAAGGACATTCCTGCAGTTCCTTCTTTCTGAAATAAGCTCAAGTGCCTTATCACTTAAATAATTCTGCCTCCTCTGCTCCTTTTTTCCTAAAAGAGTACTGTTTGTTTCCAAAAAAGCCTGTTTAAAATGGTCCCATTCTTCCTCAACTTCAGTATTAAGCAAACCATGACTGTCATAATGACTAAGTAACCTAACATGGTAAGCTTTAGCTATAACTGGGTCTTTCAGAGCTTTGGTATTAAAGGTAAATTTTTTAACCCTAGCACAACACTTTTTAAGTTTAAGTTGCAAGACACTTTTAACAAGGTAATGGTCAGATCCAATTTCAGCTCCCCTATATGCCCTGGTATTTCTAACAAAACTAGCCCATTTGCTGTTAATTAATATATAATCAATCATATTCCTATGCAGCACATCAGGTGAAACCCATGTGTATTTATGTATGTCGCGGTGTTTGTAATATGTGTTAGTTATTCTGAAACCATTGAGTTTACTTACCTGTAGGAGACGTTGCCCATTGCCATTGCAGCTACCAATACCAAAAGGGCCCAAAGGTCAGAGTCAGTACCAACTTTGGCATTGAAGTCACCTAGAACAAGGGTAATATCTCCTTTCTTGACAGAATTCAAAATATCCTGAAGTTTTCCGTAAAACCTATCCTTCTCATCCTCATCGGCATCCTCAGTGGGGGCATAACAGCAGATAACATTCAAGTCTTTAATGCTTGTCTGAAATTTTGCTGTAAGAAACCTTTCATTAATGCACTCATATTCTAGAAGAGCATCACTAGCATGTCTGCTGAGAAGCAGACCCACGCCTTGGTGATGCTTTCCATCCTCCCTCCCTGTAAAGAGAAATTTAAAGTTATTTTTAAGTATCTCACCTTTACCTGTCCATCTGGTCTCTTGCAAGCCTAGAATATCTAGGTTATAGCGCTGGAATTCCTGCATGAGGACATCAAGAGAATAATCTCTATGTAATGTCCTCACGTTCCTGCAGAGAGAAAATGATTAGTAGGATTTTTAAAGAAATTAGGTTTATTGAGATTGGTAGGGCCAACAATATCAAACAGCCCCCTGATCGCAGGCATGGGGCAAAGACCTGTTCCTCCTCTGCTAAAGTCACCGATGCTGGTAGGAACTTCAGGCACCACCTTTTCAAGTGGACTTTTTCAAGAGCCACATGGCCTGCCTGAGACACATTACTCCAGTTTAGGCTTGACGATGCCCAACTAGCTAAGTAAGGTTCAGGTACCTGCGATGGCCTCTGATTAGGATTATCCACCAGCTGATATAAGGTATCCCATCCCATGCCTCTGCTTCTGGGTTGCAAGCTCTAAGTGAACAAACAGAAAACACAGCGGCAGACTCTCCCTCAACAGAGGCCCACCAGTGCAACAAGTCCAGGATCAATAATCAAGCTCAAATCCATAAACAAGGCCAATCTAGTAGGTATAAATGGTAAGCACCAGGACCCTGTGAAGTTGACCACTCCTCAGCAGAGTTGAAAAAAAAGAAAAGTGGCCATAGATGACCAGATCAGTAGGCCATGCTGAACTGGCAGCCCTCCCCTTCTGTTCCCTTCCAAAAGAGAATATCTCTTTTGAAAGGTACTAACGGCCTGCACCACGAGAAGGAGGGGTCGGACATTAGGTGCTAGACCTGGCCGGTTCTGTTACAGCACCTCCATTATGGAAATTAATCCTTTCATATGCAGCACTTATGCATATTACAATATTTTGTCATTATCCCCCAGACTGGAAAAACCCATTTGCCCACTTGCTTCGGTGAATGAATTTTCTGTCATGGTTTATTATTTTCAAAATACTTCAAATAACTCAGGACCCTGTGAAGATGACCACTCCTCAACAGAGTTGAAAAAAGGAAAAAGTGGCCATAGATGACCAAACCAGTAGGCCATACTGAACTGGCAGCACTCGTCTTCCTTTCCCTTCCAAAATAGAATATCTCTTTTGAAAGGTACTAACGGCGTGCACCATGAGATGGTGGTGTCGGACGTTAGGTGCTAGACCTGGCCAGTTCCGTGCATCTTTACTGGGGATTGGTACACAGCTCTCCTTCCAGTTTATGCCTAGCTACCATTTACAGACCACTAAAATACTAGATTTTAAAAAAAAATTCTCTCAAATATGTTCCTAAATGAACAAAAAAAAAAAGGTACAGAAGTATAGAAGTGTTCATTAATTTATAATATTTTCTCATGAAAACCTATAATACTTGGCATGCTATGTATATTTTTTTGCCACAGGTACGAAAATATGTTTTCATCTGAAAAAAGGACTTAAAATTTTGGTTAATAGATAAAAATTAAAATGATAAATATGAAATTTATTTCCTGAATTATTTTTTTTCTTCTACGATTTGCATACTGGAAAGCAGATCTAGGTATATCAAACAAATTGTAATTGAATAAGAAATATAAATTGAAGTACAGGAAAACTCAATTTTTTAACTGTGGTAAACTTGCAATATCTGCAAAAAAATAATTTATTTTTCTATTACAGCTTATTCTTTGTCTTCATTATTAATAGTAAAAGCATTTATAAAAACTACTGACATTGTAAGGGATGGGGGTGTGTCAAGTTCTGTTAGTTGAAAGAGGGCATATCTAAAAGTGTACTTATCTGTTTTAGACATTTTCATAAATGAAGACTGAAAGAATGGTTACAGATGTTCCTGAAATACATGTCTGCTAGTGGATTGAGTTATACATTGAGGGGCCAAAAGTCATGGGAATAACAGTTAAAGTAGAACTAGTGCACTGTACTCATAACCAATGCATTGGACGTCAACTGCAGAATGGTGCTGCAGTAGCCTACAAACCCAACATTCATATCGGAGTAGTTGTTAATTTAGCATGGCTGCATGTCATGAATTGTCTGTCTTTGATCGTTGGTGCCAGAAGGATGGGTCATGCAATATCAGAGATTGTGAAGGAATTCGATTTTCCCAGATCTATGGTGCCAAGAGTTTATCGTCAGTATTTTATTGATGGCATTTCCATATACACACACACACACACGTAAACCAGCGAATGTGACGGCCATGTGCAATTGACGAACGGAACTCATGTCAGCTGTCACAAATGGTAATGACCAACAGATGGGCCACAGTGCATAAAATCACTGCCAATTTGAATGCCGGCTAAAGACAAAACGTTTTTGAAAGGACTGTTGGTCTCCACCTGCATTCCATCGGATCTGGTAGCCAAAGCTTTTCCCATTGCTTACACATTGCCACAGAGTTCAACGACTGGAATGGGCCCAAAGACATCAAAACTGGACAGTAGAACAGTGGTGTCAGGTAGCATGATCCAATGAATTAAGGTTCCAGTTGCTTCGCACTGATGGGCATAGGCCCGTGAAACCATGGACCCTTCCTGTGTGCAAGGTGGGCAGCTCATGATGGTGTGGGTCGTATTCACATGGTCTACATTGGACTCTCATCCATTTGGAGTAATCGCTGACAGGTATGAGATGTGGACATTCTCACAGATCATCTGCACCCCCCTTCGTGACTCGAGCACCTTGATCATGAAAGGGTATTCCAACAAGATAATGCAACAGTCACCGGTCTTTGGTTGCTAGGAGGTGGATCGAGGAACACTCCAGGAACTTTACCACCATGAATTGGCCCTCATGGTCCCCCGATACGAACCCCTTGGAGCATCAGTGGGACACAATGGAAACAAGCTTATGATTCATGAATCCAGCACCATCTGGTGCAATACGATTATTGTCTACACTGCAGGATATGTGGGCTGCCTTCCCTGCAGAACGGTACTGGCAACTCATTGACTCCATGCCTCGACGTATGGCTGCACTGCTGAGGGCTTGAGCGGGACCATCCTGTTATTAGGCACATATCCCATGACTTTTGGCCTCTCAGTGTGTTATTTATGCTTTAATATGTTTATAAAATGAAAGATCACTTAATAAATAATGTAGCCAAGGAAAATTAACTTTCATTCAGAAGTTACCATCTTAAAGTGGTCAATAATACATACCATAATCAACTTTCCAGCTCCACCCAATACCTATTTCTGTGAGTTATTGGCTATACATACTTATGCATAATACTCTACGAATTAGCGACAGAATACATTTAATGCCAGAAAGAGGCATTTTAAACTTTATTTAGAAAACGTGACTTCATATCTTCTGATAAACAATAATACTAAGAGGTTGTTTATATATCACAATTATATCTAACCAGGATCCTTTCTAGAACTGATGATGGAAAAATCCATGTTGATCCATTTTTATTATTTTCGTCAAATGACTCAGTGATAAAGCTAGCTAATAATAAGTTACACGTTTATTTTACTGTTAAATTTTTAAATATAATATTAAAAATAAATTACCCAAGACGTATAAATACTTAAAGGTTCTAACAAAGGGTGAACAAAATAATTCAATTAATAAGTAAAAATAAAGCTTTCATCATAAGGCTCAACAAAAAGGAATTAAATACAATAAAAAATGCATTATTTTTTCAAAACAGTTCCACCACATCTTTCGAACGCGATGGAGAAAATGATTTATGTGTCAAATGAAAGCTTGTGACATGGGGAATGTCATACAACTGACCCCCCCTGCTCTCTTCCCCCCTTAAAAAAGGTGAAATATGAAAATTAATCTTCCACTCTATCTCCAGACGCCAGTGCTGAAAGAAGCTATACCCCAAATGAAAGCCTTTAAAGTGGGGAATTTCATAAGGCTATGAAAAATGACCTCCCCATGCTTTCTTCCCCCCCTAGAAAAGGGGGAAAATATAAAAACGATTGCTCCCCTGTATCTACTGGATGCGAGTGTAGAAAGTAACAAACTGTACGTCAAATGGAATCATATGATGTGGGGAGTGTCATAGATATAAAACACTGATCACAGTGTTTCCTTCCCCCCGAAAGAGGAGGAAATGTTAAAACTGTTATTCCACTATATCTCCAGAATGCGAATGCTGAAAGTAACCAGCTATATGTCAAATGAAAGCATCTGACGCGGAGAGTGTCATAGGCTATTAAAAATGACCCCTGCTTCCCCCCTAAAAAATGGGAAATATGAAAGTCATTCTACTATAACTTCCGAAAGTGAGGGCCTACAGTTACGAGTTAGGTGTCAAATGAAAGCTCATAAAATGACCTTCGTAAACTAATTTTAATTTTGCCCCCCACTCCCCTCTGATAAGAGGGAGGGGGCAGATTTTCGTGGGGGTAGACTTTAATTAGTTATATCGCAAATTATAGCTTGAGATGTCTCAAAAATCATGGGCTACTTCAAATACTACTACAAAAGGGAGAAAAAATGTGGTCAATGTTTATGAGTCATATCAAATGCAAGTTTCGAAGGTAGGTGATTTTGGTGACAAAGAAAAAATGTAAATAAATTAAAATTTTTTAAAAATACCTATTTTCCGATATGGGCCCTAAAAATGTAGAAAATAAACCTAAAGCATATTGATGGTGTAATTAGTCGCTGAGTTCATATTCACTTCAAAGGATGATAGGGCACTGATTTACATACTCAACAAGATTGTTGGTGCCCTATCTTCCTTTGAAGTGAATACGAACTCGGTGACTGATTGCCCCATCGATATCATCATCATCCTCAAGCAGCCATGGGCTACAGAGGTCCAACCAGACCGTGCAGTTTAATTCTCCAAGCATATCTGTCCTGAGCTACATCTGGTGCATCCAGCCACTGCACACCGATTCTAACAAGGTCCTGTTTGACATTGTCTGTGCACTGCATCCTAGGTCTCCCCTTCCTTCTGCGGCCTCTAGGCACACTGTTCATAACCCTATTCGCCAATCTATAATTATCCTTACGGGCAACATGGCCAAACCAGTGGAGTCTCTCTCTGCACAATATGCTGCTCAAAGGAGGTTACAGACTCCTTTACCTAACCTCAACATTAGTTACAAAGTTAAACCACCTAATACCCAAGATACTACATAAGCATCTAGAATCAAAAGCATCTAGTTTCCTCTTATCTTGTTTACACAGCATCCAAGTTTCACTACCATAACTAACCCTAGAAAGAAGCAAACTATTATACAGTCTAATTTTAGTCTTTTGGTGTATACGCCTATTTCTCCACAATCTCCATAGATTCTTAAAAGTCCCGGCAGCAATCCCTATTCATCTGTAAATCTCATGCCGCACATCACCAGTATCTGTAATCATAGCTCCCAAGGTCATCGTATAGCTCCCAAGGTAATTAAACTGTGACACCTGCTCAAGACTACAACCATTCAGATGAACTGAATCACAACCTGCCTGACCAATTTTCATCACTTTAGTTTTCTCTCTGTTTATAACCAAATCTACTCTACTACCAGTCTCATCAACAGCTCGAAAGAAAGAGTTCATCTCATCAACATCATTTGCCAAAAGGGCTAAATCATCAGCATAATCTAAATCAGAAATTTTCGTATCTCCAGCCCATTTAAGGCCAAAATATTTCCCTTGAAGTGAATTTCGCATAACATAATCAATAACCAAGCTAAAGAGAAAAGGTGACAAAATGCACCCTTGTTGAACACCAGAAGTAATGCTAAACCAATTGCTACAAGCCTTACAAACTATCACACACGACTCAGTGTTATTATAGAGAGCTTTCATTAGGTTAATAACTTGTCTGGTATACCATATGATTTCACAATCAACCACAAATTATGACGATCAACAGAGTCGAAAGCCTTTTTGAAATCAACAAAGCTAGCAACCAAAGGTTTCTGAAACTCTAAACATTTCTCAAGAATCTGCCTAAGTGAAAATATCTGATCCACACATCCCCTACCACTTCTGAATCCACATTGCTCATCACGCAATTGACTGTCAACCAGATTCTTAATTCTATTAAGCACAATCATGGAAAGAATTTTACCAGGAACAGAGAGTAGGCTGATACCCCTATAGTTATCACAAGAACTGCGATCACCTTTTTTGAAAATAGGGATAACAATAGCTCTGGTAAAAACCTTAGGAACCTGCCTTCATGATAAAAGATATTCAAAATTTCAGTCATCGAAGTGGTAACCGAAACATTCCCAGCTCTAAGCATTTCAGTAGTAATTTCATCTACCCCTGGGGATTTATGAAGTCTAAGTTTAGAAATAGCCAAAATAACTTCAGACTGTGTTATAGGGCCAACATTAAAGCCATCAATGCATCTATCATCATTGCAAACAATGGGAGTAGAACTAACTACATTGTTTAGAACATCACTGAAATGCTCAGCCCACCTAGCCATGACAGAATCCTCCCCTTCTATAACCTCACCTTGTTTATCCTTCAATCTTTGTATGCCTGTCCATCTTCTACCACATAAAACATTAACTATCTGGTACAGCTCTCTGCTGTTGTGCTGCCTAACTGCTTCCTCAGCTTTGTCAGCCAAGCCATCAAGCCAAAGATTCTTATCAGCAGCTAACTGATCCTTTACACGTTTATTAAGCTCTCTGTAATCCTTTCTATTAGGACTAGTAGTGTACTGATTAAGGATTTGGGTTATTTTACCTCTGAGCGGCACTTTTTTGCACACCATGGGCTAAATGGCCAGGTCACATGGACCCCGAAGGCTCAGAGAAGGTTGGGGGAGGGGACCCACTGGAACAGCTGTTGAGAGACAGATGGTAGCCTCCCGTCAAGGCCATCTAGCGTGTTCTTTAACGTCACACAGGGTATGGCTCTCCCACACACGGGGCCACGGCTTAACGTCCCATCCGACGGACGGCGGCCTTTCCAAGCCCATCGGTGTCCCCTACTGACCGTGGGCAGGGCAGGGAATTTTGCGGAGATAAACCTCAACGCTGACCCAGCTGGGACTCGAGCCTGGCGCACTACCGACTGAGCCACCCCCGCCCCCCTGATTAAGGACATTCCTGCAGTTCATTCTTTCTGAAATAAGCTCAAGTGCCTTATCACTTAAATAATTCTGCCTCCTCTGCTCCTTTTTTCCTAAAAGAGTACTGTTAGTTTTCAAAAAAGCCTGTTTAAAACGGCCCCATTCTTCCTCAACTTCAGTAGTAAGCAAACCATGACTGTCATAATGACTAAGTGTCATAAAGACCTGTTATAGCTAAAGCTTACCATGATAGGTTTATCATGGTAAGCTTTAGCTATAACAGGGTCTTTCAGAGCTTCAGTATTAAAAGTGAATTTTTTAACTTTAGCACAACACTTTTTAAGTTTAAGTTGCAAGACACTTTTAACAAGGTAATGGTCAGATCCAATTTCAGCTCCCCTATATGCCCTGGTATTCCTAACAGAACTAGCCCATTTGCTGTTAATTAATATGTAATCAATCATATTCTTATGCAGCCCATCAGGTGAAACCCATGTGTATTTATGTATGTCGTGGTGTTTGTAATATGTGTTAGTTATTCTGAAACCATTGAGTTTACTTACCTGTAGGAGATGTTGTCCATTGCCATTGCAGCTACCAATACCAAAAGGGCCTATCACCCCTCCCCAAAGGTTAGAGTCAGTACCAATTTTGGCATCGAAGTCACCTAGAACAAGAGTAATACCTCCTTTCTTGACAGAATTCAAAATATCCTGAAGTTGTCTGTAAAACCTATCCTTCTCATCAGCATCCATCCTCAGTGGGGGCATAACAGCAGATAACATTCAAGACTTTAATGCTTGTCTGAAATTTTGCTGTAAGAACCTATTAGCTAATGACACTAGACAACAAATTGAATATTTTTTTTTATAACCTTGGTCAAATAGGATGTTTTTAACTACTTTTGGGGTGCAGAATTCAAATATCGCTGTGAAAAAACTGCAGCATGTAAAGTTTTTTTTTTTATTATTATGGATTGATGTATTTTAAATTTCAATGAATGAATAAAAATTCCAATGAATATATCTGGGAAATGAAAATAAATGTGACTATTTTATTAAATTGCAACTTAAAACTCATTAATTAAGTACATGATTACAGTGAAAAAAATTACATACATCATAGTTATAGAATACTGAATATCAAATAACAAATATCTATAATATATTACAGTGAAAAAAATTAGAAACATCATAGTTATAGATCACTGAATATAAAGTAACAAATGAAATAATATTGAAATGCAAAATAAGAAAATATGAGTAAGGATCTTTATACTTGCAAGAAGTTCATTTTTGTTTTTTTATGTGCTGAGGTATTTTCCTTCTGCAAGAACCAGCAGTAGTCACCCGTCATTGCTGAGTTTCACTTGCCTTGGTATCTCTCCTCCATGGTTTGAATATCCTAGTGAAATCTTTCCCCTTGCTCATCACTGACAACTCCTAAGCTCTTGGGAAAGAAGTCGAGATGTGAGTGCAAGAAATGGATCTTCAAAGACATTCGGCAGTCATGATTTCCATAGTTTTTGAGATCTTCAATGAGATGATGGTAGTTTTCCTCTTTGTGATTCCCCAGAAAACCCTGGACCACAGATATGAAGGATTTCCATGCAGTGCACTTCCTTCATATTCAGTTTTTCTTCAAAGACAGTATAATTCAGTAGCTTCCTGATCTGAGGACCAAGAAAAATCCCTTCTTTGAGTTTGGCATCGCTTAGTTTTGGAAATTTTTCCTTCAAGTGCAAAAACCCTTTACCAGTTTTGTCCATAGTCTTTACAAAGTTTTTCACAAGCCCCAGTTTGATGTGTAGTAGTGGGAGCAGAACATCAGAGGGATCAACTAGAGACTTATACCCCACATTACTCTTTCCAGGAATAAAAATATCTATATAAAAACATCTATTTTAGGCCAGTCTTTTGTTTTGTAGTGTTACTTTCTGGCCCTACTGTCCCACAAACACAGAAAACAGCAAAATTTTGTGAAGCCTCCCTGAAGCCCGAGCAAGAGAGATGCGACTTTAAGGTCACCACATATTGTCCACTTAAATTGGTCATATTTTATAGCAGTGAGTATTTTTTCCCTGCTTTCATAGGTTTCCTTCATTCCCACAGCATGTATCACTGGAATGGAAGGTTTTTGGTTTCCTTTATGCAAAAGGACAGCTTTTAAGCTAAATTTTGACAAACAAATCTATAAATAGACGTCATTCCTTAAGGTCATGAGTTGTTTCATTTTCTTCCATCAGCCCTGAAATATCTGTGCAGAAACACAAACCATCTTGCATCTCATAATACGCAGATAAAGCCAAATTTCTCTTTATGAACAGAGAGACTCTGGTACTCTTGGCCAGAAGATTCCACTTCTTGAACCTAAGCCTCAGCTTGTTGTTTGGAAAGTCCTAGGTCTAGAACAAGATCATTTAGTTCATTTTTCTGAATCAGATGAGGTACATCTAACTTTTTAGGAGTGTATGTAGGACAGGATCTGTATGTGTCTCAAAGTCTTCCACTGATGAATGTGAATTCATCTCCTCCCATTGGAGGTGTTGGTATAGGAAGATCTCCATGAGGAACTGGCCTTATGGCTGAAGGCACATTTGGATATTGTATTTTGCTTTTGCTCTTTTTTGAAAAGCCCGGCACTTTAGTTAAACAAAAATAGCAATCAAGCAAGTGACTAGTTGGCTCATGCCAAACCATTGGAACAGCAAAGGGCATGGATTTTATCTTGCCTTTCAACCATTCACTCAAGCCAACAAAGCACGAAATGCAGAAAAACATGTGGAACCCATGTTTTGTCTTGATCTCCAGCATGACAACAAAAATACAAGTTATAGGCTTTCTTCACAATCTTTGTCAATGGACGACCCTGGGATTTTAAAATATAATTTCCACACACATAACGAAACTTATCTGGCACATTAACACATCCGCAATGCTGCCTTTGTGCCATTTAAACGCTAAAATTTACTCTTCAACGTACAGCACGTGTTCCTCTTACAATGAAAACAACAAGAATGGCGATCTGAGGTTAGGTTACTGTTACATGTTTTCTCCCACTTGGCAATCAGTGCTGCCAGCCACAAAAAGTAAAATATCTAGTATTCTCCCAGTTGCCTGGAGGTGTTGGTATAGAAAGATCTTAATAGGAGTTAAAATGAGCAATAACATAAAAATGTGTCATGCTAGCCATTTTTTAAGGCCAGATCTGATATCAGCACCTGAAAAGTAGTTAAAGGCAGCTACAATTGTTCTTATTATAAAAACCTTATAAACCAGTGTAATTAATAACTAAAAATCAATACGTAAATATTGACATTGCACCCCTTCCAGCCACATTAAATTTTCTGCTCAAAGAGCATTACCATAGCAGTAACTAACACTACTAGTAGGAGAGTTTTATAAATATGTCATTCACAATAGCAATCATTGCCAGAAGAAGCCTCACATGTGAGGGGCAAACCATGTAACCTCTTAATTTCAACATTTTAATTTGAGTTTGTTTAAATGTTGCCTAAGTATTTAGCAAACTTAGTGAGAATGTTGGAACAAAACGGGTTGAATATGAGCCAGTTAAGCATGCTGCATAATCAAAGAACCTATGTATTATAGCTGAAGGTACAGCATAGGATATATCATACACAAGTCAATATTAAAGTGTAAGAATAAACTGGACTGGTATCCCAAAGACAAATTAACATAAAAACTTCAAAGAGGTGTGCCAGCCAATAAATCAGACTTACAAACAATATGGCATGCTTCATCTACTCTTCATTCACAAGTGATATGTCTAATTGCACCAGCCTGCCATCAATGGCTTTACATTGTTTGAATGAAAATGGGCACCATTTTCATCACTGTAAAAATGCTACCATCCATCATTCCAGAATTCTTATACTGTAGAGAAATTTGTGTATGTTCTAAGCTCGCATGTGAATTAAAGGATGCTGATGTGGCAAAAGATAATGTAATACCAAATATTTTAATTAAGCTTAGGATATCACAATTATACTTATTATCATCATAATAGGTTAGGAGTGATAACTTGCACCACTGATAAGGTATGTCATCTAAGTAAAAACTTTACTTAATACACAGAAATCTCTGTAGTATAAGAGATACAAGTGTAATTTGCAAAAAGTCACTAGTGAGTTTTCTATGGTTGCCAAAAGGCAACAGATAGTTAAACCACAGAGTATATAGCTTGCTCAATGGCAAAATTAAACTAGAGCATAATTATGACAATTAAACTTCATCGATTAATAATCAACTAATAGCTTCTGAGCAGCATTTTAATGGAGCTCAGACATAAAACAATCCAAATGCATGTCTCTTGTGATCAGCTGCAGGATTATGAAGTTATGAAGAAACAAAACTAATATCAGCCAACAAATGACAAGTGAAATACAATAGGAAGATAAGTAGTATAACAGTAAGGAACATAAAGTGTATTTTATTATAATTAAAAATGCTTCAACTCTAATGACAGAAAAGTTTTAATCCCTTATCAACCCAATAGCCTAACTCAAACAACAATAGACATGCAACCCATTCAGGTTGCCGATTCTAAACACCCATTTAAAAACAATCTATGACCTTCACCTCTGTAAAAGAATTTAAGAGTGGACTTTGTCATTAATAAGCAGGCACAGATTAGGGAATGGTGAAACAGCTGCACCTTCAGTACAGTAAAAGAGCTAAATTAGAAACAATTTTTCCCTTTCATTAACTTTCTCCTTTTAGGAAAAAGGCAAAAACATTGCACAATTTGGAGGCTGATTTTTGCAAATGTAAAACTGAAAAACCCTAAAAATCAGTGTTTTAGAAACAAAATCAGATTTTCGGATTTTAAAGCAAAAAATTGAAGAAAGTCCAATAAAATTGGAGTAGTTGGCAGTTCTGCAGCTGTATAAGGAGATGCTATACCACTGTGTTCATCTGCTTCTGAAACTTTCAGTATTAATTGAACTTGTAGGAACTTTCAAAAGTATGTCATCATCAGTCTTCAAGAGATCATCACAGAACCACTACTGACAATCTCAACCATGCTTACTTGAGACTTCTAAGTATATCCCAAGAGTTACTTCATATTACTTCAGTGTCTCTATCCCACTGGACAGTGAATAATTTATTGTGTTCCTTCTCATGATGGTTGTTTGAGTTTCTTCCTCATGCCAACAAAGGTTCTCGCCATTAGTGAAATATAATGGACTGTGTTAATGCCTAAACCTACAAATATATTGTTATGACAGATAAACATGCTACAATGAACCCGTGATGTACCATCTTGATGCTCGCATGAACTATAGAGTGAGAATAATGTCACTACTTCAAATGAACATAACTTAAAAAAAAGTATAGAAGAATTGAATTAAGAGAAATTACACTGCAAAGGGTTGTTGTTTGGGTTGTTTTACCTCTGAGCGGCACTTTTTTGCACACCATGGGCTAAATGGCCAGGTCACATGGACCCCGAAGGCTCAGAGAAGGTTGGGGGAGGGGACCCACTGGAACAGCTGTTGGAAGACAGATGGTAGCCTCCCGTCAAGGCCATCCAGCGTGTTCTTAACATGCACAGGGTCTCTCCCGCACACGGGGCCACGGCTTAACGTCCCATCCGACGGACGGCTGCCTTTCCAAGCCCATCGGTGTCCCCTACTGACCGTGGGCAGAGCGGGGAATTTTTGCGGAGATAAATCTCAACGCTGACTCAGCTGGGACTCGAACCTGGGAACTACAGATTACGAGCCTGGCGCGCTACCGACTGAGCCACCCCCGCCCCCCACTGCAAAGGAAAATGTAGTTTGTTTTAGTCTGTGTGGTATAGTGTAAAGAAGGAACGTTTTTATTTAGTGTGTCCATGGGAAGTTAAATAACTATTTGTGTTGATCCTGTTAGTGGACTGGCAAGAAAAAGAAGGTTGTGCAGGACACTTAAAAATGTGGCTGAGGAGGTTTTATGTTAGTTGAACAAGCAGAGCTGATCTCAACTTTTCTGTAGGAAGACTTCATAATTTGATGCACAGTTATCTTTAGTTGTGTGTGTTGTTTTTCTGCTGAGGTCCTGCCATCCTCACAGACCTTCTGCTATGGCATTTAAACTGACAGGCTCCTGTCAGACTTCTGTGGCAAGCAGCTGCTTGAGGGGGTATTTATTTTTATTATTATTATCTTTAGTTTGTTTACAAGAATTGGTAAGGTTATTCTCGATAGACTGCAGATTGTTCATAAATATGATTGTACCACTTATCAACTGTTATAAAAAGCCTTAATGTTATGCTTTGAGTGTATATAGTAGGAATTATAGAGGAAACATTTCTTTGTATGAATAGTAATAAGGTAGTAAGTTCTTCTGAAGATTTATTTTTTTACTTGATAATGATTTGTGTCAGATGAATTCAGTTTATATAAATGTTTTCATTCATACTTCTGTAATAAATTACATTTTTAGAATTATAATTGTTAAATACTATTTTTTTGAACTCATGCTCAATTTTCATCCATTTAATTCATAACATTTGGCGTCATGAGCGGGTAAATTTACTGAATGCCTTTCACAAGAAGATGGATGAGTAAGTAAAACTGATAACTGACATAAACAGTAAAATTGGTAATCTTGCTAGACAAAACAGTAAAACTGGTGACATGAGAGCTGAAATACCTCTCAAAAAGATGATTTAAAAGCCGAAATGGCTACACAAAATAATGAATTGAGAGATGAATAGAGAGCTGGAAATAACAAATTGGCTTCTCAAATTAGAAAAATTACTGATCAGAATAATGATCTTAACAAAAAAATCAGTGAAATCACTGGCCAGTGTAAAAGATATTAAGGCCGAACTGAATGGACAGGGTGATAGTCTAAAGGTTGAAATTGATAGTATAAAAATTATATTGATGGTGTAAAAACTTATATAGATGGAGTAAAGTGTCATGTAAATGAAATCACTTCTGATTTTAACACAAAACTTGATAGTGTTAAGATAGTTTTATCTTAATTATAAGCATCAATTTAAAAATGAAAAACTGATTGTGAATACCAGTTTCAGATTTTAAGAAATGAAATGTTACCTTCTTCTTGTGATAATGGTAATTTTAGTGACAATAATGTTTTTACACATATTGCTAGAAATACAACTAAACCTTCCACATATGATGGTCAATCATCTTGGACTGTATTTAAAACACAATTTGAAGTCCTAATGAGAATTTGAAGTCCTAATGAGTGGACTGAATTTCATACGGCCAGTTTTGTTGCAGCTTCATTAAGAAATTCCGCTGTGGAAGTTTTAGTCTGTTCAGAAGAAAAACAGACTTGATTATAAAAGTTTGGTATCTGTATTAGAACTCAGATTTAGTGATAGTTATTTAAAGCAATACTATATGACTCAATTTAAACATCGAATGCAGAAGAGTGGTGAAACTTTGCAAGAACTTGCCAGTGACATTGAGCACCTAGCTAGATTGGCTTATAGTAACTGTTCACCAGATATTCAAGATAACTTAGCTCAAATACAATTTACTGATCTATTGATGACCCTGAGGATTTTAGAAAGTGAATCCTTAAAGTCAGCTGTGGTACATGCCACGAAGTACAAGTGCTTCAGGCTTTCCTCCCAAGTGAACAAACACACAGTGAGATTTGTGAACACAGAAACTGTGGAAAAGAATAGTGAAATGCAAGAATCAACCAAAGCCATATTATCCGTTTTGAAAGAGATAAAAGGTTCCTCTCCAAGAACTTCTACAAACATGCAGTATTGGAATTGTGGCAAGACTGGACATACTCAAGTCAACTGCAAAAACTGGTGGGTGCAAAGTTTAAGCACATCTAACAAGCAACAAAACCAGCATAAGCAACATGAAGGGCTAAAGGTTGACTGTCGATTGGATGGCCCCAGGGGAAGTCATCATGTTTCAGCACTGCATGGTGGTAATAATAGATTGGTAGCTGATGGAACCATGAATGGAGTGCCTTGCCATATGATAATGGTGCAAATAAAATTTTACTCAGAACAGACATAATAAAGAAGATAATACCTTACCCAAACTGGAATGCTAGACATTCTAATAAAACCCTACAGTCACTGGAGATCATACTGAAGTTCAAGGAAGAATGGAACTCAACATCAGAGTTGGTTGCTGTCTGGTATGCCATCCTGTTCACATCACTGATATCTATGATGAATGCATATTAGGTTTTGATTTCCTAACGAAACTTGGATTTAGTATTAGACCCAGTTACAACCTACTCATCTATAAGACAGAAGAGATCCCTCTGCTTAGCCAAATATCTGATTCTTTATCAAGTGTGATCACAGTATTAGTGATGGAAGACACAGAAATCCCAGCACAAAGTGAATTTATAGTCCATGGACATAGGGCAGAGACTTCTGGGATTGACGGTCACTGATGCCCCTGGTAAAGGAGCTTTCGCTCATGGTATTCTGGTAGCAAGACTTTAGTCAAAGAACAGATTCCTATCAGGATTGATGAATTGTAACAAATCCAATAGATTATTGAAAAAAGGTGAAGAATCAGCAATATGTGAACCTGTTGCATGGGTAACAAGTATAAACACAATAGAAGTTACTGGCTCAAACCAACACCCATCTTACTGAGTTGTGGAGAGAAACGAGGAAGTTCTTAACTGAAGACCAAGCTGCTAAGGCCGATAATCTACTTAGAGTTTTCTGACATTTTTTCTGCTACATCAAATGATTATGGCCATACTAACCTGACGAACATAAGATCACCACTGGTGATTCTCATACAATCCATCTACCACCAAAAAGGCTTACATTAGCAAAACGGGAGGAGACAGAACAACTCATAAGAGACATGGAAGCTCAAGACATTATAGAACCAGCATCGAGTCCCTGGACATCACCAGTGGTTCTTGTCAAGAAAAAGGATGGATCTACCCAATTTTGTGTAAATTACCGCAGATTGAATGATAAAACAAAGAAAGTCTGCTTTCCTTCACCCAGAATTGATGATACATTTGACACTCTATCTAGGTCAGAATAGTTCTCAATGTTAGTTTTGAAGAGCGGCTATTGGCAAGTTGGTATACATCCTGAAGACCTGAGAAAAGAGCTTTCGCTACAGGAAATGGACTTTGGCAGCTTAAACTGATGCCATTTGGACTTTGCAATGCACCTGTAATGTTTGAATGACTAATAGAGTCTGTGTTCAAAGGTTTGTCTTGGGAGGTCTGCTTGGTTTACTTGGATGACATAATCATTCTTGGAAGACTTTTGAAAAACATTTGAGAAATCTTCGTCAAGTGTTTGAAAACATAGGACAGCCAAGCTAAAATTGGGACCAAGTAAATGTAAACTGTTCCAGCAAGAAGTTCATTACCTTGGTATGTCATCATACCTACAGATAAAGCTGTAGAAGTATAACATTGGTGTCCCTTTTGAGAGAATAGCCATTGATATAATGGGTCTGTTTCCTAGAACTGATGTTGAAATCACTATTTATTAGTGATAATGAATTATTTCATGAAGTGGCCCGAAGTCTATCCTATCCAAAATCAGGAGGCAACAGCAGTTGCAGAGATGATAGTAAATAACTTGATTAGTATATATGGAGTACCTTTGTAACTCCACTCAGACCAATGATGAAATTTTGAATCCAATGTGTTTGAAGGCATCTATCAACTATTAGGCATTCAGAAAACAAGAACACCCCTTCACTCTCAGTCAGATGATATGGTTGAGAGATTTAACAGGATAATTGCACAACATCTAGCATTTTTTATCAATGACTATCAATGTGACCGGATTGCCATATACCACTCTTTTGTTGCTTGCATCAGTATCTCTTATGAGATTATGACTGATCCTAGTAAGATAGAAGCTGTAAGAGACTGGCCTCTATCACAAGATGTTCATCAACTTCATACCTTTATTGGACTTTGCACATATTATAGAAGATTTGTCAAGGACAAAGTGCTAGGTGGATACAATGTTTACAAGAGTACAATTTCTCCATTGAGCATCGTAGTGACAAACTACACAGGAATGCAGATGACATTTCCAGACGTCCATGTATTGACAACTGTAAGCATTGCTATAATGCAGAGTTGAAATAAGGTACTAAAGATATAACCCCCTCGGTGTGAGCACCTGTACGCGGTGAGGGGGACCACCCTGTGAAGATTCCGCTGGCTTGGTTACCTTCGCAGGGTCCTAAATGCTCGCCCGCGTGTTTGCCGTGCGCGGAGACCCGTGTCCCGGGAAAGGAGGATCCTGGTAGTTGCTCGGGGGTCCCTGTCTTCTCTCCTCAGCTCATGACTGGTGGGGTCTCCTTTGGCCGTCTTGCCATTGGGGAGCCTGTCTGTCGCGGGGCTGGGCAGCGGATTCCAGGGCCTCTGCTATACACTGCTTTGGCCTCTGCTTCCGGTAAACGGAAGCTCCTGGGGTGGTCCCCCCAGGAGCAATCGGCTGGTGGGCAGGTCCTGCTAGGGTCAACCGTGCAGAGCGGTGAGTAACCTTGCCCACGGTCCGGGTACAGGTTTACAAGTTTCCTCACAACTTATTTTCCTTTAGTAGTTATCCTTTCTTTGTGAGGCCAGTTTGGCCATTCACAATTTTCCTTATTTTACGCTTTGTTTGATTTGTGTAGAATGTTTTGTTCTGCACATTTCTCTTTTTATTTTCCTTCTATTTATTTGTGAGGGCTTGGCTCACTGTCTGTGTGGGTATAGTGCCTGCGTAGCCCTGGTGCCCGACTGGGCGTCCCCTTGTTGGGCTACGTGGAGGGTGGGGACAGCGGGCACTGAACCACACAACAAAAAACATGAGAGAGAATGATGAAAATGCGATCACTGCCAACAAGAGGGCTCGACATGAACCCCCGTCTTCCTTGTCTACGTTATCATTGCCGTCGTCTGCTGTGTCTGTGTCTTCGTTCCCGAAGTTCCTGATCATCCACTCCACGGGTGATCAGGTGCTTGGGGACATGTCCCCTTTTTTCGTGAATAAAGGTTTGAAAGGTCTTGCGGGAGAACCGAAATCCGTAAAGCGCTTACGATCTGGTGACTTACAAGTTGAGACCGCTTGTTCCAAACACTCGGAACTGCTCCTGAAAGTTAAGGAAATTGGTGGGGTGGCTGTCGAAGTCACTCCCCATAAAACTTTGAATTCCTCTCGGGGTGTGATCACCGAGTGGGGCCTCCTCAAAGTCACTGAGGAGGAAATGCTCTCGGAGCTCACACCTCAAGGAGTAACAGCGGTCCACCGGGTTTCGACACGCCGTGATGGGAAATTGACACCCACCCGGGTGTTGATTGTGACATTTAACACGCCACGCCTGCCATCTTCCATCAAGGCAGGTTACTTACATTGAGGTTCGCCCGTATATCCCAAACCCTCTGCGCTGTTTTCAGTGTCAGATATACGGTCATGCCCGCACAGCATGCAGGGGCCAGCCCACCTGTGCTCACTGTGGCAGTAAGGATCATCTCGATCCTGACTGCAGAGCAGAAAAGGCATGCTGTGTGAACTGCAGTGGCGAACATCCGGCGTACTCCCACGACTGTCCGAAGTGGAAAGAGGAAAAGGAGGTACAACGCCTCAAAGTCATAAATAACATCTCTTATGCTGAGGTGAGAAAGCTTGCTGCACCACCCGCCCCGCCTGGCAAGGTTTCCTATGCCAGTGCAGTCATTGGAAAGCCCATCGTTCCAATGACTTCGGTGGCAGTGCAGACTGATATCAGTGTACCACCAACTGAATCTTTCTCGCTAGCTAGCAGCGAAGTACCTCCTCACGCAGGCAAAACCGAGGGTGGTGTCGACTTCAACATCAACCCCGGTTTCCATTCCTGCAGTTCAGCCTTCCACCTCAACCGGAAGGCCTCCTCCTTCCCGTCCTCAGACAGCAAGACCTTCCAAACCCAAGGGGCCTCCACTGGGGCCAAAAAGAAACTAATCACTCCTCCTCAAAGGGCGGTCACCGATCCCTGCCCCTCGGACGATTCCGAGGACATGGATACTGACCGCCCCCTATTCACTAAACCGTCCTCTGCGGCGGTTAAGTTGAATAGGAATTCGTCGTCCGCCCACTCTTCTAAGTCCTGAGATGGCCACACTCCTACAATGGAATTGTCGTGGATTCCAGAGGAATCTTGATGACATCAAGGTCCTCCTTCAGGCACACCAGCCCATCTGTGTGTGCCTGCAGGAGACATACTTGCAGCCAGTCAGAGATCCCACGATCCGGCACTTTTCACTAGTTCGCCGGGACGGGGATGGAGATGGTCCAGCTCGCGGGGGTGTCGCCATCCTCATGAGCAACCATTCTCCATTCCAGGTCGTACCCCTCACCACCAACTTAGAGGCGGTAGCCATCCGTCTCTTCGTGGGGTTCTCGCTGACTGTCTGCTCTGTATATCTTCCACCTGGGAGCATCGTCTTCCAGGAAGACCTTGATGATCTCGTCTCGCAGCTGCCGACCCCCTTCCTCATCATGGGGGACCTCAACGGACACAGTCCACTTTGGGGCAGTGCTGACACCAACGGTAGGGGCGGGGTCCTGGGGCAGTGCTGACACCAACAGTAAGGGCGGGGTCCTGGAGCAGTGGCTCCTGGATCCTTCTCTCTCCCTGTTGAACACCGGTGTCAGTACTTACTTTCACTCCCCAACCCGCACTTTCACTGCCATTGACCTCACCATCTGCTCCTCCTCGATCCTTCCACTCTTTACATGGGAGGTCGAGGACAATCCTTACGGAAGTGATCACCTCCCCGTGGTGAGCACCATCTCCCGTGGGGGGCCTTGCAGCCCTTCACGCGTCTCGCAGTGGAGGCTCGATCGGGCTGACTGGGGTGGTTTCGAGCTGCTCTCTGAGCTCGATGACCACTCTGTCAGCCAGGAGCCCATCAATGTGGCAGTAGCGGAGATAACAGACTGTATCGTAGATGCAGCTGCATCAACAATTCCTCAAACCTCTACACAGTTTCCTCGCTTTCCGAAACCGTGGTGGAATCCAGATTGCACCGCAGCTTGTAAGGCTCAGAACAAGGCTTGGGGGGTGTTTCGGAGATACCCGACGTCCCCCAACCTCGAAATGTTCAAACGCACCAGGGCGAAAGCTCGTTTCATCCGACGCCAGAGCCAGAAGGAATCTTGGATCAAGTATACTTCTTCTATCACTCGCACAACCAGTTCTAAGGTTGTGTGGGATAAAGTCCGGAAGATGGGTGGGAACTACACGTCCCACTCGTTATCGATCCTGGAGCACAATGGACAGGCAATTGCTGATCCCAAAGCAATTGCCGACACTCTGGGGGAGTCGTTCTCCTCCATCTCTTCGTCTTCCTCTTACTCCCCAGAGTTTCTGGCCCAGAAGGGCAGGGTGGAACGCTCTTCGCTGTCTTTCCACTCGAATGGCCTGGAGCCTTACAACAGGCCATTCACAGCGGAGGAGCTTCGCCTTGCTCTGCACTCTTCTCGTGCCTCTGCTGTAGGGCCGGACAATGTCCATTATGCCATGCTCCAACATCTTTCACCATCGAGTAAGGATCGGCTGCTCCATCTCTTCAATCGCATTTTTCTCGAGGAGCAGTTTCCGGACTCCTGGCGGGAGGCCATCGTCTTGGCCTTCCCCAAGCCAGGCAAAGATCCCAAGATTCCTTCCAATTATCGTCCCATTGCGTTGACAAGCTGCATATACAAGGTGTTGGAAAGAATGGTAAATGCCAGACTCATCTGGTATTTAGAACACCACAACCATTCCAACACCCAGTGTGGCTTTCGCAGGCAACGGTCAACTCTTGACCATCTGATACACCACGAATCGGCTATCAGAAACTCATTTTTACGTAGAGAGCACCTGGTGTCAATTTTCTTCGACATCGAAAAAGCGTACGACACAGCTTGGAGATTCGGCATTCTTCATGACCTCCACAGCTTCGGCTTGAGAGGTCACATGCCGATCTTCATCTCCAACTTCTTATCGACACGTTCTTTTCGTGTCTGTGTCGGTAACACTCTGTCGCGGCCGTACCCCCAAGAACAGGGGGTGCCACAAGGCTGTGTTCTGAGTGTTACGCTTTTCGCTGTCAAGATTAATTCAATTACTAGACAACTTCCTCCATCAGTAGGCAATGCCCTCTATGTTGATGACTTTAGCATCTTTTGCTCATCGTCCAGCATGAGGGTCATTGAAAGACAACTGGAAATTGCCCTGAACAATCTTTCGGTTTGGGCGACGGCAAACGGGTTTTGGTTCTCCCCACAGAAGACCGCTTGTGTGCACTTTTGCCACAAGCGTAATCTTTACCTGGATCCCGAGCTGCGGCTCGGGGGTAACATCATTCCAGTTGTGGCGGAGACCAAGTTTCTCGGTGTCATATTCGATCGGAAATTGACCTTTTTACCACACATACGTCATCTCAGGTCCAAGTGCACACAAGCATTGAACATCATCAAGGTCCTCTCCTCCCTTTCTTGGGGAGCGGACCGATGTTCTTTGCTCCGCCTGTACCGTGCACTTGTCCAATCGAAACTGGACTACGGATCCCAGGTGTACGACTCGGCCCGGGATTCGGTGGTGAAGGTGCTGGACCCCCTCCATCATCAGGCCCTCCGTGTTTGCATGGGAGCCTTTCGCACTTCACCAGTCCAGAGTCTTTACGTTGAGACCGACGAACCATCTTTATCTCTTCGCCGTCAGCAGTTGTCCCTACAATATGCTTCTAAATTGCGATCCCTGCCTGGCCATCCCACTTGGGACTGCGTTTTCAGTCCGAAGTGGGAAATGCTTTACACAAATCGGCCGACTGCCATTCGTCCTTTTGGTTTGCGTGTCCGAGGCTACCTCAGAGACATCAACACCAGTCTCGATAGCGTTGCACAGTCGACAGCTGAGCCACTTCCACCATGGCTCGCTGTTTCCCCTTCCTGCGATTTTTCCCTGTGCAGGATGGGGAAGGCCTTTACACCTGACTGTGTGTACCGGCAACTCTTTGCCAGCCATCGTGCTGAGCACCCGGACTTCTTGCCTGTCTTTACAGATGGCTCGAAGTCTGGCACTTCAGTGGGATCAGCCATGGTCTGCTGTGATGTAATCATTGCAGACCAGATCCCACTGCAGTGTTCCATCTTCACTGCAGAGTTGCACACTATCAGTCTCGCCTTTGACCATGTGGTGGCTAAGCATCATCGTCGGTGGGTGCTTTACACCGACTCGCTTAGCTTGCTACAGGCTTTGATCTCGGTGAGGCATCAGCCTCACCCAGTTCTTACTAAGATCCGCCAGCAGCTACATCATCTGGCAGCCACCACCACCTCCATTTCTGTTGGGTGCCCGGTCACGTTGGAATCAGGGGCAATGATTTGGCAGATTCTGCTGCTAGGTCAGTCACGCCCCTGTCCGACTCTCCGTTGCCAGTTCCCTATCTGGATTTCCGGCAGCATTTTACCACCGAGCTCCGGGCACAGTGGCAGCAATCTTGGTCAGAACAGCTTACGAACAAGCTCTTTGAGATCAAACGTATCGTCAAACCATGGCAGTCTTGTTACCGCAGGAATCGCAAGGAGGAAGTTGTACTTGCTCAGCTCCGCTTGCGTCATTCGTTTATTACTCATTCGTTTCTTTTACGGGCAGACGACGAACCCAAGTGTGAGTTTTGTGACACCTTTTTAACGATCAAACATATTTTAATTGAATGTCGTTGTTTTAACTTTGAAAGACGTATGTTTTTTAACTCTCATGATTTTACGTCCGAGCCCCTTACACTCGGACATCTTTTATCCGACCATTGTACTTTTACCTCTCTCTTTCAATTTTTACGATATACTGGATATTTTACTCGCATATAATTTTTACTCTTCAGCTTTTTATATATATGATTTTATCACCTTATACATCGTTTGTATATCCCAGGTCACTTACACCTGGTATTCTATTGTTTTACTTTGCATTTTTACACTTGTTCTTTGTTGTTTTACCTTTTTACAATTTTGCTGATTTGTTTTAAATGTGGTTGCGGGTTACACGTCTTTTATCATTTATATTGTCTTTTGTTTGGCGCATTATGGCCTAGTCGCCCATGCGCCATAAAACCCAAAACAACCAACCAACCAACTAAAGATATAATGTCCATAAGACAACATCGACACAAGAAAACAGTGATACTCCTAACATCTGGAGCCCAATTAAAATTAGCAAGGCCCAACTAGACGATGAAGATATAAGGCCAATAATGGATTTGATTAAAAAATCTGATAAGACCTAATTGGGAGCAAAACTCAAGGTATAGTCCAACTACCAAAAGTTACTGGGCACAGTGGGACTCCTTAGAATGAAAGGTGTATTCTACAGAAGATGGGAGAATCCTACTGGACGACTGATCCGTTGGCACATACTTCCTCACTCCTGAGTGGAACTAGTGATGAAAGATGTGCATGATAGTGCCACTGGACGACACTTCAGTGTTAATAAGACATCGAAAGCCAGGGAGCAATTTCATTGGCTGAAAAGTAGGGTAGACGTTGAAAACGGTGTAGGCAATGTGAGGCCTGTGCAGCAAAGAAAGGCTCTAAGACTAGGAGTAAGCTGCAAACGTATAACATTGGTGCCCCTTTTGAGAGAATAGCCATTGATATAATGAGTCTGTTTACTAGAACTGATGTTGAAATAACTATTTATTAGTGGTAATGAATTATTTCATGAAGTGGCCTGAAGTCTATCCCATCCAAGATCAGGAGGCAACAGCAGTTGCAGAGATGATAGTAAATAACTTGATTAGTAGATATGGAGTACCTTTGTAACTCCACTCAGACCAATGACGAAATTTGGAATCCAATGTGTTTGAAAGCATCTGTCAACTATTAGGCATTCAGAAAACAAGAACACCCCTTCACTATAGTCAGATGGTATGGTTGAGAGATTTAACAGGACAATTGCACAACATCTAGCATTGTTTGTCGACGACTATCAATGTGACTGGGATTGCCATATACCACTCTTTTTGTTGGCATATAGAACAGCAGTGCATGAAATAACTGGACAGACTTTTACACGGTCAGCCCAAAGCAATGCATGTGTCCACTCCACAATATGTAGGATTTACAACCGCTAGAAAGAATCCACCACTCCATCAAACATAACATCAACTTGACAAGTGAGAAAACCAAAAGAGGTACAACAGTAAAACAAATGGAACTATTTTCAATCAAAGAGTTCTTGTCTGGCTGTACAATCTACATAGAAAGAAGAGACTTTCTCCAAAATTTCAGAAATCTTGGGAAGGTCCATATGCATATAGTTAACAGGATTAAAAATGTATATCGCATTCATCGACGTCCAACTACAAAGTGCAAGGTGGTTCACATGGATCATTTGGTTCCGTTCCATTAAAGAACTGAAGAAGCTTCAGAATCAAGAATTGTTCGGGACGAACAAGACCTAAGGAGGGGGCAGTGTTACGACAGATGAACATGCTACAATGAACCCATGATGTATTGTTTTGATGCTCGCATGAACTACAGAGTGAGAATTACATCACTAACTACTTCGAATGAACTCAACTTAAAAAAAAGTATAGGAGAGTTGAATTACGAGTAATTAGAGTGTAAAGGAAAATGTAGTTTGTTTTAGTCTTTGTAGTATGGTGTAAAGTAGAAATGGTTAAATAAATGTATTAGTGTTGATCCTGTCAGACTGGCAAGAAAAAGAAGGATGTTTAGGACACTTAAAAATGTGGCTGAGAAGGTTTTATGTTAGTTGAACAAGCAGAGCTAATCTCAATTTTTCTGTAGGAAGACGTCATCATTTGATGCACAGAATTAGTAAGGTTATTCTCGATAGACTGCAAATTGTTCACAAATGTGATACCACTTATCAACTGCTATAAAAAGCCTTAATCTTATGTTTTGATTGCATATAGTAAGAATTATAGAGGAAACATTTCTTTGTATGAATAGTAATAAGGTACTAAGTTCTTCTGAAGATTTATTTTCATACTGATAAAGATTTGTATTGGTTGAATTTAGTTTATATAAATATTTTCATTCATACTTTTGTAATCAATTACATTATTTTAGAATTATAATTGTTAAATACTTCTTTTTTTAACTTATGCTCAATTTTCATCTGTTTAATTCATAGCAATATGTTATTCATTGTACAACAGCATCTGTAGGCGATTATCATATGAACAGTCATATATACAGTGGTTGGCCTTTTAACAATTTTAATATGATCAAGTTTCAATTGATCCAATATCATTGTGGTGTAGTCCTTTAAACCTTCCAGTGTCCACGTCGTCTATATATGTTTGCAGAATCCAAAATGATAGGCCAAAAACATATGTATACATTTTTAGTACAACAAAAAAATTGATTTTTTTTTCTTAAATAAAAGTTTCCAATTTATACATATATAATTCAAGCTTGAAAAATAATATTGTTTTTAAATTTGATGCATATTTTATTAAACTACAATATAAACAATTTGATAAAGTCATCTGATTGCCATTTCTTAGAAGCACTAAATGGTATTGCCAATTTGCTTGTTAACATTCCTATTTGAAACACTTCTGATTTAAGCTCTCAAGTTTGATTTGAACTATTATCAATAAATTTTCAAAAATCTCCTAAAAATTAACAAAATACTGCTATATTTAAAAAACAGTAGATTTTTGAAGTACTGTATATTTCCGCAGATAAGACGACCTTCAGATAGGAAGAGGTATAAATTTTCGTCAAAGTTTTATAGTTTTAGCATACATCTGTCCTATAAGACGACCCCAAACTATCAACGGCCTATGAATTTAGATTGGCGATCATCATCTGGATAATACTGCTGTATAGTGTATACGGAATTATGTCCTATTCGCAAACATTCGCACTGATTCAGCATTCGGGTAATGACCTTGACTATTCACAAAAACATCGTATGGGCTATTCTATTTTGTGGACATACCCTACTCTGTACAAGTAAATAATTACTTGTACAGAGTAAAATATTCCATTTTTAACTCAGTAGCTCAATAAACATAACTTATAATATTTATTTTGTTTTAGTATTGTTTTACTATTACAATGTAATGTATTATTTACTATTACAATGTAATGTATTATCATATAGCGTATTTAAAATAATATGATAGATTTTTTGATAAGTTGTAGTAATAATAATTTCAATTTATATAAATTTCAATCCAATTTTTTTTATATCTGTCCTATAAGATGACCCGGATTTTGGGGGCCTTTTTTTATGATTTAACTATCGTCTTATCTGCGGAAATATACAGTAATTACAAAGTACGTACTGCCATTTTTTTCCCCTGTTTCACACTCTTTTCTATCATAAACCTATTTCAGTATTCCCAAAATTATTTTTATCATTTTCCCAGCATTTTATGCATCTTTACCACTCTTAAAATAGAAACTGGAAATAAACACATCCTTCTTAGAAATTCTGAGCGCAGCAGCATGTAATTACGTTATGGTTCACTGAGGCAAACAAGAGGCAGATGGCTGACACATGCAATTTCAGTTGCATGTGCTATAAGTGTTGTTTACAATTTTGGTCCAGCATATTGGATACCCTTTGTAAAGTTATTATCTACTTTTTTATATTTAAACCTTAATTTTCATTTCAGTAGATTCATTTTCAGAAATTAGCAATCTTTTGGCCGATCGATAAGTACTGATTTATCATAATTATGTTACATTGGATGGCCGGCCTACAACTTGTTGCTGTGGGTATTTTAACATCGCATTAGGCAATATGTTACTTTTTATTTTATTATTTATTACTTTTCCAGTAAAACTTTGATCTGGTATCATTTTATGAAAATAAATGAGGTCTTGGATATGGAAGCAAATTCGTTTCTGTAGATTTATTTCTGTTAGTTAGTGATCATTCAGTCGGTTGATTTATTGATCTTTCTCAAGTTATGCTAGAGTGGAGGTTGGCTTAAAAGTTGTTGCAGATATTTTATTTAACATCCCATTAGGTTTATATGTAATTTTTCTTTTATTATTTCTTTTTTTTTTAGCAAAAAAACTTTGACCTTGTACCATTTCCTGAAAATGTATTGGATACGGAAGCAAAATAGACTTCCTTGCTATAGAAATCAGACGTCAAGTGGGAGGGCAATTTCGCGAAGGCATCCCCTCTGCTGAACTCACTGTAAAAGTTTCACTCTCCCTGCCCCGTCCTCTCGAAAAATATATTTTTTTTAAATTACTAGTTTTTATGTTTATATTGAATTATTTTAAAGCCCCCTCCCCCCCCCCCCCCCCTCAGTACCTTGGCTGTACCACACAGATGATATAACACTGTTTTTTGTTGTGTTGTTTTTGCTTTGGTGCACAAACCTTTCTGCACTTAGCCAAGATCGTCAAACTTCAACACTCAAAAAAAAATCAGAATGTTTAGTAAAAAAAGCAGTCAAAGAAGTTTTTTTATAATTTCATAACCAGTTCAGAAAATCTCGTGAATGTGAGAAGTCCAAGTCACTACAAGTATAACACTGGCCATGTTTAAAATATGTGATACTGAAACGAATCATTAAAAGAAATAAAAATCATATTTCAGGTTAAATATTATATTATCAGAAGGAAATTTCCTTTCAATTAATATATAATTTAACTATTTTTATTCTTCAGGTGTTCCAAAATGAAGCCTAATTGTATAGTGCAATCTTTTTTCCACCATATCACATTAAAAAAAGGCTGATTAAAATCAATATGCTTGTAAATTTTTTATATTATTTATTTTCATAAAATTCATAATTAAATTCTGTAAAATTTGGGATATAACATGAACTATTTCCATTGACTGGCTATTTTTTTTTAATTCTAAAGTTGACTTGTTATCTGACTCAGCACAATTGGCTAAAAGCCTGGAATTTTCCCAAAGTATGGTACCAAGAAAAACAATGATAAAACAAGAAAAATATGTACTTGTAACCAAACAAATATTTTTTCATTATTCAGAAATAGCCTTTCTATTCATGTGCATTATATTCATTTCTGTCTATTATTTTTATTAAATAAATTTTTATTTGTGTTACCGATGCAAATAAATGCATGATAAAAATGCAATGTATAACAGATGCATTTTTTTTACTACGACTCTAAAAAGTCCTATCAAAATAAAACTTGCCTTTTTCGTTAAATATTTTATTTTCAGAAAATCCAGAATTAAATGCATTAATTTGGCATATAACATGACCTAATTCCTTTAATTAGTTATTTAGCAAAAAAGTTTTAAAGTTAATTTTTTTTGCCTGAGCATAGGGAGAAAACAAGCAAACAGCTTGGCCTCTGGATGGAAACCAGTTTTTCAGACTGGACACTGAAATGGTTAAATCTTCTGGAGATCAGTTTCCCAGATCACTAACATAGGTGCTGCTCAGCAATGCTAGCACAACAAATGGAACTTCAATTTTTTTTAAAAATTCCTGTTTGAAACATTCTTTTTACCTATGTCATAAAAGTAAGTATGATTTTTCAAGTGTGCATTACATTTTCCATTGGTGCATATTTTAGTATGATACCATATAAATAATTTCTTCCAGTTCTCTAACAGCCATTCCATAAATGTGATATGTGCTATTACCATTCTATTTATTTTCATTTCTTCATGGAATCAAGCAAATAAGTGCAGCTATAATCATTGTTCCATGCATAATGTAACCTACACTAGTGTACAAACATTGAGTATAATTGACAAAAATTGATAAAAATGAAAATAAATAAATGAAATATAAAAATATATAATGAAAATAAAAATTGATAAAAATGAAAATAAAACACAATAGAATGACATAGTGCAGATGGAATATGGAAGGAATAAACAAATGTGCAATATAACTGACAAAATACAGGATACAGTGGAACAATGCACTGTAGTTCAATAAGGTGGCAATTTCAGAGGTTACCTGGAGACACATTCACTCATGCATGAAAGTCCAGTAAGGTATCTGATGACCACTTACAGTGATACAAGTGTCAAATCGGCATTGAATACTGTTGACAAGGGCAGTAAGAAAGTTCTGTAGCATTAAATGCAACTTCTGTACAAGAGCAGATTAGAGCTCCAGAAGAGTTCTGGGAGGAGGTTAATCTGAAATCTGCCTGTCCAATGCATTCCACACATGCTCTAAACACTGGCCCATTGGTTTGCAGTCCAGTCCCAGTGTTGTTTACACCATGTCAGTGGAATGCAAACTGTAGGTCATCTCAAATACAGTAGTTATTCATGAAGCCTTCTGTATATCATTTGCCTTGAAACTATTTGTCCATGAACCACACAGCTCTACAGCGAGCAATCTTGCTGACATGTGTCAGTTATGTCTCGCTATTAGTGTTCTCTGGATGGAAACCAGTTTTTCAGGTTGAACACTGAAATGGTTAAATCTTCTGGAGATCAGTTTCCCAGATCACTAACATAGGTACTGCTCAGCAATGCTAACACAACAACTGGAACTTCAATTTTTTTTAAATAAAAATTCCTGTTTGAAACATTCTTTTTACCTATGCATCATTGTTGTATCATGGGTTTGAGGTCTGGCACTATGTCATTCTGTTGAGTTTTATTTTTATTTTATCAATTTTTGTCAATTATTCAATGTTTGGACACCAGTGTAGGTTACATTATGCATGGAGCAATGATTATAGCTGTGATTATAGCTGTATGAAGAAATGAAAATAAATGGAATGGTAATAGCACCACATATCATGGGGTTAAGGTCTGGCAAATATGCTGGCCATGGTATATCCCATGTCTTCATTTTCAAGGAAATCATCCATTAGAGCAGCCCTATGTGGACACATGTTATCGTCCATAAACAGCAATTGTGGAACAACAGCATCCCAAAAAAGCCTCACATAGGGTTCAAGTATTTCATCAGTATATCAGTTCCTCCAGAAGAGACATGAAGCGAGGTGAGGTAATGACATCATACCACCCCAGACCAGTAAACCACCACCTTTGTAAGAGTGCATTTCTCTGATATTTGAGAGGTGATAACAGGTCCCAGGTTCTTTCCAGATGATAACACAATGACTATCACTCTGTAAACTAAATCTGGTTTCATCACAAAAGAGAACACTGGCCCATTGGTTTGCAGTCCAGTCCCAGTGTTGTTTGCACCATGTAAGTGGAATGCAAACTGTAGGTCATCTCAAATACAGTAGTTGTTCATGAAGCCTTCTGTATATCGTTTGCCTTGAAACTATTTCTCCATGAACCACACAGCTCTACAGCGAGCTCTCTTGCTGACATGTGTCAGTTATGTCTCGCTGTTAGTGCCACATAGTGGTCAACCCTGCACATTTGGACAATTAACATTTCCTGTCTATTGGTACCTTCTCCACAGCCTCGACACCACAGATTGGCACATGTGATGCCCCATCGTTCACTTTTGCTTTACCTTAACCAGTTTTGTTTAATTTACGTTATATTTATCATTTTGGGGATTTTTTATTTCCTTTTTAGCATCACAGTGCTCACATCCAAGATATTCTATGAGTTGCGTATGCACAACTCCGATCTTCCGACTGTACCGTTAAAGCGCGTGCAAAGGACACGCCCCCTCTTGCGTCATAGCTTGCGTCGTTCGTCATAGTATGCAAATGTCTTTCCGGGCATGCGCCGGCTCATTGTCAAAAACCTGTGACCTGCGAGTCACTTAAGCAGTAGAGTAAGCAGAGCAGAGGCAGAGGATAAGCACAAGTGAGTGCACGAGCACAAGGTGCGTAGCACCAAGCACAATGCGTGTAGCACAGGAGCTGGAGTTATGTTTTCGTCATTGATGTCTTGGTGAGTTGAATTATTTTGGAAATAAATCTGTTTTGTTATAAACCTTTTGAGTCTGTACAGTTTTTTCTCTTGAGCAACGCGAATTAAGGATTTTTTTAATATTTAAATTTACTTGACAATCATTTTGATTCTTACTCATTAACGCTCGCTGGTATTTGAACCCTAAATCAACTTATTATCAACTTATTCTACTTTTGGCAATTTGTTAATTATTGCCTGGCGCCCGTCTAAGCTATCCGGAGCATAAAACTTCAAGTATTTTGCATTTGTTTGGAGCGTTACACACACACACACACACCTATTGTTTGGCATGATTCCAACATCCCAATAGCTGAATCACATGTAAGGACATTCATATGATGCCTCTGCAACATAGTTACAGCAACAAATCAGTTTGAACCCAATGTGATGGTCCACCCATTCACTTTTACTTTTCCTTAACCAGTTTTGCTTTATTTACATTATATTTATCATTTTGGAGATTATTTAATTTTTGGACTGATCACAATTCTTACTTCCGAGCCATGAAAGGAGTTGCGCATGAGCAACTCCAACTTTTGATTGTCAGCTGCTAATGCACATGTGTAGGACATGACCCCTCTTGCATCATAGCTAGCATGATTGTCAGATTATGCAAATGTTCCAGAATGCAACAGACACATGCTGGATTTGTATGCCGCATGTTATAACTAAGTGACATTAGATCACAGAATCAGTAGTGTGTTGAGTAAGGAGGAGTATTGTTACGAAGAGCTGAAGTAGTATGTGGGGTATGTTGAATCAATGTGTGTTGTATAGATAAGGATAGAGGAATTGTTAGTAGAGATTTAGGTAGATGCGAGTTGTTAGTACTCCAACTTTTTGTATTCATCAACTGAATTAGTGAGTCTTTGAATTTTTTGGAAATAAACTTTGTTTTAAAATTTTTTGACTTTTGCAATTTTTCTCTTGAGCAACGTTAATTGATTTTTTTTAGATTTAAACTTTAATAAACTTGACAATCCTTTTTGAATTCTTACTCAATAAGTAACTAGATATATACAAAACGAATCCTATTTCAACTTTATTTGGCAAGTTGATATTGCCTGGTGTCCCACAAGCCATCCAGAATTTTGAATAAATTTGAATCAGACAAAAGGTCCAACTTGAAAAGCTAATAATCTTTGGAGCATTGCACCAAGCAGAATGTGCTGGAAACAAGAAATAAGGTTTTCCACATTTATCATGCTATTTATACATTATAAGTTTGTAGTTCTTGTCTCTTATATAAATTATATGTGGTGACATGCTATTGCATCATTACTCGCAGATTTGCATGTGCCCACCATTATCTGCACTTAACTTTTGTTGCTGTTTTGGACAACTGTTTGTAGTATATAGTCCATTTTGTTAATTACACTTAACATTGGACACCTCCTTTTCAATTATATATACGATTTAACTGTTTATATTCATCACATTTTCCAAAATAAAGCATTAATTCAGCGTCAGATCTATTAATTCACTACATCACAGTAAAAGTCTTATTAAAATTAGAGTTTATATATTGTTTATATTTTTTATTTTCCTACAATCCAGAATTAAATTCTATTTAATTCGGAATGACAATGTTCCACAAAACATTTATTGTTTAATTCAAAATATAACATTAAAAAAAATCAACAGAAATGAGTTAATTCTAAAGTCGACTAGTTTGACTCTGAACAGTTACTGAAAAGCCTGGACCTTTTCATAGTACAGAGAAAATTTTAGAAAGGAGAGTAATTTTCTTGCTTCAAGTAAATGTTTATTTTTCTACTATTCAAAAATAAGTAGCCTTTCTATTCATAATCATTATAATTACTTTCGTCTATTAGTTTTTATCTCGTTTTCAAAGAAAACAAGATAATAGTTTCACATTGTTGCCTGTCTGTCTGTAGATATCAAACTTTTTTGCTTACAGAGACAAATTAAAAATTCTTTTTGTGTTGGATAGGTATTCATGAAATATTACAATGTGCACTTTCCAAATCTCTCTAAAACTGTAATTACGCCCTCTAGCAATGGAAAAAGTTGAAAATTCCAAAATTTCAAACGAATATTGCACATGATATGTTTATGCTAGAAATTTGAAATGTGGTGGTGAAATGTGGTTATGAAGTTTCCATTGCCAACAATGAGTATTGCCCTTTTATTTATTATTACCTATTATTATTATTTACCTATATATATATTATTATATATATATATACTATATATATAATATATAGTATATATATATATACCTATACCTATATATTATTATTATTTACCTATTATTATTTATTTTATTTATTTATTACCCTTTTATTTATTTTTTTTTTATGAGTAATGTTAATTGCCCTTTGATGCAGAGGGGGTTGGTAAAACACACCTTTTTAGTTTTAGCAGATAATTGTTTGTTTTTAGAGATAAATGAAAAATTCTTTTTGGGTTAGATAGGAATTGATAAAACATAATAATCCACACTTTTTAAATCTTCCAAAAACTATAATTGCACCCTCTAACGGCGAAAAAATTTGCAAATTCCAAAATTTCAAACGAATATTGCAACCATGTATTAATGATAGAAATTTTTAATTTTGGTGGTGGAATATGAACACCGTGATATTTCCATTGGCAACAATGAATTGACCTCTTAGACCCAGGGGGGTTGGGAAAATGCATTTTTTTTTTGTTTTAGCAGACAATTGTTTGCATTTAGAGATAAATGAAAAAATCTTTTCAGGGTTAGATAGGAATTGATAAAATATTATGATTCACACTTTCAGAATCTTTCGAACACTATAATTGTGGCCTCTAACAGTGAAAAAGATTGAAAATTCTAAAATTTTAAATGAATATTGCAACCATGTATTAATGATAGAAATATGAAATTTTGGTGGTGGAATGTGAACGTCATGAAGTTTCTATTGGAAGAAATGAAAATGATAATTAGAAAACTCTAATTTGATTGGTGCTAATGAAATATTATAATTTGCATTTTTCAAATACTTAGTAGTTTTAATATATATATATACACAGTTGTATCAGAATAATATGACCACCCAAGGAATCACAGTATCTGCCCACGCACGTCACAGAGTGCACATGACAAGGTCAACCACAAGGAGATATAAGAGGCTGGCCAGGACAGATAAGCCATAGTGCATAATGTGAGCACAATGGGCAGAGGTATTGATTTGATGGACATTCATTAAGGAATGATCATCGGCTACCGTGCCAAGGGTGGAAACATCTCGGAAAAAACAGCAGACTTCATGGGCTGTTCATGAGGTGCTGTAGTAAGGGTGTACCAAGAATGGACTGCTGGCACAGAGTACCTCCAGAAGTCGTAACTGTGGAGCCCAAAAGGCCATCGCCTCCATCGACTGGTAAAGGGCAATCAACATGCAACAGTGCAGCAATTGACCACTCAAATGAATGCTGGGGCACCCAGGTATGTGTCCCCGATAACAGTAGAGCGAACCCTGTTACGCAAGGGTCTCCAGAGAGAACACTGCATAAAGGCGCCCATGTTAACCAAGGTCCCATCAGCAACGACGTCTGCAGTTCACACGGGACTACCGTCATTGGACAGTGGAAGAGTGGAAAAAAGTTGCCTTCTCCAATGAATCGAGGTTTCTACTCCACAGAAATGATGGGTGGTGGCAGATACAGCGTCAGACACACAAGAACCAACACCTGTACATGCCTGTTGGTCTAGTACAGGATGGCGGTGGCAATGTGAACGTCTGGGGGGATGTTTTCTTGGTATGACCTGGGACCGCTGGTACCACTGGATGGATCCCTGAACGCCAATGGCTACCTGTCCATCCTTGCTGACCACATGTATCCCTTCATGTTGGATGTTTACCCTGGTCGTGATTGTGTCTACCAACAGGACAATGTGCCCTGCCATGTCGCTAAGGTGGTGCGTGACTGGTTCCAGGAACATGACAGCGATGTCTCCGTTCTCTCTTGGCCAGCAAAATTGCCTGACCTCAATCCCATAGAGCACTTGTGGAACCATTTGGATCGACAGGTTAGGCATGTGGACCGATAACCAAATCATCTCCAGAACCTCCATGTTCTGCTGGAGTCTGAATGGGCACATGTGCCTCTAGAAACCTTCCAGGGCCTCATTCCATCCATGCCACACTATCTCACCACTGTCATCCGGGCCAAAGGGCGATTATTCCCATTATTAGATAGGTGGTTATATTATTCTGATACGACTGTCTATATCTTTACAGATCACTGAAACGATGAAACTGCAGAGCTGTTATCAAGTTTACAAATAATATGTATAGAATACAAATTTGAAAAACTAATGGTAGTTCTGAGAGAGTGTGGGAAATGCAGCCATTTAGATTTTAAGAATTAAAAGGCAAATACTTTTATGTTATATAATTACTAATGAAATACTATTTGAATTTTTCCCATCATCTGCTAGCTTTAAAACTTTTAAGGAATGAAACAGTAGGTAAAGGAAAATCTTCTTTCACTTTAAGAATGAGATTCTCATATGTGCCAGAGGCAATATGGTCCTTCTGGTTTCTAATAAGTTTTTATTTGCATTAACAGATGCATTTTTTTTACTAAATGGCTCTAAAAAAAGTCATATTAGAATTAAACTTCTCTTTTGTTAAATATTTTATATTCATAAAATCCAGAATTAAATGCTGCTAAATTTGGCATAAATGAAATGATGCTGAATTTGGCATATGACATTCCTTTCATTAGTGATTTAGCAAATATGTTCTAAAGTGTTTTTTTTTTTGGCTGATGGGAGCAAAAAAAAGTAGCTTACTTGCCCTGTGGTTACATACCATTTTTTCAGATTTGGCATTAGAAGCGCCAAATATTCATCACATTGACAGATGAAGCTAAACTTTCATATTAATACTTACATCAGAGAATCTATTATGTTTTATTAGCTTATGTCATTTACTATTTAAAATAATTCAAATGCATGTTAAACAGCAGATTCAGTTATTAACTTACCTTCTGGAAGGAAATCTTCAGGGTGAAGTTCTATATAATGACGCAATATAGCATCACGCTTAGCAAATCTCCTTTTTTGTTTTTCATCAATTTGCCAACCCAGAAGAGCTCCACCAATACCAAGTAAAATATGCTTCTGAATTCCTGAAAAAAGTGAACTTTTATATTATGCTTCTTTCTGGTAGACAGTTTTACAACAGTATGTTTAAAAAAAAACATGATATACATACAAGTTAAAATTTAAAGTATACGTACTAAAACATACATCACATATACAGGGATGGCCAAAAGTCACCTGACAGTTAAAATTAATGAGTATATTCATCAATTAATCTTGAAAATTACATTAAATTTATCAAACAAAAAATTATTGAACATTTACATCAAATTTATTGATCATTTATTGGACATAAATTTAAAATTGACCAGCCTACAGAAGATGTTCAAAACGTAAGCCTTTTGCCTCAGCACATTTTTCCATTCTCTTTATTACTGAAAGCATGTGTCGTTATAACACATTTCTTTGTTTGCATTGATTTTGTCAAATTCAGACTGGATTGTTGTTCTTAATTCTAAAAGTGTCCTAGGCTTTCTGTTGTAAACTTCATTTTTCAGCATTCCCCAGACACAAAAATCCATGGCAGTCAAGTCACAAGAGCAAGGTGTCCACTTAATTGGGCCCCGTCTACCAATCCAACCTCCTGGTAAAGTGTCAAGCAAGTTGTATACTTAGGCAGCATATTGAGGTAGTGCTATATTGTGCATAAAGATGGAAGAGTTCTAGTCTTGTCGACTTTTCAGTATTGGGAAAAGGTAAGAATTCAACATGTGATAGTTCAACATGTAATGTTCTCCTGTAACTGTGTCCTCAAAAAGGTACAGTCCAATCAATCCTTCAGTGGATATCGCACCCCAATTACTTCTGGCTGGTTTAGTTGTTGTTCCAATGTAATATTGGGGTTGTCTAAGGAGTAATACATGCAATTGTGCCACTTAATTTAAACGAGGCTTTGTTGGTCCATATGATCTTGCTCATTAACTCTGGATCTTCTTTATGCTGATTAATACAGTTCACACTTGGAGTCTTTCTTCTGTCTACATTATCTTCTAGAAGACCATGGATCAAGCAAGGCCAATAAGGTTTAAATCTACAATCATCTATTATTATTATTAAAGAGCTCCCAGAGACATCCAAGTTCAGCATTCAAGCATTTTGCACTCTTCTGTGGACTTTGTATCAGAGCAGCAACCATGTCAGCATTTTCAGTGGTTCTGACAGAAAGTGGTCTTCCTTAGCATGGCAGGTCAGCAACAGTTCCATGTTCGTGGAAGCTATCTTTTAATTTATAAATTGTTTCCCTGTGTGGTGCATTTTCTTCATATTCTTCTTCCCACACTCTTCAGAATTTCTTATTTTCCAATAATTTTCAAAGATGAAAACTCTTTCAACTATTACAAGCTTTTATTGTTTGATATTTATTTTTATATCTGAAAATATAAAGAAATATATTAGATAACCCTAACTACAACATAAACCTAACCTAATCAATATACAACTGTTGGCTGGCTGACTTTTGGCCACCCCTGTATATAGCATAAATAATTAATATATAGTTTTTTATGTAATTGTTTATAAAGAAAATCTGCAGCTGCTTGCTGCAGAGGTCTGACAGAAGATTGTCAGTTTATTCACCATAGCAGGTCTGTGAGGAAGGAGAGACAGCAAAAAAACAACGCAAATATCCATGCCTTACCCAAGACTTGAACCAGGTCCCTTTGATCAGTAGACAAGCATGCTAACCACTCTGCCACTTATTCATAAAATAATCCTTTTGCTAACATATCTGAAACAGGATTACTACACAAGTTTCAATATACTCTACTTGACAGTACTCAATGCACAAATGAGCATTAAAACTAAGTTAGTGCACAATGAGCATTAAAACTCAAAATATTTTTCATGATGAAGAAACTAGTACTTAAAGAAATGATTCTGAGATGTTCCAGGTATCACTGTTAACATCAGATGAAGGTCTTGAAATAAAATTTAAGTGATAAAAAGATTTTAAAGAATATTCCTTCAAAAACATTTTAAATAGCAGAGACTTAGTAGTGTGATCTGTGGACCAGAAGAGGCAACTTATTTTCAGCCAAATTCTTTCTACAGCTAAAAATCTATCAAATGAAATTATATATTTATTATTCTCTCAAATATAATTATATCTTACTTTTAAAAAGTTTTCATGAACTTTTTGAAAGCTTCTGGCATTAATGAAACACTATACATTTCTACTTGGCTGGGTCTGTAAATGGTAGGTATACACTGGTATACCTACCATTACATACTAGGTCCAGTAGGTATACACTGGAATGAAAGTTGTATACCAATCTCCTATGATGATGCACAGAACTGGCCATTAGTAGCTTTCGAAAGAGATAATCCCTTCTGGAAGGGAATGGAAGGTGAGGTTGCCAGATCAGTGTGACCTACAGATCTTATCAACTATGGCAAAATTTTTTTTTACTGACCTGCTGAGGAATGATCAACTTCAAAAAGTCCAAGTGCTGACCATTTAAACCCACTGTATTGCCTTATGGATTTGAGCTTGATTATGGATTATCAACTTGATGCACTGTTTGACCTCTATTGAGGCAAAATCTGCTGTGTTTTCTGTTTGCCGATGGGTTGCCAGTCCTAAGGTGAATAGGGGCACAGAATAACTTATATATCTAGGCAATAATCTTGATCAAAGGTCATAGCAGGTACCTGAACCCTTCCCATGGACATAGCAATCTACCCTAATGTGCCTTAGGCAGGTCATTTTCTATTTTGATTCTGATACTTGAAAAAGGTTCACTTATAAAGGAAGTGCCTACCAGAATTGGTGTCTTTGAACTATTAATATTGAATAAACAAAATCAACAATAAAATGGAATATTGAACTAATAGCAAAAAAAAAACTCTTTTTTGCAAACTTTTTCTTTCGTCAACTCTATTTTCTTCTCTCTATATAAATTCTCAGTCTTTTCAGTGATTGTGGTGGCATTTCTGAAGGAAAACGCTTTGACTCTCTGCAGCTCAGATTACGTTAGACTCTGAGGGATTTTTTTTCTTCTTTTTTTTCTTCTTTTATTTCATTGTATTTATTATTTATTCCAAATTAATTTTAAATGTCATTTTTTTTTATATATTTATTTTTGATCCTTTTAATTTATATACATTACCAATAGAATATCCCTTTTTACATTCACTATCCTGGACTTGATCCCGCAACAAACTTTTTCAAAACACTTTTCACCTGGGATAGAGGGATCTACAGTCTCGCCTTCCATACTGGTGATGAGTTACAAAAAAAAATAAGCATTGAGGTCTTCAACCATTAATGGTACAGGAACATGTCTTTACCCTATCCCTGTAATGGGGGCTTTGGTATCTTTGGGGTTTTATGGCATATGGACAATAAGGGCTATGTTGTGCCTGATTAGGGGGCTGTTTGATGTTATTCACCCTATTTATCTTAATAAATCTACTTTTTTTTAAATCCTACTAATCATTTTCTCTCTGCAGGTACATGGAACATGAGGACATTGCATTCCAGCATTATGGCTACAGATAATGGACAAAAAAATGGAAATATTCTCATGTTAAGTCAATGGAGAATCAAATTCAAAGATGGTAATTTCTACAATAAGCTTTTCATAGGAAATTTAAAAAAATGCCTCTTCAAACAGCTGCTTGTCACACAGGTATGACAAGAGCCTGTCAGTTTATATGCCATAGAGAAGATCTGAGTGGAAGGCGAGATGTCAGTAGAAAGACAACAAAAACACTAGGGACTTGAATCCAGGTCCCTTTGATCAGTAGTCAAGTGTGCTGACCACTCAGCCATGGGACAGTATAGGAAAATAGGTCTAGATAAATTTAAATCCATTCAAATATATTTAAATCTCAATGTTCAACAATATTTCTTGGGTATTTAAAAAGCTATGGCAGCTCAAATACTTAACCACAGCAAAGTCAGGGCTAAGAAACTTGTGTAAAACTGGCATTATTGAAAGAACTATTTGCATAAAATTCTAAAACATACACTTATTTCAAATGGTTTGAAATAATACTTTTTTAAATTTTAATTAACTTTTGAAATGAATTCTTAAGACTGATGTCTGTTATTCAATATTCAAACTCCTATAACTCTTCAAGTATTGAATGGATACTGTTCAAAATTGAAATTTAAACAGTTTACCTTCTTATATATATATATATTCAGTCATATGCTTCCATAAAAATTTATTTAACAAGTTATGGAGCCTCAAATTTTATTCTCCATTGATATAAGATGAGGTTCTTTCCATTTTTTTGTTTATTGCCAGGGTTTGCAAAAGACTAGAAGGAGAGGTAATGGTTAAATACTTTTAAAAAAATTTAATTTGCCTTTTCAAGGAGGAAGGATGGAAAGCATCTCTAAGGCATAGGCTTGCTTCTCAGCAGACACACTAGTGAAGCTCTTCTAGGATACGATTGCATCAATGAAAGATTTCCTACAGCTAAATTTAAAATTAAGATTAAAGATCTAAATATTATCTGTTGTTATGCCCCCACAGAGGGCTCTGATAAGAATAAGAAAGATAAATTTTATAGACAACTTAAGGGGTCTGGGTTGTTGGTTGGGTTGTTTTACTTCTGAGTGGCACATCTTTTTTTTTTTACACACAATTGCCTAAATGACAGTCACAAGGTAGGGTTGTTTTACCTCTAAGCAGCATTTTTTGCACACAATGAGCTAAATGGTCAAATCACAAAGACCCTGAGGACTCAGAGAAGGTTGGGGGAGGTACCCACTGGACAGCTGTTGGGAGACAGATGGCAGCCTCCCATCAAGGTCATTCAGCATGTGCTTTAACCTGTAAAGGGAATGGCTCTCTCTCCTGCACACAAGGCCATGATTTTAATGTCCCATCCGACAGATGGTCTTTCGAAACCCATCTGTGTCCCCTACTGACCAAGGAGTTTACAGAAATAAATCTCGATGGTTGGCCAGCTGGGACTCAAATGTAGGAACTGCAGATTCCAAGTCTGGCAGCTACCAACTGAGCCACCCCCAAGTTGGTACTCACTCTGATCTTTGGGCAGTGGTAATAGATCTTTTTGGCATTGGTAGTTGCAATGGAGAACTTCTCCTACAGGCAAAAAAACCAAATGGTTGGAGAACGACAAACACTTACCAAACACTGACACATGGGTTTCACCTGATGGGCTGAATAGTAATATGATTGGATATATATTACTTAACAACAAATGGACTAGTAGTTTGGTTAGGAATACCATAACATAATACAGCCAAATTGGGTCTGACAATTACCTAGTCAAGTGTCTTACAATTGAAGCTTAAGAAATGAGCTACGGTTAAGATTACCACAATAGCCTTCTTAGTTATTATGGCAATTGCGGTTTGCTCCTGAAGTGAAGAAAGAATGGGTCACATTAAACAGGCTTTTCTTGAAACTTAGTGTTTTAGGTCCAAATAATTTTTAGGTCCAATAAATTAGGTTAAAGTGTTTTAGGTCCAATTGAGCAAAACAGATAAAATTCAATGATAAGGCACTGAAGATTATTTCGGAAAAAAGGAATTGCACAAATAATCTTATCACCCTATTAGTAACAGAGTATTACAAAGAGCTTAATTGATGTGTAAAGGATCAGTTAACAGCTGATAAGAATATTCAGCTTGATAGCTTGGCTGACAAAGCAGAGGAAGCAGCTAGACAGCATATCAATGGACAGTTGTACCAGACAGTTAATCTTTCATGATCAACTGGCATACAGGAATTAGGGGATAAACATGGTAAGGTCATTCAAGTGAGGATTCTATAATGACTAGGTGAGATGAATATTTCAGAGATGTTCTAAAAAATGTGATTAGTCTACTCTCATTGTTTTTAATGAGGATAGATTTATATTGTAATATAATATTGGCCCTATGCAGTATTCTGAAGTTAATATAATAAATAAAATAAAAATAAATACCCCCTCAAGCAGCTGCTTGCCACAGAGGTCTGACAGGAGCCTGTCAGTTTATATGCCAAAGTAGAAGGTCTGAGAGGATGGCAAGGCCTCGGCAGAAAAACAACACGAACATCCATGCCTAACCCGGGACTCGAACCCAGGTCCCTTAGATAGCAATCTATAAATTGAAGTCAATTCAAATTTTAGAGGAAAAACTGTCTTGAGCAGGGTGGGATACGAACCCACAACCTCCTGATAACATGTCAAGTGCTCTGGACCATTGAGCTACCAGCTGCTGATCAAGCTCTCCTCTAACTAACGCTATGAACATTTCTATTATGTCACATATAGGCGCTATTCAGGCAATCTAGCCACAAGCGGCTTTCTATTTGCCATATAGATGGAAAGTATGTCTTACAAGTATGCTAGTGATAAATAATGGAATAAACTCGACATATCAATATCTACTAATAAATCAGCACTCTAAAGTCGATTCAAATCTGGCTATCACATTGCAAATCGATTAATTCCATTTCCATGTCAGGTGGTGCCTTTTCAACCTCGAAAGAAAACTGGATGTTAAATAGAGGAAATTCGTACATATTGAGCTCACAAATATCTACAAAACGCCAAATTCATCAATAAAATCAGCAAAAGATCAGAAAATTTTGTTAGTTTGTCTGCATTGTATGTATTGTACATTGTACCTATGTGTTCAATGTATAGAAAAACTATTCATGAAATTCAAGTATTATTGAGGTCACGGGCCGCATCTAAATGCCCAGGGGGCCACTCGTGGCCCGCGGACCGTATCTTTAACATGCCTGGTTTAGAACATCAATGAAATGCTCAGCCCACCTAGCCATGACAGAATCCTTACCTTCTATAACCTTACTTTGTTTATCCTTCAATCCGTGTATGCCTGTCCATTTTATACCACATAAAATATTATCTGGTACAGTTCTCTGCTGTTGTGCTGTCTAACTGCCTCCTCAGCTTTGTCAGCCAAGTCATCAAGCCAAAGATTCTTATCAGCAGCTAACTGATCCTTTACACGTTTATTAAGTTCTCTATAATGCTTTCTATTAGAATGTAGGGCATTAAATAAGAACATTCCTGCAGTTCTTTCTTTCTGAAACAATCTCAAGTGTCTTATCACTCAAATAACTCTTCTCTCCCCTGCTCCTTTTTTCCTCAAAAGAGTACTATTAGTTTCCAAAAAGAGCTTGTTTGAAATGGTCAAATTCTTCCTCAACTTCAGTAGTAAGTAAACCATGACTGTCATAATGACTAAGCAACATGTCATTGTAAGCTTTAGCTACAACTGGGTCTTTCAGAGCTTCAGAATTAAAGGTAAATTTTTTAACCTTAGCACAACTTTTCTTAAGTTATAAGTTGCAAGACACTTTTAAAAGGGTAATGGTCAGATCCACTTTCAGATCCCCTATATGGCCTGGTATTCCTAACAGAACTAGTTCATTTGCTGTTAATTAATAAATAATCAATCAAATTTTTATGCAGCCCATCTGGTGAAACTCATGTGTACTTATGTATGTCGCAATGTTTGCAATATGTATTAGTTATTCTGAAACCATTGAGTTTACTTACCTGTAGAAGACGTTGTCCATTGCAGCTACCAATACCAAAAGGGCCTATCACCCCTCCCCAAAGGTCAGAGTCAGTACCAACTTTGGTATTGTAGTCACCTAGAACAAGGGTAATATCTCCTTTCTTGACAGAATTCAAAATATTCTGAAGTTTTCTGTAAAACCTATCCTTCTCATCCTCATCCTAACAGCAGATAACATTCAAGTCTTTAATGCTTGTCTGAAATTTTGCTGTAAGAAACCTTTCATTAATGCATTCATATTCTAGAAGAGCATCACTAGTGTGTCAGCTGAGAAGCAGACCCACGTTTTGGTGATGCTTATTATCTTCCCTTCCAGAAAAGAGAAATTTAAGATTATTTTTAAGAATCTGACCTTTATCTGTCCATCTGGTCTCTTGCAAGCCAAGAATATGTAAATTATAATGGTGGAATTCCTGTGTGAGGACATCAAGAGAACAAATTCTGTGCAATGTCTTCATATTCCAACTACCTATGGAGAGAAAATATTTAGTGGGATGTTTAAAGAAACTTATGTTTATTGAGCGAGGGAATGCCGACAATATCAAACAGCCCCCCAATCGCAGGCATGGGGCAAAGACTCGTTCCCCCACCACTAAAGGCTAAAGCCATCTACACTGGAAGACTTCCTCCAATGTAGAATTTGACAATGCCAATAGAAGCAAAGAGTTCAGGTGCCTGTGATGACCTCTACTCAGGATTATCCACCAACTGATAAACATATCCTGTGAATCTATTCACTTGGGGTTGTCAACCCACAAACAAACAGAAAACATAGCAGAAAAATTTCCCTCCACAGAAGCCCTCCAGTGCAGCAAATTCAGGATCCATAATCAAGCTCAGAGCCATATATCAGTCCAGTCTAGTATGTTTATATTGTCAGCACCAGGACCCTGTGTGGTTGACCACTCCTCAGCAGGGTAGAAAAAAAAGAAAAGTAGCCATAGTTGTCCAGATCAGTAGGCCACACCAATCTGGCAGCCCTCCCCTTCCATTCACCTCCACAAGAGAGTATATCTTTTGAAAGGTACTAACAGCCTGCACCACAAGAAGGTGGAATACAGTTAATAAATAAATTGGCAACTTGTCATTGAGGCAGTTGATAATTTTCTGTTCTATCACTTGCTTCTGATGGAACAAAAAATGGATTTCTACATTTATAGTTAATTTGTTCATGAGCTGATGTAGCACTGTCAGCTAATTTAGGAGTTGTTGTCGTTACCCTTTTCTCCCATGGATCTTTAAGCAGATTCATTAACATCTCTACTTCATTCGTCACATCCTGCAACCTATCTTTTACTAAGTCGGGAATCATAATATCAGGATTAGTCTAGTGTTGAGCTTTATCTCTCCTATCCCCCACTTTGCCCTTGATGAGAAAGGGGACATCAATAAGCTTATAAAGTCTACTTATAAATTTATTGTATGGGGTGTTAAGCAGTGGCCCTGTGTGCAGGAGAACCATAATCTACACAAGTTATAGAGCACACTGGATAGTCTTGTTGGAAGGCTTCCATCTATCTACTAAAGCTGTCTAGTGATTCACATTAGCAATTATTATTGCAATTCTGAGCCCTTGCAGTTCTTTGACCTGGCCAATTAGCCCATTGTGTGCATAAAGATGCCATTCAGTGGTAAAACAAGCCATATTGCCTAGCAATCACGTTTAGCGATCTGCTAAAATTTTAAATTTATGAAATTTTAAAACTTTTTTTCTTGAGCAGTGCTAAAATTTTGAAATTATCAAAGGTGCTGCTATACAACAATACTAAAGCATACTAAGTTGGCAATAAACTTGCTTTCAAGTTTATTGGGAACTTAGATAACTATCAAAAAGTTTATCGTCTGTCTGGACAATTCTAATCTTTACATAAATACAATAAAGATATTAACTATCAGCAATAACTACGCTGAAAACTTCAGTACATCTGACTAATACAAAAGTTACGCTTCTTGCTCAACAAAAATTTCGCCTTAAGCTGTCATTAAATCAATGATTAATACAACTAATGAGCTCAAAAATTTGTTAAATTTTGACAATTACATTGAATAACATACAATTTATACATATATATAGACAGTCCCTGTGTTTGGTGCCCCACTTTCTTTTCTGACTAATGCTCCAAATGTATGTTTAATTCTTTACTACAGATCTTGTAACTGATCCAACAATGCTAAATTACTGGATAACTTGGGCACCAGGCAATTAATCTTGCCAAGCAAAGTTATATAAGGGTTCTAAGTATAATAGACTCTAGTGAAAAAGAATTCAATTTGAAAAGATTATCAACTGTTAAAGTTAAATCTAGTTTAAAATCAAATTCCTGCTCAAGAGTAAAAATTAGAAAAGTCAAAGCCATTTCATAACACAAATAAAGTTTATTTCCAAAAATCGAGGCTTAGTCAAAGTGAAACTTCTCCTTCTACACAAAATTCTCTGAGCAATTAACAGCTCACTCAAACAAAATCACCACCAACATTCTACATTCTCAAAAATGACTACTAGCTAATTTCTACTAGCTCACATCTCCAAAACTGATTTCTCTACTAACTGCCATCTAAACTAACTTAACAGAGCTTGTTGTTGCAAAGACTGCATTCAGCATAAACTTTGTCACTGCAGAGCAGGTGCCATGACCTAGTTAATTGCTGGGATACATAGGACTCAGTGGCTACATAATGGATTGTTTACAGCAAGCATTGTTGGATCACACATTGGATAACATCACCATGCATCCTGTTAGTATTTATATTTTTACAATTAAATCTTCATTTCTACAGATTTCATTTCCGCAAATTATCAGCTGATCTATCGATTGATTATTATCAATCTTTTCAATTATGTTACTTCGGTGGCTGGCTTACAATTTCTTGTGGATATTTTATTTAATATCACATTTGGTTACATGTTAATTTGTATTTATTATTTCTTTGTTATCCAATAAAAAGAAGTTTGATCTTGTATTGTTTTCTGAAAATAGATAAGAACTTGGATATGGAAGCAAAAAAGGAATTTCTTGGCATGGAAATTAGTCCTCCTGTGGGATGGTAATTTCAGCAAGGGTTTTTACTCACCCTTCGAGCCCCGGATAAGGCATGGTTGTATGTGTTGTTTTTCTGCTGAGGTCCTGCCATCCTCTCAGATCTACTTTGGCATATAAAACTGACAGGCTCCTGTCAGACCTCTGTGGCAAGCAGCTGCTTGAGGGGGCATTTATTTTACATTTTACATTGAGGGTGTTTTACTTCCCCCCCCCCCATGAGTTTTTTTAAATAAGTTTTTAAGTTTACATTCAATGGTTTTTAAAGATTTACCCCCCCCCCCCTCAATATATTGGCTATGTCCACACTTTTTTTTTTGCTTTGGTGCACTAACTTTTTGACACTTAGCCAGGATCATCAAACTTCAGCACCCAAAAAGAAAATTTACAATGTTTAATTAAAAAAAAGCAGCCAAGAAAGTGTTCCTCCATTTCATAAACAGGTTAGAAAATCCCATTAATGTGAGCAATCAAAGTCACCCTGTATAATGCTGGCCCGTGTTTTAAAATATACCACACAGAAAAGAATCATTAAAAGAAATAAAAAACATGTTTGAAGTAAATATTACGGCATTTGGGAAGAACTTTCTTTTCAATTAATATATAATTTAACTTTTTTTATTTATCAAGTTTTCCAAAATTAAGTCTTAATGCAGCCAGTTTATTTTTTCATTACATCACTGTAAAAAGTCACTAAGCTTAATACATTTAAAAATTTGTTTAAATTGTTTATTTTCATAAAATTCAGAAATAAATTCTGTTTAAATTGATATATAACATGACCTATTTTGGTTTGTTTGTTTTTTTATTTCAAAAGTTGACTTCTTTTTAGACTCAGTCCAGTTCATAAAAAGCCTTGATAATTTTCGCAAAGTATAGTACTGAGAAAAAAATTATGAAACAGGAGTAATATTCTTGTTTCTATAAATGTTTTTTTGTTTTTGTTGTTGTTCAGAAATAAATAGCCTTCCTATTTCTGTGCATTATAATCATTTCTGCTTATTTGGTTTTTTAATAAATTTTTATTTGCATTGCCAGATGCATTTTTTTTATTATGACTCTATAAATGCCCTATTAAAATAAAACTAGTCATTTTTTGTTAAATATTTTACTTTTAGAATATCCAGAATTAACTGCTGATTAATTTGGCATATAATGTGCTATAATTTTTTTCTTTAGTTATTTGGCAAAAAAGTTATAAAATTAATATTTTTAGCTGATCATAGTGTAAAAATAGCTGGGCCTCTCTGGATATAAACAGTGTTTCATGCAGGAGACCCTGGAAGGGATAAATGCGTAAAACAATTGTAAATATGATTTTAAAATTGCTTCACAACTGCATTCTTTTATGAAAGCAGTGGAAACATAGCACAGCATAAAGGTTAATGGTATTTTGTGAAGTGTATTTCGCATGTGGTGTTTGAATTGATGGATACTATTAGCCACAACTCAAGACTGCTGTGCAATTGTAAATGCATTTTAGATCAGCTGCAGTTTACAGCACTCAGTTCACTACATGGTGCCATGAGTAGTAACAGAATATATTTAACAATATAGAAATCACATAATATATTTCACAGTATCAAATGGTTTACTGGATTGTCTTGGTATGTTTCAGTGTTTCTAGTTCTTGACAATGCTTTGGTTTTGATTTTTTCATGTCTAAGGCTATGGAACTTGTTTATTATGTTACATCTGTAAATGGTAGCTGGCCATAACTGGTGGAAGGAGAGCTACGCACCAATCCAGGTGTTAGTAGCATTATTAAGTTTTTATAACTTCTTCAATTATCAACATAATTATTTTAGGGGACTTTAAAGTAATAATTGCTAAAATATTGAAGAATGACAGTATAGTTGATATTAATTTGTTGCTTTACAAAAGGCAAACTACAAGCATTACATATAATGTATTGCTATTGTAAAATGCTCTATCTTCAATAACTCTTTAAATACCAAATGAATATTATTGAAATTTGAGATTTAATTATGATCTTTACTTTCAGTCACATTTTTCCATTAAATGTACAATATTGAACACGTGTTTGATATAATTGCATGGGCATCAGCAGGGTTTATTCAAAGTGATGCAAAAATGCTTTCACAGTTGAGCAAAAATTTTAAGGGGGAGGGGTAAAAAGCAAATCAATGCTTCAGGATAAAAATATTGAGGTTGAATATTCCTTAATGAGTGCAGCTGTAAATACAGTAATCTCACATATACCATAATACAACTAAAGTTGTTCAAAAACAAAAAGGAAGCATTCTCAATGGAGGAGGGCAAGGTGTCCACTTGACATCCCCCTAGATCCAGCCCTGAATATAAGAAACGTTTTTTCTTACCTTTTCTTACCTTTCTAGATATATCAAGGAGATATTTCTAGATATTTCAATATATATCAAAAGTAAACAAAAGGAAACATTAGGAAAAAAAAATCAAGATTGCATTTCATTATGTGTTTGGGGTCTGTAAATGGTAGCTAGGTAATCACTGGAAAGAGTGCTATGCACCAATCCCCTGATGATGCATAGAACCGGCCAGGCCTATCATCTAATGTGCAGACAGTTAGTACCTTTTAAAAGTGATACTCTCTTGTGGAAGGGAACAGAAGGGGAGGGCAGGACTGCCACATCAGTGTGGCCTACTCATCTGGTCAACTATGGGTACTTTCCTTTTTTTATCTGCCCTGCTGAGAAGTGGTCAACCACACATGGTCCTGGAGCTGACCATATACACCAACCTGAACAGAATAATGGTTCTGAGCTTGATTATGGATCATGAATTTGTTGCACTGATGAGCTTCTTAAGGGAGAATTTCTGTGTTTTCTATTTGTGGGTTGACAGTCCCAAATGCACAGATTCACAGGATATGTTTTATCAGCTGGTGGATAATCCTAAGCAGAGGTCATCGCAGGCACCTGAACTCTTGCTTCTATGGGCATCGTCCAATTCTACATTAGAGGAAGTTTTCCAGAAAAGAGATGATATCAAAACATTCATCTGGGGTACAGTAGAGTTATACCAGCTGTACAATGCTGATGCCACCAAAATCGACATAATAAACTGCATTATGTCCCAATTAGTATTGCCTTTAAGAGAATTTTTAGAAGTGAGAGTGGGTTGGGTTGTTTTATCTCTGAGTGGCACTTTTTTGCACACCATGTGCTAAATGGCCAGGTCACATGGACCCCGAAGGCTCAGAGAAGGTTGGGTGAAGGGACCCACTGGAACAGCTGTCGGGAGACAGATGGTAGTCTCCCGTCAAGGCCATCCAGCATGTTCTTTAACGTGCACAGGGTATGGCTCTCCCGCAGACGGGGCCACTGCTTAATGTCCCATCCGACAGACAGTGGCTACTGACCATGGGCAGGGGGAAGAATTTTGCGGAAATAAATCTCAACGCTGACCCAGCTGGGACTCGAACCTGGGAACTACAGATTACAAGCCTGGCGCGCTACTGTCTGAGACCCCCACCCCTTAGAAGTAAGAAATGTAACTTCAATTTGAACTTTAGCCAGATTGGCTTGGCAATACAATGCAAGAATCTGCAAAAACAGCCTTAAATCAACAATGGATGCAATCCTCGCCAAAACAGCATTAGGAGGTAGAGTCTCACAAAACGACTCCCACATGAGCAGAAGTTACACTTTGCAGACAATTTGTGCTGATGAACAATGCAGAATGAAAGAAGTAGAGTTCATGTTCCGCATCAAGCTTCAAACAATGAAATTAGACCAAAAACTTTTGCTATGAATAATAAAAAAACTTTGAGATGTAATTTTTGTGGCCGATTAGGTAACATAGAACAATTTTGCTACAGAAAAAATGCCATTCAGGAAACTTGCATTAGGATCTTTGAAGAAAGAGGCCAACATTCTTCAAGAAAAGCCTTCTCATAAGTTGTCTTGTCACTGTTGCTACACGTTTTAAAACTACCTTTTGTGATGCTTTATCGTGAAAAAACTAAATTCACAGCTCACATCAACACAGGAGCTGATATTTCATGTCTGCATAAGAAAGTATGGATAAAATTCAGAGAAGTTGTAAACTGAAATTGCATCCATGGTTCCGTGAGTCTTTGAACTTCGATTGTGGTCCCAAGAAGTGTTTTCTGCAAGGGACTGATGAATTGCCTATCATTTTAAACAATGTGGAGATAAAATTCAAATTTCTAATAAATGAATTATTATATGACTCCTTGATAGGAATGGATGCAATATGAAAGCCTTTGATAGAATTAAATTTTGTGAATAAATACTATTTCACTGAAAGCAACAATCAAAGAAAAACTTGATATCAACCAGATAAAATCATATATTAAAAAACGTGCTGACAGAGCTCGCTTAGATCATGATGAGAGAGTTAAGTTAGAAGCTCTGCTAAATTCTAACTACAAACTTTTTAACAACAAGCATGACAAATGTCAAATTTTGGGGTATCATATTGACATGGGTAATAATAAACCTGTTTATAGTAAACCATATAATTATGCTCCAAATAAAGATGAAATAATCTCTGAGAACATTAAAGAAATGTTAAAGGATGGCATAATTGAACCAAGTTTTAGCCCTTGTGCTTCACGGTTCATCCTCGTTAAAAAGAAAACTGGGATTTAAGATTCTGTGAGGGCTATTGAAAATTAAATACTGTCAGAGTCCTCCAATAGATATACCTACTTCTACTTACTGAAATGCCATTGAATTAGGGATAAATAAAAAAAAATACTCCCTCAAGCAGCTGCTTGCCACAGAGGTCTGACAGGAGCCTGTCAGTTTATATGCCATAGTAGAAGGTCTGAGAGGATGCAGGACCTCAGCAGAAAAACAACACTAACATCCATGCCTTACCCGGGGCTCGAACCCAGGTCCCTTAGATCAGTAGCTAAGCATGCTAACCACTCGACCATGGAACGGCTACGAATTAGGGATAGAATATATTATCCAAATTCAGTACCATAATTCTTTTTGTCTATAATGTTTTATAGACAAAATTTGCCTATAATGTAAATTTGCATGCAAATTTGCTACTAGGATCTGGTCACATATATAGCTGTCAGCTTTGGCTTCCCCAAGCATTCGTCGTGAGAAGCATAATGAGAAAAGTGCAGGATTTAGATGCATTTGACAGAGTGCAGATCGCAGGTGTCCAACGGATGGGACACTCAGTCTCTGAAATTGTCAATGAACTTGGATTTTCTCGTATGACAGTTTCAAGAGTGTTCTGGGAATATGAAAATTGTGGCAAAAAATAAGCACTTGGACAAACTGCAAAGGACAGCCACCCTTGAATGATTGTGGGCTTCGACATCTGACCCGCATTGTATGGACTGATAGGGGCCAGATGTTATCTGAAATCACCTCCCATCTGAATGTGGGTTCCAGCCAGGAAGTCAGTGCATGAACTGTGCAACACTCACTTCAATGTCTCGGTTTCGGGAGCCGCACGCCGACCTACAAGAGTTCCACTTCTAATGGCATGACACCAGGCTCAACGCCTTGCCTGGGCTAAAGAACATTGAAACTGGACCATTGAAAATTGCCAACGGAGAACCTGGAGTGATGAATCCTGATTTAAACTTTATCACACTGATAGACAGGGTATGGTGCCAACCTCGTGATGCCATGGCTCCTGCATGTCAGGTCGGAACAGTACAAGCAGGTGGTGGCTTAGTGATGGCCTGAGGTGTCTTCATTTGAATATCTGGGGACCTTTGATATGTATACCAATGACTCTCAATGCATCCCAGTATGTAGAACTTGTGGCTGACCATTTACACCCATTTAAGGCCATCATGCATCCCAATAGAGATGGCATTTACCAGCAGGACAACTGTTCATCTCACAGGTCCAGGTTAGTTACTGCATGGTTGCAAGCAATTCTGCTGACTTTGAAATAATGAATTGGCAACTTAGAAGCCAAGATTTAAATCCCATCAAAAATCTTTGGGATACCGTCGAGCAGAGTGTTTGGGCCCATGTCCCATCAGCGATGACCTTGAAAGAATTGTGGACAGCTCTGGAGGATGCATGTGTCGCCATACCTGTGGAACATTTATGCAAGCTTGTGAAGTCCTTGCCTCGTCATGTGGTAGCCGTTATCAGAGCCAGAAGGGGTCCAATACGTTACTAGGTTGCTATCCCTAATTCAATGGCACTTCAGTATATTCAGAATGTACTAACACAACTGGTTGGCAAGCAATTTATTAGCACACTAGATTTGTCTTCAGGATATTGGCAGGTGTCGGTAATTCCACCAGATAGGCCCAAAACTGCTTTTCTCACAAAAGATGGGTTATTTCAATTTCGTTGTTTACCATTTAGCTTATCCAAGAGCACCAGCCATGTTTCAACGTCTTATGTTCATGGTACTGAGTGATCTGAAAGGTAAACATATATGAAATGTACTTAAGACGACAGTCATTTTCTCCACTAATTTTTCTGAGCATCTGTATGATTTAGGTTTGTTTTCTCAAGGTTAAGAGAAGCCAGACTCACTATAAAATTGTCTAAATGCACATTTCTCCAAAAAGATGTTCAACACCTCGATTTTACAGTTAATGCAGATGGAGTAAAAACATTACCTGATAAGATCAAAGCCATAGAATGATTTTCCTCACCACACAATTCAAAGAACTTAGCAGATTTCTAGGAATTGTCTGGTACCGACAATTTGTATCTAACTTTGCAGACTTGGCAGAGCCTTTAATACAAATTACACCGTAAACAAAAAGTTTCACCAGAATCCTCTTGCAACACAGCATTCCAGACATTAAAGGATGCCTTGTGTCATGCTCCCATGTTGACTTTGCCACCATCAGGCAAACCTTTTAAGCTTTACACTGATGCTTCCAATGTTTGTCTCAGTGCTATGCTCAGCCAAATGCAGAATGGCAATTGTGAACACATTATCATGTATGTCAGTTGCAGTTTGAGTCACACAGAAAGCAATTATACAGTGACTGAAAACGAATGCATAAACATAGTATGGCCATTAGAAAAATTTATCATGCAACTAGACACTTCTGACATTACCATTTTCACTGACATGCTGCTTTACGGTGGTTACAAACTTTCACCAATTTAACAGGTCATTTAATATGCTGGGCATTGTATCTTCAAGAATTCAATTTCCAGGTCGAGCACAAAAAGGAAACTGCACATCAGCTACCTGATGCTTTGTCCCATTCTCCCATGTGGATGGCAGAAGATACGCCAGAGTTAGAAGATAAGCCTTTTGCTCCCTCACTCACCACTATAGTGCCTATAGAACAAAAAATAAATAAATAAATACCCCCTCAAGCAGCTGCTTGCCACAGAGGTCTGCAGAGCCTGTCAGTTTATATGCCATAGTAGGTCTGAGAGGATGACAGGACCTCAGCAGAAAAATGACACATAGATCCATGCCTTACCTGGGGCTCGAACCTAGTTCCCTTAGATCAGTAACCAAATGCACTAGCCACTTGGCCAAGATATATAAGGAACATTTAATTGAAAAATAGGGAAAAGATTTAGAATAAGGAAATGCATACCACTATTAGAAAACTGATGAATTAGAATTTCCTAGTATATCTTCGAGTATTGTTGGAGAAAGCCAGACATTTTCAATTAATCAATGACATTTTGTACTACTGCAGACAACCAGGTCAAACAGGCAGTTATTGTCCATTTATCCCCAAGACTTTAAGAAATTTCGTACTCCAAGAATTGCATGATGTACCCTCAGCAGGACATCTAGAAAAACATATCAGAAGGTAGCCAAAAGAGCACATGGGCCAGATTCGAAAAAAGATGCAAAAACCTGCATAGAGACACATGTTTGATTTGTCAAACCACAAAATTTGATCAGAACTGTTCTTGTGGTTTTATGGAAAGAACAATCTCCAATGAACCCATGGAAATAGTAGGCATGGATTTAATGGGCTCCTATCCACAAATGCAAGTGGAATCACAATATATTCTGGTCTTCGTAGATTATTTCTCAAAATGGGTTGAATATTTCCCATTAGAAATGCAATGGCAACAACTGTAACAAAGAAGTTTATAAATGAATTTATGTGCAGAAACAGGGTACACAAGAGTATATTTTCAGACAATGGGCCCCAATTCATTTCTAATGTGCTTGCTGAAGATGTGAAAAGTTTCAAATAAAACACATGCTACAACCAGTGCTGTGGAGTCTGAGTCGTGGAGTTGAAATCAATTTTGGTGCTGTTGGAGTCGGTACATTTTTACCAACTCCAACCTCAATATAAATTTTAATAAAATGTGCTTTTGTGCAAGACATCAATGGTAGCTACTGGTGGTTAAATAACTTAAATAATGAACACAATGTTTTCCATTTCAGACACTAATGCCATTAATTAATTTTTTCTTTTCAGAAAATATCTTTGATTTTTAATGCTTATTTAATTTTGAGTTCTTTCTAAATTTCATAAGTTTTAAACTTTCAAGTCTAAAATCCCTTTCACAATGGCAAAGAAAGTTCAATGAAGTCTGCAGTTTTTGAATATTTTACAATAACCACAGATGGGAAACATTTTGTGTGTCAGTGTACGATAGTATATGATAATGATGAAAAATTATGTCAAGCACAAATCAGTGGTTTTAGCGGCTCTGATAAAAATGCACCAACCAAAGCATCAAATTTAAAAAGAGAAGTCAGAGAGGAGTCAGAGATTTTGTGTGCTGACTCTGTAGCCCTATTTACAACTCCATATCATCTGCAGTCAAACTTAACCGAAAGGATCAATCAAAATATTAGAAGGATGATAGCTGCTGCATACATAGAAAATAGACATAGTATACGAGATAAATATTTGCAACAGTTTTTATTTGCTTTATGCACATCATTGCACGAAACCACTAAATTCACACCTATCAAATAAAAATCACAGCTAGTTTAATGAAATTTAATTAACACGATTAATAGCTGTACATTAACGTTTAAACATTTTAAGTTCAGAGGAGTGCTCAGAATATTCTTGTAGAATCCTACTCCATCTAGGCTGCTCTTCAAATACTACAATAAGTTCCTATTCTCTGTACTCACTATTGGTACGAACTTTTAAGCCAGCCTTTATTCCGTAAAGGTGCTCAAGTAAAAAAGAGGAATGATAGTTACCAAGTAATGGTGGTGACTGTCCGCTGGCACAAGTACAGCTTGTAGTTACGTGTTATATCTCACTCTATCTTCAGTTTTTTTTTCTTTTCAAGATAATTAATTTTCCTAAGATATTGGATAAAGTATTAGAAATGTTTCTGAAAATATGAAACAAATTTACCTAGTACAATAAACAAAACCATTCAAAAAATATTAATTAATGACAGGGATAGAAAAGTAGCAACTGGTGGGGTGTATGAAGTGGAAATTCCAGACACATTAATAAATTAAATGGAAAAAACAGCTATATAGGGAAGACCTATCGAAAATCTGAACAAAGAATGCAGGAACATTATCAAGATATTACAAATAGAAACCCTAATACAACACTGGCTCAAACGATTATAGATAATAATTTGGAAATAGAAGAATTAATGTATAAATCATTGGCACCCCCCCCCCACCAAACAAAGTTTCAACTCACTTATGCAGAAAATGTGTTAACCCTTTCACGACCAAGGGAAACATTTTTCCCCAAGTTAAAATTGGTGATTGTTGTATTTAATTATAACCTTATCTGCATTTTTTATACAGAATGTCAAAATCGAATGTATGCTGAATGCAATTACGTAAATGGGAACATTTAGTCCATGTCCATCTTTGCAATAATGTTGCATCTGTGCAATGTCCTCTTTACTTCACAACCAAAAGAAATTGCTTCGCAGAATATCATAATTAGCACATCATTTTGTATAGTAATTTTATTTCATAATTTTGTATTACTTTAGTTAACATTTTGTTATAATCAACCAATAAATAAAAGGCATTGCATAATAAGCCTAACTATAATTTATGTTACCTTTATAGTCCATTGGGAAAAATATTTCCCATAAAATTACAAAAAAACTACACATTGTTATGTATTTTTCTTATGATTTTTATTTATTTTACGTCTAAACAAACTAAAATAAACAGTTACATACCAATATTTACTCTTAGAAACCTTATGGTCCTGAAAGGGTTAATTCATGACAATAAATATAAACACTGCAACACAGAGATTCCACTCCTTCCTGCAGCCTGGAATCTCCTGTTGCATGAGCAGATGTGCAAACGAAAAGAACAACAAACAGATGATATCAATGAGACACTTATTTAAGAGATGTAACATCCACAATTGAAAGCCTGATGAAGCCAAAAACCAAGGAGGGTTGGCAAAATGCGTAGCTCTGTGAAAGGGCAGTTGTAATTTAAACTTTTAACTTTTTAAGAGAGGGGAAAAGTAAGTAACTTCCTTGAAAAGCTTTTTAATAAGTTTTGAGGATGTGAGTTGGAATGTTGTAATAAATACCGTCAGTTTAAAACCAGTTGAGTGATGAAACTTATTCAATTATGAGAATTATAACAACCAGATGTCAGCAAGGAAATCGACAACAGGAGCACTCTTAAAAAGACTGGTATACAGCTAGAGTAGTGATATTAACAACAATGCTGATGACTGTGTCAATGCTTATCAAACAACTGGGCAAGATTGTGTAGAGTATGACAAGTATCTACAATCTGCAGTGGTGATAGCAACAAGAACATCTATGTCAACACTCAACAAACAACTGAAGATAGAGCGAGATATAACAACTACAAGCTGCACCTGTGCCAGCTGACATTCACCACCATTAGTGGTAAATATTGTTCCACTTTTTTACTTGAGCACCATTACAGGATAAAGGCTGGCTTAAAAGTTTGTACCAATACAGAAAATAGGAACTTATTGTAGTATTTGAACAGCAACCTAGATGGCATTAAACTGGTAGGATTCTACAAGAATATTCTGAGCACTCCTCGGACTTATGTTTAAATATTAATGTACAGCTATTAATTGCATCAATTAAATTTTAATTCACACCTTCAAAGATATAAATTACAAAGATATCCAAGATATAAATTCACCTATAAATTAGGAAGAAACCTGATGTTACCTTGGGACAGACTTATTGGTCAACCTGCCAATCCATTGAATTTAGAACTCAACAGCATATTCAAACCATTTCATTATTAAATTTGCACACATCTATACTCATTTTATTTATGTTCAGCGATTTGTAAATGGTGTAAGTATTGTCCTTATATTCAAAATTGCTCATCAATATCTGCTACTAAAAGCATAGCAGAAGCAACAGGAAGATTATAACAAAAGTCAATGGTATATTGAATTTAAAATTGGTGATAGGTCTTGATTAAAACGCACCACAAAAGTGGTATAGAAAGAGGTTTCATCAAGAAATTTGCTCCATTATATGCTGGACCATAATATTGTAAAGAAAAATCTTTCGAACTTATATGAATTGGCCAACATAACCACTAATGCCTCAATCGGATATCACAAAATAGTAAATATTAAACAATATAAAAGTTCTATAGAATTTTCCAGATCAGAAATCTCAAATGATCTGGATGCTCCACACCAAAGCCAAGAAAATGATGTCTCAGAGGATGATGATGAACCGCTATCAACCAGACAAGAGAAAAAAAGGTTGGATTATAACCTATTGCATTCAACAGGCAAGAAGATAGTAAAGCCGGATTCAGCTGTTCCATCAATGTCAAGGGTGTAGGGAGATGGTAGTCTGCAGAATTGACAACCTTCAACATAGAGGTCAACATAGAGTAGATGATGTCACAAGTAATATCTTCAGAAGCAGCTACACCTAGCTTATCAATCGACAAGGGGATGAAGTCTCTAGGAACTAAATGAGTGGTGGTTTATCTAAAAGGAATGCCAACAAGGAAAATTTAAGTATATTATTCTTCTTCCATTGTGTCACTAATTGCTATAATGTTTTATTTCTTTTTTTCTGGAACAAATGAAGTTAATATTGCCTGGTGCCCAATATGCTATCCAGAGTTCTAATTCAATTTGGATCAGTCAAAAGGTTCAAAGAGAAAAAGTTAAAAAAGAAAACTTTTGGAGCATTACAGGAGGGTTCAGACTTTAGTGGTATGTGGAACAGGTCTTTGCCCCACACCTGCAATAAAGATCTGTTTTATACTTTCAGCACTTCCTCTCTCAATAAACATAGTTTCCTTACAGATTCCTCTAACCATTGTCTCTCCACAGGTACCGGCAATGTGAGGATTCTACAAAGAGATTATTCTATTGATGTCCTCACACAAGAATTCCAGTGCTGCAACCTAGATATTCCAGGCTTACAAGACACCAAATGGACAGATAAAGGTGAGATACTTAAAAATGATTTAAAATTTATCTTTTCAGGGAGGGAGGATGTAAAGGGTCTTCAAGGCATAACTATATTAATGAAAGGTTTATTAAAGCTAGATTTTAAACTACAATTAGACTTGAATGTTGCCTGTTATCAGTGGCAGATCCAGGTGAGGCTATTGCCCCTCCCCCCAGAGCATGAAGAACTGGGTGTGATGGTACACTCATTCACTTTTACTTTTCCTTAAACACTTTTATTTGCATTATATTTATTATTTTGGGACTTTAATTTCAGTTGGCATCATCATTTCTCCTCACCATAGTACACTAAAGGAGTTGCACATGCGCAACTCAGATGTTTGATTGATAGTCGCTAATGCACATGGAAGGACATGCCCCCTCTTGTGTCATAGCTAACGTGAGTACGCAATCATAAGATTATGCAAAAGTTTTCCCAGCGTGCAACACACAAGTCAGTTGCATGGCACACATATGGTAAGTGATGTTAGGTCACAGAGTAGAGAACATAGTTGAGACGATGTTAGTAGTTGTGATGGAGTTAGTTTTTATGCTAGATGCCAGAATGTTAGTAGGAGGTAGGTGAGACGAAGTTAGTTGAGAAGTTTGGCAGTTTTGGAGATTATGTTTATCCCGTAACTGCTGCCATCCGGTCAATTTGACCATAGCATTATTTAAAATTTAAAAAACATGGTTAACTTTATAGTTGCAAATTTGCACATGTATTTTCTCACATTCTGAATGTCAGTCAACTGGTAGACACGCTGTTGTGTAATCATGCTACTTATCAAGACATCTAATATTTTAGTTTCCTACCAGTCAATTTGACCAGAAGCAATAAGCACATTATACATATTTTATTATGTTACTTTAAGGTTAAGTTTATTTTAGGCTCTTTTAAAATGGAATCACATCCTAGTACATCTAAACGAGTAAGGGCAACCGACAAAGACTTCGAAGAGATGGTTATAAATGGCTTGAGGAGGTTGACAATGACATTTTGCCGGATTATGATGAATTTGCAAGTGACATAGATTCTGATTGCGAAGATGTCATAGAAAGTGAGCATGACTCTGATTCAATTGAAGAAGTCAGTGTAGGTGATACCAGCTATATTGAAAGAAACAAAGAAAATGAGCAAAGCGACAAAGCCAACGAAACTAGTAATGAAAGTGTAAGTGCGGCAGAAACATGACTTGTTATTTGTGTCCTGCCAAAAAGAAAGAAAAGCGTTGCATGGTTGCATAACTAGCCATAAACCTGTGTTCACAATATTCGAGACATATTTGCAAGGAATATGTTTAAATTTTTCTGCTTTACCATTTTTGTATGTAACATGATTATGTTTACTTCAATAAATGCTATAATTTTGATGGTTTGTTCTTTTTAATTTATTTCATTTCAGGAATGAAGGGGAGGAGTGGGGTGAAGCAAATATTATAAGGGAAAATTTAAGGATGTAATTAGTGAGAACTACTAACCTTTAATGTAATGAAAACATAGAGAAAATACGATTTAAGCATGCCAGTCAATTTGACCAGCCAGCAGTGTGAGTGTACCTAAAATAGCTTAGCAGCAGTTACGGGTCAAGTGAGCTTTTTAGTTGCTTAGAATATTTTGTATATAAGTTTATTTGATGAGTCTTGAGTTTTTTGGAATTAAACTTTGTTTACTATAGATAATTTAAACACAGCTAATAGTAGTTAAAATTTAATATATCACGATTAAGCTGTTACATTTTTAGCACAGTGTATCACAATCTTAGTGTGCGAAGCGCATATTATTTCCCACCAAAGCCGGGAGCATAATTACTAAGATATAAAGATATTACAGTAATTTAAAAGCCATTAATGTAATCTTAGAGCTATTTGAAGTTACACTAGATCTTAAAGCAAATAAAGGATATTTACCACTTTGTGGATTCTGGCACAATTGCTTAACATAGGTATTAACAGTTGCAATGATGTAATTCTCACAGTCCTGATGTTTTTAAGCTACCAGTCCTAATCATATGAAGTGGCTGTATAATACTGTTCACAGAAAGGTAATGTGCCACTGCTGATTTCTAGCGTGCTGATTATTGTAGTTCCGTCTTGTCACTTTATTAGGATACAAGTAGATGGACACTTAAGTAGATGGTCTTCTGTTATAATTCAGCTGATATTCTATTTAGGTTGTGTGAAAGATCTTGGCACCACTATTCTCCGAGTCCAGGACACTTTTGGTCATGTGCGTATATAAGCTTGTATGTGCTGACTTCATCACAACTGTTAATACCTATGTTACGCAATTGTGCCAGATTTCACAAAATGGTAACTATCCTTTATTTGCTTTAAGATCTAGTGTAACTTCAAATAGCTCTAAGATTACATTAATAGCTATTAAATTACAGTATATCTTTATATCTTAGTAATTATGCTCCCAGCTTTGGTGAGAAATAATATGCACTTCACACACTAAGATTGTGATACACTGTGCTACCAAATGTAACAGCTTAATCATGATATATTAAATTTAAACTTTATTTTATGAAATATTTTGCCTTTTTTTTTTTCTCTTTAGCAGGAGACATTTGATTTTGATTAGATTTAAGTTTTAATAATTTGACAATTTTTTTAATCAAATTATTTGTAGGTATAGTTAGTGAACCCTTATTTAACTTTATTCGGCAATATTAATTGCCTGGCGCCCAATGCTATCCAGAAAATTTGTATAATTTTGATCAGTCAAAATGTCCAAAATGAAAGTGAAGAAGTTTAACATACATTTGGAGTGTTACACAGGGGGAGGGGGTATTCCAATTTGTGAATCTATTGAATGCATTATGCATATGTTTGCGAGTTAAAATCCCTCGGGATCACCAAAAACAATCAAGAGGATGATGCATTTGGTCATTTGATTTTCTAAAATGGGATTACTAGAAGAAAAATCTTTTAAGCAAGAGAATTTCAAAATTCTCATAATTAATGAATGCTAAAGAATTTTCATATTCTATTAATATTATCAACAGGGCTCCAATTTATAATAGACTCATATTTACTTTATTCACTTTAGATCAGGACCATTCAACCCAAACTTAGAAACTAAAAGAAAAAAAACTATATTATATATATGTGTGAAATTCTTAACGTTAAAATGCAAACATACATTTCAAAGGAATTAGAAATAAACTAATTTTAACCCTTCCAATGTCCAGCCTAAAAAACTGGTTCACATCCAGAGGTGAAGTTTAAGTTTAGAAATTTTTTGCCAAATAACTAATGAAAGGAATTATGGCATATTATATGCCAAATTAATCAGCATTTAATTCTGGATTTTCTGAAAATAAAATATTTAACAAAAAAATGACTAATTTCATCTTAATAGGACTTTTTTAGAGTCATATAATAAAAAAATGCATCTGGTAACACAGATAAAAATTTACTTAAAAAAAATAGAAAAAAAAGGTAACAAATGATTATAATGCACATAAATAGAAAGGCTATTTCTGAATTTCATTTTTTTTCTGTTGTTGTTTCTTGTTTAATAATTTGTTTAAAGCAAACATTTCTTCCATTTCATAATTTTTTCTCCATACCATACTTTAAGAAAAGTCCATGCTTGTTGCAAAGTCCAAAAAATCAAGTCAACTTTAGAATATTTTCAATAAAAAATTAATGAACAGAAATAAGTCATGTTATGTACCAAATTAAAAACAATTAATACTGAATTTTATTGAAGTTCAAAATTTGAATATTGTAGTAACATATTAATTTTAATACTTTTTATGGTGGCATACCAAAAAAAATGGTACATATTTCATAATTACTCAAAAATCTTCCATTTTTAAAAATATCAGTTTTTGTTAATTATCAGGAGATATTAGAAACTTAATGGAAAAACTTATTCTTAATAGTTCAAACTACTGAGCTTAAATTAAGGGATTACTTCAGCATAGAGTAATGTTAACAAACGAATTGGCCAATACCTTATATTGCTTCTAAGAAATGGCAATCAGATGTGTTTAACAAATTACTTATGTCACAGTTTAATAAAATATGCATCAAATGAAAAAAGAAAATACAGTAACCACTTTCTTATCCAGTCTCGGCTCAACCAGCCTCTGCTTTAACCGATTGTTCCAAGAAGCGGAAGCAAGTCGCCGCTTGTTTTATTTGCTTCAGTTCCAAGAAGCGGAAGCAAGTCTCCACATGTTTTGTTTATAGTACAGTACATATTTGCTTCAGTTCCTCTTTGTGAATATTACAGTGTACAGTGTATATATACAGGAGTGTGTGTTGTGATCTATTAATTATTGTGTGGTACAAAATGAGTGGGTGCAAAAGTAAGTGTAATGTTGTTATAATGGAGATGAAATTAAAAGTGTTAGAATGTATTGACAAAGTGATCCAGTAAAGCATATTTGTGATGAACTAGGTGTTAGTAAAAGCACAGTAAATGACTGGAGAAGGAATAGAAAATCTTTACAAGATTTTTGCACTCAAGTTGAGTCTGAAAAACCGCTTTTTTCTTGGTGCACTCTTAAAAAGCCGAAAAATGAAATTGTCGATGATGCACTTTGGTTATGGTTTGTGCAAGAGCATCGAAAAGGAACACCAATCAGTGGGCCAATCTTGAAAGAAAAAGCATTAATCCATTCTAAAATCGATAGGGGGGGGGGGGGTGATTTTTCAGCAAGCAGGGAATGGCTTTCTCGCTGGAAAAAACTGCATGGGGTTCATTACCTTGGTGTTTTATGGTGAGAAACTGTCAGCTGATCCTTTAGCAGCAAAGGAATTTTCAGAAAAACTTTTAATGCTTATTGAAGAACAAATCTACAATGTAGATGAGACTGGGTTAAATTTCAAACTTCTTCCAATGAAAACGTTTGTGACAGCACAAGAAATCTCAGCACTAGGATTTAAAACAAAGAAAGAATCACTGTAGCTGTATGTACAAATGTTGCAGTTAGGCACAAACTTCCTCTTTTTGTAATTGGAAAATCAGTAAAACCCCAAGAATTCAAGCATTTAAATTTAGCTGCTCTGCCAGTTTACTACAAAGCTCAAAAGTCTACTTGGATAGACTCGTATTTGTTTAAAGAGTGGTTCTTTACAGAATTTGTTCCAAAAGTAAAAAATCACTTGATAAGGCTTAAAATGCCTGTAAATGCCCTACTCATCATTGACAATGCCCCCAACACACCCGAGCAAACTCATTTCTGACAACATAAAAGCCATTTTTTGCCACCTAATGTAGCATCTTTAGTGCAACCAATGGATCAAGGCATGCTTCTATGTTTAAAAAGGCGATACAGAAGAAAGCTTCTTTCAGAAATTCTACAGTAAACCGAAAATGACAGAATAGTACTTTAAATGCTTTGAAAACAATAAATATCAAGGATGTGATCTACAAGTTGACAAGAGCTTTTGAAGAAATGCCTCGTACAACGTTTGTGAAGTCATGGAGAAAACTTTGGCCCGAAGTTGAAAACTGTTTAGAAAATACCAGAGACGACAACATGAAAGTATCGAATGAGCTTGCGCCTGCCGAAGATATGACAGATAATGTCAATATTTCACTGCTTAATGACTTTAAACTGCTGCCTGGATGTGACACTCTTGAGGAAGAAGATGCCATTGAAAAATGGTTAAAGAGGTAATGAATGGTTGGAAAATGAAACACTGAATGACGATGAAATTATCAATGCAGTCTGCTAAGAAGGGAATGTAGAATGAAGAAGAGGAAGAAGGGGAAGTTAGCCATGTTGAAAGAAAAGAAGCTTTTGATGTTGCAGTAAAATATATTGAACAACAACAGGCCTCATCTGCGATTGATGCGATGTTTATTAAAAAATGGCAAGACTTTGCAGGTCAAAAAGTGTTAAGTTCAAAGAAACAAAAGAAAATAACAGACTTTTTCAAGTGAGTATGAGTAAATTGTTAATATTGTACAACAAATTATTAATTAAAATACAGTACATTTAGTATTTTTGTCATTTGCCATTTTTATTTATTTTCTGACACAATTTTCGGATTAACCATCCTTTCGTTCATCCGGCCAGGGGTTTGGTCCCGTAAGGGCCAGATAAGAGGGAGTCTACTGTATTATTTATCAAGCCTGAATTCTATATTTTTATAAGATATCCATAAAAAAATATTTGAAATGGCAATTTTTATTTTTATAAAATCAGATTTTTTTTTCGTTGTACTAAAAATGGATATACAGGGTGTTTCAAAACTCTCTGTACAAATTTCGATAGGAGATAGGGAACACCAAGGCAAACTTTTTTCGTCTATAAATGTATGTCCACTGATCTAACCCTATGGTGCTAGAGGATGCTGACAGAAATATCGCTGAAGCTCATACATAAATGAATGGAAACAAGTGTGAACAACATGTTTATTTAAAGAAGGTGCTCAAAATTGCAGTCAGCAACAGCATTGCATGCATGACAGCATCAAAGCATTGATTGCCATACATGTTGAAAGATTCCCAGAATTTTACTAACATTTACAGCAGTGACACCGATTATTGCGATGAGGTCTTCATCTGAGTTAATGAGAGTCTCGTACACGAAGTTCTTTGTGTATGAGATGTCCTGGATTGTCCTCAATCTGCCGTAGGATCTCTTCTTCCATATCAGGAGTGCGCATGGTTCTCTCCCAGCCAGTGTCATGCATGTTTGCATGGAATGTTCCAGTTTCTCACAGTTGTCAGTGCAAACACACAAACATTTGGTGGTTTGGCACACATCTGTTTTGGGAAGCGCTGTCAATATAACCTCACAGCAGCTCTTCCATTCTCATTGACAGCCCCATATTCCAGATGCATGTCAGCCATCTCAGCATTCATGAAACACTCCATGTTACACGTAATGTGTCTGATTTACGAATACTACGCAAAGTGGGAACGAAGAATGGACTTGTGTTTGCCGGCCGGCAAACACAAGTCCATTCTTCGTTCCCACTTTGCCCCTCTAGACAATTTGCAGCGCTGCCAAACAGCGCCCTCTAGCACTGAAGCATTACGTGAACAGACAAACATTCATAGACAAAAAAGGTTTGTTTTGGTGTTCCCATCTCCCATTGAAACTTATACAGGGTGCTTCAAAACTCTCTGTACATGTCCTAGACACTGGAAGGGTTAAGGAATCAAGGAAACATAAATATACATTTTTGATTAGTATTAGGAATTGGTAAAATCATTTAGTTATCAACCTAAATATGTTTGGTCAAATAATTGGAAGAAATGAGCCAGATTCAGTATTTTTTTATGTCTGTTTTATGAACAACAGATTAAGTGGGCTTGTATAGATTTGTAGGTCAACATGTAGATTTGTAGTGCTCATAATCAATTCACACATATCACTCAGCAGTAAATTGAAAATTTCAATGGGCTCCATTCAGAGATTATGAACTAGTCCAGCTCTATTTTCATCAGCAATCCAGGTCACAGATTCATTAGTGATCTGGTTAGATTATGAAATGTCACTAAAATTACATCCCTCATCAATTTGTGGGATTGAAAAATCTTTCCTGTTCACCATTCAGTCAGCTTTTCTAATGCAGACTGGAATTCTTGGTCAATTGCAATTGAAACTTCATTCTCTTCAGATAATCTGAATTTGCTGACATCATTCTCTAAACTATCAATAGCAAGTAAAATGTTCATAATTTCTCCCTCCTTCAAAATTTTCCATTTACAGAAAGCCATCTCAAACAACAAAACAAAAATATAACAAATATAAAAATTTAATCCTACTCCAAATTTATATCATGGAATTTTAACAGCTACAAAAGCTTGAATCCACAAAATACTCTAAAAACTTTTTGTGTTCTATTCTTGTCGTAAGTCTGGGTTGACCTGTTCCTTTTTGTTTAGCACAAGCCTATGAGTCATACCAGAAGAAGTTAGAACCATGAGGTCCATGGCCATCTCTAGCATACTGTATGGCAAATTTACCAATAAGTTAACTACAGCTGCTATAGAGCTGACCAAGGATAGATCTCAAAAAAGGAGCGACAGATATCCAAGTTTGTTCCAGGTGGCAAAATAGCTATTGTGGAGCCTGGGTGGGTCAACAATAACTGTCAATCATTAGCACCACCGAACTTCCATCCACAAGGCAGCATGAATCTCTACACCATGTTCAGCCCTCAAATGACAAAACCAAGGAGTGTATAAAGGCAAACTTGGGATCACGTGAATCATGCACATTGACAGCAATGATAAGTTCCACTGGTCAGCAACAGCTCCCAGAAATGTTACCTACAGTTTGAAAGGGAGATCCCACATGGTATTTCACTGCTTGCTAATGACACGAAGCCCAAATCTCTTCAATGTCACAGCCTGCACCACACTTCCTGTTTAAGGGAGTAATCATTGCCCTTCTACCGCCGCCTTTTGATGCGCACGCAACTGAAAAAATTGAAGAACCCAACAGTAAATCCTTCATGTGTGCGGTACAAAAGGAATGGCAATTTACAAAACGGCAGATTATGTATTAGCTGCAGTGGAATATCGTAGTGAACTAAACCATAAAGAATATTTGACTTCAGTTGACAGTACATTGGTTATGACAGCTTTGCATATCCCCCCCCCCCCCTCCAAAGAGATTTTATGGATTCGCCCTTGTCTGTGGTTAGGCACCCACCAAGAATTCGGATGCGGTTAAAAAAGATGGGTTTTACAAGCAACTTTAGAAAACTTTGAATTCTGTCAAGAAAGGAGATATTTTTCTTGTGCTACATAATTTCAGTGCTCAAGTTGGTACTGACTCTGATGTTTGGGCAGTGTAATAGATCCTTTTGGCATTGGGAGTTGCAATTGGCAAAGGGGAACATCTATTAGTTCTGGAGGCTTTTTTCTAATGCAGATTTGGCAGTGCATTATTTTCGATTTTCTTGTTTTTTGAAATGTGTTTTCTCTGATGAGATTATTTAGTTCTGTGGGTTTTTTTTCTAATGCAGATTGGCAGTGCATTATCTCCGATTTTGTTATTCATTACCACGGTAGCAATATGTTGCATTTGACATAAACTCGAGTTATCATTACCACACTAACAAAAAAAAATCTCCTTTCTAGAAACTCATTTGGGGACAACAATCATTGGAAAGGACCCTTTTGTTACGTTGCATAAAAAAATGGCACCCAAGGACTGTAAAGTGCACAGCTGCTGGCAATTTTTTTTTTTGTTGTTATGCTGTGTTTTTTAAAATGCAAAATCATTACCATGGTACCTTACATTTGATATAAACCCAAATTATGATTACCGCGGTAATGATAATTTGGGTTTACATCAAATGCAAGGTACCACGGAATGAAAAAACATCTGTTTTTAAACAACTGCTCTTTGGGTCTCAGGGTTGTGAGAAGGTAACAACTGCTCTTAGGGTCTCAGGGTTGTGAGAAGGATCAAAAAGTACTGTTTTGTTACGTTGCATAAAAACAAGGCATCTGAAGACTGTAACATGAATTTCTGTTGCAAAAAATTAATTTGTTGAAACTACTATAAGGTAGGTAAGTATCTAAATAATAAAAAATAAATACCCCCTCAAGCAGCTGCTTGCCGCAGAAGTGTGACAGGGGCCTGTCAGTTTATATGCCATAGTAGAAGGTCTGAGAGGATGCAGGACCTCAGCAGAAAAACAACACTAACATCCATGCCTTACCCGGGGCTTGAACCCAGGTCCCTTACATCACTAGCCAAGTGTGCTAACCACTCGGCCATGGGATGGCTCTGAGCTGTATCTAGGATATGGTTAATATTGCCACAGCCATAGGTGCCATGAAATTTGGGTGCCAAATCATGTTATCGTCATTTACATATAAATATATATAAACTAGAAGAATAACATATCACCTCTAGTGAATATGGGATATTTATTTTCGAAGAAAATTGAGTTTTTTCATTTTCTGAATATTGTATCTTTTAGCAATAGTACTTCATACTAATGGATAGATTGGGAAAATGTAAATAGTAATATATACTGAAGAGCCAAAACATTATGACCACCTGCCTAATATGATGTTGGTCCTCCATCTGCCACCAAAACAGCTCTTACCCAGCAAGGCATAGACGCTACAAGATTTCTAAAGGTGTCTTGTGGTATCTGGAACCAAGATGTTACCAGCAGATCATGTGGTTGAGCTATCGTAGATCAGATATGCTGTCCCAACAAAAACCACAGATACTCAATTGATGTTTGGGGAATTTAGAGGCCATGGCAATACCCGGAAATCTTCTTCCTGTTCTGCGAACAATTCTCAAACAATCCGGGCTGTGTGGCATGGCACATTATCCTGCTGAAAAAAGGCACTACTAGAGGGGTATACAGTTGCCATGAAAGGATGTACCTGGTCTGCAATGATGTTTAGGTATGAGGTAGATGTCATAGTTTCCTGCACATGAATGACTGGACCCAGGGTTTCTCAGCAGAACATTACACAAAGCATTACACTTCCTGTTGCCAACACATCCCCAGGAAAACGCCAAACGGATGCCTGGATATCCACATGATGCAACAGGAAATGAGATTCATTGAACCAGATGACTTTCTTCCATTCATTAAAGGTCCAGTTTCAATGCTCACGTGACCATTGTAGGCACTAACAGTGAACCGAGGTTAGCATGGGAACTCAAAGTGGCATGCGGCTATGCAGCCCCATTTTCAGCAGGTTCGATGCACTGTGTTGTGAATACTTACTCCCGTCACTAGCATTCAAATTACAGACGAGTTGTACACAGTATTTCTTCTGTTGGCTCATACCATAGGGCAGTGGTTCTCAACCTTTTATGCTTCACGTGCCTCCTGGAAATGTGTATGTAACTGGCATACCCCTTGTATAGGTAGATAAAACTATAGTTATAGTATAACTAAGTTATAGTATAGTTATAATAAAATAAAACATATATAGTAACTTTTGAGCTCTCACAGCACACCCCAAAATATTTTACCACATACCCACGTTGAGAATCCCTACCATAGGGGTTAGCCTTCCCTCACCTCTAGCATCGACACCTTACATGACATCTGCGCCCACACCTTGCCAACAGTTCATGGTTTTTCCCTCCTTGGACCACTTTTTAAGGTACTAACCACGGCTGACCATGAACACCTCACAGACCTTGCCATCTCGGAAATGCTCTGACCCAGTCATCTGGCCATTACAATTTGGCCTTTGTCAAACTCACTTAAGTCCTCTGCCTTTCCCATCTGAAGAACAAGAATAACACTGATTAACAGAGCTCAGTATCAGTTTTTATTAATACTGTTTCATGACCTTCACACACATCGTCATTTACCTGCAGTTGCTTCAATTTGCATAAAGATGTGCTGGTCATAATGTTTTGGCTCTTTGTTGTATTATTAGCCCCAGACAATACAAAAACCTCATTTATAATTTAATATACGATAAAGCTGTATTTACACAAAGCGTATCCGCATACACTATCAAAGTAGATATAGGTAGCAAAAGGATAGGCCACTAAGCCATTAATTTAGCCCTAATGGCCAATATATGACATAGATTCCTTCCAATTTAAAGAACATATACTAAGTATAACTCATATTGTTACACCTCTGATAGTATCCAAAGGAAATAAGAGTTAAATGAGAATATTTACCATACTTGTTTTGCTGGTACAATGGCAATAGGAGTGTGCTACTTGTTGTTATAGTCTGTTCAGAATGACGGTTACAGTAGTTTCCTTATGCATTACCAGTCCTTCAATGATGGCATATATTTTGACGTTATCTTCACAACATAACCAGAATTTTCATCCATGTTAAATAAAGAAGAAGCTATGCTGTTACACTATCTTCAGATGATTAATTATTGAAGTATTCAGGAGCTAGATGACACAGGTTAACTTTCTTACTTAAGTTGAAAGTCTGTCCAATACTTCCTTAACATAATTTTAAGCATTCAGTATCTTGCGAGGCAAAAGATATGTTCATAATACTGCCCATGTTACACTTTGCATCGTTACACAAATATCTAAAAGTTTTTAGTGCAGTAAAGTTCTTAAACGAAATTATAACACTAAATGTTAAAATCTCAATAAAAACTTTCACATACTTAGTGCAAACTCCTCATACCTATCTCGAGCTCCACTCGAGCAACGCGTTTCACCCACCATCACATTTGGGCATCTTCACGGCTCATCTGACGTTAGTAACAGTGGCTTACATACCTCTCCCGCTCAATACTTTAAAGTCACATGATTGTGACGTATCAAAGTATAGGGTACTCATATGTTAAGAAAGAAGATTCCAAGCTGATGGCAGGGGTGGACAGTCACTATTGCAAATTCAGTTATGGTTTTTGTTTATCCAAACTTTTTCACCTTATGCTTATTATTAAAGCCATTTGTTGGAAACATATAGCCCCATTTAAAGACGCTCCACTGATAAATGACTAATATTAACATGGATAGCAAGTAAAATAAAGGGTAAAAATATTAATGTTAGCACAGATATGATAAAATTGGCAAGAACATGGACAAACACTATTCCATTATTGATGGCTGACATCAAAGAAAAAAACTACTTAAAATAATGAAAAAACATTATTTTAAATTTCAATGATGATAGTCACTTTAGAAGGAATGAAAAAGTGCATTTTATGTAAACAAGCAAATTGAAAATTTCATCATGAAGATCATGAAATTCGCATAACTGAAAAAAAAAAAAGAAAATGCTTGGTAATGAAAACAACTGTCTTTCCATAATCGCCGAAATCTGCATTTAACCCTTCTCAGGTTCAATTATTTTTTTTTAACTCTGTACCTACTCTCCTACCAGTCTCATCAACACTCAAATGAAACAGTTCATCTCATCAATATCATTTGCCAAAAGGGCTAAATCATCAGCATAATCTAAATCAGAAATTTTCATATCTCCAGTCCATTTAAGGCCAAAATCATTCCCTTGAAGTGAATTTCGCATAACATAATCAATAACCAAGCTAAAGAGAAAAGGAGACAAAATGAACCCTTGTCGAACACCAGAAGTAATGCTAAACCAATTGCTACAAGCCTTACCAACTCTCACACACGACTCAGTGTTATTATAGAGAGCTTTCATTATGTTAACTAACTTGTCAGGTATACCATATGATCTTACAATTCGCCACAAATTATGACGATCAACAGAGTCAAAAGCCTTTTTGAAATCAACAAAGCTAGCAACCAAAGGTTTCTGAAACTCTAAACATTTCTCAAGAATCTGCCTAAGTGAAAATATCTGATCCACACATCCCCTACCACTTCTGAATCCACATTGCTCATCACGCAATTGACTGTCAACCAGATTCTTAATTATATTAAGCACAATCATGGAAAGAACTTTACCTGCAACAGAGAGTAGGCTGATACCCCTATAGTTATCACAACAACTGTGATCCCCTTTTTTGAACACAGGGATAATAATAGTCTGGTAAATCCATAGGAACCATGCCTTTATCATAAAAGATACTCAAAATTTCAGTCATCCAAGTGGTAACAGAAACATTCCTAGCTCTAAGCATTTTGGTAGTGATTTCATCTACCCCTGAGGATTTATGTTGTTTAAGTTTAGAAGTAACCAAAATAATTTCAGACTGTGTTAGAGGGTCAACATTAAAACCAGTAATGCATCTATCATCATTACAAACAATGGGAGTAGAACTAATCACATTGTTTAGAACATCACTGAAATGCTCAGCCCACCTACACATGACAGAATCCTCACCTTCTATAACCTTACCTTGTTTATCCTTTAATCCCTTATACCTGTCTGTTTCCCACCACACAAAACATTAACTATATGGTACAGCTCTCTGCTGTTGTGCTGTCTAACTGCCTCCTCAGCTTTGACAGCCAAGTCAACAAGCCAAAGATTCTTATCAGCAGCTAACTGATCCTTTACATGTTTATAAAGCTCTCTATAATGCTCTCTATTAGGATGTAGGGCATTAAATAAGGACATCCCTGCAGTTCTTTCTTTCTGAAACAATCTCAAGTGCCTTATCACTCAAATAACTCTTGTCTCCTCTGCTCCTTTTTTCCTCAATAGTAGTGTTAGTTTCCAAAAAAAGCTTGTTTAAAACGGTCCAATTCTTCCTCAACTTCAGTAATAAGCAAACCATGACTGTCATAATGCTAAGTAACCTATCATGGTAAGCTTTAGCTATAACTGGGTCTTTCAGAGCTTCAGTATTAAAAGTAAATTTTTTAACTTTAGCACAACACTTTTTAAGTTTAAGTTGCAAGACACTTTTAACTAGGTAATGGTCAGATCCCCTATATGGCCTGGTATTCCTAACAGAACTAGCTCATTTGCTGTTAATTAATAAATAATCAATCAAATTCTTATGCAGCCCATCAGGTGAAACCCATGTGTACTTATGTATGTCGCAGTGTTTGCAATATGTGTTAGTTATTCTGAAACCACTGAGTTTATTTACCTGTAGGATAAGCTTTATCGAATTATTTATATTGTAGTTTAATAAAATATGCATCAAATGAAAAAAAGGAAAATATTATTTTTCAAGCTTGAAATACATATTTTTAAAAGGTATGTGTAAGAAAATTTTCATACAGTGTGATGGTCCACCCATTCACTTTTACTTTTCCTTAACCAGTTTTGCTTTATTTACGTTATATTTATCATTTTGGGTATTTTAATTTGCTTGTGGACTGTCTCGATCCTCCTCCGAGCTGCAGAAGTTGTGCATGCGCAACTCCAACCTTTTGACTGACAACCGCTAAAGTGCATGCAGGACACACCCTCTCTTACATCATAGCTTGCGCGATCATCAGTTTATGCAAATGTCTTTCCCGGCATGCAACACGACCTAGAATACATAGACTGCTCGTATCACTGCTTTCAGCGCCACCAACATGTGATTTCGACAAACCTTGCATCCATGACACTTTAGGGCAACTCGTGGACAGTTGTGCTTCAGCTCTGTAGCATACTGCTTGTTTCTGTGACTGTAATTTTGCAAGTATTTAGGTTTATAAAGTACCTTAAACAGTGAGAAAATTGACAAATTCTTGCTGTGCAATTAATTGCACCAATAGCTACAGAAAAGATAATGGAATTACCTTTCATGGGTATGCAAACACAATTTATATTTACTAAAATTATAGATGTGAGAATCAATGTTTGTTCCATAGTAAATACACAGATTACCTGTGCTAGATATAGAATTCATCTGATAAAAATTATTGCTGTCCCATCGTGTCAGCAATAGTTTTTTTCAGATGAATAATTGTTCAATGTTCGCTACTTTAAAAAAATATTCTTACACTTTGTTTACATTTTTTTTTTTTGGAATTCCATTACGAAATTGAGAGCTGTGTAATAAATGGATACATCAAGAAGTTAAATTCGACACCGAAAGAAAACACAAAAATTTGTTCTGTGCATTTTATACCAGACTGTTTTAGGTAAGATTAATAACCATAAAATGGCATAATAGATCTGTAGATAGTTTGAGCAGGGAATTAAAAATGTAAAATTCATATTTTTTAGTATAGTTTGAACATTTAGTATGAAATGAATAAAATGAAAACAAAAATATGTTGGTTTAATAAATGTCTTATAGAATGTTTATTTCTCCTTTGATTACAGACTTTAATCAATGTCATTTTAAGTAACAGAAGCAGTATATATAAAGGTCCTCATAATTCTTCAGGCCACTGGATTGTGGGGCAAAATCCATAGTCCACAGAAATCTGTTTTGATAAATTTTAACTCAGAAACTATTATAATCATGATATATAACTATTATATTAGCTAAAAGAATTCTAAGTAAAATGTTCTCATTCATTTAAATAGTAAAATGAAAATAATTTTAGGGTTAATCAAGTTAATGACAGACAAAGTTTGCCTCTTCATATTCAAAGTGGCCATCAACCCCATCCTCTGGTCATCAAATCTTTATATAGAATATAATTTTAATTAACAGAAGCAATAAATCTAAATTGAAGAAACGTTTTTAACCCTTTGGGGCTGCAGGATTTTGGAGTAACAAAACCCATGTTGCACAGATATCTAGTTAGAAAATTTTTAACCCAAATATTTTTATATTCTGGTGTGATAACGGGAGAAATATTTTGTAAAACAATACAGTCAATTAAAAACAATGACAATAAAAACAACAGTTTTTTAGGTTGAATTGGCTCAATGATATACATAGTTCAACTTAACCCTCCCCCTTTTTTGGTTCAGAATCTTTAAATAGAATATAAATAAAAATGTTCACAGTGGCAAAAATTTTCAAGTAGTGAAAGCTAAGGAATGTTATTTTATATTGTCATTGTCAGGTAGGTATTATGAGAAAATTAAACAAGAATTTGTCAGTGACAGGATGATCCTGGGGGGGGGGGGGGGAGGTAAGGAGAATAGAGTGCTAAATAACTCATTTTCTTCTCCAGGTGGTCTAAAAATTCCAGGTATGAAATTACATAAATTTCCAAGTATTTACTTTTTTCCCCCACTATCATTCCAGATGTTAAAATTCTCTGGTGGGTAGTTTTAGCCTGAATTCATTTACAGCCCATTCTGAAATATGCTATTAAGGCTTCCAAAATTTAAATGTATAGAAAATACCACACTAAAATTACGGCTTCTCTGTAGGATTATTATCAAAGTAATCAATTAAAACCACTCGAACATTATGATATTGCCAAGGTAGCAGCTTCTACCAACACTAGATGGTGCTGGCGTTTTGTCCTAAATGAACATGGCCACCGAAGCATTCAAATTGTCTCACAATGGCCGCCATATAAGCAGTCTATGTATTCTAGGTCATTGGTGCAACATGACAAAGTGCGGGCTTTTGTACGTCACATGATATAGCAGTGACGTTAGGTCACAGAGAAGTAGTAAGTAGTTGGAGTAGAGTTAGAGAAGTGATGGAGTAGGTGAGAAGATTGTCAAAGTTAGTAGAGTAGCAGAGGAGATTGTTTTAGTATAGAGATGTAGTAGAAGAGTTTTTGTTTGAGATTTTTATTTGATGTCCGTTGAGATAAATTTTTGGAAATAAACTTTGTTTTAGAAACTTTTTAATCTTTGCTAGTTTTTTCTCTTGAGCAACATGAATTAATTTTTGATTGTATTTAATATTTAAACTTGATAATCATTTTTGAATTCTTACTCGATAAGTAACACTTGGCAAATCAATGAACCCTATTTCAAGTTTATTTGGCAACTTATGGCGCTTGATTAGAGCTATCTGGAATTACCTATCTGGAACCTGGCGCTTGATTAGAGCTATCTGGAATTTGAATAAATTGGATCTGATAAAAGGTCTAAACTTTAAAAAGTTATTAATCTTTGGGGCATTACAACCACAACTTTCTTTTAAAAAAATTTAACTTTCACGTGTTATGCAAAAAATGTCTATAGACATCCTTGACCTGGGAAGGGTTAAAGAAGCAAAATTAACTCAAAAATTTTTAAAAATTACAGTGTGGTATATTTTTTTTTCTAACATTTAGTAAGGAATAGGACCTCGAGTATCTGCAAAAGTTTAATGTCATTAAAAATTCAAAAATAAATTTATAATAAACATATAAATAACCCACAAGTTAACTAGGTTATTATAGTACTTACACATTAATAAAAAAAAGTAAATTTAAATCAATTTTAAGAATTAAAAATAATAATAGACAAAAATGATAATTAACAGATATTTACCTTGATGGTTATTAAATACCCAACACACATGGATGCTAATAAAGATTTCCCAATAGCACTTTTGTTATTCACCCAATTTTATTTAGATGGCAAAACCAAAAGGGAAAAAACTAACCTTACTGAAATATATATATATATGAGTGATTTAACTCTTTAAAATTTAACTGCAAACTATTTAGTTTAAAATAATATTACTTTTACTTAAGCTATTTAATTTAAAATGACATAAAATAAAAATTTTATTCATCATATTCATTCTCAAGCAGAAATGGGCTAGAGGTCCAACCAGACAGTGCAATTTAGTTCTCCAAGCATATCTGTCCTGAGCTACATCTGATGCATCTCACCACTGCACACCAATTCTAACAAGATGCTCTTTGACATTATCTGCCCACCACATCCTAGGTCTCCCCCTCTTCCTGAGGCCTTTAGGCACACTGTTCATAACCCTATTCGCTAACCTATAATTATCCATTTGGGCAACATGGCCAAACCAATGGAGGCTCTCTGCACAATATGCCTGCTTAAAAGAGGTTGCAAACTCCTTTGCCTAACCTTTTCATTACTTACATAGTTGAACCACCTAATACCCATGATACTATGTAAGCATCCAGTTTCCTGTTATCATATTTACAAAGCATCCAAGTTCCACTACCATAACTAACCCTAGAAAGAACCAAACTATTATAGTCTAATTTTAGTCTTTAGATGTATATGCCTATTTCTCCACACTCTCCATAGATTCCTAAAAGTCCCAGAGGCAATCCCTATTCACCAGTTAACACATGCTCAAGGGATCGACCATTCAGAGTGATTGAAGCACAAACTGCCTTACCAATTTTCATCACTGTAGTTTTATCTCTGTTTATCACCAAACCAACTCTATTACCAGTCCCATCAACAGCCCTAATGAAAATATTCATTTCATCAACATCATTAGCCAACAAGGCCAAATTATCTGCATAACCTAAATCAGATATTTTGAAATCTCTAGACCATTTAAAGCCAAAATCTTTCCCTTGCAAAGAATTTCACATAACATAATCAATAACCAAACTTATAAAAAAAAACGCACCCTTGTCGAACACCAGAAGCAATGCTAAACCAGTTGCTACAAGCCTTACCAACTCTCACACAACTTATTATAGAGAGCTTTCATTATGCTAATTAACTTGTGTGATATGCCATACGATCTAAATATCAACCATAAATTATGATGATCAACAGAGTGCAAGTATTTTTGAAATCAACAAAACTTTTAACTGAACTTTTCTGAAACTCTAAATATTTCTCAAGAATCAGCCTAAGTGAAAATATCAAATCTATACATCCCGTACCACTTCTGAATCCAAATTGCTCATCACACAATTACCTGTCAACCAGATTCTTAATTATATTATGCACAATCATGCAATAAACTTTACCAGGAACAGAGAGTAGGCTGATACCACTATAGTTATCACAAGAACTGTGATCCCCTTTTTTAAAAATAGGGATAATAATTGCTCTGGTAAAATCCTTAGGAACCATTCCTTTCTCATAAAAGATATTCAAAATTTCAGTCATCCATGTGGTAACAGAAACATTCCAGCTCTAAGCATTTCAGTAGTAATTTCATCTATCCCTGAAGATTTATGTAGTTTAAGTTTAGAAGTAGCCAAAATAATTTCAGACTGTGTTAGAGGGTCAACATTAAAACCAGTAATGCATCTATCATCATTACAAACAATGGGAGTAGAACTAACCACATTGTTTAGAACATCACTGAAATGCTCAGCCCACCTAGGCATGACAGAATCATCACCTTATATAACCTTCAATCTCTGTATACCTGTCCGTTTTCTACCACAAAAAACATTAACTATCTGGTACAGCTCTCTGCTGTTTTGCTGTCTAACTGTTTCCTTGGCTTTGTTAGCCAAGCCATCAAAGATTCTTAGCACCACCCCACTTTGGGGACCATTCTTAGCACCACTAACTGATATTTTACATGTTTATTAAGCTCTCTATAGTGCTTTCTATAAGGACTAGTAGGGTATTGATTAAGGATGTTCCTGCAGTTCTTTCTGAAATAAGCTCATGTGCCTTATCACTCAAATAATTCTGCCTCCTCTGCTCCTTTTTTCCTAAAAGAGTACTGTTAGTGCCCAAAAAAGCCTGTTTAAAATGATCCCATTCTTCCTCAACTTCAGTAGTAAGCAAACCTTGACTGTCATAATGCCTAAGTAACCTATCATGGTAAGCATTAGATGTCTTTACTTAAACAATTGAATAACTAAAGTACTAAAAGTAAAGTGTAAAGTAAGTAAAATAGTAAGTAAGTGTAAACTGGGTCTTTCAGAGCTTCAGAATTAAAGGTAATTTTTTAAAACTTAGCACGACATTGTTTATGTTAATTGCAAGACACTTTTAACAAGTTAATGGTCAGATCCAATTTCAGTTCCCCTATATGATCTGGTATTCTTAACAGAACTCGAAAACAGTCGAATATGGAGCAGTGAAAATCCTCACTTTTCATGAACGACCATTACACACAGAGAAAATTAGTATGCAATTTCCTGTCATCGTGTGATAAGGTCTTTATTTTTTGACTCAACTGTAACTGGTGAAGTTTATCGTGACCTCATCCAACAGTTTATTGCACTATTGGATGTGAATGAATGAGAGCGTTGGTTTCAACAAGATGGCGCAACCATCCGTACAGCAAATGCCACAATGGTCACGTTGCATGAATTTTTTGGTGATCATTTGATTTCAAAATATTTGCAGCCCCCAATATCCCCAGATCTTAATCCTGCAGATTTTTTCCTTTGGGGATATCTGAAATGTGTAGTGTTTCAAAACAATCCTCATATACTTGAAGACTAACACTGAAAGAGAGACTTTAAACATAAGAAAACAAAATTACGAAAAGCGGCTGCAAATGTCATGAAATGGGTACAAACCTGCATCCAGGTTGCAGTAAATCACTTTCAACATCTGTTGTAAAGGTGGATGAATGTCTAATTTGCATCTTTTGAAATTTGTGTCATTTGTCAAGTTTAAATAGAGGGTTGTGTCCTTTTTGAAACACCCTGCATCTCCTTTCTTGGCAGAATTCAAAATATCGTGAAGTTGTCCGTAAAACCTATCCTTCTCATCTACATCCTCAGTGGGGGCATAACAGATAACATTCAAGTCTTCAATGCTTGTCTGAAATTTTGCTGTAAGAAACCTTTCATTAATGCATTCATATCTTAGAAGAGCATCACTGGTGTGTCTGCTGAAAAGCAGACCTATGCCTTGGTGATGCTTATTATCGTCCCTCCCTGAAAAGAGAAATTTAAGATTGTTTCTAAGAATCTGACCTTTATCTGTCCATCTGGTCTCTTACAAGCTGAGACTATCTAAATTATAATGGTGGAATTCTTGTGTGAGGACATCTAGAGAATAAGCTCTGTGCATAGTTCTCGCATTTCAACTACCTATGGAGAGAAAATGGTTAGTGGGATGTTTAAAGAAACTATGTTTATTGAGAGAGGGAATGCCGACAATATCAAACAGTCCCCTAATTGCAAGCATGGAGCAAAGACCCGTTCCCCCACCACTAAAGGCTGAAGCCATCTATCACTGGAAGACTTCCTCCAATGCAGAATTTGACAATGCCAGTAGAAACAAGAGTTCAGGTGCCTGTGATGACCTCTACTCAGGATTATCTACCAGCTGATAAACATATCCTGTTTTTCAGCTTTTCCCTCCACAGAAGCCCACCTGTGCAGCAAAATCAGGATCCATAATCAATCTCTGAGCCTTATTTCGGTCCAGTAGGTTTATATGGTCAGCACCAGGACCCTGTGTGGTTGACCACTCCTCAGCAGGGTAGAAAAAAAGAAAGTAGCCATAGTTGTACAGATCAGTAGGCCACACTAATCTTGCAGCCCTCCTCTTCTGTTCACTTCCACAGGAGTATATCTCTTTTGAAAGTTACTAATGGCCTGCACCACGAGAAGGCGGGGTCAGACATTAGATGCTAGGCCTGGTCGGTACTATATTAAACAGTTTGAAAATTTTAAACTAAATTTCTAAGTTTTAAAAATAAGAACAACAGGTCACATTTTATCCAATGGTAATTTAGTTAAAACATTTAAATTGAAATAAAAAAAAAATCCCTTATAGTACATGTATCTATTCTTGTCCACAGTTTCAAATTTGTGACATAAATATTAGTTCAAGTTTTATATTTTAAACATTTAGCAGCCTCTACAATGATGTAAATTAAAGCCTTTTCGATTATTTGAAATATATAAATTATAATACACTGCTGGCCATTAAAAGTGCAACACCAGGAAGAACTCATCAGATTGTCCATCATGTGTGACAATAACATCCCCTGGAAGTGGCATAAGAGGAGATAACAAAGAGCTGGTGTAAAGCACTGGAAATGTTTGCTCTCAGTTCTTGTGCACTAAAGGATCAAGTATGCCCCATTGAAGAACACGGCATCTATAAGACCAGGTTTCCGACTTTGATCGAGGGAGAATTGTGGGATTACAGGAAGGTCGATTATCTTACCGAGACATCGGTGCTCATGTTGGACGGAATGCTGCCACAGTGATGAGAATATGGAGTCAGTGGGTAGAGGAGGAACAAACTCGCATACGTGAGGGACCTCAACAGCCCTGTCACACAAACGAACAAGAGGACAGACATCTCATGCACATGGCTTTGAATGATCATACAGCCACATCAACCAGTGTCCACACATACGTTCAACGTCATCTGCAGCATCAGGGCATCTTTGATAGGTGGCCATTGCTTCGGCTAACATTGACTCTACAACACAGGCGTATGCAACTGCAATGGTGCCAAGAGCGTCGCACATTGATGTGCAAATGGCATCGCATCATCTTTTCAGACAAATCCCACTTCAGTATGCAGCACCATGATGAACGAATCCGTAACCAGTGGTACAGCTGCATCAGGCTCAATGAGTAATTTGCCTGACGTAAGCCTAAAGTAAATTATAACACAATAAAGTTCTATCTCTCATAAAAAATATAGAACAGCACAATATAAACAAAATGCTGTTAACTCACAGCAGTATCAGAATTTTAAATACAATGCAAAATATATTCCAAGAGTAAGCAAAAACACTTACTTAATTTAAAATCCAGAACAATCTCTGCTGGGGATTGTACAATATAAAATTAAAAATCAGCAGACTGCAATTCAAAAAGTCAGTGTTCAGATCAAAAACTGAAAACATTAGATCTTAAATTAAAACAATTGACTGTTGCAATCAAACAGGTATTGCACGATCACAATGGTCTAACAATCCTAAACTAATACCTCAAAATTTAATTATAATTTTACGCTAAGCTAATCCTAACCTGCCTATGAGGGCTCCATCAGGATTGGATACCCAATCTCGCCCAAGGTTATTTATTAGGCGGTCGGTTTGTTGGGTACGGTCCTCAGCTAATAGATGGCAGTGCTCAAGAAGCACATGATGCCGGAGTGTAAGATATGATGTCGAAGTGTAAAGTATGACATAGAAACTTAACTGTTGGTTGTTGGTGGCCTATGGCTCTTTGATTTGTTTCTTTTGAGTGGATGATGTGGAGTCTTGTGTTAAGTGTGTGATTTGATGGGAGTGTGAAATTAGCTTTGATTTGATGATCTGAAAAAAATTTGGTTTTGCCATGAGTGGGATCGAGCCCATGTCTCCAGGAAACATGACTGTTATGCTACCACTACACCACCAATGGCTAACCTTTACTCAGCTTATGTGACCTTATGAACCTTCCAGATTTTATTTATTTGATTTCCACTAGTGGTGCCATCTATCCAGGAAGTGAACAACTCTGTTGCCTCATTAGAGATGGAATTAATATGTCACTCACGCTCAGGGCGTTAAATCAATATTGATTTAATGCCCTGAGCCGTCATTAAACCCTGGTTAATGTTGTGATTAAATTAGGCTGGACATTAAGCTGTGGTCCTATGTGTGGGAGGGCTATACATAGTGCAGGTTGAAGAACAGTGGGTGGCGTTGAAGGGAGACTACCATCTGTCTCCCAACAGTTGTTCTGGTGAGTCCATTCTGCGAATCTTTGGGGTCCTTGTGACCTGGCCATTTAGCCCATGATGTGCAAAAAAAGTGCCACTCAGAGGTAAACGAAACTTTTTTTTTTGTATTGAAATTTGGGTATTATAGGATTGTCAGTGTGGAAGAATGTAGGTTTTTGATGGAGTCAGGGAGATTAATGAGCAATTTATAGTAGTGTTCTTTGAGCTTATGATGGCGGGGGGGGGGGGGGGGGTATTGTTTTTTGTTGCCTGAGAGGACATTATTTAGTTTTGGGGGAGTTTTTATAATTCGGCCAGTGGTGAACTGTTTTCGATTTTCATGTTTTTTGGTTTGTGTTGCCTGGGAGAACATTATTTAGTTTTGGGGGCATTTTTATAATTCAGTCGATGGTGCACTGTTTCCAATTTTCATGTTTTTCGGTTTGTGTTGCCTGGAAGGGCATTTAGTTTTGGGGTCGTCTTTATAATTCGGTTGGCGGTGCTCTGTTTCCAACTTTTATGTTTTTCAGTTTGTCTTTATAATTCGGTTGGTGGTGCTCTGTTTCCAACTTTTATGTTTTTCAGTTTGTGTTGCCTGCAAGGTAGTTTTGTGGAATTGTGGTAAGTGTATATTAAGGGATAATAGTTTTTATATGTATTTTTTGTGATTTTCTGGTATATTTTGTTGAGTTATAACCATGTTTGTTTTTATGTTGTTGCATATGAGCTGGGTGATTTCCATATAGGTATTTTCATTGTGGCATGTTGGTGGTGGTCTCATTATAAATATGGAGTTTGTGGTAATTTTAGTAATTTTTTTGTAAAATGGCTTCCTATAGTGCAGGTGGACCTCGTATGCTGCAGCAGCAGGCCTCGTGTAGCGGCAGGTGGACCTCGTTCGACCTGCTGTTCGACAAGTCTACAAAGGATGGTGTAATATTTTTATAGAATACTGGATTGATCGCAGCAGGATATGAGTGTCCGAAGTACCATAAGGCCATGGTGTTGGCCTCAACTGATACCACTAATGATGGTTTTCAGTGGAGTTGTCAGAAGAGGATTGGCAGGGTCCAACACAATATTCGAAGGAGTATTCGAAAGGGCTTGTGGTTTGAGAGATCCCATCTTTCACTAGAAGAGATTATAAAATTGACGCACATGTAGGCGTTTGATTACCCTCAAAGGATTGGCAAAATGGAACTCAGAATAGGGGTTAGAGCAGTTTACTCAGTCCTCAGCCAACAGATGGCATTGCTCAAGTGGCGTGTGATGTCAAAGTGTAAAATGTGATGTCGATTTGTAAAGTATGACGTAGAAACGTAACTGTTGGTTGTTGGTGGCCTATGGCTCTTTGATTTGTTTCTTTTGGGTGGGTAATGTACAGTCATGTGTTATGTGTGTGATTTGACAGGAGTGTGAAGTTATGTTTGATTTTTTACACCATTTTTGCTTTATAATTCATTTGAATAACATGCTTATACGGTTAGAGGTAAGTGCGTATGTATCATATTTAATGAGATTTTTAGTGATAGCTAGAATATGAATAATTAATGTTTCTGTTTTTTTTTTAGTAATTTCGTTAAGATACGATTAAAAATGTTATTTAAGATATTTTGGAATTGAAATTATTTAATATTAAGAGGGTTGTTGGTGAAAGTGTTAGTGAACTGTTTTGTAATGTTATGGTCAAGTCGTTTGGAAGTGGGAGTTCAGTAGCTTTTTAAGGCTGTGTATAGAGGGAATGTTTTTGTAAGTTGTTTGGAGTGAGGGGCATTTGAAGGGGAAGGGAGGAGTGGTTAACCAGATAGAGTTATTTTCAATATTTTTTGTGTGTTTAGTATAGTGCAGTATTATGTGTTTTGTTGTTAGTGGAAGAAAATGGCAAAAGTTTATAATGTGAGGTAATTATTAAGTTTCAAAAATGAGTTTTTATGGGGTGTTAGGGTTTTAGGAGATAGTTTTTGGTGAAACGTATAAAGTGGGTTGGGTTGTTTTACCTCTGAGCGGCACTTTTTTGCACACCATGAGCTAAATGGCCAGGTCACGTGGACCCCGAAGGCTCAGAGAAGGTTGGGGAGGGGACCCACTGAAACAGCTGTTGGGAGACAGATGATAGCCTCCTGTCAAGACCACCCAGCATGTTCTTTAACATGCATAGGGTATGGCTCTCCCACACACAAGGCTACAGCTTAAAGTTCCATCCAACGGATGGCAGCATTTCCAAGCCCATTGGTGTCCCCTATTGACTGTGGGTAGGGTGGGGAATTTTGCGGAGATAAATCTCAACACTGACCCAGCTAGGACTCGAACCTGGGAACTACAGATTACGAGTCTGGTGCGCTACCGACTGAGCCACCCCTGCCCCCAAATAAAGTGAGTTTTCAGAGGATTCTAATGTAGTGGGGGGAGTATGCTTGGGGGAAAGAATGTTGGAAGTTTTTTCATGTGGGACTGAACATGGCAGTAGTAACGAACACGTGTAATATCGGTATAGTAGTTTAGGATGAATTGAGTGATTTTTAGTACTTACGTGTCATATGGTAATTATTAGTGTATTATATTGATTTATTAATTTTTGTTATATATTTTGGAGCCTTTTAAATTTACTTATGATTCACTGTTAATATGTGGAAGCATTTGGTGGCTTTTTGATGCAGAAATTATGGGTATTGTAGAATTGTTGGTGTGGGAAAAAAAAGGGCAGTTTTTGATGGAGTCAGGAAAGTTAATGAATAATTTAGGGGAGGGTTATTAGATTAGAGTAGAGGTACATAGTGCGGTAATTAAAATTAAATATATTTAATTTTTGATGAAGCGCTGAAAGGGCAGGAAACGCACGTTGTGGATCTAAAACTTTTTAAGCACTCTATTGTATCAAAGGTATAAATAATTATTTCCTTTGCCAAGGCGGGAAAGGACATTATTCTTAATGTCTATTTATTGTGTTGCCTGGGAGGACATTATTTAGTTTTGGCACTGGCAGCCGTCATCCTTCTTTTAATCTCAACTGAAACGTCACTTGCCAGCAAGAACGTCAATTATTCAATTTGTCACCGAAAGCATCCCGGAAGTTCCTGTCGCTACCCATCCTCTTCAGCATGGTATGCAAATCTCTCCTTAATAAATGTTAATACTTGATAGCATAGTCCATATGGTGAAGTGCTTAAAAACATTTAACAGTGTCAGAGAATTAAATATATTTAATTTTAAGGGTTATTAGAACTGTATGATGTTTTTTCTGTTGTCTCTGATGAGATTATTTAGTTTCGGGGGCTTTTCTATAATTTGGTCGGCAGTGCACTGTTTCCGAATTTCATGTTTTTCAGTTTGTGTTGTCTGCAAGGGCACTGTTTAGTTTCAGGGGCTTTTTTAAAATTCGGTCAGCAGTGCAATGTTTCCGATTTTCATGTTTTTCAGTTTGTATTGTCTGCGAGGATATTATTTAGTTTCGGGGGCTTTATAATTCGTCGGTGGTGCAATGTTTCTGATTTTCATGTTTTTCAGTTTGTATTGTCTGCGAGGATATTATTTAGTTTCGGGGGCTTTATAATTTGTCGGTGGTGCAATGTTTCCGATTTTCATGTTTTTCGGTTTGTGTTGTTTGCGACATTTAGTTTTGGGGCTTTTTTATAATTCGGTCGGTTGTGCACTGTTTACAATTTTTATGCTTTTTGTTATGTGTTATCATCGTTGAGATTATTTAGTTTTGAGTGCTTTTTTTATAATGCCGGTGGCGACGCATTGTTGATGATGTTTTTAGTTTTGAGATTGGTGTTTGATTTAATTAATTGTGGTGATTTATTTAGGTTTATTATTGTGTTTGTGAATGGATTTATTAGTTTAGTTTGTGAAATATATTTGTGGAGTGGTTTAACTATTGGGAAAAGTGAGGGAGGGGATATTTCAGGGATTTGTAGCATATGAGAAGCAAATGTGTTGTTGTAGTTTCTTTGTTTATGGGGGGGGGGGGTTGATAATTTTAATTTTTTCAGTAATTTGTGGTTTTGAGGGATTCTTTAGTCGAATCACGTTTTTTTTTTGTTACACTGCGTTTGTTTATGACAGAAATTACTGTTACCATGGTAACGGTACTTTGCATTTGACGTAAACTCGAGTTATCATTACCATGGTAACGAAAAAAACAATCTTTTTTTTCTAGGATCCCCTGTTTGGGTTAGGGTCTGGGGAGTTGTGGGAATCAACTAAAAGGACAGTTTTGTTATGTTAGGTCAAAAAAATGGCGGCTGAGGACCGTGATTTATACTACTGCCAGAATAGGATCTGGGCACACAATATCCGATTGGTATTCTTTTTGTCGAGAAGTATCAATGGATATTGTGATTGCCAGGTCATAGCCGATTGGTGGACCTGGTACTATTGTCAAGATTGATGAGAGCAAATTTGGAACCAATAAGAACCACTGGGGTAGGTACCAGGAAGGTTGCTGGGTGTTCGATGGGGTGGAAAGGGACTCCAATAAGTGTTTTTTCGTTGTTGTTCCTGACCACTCTACCGACTCCTTGCTTGCAAATTATCAAGGAGTAAATTTTACCTGGGTCCACGATTTATTCAGATTGCTGGCAGTAATATAATGTTTGAGTGAGGAGGGTTTCATCCACCTCACAATCAACCACTCGTTTCATCTGTTTATTATAAGACAGGGGTCCACACTAACACTGTGGAAGGAATGTGACGGCATGCAAAATATCAGATGACTAGAGGCCGTGTGGACGATAAGTTCGACAGCTATCTGGCTGAATTCATGTATAGGAAGAGGTTGCGTCACCTGTCAGACCCATTTCTGAGCTTTGTGGAGGATATTAAACATCTGTATCCGCCCCATGTGCATGATGAAGTAGCATGAACCATGAGCCATGGTGAGTAGTATTTCAGTTTCTAATTGTTTATTTCAGTTAGTAGTTTCTAATTTTATATTTTTATTGTGTTTAAGTGGTTTAGTTTTTGATGTTAGTAGGTTTATTGTGTTTTGAAAGGGGGGGGGGGGTAATGGTGGAAGTGGTTTACTGTATGTGGGAAGGTAATTGTTTTCTTTGTGTTGGATTTGGCAGTTTTGCGAGTTTTTTTTTTCTGTAGTTGACAATTAGAAGTTTTTTGTTTGGGTAATTTATTTTTTTTACGTTTGTTTAAAATGCAATTTCCTGTTACCAGTCATGGTGCCCTGCGTTTGACGTAAACTCACATTTTTTGTTACTATGGTAATGATAAAAACAATCTTTTTTCTAGAAACCCCTGTTTGGGTTAGGGTCTGGGAGGTTGTGGGAATTGTTAAAAAGGACTGTTTTGTTATATTGTGTCAAAAGAAATGGCAGCTGAGGACCTGTGCGCTACTGCCTTATTAGGCAATTTAAGTAAAAGTTTTGCTAAGTTCACTTCTTAGAGTTAAGCAAAAACACGTCCGCTTTCTTCCACATCTGAGCTCCATGGCACCCCTAGGCAAGTGCCAAACGTGTTTTATAGGAAATTTCTGCCTACCAACACAAATATCTTGACCATACTACTCTACTGAATGTTTTTTTTTTTGGCCCGTGTAGTGATTATGGTCCCCAGCCGATAGATGGCATTGCTCAAGTGGCGTGTGACGTCGAAGTGTAAAGTGTGATGTCGATTTGTAAAGTATGATGTAGAAACGTAACTGTTGGTTGTTGGTGGCCTATGGCTCTTTGATTTATTTCTTTTGGGTGGGTAATGTAGAGTCACGTGATATGTGTGTGATTTGACGAGAGTGTGAAGTTACGTTTGGTTTTTTCGCCATTTTTTCTTGACTTCTTTGGATAATATACCTATATGGTTAGAGGTAAGTTCGTGTGTATTATATATTTAATATGGAGGGGGGGGGGTGTTCAGTGATAGGTAGGATACGAATAATTAATATGTTCTAGCTTTTTTTTTTGAAAATTGGTTAGGATATGGTTTATAATTAGTTATTAAAGATATTTAGGGGCCCATGTAGTGGGAGAGTATGCAAGTTTTTGCGTGTGGGATTGAAAATGGCGATAGTAAAGAAGACATGTATTTCATTAGAATAGTTTGGGGTGAATTGAATGTTTTTAGTAATTACGTGTAGTATGGTAATTATTAATGTATTATAGTGATTTATTAATTTTGTTGTATATTTAGGAGTCTTTTAAATTTAGTTATATGATTTATCGTTAATATGTGGAAGTGTCTGGCGACTTTTTGATGTAGTAATTCTGGGTATTGTAGAATTGTCGGTGTGTGAAAAAACGGCAATTTTTGATGGAGTCAGGAAAGAATGAAAAATTTAGAGGTGGGGTGAGAGTGGCGGAGTTGGTAGCGCGCCAGGCTTGTAATCTGTAGTTCCAAGGTTCGAGTCCGAGCTATGTCAGCGTTTAGATTTATCTCAGCAAATTTTCAAACTGGGCTCATAGTAGGGGACACTGATGGGCTTGGAAAGGCTGCCGTCCGTTGGTTAGGATGTTAAGCCGTGGACTTGTGTGTGGGAGAGTTATACTCTGTGTACGTTAAAGAACACGATGGATGGCCTTGACAGGAAGTTACTGTCTCCCAACAACTGTTCTAGTGGGTCCCGTACCTTCTGTGAGCCTTCGGGGTTCATGTGATCTCGCCATTTAGCCCATGGTGTGGGAAAAAAGTGGGGGCTCAGAGGTAAAATGACAATGTAATTTAGGGGAGGGTTATTTGAGCTGTAAGATGTTTTTTTTTGTCAGATTTTTGTTTTGGGGCTTTTTTTTATAATTCAGTCTGCGGTGCACTGTTTCCGATTTTCATGTTTTTTGGTTTGTGTTGCCTGGGAGGACATTATTTAGTTTTGAGGCTTTTTTTTATAATTCGGTCGGCGGTGCACTGTTTCTGATTTTCATGTTTTTTGGTTTGTGTTGTCTTGGAGGACATTATTTAGTTTTGGGGCTTTTTTTATAATTCGGTCGACAGTGCACCATTTCCGATTTTCGTGTTTTTTGGTTTATGTTGCCTGGGAGGACATTATTTAGTTTTGAGGCTTTTTTTTATAATTCGGTCAGCGGTGCACTGTTTCTGATTTTCATGTTTTTTGGTTTGTGTTGTCTTGGAGGACATTATTTAGTTTTGGGGCTTTTTTTATAATTCGGTCGACAGTGCACCATTTCCGATTTTCGTGTTTTTTGGTTTGTGTTGTCTTGGAGGACATTATTTAGTTTTGGGACTTTTTTATAATTCGGTCGGCGGTGCACTGTTTCCGATTTTCATGTTTTTTGGTTTGTGTTGTCTTGGAGGACATTATTTAGTTTTGGGGCTTTTTTTATAATTCGGTCGACAGTGCACCATTTCCGATTTTCATGTTTTTTGGTTTGTGTTGCCTGGGAGGACATTATTTAGTTTTGAGGCTTTTTTTTATAATTCGGTCGGCGGTGCACTGTTTCTGATTTTCATGTTTTTTGGTTTGTGTTGTCTTGGAGGACATTATTTAGTTTTGGGGCTTTTTTTATAATTCGGTCGACAGTGCACCATTTCCGATTTTCGTGTTTTTTGGTTTATGTTGCCTGGGAGGACATTATTTAGTTTTGAGGCTTTTTTTTATAATTCGGTCAGCGGTGCACTGTTTCCGATTTTCATGTTTTTTGGTTTGTGTTGTCTTGGAGGACATTATTTAGTTTTGGGGCTTTTTTACAATTCGGTCGGCGGTGCACTGTTTCCGATTTTCATGGTTTTCCATTGTGTGTTGCCTTGGAGGACGTTATTTAGTTTTGGGGCTTTTTTATAATTCGGTCGGCGGTGTATTGTGTCTTCTTTTCTAAAAACCCCTGTTTGGGTTAGGGTCTCGGGAGTTGTGGGAATCAACTAAAAGGGTCGTTTTGTTACGTTGCGTCAAAAACAAAATGGCGGCTGAGTCCCATGATCTGTACTACTGCCTTTTTTTTTTCTATTGAAAAAATCTTGATTGTGCACACCCCTGAAAAAAAACCTGAATGTGCCCTACCACTGCGCTAGGGGTTAGTAAGCAGTTTACAGTTCCAAATGCCACTTCGTTATGTAACACTTCATGAGCGTATATCAATGAATAAAAAGTTATAATAACCAAATACTTTTTTGCAGCAACAACCTAACAAACGAAAAGGTTATCGATCCGTACCTAACTCTTAAGAAACTTGCACAACAGATATTAAAACCTTACCACTGAAGTATGGTCTGCGATTTGTAAAATTATGAAGGACTCCAGCTGCAATTCCAACTCCACACCAACCAACTGGATAAGCTGCTTTTGTTATGACACTTTCACTTCGTGGTGGCATATTGAAATATTATACAAATTATAGTTTACAAAACAACTTTTCATCAACGGCTCCAATGGCATTAGATTTCTTTACTTCTTTCTTCTAGGAAGAAAAAAGAACAGTCAAAGATAAATAATACAACGCAATTATTGACAAACTAAATTTAAAAAAATACCGACCCCACCCCCTCACAAAAACAAAACTGTTGATATATTATTCATGTATAAAATACAAATATGTTATTAAAAAAACAAAAATCCAAACTTACCCAGAACCTGATCTGATAAATAAAATTGTCAAAACTTATCCTCGGAAAACAGAGAAAGCCTCCTCAAAGTGCTCAACGATACCTAGACTTCATATCATTACCCGCACAGCTGAAAAAATGTGCATACTATTTTAGTTCAAAAGCAAAATAAAAATCCTCAAGACCTTAATGTCTATATACCTACAGGGATTAATCAAAATAATGGAAACGCCAACGACGATTGGAGTACACGCAATGCGCCGTATACATATCACAGGGCTGACGTCACATGCGATATGAGGTATATAAAGGGGAGAAGTGCGATTATCGGCTATCATATTATCAGGAAACTATCGCAGACCTTTTTCGAGGCAGTGGGAGACCACCGTTACGAAATTATAAATAGTTTACTCAATTATGATCCTCTGGTGTTGAACAAGTTCAAACGCACAAAGTTAATGGTTTTTGAGGACCGTGTATTTACATTATGATGTAATCTACACTTTTATTGTTATGTTGGTCGTTTTTAACCTGTAAATTTTTTCTGTTGTGTGTTAAGTAAACACCTTGTTTTTGCCCATTGGGCCCCTTCGGGGTTGTTTCCTTCTATTGCCATTGCCATTGGCGCTATGCAAATGATTTTAAGGTTAAGCCCAGGGCCAGGAACTTAATAATGTTAATTAAAATATCGGATTGTCGGCTATCACGTAGCAGCGTCACAGGTGCAGGTGAAACAGCTGTTGTGGTGTAATTGTCGACCATGTCAGATCTCAGTGACCAAAAAAGGCATGACCATTGGTGCTTGTCTTCCAGGAGCTTTATATTTTGTGTGTAGCTGAAACTTAGCTAGAAAATAAACTGAACGACATTATAACTTGTCCCGATAATTACTAGGTTTACAGAAAGGATCGTGAAGGACCACATGGGGGAGGTGTTTGCATGTTTGTTAAAAAAACATACTTCCCTGCGTTAGACTACCAATGATAATGAAGCCATCACCACTTGAAATCATTTGTTCAGATATTTTCATTTCAGGCTTATGTCAATGTCGACTTATTACGGCCTATACTGTATACCGCCGCATTTAGCCATCATTCTCACGTACATACAGATCTTTTTCAATGATCTCAAGCATGCTATGAATACTGATATATCTGTTGTAGTAGTATATTTAAAATTTTAATGGTGTCGAGTGGCAAACCCATCATGGGAAGAACAAAGCACAGCGACATGCTATTATTCACTTACAACTTTATGGTCTTCAACAATTTGTTCATTTTCTCATTCGAGAAGAAAATCTACTTGATTTAGTATTTTGTACTAAATCAAGTCACTTTTGCAGCCGATTGCCGTCTTCTGATGGAATTTCTTCGAAAAAATATTCATTAATTTAATTCTATGAATGGAATTTTTGCGCCAAATGCAGCGCAATGAGACCTGTTTGTCTACAACATTTAGCCCTTCGTCATCTTCTCTACAAGTGACTCTCCACCAGGTATCCCGACATATTTCAACATGAATGTCAATGTAATGCCTGCAAATGTCAATGTAATGTAATGCCCTTTAAAGGTAGAGGTTGGCCATCTTAAAATTGGACACCATGGTTTTTCGTCGCTCGGATTGTTTTGCGTGCAAAGCACAATGGTAACGCACGAACACTTATGGATTCCAGAAAAGGGTAGGGTAATATTTGGTGGATAGGTATTAATGATATATTACGACTTGCATTTTTCGATTCTCCCAAAAGTTATAACTGCACCCTTTAACGGTGGAAAAAGTTGAAATTTTCAAAATTTCAAACGAATATTCCGAACGATGTAGTTATGTTAGACACTTGAAATTTTGGTGTTGAAATGTGAAGGTTACGAAGTTACCATTGACAACAATATCACTTAACCTTTTAGACGGGGGGATACAATTGTCTTTTGTTTAAACAGAAAATTGTATGCTATTAAAGATAAATTAAAAATTCTTTTTGGATCAGACAGGTATTGATAAAATATTGCAATTTGCATTTTCCGAATCTTCCAAAAGCTATAATTGCGCCATCTAACGGAGAAAAAAAATCAAAAATTTCCAAGATTTAAAACGAATATAGAAAACGGTGTGTCTGTGGTAGAAATTTCAAATTTTGGTTGCGGAATGTGACAGTCTTGAAGATTCATTGACAACAAAGAATCGACCCTTACGTCTAAGGTAAGTAGGAAACGGAACGGTTTTGTTTTAGAAATAATTGGAAATCCCTTTTTTAGTTGGTAACAATGAAATATAATTCACATTTTCAAAGGTAGTTTTAATTTAGATTATTAGAGATCACTAAAGATTCAAACGGCTGGTGATAGAAATTTCGACGGTAGAGTTCTGTTATGGTAGAAATTCTTCTGACAGCAATGATCTGCCAACTATTTTCAGAGGGGTGGGAGAAAAGCAACTTTTTAAATTTAAAAACTAAAAGTCAAGTACTTTTTTTGTTGATAATTAATAATAAAATACTACTAAGTGCATTTTACCCCATCATATATTAAAAAAATAGATGAAAATAAATGTTCCCTAAAGCAGTGGTTTGCCACAGAGGTCTGACAGGAGCCTGTCAGTGTATGCACCATAGTAAAAGGTCCGCGAGGATGGCGGGACTTCAGCAAAAAAAAACTCAAACATCCATAATTAAAACCTTTAACAACTAAAAAAGTAGGCAAAGGAAGAACGTCATTCTCTTTGAAAACGAAATTCCCATATGCCCCAGAGGCATGTTTCTAATTATTTTACACATTCAGTGTCCTCTGACAGTGGAAATTCGAACCTCTGCATAATTGAGAAAATAAACTATTAATATTTTATTAGTACCCGTACAACACAAAAAGGTTTTTCTTTATCTCTTAAAGCAGAAAAGTTGTTAAACGGGACAAATCATTACTATTAGTGTACACCATTTAACCATTGCATTCTTTCACCAAAATTTTAAGTTTCTAGCATAAATAGATCATTTGCAATACTTATTTAAAGATTTTGTATTTTTCGGCTTTTTCTGCCGTTAAAGGCCGCCTTTCGATTTTTTATTTACCATCTTTAACATTTTCTAATAGTTTGGAATTTCAATTGATTGGGATTCGAGAAATGTAAATATTAATGTTATGTTAGTACATGTAATACAAAAAGAATTTTTCGTATATTTCTTAAAATTAAAAAGTTTCATTTTCCCACCCTCTTGGAGAAAGAGAACAAAGCCTTGTTGCCATTGTAAACCTTCTGACCATAACACTATACTACCAAAATTTCAGATTTCCAATGTAAATAGCTTGCCTGCAATATTCGTTTTAAATTTTACCATTTTCCATCTTTTTCCATCGCTAGAGGGTGCTATTAAAACTATTGGAAGATTTCAAAATTGCGGAATCGCATTATTTCTTGGTACCTATCCAACCCAAAAATAATTTTTCATTTATCTCTAAAGGTAAAAAAGCTGACTGTCTATGACGGATTGACAGGTAGAAAGACAGGCAGACAGACAATTAACAGACCGAAGAACAAACATTGGTATAAGCAGACGACAAAGTGAAAACATTAGCTCGTTTTACAAATGAACCTTGAAAGAAATTATTTGTTGATTTTCAGTTACCTCGTTTCACTTTTGCAGCCGATTGCCGTCCTCTGATGGAATTTCTTCGAAAAAATATTCATTAATTTATTTCTATGAATGGAATTTTTACGCCAAATGCAGCGCAATGAGGCATTGATAAAATATGTAAGATTTAATAGACAAAATAGAAAAGTGATAGAAATGCATAAAATTATAACAACTGAGATGCTTCAACTAGGTACACACACTAACTTATAGGCTTTCGTCTCACCGTACGACAAAATAAGGCGCCCATAAACCATGTGACTCTATCAACCAATGGGAGTCAATTACCGAGATGGCCAGCCTCTAACTATACAGGACCTCTAGTCAATTACAGAGCAGATTCCACCTGCTAGACGCAACTTTCAGGCAGCGGACTACAAAATGCTTTCAGCTGTCATTCATAACATGTTCACCAGTTGTTCATCCTCCAACTATGATGATATTATTAGTGAATACCACTCAACCATGAAATTTTGCATCTCATCAAAACCACCAAAACCATGAAATTTTGCATCCACTTCAAAAGAAAAGAGCCAAATGCGAAAGTTTTATCAAAGCACAAGCGAGAATTAAACTTCATGCATGGAGGAAATATCGCAATAATTCAAGTAGTACTAACAAAACAGGCTACAGCATAGTCTCTAAAGCGTATGGTAAAGTCGTGCATGATGTCGATTCAAGCAGACTTAACACTCATGCGATGAGCGGAATAGAAATTTCTTCTCTAAAGATACAAGATCCAGGTTATGAGGTTCAATCCAGATCCCACCATTAAAATGTACCGACAGATCATATGCAACCTCTGATGTTGAAAAAGCTACTCTGTTGTCTACACATTTGATTCTGCCTATGTTAGGGATCATGAATTCCTGCAAGATCTTCTTCAGGGCCTGATGGAATTTCTCCTTTATTCTTCAAGTATCTTAATGGTAACATCTCTACAAAACTTTCTTTTTTCTTTAATGCTTGTTGTGAAGATGGCAAGATACATGAAGACTGTCGTCATGACATTGTTTCTCCTATCTTCAAAAGAAAGGGCGATTCTACTGATCCAAATAATTATCGACCCCATCTCTCTTACCAGCACCTCACCTAAAATTATGGAGCATTGCATTTTATCTAAGCTTCTTTCTTTTCTATTATGCAATTTCTGATGAGCAATTTGGATTTGTACCAGGTCGATCAACAACAATACAGTGGACATCTGCACTAGAATGAATGCAAATCAATTGGCATCAACTTCCTTGACTTTGAAAAAGACTTCGACAAGCTTAAAAGATCAATCTTGTTTGAAAAACTAGCAAATTACATTGTAAATTATTTATTGTGTTACAATAAATGTGTTCCCAGCAAAATGCTTCAGCACGCCCTATTTTCAACTCGCACTAAACAGATTACAGTCGGCAACACATTATCACCAATTAAACGAGTTAATAGTGGTATTGTACAAGGCTCTGTTTTAAACGCATTGTTTTTAGTTATTTTCACCAGTGAAATTCCCTATATTTTAAAAACTATTGTCAGTTTTGTCTGTGCCGATGACTACACTATTCTTTCCAACTCTGACTACCATCATTCACTTCAGTAGGCGTGTGATAAAATTGCACAGTGGAGCGCACTTAATGCATACCTATCTCGAAAGGTAAAACTACAATGTTTAACACAGGTCATAATAATATACAACACACCTATTCTCTTCATTCGTCGGATATTGAAAAAGGTGAAAGATACACAGACTTGGTCTATCCTAACTCCAGATTATCACTCCAAACTTATCCTTTTTTTCCACAACACTGCAATTTCATTGTTATGAAGGACAACCGTGTCATGCACATGATTTTGAAATGCTACAGCAAGTGTAACATAAGCACCCTTGTAAAAGCATTCAGCCGATTCAAGAATACGTATTTCCGGTATGGTCTCCTTACCTACCGTGTGTGTGATATTGAAACTGTGTTGAAAAAGTGCAGAGATCTTTACCAAAAAAGCTATTAGGCTTTCGCAACAAAGGAGGAGGTTAAATAAATTTATTAATATGAATCCTGTTAGTGGACTGGTAAGAAAAAGAAGGATGCTTAGTACACTTAAAGATGTGGCTGAGGAGGTTATATGTTAGTCAAACAAGCAGAGTTGATCTCAACTTTTCTGTAGGAAGAGTTCATCAAACGATGAACTCTTCCTACAGAAAAGTGTTTATATTATTATGACCTGTGTAAAATCGTTTGATGAATGTTTGATGCATCGTTTGATGCATGCTTTAGTTTGTTTACAAGAATTGGTAAGGTTATTCTTGGTAGATTACAGGTTTGTTCACAAATATGATGGTGTAATTTATTGAGTGATGTAATAAGCCTTATTTTCTGCTTTGAGTAGAGAGTGTAAGAATTTATGGACTTTGTTGGAATAGTGATATAGTGCTATGTGAAGATTTATTTTCTTACTGATATAGATTTATATTAGTTGAGTTTATATAAATGTTTTCATTCATACTTTTGGAATAAATCACATTATTTTAAAATTATTGTTATTAAATACTATTTTGAACTCATGCTCAATTTCCATCCGTTAAATTCATACCAATATATTCAGTTCAACTGAGGTCACAACGTGAGAAGTTGGCTATAACAGATTATGCCAATGGGCATAAATTTTATTTGCAATGTTTGCAAAATATCAGACTTCCCTTTCAAATTTTACAATTATAAAAAAATTATAAGATAGTAAAAACATGCACTTTTCATGAGAATTGTAAATACGCTGAAATATCTATAATTCCTTGCTGCTTTGCGAATGTTCTCCAAAAAGAATTAGCATTCCTGTAATAACAAAATTAGAATACACTGCAAAATCCTGGTGCAAGAATACAACTTACACACAAATCACACAAAATGTTATCATTTCTAGTTCTAATATACATATGAATAAATTAGAATTTGAGTTATATAAATTCATAGAAAACAATGACAGTTATATTAATACAAAACTACATGTATTAAAATAACCATAGCATTCACTCAGATACCTCACATTAACTCCTACTATGCAAGTGATTGCCATCCCATGGCCAAATGGTTAGCATGTTTGGCTACTGAGCAAAGGGACCTGGGTTCAAGCCCCAAATAAGGCACCGATGTTTGTGTCGTTTGCTGAGTTTTTGCTTTAGTCATATACCTTCTACTATGGCATATAAACTGATCTAATCTTGTCAGACCTCTGTGCAAGCAGCTGCTTGTTGGAATATTTATTAATCTTTTGTATACAGATTACCTAAGTAGTGATAAGCATTACAATTTGAAAGAAATATGCACAAACCTAACGTCTACTTAATCCCTTTTCCCACAAGCCCAAACAGGAAGTGCTTTCAGTACAGACGTGCTGAGCTCAGACCTTTTAAACGACAGCCATTTTCAATGTCAAAGCTCTAGCAGTCTTGCACTCCACTCTTCCGCCCACCCTACTTCCCACCTACCCCGTCATACAGCGCAATATTGGGAGCAATTGTCAAGGCCGACGGCCGTCCACCATCCCAGTTTGGCATAGTTCGATGTTCGGAGCCGCACCTATCCACGTTGAGATTGTTTTTGCAAACGCTTTACCCCTCTCTACACATTAGTATCTCCCAATCCTTGCAAAACCACAATTAATTATATCATTATTTTTAATTATTTTTTTTTTGATTAATCTAATCAATTTTATATTCCTAAACCTTAAACATAAACTCAGGACCTTCAATTCAAACTACATAATCATAATAAATTCAAACACTTTCGGGACTTCATTCAAGACTTCCTAATTTTTCCCTTCCCGATTTTTCCTACTTTATTTCTCTCTATTACCATCCCATCCCTCCTACACCTCTTTTTTTCTCCCCTCCCTTTACTTATTATCTTATGATTTTTTTTTCTGTATCATTTCGATTTCATCACTTGAATTTCTATTGTCATTCAAGACTTTCTATCTATTTTTTCTATTCCCCATTTTTCCTACTTTATTTCACTCTATTACCATCCCCCCCTCTTTTTTCCCCTCCCTTTAGCATAAGATTATTATCTTATGAGTTTACTCTGTCTCATTTGTAGTTCAAGGCTTGAATTTCTATTCTCATTGAAGACCTATCCATTTTTTGTATCCCACATTTTTCCCACTTTATTTCTCTCTATTACACTTTCTCCCACCCCCCACCTTTTTTCCCCTCTCCTCTCCCCTCCCTTTACTTACTATCTTATGATTTTATTCTTACTCATTTCTATTTTCTGCACATATTTTTTCCCCTTCTCCTTTTTCTCTCTCTCCATCTCTATCTTTCCTTATTATTTTCAATTTCTTTTTTTTTATTATGGGGGTAGGAGAGGCTCAGTTGGTTGCGTGCCAGGCTCATAATCTGCAATTATCAGGTTCGGTTCCGACTGGGTAACTGTAGAGATTTTTCTCTGCTGAAGTAAATAGGGGTCACTCTTGGGCTTGAAAAGACCGCCGTCCGTCGGATGGATGTTAAGTAATGGCCCCGTTTGTGGAAGAGCCACACCCACGATCGTTAAAGAACACATTGGATAACCTTGACAGGAGGCCGACATTCTTTTCCCAACAGCTGTCCAGTGGGTCCCCTCACCCAACCATCCACAAAACCACGAGAGCTTCGAACTTGGACATCTGTCCCAAATAACTGATATTTAAGTAGCGAATATCATATTTTTAAAATTAAAAGAGCTCGAATGTACCCCTTAAAAATAGTAGACTTTCGACATAATTCATGTACAGATTTGAAATAAAAAAAAATTAGATCAGAATGCCACCCAACCACAATGGCAATAAATCCATGGCACAGTTCAAAATTCAAAAGTTCCAATATTACAGATCTGAATGAACTGATAGATTTAGATAATATTATAGTAATTTAGACGATAGGTACTTTCACTGCTGTTTCACAGCCATAATGTCAATTTTTGAGTTAGGCCTCAACCAGCACACGAAGGTGGCTTTTGGTACCATCCATAAGGTGTAGCACTGTCATGTATAGTGGAACATCAGATGGCATCCTTTAGTCATACTCAAGCACAAACCTAATATAAATACTACAGATGGAAAACAATAATCAGAGTACTTTAATCATTACTGCCATAAAAAAAGAGCTGACTGGTTAATGAAATGATATTACGATTTTTTTTCAACTATAAAATGGCATCAGGTATATGAGGGATACACTAAAACAGGGGCATTTAACCTATGGCTTATGAGTCATATCCAACTCTTATTTTTTATTGCTAATGAGCACCTTTTTTGACACACCATAGGTAAAATGGCTCGAGGAACTGAACTACAAAGGTTCCCTTGAATGGAATGTTATGTAGTGGTCCTATGTGTGAAAGAGCCATACCATGTACATGTGAAAGAATACATTGGATGGCCTTGACAGGAAGTTACTATCTGTCTCCTAACAGCTGACAGATGGTTCCTCTTTCCCAATCTTCTCTTAACCTTCAAGGTACTGGTGGTCTGGTCATTTAGCCCATTGTGTGCAAAAGTAAGTGCCACTGAAATGTAAAACAACTCCATCAGTGAATGCCTATGAAATAATGATACACATATTTTTTCTACTATTCCACAAAAATATATTACTAAAATTAAGAAAAAAAATTATTAATTTGTATATACTAAATCACATGATGGTATACCCAGATTTTGAACAAAACAGGATCTGAAAAGCAGTGTACACTAAACAAAGTAATCACACAGAAATTTCAAGATCTGTGAAGAAACATGCATAAAATGTACACATTCTGAAAATATATTTTTACTTATAATTGATTGCAGTCTTTTGCCTTGGTCAGAGTGGAGTTCCGTCCTTGGTCAGAGTGGAGTTCCGTCCTTGGTCAGAGTGGAGTTGCAAAAGTACTCCATAGCTACTAATCAAGTTATTTACTGTCATCTCTGCCACTGTTGTTGCTTCCTGGTCTTGGATGGGATAGATCTCAGGCCACTTTGTGAAATAATCCATTACCACTGATAAATATCGATTTCCATCATCAGTTCTAGGAAACGGACCCATTACATCAATGGCTATTCTCTCAAAAGGGTCACCAACATTATACGTCTGAAGTTTAACCCGACTCCTAATCTTAGAGCCTTTCATTGCTTCACAGGCCCATACACTGTATACACCAGCGTTTCCCAAACTTTTCCTACGACGGAACACTTAAAAAATCCTGAATGTTTAACGGAACACCTTGGTTATTTTGTAGGGTAGGTAGATATAAATAATAAATAAAATAAATGAGTAAATGTAAGCGTTAAGAAAAAAACAAACAATTATTCTCCAATGGTAATTATTTAAAAAAAAACATAAAAATAGTAAAGTGAACTAGCATATATATATTGTAAAATTACGTTCTTAATGACTTCGATGTTTTTGGGTCTTTGAATTACAAATTCTTTTGATATCAGGCACAATATTAGAAAGTTGAATTCTCATATCTGGTGTAGCATCGAGTCCGTTTCAGGACTTTGATTTGGTTGCAACATAATCTGAAAATCCTGCCTCACATAAATATGTCGTTGTAAAAAGTTAATTTTGATAATTTTTCACGGAACAGCAGTGTTTCACAGAACATAGCTTGGGAAACGCTGGCCTACACCATCTTTCAACGTCTTGCCTACTTTTTAGCCAATGAAATCGTTCCCTGGCTTTCGCTAATGTCTTATTAACACGGAAATGTTCTCTAGTGAATTATCATGTACATCTTTCATCGCTAGTTCCACTCGGGAGCGAGGAAGGATTATTTGCCAATGGATCAGTCATCCAGTGAGATTCTCCCATCTTCTGTATAACACACCATCATTCAATTCTAAGGAGTTACACTGCAATCAATAACTTTTGGTAGTTGGGCTATACATTGAGATTTGTTCCCAGTTAGGATTTATATTTTTCAATCAAATTTATTATTGCCCTTATATATTCATCGTCCAATTGGGCCTTTCTAATTTCTATTGGGCTCCAGATGTTAGTACTGTTTTCAGATCCTGTTTTCCAGTGTTCTTTTCCAGTGTCGGTGTTATTTGTCTTATGGGCATTACATTTTTAGTACCATATTTCAACTCTACATCATAACAATACTTACAGTTGTTAATACATGGACATCTGGAAAGGGCATCTGCATTCCTACATAACTTACACTTCGATGATCAATGGAGAAATTGTATTCTTGCAACCAATGTATCCACCTAGTAATTTGTCCTTCAGGATTTTTAAAGTTTAGTTGCCACTGAGTGCATGATCAGTACAGATAAGAAATTTCTGGCCGTTGAGAAAATGATGAAAATGCTTTTTCTATTGCTAACAGTTCTTTTCGTGAGACTCAATAATTGCATTCTAGTTTGGATGAAGTTTTGCTAAAATATACTGTCGCGGATTACAAAAATATGGATAGCACTGGGCGTGAGTTTTAATAACTATATTTTAAAACCAATTGTAATACAATGCAAATCGTTACAAAGAAAATATGGATGTAGTTTCTCATAAACAAATTAACTACTAACATGCAAAAATCATCAATCTTCCTGCACAGAGTACCCAACAACAGCTCTGTCTATTCTACTAAATACTACCTTTTCAACCTTGTTTACCATGTCATTTGAACATCTTGAGACGTAAACAAATTATCGTCCTCTGCTAGTTCACTAAACTTCTCACACTAGCCAAAACAAGAGGACTGTCCACGCACACAACACATAAAAGATTCTTCTTGTCTTTTACTTATCGCGCACAGACTCAAACCATCTGAACAACCTTTCAGATCTCAGAACTTTAACACACTGCACACTGCTATATTTTCATTCTTCTTCTTCAGAACTGTTCTAAGTTCCAAATCGTTGGATAATTGAATCTCACGCAGAAGCACACACGAGGGCTACAATCACGTGAACTCGTGAAGTCACTGTAGCGCGTTCATCTGTCGTAACAATACAATAACTCTTTCTTGTGCGTTTCGTTGTTGTGAAAGTAGAGCACCAACTCCTGTGTTAGTTGCGTCAGTATCTGTTATGAACTATTTTCCAGCTTTTGAATATGCTCACACTGGTACTGTGGAAAGAGCTTGCTTCAACTGTTGGAGGCCACTTCGCATTCTGTGGTCCACGTGAACCGCTGGCCTTCCTCTGTCAGACGATGTAATGGTCTTGCGATGTTGGAGAAACCCTTGACAAATCTTCTATAATATGTGCAAAGTCAAATAAAGCTATGAAGTTGATGAACATCTTGTGGTAGAGGCCAGTCTCTTACATCTTCTATCTTACAAGGATCAGTCTTATCCTTGATGTAGTGAAGACATGACCAAGGTAATGAACTTCTTGCTGGAACAGTTTACACTCAGTCGGTCCCAATTTTATCTCGGATGCCCTAAGTTTTTCAAACACTTGATGATTTCTCAAATGTTTCTCAAAAGTCTTTACAAGAATTATGATGTCGTCCAAGTAAACCAGGCAAATCTTTGAGCACCGACTCCATTTATGGTTCAAACTTGTAAGGTGCATTAAAAAGTCCAAATGGCATCACTTCAAACTGCCAAAGTCCATTCCCTATAGTGAAACCTATTTTCTCAAGGTCTTCAGGATGTATACCAACTTGCCAATAGTCGCTCTTAAAGTCTAATGTCGAGAACCATTCTGACCCAGATAGAATGTCCAGTGCATCATCAATCCTGGGTAAATGAAGGCAGCGTTTCTTTGTTGTATCATTCAATCTGCGGTAATCCACACAAAATTGGGTAGATCCATTTTTTTCTTGACAAGAACCACTGGTGATGTCCAGGGAGTCGATGATGGTTCTGTAATATCTTGAGCTTCCATGTCCCTTATGAGTTGTTCTGTCTCCTCCGTTTTATTAGTGGAAGCCTTCTTGCTGGTAGATGGATTGTAGGAGAATTGCCAGTATTGATCTTATGTTCTGTCAGGTTAGTATGGCCATAATCAATTGATGTAGCAGAAAAAAACTTCTTTAAGTAGGTTCTCGACATTAACAGCTTGGTCTTCAGTTAGTAACTTCCCTGTTCCTCTCCACGAGTCAGTAAGATGGGTGTTGGTTTGAGTCAGTAACTTCTATTGTGTTTACACTTGTTACCCATGTAACAGGTTCACATATTGCTAATTCTTCACCTTGTTTCAATAATCTATTGGATTTATTACAGTTCATCAATCCTGATAGGAATCTGTTCTTTATTTACTTTGACTAAAGTTCTTGCAACCAGAATACCATGAGCAAAGCTCCTTTACCATGGGCAGTAGGGGCCCCAATCGGCAGGCCCCAGAAGTCTCCACCCGATGTTCATGGAGTATAACTTCACTTTGTGCAGGGATCTCTGTATCTTTCGTCGCTAATACTGTGGCCACACTTGATAAAGAATCAGATGTTCAGCGAAGCAGAGGTATCTCTTCTGTCTTATATATGAGTAGGCTGTCAATGGGTCTAATACTGAATCCAAGTTTCTTTAGGAAATCAAGGTTTAATATGCATTCATCATAGATGACAGTGATGTAAACAGGATGGCGTACAGGACAGCTACCAACTCTGATATTGAGTTCCATCCTTCCATGTACTTTAGCACCATCTCCAGTGAACTGTTTATAGGGTTATATTAGACTATCTAACTTTAAATTAGGGTGTTATTTTCTTCTTAATTATGTACGTTCTGAGTAAAGTTACTTTTGCACCAGTGTCTACTCTCATATGGCAAGGCACTCCATTCATGGTTCCTTCAGCTACCAATCCATTATCACCACCATGCAGTGCAGTAACGTGAAAACTTCCCTTGGGGCCAACCAATCGATAGTCAGCTCTTTGCCCTGCACGTTGCTAACGCTATTTTTGTTGTCTATTAGACGTGCTTGAACTTTGCACCCACCACTTTTTGCAGTTGGCTCGAATATGTCCAGTCTTGCCACAATTCCAACACTGAAGGTCTGTGGAAATCTTTGAGGAGGAACCTTTTATCTCTTTTAAAACGGATCGTATATCTTTGGTTAGTTCTTGCATTTAATATTCCTTTACACAGTTTCATCTGCATTCACAAATCTCACTGTGTGTTTGTTTCCTCGGGAAGAAAGCCTGGAGCACCCGTATTTCATGGCATGTACCACAGCTGATTTTAAGGATTCATCTTCCAACATCCTCAGGGATTGTTGAGTCTCAGGGTCGGCAATAGCATCAATAAATTGTCGCTAGCAAAGTTATCTTGTAAATCTGGTGGACAGTTACCGTAAGGCAATCTAGCTAGGTGCTCAATATCACTGGCAAGTTCTTGCAAAGTTTCACCACTCTTCTGCATACGATGTTTAAAATGAGTCATATAACATTGTTTTAAATAACTATCACCAAATCTGAGTTCTAATGCAGATACCAAACTTTGATAAGCAAGTCGTTTTTCTTCTGGAACAGACTATAAAACTTCTGCAGCAAAATTTCTTAATGAAGCTGCAAGAAAATGGCCTTCTGAAATTCTTCCCACTTATTAGCTCTAGCGATGATTTCAAATTGTGTTTAAAATACTCTCGAAAATGATTCACAATCATATGTGGAAGGTTTAGGTGTATTTCTAGCGATTTGTGTAAAAACATTATTGTCACTAAAATTACCATTATCGCAAGAAGAACTTAACATTTCATTTCTTAAAATCTGAAACTGGCGTTCACAATCAGTTTTTACACTTTCAATTTGATGCTTGTAATCTGTTTCAACACTATCAAGTTTTGTGTTGAAAATCACAAGTAATATCATTTACATTATACTTCACACTATTAGTATAATTTTTTACACTGTTTAATTTCAACCTTTAGATTATCACACTGTCTGTTCAGTTTGGTCTTAATGTCTTTACACTGAACAGTGATTTCACTGATTTTTTTGTTCAGATCATTATTCTGATCATTAATTTTACTAATTTGAGAAGCTACTTCAGTCTCATGTCACCAGTTTTACTGTTCATGTCATTATTTTGACTGACAATTTCACTTCTTTGAGCAACTATTTCACTTTTTATATCAGTTATCAGTTTCAGTTCGTAAATGGTATATATCTACTGAATAAACCTATTGGAGTTATTCGGAATACTTTCTGTTACCCACCGACTAACCTTGAGCTTACAATGAAGAAATTAGGATTATTAACTGGTATTAAATGTTCCAATAGCATTCCACTGTATGCAACAAATGATACCTTCATACCTAAAACATTACAAATTTACTGTACTAATTTTTCCTTTATAAATCTTGCCTTTCCTGGTGCCTTGAAATAGTCAGATGAATGTGTTCCGACACTACTATCCCTTCTTCACCAGAGTTGTTCCTCGATCTTAACCGGTCAGCTGCCAGTACATGACAGGCGCCCTATCGCTTGAAAACTGTAACCGAAATCGCCATATTGTTGCTACTTGTAAATCTTGCTATTACTGTGTTAAAGAACTACAGATTGCATTGAAAAAAAAAGGATTTGGGTAACGCATTTGATTACAGTAATGAACTTGCGACAATTGACTACAGGATACATTACAACTGACGTGCAGCATGCGGCTTTCTGAGTATCAAGAACATGGCTACCGCCGTTCTGCGCGGCTACACTAGCGATTTATGTTAAGATATAGTAAAAGCGCCTCCCCCTCTTCCTACCTCCATGGCCAGTAATGAAATGAGCTAATGTGAGATCCACCCAATAGGGCGCCACTTTCGCCATACCATGGTTTCGAGTTTTGCATCTGGTTCTGCCTTTTCTGTGTTTTTGGCATAGCTCTTAATTCCGTAACAGATATCTAACTAAAAGCTAAATCAATAAACAAATATAGTGTTTTAAACTAGCAAAATATTGATTCTCATATATGTGTTCTGCAAGCAATTTTTTTTTCTTTTTCTTTACTCACTGAACGTAATTCCATTTCCTTTTTTTACATTTATTGCATCATTTAATATCACACAACAATTAGACATTGTCTCAGAATTTATTCTTAGTATCGCATATTTCATCTTCGAATGTCGAAAGTGTCGTCCTCTTGGATTAACACACGTTTTTCTATGGGGCTCAAACGCAACTGCCAATTAATTGCCCTAAAGTGTCATGGCTACCGTGCTTCCCGAAGAAACAGAAGTTACTGGTGGTTGTGACGAAAATAGTGATAGGAGCAGTCTATGTATCTAGATCATTGATTTTGATGACTTTTGTTTAGAATATCACAGAAATATATCTGTCACATCAAAAGAGACCACCTAGGGACACACTTACACTATTTGGTTGTAGTATACTGCTTTATGTCTGGCCATTTAAAATTAAACGGATTTGACAAAAAGGTATTAATTTTAATTTCAGTTAAATCATCCTAATTTCCTAATTTCTTTTCAGATAACCACCATTAAAAGTGGATTGTCTCTTACACGGTTTGTTTTCCCTTTTTTCATTAAGAGTTCTTTTTTTTTTAATTTAAAATCTTTACATAAATTAAAACGAATAAATATGTGGTGTAGAATTCCTTCCATAAATTAATACGAATAAATATGTGGTGTAGAATTCCTTCCATAAATTAATACGAATAAATATGGGGTGTAGAATTCAATCCATAAATTAATACGAATAAATATGGGGTGTAGAATTCAATCCATAAATTAATACGAATAAATATGGGGTGTAGAATTCCTTCCATAAATTAATACGAATAAATATGTAGTGTAGAATTCCTTCCATTTCTTATGACATGTAAGTAAATATTGTATTTACAAGAATTTATAATTTTTACAGATGCTACTGTCATAATTCTGCGTAGCTCGTTAAATAAGAATCAACCAAAGCCTCTTGTTTCATGTGATTCTGTTGCTACATATCCTACATGGACGAGAAAAATCAAAAAACTAAATAATCTGATTAATATCTTAGATCAGTGGTTCTCAACCTTTTATGCTTCACGTACCCCCTGGAAATTTGTATGTAACTGGCGTACCCCTTATATAGATAGATAAACCTATAGTTATAGTATAACAATTGGAATAATACAGGGTGATTCAGAATTCATCATCAATATTTAGTGGGGAGGAAGGGAATAAGAAAAGAAAGAGATTTCACATAGGAAAGTATGGGGGCAGACGAACGCATGGTGGTGTAGAGGGCGCTGTGTGTACACACCTCTCATACAGAAGCACAGCTGTTTGACGCGTGCAGTCAGTTGTCATTCGACAAGGTGAATTTGCAGAAGTAACATGAACTGGTATACGTGGAATGAATGTGCAGATATGCATGTAACTTACGGTGCGGCAGGAGAAAGATGTCTTCGAGCCAGGCAATTGTATGCAGCGCGCTTCCCAAACCGCCGTGTGCCACAGCATCAAATGTTTTCACGTATTCATCGCCAACTGCGTGAAACAGGATCGTTTGCTGCTAGTAATGTTAATCGAGGGAGGCGCAGATCGGCACAGACAGTAGCAGTAGAGGAAGCTGTCCTACAGGAAATCGAGGAACAACCTGGTGCTAGCACACGAGGTATGGCTAGGCAGTTTGGAATTTCGCAAGCAACAGCGTGGCGGATATTACACGATGAAGGGTTACATCCGTTTCATCTGCAAAGAGTGCAATTATTGGCAGCAGACGACCATCCCAAGCGTGTTATTTTTTGTCAGTGGTTCATGCAGAGAACAGCCGTTGATCCCAATTTCCCAACGTATGTTCTTTTCACCGATGAGGCGTTGTTCACTTGAGAGGGTGTCTTCAACACACACAATTGGCATGTGTGGGCTCATCAGAACCCACATGGTACAAGACCTGGAGCTGCGCAACAACGTTTTGCTGTCAATGTGTGGACTGGGATTGTCGGTGACTGTTTGTTGGGCCCGTATTTACTACCATCCCGTTTGGACGGTGCCAAGTACCTAACATTTCTTCAGACTGTGTTACCGGATCTTCTGAACGAGGTTCCTGATGGTAGTCTCCGGCGAATGTGGTTCCAGCATGACGGCGCTCCTGCACATTTCACAAATGCTGTGCGTGCTTACCTACGCAGACAGTTTGGTGGTCAATGGATTGGCCGCGGTGGACCGGTTTCTTGGCCACCACGTTCACCGGATTTATCTCCAATCGATTTCTTTGTATGGGGTGCTATGAAAAACATGGTGTACGAGACCCCTGTTGATAGTGCTATGGATCTTGTAGCACGCATATCAGTTGCTGCCTCAAACATCCGGGAAATGCCAGGCATCTTCCACAGGGTCCGGCTGTCCATGCAACGCCGTTGTGAGTCATGCATTCTAGCACATGGTCGGCAGTTCGAGCACCTCTTGTAAGTCTGTACAACCAATGCAAGGAAATGTTACATGTAAGATAATAAATGTTTTTTCCTTACCACTTCCTTCTTATGTGTTCTTTCCATCATTGAACTGGGGTCATTTTGCCCTACTACATGGCATATGCGCCCATGCTTTCCTATGTGAAATCTCCTTCGTTTCTTATTACCTACCTCCCCACCAAATATTGATGATGAATTCTGAATCACCCTGTATAAAACATATATATATATAACACTTATCTAGTGACTTTTCAGCTCTCACGGCGTACCCCAAAAAATTTTACCGCATACCCATGTTGATAACCCCTAGCTTAGATAATTAGAAACACTAGTTCCTGGTGTCATTTATTTTTTTCTCGTACAAAATGTTATGAATATTACTTACAAAACGGAGACAAGTAAATCACGCTAGATTGCTTTCTTATTAAGAAATAAATTGTGAAAATAACTAATGTATTATATGTGTACACATTTTATGCGTTTTTTATTTATCTAATTTTATTAAAAAAAATGTGAAATTTGATTATTTTTGTTGAAACGAAACATCCAGTATAATACAAGAAAAATGACTAAAAATATGACTAAAAATAGGGAAAAAACAAGTAAATAAAAATTCCCCTGTTTAAGGCGGATCTCCCATATTAAACAAGGGTTATTTGTACATTAAACTATTGTGCAAAATCACCTTATACTGCAAATATTAAATAAAATTGTAGCTGGAAAAAATACTGATAAAAGCTGAAACATTTTGGGTTTGAATACAAAAAAAAACAAATTAATGGAATACATATATGTATTAGGAGTAAAACTATGTAAGGTCACAGGACAAAAAATTAGTCACCCCTAGCTGAATGTCACCTAATAGCGTCTAATGACTCTGTGCGACTGAAGAACAGCCGAAATCGTGTCTGGCATGGATGCCACCAATGTGCAGATGTAGTACACATCAATATCCATCCACTCTTCTAGCAGCAAATGCCACAGTTCGGCCAGATTGGCAGGATGGCTGCAATGGTGCTTCACTCATTGCTCCAAATAGTCCCACAAGTTTTCTATGGGATTCAAATCCGGGGATTTGGCAGGCCAGTCGAGATGTTTGAAGGCTTCAGAATGCTCAGCGTGCCAATTTCACACATTTCGATCCCTATGCACACTACAATTGTCGTTGGAAGACTGTGGTAACCTTCTGGTGTTCACTGTGGAGATGCTGTTCAAAAGGAAACATGTGGTCGTCCAGTAGCTCCATATAGCCCTTCTGGTTCAGGTGTGACGTCACCACAACCAAAGGACCCATTTCCTGATACCTGAAACACCCGCAGAACATCACAGAGCCTACTCCAGTTTGAACAGAACCTTGCACACAGTCTGCATGGAAGACTTCATGCGGCTTATGATGTACCCGTCGTCTCGCATCATTCGAGTACAAGGAAAAACGTGACTCATCCGACCAGATCACACGTTTCCAAGAGTCGACAGTCCAGTCTTTGTGGCGCTGTGCCCACTGTAGACATGCAGCCTTGTGCAGAGCTGTTCATATGGGTCTCTTCCACGGTACTCTGCTCCAGATATCCATGGCATGCAGTTCCCTTCGTAGTGTTTGTTGGGAAACAGCTTGTTGTAGGCCTGCATTGACTGACTGGAGCAATTCCTGCCTCATTGCAAAGTGGTTTGCCCTAATAGTGCATGACACACTGTGGCAGTCCCTATTGGTGAGCACAGTCTTTCTGCCACAGTTCTGGCGACGATTAGCGGTGGACTGCGATGTACGCCACTACTAGAAGACCCTTTGGACAGAATCTTTCGTCACACCTGCAAAGGCAGCAACTTCTTATACACACTGCCCTTTGGCTCAGTCAAACACAAAAACACCTTTTTGCCATTCATTCATATCTTTGGCGCGACCCATGTTTCATGAGCGACTAACACACACGTGCACACAAACACTTCTTGTCATTGTGTGAACACCATAGCGCACATTTGTAGAATGCGTTTATTACTGGTGCGCCCTCTGCTACTGTGGAACGGATGTAAGCCTCTTATGGCGGGAGAAGATTAATTGTTTGTCCGGTGAGCTTAATATTTTTCACGATTTTCACTTATTTGTCATAGTTCGTTTTCGAAATTATTTTTTCGGAAACGCTTCTTTCCTTTTTCCATTTTTCAAATTCTACATATTTTCAGGCCCAGTGTAAGAGCTCGATCAAGCTAGGGCGAGGAAGGAAGCCATGAATGCTATTGTCAGAGACCTCTTCGTCTAGCAAGAACATTGGAGCGAGTTCCTTTGGGGGCAAGGGGCGAGAAATGTGCCGAAAGTGTTCGGTGTTCCGGAAGTTTTAGCAGCGTGGAAAAGATGTGGACATACCCCATTGGCCGACGGACTCTTGCATGCCCAGTGGACATCACGTGATCCACTTGACTGGAGAGTTTCAATACAGAGAATGTTGCGAGAGAACTCTGGGGGTGTTGGGTGATGACTCCCATTCATCTGGCTTACTGTAAGTGATTCCTTTGTGACTGAATATAGCCTTGTTTCAGTAGAATGGAAACCCTGCAGAGTTTGGTGACTGGCCTGGTGGCAGTCGTTGCTTTGGTTAGTAAGTCGCTCTTTCATACAATTGATGAACAAAGCTATATATGTACATAATACATGTAGTTGCGTGAGTTATTAGCCACTTGATAGATCCTGAAATATCTATGGAAAGAGTGATTGATACGAACTCTCACACACATGGACGGGAAAAAGGAAGAAAATAACCCGTGCGTTACTTTGGCGTTAGAAAGTGGAGTGTGTGTGAGAAAGAGAAGTTTTTATAGCTGAGTTACAATGAGGGACAGTGCTCGTTAATTTTCAACTGCCAAGTGTGAAAGGGAAAGACTGAGTCATCGCTGTGTGATAATAACCAAGAAGTGTTGTTCTGAAAAACTGTTTTCGGCCAAATAAGAATTGTGCTGTCAAAACGACTCGCAGGAACATCTCTCGGCTGCAGGTTAGATTTGGAAGCTTGAAGGAGGACAAGACAGGATTACTGGCTAGTTGTAAGCCACGAGGACGCATAATATTGAGTCATCGCTGCAACGCTTGAAGAGACAATAGCAGAACCTCAAGAACTACTAGCCTGTAGTACTAGCCTGTAGATCACTTTTGCTCAATTGTTGTTCTGTGCTAGTTGACATAATAAGCAGAGCACGAGAGTAACATTGACTCAGGGTGACAGAACATTCAGACATTGTGAGGTAACATGGAGGCTAGGGGAAGTAATTGGTAGTGAATGCCGAAAGTGGGAATCCGACAGTAAAGAAGTAGCTGGGAAAGGGAACGTGAAAATGAGAAACCATGTTTGCAGAAACTGGGGTTATTCAGAGCTGCGAAGGTACAGATTGAGGTACATGATGATCAGAAACTCACAAAAGGAAGTTAAAGGGATCAATATTAAAACTGAGCAAAATAAGTAATTGAGAAGTGGAGGTAAGTTCAAAATGAAAAGCACGCTAAATTATAGGATTAATATATTGTTAATAAAATTACGTGTAATGAATCTGCTAAAAAAGTCATGTAACATCTGATATAGTAAATGAGTTTCAAGGTGCGTTAGTTAAAGATAATATGACACCTTTAGTGAATAAGACTGTGAATGCTAGAAACGTAGTAGTTAATCATGTATCATTAGCTGGCATAGCTAATGAGCATGAGGCTTTAGCATGTAGTCATGTGTCACTGTCCAGTATTGCAGGTGAACAAGGAAATTTAGGGGGTAAAGAATTTCTAGTATATAAGCCAATTGAAATTAAGGAGTTAATGAGTAGAGATGCGTCATTCGCCAGTATTGCTAACGAGCATAGCGTTCTGTTAAAAGGCAATATTACTGATAAGCTTCAGGTGGAAGAAATGAAAATTGTAGATAAGAGATGTGATTGCTCCAAGGTATGATGAGAAAAGAAGAAGTATGTATAAGCCCAGTCTGTGTCAGAAAGGTACTGGATAGACAGGAAGAGGTAAGTCAAAGGGGTCAGTCCCTTGATATAGGCAAAAAAGGCACAAAAGCTGGTATGTGTGTAATCAAAGGTACAGGCAAGATAAAGTGTAAAGTTAGCAGGTATAAGGCTAACAGTGAGTTGTCTATAGCCAGGTATGAAGATGATAAAGTGGATAGTTGGCTAAGACAGAATGAAAGAAATTTCATAAAGTGCATTGTTGGTTGGAAAAAAGCATACCATGAAAAGGAAAAAGGTAAGCAAAAGCACGTTTTGCAAATTCAGCATAAAGGAAGGACATGTTTGGCCAGCAGCAAAAAGCAGGTTGGACCCTGCGTGGTTGGTGGCAGGCGATGCACGATTCTGCAAGAACGTTTTCCTATTTCGAGACCAGACTTCCCACGACGCCTAAGTTGGGATTATCACAGGTTGGGGGGGGGGGGCAGTGGACGACACGGCATTGGACTACAGCGAGCGGAGTAGATTGTGGCGAGCTATTCCGAACTATTCTCGCTGGGAAACATCTAGCTCTTCTCAGCATAGGTCGGAAGTCACGTGGCGTCTGTTTACATCAGACTGGGTGTGACAGCATCAGACTGTGGACTTTGCGTCATGGCTTAAAAAACTCTTATTGGATGAACTTTAATTTCACAAATGAAGCAATGATGATAGATGCATTGATGGCTTCAATGTTGGCCCTATAACATAATCTGAAGTTATTTTGGCTGTTTCTGAACTTGAACTACATAAATCCTCAGTGGTAGATGAAATTACTGTGGAAATGCTTAGAGCTGGCAATGTTTCGGCTACCACTTGGATGACTGAAATTTTGAATATCCTTTTTCATAAAGGCATGGTCCCTAACGATTTTACCAGAGCTATTATTATCCCTATTTTCAAAAAAGGTGATCGCAGTTCTTGTGATAACTATAGAGGTATCAGCCTACTCTCTGATCCAGGAAAAGTTCTTTGCATGATTGTGCTTAATAGAATTAAGAATCTGGTTGACAGTTAATTGCATCATGAGCAATGTGGATTTAGAAGTGGTAGGGGATGTGAAGATCACATATTTTCACTCCGACAGATTCTTGAGAAATGTTTAGAGTTTCAGAAACCTTTGGTTGCTAGCTTTGTTGATTTCAAAAAGGCTTTCGACTCTGTTGATCGTCATAATTTGTGGCGAATTGTAAGATCATATGGTATACCTGACAAGTTAGTTAACATAATGAAAGCTCTCTATAATAACACTGAGTCGTGTGTGAGAGTTGGTAAGGCTTGTGGCAATTGATTTAGCATTGCTTCTGGTGTTCGACAAGGGTGCATTTTGTCTCCTTTTCTCTTTAGCTTGGTTATTGATTATGTTATGCGAGATTCTTTGCAAGGGATAGATTTTGGCCTTAAATGGTATAGAGATTTCAAAATTTCTGATTTAGATTATGCAGATGATTTGACCTTGTTGGCTAATGATGTTGATGAGATGAATTCTTTAATTAGGGCTGTTGGTGAGACTGGTAATAGTGTTGGTTTGGTGATAAACACCAATAAAACTAAAGTGATGAAAATTGATAGGGCAGTTAGTGTTTCAATCACTTTGAATGGTTACGTCCTTGAGCAAACGTCTACTTTAATTTTCATGGGAGTTATGTAACAGATACTGGTGATGTGCGGCATGAGATTAACATGCGAATAGGGATTGCCTCTACGATTTTTAATAATCTATGCAGAGTGTGGAGAAATAGGAGTATACAACTAAGGATTAATAGACTGTATAATAGTTTGGTTCTTTCTAGGGTTAGTTATGGTAGTGAAACTTGGACACTTTGTAAACATGGTAACAGGAAACTTGACGCTTTCGATTTTAGATAAGAATCTAAAATCGAAAGCGTATGGGGTATCTTGGGCATTAGGTGGTTCAACTTTGTAACTAATGATGAGGTTAGGCAAAGACGTTGGCAACCTCCTCTGAGCAGTATATTGTGTTGAGAGAGACTCCGTTGGTTTGTCCATGTTGCCGTATGGATAATTATATATTAGCGAATAGGGTTATGAATAGTGTGCCTAAGGGCCTCAGAAAGAGAGGGAGACCTAGGATGCGGTGGGCAGACAATGTCAAACAGGATCTTGTTAGAATTGGTGTATAGTAGCGAGATGCAGCAGATGTAGCTCATGACAGATATGCTTGGAGAACTAAATTTCACGGTCTAGTTGGACCCCCATAACCCATGGCTGCTTGAGGATGATGATGATGATGATGATGACACTTTGAAATTAGAATGGTTATTTTGCTTCTGAGTAACACTTTGGCACATACAATGGGCTAAATATGCCGTTCAAAAGGGTTCGGAACAAATGCAGTGAACAGCTGTTGGGCACAGACGGAATTTTGTTCTTTTATGTGCACAGGATATGATCAAAGTATATTTTTGGCATTAGGATGTTCAATTATATTTTACCGAATGCTTCGAAACTTTTGTTAAATTGTTTTTCTCTCCTAAAGATTATTAACTATGAAATAAAGGGACTAATGTTACGACAGTAAAAATAAATCTGAAGTGCGCGAACATTTTATTTTCTGAATCGACTAAAACTGCTTTTTTTATGTAAACTTACTAGTTTTGCTAAGCGCATGGAACCTAATAACTTCCTCCCCCCCCCCCCCCCCTCCCTGTTTTTTTAATCTTCATGGAGCCGCACTGGCTCAAGAGATTTCGCCTCCCATTTTTTCCCTCATTCAAGCAAATTAAAAATTTATTTTTGGTTCCCTAAGAAATTTAATTTTTTTTCGCTAACTAGTACTAGTATTATCAATTATATTTGAATATGATTAATTATAAGAATCTTTAATAAACGGAATGAAGGCGGAGAAATTTTAAATATGTGCTTTACATATTTTTAAAGAATATTTCTTTAAAATATCCCTAAAGCAGACAAAAATTATATACCTGAACCACGTTCCGGTTAGTTCAATCACGTGCTTTCACCTGAATATTTTTCTCAATTCTTACCTGATATGGACACTGGTTCATACCTGCTTATTAAACAGAAATTCGTTTTGGAAACAAAATAAAATAAAATTAGTGTGCTAGCTCTTAAATAAATGCTGGAACACGAAAATGAAATCGTTAAGAAAAATTATGTATCGTATCGGAAAAATATTTTTATTTTACTACAAAAAAAAAAACGTTGCATGAATATAACACAGACTGCCCGACTTAACTTCAGTCTTACAGTGTAAAGAAAAGTGTTGCCTTACACCAGTTTATGGGATTTATTAGTTTATTATTGCATCTGATGAGAAAAGAAAACTCGATATTTGCATATAGTGTCCTTGCTTGCCGCTAGATGGCAGCAAATAGTTTTTTAGGGTGGTATTTTATGGCGTAACCTTACACCAGTTTATGGTGGTAACTAAGCTGCCACCATAAAGTGGTGTAAGGTAACACTTTTCTTTGCAGTATAAAACCGAAGTCACTGCTGACCACTGCTTCAATTAGAGCGAACACAACACATAAAGTTTGCTTTGCTGGAACAGTCGCTCTAGAGACGTTGCCACTAGGCCAGTTAAGGCTTATGGAATTTCAGAATCATAGAGTACCGGAAAGGCGATATGGTTCATGATTTGTAAATATCGATTACCAGAACGGCGTTTCTAATTAGTTGTATCACTGTTTTCTGGACTTGCTTCCTCTGATCAAAAAGTCATCCTTCGCCACTGTGCTTGAGGAGACATCAAAAGCAAAATCCATGATGACCTGGCCCGATGCTCTCACGAATCTCGAACTGGTTAGGCTGCCCTTCATATTTGTCTCAACCGACTCTTCATCCGGTAGTGCTTCAATAAAAGAAAATCTTCTTCCAATCAGCAGTGGATAAAGTTTTCATCCCTTTCCTGCACTCACCAATTTGCATAAAAACCGTAAGATTAGAAAAATGAACATCGGAGAGTGTGAACTGATAATGAACTCAAAATTAATTTCTAAATAATTACTGTAGACCTATTACATTGAAAGATTTTTCTCGTCTTTGAGTCTCCAATTTTCCTTACTTGTAAATTCTGCCCTTACGTGTCAAATTAGTTTTTGGCGCATTTATCGAAATAATGTTCCAAATATAGTTTCTCTCTGGGAAGCATTGTGCCTTCCGATAACAATGACCAACACATTTCCATTAGTCTTGATTCCACACCAATTTTTTAATTCGTAACATCCCATTCGCAATTTCTTCCTCGTCTTCTCTCTGTTCTTTTATTGCCTTATTACTTTCTTCATTCCCTGCAACACGATCGCGTGTGCTCTGCATTTCCCTCCTCTTGTATCATTATGCACACTTCCTGCACTTCTCACTCCTTCGCTTCCTTTTCCTAAGCATGCAACTCTTTTCCAAACTTATGCACTTCATCAAAAACCTTTTTCTGTTTTTAACTGTGCGCCTGCCTTGATTTTGCAATGCCTTTTTTAAATTGCATTAATGGTCAAATGGTTGTTGTTAAAAAAAAGCCTTTTTTTCGTAGCTTCACTAAACATTTTAGCACGAAAAAATAAAAAAAAACAGCAAACTACACCTGAAAAAAAAATATATTAAAAGAATTCGTTAAACGTATTTAACTTCTATTGCATTAAGGCATTGCAACCCTCTACGCAAGAAATAAACGCTTTCTTTTTTTTTGTGGACGAGCATCATACATTTCTATCTAATGAAAGAAGAGGCTGCAACTGGAACATGAGTAGAAATTGCGACGGAGTTGAATTCCGTTGCATAGAACAGCTGTTTGCCCTTCATTAGTTCTTGATTCACCCTCCTCACTGTTGAATTTCTTAACAAAACGATTCAGCTCAGAGACGGACGTTTTCTCACTCGCAATTTCTTCACAGAGAATATCCCACCGACGATCTTTCTAAAACAGAACTAGGGGAACGCTTATCGCCTCTGGGAGATAGGGGGGGGGGGGAATTTCGGTTTCTAAAAGAAATAAAGTTTGCCTGTTTTAAAAATTTTACATGAAATAATGCATGACAGCTAAAATGCAAATGGTAATATTTTATTAGCACTCTTACAACTATAAAAAGTATTTCGTTTTTAATGCTTAAAATTAAAAAGATGCTTTACCCATATCCCTCTAAGAAAAGGGGGCAGATTGTTACTGTTAATGGAATATCTCTTGACACTCTACCACTGAAATTTAAATTTTCTACTATAAACAGATCACTTGCGACATTCGTTAAAAATTTCGCCGCTTCCATATTTAGTAACTTGTAACGATGTAAATTAAAACTACATAAGTGTTTCAAAAATACGAATTATATTTCCTTAGTACCAATTCAACTAAAAAAAGAGTTTTCCAATTATTTCTTAAAACAATTACGTAATGTTTGGCGTAAGTGGTTAATTTATTGCTGCCAATGGAAACTTTATGACCTTTCTATTCCATCAATTAAATTTCAAAATTCTATCCTATATATATATATAAATCGTTTGCAATAAATAAAAAAATAAATACCCCTCAAGCATCTGCTTGCCACAGAGGTCTGACAGCAGCCTGTCAGTTTATATGCCATAGTAGCAGGTCTGAGAGGATGGCAAGACCTCAGCAGAAAAACAACACGCACAACCATGCCTTTGTTCAAAATTTTACAATTTTCGAATTTTTATACCGTTAGGGGGCGCAATTTAGAACGTTTGCGAAATTCGGAAAATGCGATTTGTAATTATTTAATCCAGTGGTTCTCAACCTTTTATACTTCACGTACCCCTGGAAATGTGTATGTAACTGGCGTACCCTTGTATAGACAGATAAAACTATAGTTATGCAATATAAAACTATAGTATAACAATGGGAATAAAATAAATCATATATATAAAACATATATCTAGCGACTTTTCAGCTCTCACGGCGTACCATATGTGCAACCCATAAACAATTTTTAATTATCTCTTTAAAAATTCCTTTTTCCCACCCATCCCGGAGGTAAGGAGTCAATTTGTTGTTACCAATGGAAATTGCTTCATGATCTTCACATTCCACCATCAAAATTTCAAATTTCTATCATAAGTATATCGTTTGCCGTCCCATGGCCGAGTGGTTAGCACGCTTGGCTACTGATCTAAGGGACCTGGGTTCGAGTCCCGGAATTAGGCATGGATGTGTGTGTCGTTTTTCTGCTGAGGTCCTGCCATCCTCTCAGATCTCCTACTGTGGCATATAAACTGACAGGCTCCTGTCAGACCTCTGTGGCAAGCAGCTGCTTGAGGGGGTATTTATTTTTATTTTTATTTATATCGTTTGAAATATTAGTTTAAAATATTACAGGGCGCAATTTTCGTAGAATCGGAGAGTGTAAATCGTAATATTTCATCAGTACCTGCCCAACCTCAAAAGGATTTTTAATTTCTCTCTAAAAACAGAAAAGTTGGATTCTTCGATTTTTTTAAAACAAACGAGATCAACTCGAGACCCCCCTCCCCTCCCCTCCTTTATGATTGCCACTGGCTGACACCAAAGTCTGTTGCTGAGTTGTTTCTTAGATTCTGCAGTTCCAGATATCCTCGACAGTGAGCCCTAACGAAATCTCTTTATGGCCCCTTCCCCTGGAGTTGTGCACCCATCTTCGTTTACCTGGAGAGATTGTAAGAATCACAGAGAGCGGTGAACGAGAAGCAGGAAGTTGAAAAAGGGAGAAAAGCAGCAGCTGATGAAGTGGTTGGGAGGAGGCTATTTTAGCACATTTGAAAAGTGATGTTTCGCTTTCTCACGGACCCCAATGGAAAAGATTTTTCGTTCTTTAGGGAATAGGAATTCTCTCGTCAAGTTCTGAGGTCAATCAAGCGATTTCTGTATGAAAATGAACAGAATTTTGCCTCATTTTAATGAATGCCTTTAGAAATAGAAAAAAAACCTGTGTTAAACTCATAAGAGAAAATCTCCAATTAAGACATTAAATAGCAGCCGCTATCGTCAGCGAAGAACACAGCTAAGGTCAACAGAGTCACGTGCAGTGGCGGCTCGTAGCTAAAATTTTTAGCCTTTGTTTTAAAATTGTGTAAAAGGAAAAAAAAACGAAAAAAAAAAAATGAATCAAATAGAATAGCTGGAATCAGGATAATAATCTAATTCTACACTTTATCACATTCAAGAATATGGTACACGGTTTTTAAGCACAACACACTCGGAGTAAAAAAAAAACTACCTTCAACCAGCACGCCAGGGTCGGCACTGCGGGAACGACAGTGTTCTCTCTCCCTTGCAGCCTTGCGTGTAGCTTCCTATGTGCGCATGCGCACAACAGTCAAACACCTCACCGCTAGTACTGTGAAGCGCACAGTTCCATACAAAGATTTTTGTATCTTTTTCATAAACTGGGGGATGGCTACTGACATTAAGCTTAAGGATTTTATATTGTACAAGTATACCCCGGGTAAGGCATGGATGTTCGTGTTGTTTTCTGCTGAGGTCCTGCCATCCTCTCAGACCTTCTACTCTGGCATATAAACTGACAGGCTCCTGTCAGACCTCTGTGGCAAGCAGCTGCTTGAGGGGGTATTTATTTATTATTATTTTTATAAAGAAAGAATTAAAGAAAAAAGGACTCATTATATTAAATGTTATCGATAATATCAAGTTGAAATTGGGGGTGCTGCAGTTTCACAGTGCCTATACGCGAGCCGCCACTGGTCACGTGCATTCCCATAGTGTCTATCATGTGTGAATGTAAATGGAAATTAAATATGTGGATCGTCCTCTACGTACTACAGTGGACATTTACATTATTACATTGAAAGAGCATCACCTCTAATGCACACTGAAGCACGCATGTTACAATCAGAGAATCTGTGGCTCAGGTGAAGGGGAATCAATAGAAATCATCTTTAATCAAAAATAAAGTTCAAGGCTCACCACTCCATGGCAACGACATCGAATTGTGCTTCGATGAGCAGGATTGCTTTGATGTGCTGAAGAAAGGAAGTTACCAGTGATACAGTGGAAAAGCTATAAGCAGTTCAGAGGTGGACGGTGCTTTATTCAACTAAAGATACTACAGTGCGCGATTTCCACGAGTTCTTCAGTTCGCTCTGCTCCCAATTTGTCCATCTGACTGTTCTGTGTTTTGGTGTGGTTCTAGTGTTCGTCACCACAGAAGGTTCCTTCTTGCGGCTCTGGCAGAAAAGATACCAAAGTCGTGAGACTGAAAGGTCTGTGGTTTTTATGCCAATTGACATATTTGTGTGAATTTTGACTTGCCGAAGATGCTTAGAAATTATGAGGAAAAAAAGTGGTGAAACTGGGGGGTGACAGTGAGATTGATTTCACTAGACACGTTGTAGTAGGGAAAGTGTGGAAATTAGCGAAACTGATAGGCCTGATAGCGATATGAGGGTAGGAATGGTGCCATCCGATGGAGTTCGGATCTGATCGAAATGGATGGTTCAGGTCTGAAGTCGGACTAAAAGTGGAATATGAATGATTATATGGCAAAGAGAAAAATAGGAAAAGGTTAGGAAAAAGGAAGGTAGAAAGAGAAAAGAGACAGCGAAGGGAGAAAGAGATAGGGAGGCAGAAGCCTGGACAGAAAGGTGGAATGTAAAAAAAATAGCTCTAGAGGAAACAAGAGTAGATATAGAAAGGGAAATTGCTAGTACATTCCCATCAGAAAAAAAAATAGCATAAGAAGTGCATGCTGCAGTGTCGGTTTCAAGATAAATTCGTCGTGTAATCATTCTACATGCCGTCCCGTGGCCGAGTGGTTAGCACGCTTGGCTACTGATCTACGGGACCTGGGTTCGAGCCCAGGGTAAGGCATGGATGTGTGTGCTATTTTTCTGCTGAGGTCCCCCGCCTTTCTCACAGACCTTCTACTATGGCGTATTAAACTGACAGGCTCCTGTCAGATCTCTGTGGCAAGCAGCTGCTTGAGCGGGTATTTATTTATTTTATTTAATCATTTTACGGCAGATGGTGTACATTTTTCAGATGCCTGTTACCGATCATGACCGACGAAGCGAACTCTTCGGATTTCCCTGTTAGACGTAAACTACAGGATAATGCTATTGCTGATAAAAACCTTCAACATGAAAATTTAGTCTTGGTTATGATGGCGGATTTTACTCAGACGAAACAATTGTTGTCTCGGGGAAACACGGGAAAGAGATTGAGATACATCGACGACCTTGAAAACCATGACAATTATGCCCAACAAAAAGAAACAATATCGTAGGCAATTGATAATTTAAATACCTGGGAGTATAGTGCACTAATTCAAGAGAATAAAAAAAACTTGTCGTTAGTGCTTCCAACTCGGAATCTACCCATTAAACAATTACAGCAGCAGTTGCAAATCGCTTTTTAAAAAATACTAACTAAAGCCACCAAAAAAAAATATCTTCGTTGTTGCAAGGAAAATGATGATCAAAGCAAAAACAACGGAATTCATTTAAATACAGTTGATACAGCAAAAAATGAAACTTTGGAATTCAAGTAAAAAAAAAGGCAGAAGCTCTTTCGTTGGATAACTTCAAGAAATTATTTCTTAATAAATTAAAACTGCATTTACTCGAAATCAGTATAAATGTCTTCTAGAAGGGAAAATTTTCAACACAGTAATTCAAAAGGCAAAAAATTTTTTTTTAATTTTCATCACGGTTATTAGATTTGTTGGAAATAATAAATTGTAATAAATTGAAAATTCTGTAGTAATTTGATACAAAATTAGTGCATATGATATAATCATGAAATCCGTAATATGAATATACCTCAAAGGGCCACTACATCAGGTACAGTGGTATGTTAATGTCAATGGTAACTCAGTAACTTCTTAAATAAGCTTTTATGGGAAAAAAATTATTACTGGAGATAACTTAAAGATCTCAATCAAATCAATTAAAACTCGATTTCCATCACTATGCGTTTAGTATTTAAAGAGGCATGAAAGCTGAAACATTTAGCTAGTTCTACAAAAATCATTCAAAATTGGCTGAAATTAACATAATTATTGTGCGAATTGCTAATAATACTCATACACGTGTCATTGAACTTAAGTATAACGGTTTCTGCTTTCGTTTTAACCTGATTTTATTAACTTTTCAGAGCGATTATTTAAACCAACACCTCCTCTAACACAAAGCCAGTGGAACAGATTTATGACGTCTTTATTAAGTAGCCCTACCATATAGACAATTCTTATATTTTTTATTCTAATATTATTACTACTGGTGGACTCTTGTGTTAATCTAATTATTACTGGTGGACTCTTGTGGTTATCTTATTACTGGTGGACTCTTGTGGTTATCTTATTACTGGTGGACTACTGGTCCTGCCATCCTCTCAGACTCTTATTACTGGTGGACTACTGGTGGTGTTTTTACTACTGGTGGACTCTTGTGTTAATCTAATTATTACTGGTGGACTCTTGTGTTAATCTTATTTAGGAGGAATATTATTTGTATTAATTAGCATTATGATATTTAATAATAAATACGAATAATTTTCTTTCTAAATAAAATTATGATTCGAAAAACATTAGTAAGAAGATTAGCAAAAGTGAAAGTGCCTACCGGTAATAATAACAGAAACTAAAATACAACAATTATCTAGATGTTAGGACTACCTATGCTGACGTCATAACTTTGTCCCATGGCTTTCTGTTATAGGACGTGTTGTTTAATATTGCATTGTTGCCATTCAATATTCCCATTTTCGTAACTCTTAAATATTGAGCCAATGCTGTTGGAAATCGAGATTAAATTAGATTTGATTGAGACCTTTAAATTTTCTTGGGGGCATATTTTTTAATAAAATGCTTTTTTAAGACGTTACTGAGTTTGTATGCCTAATAAAGTGGCCTCTGAGAGTATATCTGTAACAATAAATATTTCCCTGATCACTGACTACATAGACCTCTAAAAAATATTTCTATATTACAAAACTGCAATTGTAATTTTTCACCTTTTCTCTGAACACAAATCTATTGCTCCCTAGTGGAGTTGCACCCTCTGTTTCCATTCACATTTCAGTTATGCCAAAAAAGCGTGCCCAGAACGCATCAAACGTTATCAAGAAGGTCTGTCTAAATTGGCAAGGTTGAAGAGAATGCCAAAATGAAGTCCCTCTACTCTCAGGCCTAGAGCCAATAATACTGGACGAAATGACTTTTCCCATTGATGCCACGCAGTAGTCTCTGGTTCGATACCAGCCACTCTCATAAGAGTTTTTTTTCTTTCAGCTATTGTTCTCCTAATTATCCTATTCATTAACAGTATCATATTTTTCTAATAAATTGTAAAATAGATTAACATACTGTATACAGGGTGTCCCTGAATTCATGACCCAAACGTGATGGGCTGGTAGTACACACCGAACCCACCAATATTCGTCATAGAATATGCAGCCGCAAGCGGAGCCCGGTGCCAGTAGGGGGCACGGAGGATCTGGTAGCCCGACTGTCTGTCACAGCTGCCGATGTGCGCGACAAGTCCGGTGTTTACGAGCAGGTACGCCGATCACTACTCTGCCGTTGTGCCGCCTGTATCAACGTTGGTGGGCGGACGCTTGAGCATTAGTTGTAATGATCTCCAATAAATGTCATTCTGGAAACCTCTGTGTCTGTCCTTCATTTCTAACTCCTCACTGTGTTTGCAGCCGCATATTCTATGACGAATATTGGTGGGTACGGTGGGTACTACCATCCCCTCATGTTTGGGCAATGAATTCAGGGACACCATGTATAATAATATATTGGTGTGTAAATGGTAGCTGGCATGCACCAGAAAGAGAGCTCTTTACCAGTCACTGATGATTCACAGAACCTGCCAGGCCCAGTGCCTAATGTCCAACTCCCTTCTCTTGCTGCAAACCGTTACTACCTTTAAGAAGGAAATGGAAGGGGAGGCTGCCAGATCAATGTGGCCTACTAATCTGGTTATCTATGGCCACTTTTTTTTTTCTTTTTCTGCCCTGCTGAGGAGTGGTCAACTTAACAGGGCTCTGGTGCTGACCATTTATACCCACTAGATTTGAATGGTTTATGGCTTTGATCTTGATTACGAATCCTAAAATTGCTGCCTGGTGGACTTCTGTTGATCTGCCGCTGTGCTTTCTGTTTGCCTCTAGGTTGCCAGTCTTAAGTGAACAGATAGCTAGAAGAGGCACAGGACATCTTATATCAGCTGGGGGATAATCCTGATCAGAGGCCATCGCAGGTATCTGAACTCTCACTTAACTAGTTGGGCATCGTCAATCCTAAACTGGAATAATGTGTCTCAGGCAGGTCATATGGCTATTGAAAAGGCGGTGCCTGAAGTTCCTACCAGCATCGATGACTTCAGTCTTTAGCAGAGGAGGAACCGGTCTTTGTCCCATGCCTGCGATCAGGGGGCTGTTTGATATTGTTAGCCCTACCGCAAAACTCTCAAAACTCTCAAAAAACCTACTTTACTCTGAGTTTACTCTCAAAAAACCTAGTTTCCTTAAGAATCCTACTAATCATTTTCTCTCTGCAGGTATATGGAACGTGAGGACGTTATATAGAGATTATTCTCTTGATGTTCTCATGCAGGAATTCCAGTGTTGTAACCTAGATATTCTAGGTTTGCAAGAGACCAAACGGACAGGTAAATGTGAGATATTTAAAAATAACTTCAATTTCTCTTTTCAGAGAGGGACGATGATCTCCATGGTGTAGGTTTGCTTCTCAGCAGACACGCCAGTGATGCTCTTCTAGGATATGACTGCATTAATGAAAGATTTCTTACAGCAAAATTTAAAACAAAAATTAAAAACTTGAATGTCATCTTTTGTTATGGCCCCACAGAGGACTCTGATGAGAACGAGAAGGATACGTTTTACAGACAGCTTCAGGAGTTTTTGAATTCTATGAAGGAGAAAACTTATTTCTCTTGTGCTAGGTGACTTCAGTGCTAAAGTTGGTATTGACTATAACTTTTTGGCAAGAGTTTTAGGTCCCTTTGGCATTGGTAGTTCCAATGGCAATGGGGAACGTCTCCTACAGGTAAGTAAACTTAATGGGTTGCGAATAATTAACACATGCTACAAACACCGGAACATCTATAAAAATGCATGGGTTTCACCTGATGGATTGCACAGGAATATGATAGATTATATTTTAATCAACAGCAAATGGGCCAGTTCAGTTAGGAATACCAGATCATACAGGGGAGCCGAAATTGGGTCTGGCCATTATATGATCAAAAGTATTTTGTAACTGAAGCTTATGAAAGATTTGCATTATTTATAAATTTATATATTTGTAAAAATGATAACAATAAGAATAGTATAAAATAATGGCAAATTTCGTTCAAATTTTTGGTATAAACATAAGGTGCCGAGAGCCCCATTAAAATCAGTGGCGGGCCACGAGTGGTTTTCATAAATTTACCAATGAAATGTAATTCCCAGTACATATCGTCTTTGCAGAACAATTGGTGCAACAGAATGCAAATAGGTAGTCACAATAAAAAAGAATCGTAAATCGTTGACTTTTTAGAGAGCAGGAATCATCGTTTGATTAAATCTAGAAGTGGTGTTTTAAATAGAGCAAAATGCCAACAGTGCAATTGCTCTATCCAGGGCCAGATTAAAGTTCTTGTAAGCCCTAGGTACTTCTGCTTCGTAGGCCCTTTAGCGAATGGCTTTATATTGAATTATTTTGAATAATTTTTCTCGGATTGCAAAATGGTATGTAACAGGCTTAACAATAGATTTAATGACTATGTATTCAAGAAGAGATCTTTGTTACAGTTTTTATGTAAAGATGAAAACAGGCAAAAAAAAATTTCATAGGCTCTGGGCACAGTGTCTATTAGATAATGGCTCTAGCATAAACTTTTTAGGCACTTCGTCTTTCTCCGAAGACTGAGCCATCCTTGCACCTGCCTAGTTGCTTTAACTGTAAATACCCTCGTCCCAACTATTTAGAAGTTCACAAGCTGCCATTGCTATTAAAAAGCCTTAAAAATTAACTGTTATTTTCATTGATGATTATCACATTTGCAAGCACAAACACGTATTGTTGTGTAACATTTTGCCATTCGTTTTACAGCTTTTTAAAATATTTCATGAAAAATGCGTGACATATGCACAAGTTTAATAATGTTTGGTCTCCATTACACTTACTAGCATTCTGAAGGAGAGGGGGGAGCTTTGTTCCACTTGTAGAACAAAACATACATACAAACATGGATTGGGGTTTTTTTTACCTCTGAGCTGCACTTTTTTTGCACACCATGGACTAAATGGTCAGGTCACAAGGACCCCTAGGGCTCAGATAAGGGTTGGGGGAGGGGACCCACTGGAATAGCTGTTAGGAGATAGATGGTAGCCTCTCGTCAAGGCCATCCAGTGTGTTCTTTAACATATACAGGGTATAGCTCTCCCACACAACGAGCTATGGCTTAACGTCCATCCGATGGACTGCGGCATTTCCAAGCCCATCGATGTCCCCTACTGACCGTGGTCAGGGCGAGGAGTTTTGCAGAGATAAATCTCCACGCTGGCCCAGCTGGGACTCGAGCCTGGGAACTACAGATTATGAATCTATTATGCTACCGACTGAACCACCTCTGGCCTCACATACATACATACATACATACATACATACATACATACATACATACATACATACATACATACATACATACATACATACATACATACATACATACATACATACATACATACATACATACATACATACATACATACATACATACATACATACATACATACATACATACATACATACATACATACATACATACATACATACATACATACATACATACATACATACATACATACATACATACATACATACATACATACATACATACATACATACATACATACATACATACATACATACATACATACATACATACATACATACATACATACATACATACATACATACATACATACATACATACATACATACATACATACATACATACATACATACATACATACATACATACATACATACATACATACATACATACATACATACATACATACATACATACATACATACATACATACATACATACATACATACATACATACATACATACATACATACATACATACATACATACATACATACATACATACATACATACATACATACATACATACATACATACATACATACATACATACATACATACATACATACATACATACATACATACATACATACATACATACATACATACATACATACATACATACATACATACATACATACATACATACATACATACATACATACATACATACATACATACATACATACATACATACATACATACATACATACATACATACATACATACATACATACATACATACATACATACATACATACATACATACATACATACATACATACATACATACATACATACATACATACATACATACATACATACATACATACATACATACATACATACATACATACATACATACATACATACATACATACATACATACATACATACATACATACATACATACATACATACATACATACATACATACATACATACATACATACATACATACATACATACATACATACATACATACATACATACATACATACATACATACATACATACATACATACATACATACATACATACATACATACATACATACATACATACATACATACATACATACATACATACATACATACATACATACATACATACATACATACATACATACATACATACATACATACATACATACATACATACATACATACATACATACATACATACATACATACATACATACATACATACATACATACATACATACATACATACATACATACATACATACATACATACATACATACATACATACATACATACATACATACATACATACATACATACATACATACATACATACATACATACATACATACATACATACATACATACATACATACATACATACATACATACATACATACATACATACATACATACATACATACATACATACATACATACATACATACATACATACATACATACATACATACATACATACATACATACATACATACATACATACATACATACATACATACATACATACATACATACATACATACATACATACATACATACATACATACATACATACATACATACATACATACATACATACATACATACATACATACATACATACATACATACATACATACATACATACATACATACATACATACATACATACATACATACATACATACATACATACATACATCATCATCATCATCCTCAAGCAGCCATGGGCTACGGAGGTCCAACCAGACCATGCAATTTAGTTCTCCAAGCAAGTCTATCCTGAGCTACATCTACTGCATCTGGCCACTGCACACCAATTCTAGCAAGGTCCTTAGGCACACTGTTCATAACCCTTTTCGCCAATCTATTATTATTCATGCGGGCAACATGGCCAAACCAACGGAGTCTCTCTCTGCACAATATGCTGCTTAAAGGAGGTTGCAAACTACCTTTGCCTAACCTCATCATTAGTTACAAAGTTGAACCACCTAATGCCCAAGATACTGTGTAAGCATATGGAATACATACATACATACATACATACATACATACATACATACATACATACATACATACATACATACATACATACATACATACAAACAAACAAACAAACAAACAAGGGGGCCATGCCCCCCATCATTCAGATATATAATAAGGGTCAAAGGGATGAAAAATAATAAACTTATTTATACTTCCTGGATTTTTCAAAAAATTATTGAAAGACCTGCAAAACAGAGGGGGAAATGTTATACTGCATTGGATCACTACAATACAGTACGAATAACACGCGACATGGTATCAGGAGATCATGGGTTCGTATCTAACCTAGCTCAAGACAATGTTTCCTCTAAAACTGATATGGAGGTTAAAAATAGGAGTGATACCTTCTTTGATATATATATATATGTACGCTCGTATGCATGTGACATATACACCAAAGAGCCAAAACATTATGACGAGTTATGACCGTTATGAAAATCAAATCAACTGCAGGTAAACGATGGCGCGTGTGAAGGTCATGAAACGATATAAATAACACCTGAAACTGAGCTCAGCCGTCCCTTGGTCGAGTGGTTAGCGCACTTGGCTACTGATCTAAGGGATCAGGGTTCGAACCCCAGATAAGGCATGGATGTTTCTGTTGTTTTTCTGTTGAGATCCTGCTATCCTCACAGACCTTCTACTATGGCATACAAACTGACAGGTTCCTGTCAGACCTCTGTGGCAAGCAGCTGCTTGAGGGGGCACTTATTTATTTTTTTACTCAGCTCTGTTAATCAGTGTTATTCTTGTTCTTCAGATGGGAAAGGCAGCGGACTTAAGTGAGTTTGAGATAGACGACTGAGTCAGAGCATTTCCGAGACGTCAAGGCTTCTGGGGTGATCATGGTCAGCTGTGTTTAGTACCTTCAAAAAGTGGTCAGAGGAGGGAAAAACCATGCACTGCCGGGAAGGTGTGGGCAGACCATGGCTCATCGATGCTAGAGGTGAGCGAAAGCTATCCCATATGGTGACAACAGAATGGATACTGTGGCACAACACGCCCATAATTTGAATGCTCGTAACAGGAGTAATATGTCACAGCACACAGTACATCGAACTCTGCTGAAAATGGGGCTGCATAGCCGCAAGCCACCCCGAGTGCCCATGCTAACCTCTGTTTACCGTCGAAAGTGCCTACAATGGGTACAGTGAGCATCAAAACTGGACCTTGAATAATTGGAAGAATGTCATCTGGCCAATGGATCTCGTTTCCTGCTGAACCATGTGGACTGCGAGGTACATGTGCGTTGTTTACCTGGGGATTTGTTGGCACCAGGATGCACTGTGGGATGAAAACAAGCTGGTGGAGGAAGTGTAATGCTTTGGGCAATGTTCTGCTGGGAAACCCTGGTCCAGTCATTCATATGCAGGAAAATGTGATGTCTACCACCTGCCTACACATCATTGCAGACCAGGAACATCCTTTCATGGCAACGAAATATCTTTCTAGTAGTGCCTTCTTTCAGCAGGATAATGCTCCATGCCACACTGCCTGGATTGTTCCAGAATGGTTTGAGGAACATGAAAAAGACGTCCAGGTATTGCCCTGGCCTTCAAATTCCCCAGACATGAATCCAATCGAGCATCTTTGGTTTGTGTTGGAATAGCATATCCGATCTGTGGCTATAACCACGTAACGTACAAGAGTTAAAGGATCTGCTGATAATACGTTGGTACCAGATACCACAAGACACCTCTAGAAATCTTGTAGCGTCCATGCCTCGAAGGGTAAGGGCTGTTTTGGCAACACATGAAGGACCAACATCATATTAGGCAGGTGGTCATAATGTTTTGGCTCTCAGGTATGCATGCACGGATCTAGAAAAAATTCAAGGGTGGTGGGTGGGACTAGAAACAAAATCGAGCAGAAAAAATGTAAAAAGTGGGGGACGAAACGACTGGCTTTTCAAAGCAGTATAACATTTCCCCCTCCTTTTTGCAGGTTTTAAAGATTTCTTGAAAAATCCACGAAATATAAATAAGTTTATTTATTCAGTAATAAAGAATCAGGATGTGTCTTGTAGACCTGGAACTCATGAAATAATCAGGTTTTTACCTCTTTGGCCCATACCTCTATCTGAAGGGAGGGGAGAAGGGCATGGCTCTCTTCTATGTATATGTATGTTCAGGGTGGGATCTAGGGGGAGATGGCACCCCAACTCCCCCCCCCCCCTAGATCCGGCCCTGATATATACATACATAGAAGCCATCTATAAAGAAAATTGAACATGTAGAAAAAAAAATAAGGTGGGTGAGCTAGAGACGCAATCGAGCAGTAAAATATTTTTCAGGCAACAGACTGAATTCCCACTGCAGTGAAACATTTTGCCTTTCGTTTTGTAGTTCTTTTAAAATATTTCTTGAAGAATGGATGACATGTGCACAAGTTTCATAATTTTTGGCCTCCATTACTCTTATTAGCATTCTTAAGAGGGTTAAAGCTTTGTTCTACTTATAGGGCAATGTATTACAAAATGTCGAAATTACATGCGGCAATATTACGGAAATGAATCTCTCCATCTTTGCGATCTATACAATGGAGACGCCTTAGGAATATATTTATAACTAGCAGAACTGCCCGTCGTTGCTCGGGCTTCGATATGATGACTCAGAATAACAGGTGCTCGGATATTCGCTTACGTACGCGGAACGTCACCAGTGGAAAAATTTTTCGACTCTCGTAATTCCTCAGATAGTGAATGATGATCGGTGTAGTGATCTAACTTAATATGTGTAGGTAGGGTTGAGAGATCGGGTGTGCGATGGATAAGGTTTGATTACACCACAAGCGTCCAAAATATCGGAGGAGAGAGGGGGGGGGGGAGAGCTACCATCACCTACTTTATGAATAAAGACTTAAAAGTTATGAATGGAGTTGTATATTATCAATACGCCAAGTTGTCAATGGCCAGACATTTGATGGCCAACTTTTGGCGGAGGTTTTAATTACGTAGGGTCAAAACCCTTACCGTGTAGTAAATTACAGTGAGATGAAGCTCTAGATGAAATTTGGTGGTCCTAGCTATCAGGGACATACCTAGGAGTGATCAGGGGGTCCGTCGCCCTCCCCACCTCCCGAAAATCCGGTCGTCTTATATGAAATCTCAAACTTGTCTACCTGCTTTAAAATACAAAACAGTTGTCTTTGAATAATTTTATTTTAGTCCCATAGTATATGTCCAACACAAAAAATAGATTTATAAAACAACTATAAAATATCATTCCGTATAGAATATCATTTAACCATTTCAGTCCGGTGAAATATTTTACTAATTGGGAAACATTACCGAAGTCTTATTCTTAGCCCCCCCCCCACCCCCATGAAACTAAATTCCGGTTCCGGACACTTCCCTGCTAGCTCTGACCATCTTGGAGGAGAGGTTAAGCAAACAGACAGACAAACTCTTTATTTTATATATATTAATTGTATGTTACCTAAAAACGGGTAATTAACACTCATATGATGTAACGTAGTCGCATGAGGCCTGTACTTCATCCATATGCTTAAATATAATATGCATAGTCTATGATTCAAAAGTCTGTAAAAATTCGCCAAAATGCTCACAAATGCGTATGTACAATGAGAATAAAATAAATCTGTTTACGAATTGATAATAAAAAAAGCAAGTGCTGGCCACAGAAGTCTGGCAGGATAATACTCTCTAGAGAAATATTTGAGGAAAGCAAAAACCCCATCAGAAAGACAAGAAAAAAACAACCTTGATTTGACGATGCTGAAAATGAAATTAAAATGCAAAATAAAACTAGTAACTTATACATTCAATGATCATTTTCAAAATAGAAAACCATTTATTCGTTAATTCTACATTCCATTAATGAGACAAAAAATAGACGAGACATAACTTTATTAAGCCTTATGCTAGACAATAAAATCATACCATCTTGACTTGAATACGAAATGTTAATATCTTTATTTCTCTTCCAGAAATAAGTGTGAGATCAGAGCGTAAGAATCTTTTAAAATATAAATTCCCCACGAATTTTATTTTTAAAATAAGGACATATTGTGTTACATCACAGCACGTAATAATGTGGAAAAAAAAGAGACTACCGTTACAGTCAGTGTTCTAACTGAACGGAGAAATTTATCCCACTGATTTGTCAAAAACACAAGTGGATTCTTTATCCATACTAGCGTTAGATGAAATGTGGCACTAAATTTGAAACGATGAAAATTTTTAATTATAAATTGTAATATCGAAACAATGTCAAATTTCCACAACAGGTTACACCACGTTGCAATACTAAGTGCTAACTTGAATTTTTCTTTGTAAACGACACAAACACCGAAAAAGGAGATGGTACATGTTCGGAGAATCTTATTGTCTAAATTGTAGTCAAGTCAGCATTTCAGATAAAGGATCTTGATTGATGCAAAATCAAAGTTGAAGAAAAGCCTTTAAAATTTTCATATATACTCGTAAAAAACAATAGAACAATATCAATTTTTTATCACTAAGATTGTACTTATAATACTATTTTGTATTAAAATTCAAATCCAAATGTAGGGTTATATATAAAAAAATTATCAGTAGATAGTACGATTTAATAGTTTTTATAGTATTTATATAATATGTTATTGACGGTTGCCAGATCACTAATTTCTAAAAAAATCGTTGCCAGATATTTTTTCTGAATTCTATACTCAACCATCATCATCATCATCCTCAAGCAGCCATGGGCTACGGAGGTCCAACCAGACCGTGCAATTTAGTTCTCCAAGCAAGTCTATCCTGAGCTACATCTACTGCATCTGGCCACTGCACACCAATTCTAACAAGGTCCTGTTTGACATTGTCTGCCCACCGCATCCTAGGTCTCCCCTTCTTTCTGAGGCCTTTAGGCACACTGTTCATAACCCTATTCGCCAATCTATAATTATTCATACGGGCAACATGGCCAAACCAACGGAGTCTCTCTCTGCACAATATGCTGCTTAAAGGAGGTTGCAAACTCCTTTGCCTAATCTCATTATTAGTTACAAAGTTGAACCACCTAATGCCCAAGATAATGCGTAAGCATCTGGAATCAAAAGCATCTAGTTTCCTGTTATCTTGTTTACAAAGTGTCCAAGTTTCACTACCATAACTAACCCTAGAAAGAACCAAACTATTATACAGTCTAATTTTAGTCTTTAGGTGTATACGCCTATTTCTCCACACTCTCCATAGGTTCTTAAAAGTCCCGGCAGCAATCCCTATTCGTCTGTTAATCTCATGCCGCACATCACCATTATCTGTTACATAGCTCCCAAGATAATTAAACTGTGACACCTGCTCAAGACTGCAACCATTCAGATTAACTGAATCACAGCCTGCCTGACCAATTTTCATTACTTTAGTTTTCTCTCTGTTTATAACCAAACCTACTCTACTACCAGTCTCATCAACAGCTCGAATGAAAGAGTTCTGTTCGAATATTTTTTGAGCGACTGTACTACTTCTCATTTGATAATAACAGAACTAAATATTTCGCTTATTAAAAATGTTGTACTTTATGTGATTTAAAGCTGCTTCATATTTAAAGGTGTTACTTTTGTAAAATAAAAGATGGAAAATCAACGGCAATAGCAAGAAATATATTTAATTTAGAGTTAAATAATAATTATAACTTTACAATGAATTAATTTGTAAATGATAATTATAACAAATATTGATGAAACAAAAGTCATAAAAAAGAGTAGTGAATTATGAATTTAAACTGGACACAATAACATTTTCCCTCCCCGTCTGCACTTTCCAATCAGTAACTTATTATTGGTTAATGCTCATGTGAAGCTATAAAACACATGAATTAATCATATTAAGTAATAATATTAAGTTTAATGTCGTTAAAACTCTGTATAATAAACAAATATCCCCTCAAGCAGCTGCTTGACACAGTGGTCTAACAGGAGCCTTTTAGTTTAACACGCCATAGTAGGTCTGTAAGGATGGCAGAGACCTCGGCAGAAAGACAGCACAAACATCCATGCCTTACCCGAACTCAGGTCCCTTTGATCACTAGTCAAGCCTGCTAACCACTCGGCCACGGGACGGACTTTTTTTTATTATTAGAACAATTTATCATTCAAGTTTTTCATAAAGAATATGATTTTTTTATATGAAAAAATTGAACAAACGTAAATTTGTAATATTATTGTATATCGAGGACCCCATGACAGAGTTTTTTTCAAAAAATGGGATAATAATATTACCTCCTTGTTTTAAATCCATTTTTCGGAAGAAATAAATGTATTTGACTAAGAAAAACACGAGAATTTCATTTTATATGTTGACTAAATTAGAGTCCATGCAATTCTAGAAAGTCTTTAAATTTTTATTCCATTATTAAAAAAAAAAACACCACCCATCCCGTTATCGAGTTTTGCAAAATGATAGAAAAAGAAAAAGGTTATTTTTAAAATGATTTGTTTTTAGTTGCTGTTGGACGCTATAGTTGAAGTGGTTGTCATTAGCACTAAGGAATTAGGGATCTTTTTTCTTATTAGGATCTTCGACTTATTTTTCAGGTATTTGGATTACCCTAAGTTTCGTCCATTACATATCAATAAAGCAACTTAAAGCATTACGCTAAAATGTATTAGATGCTAAATTCTTACTGATGATCGATTTTGCTGGGCCATAATAGTGCATTCCCAATTGATGAACAAAATGAAAACGTTATGTTTTCCCAACACACCTGATTTAGACAAGGCTCAATTAGAGATTTTTTTTTTTTGATAAACTAAGCTTTTAACAACATTAAAAAATATTTTGTTACTTAATATTTTTTTGGATTTTTAAATTTGAGTTGATTATTCATGATCCGAACAATCTTCATTCAAATTAATTTCGATAATTAATGTTCTGCTATAAACAATGTTTTGATAAATCCTTTACATTGATATGCCATTTTGTTTATAAACTATATAATTAATGCAATTGTATTTTTTGGTAAAAAATGCTAGAAACTCAGTTATACAGACTGGCTATGATCCTGTTAATTTCAGATTAACTGGTTACATCGTTCAAGTTCCATTTATGTTAGGGATAATAACGTGATAAAACACTTAAATGTTAAAATTAAATTTCTCTTAAATTGGGCAAATAGTATTTTAAAACTTTTCATGTTTTTAATAATTATAATTAAAATTAGTAATGCTATTTCCCCCTTTCGATTTTTTTTTGTAAACATTATGCAATGATCGAAGAGTTTTGTGTTGAGTTCATTCATTTTATTGAAGTCATTGATATTTCTAAGTACTTTTACAGAAATTAAAAAAACATATTTTTGTCCGTTTCTTTCTTGCATTACTTTTCGAAAGTGTAGAAAACAAAGAGCCTCGATTTCCTACTTGCTACCTTTATGATATATGTAATCTGTTGTGCTTATATGAACACATCTATCAGGCCTTGTCGACATTTCTTTGAAACTGTTCTTCCCGCTCAACCGCTTTCGCATGAATACTTCATGCTGATTGGACTCCAAGGTAGAGTGATTGGGGTACGTCACAAAATAAACGCCTCTGATTGGTGAAATTTGTGCGGCTACTCTGAATTGAACCAATGAGAGATCTCCTGTTGTTCTCCCTTGAAGCGCACTATGCTGAGCGGCGTGAAGTCTCGTCTGCTGAGGTGGGATAAGGGTAGAGCAGTGCGTTGTTCCAGTAGTGTAAGTATATGTTCCTTTATTATTTTACTCTTGTAAAACAGTTTTATTCAGATCAAACAGATTGTTAACATACTTTTCGCCCTCATATTGCCTAAATTTTTTATGTCATTTTGTTCAAAAATTTCTGTATCAATGTATTCCTTGTATATGTTCTCTGCTTTGTAGCAATGGACGTTCGCATAGAGATTTCTCCATAGGCACAAAGAAGGCTATGGACGCCATAGTGCAGATGTAGTCGTTTGGATATATTTTCGATATTTTTGCGTTTCTCTGGCTTATGATACTGTTTAAGAACTTATAGTAAATGACACTTTTAGATTTCCTCTTTATCTTGGAATAATTTTGTGGATTATAACTGTTTACTGATTTAGTATAAGTCTGAGCAAAATTTCTTGCTTTGTACAGTGGAAATAGCAAAGCTATGGACTCCAATACGGCCATGTAGAGACCATCGTTGTAAGCTGTGTTGGGTGCTGGCAGACTAACGTATACTTCGATAGCCTTAACGTTAGCTATGTTAGTCTATGGCATGGGTGGACGTAAGCTTTAGTGGACAGACTGCAGGCTTTATCATAAGGAGCGATTGTAGAATTATTTTAATTATTTTGGCTCGATTAAAGAAAGGAAGCCATGTCTGCGCTCAAGGACAGAATTCGACGGGGTTTTCATTTATGAAAACATGGTCTCCTTGTTACAAAGCTTTTTTCTTTCTTCAAAAGTTGAAATTTTGTGTAGTGTAATCTGTTGATAGAATAAGCAGTGATACTCAGTTTAATATTTTGTGTTAATAACTACTCAAAACTTTGAAAAAAATAAAGTTTAATAATTTTAATATTTGAAAAAAATCAAATTTTGCAATATAATATTTAAACATCAAATTTTGTGATTGGGAAAGAAAATAAAGATAGGATTCGGTTAACACATAGTTCTGTGTCAATCTGGCGCCAGATTTCCATTGAACATTGTAACTTTTTGTTTTTTTAATTTAGCTAATTGAATCAATTTTTTTGTTTTAAAGTGTTTTTAGAATATTTATGCAAACAATTGAAATTATTTTTTAATCTTAAATTTTGAAAGTTGAAATCTTCAATCCTATGAAAATTGATTGAAAATTAGTTTTAAAATTTATATTGAAATTAGAAAAAGAAACTAACAAATTTTTGCAATGTATTTTAATGCATCTATTTATAAAACACTTCAGGCTGGAACTGCTTTTCAACCAGTAACTTTTTTTCTGTAATGAACAACATAAATCCCTTGTTCAGTGTAATATAGCCTGATCAAGTGTTTGCCTCAATTTTGGTAACTTTCAAGCAATGTGTAAAAATAAGCAAACTCTCCACTTACTGTAATTTATAACATGAAAATCCTTTTCCTTGAAGGCATTCCTAAACATTAAAATAAATACAAAAATATTCCTTTTGAATATTCAATGATGCACAAAAAATCTTTGCAGTTTTTTCCGTATTGCTCAAGTTTTTCATATCGGCTTGCACAGAAAAATCAAAAAAACATCAGATTTGAATTTTGTGTAAAAAAAAAAAGTAAAGCATTTAATGACTTCCAAACTTTTTTTAAGCATTTAAACAATTTAAATGTCAGGTCTTGTAGTATAAGCTAATGCAAGCTAATAGTTTCTAGGATCTTGTCCTATATGTTGCAGATAAAGAAATGTAGAAATTAAATTATTAGTTATATAGGAAACGTCACGTGGTAGAATCAAAGGGACCTGTGTAAGGCATGGATGTTTGTGTTTTCTGCTGTGATTTTGGCATCCTCAGACTTTCTATGACATAAATTGGCTCCTGCCAGATCTCTGGCAAGCAGCTGCTTGAGGGGGTATGTATTATAGAAAATAGTACTCTCAAAATATGATAAAACATTTAGTTGAAAATGCAAATTCTGAGAATTCCATTTCATCATTGGCAAAAAATTGATAAATTTAATGATACATTTTGGAATGTTATAACCAAGATTATACGTTTGCAGTGTTTCTTTTAGTTGATTAACCAATTTACCTGTATGCTGAGGTGGGGGTAGGCTCAGTTGGTACTGCACCAGACTTATAATCTGCAGTTTTCAGATTAAGGCCCTACCTTGGCCAGTGTTGAGATTTATCTGCACTAAACCCCTACCCTGCTCTGTTGGATGGGTAAAAGTTGCGGGCTGTTGTGCAGGAGAGCCATACCGTATGCATCTTGAAAAACATTCTGGATGGCTTTGATGAGGCTACTGTCTCCCCCAACTTTCTCCGAGCTCTTGGGATCTTTGTAACCTGGCCCAGTGTATGTTAAAAAAAAAAGTGCTGCCCAGTGGTAAAAGCCCATCCGTAGCCCAGTATGCTAGTTTTTAATTTTATTACATTCAACTTGATATATAGATTGCAAGCTATTGTTTGATAGGTAATTATTTAGTATAGCTAGTTCTGCCTGTTTTTTACAAAAGTAATCTGTAAAAGACTCCTCCATTATCTCAAAGTACTTAACCAAAACCCAGTGAATATCATGTAAAGTTTTTTTTTAGAAAAAATTCCAATTGGATTATATTTATTTGGTGGTATATTTAAAATTTTTGTTTCGTTATGGGTGTTTTAAAAAATATAAAAAAACCCTCAAGCAGCTGTTTGCCACAGAGGTCTGACAGGACCCTGTCAGTTTATACGTTATAGCAGATCTGTTAGGTAGGTTGGCCGACCCTCATCAGAAAAAGGACAAACATCTATGCCTTATCTGGGACTTGAACCCAGGTACCTTTGATCAGTACCCAAGTGCACTAATCACTCGGCCACGGGATGGCAAGCTGTGCACTGGATGTGTTTACCATTGTTTTGTGGAATGAAAATGACTTGTGGGACTATTTTATTGTAGCAGAATATACTGGTTATTAAAGTGATAATTTAAAATTTGTGGCTCAAATTTCAGTTACCCTGCTAAAGGATTTTTGGAAGTGTTCTGAAATGCAGTCACTAGGTTATGATAATGTAATGGTGGCCAACTCAGTTGCCATATGTTTAATCCACAGTTCCCAAGTTAGGGTTCTCAACTGTGCCACATCTGCTATCCCTCACTTCAGTGGAAAAGGGAACACTTATGGTTGGTAGTCTGATGAGATGTTTAGCTTTGTCCCCTATGTGCAAAGAACATGAGACTCGTGTCATAACAGCTATCTAGTGTATCTTCTCTGAGCCCTTTGGGGTCTTTGTGAGAACCATTCAGCCCATTTCTGCAGAAAAACTGCCACTCAAAAAGTAAAACAACCCACTTGTGCTTGCCATTTAATCTTTCACCCTTTTTTGGGGGGGGGGGGAGACAAAAAAAGCTTAACATGCCGCTTTAAGAGGACGTAACAAAAACATCCCTGATGTCAGAAATTGCCCTGAAAGTGTTGGTTATATCTTGACAAGGTCTTCAAATACTCAGGATACATACTATGTATTTTTTTCAAAAATAAATTAAAAAATATTTGATCCTTGTACAAAAAAAGTGGCGGCTCAGTCAGGGCACCACTCATAATTTGCAGTTCTCAGGTTAAAGTCTCAACATGTTAGCATTGAAATTTATCACCACACCCTGCTCTCAGTAGGGGATAATGATGGGTTTGGAAATGCTGCTGCCCATTGCTTGGTAATTAAGCTCTGGCCCCTGTGTTCAGGAGTCATATCCTGGGCATGTTAAAGAGCACTCTGGATGGCTTTTATGGGAGGTTACCATCAGTCTCCTAACAGCTGACCAGTATCCCATACATACATACATACATATATACACCTGGGTTCTTAGGATCCTTGTGACCTGGCCATTGGGGGGGGGGGGGGTATTTGGTAGCATACTAGGCTCATAATCTGCAGTTCCCAGGTTTGAGTCCCAGCTGGGTCAGGTTGAGATATATCTCTGCAAAACTTTTCCTCTCCACTGTCAGTAAGGCACACTGATGGGCTTGGAAGGCTGCTTTCCATCTGATGGGGTGTTAAACTGTGGGGCCCTGTGTGCAGGAGAATCATACCCTTTGCATGTTAAAAAACATACTTGATAAGAGACTCATCTGTTTCCCAACATTGTTCCAGTGGGTCCCTTCTCTGAATCTTTGGGGTCCTTGTGACCTGGCCATTTAGCCCATTGTGTGCAAAAAAGTGCCATTCAGAGGTAAAACAATTTAATGAAAGCAATTACTCTCCTAACAACTGAAAATGAACTTAAAAAATATATAGATTGAGGATATAGTGTATTGCCAAACTTATTGTTTTCTCGCTAATAACAAAACTTGCATGCACGAGTAGCATCGGAGTTTTGAGACATTTGGGTCAACAATTTTTTTTCCGTGTTTAATGCAGCCATAAGGTTCTCAAAAGCTTCTTTTCTATGTTGGCCTTGATAACTTTCATAATTAGAAACTACCTGCTATCTGTACATTCCGGAAACTTGATCTACTCCTAGGGGCAAAGTCTGCTATGTTGGGTGCTGTTGTAACTTAAATTTAGGCTAAAGAACACTTTCAAAAACAGTGTTAAAGTAAATTGGGAAAGAAAAATTGGTGTACCACAAAGTACTTGAAGAATAAGGGATAAAAAAAAATTATTTGTTTAGCAATATTTGCAGGCCACTTGAAAACGGGGAGGGGCTGCTCAGTTGGTAGCATGAGGCTCATAATCTGTCATTCTCAAGTTCAAGTCCCAGCTGGGTCAGCATTGAGATTTTCTCTGCATAATTCCCTACCCAGGGTCAATAGGGAACACAGATGGGCTTGGAAAGGCTGCTGTCCACTGCATGGGATGTTAAGCTGTGGCCCTGTGTGGGAGTCGTGTCATACCTTGTGAACATTAAAGAACACATTTGACAGGAGGCTACCATCTGTCTCCTAATAGCTGTTCCAGTGGGTCCCCTTCTCTGAGCCTTTGGGGTCCATGTGACCTGGCCATTCAGCCCATGTTGTGCAAAAAAGTGCTGCTCAGAGGTAAAACAATCCAATCCACTTCAAAAGTATTCACAGGCCATAGCTAATTTAAAGAATTGCTGAAGCTGAAATATATGTCACAGATGCTGCTGTTACATTTATCCTAAACAAAGTTGATGGAAACTAAAATGCTAAAGTAAACTTATTATTTCAGTAAATGATTTATAACTTATAAATTTTTGCAAGTAACAGCATTGCTGTTAAATATTAATTTCATGGTTGTGTTTAGAGTGATAAAAACATATTAAAACTTACATCACTTTTATTAGTGGTTTGGGAAATGAAACTTTTTATATGCAAAATTTAAAAAAAATGTGAGGTGAGATATAAATCCAGCCCCTGTTAAACAAGAGTTAAGTGCACATTTGTCTTTTCCCTAACTTTGGATTGTCAGTAAAACTTAACTATCTTCACATACACTTTTTTAGCTTTCATTTATTTTTGTTACATAGACAGATCTTATATGAACAATTCATTTTGGATGGAAAAGACATTTAATCAGCTTTTTTTTTGCCCCCAGTTTACGATTTCTATATATGGATGAACATTTGAAGTATATTTTAGTAATGATGCAAAAACCATATTAGGTATGGCAAAATGCATATAAAATGAAAGTGTAATTTTAAACTACTGATTTAAAAATTAATTCTCTAACAAGTGTCATAGAGATGTTTATTAACCCTTAACTGCTGAAAGATTCTAGTTACCAAGAGAATATAATATGCTCCAAGTTTTAATTTTTTTCCACAAGAGAAATAGTCCCATTTTTTAATCTGGAAAATTTTAAGAACTTGATAAAAATGAAATTATTTAGATGTTCTGTAAAGTTTAAAAAAATTACTCTATGGCAGCAATTCTTGTGACCTCATTTTCCACTAGTGGTTTCAAATGTTTCCTTCTTTTTGGGTAATGTTTCTAAACTTTTTTTGCAGAACATTCTTAGAATTATTGACATTCAACTTTTTCTTAATCTTTTAAAATTATCTCAAAAGAAACTGGTGAAATGTTTTTAAATGGAAAATATATGCATTATTTCATAAGAATGCATATATGTTTCAATTTTTACTCCATTTCCAGTTTTTAAATTGTTCTGTTTGCTAAAATGTTTCAGGAAAATCTTTTTATATTCAGTAGTAAAGTATCACAAGATTATATAGAATTAAATGCTCCTTCATTTAAAACATTACTTGTCATATTCTGTTCATTAGAATAGGGATTGCTGCTCTGACTTTTAAGAATCTATGGAGAGTGGAGAAATAGGCCTAAAGACTAAAATTAGATTATAATAATTTGGTTCTTCCTAGGATTAATTATGGTAGTGAAAAATGGACTCTTTGTAAGCAGGATAACAAGAAACTTGATGCCTTTAATTCTAGATGTTTATGTAATATCTTGGGCATTAGGTGGTTTGATTTTGTAAGTAATGAAGAGGTTAGGAGTCTGCAACCTCCTTTAAGCAGCATATTGTGCAGAGATACTGTTGGTTTGGTCATGTTACCCATATGGATAATTATAGATTAGTGAATAGGGTTATGAATAGTGTGCCTAAAGGCCTCGGAAAGAGGGGGTGACCTAGGATGCGGTGGGCCAACAATGTCAAACAGGGCCTTGTTAGAATTGGTGTATAGTAGCCAAATGCTGCAGATGTAGTTCAGGACAGATATGCTTGGAGAATTCAATTGCACTGTCTGGTTGAACCTCCATAGCCCATACATAGCTGCTTGAAGATGTTATTTCAGAATGAGGTTCAAATTCAGTGAGATTACTTTTTTTACCATATTGTTTTTAAAAAGTGCTATTGCAATTAGTGTACTATTTTTCTCAAATATTTTACTTGCTAAATATTTGCAACTAATATGGCCGAGTAATTAGTGCGCTTGGCTACTGATCTAAGGGACCTGGGTGTAAGGCATGGCTGTTTCTTTTTCTGAGGTCCTGCCATCCTCTCAGACCTACTTTGGCATATAAACTGACAGACTCCTGTCAGACCTCTGTGGCAAGCAGCTGCTTGAGAGGGTATTTATTTATAAATGCTCTTTATTTTGGTATATGACACAACCAATTATATCTTATTTATTTTGATTGATTGGTTTCAAAATTCTCCTGAAAACATCTCAAAATTAACTTGTCTACCAGAGTGAATCCTGCTCTACAAAGCTGGCATGTTAAGGGTTAAGTATCACAGATAATTAAAGATATTAATTTAAATTACTGCATTGTGAAGCTATACTTTAATTGATAGTTTTGTTGGGGGGGGGGGGAAACTTGCTGATGTGCAGGACCAACTCCATCATTTATTTATTCATTAATCTTCCCAAATGTCATCCATGGTGGTGTTAATGATCAGCAAAGAACTTTTTTTCAATGTTGCTCTGAATAAGATTAAAATAAGAGTCGCTCACAGTAAAGCATTTTTAATGAAATAATTAGTAAATAGTTACCTGTTGACAAAGAAGTCAAAAGCTTAGACAGTCGGAGCAGACAGTGCTCAATTTGTGATGCTACAATGTTTCTGATCAATTTATGTCGCCAGATGCATTTTTTATTACGTGACTCTTAGAAAAGTCCTATTAAAATAAGTCTTTGAATATTAAATCCAGGATTAAGTACTGATTAATTTGGTATATAACATGCCATAATTCCTTTCATTAGTTATTTGCCCTCTGGGTATAATAAACCAATATTTCAGGCTGGGCACTGGAAGGGTTAGTGTCAGGTTTCTCAAAATTCACGCAATTGTGATCAAGATAAATTTTCTTTTTTTTTTTCAGCAGAAAAGCAACAGAACTTTTATTTTGCAATGACTGATATGTTAATACCAAATCAGAATTTCATTCTGGATAATAAATAAAGCAGAAATTCAAATTGAAATGAATGTTACTTAAGCTCAATTTTAAAAAACTAAATCCTGCTTTCACACTTGAACCCTTTCTGTACCATACCTGTAGTAGGTGGAAATATGGTTGAGTGATGCCATCCGATGCTCCACTATACAGGATAGTAATGTGACAAACATAATAGGTACTGCTGCAACATGAGACAAACATAATAGGCATATACATCTAAAAGTTATTAGTTGGTATGACAATGTGAGTAATGATGAGGTTAGACAAAGGAATCATAAAATGCAGTTGAACAGTTATCTAATGGAAGAAAAACTGCTTTGAATCCCAAGTCCCACTGATCAGCTGCCAAGTATAGTACACAGTCACTGGGAAAACTAAAAAATATTCTTTATAACAACAAAGAAAATACTACTCTTTTTTGCATATTTTTTTATACATTCTGTACAAATTAGACATCACTGTCTTGTTTTCATTTCTTGGACAAAAGTAATATCTTTTCCTGTTGGCTGAAGAAGGAACAGTACTCTGCAATTCCACTTTAGCATCTGCTCCAGTAATGCATCCATATAATACAAACCAAAATTTTGGAAAATTTCACCACCCATTATAGATTTCAATGATATTTGGCATAAATGTTAGTACATATAAAATGTGTAAGCTCTAAATATTTTGGATCTAAAAAAAAATTTTGTAAGTTTAATTAGCTTGAGGAAATGCACAAATTGAAGTTGTGACATAAGTTTTTTCCCTCCTATGTAGATTTTGATTGTGAATTCAATTAAAAGTTTAATATTCAAAATGAATGTTTTTTTTTTAAAAAACACTTAATTTTAGATTGGAAAAAAATGGTGTAGACATATAGAAAAAAAATGCTTTATATGGAGCATTAATGTACAGCATATTTAACTTTTACACCAAATCTGGAGTACGGTCAGTGTTTTTGATAATGAGAAAAAAAAATTGAAGTTGTATTTGTTATCAATGATGCATATCAGGGGACATACAAGTCACTTGAACGTTTAAATTAATATCCAAAGTTACCTGTACCTTGGCTTTACTGTAACCCCCTGCATGAAATAAATTATTTACTCTTGTGCTTTGCACTTTGACTTCATAACTACCATTTGGTTGCTATTCATACCTATGATGTCAACAATGTAATAGTTAATGAAAGTTTGTATTCATCTTTTTTATCTTTGAATTGTGGGAACAGAAAACAAAGATTACTTTCTATTAAAAATTGTTTTCTGATGAAATTATTACCATAGCAACCAATGCAGTGAGATTTCTCACCTTCTTGGTCTCCTAAGTGGCACTGTGGAAATAATTATTCTTGTTAAAACTAAGGCAATAAATCAGTAATTGGTCATCAGCAACTTTGGTTTTAGTAGAGCATGTCATTGCATAAGAAAGCCTGTAAAGGTTAGGAGTAGCTTCTATAATTCTTCTGTCTAATGTGTTGTAAATCAAAAAAATTCAATATCTATACAGATTTGTTGAAATAGAAAATATTGAAACCATGTTATGAATAAGTAATCATTATAAAAGCTATTTTTTAAACTAAAGAGTTGTATCACAATCATTGGGTTCACATTACTGTTGCTAATGCTTAACTGATGTATAATTTAAACTCTTAGTTTACTAATACTATAGGTGAGTGTCTTTACTCTTATGGTGCAGTTATTTTCCAAAGAATTTTGTATGCTATTTCAGGGTATATGTAACTGATTATGCCCTGTAAAGATATCCTACACAAGTATAGCTGGATATTGTAGGAAAGGTTTTTAGGAATTGAAGCAAGGTTACTCTTTGATTTCTAGCATAAGGTAATACAAACGGTTGCAAAGAATGAAGTTACTTACAGAGGTCTTAGTTTAAATATGTTCTAGAGAAGATATGTGAGGAAGGTGATACCTCAGCAGAAAAGCAACACAAAGAAATTATATGTTATCTGGGACTTGTAGGCTCCTTTGATCAGTAGCCAAGTGTACTGATCACTCTGCCAATGGGATGGTTGTCACAAGCAAAAGGATTTTATTCTCTTCATTTTAAATAAGCAAATTTCCACTAATGGTTTAGGGAACAGACAAAATACTGACTCGACTTCCTCTGACCAAAATAATTCAATGGTGTATTGGGGAAAAATGCCTCGAGGCTCCTTCTGTAATAAGTAATTCCCTCTCCTATGGAAAGCTTCATACTTATTAAATTAAGGACTCAAAGGACTAGTCAGGCATGGATGCCAAGAGATGCCTAGAAATCACTATCTTTTTGATAGATTGTGAAGGTAGGTAGCTTCTTTGGAATTGTAGGCTGGGTGCAAAAACTATTTTTTTAGCTCTCTTGTACAAGTTGATCCCTTTTTATAGAACAAATATTCTGGTAATTCAGAGCAGAGTACTGATGTTTCAATTCTGTTTTTTACAAAAGTAGTCAATTTTCCCCATAGCCTCAAAACCAAAATACTTTTTTCTATAGATATACCATTATTCAACCATCACAAGATATGTAGACCAAAATACTATATCCTTTTTTTTTTAAAGAAATTCATAAAACATTTACAGCATAAAACTATATAAAGTTAAACTTTGAAAGTAATGCACATTTAAAATTGTTCCAGGGGTTAACACATTACATAGCTGCCAACAACTAAAAAAAGCTATTTCATTATCTATTACAGCCTGTCATTGATTTTTTTTTTACTCTATATTCTGAAATTCTTGACAGTCCTAACACATTAAATTGAGTCTTATACCAGACCTGTGTGGCAAACAGCTGCCTGAGAAGAAATTTTTTTTAATATCATTACATTAATATTTAAGGTATCCCTTAAGATTTTACGTCACAAATCATGTCAATCAAGAGTTTGAAGAGACTGAAATTGCAAATGTTATTGGTTTAGACAGCTCCTACTGTTGAATGTATAATTTGCATTTTGATGTTATCCATCAACCAAATCTCTTATTAAGCAGAATTATTACAATTCTTGTGATAATTAAAATTAATAAATTTATGCAAAATATTGTTTGAAATAAAAAAAAAATTTTGAAAACCAAAGTGATAAAGTACATTTTTTAATACTTTATTACAGAAAGCTTTTTTTAACCACAAGACAATTACGGACCCTTGATCTCAATAATTCTTGAATTACATGTTACACCTGGTGACTTTTGCAATTCTAAATTTGAGACTGGTACAGATCTCCCCTCACTATGCCACTTCACTCAAAGGACTGCCTATGCTCTACTTCGAGTAGCACAGATAATTTCAGAAATCCCCAGCATCAGCATAGCACATAAGTGCCAGAGAGTTCATAAGGTCCCATTCTTCTAACCTCAGTTGTAAGCAAGCTGTCGTGTCTTAAACACAATCTATGATGGTGGGCATTTGCTTATTTTAAAGCCTTTCAGAGCTTCCTGTTAAACGATTCTTTGTGTCTTTGTACATTTCTTAAGCTTCAGCTGTAAAACAATTTTAAATGATTTAAGTGTGCTTTAACTTTCCCATGTGCATAGAAAGCAACTTGTATTTATTGAAATGACTACAATGCAAGCTGTTTTACCCAAGGTAGTATGAGTGGTAGGCAGTAGTACAGATCGCAGGCCTCAGCAGTCATTTTGTTTTTTACGCAACAAAACAGCCCTTTTAGTTGATTCCCACAACGAAAAACCAGAGTTGACGTCAAACATAAAGTACAGTTACCATGGTAACGATAATTTGCGTTGTAAAGAAACAATGTAACAAAAAAACTGCAATTTCACTAAAAACATCCCACACAACCACATATTCTTTAAAAAAAAACCATAAACAAAGAAACTACACTAAAGTTGCCTTCCCATATACTACAAATACCTGAAATACCCCCCACCCTCTTTCTCCAATAATTAAAACACTACATAAATATATTTCCACAAACTAAACTGATCAATCCAGTCACACATACGATAATTAGCCTAAATAAATCACCGGAATTAATGAAATCGAACACATCTCAAAACCATGATCGCCGACCAGCATTATAAAAAAGCCCCCAAAGCTAAATATCATTGTCATAGCACATACCAAAAAGCAAAAAATCGGCAACAGTGCACCACCGACCGAATTATAAAAAAGCCCCAAAACTAATGTCATAAAAAGATCCAAAAGTAATGTCCCCCCCAGGCAACTCAAACCGTAAAACATGAAAATCGAAAACAGTGCACCGCCAACCAAATTATAAAAAAGCCCCAAAACTAAATGTCCTCCCAGGCAACACAAACCGAAAAACATGAAAATCTGAAACAGTGCACTGTCGACTGAATTATAAAAAAAAAGTCTGACAAAAAAACACATCTTACAGCTCAAATAATCCTCCCCTAAATTACATCGTTGTTTTACCTCTGAGCCCCACTTTTTTCCCCACTCCATTTAGCTAAATGGTGGTCACATGAACCCCGAAGGCTCACAGAAGGTAGGGGGAGAGTACCCACTGGAACGGCTGTTGGGAGACATGGTAACTTCCCGTCAAGGCCATCCAGCGTGTTCTTTAACGTACACAAATTAACTCTCCCACACAGGGCCACAGCTTAATGTCCCAACCGACGGACGTCGGCATTTCCAAGCCCATCGGTGTCCCCTACTAACCATGGGCAGGGTTGGGAAATTTGCCGAGGTAAATCTAAATGGTGACCCAGCTCGGACTCGAACCTTGGAACTACATATTACAAGCCTGGCGTGCTACTGACTCCGCCACTCTCACCCCACTCCTAAATTTTTCATTAACTTTCCTGATTCTATGAAAAACTGCCATTTTTTCACACACCAACAATACTTATAATTACATCAAAAAGCTGCCAAACGTTTTCACATATTAACAATAAATCATATAACTAAATTTAAGACTCCTAAATATACAACGCCGTCCCATGGCCGAGTGGTTAGCACGCTTGGCTACTGATCTAAGGGACCTGGGTTCGAGCCCCAGGTAAGGCATGGATGTGTGTCGTTTTCTGCTGAGGTCCTGCCATCCTCTCAGACCTACTGTGGCATATAAACTGACAGGCTCCTGTCAGACCTCTGTGGCATATAAACTGACAGGCTCCTGTCAGACCTCTGTGGCAAGCAGCTGCTTGAGGGGGTATTTATTTTTAATATGCAACAAAATAAATCACTATAACACATTAATAATTACCATACTTCACATAACTACTAAAAAACATTCAATTCACCCCAAACTATTATAACGAAATACATCTGTTCGTCACTATCGCCATTTTTCAATCCCGCACGCTAAAACTTTCAATGTTATTTCCCCCAAGCATACTCCCCCAACTACAAACTTATGAAAACTCACTTTTTATGTTTCACCAAAAACTATTCTCCTAAAACACTAACACCCCATAAAAACACTCGTTTTTATCACTTAATTTCCCCCACATTCTAAACATTTATCATTTTCTTCCATACAACAAAACACACATCATACTCAACACAAAAAAAATTCAAATAATACTAACTCCTACAAACCACTCCTCCCTTCGCAGTCAAATACCCCTCCAAAGAACCTAACAAAAACATTCCCCCTTAAACACAGCCATAAAAAGCTACCGAACTCTCACTTCTCAAAAACATGTCCATAACTTTACAAAACAGTTCACTAACACTATCAACAACCTCCAAATATTAAATAATTCCAATACCAAAATATCTTTAATAACTTATTTACTATATCTTAACCAATTTTCAAAAAAAAGTTGGAACATATTAATTATTCGTATTCTACCTATCACTGAACACCCCACCTTCCATTAAATATACGATGCACATGCATTTACCTCTAACCATATAGGCATGTTATCCAAAGAAGTCAAGCAAAAATGGTGGAAAAAACCAAACGTAACTTCACACTCTCGTCAAATCACACACATAACACGTGACTCCACATTACCCACCCAAAAGAAACAAATCAAAGAGCCATAGGCCAACAGTTACGTTTCTACGTCATACTTTACACTCCAGTGTTGCACGCCACTTGAGCAATGCCATCTATCGGCTGAGGACCGTAATCACTACACGGTTGAGTGGTATTCTTTTGAACTTCAATCGTAAGTATTTTGTTTTCATGGAATGGTTTAGCAGATTTAAACATTTAGGTGATGGGGAACATAGCTATCGTGTTTAGGAATTTGTGTTTGGTGTACTAGTTTTCTGATTCTTGGTGGTTATAATAAGGATGGAAATGAGATTTCTTGTTTAGTAATTATCTAAATGTTGCAAGAAACCGTAGTTCTGCACTAGAAAAGCTAATAATCGAGTAAGATAAATATTACAGGAACACAAAATGGTCACAATTTTGGTGTAAGATCCAGCCTAATTGGGTGCTATGTGCAGTAAATCAGATGTCAAATTTTCTGCTAAACTGCATTTTACCCTTTTTATCTTTTTGTACTGTTGTAAAATGTAATTAGAAGTGCCAAAGGAATGGCCCAAAATATTAACAGAACTGTTTGTCCTAATGTATTTTACACCTAATGTGAGAAACAAAACCCCAAATTTGGTGTGTGAATTTAGTGCTTTCACTTGGGTTTCATTTAGACCTGTCCTGTAGTGATAACTCTAGAGTTTGATATAAAACAAAGTGGATGGGTTGAGGCAAGAATCTGATATGCTATTACCACCACCTTAAGACTAAACCTGTCAATATATGAAACCATGATATAGTGGGGAGTAAATATTAAATATATATTTTAAAGATTCACTATACTTTTCAGTTTAAATGCATATAATTTGTTTAAAAATAATGCAAGTTTTGTATCAATTTTAAAATGAAACTGTATTTAAAGAGCAGAATAAAATTCTGGAGCAATATTTTGAGGTAAAGCTGCAGCAGTGGAAAAATCCCCAATGAGTAAAGTGATGCTCACCTTAGTCCCTATAGCCAGGAAGTTCTTATGTGGACAAACATTAAATTTTTATTTGTAAAGCATGATTATAGGGTTAATTCAAATCTTGGTCAATACTATACTGTATAACTTCAAAATGGAGGGGTGCCTGGATCAGTAGTACTGACCTGACATTGCTTCATCACTGTCAACTTCATGACATCTGAACGGATGCTTGAAATTTTTTTGCATCTTTTTTTTCCTCCATGTTTTCAATCTTCTGTTAATATTAATCTTCATCATACATCATAGTATCTTCAACTTGTGTTGCCATCAGCTTTATTACTTTTCTCAAATCTCTTATTTGTTATAATGTGCTGCCACTAGGCACAGAATGGAACCAAAATCTTAATTTTAAATTCTTTAATTTATTAACATTTGTGCTATGGGAGAAATTCACCCTAATTTCTGAACCTTGCTGTTTATCAGACTAAGAACACATGCATTGTCCATTGTAAATGTGTGCACCACTATAAAAGGAGTTACATTATCTTATGGTTGCAGAGGACCACACCTGCACCCCCAAAAATCACCCACAGTGAATCTCGGGAGGGGGGGTTTTGTAGTATCATTGCAGTAATGAAGGGCCAGATAAAAACCGAAAAACTGGTACATAAAAAAAAATGAAACCAGATGCACAGCTTTAATGAAACATCATGGGGTGCCTAATGACTCTTGTGCCTTCATGGCAATGAAGGGGGGGGGGGGCAAATAATTGCAGCAAAATGAGATGGTTGCAATATGCCTTCAGTTGGAATTTTTCCCAAGAAGTCAATGAATTAGTAAATTTGTAGAAGGATACAGTGTAGTAGCCATCCCGTGGCTGAGTGATTAGTGTGCTTGGCTACTGATCTAAGGGACCTGGGTTGGAGCCCTGGGTAAGGCATGGCTGTTTGTGTCATTTTTCTGCTGAAGTCCCGCCATCCTCTGACCTTCTACTATGGCATATAAACTGACAGGCTCATGTCAGACCTCTGTGGCAAGCAGCTGCTTGAGGGGGGATTTTTTTTTATTTACAGTGTAGTATGGCTCTTCCCAAACTCCAGACCTGGCAACATTTGATAATTTTTTGAGGGGTGTGTGCTTGTAATTGTATATGTAAAATAAACAATGAAATAAGTTTGACGTATTCCAAATTGCCTGAAAAGCGCCAATATGAAACATGAAAGGAATGTTCATAGCGCTAATTAGAGATCTTGATCGGCGACCGGTAGCTCAGTGGTTTAGAGCACCTGACATGTTATCTGGAGGTCGTGGGTTCATATCCCACCCAGCTCAAGACAATTTTTCCTCTAATATTTAGTTGGTATATGTAAAATACATCTGGATAATGCATAACATATAAGTTAATGGCATAATATTTATAATGTTGCCATTAACTTTGAAAAATGGAACATTCTGCCACATAGTACAAGTGTGATAGTCTGGTAATTACATCACGGGTAGTGTAAAAGAAAGTATTGGTCAGTGGCAACAAGGGCACATTTACAACATTTTGTTTACTATACTTGAAATTTTTACCTTTTTTAAGTTAAACTGAAAATTCTATTAGTGAGCTTCACCTTACAAAGACATGCTTTTAACCCTTTCTGAGCCTGAAGTGAAGAGGAAGGAATTGCATTGATTGGGCGAGCATTTAAAATTTCTGCCATTTTAGACTGGTATGATACTGAAAGGGTTTTTAGACTTCATGAGTACTTGCACATAGATTTATTGTTAAAATCATAGTTATGGCATAGGTAGCACAGTTATTTAAATAACACCATTTTACTAGTAACTTTTAACTAAATGCTTATTTAAATGTGCATTAACAATAACTACTGCTCCAATCCTACTTATGCATTTCACAACAAACTTGTGGTTGCAGCTTCTGGTACCTACCTTAAAAAGGAGACTGGTAAAATTTAAAGTGATTAGCCGTCCCGTGGCCGAGTGGTTAGCACGCTTGGCTACTGATCTAAGGGACCTGGGTTCAAGCCCCGGATTAGGCATGGATGTGTCATTTTTCTGCTGAAGTCATGCCATCCTCTCAGATCTACTGTGGCATATAAACTGACAGGCTCCTGTTAGACCTCTGTGGCAAGCAGCTGCTTGAGGGGGTATTTATTTTTTTAATTTTATGAACGATAGTACTCCAGTAAGTGACATATCCAGAAACTTCAATTGGAAGGATGTGTTGGTGTGCTTTAGTAACTTCATAACGATATAGGTGCAATATCTTTTATACTCTTGATAAAGTGTATAATAGTAATGCAATTCATACCAAACTTCTGGTAGGCTATAGCTAGCACAATAGTAAATGGCTTTAAAATACAAATAATTTAGTTCTTAATATTTTTACTCGTAATTTTGGGGATGCTCTTGCCTTAATATGCCTGAAGTTTTCCATCATGTGCTATATATTAAGTTGTCAATAAAGCTTGGGGCTTTCATGCCAGAATATTCAGTGTTTTTTGCAATAGCGAAATGTAAGTGATTTCCAGAAAATGCTAGTGTCAAGTAGTTTTTTGACCTGAACCTAACATTCAAATTTCCTCTAGGTAATAAACACAACACCTCGTATTCTGATAATCTTTGCCTAAAAATAGTTCATTTTTATTTTTTTTAACATTGACTTTACTGGCATCTTGGAGTCGCAGAATATTGAATTTGGTTTTATAAAGCATACCCACATTTCATGATCTTGTAGAAAGAACACATTTAAAAAATGGGTACCATAATAACTACTGTAAAGACAAACCCTAAGGTGCCAGTCAGATGCCCTACTAAACCCAAACCTTTTATTTGGTTAGTATGGTAATACAGTAGAATCTGAGTTGAGCAGAACCTAGAAGGGCTTTAGAAACATTTTGTAAACATAATAAAAGTACTGAAATTATTTGTAAAAGTATTTGAATCTGTTTTAAGTTGATATGCAGTTGATTATAAAGGTTAAATTCATCAGCGTAAATCACTGAAAATAGTTGCATATTTGGTCACATTTTGTAAAGTTGTCATATTGTTAAATTTTTAATATTTTAAACTAACACTGAAATTGTTGGAGTAATCAGGATGGGAGTACCTATTTACAAAAGAAATTGAAAATGTTTTTCCTTATACACTTCAAAACTTACCATATTTTAAAGTGTATAAGGAACCCCCTGATTTTTCATCAAAGATATTTTAAGATATAAAAAAAAAATTTTTTATTCATCATCAGCTGTCTCTTTATGTGCATGCTGTGCCATTGCTTGACGAACGCGTGCACTTCTCCTCCAATAGGACATCGCAACCCGTTGGTTGTGGCCTGAGACTTGCGGTGTTGCAAGTTATGAAGATTTGAGTTTCGAGGAATTGAGTAATTTGTTAATATCAATAATACTGTCTATGTATAAGAAACCCCCCTATTTTTTTTTGGGTATATTTGAAAGGAGGAATCATGGTTTTTAGAGAAAAAATCCCATGTATTCAAAATTAAGATAAATGTGTTAATGAGGAAGGGATGGGTTGTATTCCACCTGTGATTAATATTTTTCCTAGACTACCTTAATTATGAACTATAAAATACACTACCTTTAGGAAAATAAATTATCTTCGATAATGATCAAATTTATGTTACATCAATTTTTTAATGTTTCCTGGCATGTTTTTTTTTTTTATTTTAAAAGTTGTCTACTATATGTCGACCATACTAACAGGCACTGAAACTAAAACTGGTATTGCCAAGCAAATAAGGTTTTTAAGTCATTACTAAATCACTTTTTACCTAAGAACTCGTAACCTATATTCATAAACATTGATTTTGACAACTTGGTCCAGGTGGAACCCATAATAAATATTTAACACTGGTTAGGTCCATGAACATCTAAATATATATTTATAAATTCATTTTATCTTAGAAGGTGTAGATGGCAGGCAAAGTGGAAAATATATTTTATGTGGAAGGATGGAGTGTGTTGCTGGGAGTCAGTGGACTTGAACACATTGCATTCACAAGGATCCCCCTCACTCTCACACATTTTAATTATCTGCATATCAACTTAAAAATAGATTCCTGTAAAATAATTTATTTAAAATGTTGCAGGTAGTGTTTACAAAATGTTTAACCCTTCCAGGATCCATGCCAATTTTACACATTGACAGATTCTGAAATGAGAGGCCATAGGTGAATTTTTTTGTTATTAGCACAACACATGAAACTTAGAGTTAAAATTTTTAATATATACCAGAAAAATTTATTTTAGAGGTGATGAAAACTTGATTAATTTCTAAAGTAGTATGAAATATCTGCGATGCTTCCAGTCTCTTCAGATAGTGCAAATCGCAGCATCACCACTCTCTCCCCAATGAAAACTTAGATATCCTGCCACTAAATTTGTTAGACTACTATCTGAATCATTGTCACTCGTTTTTTTTTTGTTAAAATTAAAAAAATTCTGAAAATTAACAATAAAAAGTTTTTAGAGCAATTTTGAAGCATTGACCGAGTGGTTAGTGTGCTTGGCTATTGATCTAAGGGACCTGGGTTCGAGCCCCGGGTAAGGCATGGTTGTTTGTGTTGTTCTTCTGCGGAGGTCCTGCCATCCTCTCAGATCTCCTACTATGGCATATAAACTGACAGGCTCCTGTCAGACCTCTGTGGCAAGCAGCTGCTTGAGGGGGTATTTATTTTATTACCGAACATGTATTTTTACTCTTTAAATTTATTTTGATATTCCTATAAAAGTTTTATCGCTTACTGAAGATGTTTAAAATAGAAATTTTTTGTGTAATGAGTAATTAGAAAAATTTTTAGATATCAATTTAGAATAAATAATATTTTGCAATCATAGGAATTATTCCCATTAGCTGGAAATGATGAATATCTTTACAATATATGGAACTGAGTTACACTGCCCTAGCAAATATTAGAGAATTTCCTTTTCCTTGTTTATGGGAATCCAACTTTGAAGTTGAAGCTCTAACTTCTAAAATATTCATTTAGTGGAAAAAATGTTACTAAAAATAAAGATCATTGTCTTATCAATTTAAATCTCTTATTTTTTTCAACAGCATCCATCTAGTATTTAAGGAATTACGGAAGCTATAATGTTTCACAACAGTAATGGGTCATAAGAATTTATCTCTTATATTGATTAAAACTTAAATAAACAAGTATTGTTTCAAATCATTTGATAAAATATAAACATTTTAAAAGTTTACATGATTATTTTGATATTAGATAATTAAGAATAATATTTATAAAACAAGATAATTTATTAAATTTTCCAGCTTCCATAACTTCAAATACTGAACAAATATTGACGATAAATCGAGATTTAAATAAATTTGATTACTTTAACTCAGTCAGTTTATCATTAAATTCATCAAGCATGTATATGTAAAAACTGAGTTTGTGTTTATTGGCCACTTAGATAGCAGCAACATCCTGACAAGATAGACAAGTACCCTTCTGCACACTCGCGGCTTGAAAAAAAACCTATCCCTGATGGGTCTACAAGTACCAGGGTACAGTACAATCTTTACCTTCATCACATTTTTCCATTAGATGTTCTTTTAGCATATTACCAGTTTAAAACTTCTCTCTAATTTGAGATCTAAGGAATCTGGGTTTGAGCATCGGGTAAGACATGGATGTTAGTGTTGGTTTTCTGATGAGGTCCTGCCATCCTCACAGACCTGCTATGCATATAAACTGACAGGATCCTGTCAGACCTCTGTGGCAAGCAGCATCTCTCTGTCCTACATCTTGCAATCAATCAAAATCAGTAGTTTCTACGTGTAAAAAGTATGTTGTGCACAGTGATAAGTTCTTGATATTTAAGTGGTAAGATAAGTTATTTTGATTTAAAGCAGCAATGTATCTATTGTAGATATTACTTCAAGTGCTACTAAACAGTTAAATGTGATTGCTAAGATTTCTGCTCATATATTGATTTGTGAATTGGTTTCCAAATATGGTTGGAGTTAGTCTAAGATCATCAGGATCATTTATACTGATAGCATATTGGTGTTTAATGTGACTAGTAGAAATTTGTTTGATTTATGTAATTTTTTTGTCGTAGTTATTAAATCAGTTCATTTATAGTCTGTTTATTTTGAAATCGTGCTCGGTTGCCAAATATTCAAATACAACTAAAAATCTAACAATATCTACTCTTCTGATCTTAAGCCTTATGAATGCAATAAATTATTACATATATGAGCACTGTACATTAGCCACTATTTGGACTAGGCCATTTCAAATTTTGGGTGTTTTGGAGACACTAACCCTTTCTATAGCACACTGGCCCAAAACAGCTGAGATTTTAAGTTGACTCAACCAATCAATGCTATTCCTTCTTCACTACCTCCTACCTGCAGTTTGGGCTGGTATGGTGGAGAAAGTTCTATTCTGAAATCTAATAAAATACTACGTAGCATACAAAAACTACTAAAAGCATAATTTTAAGTAGATCCTTCACGATGTTTCAATTAAAATCATTTTAGTAATTACTTTCTTTTTAATAGGTAACTAACAATGGTTTATAGTAGAAAACTTAACAATAATGTTCTTTATTTCAGGTTTAATTTTCCTTGAGAAATATTTGATTACTTGAGCCATGGGTAAAGGAGATAATAAACCCCGTGGTCGGATGTCTGCCTACGCATTCTTTGTTCAGACTTGCAGAGAAGAGCATAAGAAAAAGCATCCAACTGAAAATGTGGTATTTGCTGAGTTTTCAAAGAAGTGTGCAGAGAGGTGGAAGGTATATATCAATAATATTAAGTGTGTGTATATGTGTGCTACACCAATGAAAAACCTACATTTGTAACTCAAGCTTTTAAAATAAGTTTTTCTGTTCAAAGTTAAAGATAATCATTGAATTTAAATTTGTTTTGGAGTTTTTCACTTGGATATTTTCCAGATCTATGCATGCTAACTTCCTAGGCAATATTGTGACAATGCATATTGGTGTACAACTGAGCAAGTTTCTAGCAGGACATGGTAAATAGAAGCAAAGTCTGCTTTTGACTTGAAAAGTTGATCTCTTTGGAAAATTTCATAATAGGTTTCTCTCATTTTACCCATTATAGGATTAAAAATTCTAGTTCCTACCAATAACAAAACCTTGTTCAGTAGCTTAAATCACTTCCACATTTTTGTAGTTTATTTTAAAACCATGAAATTTTTCACATCCTATAGCACAATGTGGTAGTGTTATCATCCTTGTCATACTGGGTTGCATTAAAAATTCATGCAAACCAAAAAAAATGCCATTGTAGCAATTTGCTTGGTAAACTAGCTAGCTACACTAGTTGTCATAAATTAAGGAAAACTCGGCAAAATTATGATAACAAAATAATTATATGAATGATTTTAATGAAATTTGATGAAAACATGAATTACAATGCTAGTTTCAGAATGGCATAAAATATTTTTCACTATAAACATTTTTCATCAAAAAATAACACAGGGACTTATCCAAAAATGTCAGAATGCAATGGGTAAAATTCTTTAATAAGGAGTGTGGCCACCCTTTACAGCAATGCAGGCACGACAGTGATGTTCCATGCTGTTTGATGTGAATCAGTTCAGTAGGGAGTAATGACCATTGTTCCTTTAAAGCAGTAATAAGCTCCCCCTTTGTTTTAGGTGGTGGGTTGAGGGTAGCAACAGGTCTCCCTAGAGCATCCCATACATGCTCAATGGGATTTGGGTCGGGAGATTGAGCTGGCCATTCCATGCACATAGTGGTCTCCTCTTGAAGGTATTGTTCCATTAGTCTAGCTCTGTGTGGACCGTTATTGTCTTGTGAGATTTGCACCAGCATAAGGACGTACATAAGGGTCCAGGATGTCATCCCTATACCTTTTGAATATTGAGGTTCCCACTCATCAACACACAGGTCTTTTTGTCCACCTAAGGAAATGCCACCTCAAACACACATGCTACCTCTGCTGCAACTGTCTGTTGGATGTTACTGGGAAAATAGCAGGTATCTCATTTTCTCTGTATCAATGTTTGGAATCACTCTGCAAGCAATATCTGAACACATCTGTGAAGAGTACCGACCTCCATTGCTCTTCTGTTCAGTTAACATGCGTGTGTCCAATTCAACCGCTCTCTCCTGTGACATGAGGGGTATACAAATTACTGGCCTAGTGTACAGACATACCTCGTGAAGCCTATGCATAGTAGAACCTGATACAACCCTCTTGGTGGCTGCTGCAAGAGAGAATCGTAGCAGTCCTGCTCCTTTGTGCTGTTAATAACAGATATTGGTCTTGTACAGCAGTCATAACTCTAGCCCTTCCTTGACTAAACCTCAGAGATGCAGAATCTGTACTAAGAAATTTATTCCACAGTTTATGGACCACAGAAGGACTCAATTCAGCCATCAGGCCATGTCTGACTGACTGACTTTGGCCTGCTTCGAGCCACTAATAACTGCAAACATTTGGCAAATGATGTCTTGGTCATTCCTTCAAAATGGCTATTTCAGTTTTCTTTACTCACATTTACAACACAATGATTCACTCCAAAATACCAATTTTTTATGTCATTATCCGATTACACAAATTAATGCAACCTAGACTAATTTGCATACAATATGCTCATTCTGCATTACTTTACTGGTTACATGAACAAGTTTAGTGAGGATCACACAATTTTTTTTGGTGGATTATTGAGATTTTTCCTTAATTTATGGAAACCAGTGTATTTTGTCACAACACGTCCAGGGGATTCTTCTGTAACAGGTGCTTAATGGATTATGAACAATGCCTAAACTATCGGAGGCAAGCCATGTAAGGAATTTAGATCCAACGTAAAATACACTTGACCCAGTTAAAATATGAAAGTTAATACTGCATAAAAGGTAGCAAAATAAAAATATATGTATTCCACTCAGAAATGTTAAATTACAGTATTTTTCGGTTGTCTGTCATTTTCTTGTTGGCAAAAAATAAATACCAAATTAAATCAAGAATGTAATCGACAATTCATCACTGACTGGCATTATAAAAAAGCCCCCAAAACTAAATGTCAGACAACACAAGCCGAAAAACATGAAAATCGGAAAGTGTACTGCCGACTGAATTATAAAAAAGCCCTGGAACTAAATCTCATCAGAGACAACAAAAAAAAAAGCTCAAATAACCCACCCCTAAATTACTCATTAACCTTCCTGACTCCATCAAAAACTGCCATTTTTTCCAAAAAAAATTGCCAAGAAAATGTGACTGGAGATAACAGAAAAATTACTAGCTTATGTTTCATTACCTTTGAAAAGCTTTTTCTTGTCATTGTCAATCAAAAGATGTGTGTAACTGCAACTGTAAAGTGTTTAGCATTCTAGAGATTACATTTACTGCTTTGGTAATATCCATTCTGTATCAAAACAGCAAATCATAAGGTAATGGAAGAAAAGTGGGATTTACTTTGAGGATCATTTGCGTTGCTTCTAATGAATTTCTCGTTTGTTGCAGCTGACACTCTAATTTTTTTTTTGTCTACACCCAACACTATTTTGATAAGTACTAGTCCTGAGTAAAAAAAATTATCTGAGGATGTTTTATGCTGAGTAATCACTACATCATAATGTTAATTCAACAATTAGCTTGTCCAAAAGTAGTTGAGCTGGTATACATAGTCTGTTGTCTTTGTTTTTTTCTTACCTTCATCTAACAAACTTCTAAGCGAAAATAAATCGATATGACTTGGAAGTTTTGACACACCAGAAAAAAAACTTGAATAGACTTCGTTAATGATTTCTGCTTATTTTCTCCTTTAAATAAGACTGGCAGTTCCCTTTTCAAGATTTTCTTCTGTTACAAAAAAAGTTGCTTTTTTGCAAAAAAAATGTTGGCAATACCATTGTATAAAAAATTCTGAAAAGTTATTCAACACATCTAAAGTTACTAAAACTGCATAACATCACTAAGATGGGATTATCTGATTGAGTACTGGTACAGAACTGACCCACTACAGAATACTGTCAAATAATTACTGGAATTCCGTAACAATATATTTGATAGAAACTCCATAAGTTGTCATCGACCTGGAGAAGAATGCGAAGTAAATCTGTAGCATATGCAGAGAAAGATTACATTAGTTGGGCCTTGACCTCTGAGCTGCTTTTTTTGCATACAATGGGCAAAATGGATAGATCACATGCATCAGCCAGCCTGAAAACCTTCAGTGATAAACCATCTGAGATAATATTAGCATATAAACTTTCTTCAACTATTAGCACTTCATGTCAACAAAGTGATCTGCATAAGATGTATTGTAAATGGAAATAAAATGATATATTATCTTGAACTATAATAAAAAATAAATACCCACTCAAGCAGCTGCGTGCCACAGAGGTCTGACAGGAGCCTGTCAGTTTATATGCCACAGTAGATCTGAGAGGATGGCAGGACCTCAGCAGAAAAACGACACACACACATCCACGCCTAATCCGGGGCTCGAACCCAGGTCCCTTAGATCAGTAGCCAAGCGTGCTAACCACACAGCCACGGGACGGCCTCTTGAACTATAGGCAGTATTTAAATATTACTCAATTAGGGTAAATTTTGAACTTTCAACTATTCGTTTGTTTTTAAAATTTTAATGGACGCTGAATTGGTAACATTAAACTTATTTGTTATTAACAATTGTATAGATTTAATTATACACCTAAATCAAAGTTACATCAGTCCTTCAGTTATCTCTAAAAACTCACCCTCCCTTAGTCAGTAGGGGACACTGATTGATGGATTTGGAAGGCTATCCATTGGATGGGATATTGAACTGTAGCCCTGTTTACATGTTAACCTATTCCAGCATCAAGCTAGTGATTCACACCCCCAGAATTGGTCGAAGTTATCTGGTGCTACACCATTCAAATATGTTTCTATAATTGCACACGTGTTCTTATTTTCTGGCAGAACAAACCATTACATTACATATGTATATTAATAAATATATGTAATAAAACACAACTTTTCTGGATTGGAAACTTGGAAGGTTTAGCAAACCACTAAGTGGGAATTGCCACTTAGTGGTTTGCTCAGAATTGCCATCATTGTTCATCCTCAGAATTGCCAAAATCTTCACAGAAAGGGTTTTGGTAGCAACATTTTACAAAATTTAATTCATAGTAGAAAACTAAAATGTGCAAAGAATCTAAATTTAAAATAGTTTATGTATCTTATAATTAATAAATATAAAATTACTTTAAAAACTTTCTTACAGGTGACACGAAACTAATGATTTCAGAACCAAACGTTCCTTTGACTTTCTCTGATTGTTTTGCTTTCATGTACTTTTGAATAATTGTTTCACAAACTGCAATATATATTTAAACAATATGTTTTAGCAAACAGTTTGAAAACTAGAAATCTGGTTAAAATTGCAATGCATTAAATGCATTCTTATGATGCAAATACACTCCATTTATTAAAAAACAAATTTTTCCAGTTTTTTAGGCAATTTCAAATTGTTAAAGAGTTGAGCCGTCTCGTGGGCGAGTGGTTAGCGCACTTGGTTTCTGATCTACGGGACCTGGGTTCGAGCCCCGGGTAAGGCATGGATGCTTTGTGTTGTTTTTCTGCTGAGGTCCTGCCATCCTCTCAGACCTTCTACTATGGCATATAAATTGACAGGCTCCTGTCAGACCTCTGTGGCAAGCAGCTGCTTGAGAGGGTATTTATTTTTTTTTTTATAAAAAAGAGTTGAATGGCAACAGTTAAGAAGCTCAGCAAAACTTTACCCAAAAGAAACAACTCCAGTGTGAAATGAAGTCGTCAAAATGGCTACCATAGCAGCATATTTTTTCCACAACTTTACAGGGTATCTAAACACTAAGTATCCTTTTATCAAATTTAATTCGTAAATTCGTAGGATTTTAAAATTTCTAGGGGTGGAAACTTTAGCATATTCTCAGATATCTCATTAATCTTGGCTCTGGGAAATAGTGTCTTCTAGCACGTTAAGAATTAAACTTGTATTATATATTTAGAGATGAGCACTGTAGTTGGGCTTTCACTTGGAATAAGTGCCTTTCTGGTAAAATCTAGAGCAGCCTGGTGTATCGTGAAATTGTCTGACTGTAGGGATTTGTCCACAAAATGTATAGCATTTTTTTTTGTTTTAAGGTTCACAGTGTGTGATACCATTAATTTGTTTAGTGAATGAGTAAAGGGGCATCACCCACACTATCATGCCGCATGTTTTAGAAAACTGGATAGCCTTTCATGATATATTGAAGATTAGAGTACGAAAACACTCTGGATAAGTAGTTTTTAAAAGTATTTTCAGTGGCAAAATGGACTGAATTCTGTTGAATTCCCCAAATGAAAATACATCAAACACACAAGGAGAGTAACAAAAGTTTAATGCTTGTTTCATTTCCCCTTTTAATTATCTCTAGTTTAATGCTTTTTGTTTTATTCTTCACAATTTTTTTCATGTGAATGAAATTTTAAATTTGTTTGATTTAGACAATGTCTGAGAAAGAAAAGCAAAGATTCCATCAAATGGCCGAAAAGGACAAGAAAAGGTATGAATCAGAAATGGCAAATTATAAGCCACCAAAGGGAGAGAAGGGAAAGAAGCGTAAGCGCACCAAGGATCCCAATGCACCCAAAAGATCTTTGTAAGTATTTGATGCAAATTATTTGTAATTGTTAATTTCACTTTTTATATTATGCATTAATTATTCCACTATTCCAAGCAAGGGGGGGGGGAAGCATTTTTGCATGTGTGAATCAGGTTAGATTTTCAGAAATGCACCTGTACATGTTTTTAGTCATCTTTGTTAAGGATTCTTTAAACAATCATGTGTTCAAAATAAAATATATCCTGTGACTTTCTTGTGGTATATGTATTTCAAGGTAATGCTTTTGCTACCAATATTTATGATCAAAAGGGCACCTTAGTGGCATGCCACTTGTCATCTGCTATTCCTAGGTTTGAGTCCCACCTGGGCTAGCATTAAGCTCTATCTCCGCAAAACTCCTCATTCTGCCCTCATTTAGTAGGTGATGCTGATGGGCTTGGAAAGGCCCCTGTTCATTGAATGGGATATTAAGTCGTGGCTCTGTGCATGAGATCCATACATGTGAACATTAAAGAACATGTTAGCCAACCAGCATGTCTTTTAACAGCTATCCAGTGGGGTCCCTCCCCCAACCTCCTGAGTGCTTGGAGTCCTTGTGACTTGGCCATTTTGCTTATTGTGTGCAAAAAATGCTGCTTAAGAGTAAAATACCAAACAATGCTTGTACACTATTGTCGTTCATAGCTGTGCAACCAATTCTTTTGTAAATATTATAGTTAAATGTACCATGTACATATTCCTTTAAATGTGTTAAAAGAATAAAGGTAGTTACTGTTATGAAGGAAAAAAAACCTTGTAAGATAAATAATCATCCTACATTTTATTACATTTTTGTTTTATACTCTTTACAGGTCTGCCTTTTTCTGGTTCTGTAATGATGAAAGACCAAAAGTTAAAGAATCCATGCCAGACTCTACAGTAGGAGATATAGCCAAGGAATTGGGTAGACGGTGGAATGAAGTATCTGATGAAACTAAGTCAAAATATGAAGCTCTAGCAGCTAAGGACAAAGCTCGATACGAGAAGGTCAGTTTTTAGCAAAGCTAGAACATTATCAATTTTTATAGTGTTTTTTAAATATTTTATTACCAAAGACAGCACCATTGAAGTGGATTTCGAACTATTTATGAGAGCATTTGGTGATTTTGACATCGAATATATTCACGATTATTGGGACTCAATTTGTGAGTGAAAATTTAATATTTGATTAAGAGAAATTTACAGAAAGTAAACAAAGCAGGACATGTAATAGTATTTTGCTTCTGTCAAGGTTTATTGTCTAAAATTTTTTCCTAAACTGGATCGGAAGAAATGAAGCTTTTGTCCCATTGAATATAAGATGCTAAATACATCAAATTTATAAAGTTTATCTTTGCAAAACAGGAGTAATTTGCCTAGTGCAGGAGTGTTCAACCTTTTCACTAGTGTGCCATTTTACGATAATGGAAGCAACAAGCAGATCACTTTTAAAGTAATATTGCATTCTATAGATCAATTGGTATAGAAAGGGTTTTCAAGGTATAAAAAATCCTTTCTACACCAATTGTAAATGTAAAGTCTTCAAAAAGTACCCTCAATCCATTAAATTTTAGCTTCAAATTTTCTTACAGTAAGTTAAACAAAACCCAATTTTTCTGTCCAAATATTAAAATCTATCATTTTTATTGTACAGAATTATATTTAATAATATTCTGAAAGGAAATTTATTATGCACACCCACATAATGTCCACTTTTTGCTCTCCCAACAGCAGCAACACATTGTAGTGTTGGATGGTGGGATTCAGGTTCAAAAGTGTCACTCCACTTTGTCTTGCAGATGTTCAATATGGTTTGGATCCAAAGAGTTAAAGGGCCATTTGAGGGTTGTGAACTCACTGAAATGCTCCAACCAGTTTGCCAAATGGGAGTGATGAGATGGAGTGTTGTCTTGTTGAAAGAAGGCATCCTGTTGTGGGAAATGGATAGCCATGAATGGGTGTAGGTGGTTGGACAGTACATCAGCATAGCCTTGTGTGATGGTAGCCATGTAAACAGGGGGTGGCTCAGTCGGTAGCGCGCCAGGCTCGTAATCTGTAGTTCCAAGGTTCGAGTCCCAGCTGGGTCAGCGTTGAGATTTATCTCCGCAAAAATTCCCCGCCCTGCCCACGGTCAGTAGGGTACACCGATGGGCTTGGAAAGGCCGCCGTCCGTTGGATGGGACGTTAAGCCGTGGCCCCGTGTGCGGGAGAGCCATACCCTGTGCACATTAAAGAACACACTGGATGGCCTTGACTGGAGGCTACCATCTGTCTCCCAACAGCTGTTCCAGTGGGTCCCCTCCCCCAACCTTCTCTGAGCCTTTGGGGTCCATGTGACCTGGCCATTTAGCCCATGGTGTGCAAAAAAGTGCCGCTCAGAGGTAAAACAACTCAAAACAAAGAATTGCGTCTTTCCATCCGTCTTCGGAGGAAGGGGGAATTTTGTTTAATCTTCGCATTCCACCATTACACCTTCCACCTGCCTGTAATACCCTGACTTGACAGTTGGGGTCCATGGCCTTATGTTGTCTGTGCCAATCTCCTGTGTGTTGTAGTTGGTACCTTGATTTGTCAAACCAAGCTACCTGTTTCCAGTCTTCCACAGCCCATTAGTGATGTTCCTTCACTCACTGGAATAGTGACTTGCTATTAATATGGATACTTGATGTGGGCATCAGTTGCCTAGTCCAGTGGTGCCATTGTATGACGAATGGTCTTTGCACAAATCTTAATAGTTACTCCATTGTTGAACGTGGATGTTTTCTGCACTGTGACCCTCCTTTCTGACATTACAATACAAGAGATGATGCTTACATTTTTCCAGGTGACTGCAGGTTTTGATATAGTCTGGGTACATGTGCAACGGTCACACATGAAAATCCCATATGCTCTGCCATCATGGATATAGAGCACCTCTATCTTCAAACTTGCTTAGGTTGCTATGTTTACCCATCATTCGCAGGTAGGTATCTTAACTATAACCCGCAAAAGGTTTTGGCTGTTGGAGTAGGGTGTATAAATTGTGCTTTCAATGTAGATATATGAATTATTATTAAATTAAGTAAATATTAATTTTTCATATTTGTATCCACATGGTCATCCTACAAGTGTCAGGGACCTCCCAAAAATGCTATATTTTTGCATGGTTGCCAATGGAACCATTTGAAAAACTAGTAGAGAAAATCTGGAATAACAGAAGGTTTTGCTGCAGTTTCCTTAAGAATAAACTGTTAAATTGTACAGCAGTTCTCAATCACAAAAATATTAATACCCCATCTGCAGGACTAAAAAAATCCAGTCATCCACTTGCAATTGATGAGTGAATTTTCTAGTGACCCCAATGCTGTATGACTACTCTAGCTTATGGTGAGGGGCAAAAACTGCTGGCTGCTAAGGTTGGTCTGAAATTCTCCACCTTACCTATATTAATTCAATAGCAGGACAAAAGTGCTTCCTGGAGAGACTAGACTAGCTTACACTTATTTTGTCTAGTGGATAGCACCTACTGGCTTTTCACACAGTCATTCTGGAATCAAGTGTTCCCCATGCTGCATTGCAGCATGAATGTGTAGTAGAAAGTCTGGTGAACTTGAGACAAAACTCGGGCTTTTTGAGTAATTAATTACCCAATTAGCAATAAAATTGTAAAGTAAGCAATCTGCAAAATAGGATATCTTAAAGCAGGTGATCTTCGTTTAATTCTAAATTTGTTTCATTAACTATTTGAAGAGAATAATTTTGCTAGTATTAATATTACATTAGTAAAAAATAGTTATCACTATGTAAAAGATAGCTATCTATCAATAATTACTGTATTTGCTAATTATAGGGATGTAAATTTTTTCCAGTGGAAAAAGGTGAAATTTGCAGAGCAGTTGGGCTGAAAAACACATTTAGGTTTCACAAATCATAAAAAAAAATTGCACAGGCATGTGCATAAACAAAGTAATGATAAGGGTATATGCAACTGTTTAAAAAGAGCATAAAATTATGATTGGATTCATTTAGGTTCAACTAGTATGTTTATGAAGCATCAACAATGAATACAGTATATTGCCCACTTTTACACTATGGCGATAATCTTGCACAACCTTTCTGTATTTAGAAAGAAATCACTCTTAGATAACAATGTTCATTGAGACTGATAAATATCAAAGATAAAAAAAAAATTGTGGAAAAAATTTTGACGACCTATAGGACATCATCTCTTCAGAAACATGCCAGAGTATTCTACCACTGAACTTAATGCCAGTTGTCTTTTTTTTTCCCACTTAAGACTTACTACCCCACTGATTTTGGCACCTACATTTGGTGCAATCTATCATCTTGGGTGGCAACTACTACTTTTTTTATTGCACTAAGATGGAAATAAACAATGAAGTCACTTCATGCTATTAGTGTTATGATTTACAATAAATAACAAAGTTACCTGTTGACTTTTTAATGTCTATAAATCAGTAACTATTTTTGGAAAAAAATATCGCAGACGTATGGGGTTCGAAAGAAATGCCAGGTTTTTAAAATTAAAAAAATTCTGATGTCAGAATTTTAGGGGGATAAGGAAAATTCACAGAAATCTTTCAAAAACACGTAAGTTGGGGAAATTTATGCCACGAAAAACAGCCCTACTTACAAGTAATGTATTATGCTTAAGCATAATGCCATTATATTTTTTCAAGATAATGCACGACTCTCAATGTGAGGAGCCTTTGTGGAAAGGAATGCCAGGAACATTTTGTAGCATGTGCAGCCAATACATTTGTTAATTGATGCAGTGATATGGCTGAAATGTTTTCAGGTCGTCATTTTGCACCTTTGACATGTTTGGAACGTGGTGGTGGTGGGGGGGGGGTTGCTCAATTGGTAGCATGTTAGGCTCGTAAATCTAGTCCCAGCTGGGCCAGCATTTGGATGTATATCTGCAAAACTCCCTGCCCGTGCCCTGTCATTAGTGGATGCTAATGGGCTTGGAAAGGCTATCTGACTGATGGTATGTAAAGCCATGGCCATTTGTGCAGGAGAGCTATACACATTATGTGGGTGTTTATAATAAATTGTTCTTTCAGTGTATTATTAAATTTAATTCTGTACAATAAAAATAATACGAATTTTAATATTTGTGCAGAAAAATTTGGTTTTACCATAAGAAAATTTGGCTAAAATTTAATAGGTTGAGGCACTTTTGGAAGGCTTTGCAATCCATACCTTGAAAAACCCTTTTGTATAATACATATTCATGCTGCAATAAAGTGTGGGGAACACTTTTTCCACCACATTAAAGAAATGCCTTAATGGGAAGCTTCTATCTGTCTCTTAACAGCTATTAAGTCTGGTCCCTCCCCCTAACCTCTGAACCCTCATGGTCCTTGTGACCTGGTCAGTTAGCCAATTGTGTGCAAAAAGTGCCATTCAGAGGTAAAACAATCCAACATATTTAGCACAAAAAAACCTATTAGAGTAAAATAGTTTTCCGACATAATCCATAATCTGTCATTTGGGGACACTCGTTTATAATTAATAGTTTTCCAGTAGTTCAAAAATAATTTTTTTTATTGCTTCTCATATATTGCAATTAAATTAATTCTAGAATCAGTAAAAAAAAAAGTCTTAAAATATTTTCTAAAGTAATATGCATAGCTGCTGAATGATGCAACTTCCAGTAATAATAAATATCTTAATATTGACTGGCCCATATAGAAAAACATTGCTTTTGCTGTGTGTCTGTAGTGGTAAGGGATGCAAAAGAAAAAGTTTAACTTTATTGCAATTTACTTGTCATATGTATAGATACAAAATAATAGCAGTATAAAGCTTATTTTAATATCAAAATTGAAGTTGACCTTTTGAAGCAATATGTAAAGGATGGGAATTGGTCTCAGAAATGAGTTGCTGAAAATTTGGTTTCAATGACGTAGATCAGTGGTTCACAACCTTTTATGCTTCACGTACCTCCTGGATATGTGTATGTAACTGATGTACCCCTTGTATAGACAGATAAAACTATAGTTATAATATAACATATCTAGCAACTTTTAAGCTCGCAGGATACCCAAAAATTTTTAATGCCTACCCCACGTTGAGAACCCCTAACATAGATAGTTGAATGATATTATTTAATTTTCATATTAAAATGCCATTCATTTTGGTAGAGCCAAATAGAAATTATTGTTGAAGGGGCCACAGAGTAGTGCATACCTGTCCTGAAAACTCCCAGTGACTGAATGGTTAGCATGCTGGGCTACAGATCAGAGACCTGTGTTTGAGCCCCTGATAAGCATGGATGTTTCTATATTTGTAGTCTGCTGAAGTCTCCTTCCTTGTAGACCTCAGTCATATTTACTGTGACAGGCATTTGCTTCAGTGGTTATTAAAAGTTTGTCTTGCATTTGGCAACAAATTAAAATGTGGCAAAATCGTCTGTGTCACAACTAAAAATCTCCAGGAGATGGTTTTACAAACTTTCATAGCATAGAATCTGCTTGTGGATATGTTGAAAAACTGCTGAAAGTTATGAGCTAACTAACATACAGATACTTCCCCTTATTAGGTATATCTAATCCGTAATTTTTAATTTTGGGCAAGTGGATAGGTGTGTTGCATGTAAAAATCTTGTCACAAAATATGACACGGCTGAAGATAATGGAATTTTAAGACAATATCATCTATTGCTAATATATTGTACTGCACATCTTCAGGTTACTCTTTTAGCCTCCCATAAATTTAGGTTTGTACCATTTTTTGAGTAATTAATAGATGTACGTAACTTTTTCAAACAATATGCCTATTTTTGTAAGTGTAATGAAAATTGGTTATTTCAGGTTTTAATTTCTCTTAAAAATTTTTAATACAAGTATGCAGATGCAATGAACTGTACCAAACTGATACCTTTTCTAGGAAGTTATGCATCAGTGAATTTAGTCTCCAAGTATAGTTGAAGAGAAAGGACTTGGGTTGTTGTACCTCTGAGTGGCATTTTTTTTCACAAATGGGCAAAATGGCAAGGTCACAAGGACCTTGAGGGCTCAAAGAAAGTTGGGGAAGACAGCCATTCTAAGCCCATCAGAGTTCCCTACTGACAGAACAGGACTGAGTTTTGCAGAGATAAAATATCAGCACTGAACCAACTGGGATTGAACTGCCCACATGTGAAAAAGCAGCAAAGGTTTTCCTTTTTGAAATGGTGGGTGCAGTCCAACATGTAAAATGGGTGGGGGAGGACAGTTATAAATTTGGCACTCTGGAAAGTATGTTAATTTAAAAGCTCAGAAAAGATTTAAATCTTCACTAGGTGGATAAAGTTGAAGTAAATTTTTTTTTACACATTTCAATAAATAAGTACATTAAATCAGCATTTGGAAAATTTGTACTAAAGCTGATTTTAGGGGAGGCTGGTATAGACAAAATAATCACCAATATTTTTCACCTTATTTTCATATCACATATTTGATTGTTCAAATTTGCTGCAGAATGATGCATGTATATTAATGAAGTCATAAAATATTTAATTCATTAATGTCAAAAAAATTTTACCCTAGAAATTTCATTTTTCTGTTTTCAAAATATATACTTTTTGGCTCAGTGATCTTTGATGTATGGTTTATTATTGTGGGGAGGGGCTTACACATATCTAAAATCATTAGAATATGCTTAGAATTATATACAGTGGAGCCTGGTTTTGTGTATACAACCCTCTATGGTAATGTACCAAGGTTGGCTTAACATTTTTTGGGGATGAAATAATTCTTCAGTGGGAGGTTTGAATAGTGCATAGAAGCTGACTTTTTTGCAAAATATTGCCATCCATAGCACACATTTGCAGTTCACGTTCATGAGTGTTCCACTACAGTTTTGTCATGTATTTGGCTTATCACCTTAACAGTTATTTGAGCACTTGATGCCACAGTTTGATTAATTTCTCTAAGATTTAGATGGTATGGAGTCTTGATTCATTGCAACCATATTTACATGCCATGTGGAGACTAACATACCATCTCTGAATAAGTCCCAAAACAACCAGTTTTTTTTTTTCCCAGCATTGGAATAGACTGTTGCGTCCTTGGTTGAGCACTGTATGAAATAGTTGGCTTGCTTTTAGGCCGTGTTGTACTGAAAATACTTACCTTTAAACACTATATGATGAGATCCTCCCACTATGAGAGGAGAGGGTACATGGGACTGGCCCAGGGAACATCAGATTCACTGTTCTCATCACACAACACTCCAGTGCCATTCATTGAGAGGAGTGGCAGGCAGAATTTCCCACACTATTTTAATTTTCATTTTGATTTTTTTGCCAAGCGCATATACACTGAAGTGCCATTGAATTTAAGGATAGACGTTATCCAAATTCAGTACTGCAAGTCCTGCATTTGCATGCATGCGTGGTTGAAACTAGTCATATATAGCTCTCAGCTTTGGCTTCCCCAAGCATTCGTCATGAAGCATAACAGGAAAGGCGCAGGATTTAGATGCATTTGAGGGCAGGCAGTAGGTGCTCGACTGATGGGACACTAGATCTCCAAAATTGTCAATGAACCTGGATTTTCTCTTACGACAGTTTCAAGAGTGTTCCAGGAATATGAAAATTCCAGCAAAAGACAACCAGCCTTGAACGATTTTAAGCTTTGTCGTCTGGCCTGCATTGCACGGACCAATAAGGGCCAGGCATCTGAAATCACCTCCCATCTGAATGCAGGTTCCAGCCGGGAAGTCAGTGCATGGACCATGCAATGCTCACTTCGTCTCGGCTTCAGGAGCCACTGACCTAGAGTCCCACTTCTAACAGCATGACACCGGGCTCAACACCTTGCCTGGGCTAAAGAGCATGAAAATGGACCATCAAAAATTGGCAAGGGATAGCCTGGAGTGACGAATTCCAATTTAAACTTCATCTTGCTGATGGGAGACTGAGGGTATGGTGTCAACCCTGTGAAGCCATGGATCCTGCATGTCAGGTTGGAACAGTACAAGCTGGTGGTGGCTGTGATGGTCTGAGGTCTCTTCAGTTGGACGTCTCTGGAACCTTTGTTATGTGTACCAATAACTCACTGCATCCCAGTATGTAGAACTCATAGCTGATCATTTATGGCCATCGTGCATCCCAATGGAGATGGCATCTACCAGCAAGGCAACTGTTCATCTCACAGGTCCAGGTTGGCTACTGCATGGTTGCAGGAGCATTCTGCTGACTTTGAAATAATTAATTGGTCACCCATCGAAAATCTTTGGAATACCATTGAGCAGAGTGTTCGACGGTGTACATCAGTGATGACCTTGAGAGAATTGTAGACAGCTGTGGAGGATGCATGGGTTGCCATACCTGTGGAACATTTACACAAGCTTGTGGAGTCCTTACCTCATGTGGCAGCTGTTATCAGGGCCAGAGGGGTTCCAACATGTTACTAGGTTACTATCCCTAATTCAATAGCACTTCAGTGTAGTTGAATGCGTGTATGATTGCGACTTCACTAATTATAAATGCTGCTCAGAGGTAAACCCAATTCAAATCGGTTGGTACTGAATGATATTACAGCTTATAGGTTCTTCATTCAGTGACATATATACTTGTCTAGCAGATTTTTTTAATGCTATTTCACATGATCTAATCACAATTGACTTTTCTAGATTTGGCAACAATCATTAACATAAATTCTTTGATAAAATGAGTGTGGTTGAGTTAAAACCAGGTGTATTTTAGATCTTTTTTCTCACTTTTATCACACTGCTGTTGCCAATAATTTAAATAATCTAATTTATGATCATTTCAGTTAAATTTGCCCATATTTAAGTTCATACTCCTGCGAAATTTTTCGTATTTGTTATCAATGGTTGCAGTGTACGTTACTACCAAGTTTTGTACTTTATTGCTTATGTAATCTAGTTGATCGTTGGAAGACTGAAAGTTTTGTTTTCACTCTAATTCTTTTTAGTTTTATATTTTTATAGATATTAATATCTGTAATAGTTTGAGGTTTAAGATAATGCAAGTAAAATGCTTTTAAAATTGAATATATGCAATATTAGCTGTAAATACAACTAATATTGTGTATTAAATTTTTACAATCTATATCTGTGAGTCTTGTTAATTTTAAACTTAAAACTTTTGAATAAATGAAATAAATGCTGGCTTTAATACAGAGGAAGAAAAGCACATCATTGTTTCCATTGGCAAGAAGTTGTGGTTTTTTTTACTATTATTCAGCTAAAGTTTGCAGTCTCGTATTCAACTGATGAATTTTTAAAGTTTTCACATATCATTCTTAAAGCAGCCTTGAAAATCTGGTTCACGAAGCCAGCATATACAACCATGAGCAGTCTGTGTTTTTGCTTTACTAATCTAGAGATTTAAAACTACTCTAGTATTTCTAAAAAAAAAATTATCTATTATCAGATCTTTTGCAAAAGAAATATAAAATCAATTCTTTTTAATGTCGCAACTTCATAGGAGCATATCAATTGGCAAACATCTAGTTTTGAAACTTTTAGTGTGCACCTTTGCTGTATAGATTTAAGTTTTTTCCATTTTGTTTTGCTAATGAAATTAGTTTTTGAAGGATAAATAAGTGTTTGCCAAATACTTCAATGGATATTATCAGGTTGAACTTAGTGTAAAATATTTCATTGACTGATAGTCTCACAGATCAATTGAGACTTTCTCAGATTATGAAGGGGATTATTGTTTTTCAAATATATATATAGTAATTTAGAAAGAATTAAGTCAGTTTGAATAATGAAAAATTAATTATTTTAAATGATAGGAATAAGTTTTAGTACCATTTTTGATCAAACTGCAGAAATTTGATAACTAGTTTTCAGAATTTAATTTTTTTAAGCAAGGTTTTGCAGTTTTCATGAAGTTCAACTTTTTCATGGTAGTCAGTACATAATGCAAATTGATCTGGAAGGGTTCGATTCAATTTCATTGACATGTTTGAGTTTTTGCTTTAAAAACAAAGTAATTAAAATTTTATAACATTACTTAATCTTAGAGTTTGTCGATTAAAAGAAAAGGGAGTTTGCATAAACGAGATTTGAAAAACGATAATTTTGAAAAAAAAACAAGTTCAAGTAATGAGGAAAATATGAATTATATTAAGGTAATGAAATACTCCAGAAAATATGGCAAAATTTATATTTTTTAATATTTTGGTATATATTATAACCTATTTCTGTTTAGTTTTTAAAGATGACTTGTTTATTTGACTGATCTTAACTTTCTCAAAGTGTACCGAGAAAAAAAAAATTCGGTGATTTTTCTTCATTTGGGTAAAAAAAATTCTGTTATTCAGAAATAGCCTTTTTATTCATATGCAGTATAGTTATATTTTTTCAAATTAATTTATATTTGCATTGAGATGCACTTTTTACTGCATGCCTCAAAGCATTATCAAAATGAAAAAATTAGTCTTTTTTGCTTCAGAATTAAATGCTGATTAATTTGGCATACAACAATGCCATAATTCCTTCATTAGTTATTTGGCAAAAAACTTCTAAAAATTTTTTTGACAACACGTTTGAAAAAAAGCCGTGCCAGAACTTTTTCAGGCCTGGTGGGGTAAGGGGTTTTTAACTTGTTGGTCAAGTAATTAACATTCAGGGCTACTGATCAAAGGGTAGAAAACCCCTGGGTAAGGTATGGATTTTTGTGTTGTCTTTCTACTGAGGTTTCTCCTTCCTCCAGATCTCCTGTGGCATATTAAACTGATGTGCCCCTGTCAAATCTTTGTGACTAACAGCTCCTTTGAGGAGTAATACATTTTTTTTCTCATCAGGGTTTAGTTCTGAGTGACATTTCTATTCCTGTAAATGGCCAGTTCACAAGGGCTCAGAGCTGGATAAGTTAAAGGATCCACTGGGCAACTGTTAGGATAGCTTTTAATGGGAAGATCCCATTTATTTTCTTCTATTTTGCAAAGGCTTGACATTCCAACTGATAGATAACAGCCTTTTCAAGCTCATTGATGTCCTGTAACTGCTTTCAAAGTAAGGACTTCAGTGTAGGAAATCTTTGGAATTTGTACCAGAAAACTATCAGATTTATAGGCTTGACACTACCAACTGATCCAACCCCTCTCATCAATCATGGTATTTTGTGTAGTTTGATTATCAGTGTTTACTGTGCCCATGAGAACACTAGCTGTAAAACTATTTTTAATTAATATGTAAAACTCTTAATAATTTCCTCCTCATATGAGAACATATAATAAATTTGTGGTCTTGTTTTCTAAACTAAGAATTTACACTGACATTTGTAGATTTCTGGATATTGGATTAACACCAGACAAAATTTGTTACCAACACCATAGACTGTATCATTTACTAGATGCATGTGACCTTCCATATGTTCTGTAGTTTCGTCAGTCCCAGTGGAGTGCATGTTACACATTCCTGCTGTGAATTGTGGGTCAGTAAGAATTGACTTGAGTGGCCAAAGGGTCTTACTGCATTTGGAAGTAGCTGAATTTGCTGGTGTTTTGAAACAGTGTATAGACGATGGTGTACATCCAATTCAACTGCTAATCACAGGTGTTACTGTGGCTGCAAATCTGTGTTCACAATGATTGCTGACGAGTGACTGCAGTCCTTTCGTGTGCAGGACAAACAGCATTGACACTCCAGTGTTCTAGGAGGAACAAGGGTGGCTGTCAGTAGCTGGTCAGAATCATAATCTGCAGTTACTGTTAAGAGTCCCAGCTGGGCCAGTGTTGATATTTATCTCCGTAAAATTCCCTGTTCTGCTCTCAGAGGACACTGGGCTTGGAAAGTGCCAGTGTATTGGATGGAATGTAAAGTTGTGGCTACCAGCTGTCCAGTGGGTCACCTTCCCCCAATTGATCTCCACAAAATCCCTGATATAATAACCCCGCCGACCATCAGATAGGAGATGTTAAGCTGTGGCCTCGTGTGTGGGGGAGCCCATACCCTATGCACATTAAAGAACACATTGGATGGTCTTGACAGGATACTGTCTCTTCCAAGAACTGTCCCAGTGAGTCCCCTCCCCTGACCTTCTCTGAGCTTTCCGGGTCCTTGTGATCTAGGCATTTAGCTCGTGTGCAAAAAAAAATTGCCACTCGGAAGTAAACCCAACAGTGTTCCAGGATGACAGCTGTGGGGTGCACAGAGCTAAAACTGTGACTAGCATGAGGAGCACGAAGAATCGTTGGGACTCCCCAACTGATCCAAAGTGACCAGTGTAAATCCCATTGAAAACCTTTGGGTCTATCTGGAACTGAGGGTGAAATATCGAAATAGGCAACTACAGTCTAATGAACTACAAGTGTTATTGTTGGAGAGAGTGGACTACAATTGATGTAAACTGTATCTGACTTGGTGGAGTTGTTGCTATAATACATTCAAAGGGATCTGTTACACAGTATCACATGAGAAATTAGAGATCTTTTTTGTCCAGTGAGCTTGCATAAATATAAGTGTTCATTTGATTAACAACTGCAAATTGGTTCCATGAAAATGATCGTTAACCAAATTATTGTTAAGAGTGGACCGTAAATTGGAAAAAAAAAAGTAGCTAAAAAGATTATTGCCTAAAGGGATGGAAAAGTTTAGCTTGGTGAAACTTAATAATTAATCCATAATTTCTGGAGATTCTAGTGTGATTGAAGCTATGTCTCTAATTCCAATCATGGCCTATCAAGCTATCAAATGTTGCTTTGCTGTTGCAGATCATCAGCAGTTTCTTTTCATGAGATTGAGCCAGGTCTTCAGCAGCATCTTTGTCCACTTCAAGTCCACGACTATTTAATACTTCTTGCCATGCTGCAACTGCTTCTTAAAACCTCCAGGATGTTGAACTTTTTTCATTTTTTGTCTCCCAAAATTCCTTGTCATGCCATCACCTTTATGCTGCTTTATGGCATTTCTTAACCCTTCCAGTATCCAGTCTGAAAAACTGGTTTACATCCAAGGGCCAGCTATTCTTTCATTATCCTGATCCAAAAAGAAATTAACTTTGGAAATTTTATTAATAACTAATGAAAGGAGTTGTGGCATATTATGTGCCAATCAGCATTTAATTCTAGTTTTTCTGAAAATATATCTAATAAAAGTCTTGTTTTAAGGTTTTATTTTTTAATCATGTAAAAATAACATCTGTCAGTGCAAATGAATTTCGATTTTGAAAAACTAATAAATACCCCCTAACAGGAGTCTGTTATTTTATCATTTTATGTGCCATAGTAGGTCTGTGTGCGGATGGCAAGACTTCAGCAGAAAAACAACAAATGTCCATGGCTTACCCGGGGCTCGAACCCAGGTCCCTTAGTTCAGTAGCCAAGTGCGCTATCCCACAAGACTGATTTTCATGCCAAGGAAGTCCCTTCTGTATCCAGTCATTTTCTCATTTTCAGGAAACAAGATCAAAGCTTCTTGGCTAGAAAACGAAATAATTTTAAAATATTAACACACATTAGCTAATGTGATAAAAAAAATTCGAGTTGTAAGCCTGCAGCAATGTAGCATAATTTCAAAAGATCAATAATACTGTTTTACAAAAAAATTTTTTTTTTCTAATTAAGAGTTGATTCTTAAAGGTTTTTTAGTGCAGACTTCAGATCTGTGCTTTGAGGTTTTTTTATCGGGGATAGTTTTAGAGTTGGACTATTTTTAATTTTTAATTTTATTCCTAGATTTACAGTGAATAATAATAGGGAAAAGGAGATTATTCTTAGGTTCCTTAGTATTAAAATGATTATAGATTCATGCAAAATATTCAGAAATGAATTGAATACAGAATAGTTAAATTCCAAACGTAAATCTTTTATGTTTATCTGTGCGGTCTTTTGAGAGATTTTGATTCCACTTCCCTTCATATTGCTTTTCAATTGTCGAAATATCTTTGAAACCTCTCACCGTGTTCATCAGAGACGTCACTGCAGCTTTCCAGATCAGTAGCCAGTTCCAAATGTGAATGCAGGAAGTGCACTTTCAAAGACATGTTACATCCTAAATACCGATATGCATTTAGCATCTGGTTTACTATTTCTTTATAATATTTTCTCATTTTTCCAAGAAAATTGTAACTTAAAACATGTCAAAGCAAGTTTCTCTTTCTCTGTTAGAGATTCATCAAATTTCACATCTTTGTCTTATTTTTGAGGGCCAACAAACAAGCCCTCTTTTATCTTTGCTTCTGAAAGACAGGGTAATTTTGTTAGGTAGGCAAATCCTCTACCATATTTATCCACTGTCTTGACAAATTGCTTCATAAGTGTTGTGCACACCTCACAGTTGCAAGCACTTTTTAATTTTAATGAAGGATATAGATTTAAATGTTTTGTTCCCCCCCACACACACACACACACATTTCCCAATTACGGATTATTCCCTTAATTGGACAATGAAGGCTGCAAAAATCCCAGGCTGTCTCCTTAGGGGAAGACTTTTTTATAAGATGAAGTCTAACAAACACCACTCAGGTTTATGGAAAACATAATATTTGTTGAAAGGCAAAATATCTAAAAGTGAGAAAACTATTCTATGTGAGAAACAATTAGTCCTAATAACAAATCATTTATCTTCGGATTTAAGAAAGACTTAAAGAACTAAATGAACTATGGAACTGCTTTAAATTTAAATCTAAAATTTAAGATAGCAACTTTTAAATCAAAGGAAGGATAAGCATATGGTGTTCATATATCCTCCTCAGTTCCTCTGACAGCTGGGGTCAGGTGATTCTTCAACTCTGGGTTTCAAATAATGAGATGCTCTGTCATGATTGTACCATTCACAATTCACAAATGAAACAAGGAAATTTTGTGTTCCCTTGTTGCATTCCCAATATCATGGCAATGATTTTTAAATCTCCATATATTTTCCAATTGAAATCCGTATATTTAATGGATTTGAGCATTATACTAGAATCTCATTCTTTTGCCAGGCAACTGGAACAGAAGGGATTAAATTTAGCTAGTTTTGGATGCATCTATAAAGAGCCTCTAATTTTGTGGGTCATCAAACCAGCAATATTATTACAGAAAGTCAATCAGCCATGTGAGAAGAACGCATCAAAATTCCGTTCTCTATTTATACATAAAGCTATATTTGTACTAGTTTGGAGAAGATTCCATTCTTGCAACCTTAAAGCCCAGCAGTTCAGCATTTTGTTTACTTAGCCGTAGATCATAAACCAAATCGTTCAGATCTACCTGCGTTAAAAATATGGAGTTGGTAACCTCGTAGGTTAAAAAAATGTGGATATGGTAGCCTCGTAAGAAGAATTGCTTCTTTCTGGAGGTGATTCACGTGCCTCACTCTCTTCACCAGTATTTTCTTAATCTTCTGTTTCCTGACTTGGAGTAAAAAGTTTTATAATGTGGTACAGGTCATATTGCAGAAGATGGGATAATCAATATCTCTGATTTTCTGCTGGTAAAGCCCTGGATACTAGTCATACAGAAGTAGCAATCTGTGGAATGATCTTTTTGCTTTCCTCCATATCATGGGTACAGCAAATAACATGGTTCCCTTCCACCAGTTTATTAATTTCACATAGCAAGTTGAACAGGCATATGTGAAGGGCCCACTGCTTATCCTGATCTATTTTACATCCAAAGTATTGTTTGTATGCTTTCTTTATTACAGGTGACATATTTCGTGTCTTGCAAAGGTGAACTCTCCGTAAATATAATGGAAGTTGTCTGCCTTATTGACATTTTCGGTGGGGCATTTTCTAGAATACAAAAGAAAAAAATAACAGAAGTATTCACAAACCTGTCATGTTAACTACACAAATATTGTCATGATATCTTTACATACCCTAGAATACAGTTTGAAAAATGTTAATTCTACAAATGTCTTGTTATTTATACATTTTTAAAATAAACTTTACAGAGGCAGACTAGTAGTTATCTAAACTATGAATAGAATAATGTTGTTGCCAACATGTGAGTAAATATTGCAAACAAGTTAGTGTTGCCAACTTGATGTAACAGTTCCTGATTTTTCATTCCCCAAGTAATATGTATGAAATAGATGTATTATATCTCCTTAACTCTAAAACTAGCCCTGATAGGCCAATTCTGATCTCGGATTTCAATTTCCCACACCAAAATACTTTAGGGAACACATCAGTTAGGCAAAGAAAATTTTCCCTTGTAGAACAGTGTAATTGATTGAATAAAATCTGCATCAACCATGGACAAACAATCCATGGCCCACAAATTAGTAAACTTTTTCTTATAGAGTACTTTGTAGAATACCAATTTTTCTTTCTCTATCGGTTTACCTTTACACTGCTTTTGACAGTGTTCTTTAGTAGCCTAAATTTAATTTACAATGATACAAGTGGGTATTTGGTGCATAGGGTTAAATCTGGTTTTCTTAATGTTCTGTTCAGTTCCCAATTAAAGACTTCAGCTCTCACTTGAATAAGAGACTACATCAGTAAGCATTCTAATTATGAAAGTTATGGCTGCATTGAAGTGCAAAAAATGTTTTTACTTTAAGGTCTTGCAACTCCCATGCTATTGTATGTGCAAGTTTTCTTATTAGAGACAAAACTGCAAAATATTTAAACTGGCAGAAATTTCCACCAGTGTAATAAAACGTGAGACTGAGCCAGATAATATGAAAAAATACAGCACTGCATCGAATTTTGAATATTTTTTGTCATTTCATGGAAATTCCGATATTTCTAAAAGCTTAAATTAGTGGTATTTGTATCTTGAGTCTGTTAATTTCTATTTAAATGCATCTCTTTTATCTAATCATGCTGTTTGTTTTGTTGTATATTTAATCTAATTTCAATTATAAATAAGTTTTTTTCATTAAAATTATAAAAAGTACGTTTCTTTTTTAAATTAGATGTGAAAATTTCAGTTTAGGCATATTGTCTACTCAGCAAATTTTTAAAACAAAATTTGGTTTTAAGTTCATTTAGTGTTTACCCCCTGCTTGAAGAAAATTATTTAAAATAACATTACTGAAAAGGAAGGTTAGTTAAATGCAGATTAAATGGTATTAGTAGGCTATGTTTAGAAATATTTGAAACTGTTGGCTTATATATCAGATAAATAGTATAGGCAAAGGTCAAGTAATTATGAGCCCAAACTGCTTTTTCAAATTAGATTTATATTGCTTCAAGGATTTGCTTTGAATATGAAAACCATGTTTTAATAATTGTTTAATTATAAAAAAAATTCAATAAGATAAAATGTTTTTAAACGTTACATCTCTTCATTAATGGGTGTATTACATTTGATATGTGCAAGAGTGTCTTTCCTCGGTCAATAGGGGACGCTGGGCTTGGAAAGGGATGTTAAGCTGTGGCATACCTTGTACACTTTAAAGAACACATTGGATGGCCTTGATGTGAGGCTACCAGTTGTCTAGTGGGTCCCCTTCCTCTATCCTTTTTGAGCCCTCAGGTTCCTTGTGATCTGGCCATTTGGCCCATTGTGTGGGAATAAAGTGCTGCTCAGTGGTAAAACAACCCAACCTTGACTTGCAATGAGTTTTTTGTTGGCTTACTGAATTTGAGAGGTTGGACATCAGTGGAAGACAAAGAATGAAACGGAAGGCTATTGACGGCAGTGACCGAGGAAAACATTGGAATGGTCAAAGAAGACCAGCAGTGACAGCTACAATGATATTGAGGCTCCATGCAGATTAATTTGCTAAATATTTCAACCATCCTCCACAGTCACCTTAAAGTAAAAAAAAATCAGCTTTGAGATGGGCACCTCACAATTGACTGAAAATCAAAATAAGATGTGTGAAATGGTTCAACAATGGCAACTCCGTGGGCTTTTGACATTGTTACGGTTGATTAGACATGGATCTACCAATTAGACCTAGAAGTGAAATCAGTCTTGTGGCAACAGTTTTGCTGGAAAATCAGTGTACAGTGATAACTACAATTTTCCTACCAAAAGCATTAAAAAACCCCACTAACTGGCTTACATCCTCAGTACATGCCACCAATATGGCAGTCATCTCTATGGAGGGCACACAGTTAAGTTTGCTTACTCGTCCAGCCTACAATCCAGACCTTTCTATAGCCCCCTATTATGTGAAAAGTTATGGCAATCACACATACACATCTGCTTTAGTTATAAATTTTTTTGCTGCAAAAGATGCTTATTTTGACCCAAATAACAGTATTGTGCTCCAATGTTAGTCTAGCCTAATTGGAGCGACTAGGTTAAATAATTTTCTATGCACCTTTTGACTCATCTTTATAAAGAAAATTCAGCATTAGCAGCATGCTATTGTTCCAATTCTATTTTGTCATCCAATTCAGACAACAAATTTTGCTGAAATATATTTGGCTGTTTTTACTTATTGTGTTCATTTGTGAAAAGTTTCTGGGTTTCCCTATACTATGCTTCAGCAGCATTAGGGAATTTTGAAAAAAGTGATGGTGTTTTCTATTTTCATGCATATTTTTAATGCTTCCAGCATTTTTTGTGAATTTATTTTCTTAATTTTTTTTCCTAATAGAAATTTTTAAAATTCTTGTGCTCAGTAACTAGGTTTTCATTTCTGCTACTCAATTTTTTTAACAACCAGTTTAATTTGTTATTGTGTTAAATATCAGCTGATAGATTGTCTTAATTACTATCTGATAGCACTTTGCCCAGAATTGTATATAGTAACTTTTTGTTGGTGTGGGTGGATGATTTATTTGAAATTGCCTGTCTAATATATACACAGTTGTATCAGAATATGACCACTTTCCTAGTAATGAGAATAACCACCCTTGGCCCAGATGACAGTGGTGAGACGGCATGGATGCAATGAGGCCCTGGAAGGTTGCCATAGGCACATGTCCATTCGGACTCCAGCAGAGCATGAAGATGACGTGGTTGTTGGCCTGCATGCCGAACCTGTCGATCCAAACGGTCCCACAAGTGCTCTATGAGGATTGAGGTCAGCTGATTTCACCTGCCAAGGGAGAACGGAGACATCGCTGTCATGCTCCTGGAACCAGTCACGACACCACCGTAGCGACATGGCAGGGTGCATTGTCCTGTTGGTAGACACCATCACCACCAGGCTAAATGTCCAACATGAAGGGATGCAAGTGGTCAGCAAGGATGGACAGGTAGCCATTGGTGTTCAGGACCCATTCAATGGTACGATACCAGGTAATATCAGGAAAACATCCCCCGGACATGCACACTGCCACAGCCGGCCTGTACTTGACTGACAAGCGTGTCTGGGTGTTGGTTCTCGTGCATCTGACACTGTATCTGCCACCACCTGTCACTTCTGTGGAGTAGAAACCTCGATTCGTCGGAGAAGGCAACCTTTTTCCACTGTCCCATGACAGTAGTCCCATGCAAACTGCAGGTGTCGTTGCTGAGGGACCTTGCTTAACCATGGTGCGCCTTTATGCAGTGTTGACTCTGGAGTTCTGTGTGTAACAGGGTTTACTCTACTGTTACCGGGGACACGTACCTGGGTGCCCTGGCATTCATTTGAATGGTCAATTGCTGCGCTATTGTGCGTCGATTGCCCTTTACCAGGCAACGTTCTCCTCTGGGATCAATGGCTGTGGGCCTCCACAATAATAACGTTTGGAGGTACTGTGTGGCAGCGGTCCATTCTTGGTACATCCTTACTACAGAACCTTGTGAACAGCCCACGAAGTCTGCTGTTTCCAAGATGCTTCCACCCTTGGCGCAGTAGCCGGTGATCATTCCTTTTTTGAACGTCCATCAAATCAATACCACTGCCCATAGTACTCATGTTATGCATTATGGCTCATCTGTCCTGACCAGCCAATTATATCTCCGTGTGTTAGACCTTGTCATGGGCACTCTGTGATGCGCCTGGGTGCTAACCACCGATTCTTTGGGTGGTCATATTCTAATATGATTGTGTATATAGACAAATGTGAGTGATTGGCTGACAGATCATGCTAATTCTAACTATAATGCAGATATGGTAGAGCTCTGATAATTTTTACTTAAGGGTAATCTGGGCCATACATTTTTTACTTAAGGGATTACTTAAAGGTAAAAAATTTGTATAAGGGTAATCTGGGCTCAAGAAAACCTGAAATTTTGACTTGCTTCTAGGTCAAATCACGATCTAAGAGAGACCCAGCTGGGTCAGCGTTAAGATTTATCTCCGCAAAATTCCCCGCCCTGCCCACGGTCAGTAGGGGACACCGATGGGATTGGAAAGGCTGCCGTCCGTCGGATGGGACGTTAAGCCGTGGCCCCGTGTGCGGGAGAGCCATACCCTGTGCACGTTAAAGAACACGCTGGATGGCCTTGACGGGAGGCTACCATCTGTCTCCCAACAGCTGTTCCAGTGGGTCCCCTCCCCCAACCTTCTCTGAGCCTTCGGGGTCCATGTGACCTGGTCATTTAGCCCATGGCGTGCAAAAAAGTGCCGCTCAGAGGTAAAACAACCCAACACGATCTAAGAGTGCAAGAAACTTGAAAATTGATATTTGTGGGTGTTTTGGGTTACAGGTGTCGGAAATGTTATAAAGTTGCAGATCTGGATGGATCTTCGAGGTCAAATTTAGATATACTAGTACTTTCACTCAAATAGTTTGCAACTACATTCTGAAGTCATCAGTGCAAATCGCAGGAAAATTGCAAATTTTCTCGTCACTAGCCTGTTTCATCGCAGTTGAATTGCGATACCTCAGCTTTTGTACATGCATTTTTAAGAGGGAAATGTAATCGTCGAATTGCTGCAGTGTTCAGCCCTCCCTTAGTGCACAGATCTGTTCTAAATGATGGTCTGTGTTACCTGACCATTATTACCTTACCCAATTCTAATACTTTACCAGTTTTAAAGAATTAGTTTAATAGCTAGTCCCTGGATACAGTTGGTAACGGATTACTTAGTTTCTTTTTGAATTAATGTTTACTTGTAAAGTTCTTTTCGTTGCAAAAGTTGGTGGAGTATGCATGGCTGTTTCTCAGGAATGCTAAATGCTTCTGCACTTTTTTCAGTTATCAATTCTGATAGGACGATGCATAGCTGGATTTCCAAGTACAAGTGTTGTGCAATCTATATTGTACTTAACATATTTATGCCAAAATTACATTTTAAATTAATGAAATTTTGTTAAAATGCTTATTAAAAAGCAAAGTGCTCCATAAATAAGAAATTAAACAGTAATGCATTGAGACTTGGTGTACTTTTATAGGTAGCGTGTATGTACTGTATCTACTGTTATTATCCATTAAGGCACCTACAAAGTAATTGTTTCCTATAATTTAGGAAGTTAAGGCATATAAAGGAAAGAAGGCTAAAGGAGGTGCACCTTCAAAATCTGGAGGTGCCAAGAAAAAGAATGATTCTGATGATGAATCAGGTGAAGAAGAGGAGGAGGAGGAAGAAGTTGAAGAAAATGATGAAGGGGATGATGATGAAGATGAGGAAGAAGAGGATGATGAGTGATGTTTCACCTTGAATCTGTTTGTAGTACAGGACTGGTCTAAGTTACCTGCTGTCTTAGAAACCTGTTAATAGCTCTGATACTTCACGTAGGGGTTTATGGAGTAGGTGTGTTATTTGTACATCAGATCATGCCTTAGGACAGAAAGGTTCATATATTCAAATTTTAAATTTGCAGAAATGCCATTGCTAAATTATAGTATTTCTGCATTTAGTGGAATTTTGTAATCCTATGAGTTAAAATTTAATAATCGTTTGGCACCACATTTAGAAACCAGTGATGCACAGATTCCTTTCTGTTCTGAGGTTTATCATCCCATCAGCTACATTTCATCTCATGCAGTTGTTGTACTTAGACATGTGAATTCATAATAAATCTGTCTTACACAAATGTCTGGTTGGAATAATGTTTTAATGCATATCCTTCTCTGTAGTATTTGAAATATTGTTCTTAAATGTAAAAATTTTATGCTAAAACAAAGTAAATGTAAAAATATATACATTTTTATCTATTTGGAGAGAATCCCAATATTTGTGCAAATTGTTTTATATCCTTCATTAATATTAACTCTTGACATCTTGCAAAAAAGGATTTTTGTATGTGCAATTCTGACTCATTTTAAGTTCAATTCCAAGAGTAAACATTTACTGCAGAAAAGGAGATGCTGGTCTACAGGAAATAATTACGCATTATTTCATCAGTGCATAATCTGGGGGGAGGGGGGCTATTGTTAACCTGTGATTATGTACGCACTTGCTCTTCTGTAAAATAATTGTGAAAAAGCTGAAAAAAAGCCATTAACTGTTACCATCTGCATTTGATACTGTTTATCATCACATTTGTGAACCATAAAAAGTAGAAATGCCTCGTGGATAACCTAATTTGATGTTTTATGAACAATTATTACCGGTCTGTATTCTACAAAATTTTGTTTATTGACTTGCCTTCAGTATCAAGACAGTCCCTGCATTATTTTCTTCAATTACTGTAAATTTTTAAATATTGTTTAGTAAAGTACATTGTTTTAATGTGTGTTATCAACTTTTGTATTTCAAAACGGAAAAACAAAATAAATAACCTAATGTCCACAATTTTCCTTTTGCATTAATTTGTAGTGATATGTATCGTTCAATTTTAAACTTTTGGTGTGCAATTTAATATTTCTTCACCAGCAACGGTTGAAACCCAATTACTACATTAAATGAGTGTGCGTCAGTTTTCATTATTTTTAAAAATATAGTTGAACCATTTACCTCACAAACTGCTTGCTACACAAGGTTGCATTGTTACCAAAAAAAGCAAAATGCCATCAATTTCGCGCTTAAGGAATTTAAAAGATGAACAGTTAAAAAGTACTGAAAATTTAGAAGAAACTGCGATGTACGTCAAGCTTCATTTTTTTTGCAAGAAACTGGGATATCACGACATGGTTAAAATATATAAATGCTATATCGATATCCTCATCAAGAAGCCATAGGCTACCGAGTCCCAACTAGTGTAGTTTGTTTTGAGCAATCGTTGCCACCACAGAACCAAGTAGCTCTCAACTAAAACGTGAGCTAAAAAGTCGCTAGATCTAGTAGCAAAGTAAAAATAACCATTGTTATACTATTAACTAGTTTCATTGTACAAGGGGTACGCCAGTTACATACACATTTCCAGGAGGTACGTGAAGCATAAAAGGTGATCTAGATCATAGAATGACAATCTTCAATAAAGCAATTTTTTCTCGGTATATGTTTGCGTGTACATTTTTCAATAAACTAATTGTTACTGTTATAGCAATTTAATTCGGCCGTTATACAATCAGTTTTGGAACTGGGTTCAGAAGTACCATTGTTTTTCATAATCTAAAATTTTATATTTTCTAAATTATCGAAGTTCTTTAATGAACTATTTCAATACTGCAACTGTTGAACCAATAAAATATGCATTGAATCTCTCGTCTTTCCCGATCGAATGACTATCGCTCCTAACTAAATTTGGGAAGTTAAAACTAACACATCAAAGAAGAAATGCTAATTGTAAAGTTTTAGAGCTACTAATTAGTACTACGTAGTGTGAGCACGAAATGACCAGCGTTTATATATATATATATCCTGCCAACAGATCATTGGGGGTTCGGATGCACAACTACCGCAGACCAAGGTAAAACTGTTTCCAACTGCTGAATTTTTTTGGGGCGGGGGGGGGGGATTATCTTAAATGGCCTAATTCCAGTTGCTTTAGGCGGAAGCGATCACCAACTACTACGAGTTGTGGAAAGGGTTTGCGAAACCCTAAATAAGGAGACTAGCATCCAACCTTCCTCATGTCGCAAAATCTGGATCGACGGTGTTATCATTAAAAAATAATTCAAGCAAACCTCTGGGTATGACATTTTACAGTCGTACCTGAATGAAAGGACATTGTTAGGATTGGCAACTGCTTTTCCACTTAAAGATGCAGATGTCCCACATTCTGATACAAATTTCTCACTATTTTTTGCTTTTCCCCCAACCCCAAATGAACGTTATTAAAGAATTGTCCCCCCCCCCCTTTTTTCTTTTACGGTAATTAAATGTGCAGGTGTGTCCACATTACTTAATCTGATTGAGTGAAATCTGGGACGCCAGCTAGTATTTCTGGACAGCATATATCGTATATGTTTCTGAGTGGGCATGTATTGAACCTATATCCAACTAAAATACTTCGAATAGGGAACTTCATTGTGAAGTATAAAAATACAGATTAGAGAACTTGATCTATGGGCCATGATTACATTGTAACTTGAATGGATCTCGTGGTTTGTCTTATCAGGGTTGGGTTAATGCTTAGTGGTAAGTTAGCTGGGTTTACTGCTCCGAACATTTGTAATCAATATGTAGGTATACCTGCAGTTTACTGTCCTCAGCTCAGATGGCGCCATGAGTGTTAACGTTCTTAAATGTATAGAGGGCCTGGCCTCGGGTTGGACCTAGAAAATATCAACCAAAGGTGAATAAACGTTTTTATTTTCAGAAAAAGGGCGGAATTCTTGTAATTGCATTTTTCTTAAATTTAATTTTGGATTTAACTCCCTTATCTCATACTTTTAATTTTATGAGCTCCAGGCCTAGGGCTTATATCTCTGAAGTCTGATTGACAGTAACAAAAGTTAAAAACCCCAAAGTGGCCACAAGGGCAAAACAGATTTTCTAAAAAAAACAGGTAAGCATACGGGTAACATCATTATCTTTGGGCCGGGTAGGATTGCTCTCCATTGTAAGAAATTTTTGTTTCTCCCAAGTCTTAACGGTTTTTGAGCTGCCTGAGACGTTCCTTTGTCTCTGGCCTACGATATTTTTGCCTTTCTCTTATTTTTAAGAGAGCTCATCTCAAGAATGTCATCAAGAAGCTTATTGGCATCAATTTGACTCCTTAATCTTACTTGTAAACAGGTATGCACTCTTGATATTATCATTAAATTCAAGAATTTTTTTTTTTTAAAAAGAAATCTCCCTGTCAATGAGAGTAGGAGTTTTGTCCTTTGCATGACCATTATCCCTCTCGTTAACAAAGAATACCGTATTTCTTCGATTGTAAGACGCACCTTAATTTCAGTATCGCCAACAGAAAAAAAACTTTGATTCTAAAAAATAAAACGCTAAAATATATCTAACAAATATTTTTATTATAATAGAATTGAATTTACTGACAACAATAATACCTATTTATCAATAGGTTTGTTATTCATCACTTCCTTATGAATTAATAGTGATTCTTCCAAGCTGTCATATCTGAAACAATATCAGAGTCTACTTCACATTCAGGGTCTGATTCTTCTGAGCCATCGAGAGCGTTGGTGACGCAACATTTTTTAAATGAGTGCTGCACTATTCTTTCTGGAATTAGCTCCCAAGCTGTTCGTACCCATTCCCCCAATTTTGATGACGCTTTCTTAATTTTTCCAGAAGGTTGTCAATCAATAGCCAGGTTCCAAGTTTACTATAATTCACTCGGAGCTCCACTATAATGAAATAACGGTAGCTTCACATTTGGAAAGGGCTGGAAAATACCCATGCCACTTTATTCTCCAATGGAATTGGATAATGCAATAACGGTCAAACTTGGAGGCAGGGTTTCCGCGTAAAAACAAAACGTGTGCCGTCTGCAAAGCGCGGAAATTAAAAAAAAAAAATTGGACCCCGTTTTTAGAGACGTTTATATGGGAAACAAAATGCGTCTTGGAATCGAAGAAATACGGTATATTTCTGCCAGTTGGTGATCCTCAGAGATAATATTTTCAGTAAGTTCATTACCAATAATAATAGTAGGTTCATGATCAGAGCTTGACTCATGAATATCATAGGATGGCATTTTATAGTGTATATCAGCCAGGGCAATATATATATATAGGGTGGTGCCAAAATGCTGTTTTACCAAGGTCATTCCGGTGTCACTGAGTGGGTGTGCCATGACGTCACAACGAGCAAATTACATCAGTAATTCTAAGAATAAGAAAAGCAATGTTTCATATGCATTTCTATCAGAAGAAAAAATTAGTTTGAAATGGCTTCTGCAGTGTCGGCGTGAAGATAAATTCGATGCACAGCATGCTAAGATATGTAAACATTTTTCGGATGCCTGTTACAATCCTAACGTATGAAGCGTACTCTTAGGATACTAAATGATGATGCCATTCCAGATAAGAACTTGCACATCAAAATTCAGTGTTGTTCTTGACGACCATTCTACTCCGATCAAACGATTGTTATCTCGAGTATACACGGGGAAAAGAAAAACAATCGCTCTGAAAACTATGAAAAAGTAGCATTGGCAATTAATAATTAAATACCTTGTTTTATTCTGGTATAGAGAGCCACAAATTGGAGGCTAATTTCCCCATGATCTCACATTAACTTAAACTTGTAATGCAGATTACCGAGAATAAAAACGTCTATGCGTCAGAGTCTGCGCATTAAAAACTTAGAGCGAAGTAAAGCTGAGGGGGGAAATCTACGCTGCAAGAACAGTAGAATAAACAGATATATAAATTTGATACAGCAGAATAACTTCGGAATTAGCCAGAATAAGAAAAAAGGAGAAATAGCGGACGTTTCATTGGATAACAACAGGAGAAATTTTCTTACTGAATTGAAAATCCTATAAGCCAGGTCAGATTAAATGTCTCGTGAATGAAATTTTATTAAATTTTGAGAGCAATTGCTTAAACTGGAATTATTGCTGTTAAATAGTCAAATTTCCTTTTAACTAGTGAATGAATATTGTAAAAAAGAGATTAAAATAAATTTAACAGATCTTCCAGTTACCTTCAGTCACACTTCAAAAAATGCATATTTCAGATGTTATTGAGTTCTGCATCTGAGTTACCTATCGTCCGTTGTGACGTCAAAACTCCTTCCTAGCTAATGACCATGAAGAAGACCTCTCGCGAGTGGCACCACCCTTCATTTAAAAAGTGGATCGGCGCTAAATTGTTTTCTTCTTCTTCAAACAAAACTCATCTTTCCCTGGACCTCTTTGTAAAGTGGACCTCGGCCCTCTTATCATCAGGTCCAGCTAAATTGTTTACAATTTTCTTTTCTACGATTGGTTTGTTCTGAGCAATGTTCAAAAACGTAACGGAATAACGATATAAATAACGTTAAGAGAATTTCAAAATGTTTGTAGCGTTTAAAACGTAACAAATAACGGAAAAAATAATTTTCGCTACTTTTGTGTTGATAAATTTGAGATTTTTTCCTTTATTTGTAAGATATATTTAGAGAATTGTGTGAAACTTCGAAAAGTGCAATTTACTTTTGTGATTAACGAACAAATCCTTTCAGTGACTGCTCAATGACACATTCAGAATGAATTTGCAAAACAACTGGCTAATTCACCTTCCTCGTAATTGGCTCTCAGAAGGATATGAGTAGTGAAGGTAGCGCTTCGGTAATTTATGCATAACTCTTTCCTTCCGGAGCAGATGTTATAACCCTTTCCTCCCCAGCAGGTGATTGACCATAGCGTGTGTGTGACAGATATGGTTGGATGATTCCCAGGTGGATGCTCTGGATGTCCGACTTATTGAATTGAAAAAACCATTGTATGAAGAACAGCTGTCGGAATCAGATAAAAATTATGAGACAAGGCCCTCCCTAGCAGATGTTGCTAACCTTTTCCCAGGTGGGTGAGTTCGTTTCCTCCCACGCTCTGGATGTCCGACTAATGAATTGAAAAAATCATTGTGTGTGAAGAACAGCTGTCGGAATAAAAATCCTGTATAAAAATTATGAGACAAAACCCTCCTTAGCAGATGTTGACCTTTTCCCAGGTGGGCAACCTAGTTAATGATTTCCTCCCACGCTCTGGATGTCCGACTTAATGATAGGATAATCGATCAGTTGAAAAAAAAAAAGCCGTTATGTGAAGAACAACTGTCGGAATAAAAATCCTTTTCCATGAAAGAGTTCCTGTATGAAATTATGAGACGAAGCCCTCCCTCGCAGATCTTTTTCCAGATCAGATGGAGAAAATCCTTTCCCCCACCATATGAAGACCAGTTGTTGGACATTTCGCATGATCGATCAATTGATTCTCAGATGAAAAATTCTTTCCCGTGAGATACTTGTTTTTTTAACAGAATATTTTTGTGAATAATTATATCGAGTAGGCTATTTTAATGAAAAACCCCTTTGAGAAATCCCTTCCATAGATGAAAAAAAATCATTTCCCTTACCGTTGGACGCATGAAATGTGAATAATAGGGCAGTTGATTCTTAGATAAAAAAGAAATCCTTTCCCTCATCGTTTTTAGTGAATCTCCCATATTTCCTAACTTTTCCGAAATAGACTGGTCTACGGTTTGAAAAAGAAGCTGATTTTTTCCACAGAATCATTCCTTACGAACCCACTGCAGTGCTTAAATAAAAATAAATAAATACCCCCTCAGGCAGCTGCTTGCCACAGAGGTCTGACAGGAGCCTGTCAGTTTATATGCCACAGGAGAAGATCTGAGAGGATGGCAGGACCTCAGCAGAAAAACAACACGAACATCCATGCCTTACCCGGGACTCGAACCCAGGTCTCTTAGATCAGTAGCCAAACGCGCTAACCACTCGGCCATGGGAAGGCATGAAGGGTAAAAATTTCAGTTTAATTTAAATCATATTTTTCAGGGGAGACAAATAGTTTTTCACCATAACACGATTGATATAGCGCCAACATAAAAAACTTCAGTGACGAAGTATTTCCCTGCATCACCTCAGGGAGCTAAAGAATCTTTCTCAAATCAGTATAACGCTGATGCAGACTCTGGTAGCGCAGACGGTATGCTTTCCCTGCATCATACCACCTCGTGGGCTAAAGAATCTCTCAAACCCATTCACAGCATGTTTTTTTCACGAATGTGTACCACGGTTGCTGTTTGTTATCTCGATGGATTTAAATGCTGACCGTAGAGTGCACACATATTTGTGAAACTGAAACTGAAAAAGTTCATGTGCTACAGGATTTTTATACTGTGAAAGATTTTCAGGTCATGTCTCGGTGGGAACACTTGAATATTTATTAGAACATTGTAATTTAGATACGTTCCCACCGAGACATGACCTGAAAATCTTTCACAATATAAAAATCCTGTAGCACATTTTGTGTTCTCTGACTATTTAGACACAGATTTTTATATCTGAGTAATTCCGATATCAGGGAAATTACTCTTATGGTCCAGAACGCTCACTTTCTTCCTACGATTATTTTTCAAAATAGAATGTGTGGTAGAGAATGTTAGTCACTTGTAATAGTATTCAACTTTTGTTTCGCTAGTTTGTAAATGGTGTTTTACAGAGACTTTAGATTTGATGTAAACCTTTAAACTTAATAATAACTACACTAAGAAAGAAATCACAATGACGAAAAAATCAGATGTAGAATACTATTTATTTAGTAACAATATAACAGGGAAGTTCAATTCAGACATGAATGATATATTATGTAAAAAATGTAACTTGACTCATCCACAAAACGATTAACGATATCGATGAAATGAAAGTTTCTTATGTCTTCTGTGAAATAGTCTTCAAATGATTGAACGGTTATGGTAAGTTACCAATGATGAAGCTGACTTTAGATGAGCTTGTATGATGATGAGATAGTGTTGATTTTGTCGTGTCCTGACGAATTCATTACAGATAAGATTTTGTGGTCTACCCATTCCGAAGATGTTATGGGTTTGCCCTTACATTGATGGGTTTTAAGTCGTGCTACAAGACCGATGACGTCCTTGTTACACTGTAAACAAACAGCACGAAATCCCTTTCCTTTAGGGTATTTCTTGAAACCTTTCCAAATAGGATCGCTCTTTCGACCTGCCATATTTAATGCACTCTAGTAAAGTAGATACAGCGACTCATTTATTGGTAGCAAATGATACAGACACACAATGATACTACTGATTTAAATCCAGTCCTTTGACGTCATTTTCATTGGCCAAGATCTAATTCATACTGATATTAAAAACCCAATTGTAGAAGAGTAATTTCTGTTATTTATTCTGATTGGTCGTCACGGATAACTGAAAACAGAGTAACGATTCTCAGTGCCTGCATAGCTTTATTATTTGTTGACAGGTATAGTCGTGTAGGTTGTTAACTGGATATTGTGGTTTTTTACTCTGGTGACTAATATGATGGGTAGAAAGAGTGAACCAGTGTGGAAAGGATACAGAAAAGATCAAAGTGGGAATGCTTTCCGTTCAGTATGTAAGAACTGTGGCAAGGATATGCAAGGTGTTGTTCCTAGGATTAAAAAGCATGCAGAAACTCCGTGCAGTGGTGAAACTATAACATCTCCTGATTGCTTAGATGAGAAACTTAGATCCATTTTGAATTCCACAGAGTCTAACAAATTCTCCCTCTATCTGAGAGCGTTACAAAATCACCTACGAGCATTAGAGAATTATGTGAATGATTCGACTCTTGCAGAATAAAGTGATGTGTTCTCGGAAACTTTATTATGAGAGTGAGACGGCTTATGTAGAATAAAATGTTGTGTTCGTGGACTTGTAACTTTTATTACGATCTTGAATGCTTCAATCTCTGCTTCGAAAAAAAAAAACCTTTATTAAGTCATCGATAAATGTAACCTTCCTGAAGATAGTGTATGAATAAAAGATTTTTCCTGCAAACTGTTTTATTATTGACTACATGTTATACTTAACTGAAACAAGAAAGGTAAAATAATGAGTTAACAATAAAAGACTTAACTGAAAACTGTAGTGTATACAGTATTAGAGAGAGAAAATACATCTTTCTCTTTAGTAAACTTTTCACAAGTACCTGTTCTAGTGACTTTTTTGTTTCGATGAGATAAAAATATATTTTGGAAATTCCTAATAGAGTCATAAAACCACTCTGCTGAGGTTTGTAGGATGTAAACTGTTAGCTTCTTTTGTAGCGGGGCAAATGACAGATAGATAATATGTTTATTCTTGTGGCTGAACACACGATTCATAGAAACAAAACAGGAACACACACACACATTCGATTCGCAGAAACAAACATGAAAACATATATACACGTACACACACATACGATTCACAGAAGCAAAACATGAACACATACACACACCTTCAATTCACAGAAACAAACAAACACACACACACACACGCTTATGATTTTACCTACTTTGGTCGTTAAAGTATGGTTTATTAGAAGGTAAATATACATATATGGAAGTTGAATCAGTGATTGATTGTGTTCTTTGAGCAAGTTACTTTTTGCGAGATGTATGAGAAAATGCAAAGAATAGATTTGGAGAGTTTAAGATTCTATGGAGAAACATGCATCTGAAGATTAAGCTATATAATGAGTTAGTTTATCTCTAAGATTGTTAATAAGCAAACTTGTAATCAGTTTGTCTTTCATTCTAAATGATTACATATCTGAACCAGTTAGATAGTTTGTCTGCGTAATGATGAGTCATTAGCGTCTGTTGAGTAGTATCTTGTGTAGATAGAGACTTTGATGAGCACGTTTAATGAATAAAATGCCAGAAAAAGGAAGTCTTAGATTTTATGTGTAAAACATCCATTGTGATAGGATTAGAAATAAAAAAAAAAATACCCCCTCAAGCAGCTGCTTGCCACAGAGGTCTGACAGGAGCCTGTCAGTTTATATGCCATAGTAGAAGGTCTGAGAGGATGTCAGGACCTCAGTAGAAAAACGACACACACATCCATGCCTTACCCAGGGCTCGAACCCAGGTCCCTTAGATTAGTAACCAAGCGTTCTAACCACTCGACCACGGGGACGGCATGATAGGATTAGACAGCAGAATTAAACTTTATTCATCTTTGCTAGTTAAATAATTTCTCAACCATCGAGAATCCTCAATTTATGAATGCTAAATGCATTGAAAGTTACTATTTTCTGTAATATCAATATTTGTAATTTTGTGATTGGATAATTTTGCATTTGCGCACGAATAGCTGATTGCAGCTGGTTTGTAACATAGTTCACGATTGTTTACCAAAATCTGCACATCATATATTCATGATTTAACTGTTAGTAGGAAAACGTATTTACAAAGTGAAGTGTAGAACCCTGACATCCATAGGTAATTGTCATTGGTAACGATCAGAAAATGTTCGGTTTTTTCATACTTCCAACTTTTGAATTGTTACATTATAATCGAATTCGCACAAATATGTATGCACTATACGGTTAGCATTTAAATCCATCACGATAACAAACAGCACCCGTGGTACACATTCGTGAAAAAACATGCTGTGAATGGGTTTCAGAAAGATTCTTTAGCCCTTGAGGTGGTGTGAGGCAGGGAAAGCATACCGTCTTCGCTACCAGAGTCTGCATCAGCGTTATACTGATTTGAGAAAGATTCTTTAGCTCCCTGAGGTGAGGGAGGGAAATACTTCGTCACTGAAGTTTTTTATGTTGGCGCGCTCAATCGTGTTATGGTGAAAAACTATTTGTCTCCTATACGAAATATGATTTAAATCAGACTGAAAATTTACCCTCATGCACTTTCTTATTGCAGTGGGTTCGTAAGGAATGATTCTGTGGAAAAAATCAGCTCCTTTTTCAAATCGTAGACCAGTCTATTTCGGAAAAGTTAGTAATATGGGAGGTTCACTAAAGGCAATTTCACAAGGAGGAGGATGTTTGCGATCAGATATGGTGCTAGGAGGAAAATATTTCTTTTAGATCACAACAAGAGTTCTTTTTGACATAATGTTGTAACATATCGTTACAGTTCTGACAAATCATTTTGTGCTCAAACATTGAATTCTTAGATCTATTAATAACGAAAGAATGAATACATTTTACTATTATTAGAGCATGACATAAGCAAATGACAGTCTTGTGATCTCATCGTACGGAGGAAGACTTATCTCTACACTGATTTTCCCATTCCAAGTCAAAGAGAGATTTTTAAAACATTTCTGCAACGATCGACATTCTCTAAGAGTTCTTTCGTATGGACAGAAGAGCATTCTGAAGTAACTGTGTGATGAAAGTGTTTCTATGGATAATCCATTTAAAATATCGGTGTCTTACTAGCACGGCAGGCGAATTGTATGCTATGACACGGATGGCGAATTGTATGCTGTGACAGCTGGGGGGAACTTTCCTCTTATACTAGTGCGTGCACACGCTTTGTATGTCAACAGAGTTCTAGCTGTATTATTATTATCGCGTCAATGCGTAGTTGTTTCTCTCTTAGCAGTGTGTGGTGGCGTGATACGGATTACAAAAAGCGAGTGTTCCGTACACCTTTAACTATCTCTTGTGGGAAACTGTATTTATTCCCTTTGAGACAGCTTCGTGAGAATTGTTCCTTTATTAATTTGTATAGGCGAGAATGAACACAAGGATTGTTATTGGTCAATCGCGACGCCATCCTGCAGACAACGAAGGCAACGAACCGAATCATACAGCTCTCAGATGTGGAGTGGGAAAGAAGGTTTTGCTGTATAGAGATATCGTCTTTAGCGAGGGGATTTTTTCATCTATGGAAGTATTTTTTTTCGTTAGAATAGCCTACTCGATATAACTATTCAAATAAAAAATATCCTCTTAAGAAAACAAGTATCTCGCGGGAAAGAATTTTTCATCTCAGAATTAAGTGACCGATTATTCCCATATCATGCGTCCAACAACTGTTCTTCATATGGTGAGGGAAAGGATTTTTTCATCTAAGAATCAGCTGCCTTATTATTCACATTTCATGCGTCCAACTGTTCTTCATATGGTGAGGGAAAGGATTTTTTCATCTAAGAATCAACTGCCCTATTATTCACAATTCTTGCGTCCAACAACTATTCTTCATACGGTAAGGAAATAATTTTTTTCATCTATGGAAGGGATTTCTCAAAGGGTTTTTTCGTTAAAATAGCCTCACAAATATGTGTGCACTCTACGGTTAGCATTTAAATCCATCGAGATAACAAACAGCAACCGTGGTACACATTCGTGAAAAAAACATGCTGTGAATGGGTTTGAGAGAGATTCTTTAGCCCATGAGGTGGTGTGAGGCAGGGAAACCATACCGTCTTTGCTACCAGAGTCTGCATCAGCGTTATACTGATTTGAGAAAGATTCTTTAGCTCCCTGAGGTGATGCAGGGAAATACTTCGTCACTGAAGTTTTTTATGTTGGCGCTATATCAATCGTGTTATGGTGAAAAACTACTTGTCTCCCCTGAGAAATATTATTTAAATCAAACTGAAATTTTTACCCTTTTGCACTTTCTTATTGCAGTGGGTTCGTAAGGAATGATTCTGTGGAAAAAATCAGCTTCTCTTTCAAACCGTAGACCAGTCGATTTCGGAAAAGTTAGTAATATGGGAGGTTCACTAAAAACGATGAGGGAAAGGATTTCTTTTTTATCTAAGAATCAACTGCCCTATTATTCACATTTCATGCGTCCAACAACTATTCTTCATACTGTAAGGGAAATGATTTTTTTTCATCTATGGAAGGGATTTCTCAAAGGGGTTTTTCATTAAAATAGCCTACTCGGTATAATTATTCACAAAAATATTCTGTTAAAAAAACAAGTATATCACGGGAAAGAATTTTTCATCTGAGAATCAATTGATCAATCATGCGAAATATCCAACAACTGGTCTTCATATGGTGGGGGAAAGGATTTTCTCCATCTGATCTGGAAAAAGATCTGCGAGGGAGGGCTTCGTCTCATAATTTCATACAGGAACTCTTTCATGGAAAAGGATTTTTATTCCGACAGTTGTTCTTCACATAACGGCTTTTTTTTTTTTCAACTGATCGATTATCCTATCATTAAGTCGGACATCCAGAGCGTGGGAGGAAATCATTAACTAGGTTGCCCACCTGGGAAAAGGTCAACATCTGCTAAGGAGGGTTTTGTCTCATAATTTTTATACAGGATTTTTATTCCGACAGCTGTTCTTCACACACAATGATTTTTTCAATTCATTAGTCGGACATCCAGAGCGTGGGAGGAAACGAACTCACCCACCTGGGAAAAGGTTAGCAACATCTGCTAGGGAGGGCCTTGTCTCATAATTTTTATCTGATTACGACAGCTGTTCTTCATACAATGGTTTTTTTCAATTCAATAAGTCGGACATCCAGAGCATCCACCTGGGAATCATCCAACCATATCTGTCACACACACGCACTATGGTCAATCACCTGCTGGGGAGAAAGGGTTATAACATCTGCTCCGGAAGGAAAGAGTTATGCATAAATTACCGAAGCGCTACCTTCACTACTCATATCCTTCTGAGAGCCAATTACGAGGAAGGTGAATAAGCCAGTTGTTTTGCAAATTCCTTCTGAATGTGTCATTGAGCAGTCACTGAAAGGATTTGTTCGTTAATCACAAAAGTAAATTGCACTTTTCGAAGTTTCACACAATTCTCTAAATATATCTTAAAAATAAAGAAAAAAATCTCAAATTTATCAACACAAAAGCAGCGAAAATTATTTTTTCCGTTATTTGTTACGTTGAAAGAAAGCAGGTAGTTCTCACGTTTCCAAAAAATTGTACCTGAAAAATCAGCTATTCTTTTTTACAAACCTTACACTAAGAAAATACCAACATATAAAGTAAAAATAAACAGCCAAGTTATACAACAAGTCAAGGAAAAAAATTCCTTGATATGATTATTGACCCTAAACTTACCTGGAAAACCTGTCACCACATTATTGAAAAGGGGAAAAATCAACTACAGCTTATTAAATGGCTGGAAGCCCCACATGGGGGTCATCCAGAAAATCTCAAATTGTATAATGCCATCATCAAACCAAAAATGGATTATGGTATATTAGTATTGTCCAATGTTTCAAACTGTAACATAAAACAACCGTTTGAGAGCATGCACAAGCATGCTCACAATTAGTCCTGTATTATCTATCCTGGCTGAAACTGATGCTGCTAAATTCACCATCAGGCGATAAACACAATTAATTAAATATTATGCCAGAATAACAGTGAAGCATAATTCTCACCATATCAAAAAGCAGACAGCAAAATGAACACCACTATAGCAATAGAGATAAAAAAACATCCCATGTACAAGGAAATAAAAAAGTGCCAACCACAGCATCCTCTACACTGCAATCACCCCTCCCCCCCCCCCCCTGGAAGTATCATAGACCCAAAATAAAATTGCATAGGAGGCACAACACATTTTTTTTTTTTCAGATCATGCTGACAGATGGTTCATACAATTCAGAGACAAAACGAGCTAGTGGAGCATGTATATTCCAGAAGAAAACTGCATGGAAAATTTTATACTGAGGACTGACTCTACAATCATCAGAGCTGAATTAATAGCCATTTTTGAAGCAATCAGATGGATGAAGTATGAATAACAAACAAATTTCGCCATCCTTTCTGACAGCAAATCATCCGTGAAATCACTAACCAATGCTGAGTATATCATATACTCACTAATAAATGAAATTTATAAATATCCACCTCCTGACTTCCAGAAATAAAAACCAATACTTCTTGCATTGGATATGCAGCAATTCAGGCAGCATTGGAAATGAAATTGCTGACCAAATGTCCAAAGATATCAGTAACCCCAGCAAAATTATTAGCATTCTCACCCATCATATAATAATTATCAAGAAAATCAAAAAACATCTCCAAAAAAATCAAAGAAGATAACTTCATTTCCACTTCAAGTAATGAATGCAACTACAGAAGTAATCTTGACAATAAAATAACAAATATTAAGCCCAACTATCTAACAGAAAACAAAATAATAATAAGATTTAGAATTGGATATTGCCTCAATAATAACTTATACAAGTTCAAAAGAATAAATTCTCTTAACTGTAGTCAATGCAACAGCAGAAAGAATATAGCCCATCATCATCATCATCATCCTCAAGCAGCCATGGGCTACGGAGGTCCAACCAGACCGTGCAATTTAGTTCTCCAAGCAAGTCTATCCTGAGCTACATCTACTGCATCTGGCCACTGCACACCAATTCTAACAAGGTCCTGCTGTTTGACATTGTCTGCCCACCGCATCCTAGGTCTCCCCCTCCTTCTGAGGCCTTTAGGCACACTGTTCATAACCCTATTTGCCAATCTATAATTATTCATACGGGCAACATGGCCAAACCAACGGAGTCTCTCTCTGCACAATATGCTGCTTAAAGGAGGTTGCAAACTCCTTTGCCTAACCTCATCATTAGTTACAAACTTGAACCACTTAATGCCCAAGATACTGCGTAAGCATCTAGAATAAAAAGCATCTAGTTTCCTGTTATCTTGTTTACAAAGTGTCCAAGTTTCACTACCATAACTAACCCTAGAAAGAACCAAACTATTATACAGTCTAATTTTAGTCTTTAGGTGTATACGCCTATTTCTCCACACTCTCCATAGATTCTTAAAAGTCCCGGCAGCAATCCCTATTCGTCTGTTAATCTCATGCCGCACATCACCATTATCTGTTACATAGCTCCCAAGATAATTAAACTGTGACACCTGCTCGAGACTGCAACCATTCAGATTAACTGAATCACAGCCTGCTTGACCAATTTTCATCACTTTAGTTTTCTCTCTGTTTATAACCAAACCTACTCTACTACCAGTCTCATCAACAGCTCGAATGAAAGAGTTCATCTCATCAACACCATTTGCCAAAAGGGCTAAATCATCAGCATAATCTAAATCAGAAATTTTCGTATCTACAGACCATTTAAGGCCAAAATCTTTCCCTTGAAGTGAATTTCGCATAACATAATCAATAACCAAGCTAAAGAGAAAAGGAGACAAAATGCACCCTTGTCGAACACCAGAAGTAATGCTAAATCAATTGCTACAAGCCTTACCAACTCTCACACACGACTCAGTGTTATTATAGAGAGCTTTCATAATGTTAACTAACTTGTCTGGTATACCATATGATTGCACAATGAACCACAAATTATGACGATCAACAGAGTCGAAAGCCTTTTTGAAATCAACAAAGCTAGCAACCAAAGGTTTCTGAAGCTCTAAACATTTCTCAAGAATCTGCCTAAGTGAAAATAGCTGATCCACACATCCCCTACCAATTCTGAATCCACATTGCTCATCACGCAATTGACTGTCAACCAGATTCTTAATTCTATTAAGCACAATCATGGAAAGAACTTTACCTGGAACAGAGAGTAGGCTGATACCCCTATAGTTATCACAAGAACTGCGATCACCTTTTTTGAAAATAGGGATAACAATAGCTCTGGTAAAATCCTTAGGAACCATGCCTTTATCATAAAAGATATTCAGAATTTCAGTCATCCAAGTGGTAACTGAAACATTCCCAGCTCTAAGCATTTCCGTAGTAATTTCATCTACCCCTGGGGATTTATGAAGTGTAATTTTAGAAACAGCCAAAATAACTTCAGATTGTGTTATAGGGCCAACATTAAAGCCACCAATGCATCTATCATCATTGCAAACAATGGGAGTAGAACTAACTACATTGTTTAGAACATCACTGAAATGTTCAGCCCACCTAGCCATGACAGAATCCTCCCCTTCAATAACCTTACCTTGTTTATCCTTCAATCCTTGTATGCCTGTCCGTTTTCTACCACACAAAACATTAACTATCTGGTACAGCTCTCTGCTGTTGTGCTGTCTAACTGCTTCCTCGGCTTTGTCAGCCAAACCATCAAGCCAAAGATTCTTATCAGCAGCTAACTGATCTTTTACACGTTTATTAAGTTCTCTGTAATGCTTTCTATTAGGACTAGTAGGATATTGATTAAAGACATTCCTGCAGTTCTTTCTTTCCGAAATAAGCTCAAGTGCCTTATCACTCAGATAATTCTGTCTCTTCTGCTCCTTTTTTCCTAAAAGAGTACTGTTAGTGTCCAAAAAAGCCTGTTTAAAATGATCCCATTCTTCCTCAACTTCAGTAGTAAGCATACCATGACTGTCATAATGGCTAAGTAACCTATCATGGTAAGCTTTGGCTATAACTGGGTCTTTCAGAGCTTCAGTATTAAAAGCAAATTTTTTAACCCTAGCACAACACTTTTTAAGTTTAAGTTGCAAGACACTTTTAACTAGGTAATGGTCAGATCCAATTTCAGCTCCCCTATATGCCCTGGTATTCCTAACAGAACTAGCCCATTTGCTGTTAATTAATATGTAATCAATCATATTCTTATGCAGCCCATCAGGTGAAACCCATGTGTACTTATGTATGTTGCGGTGTTTGTAATAAGTGTTAGTTATTCTGAATCCATTGAGTTTACTTACCTGTAGGAGACGTTGCCCATTGCCATTGCAACTACCAATACCAAAAGGGCCTATTACTCCTCCCCAAAGGTCAGAGTCAGTACCAACTTTGGCATTGAAGTCACCAAGAACAAGGGTAATATCTCCTTTCTTGACAGAATTCAAAATATCCTGAAGTTGTTCATAAAACCTATCCTTCTCATCCTCATCGGCATCCTCAGTGGGGGCATAACAGCAGATAACATTCAAGTCTTTAACGCTTGTCTGAAATTTTGCTGTAAGAAACCTTTCATTAATACACTCATATCCTAGAAGAGCATCGCTAGCGTGTCTGCTGAGAAGCAGACCCACGCCTTGGTGATGCTTATTGTCATCCCTCCCTGAAAAGAGAAATTTACGATTATTTTTAAGAATCTGACCTTTATCTGTCCATCTGGTCTCTTGCAAGCCGAGAATATCTAAATTATAATGGTGGAATTCTTGTGTGACGACATCAAGAGAAAAAGCTCTGTGCAGAGTCCTCACATTCCAACTACCTCTGGAGAGAAAATGGTTAGTGGGATGTTTAAAGAAACTATGTTTATTGAGAGAGGGAATGCCGACAATATCAAACAGCCCCCTAATCGCACACATGGGGCAAAGACCTGTTCCCCCACTAAAGGCTGAAGCCATCTACACTGGAAGACTTCCTCCAATGTAGAATTTGACGATGCCAATAGAAGCAAAGAGTTCAGGTGCCTGCGATAACTTCTGCTCAGGATTATCCACCAGCTGATAAACATATCCTGTGAATCTATTCACTTGGGGCTGTCAACCCACAAACAAACAGAAAACACAGCGGAAGATTTTCCCTCCACAGAAGCCCACCAGTGCAGCAAAATCAGGATCCATAATCAAGCTCAGAGCCATATATCTGTCCAGTTCAGTAGGTTTATATGGTCAGCACCAGGACCCTGTGTGGTCGACCACTCCTCAGCAGGGTAGAAAAAAAAAGAATATAGCCCACGTTTTATTAAATTGCCCAAGATACCAAGAAGAAAGAAACTTGCTGTTCTCATATCTAATTTACAGATCTCAGCCAAGAGATTTTAGAGATGACCCTCTAAAATCTCTTGGCCAATCCAAATAAGCAGAAGAGAATTAAAATATTCAAAAAAAATTATTAAATTTTTACACGACAGCCAACTTCGTAGAATCTAAGAAATTTTATTCTTATTTTGGTGGGCGTACTATTTTCAAGAACTCTTGATTTGCTTTGCACATGAGGCATTTAAAAAAATAATATGTGCAACTCATTCATATCCCCAAGGTGTCTCAAAATTTTGTTCATGATCACCTTTTTCCAGGTCATGCTTTCTTCATCCTGCATCCTGACAGAATTTCATTGAACAAGAAGCACCAAAAGAATTCACCTCCAAAATATAACCTAAGAAGAATCAAAATAGGATTTTGGAAGCGATTTCCCTGCTCCACTTCGGCTATGATTGTTTTCTTCCTTTCCCACTTAACTTCTCTTACTTCCTATGCTTTTCGATCAAACCTTCAATCATCCTCATACGTAACCTTCGAGACTCAAGGCCTTTGCAGTCTAAATTGACGTCACATCCGGTGGATCTACAGTGCTTCCTGCGCACGTAGTACTACCATCGCAAATCGAGCAACTTTTTATAAGGTCGGTGGGCATTTTTGTTTGATACTGTGCTCAAAAACTAATTGACATAGTATGATTATATTGTATATATGTACATTAATGTAATATTTCAATGGCAAACTTTAAAATAAGGAAGACGTTGAAACTAAAATAGATCTTGATTTGTAATTGTGCTAAATTGGTGACTCAAAATGCAGAGTAATCGTCGTTTAACGTTCGCTGAACATGTATAACGATATATAAATTACCAGGAGCGTCATAATCGGTTCTACATATAATTACAATGACACAATATGTTTAAAAATAAGGTAAAATGCGAATAATTACTCGGTTATATATTAACAAAAATAAAATCATTTCCTTCACATATTTTTCCTGATAAATGCTGTCAATAATTGATCCAGTTTTTTATACCATTGATAATATAATCATGACATATAAATTGTTATGGAAAACTAGTGTGTTATATTAAAAGGAAATTCTTCAGAACAATTTTATTGACAAATGTGAACTACAAATTAATGATATACTGTAATAGCTTCAACTGTAACAATTGCAGTTATGATTTAATTGAAATACTTTTTCTTAGTGATTAGACTGAATTTATAGGACATGGATACAACCTTTCGATGGAATACATATTCAAAAATTAGCAGGAAAAGTGCATCTAAACTTTACAAACTACAATTTACTGCAAGCACATACACATTTTGATTTACAAAGCTACCTGTAAATCTATGACTTAAGATTTGATAATATATCGCTCAACTGACCTCCCAAATGTAAAGAAAATAGTCTCTAATCAATCTTCAATTGTTAAAAATATAATTCTATGCAGCCTGGTAAAGAAAGATTAAATCATTTAGGTATACATCTTTCCAGATCACCACTAAACTAACAGACTCTGCCTTTTTTCCACTAATAGAACTTATTAGTTTAGTGGTCTTAGAACACTGTGGCCTATACCTGTAGAGATATGGCTCAAATCCCATATGCCAATAAAACTATTAATTTCAAAGTCAACAGTGGTTTTCTATTTAACCTATACAGTGGTATTCTATTAATTTCAAAGTCAACAGTGGAGTCCAACTCTGTGGATACTATTTATTGAAGGTAGACAAGTTTTTTTTTTGGCACTAAGACATTTTTTCTTATTTTCCAAATTCTCTAACAAACAATCATTTTTTTTAAATATATTTGTTGAACACCAGATAATTATTTCTACAGTTTTTCCAATGCAGTGGCCAAATTCATAACTTGAATGATAATCAAGTAATTCTGCATCATGTAAAAGACTGGTTGTGATTAAAGCAACAACATTTCTTTGATTTGCCTTTCCATAAATTCTTCAAATTCAGTACACAATTTTTTCATAGTAATATATTTACTAATACAACATTAATTACAATCTGATTTAGGCAAAAAAAAAAACTGTCTCTATCAAATTTTTGTAAATACTTAAATTTTACATCCAATTCTACTTTTTTATCAAATAATGGTAAATGTTTACAATGATCACATTTCAAACTTTTCAAAACTGAAAATACACAATAACCTACTATATATGCAATTACAGGAAGAGAGTTATCACAATCAGACAAATCTGAAGGAAACACTGTAATGTTAAATTTTAAGCTAATATACATAAAATTCATTTCCTTAAAATCATCTTTAAAATCCAAATGGGTTATTTTAATTTTACCACTTGATTAGTGGGAAGTTTCACCAGTGACTGCACTCTTAATTTTGTTTCACATTCAAATAATTGACATACTTATATTGGCTTCCAGCTAACTGCCTGTAGAGGTCGAAACGACTCACTAAATTATCAGTTTGAAACGACTCTGTAAATTATCAGTTTGAACAGTTTGATATGCCAAGTAAAATATATTTTGAGTTCAGAGGTACAATATGAAGCAATTTCAAGCAATGAATATGCCAACAATAAAGTAAAATAAATACCCTCTCAAGCAGCTGCTTGCCACAGAGGTCTGACAGGAGCCTGTTAGTTTATATGCCATAGTAGAAGTTCTGAGAGGATGGCAGGACTTCAGCAGAAAAATGACGCATACATTTATTCAGGAAAGAATGCAGAAATGAGACATTTTCATCTGACTCTGAACACGTTAATGGCATTTGGTGTTTGTTATTCAAGCGTTCACCTTTAAAAGGTGATTTTACATTTACAATATGCCACCATGTTAAAATGAACTTAATGAAATCTGATGTATCTTGGTAATTTAACAATTTGTGCTTTTCTCCTATTTCTAAAAGTCCATTAACTACAAAGTCATTAAAAATATTTAAGACTAATGTAACATTTTGTCTCTCAAGGTTACTTGGGTTCAAAGCTCTATACGACAGATTAAATCCATATTTTAACAATGAGTTTGCTTCAATTTTACGCAGTTCTTTAAGGGTTGATAAGGATGCAATTTTGAACGATGAAATACTATATCCATTATTTACAAAATGTGGATAGTACATACATTTTTCAATATGTTTTTAATTTAGCCAGTTATTTTTGATACACTTCAACAAATGAACTGGGTCAGTAAGAAAAAAATAAAGGTCTTGATTTATCTGATGGATGAGGATATACAATTTGAACTTTAGGGGGAGAAAGACATAATGACATACTCTTATGATTGATAGAATTATTGTGAGCTACACGTATCATAAAAAAAAACAATTTCTTCCAAACCAATGATAATTATTTTAAATAATACTGTAAAGAATATCGGCATTTATTGCTTTGGCTGGTAATATATGAACTACATCTTTATAGTTGGAAAGCAAACTAGTTATAAATACATGGGCACTGGTTGCCATGTTTTGTGTGTCAAATGACAGACCAACAAGGTTACCACATTTGAAATCCAAATACCGTTTGTGATGAATTTCATGAAGCATTAAAATCACTTTTTCATCTGTATCACTCAAAAAAGAATATTTTTGTCTGACATATGATAAAAAATTTGAATCTACTTTCTCTATAGCAGGATTGACATTAAACCGAAGACAAATGCGTCAGATTGTACTAGGATGTGGTAATCTAATGTTTCCACTTTCTCTAACAAAATTATATGCACGAGGAGCCATGCTAAAAAAAAGTGATGCAAAAATCATCATATCTGATGAATACCTTGAACCACATTTATTTAACCCAAATAGTATCAACTGTTCCACAATGAATTTTAAATGATTGTTATTACTTTCATCAGATGTGCAAAGTACTTTCAAGATCATCATCATCATCCTCAAACAGCCATGGGCTACAGAGGTCCAACCAGACCATGCAATTTAGTTCTCCAAGTAAGTCTATCCTGAGCTACATCTACTGCATCAGCCACTGCACACCAATTCTAACAAGGTCCTGTTTGATATTGTCTGCCCACCGCATCCTAGGTCCCCCTTCTTTCTGAGGCCTTTAGGCACACTGTTCATAACCCTATTCGCCAATCTATAATTATTCATATGAGTAACATGGCCAAACTAACGGAGTCTCTCTGCAGAATATGCTGCTTAAAGGAGGTTGCAAACTCCTTTGCCTAACCTCATCATTAGTTACAAAGTTAAACCACCTAATGCCCAAGATACTGCGTAAACATCTGGAATAAAAAGCATCTAGTTTCCTGTTATCTTTTTTACAAGTTTCGCAACCATAACCAACCATAGAAAGAACCAAACTATTATACAGTCTAATTTTAGTCTTTAGGTGTATACGACTATTTATCCACACTCTCCATAGATTCATAAAAGTCCCGGCAGTAATCCCTATTCATGTGTTAATCTCATGCCGCACATCACCATTATCTGTTACATAGCTCCCAAGATAATTAAACTGTGACACCTGCTCGAGACTGCAACCATTCAGATTAACTGAATCACAGCCTGCTTGACCAATTTTCATCACTTTAGTTTTCTCTCTGTTTATAACCAAACCTACTCTCCTACCAGTCTCATCAACAGCTCGAATGAAAGAGTTCATCTCATCAACATCATTTGCCAAAAGGGCTAAATCATCAGCATAATCTAAATCAGAAATTTTCGTATCTACAGACCATTTAAGGCCAAAATCTTTCCCTTGAAGTGAATTTCGCATAACATAATCAATAACCAAGCTAAAGAGAAAAGGAGACAAAATAAACTCTTGTCGAACACCAGACGTAATGCTAAACCAATTGCTACAAGCCTTACCAACTCTCACACACGACTCAGTATTATTATAGAGAGCTTTCATTATGTTAACTAACTTGTCAGGTTTACCATATGATTTCACAATCAACCACAAATTATGATGATCAACAGAGTCGAAAGCCTTTTTGAAATCAACAAAGCTAGCAACCAAAGGTTTCTGAAGCTCTAAACATTTCTCAAGCATCTGCCTAAGTGAAAATATCTGATCCACACATCCCCTACCAATTCTGAATCCACATTGCTCATCACGCAATTGAATGTCAACCAGATTTTTAATTCTATTAAGCACAATCATGGAAAGAACTTTACCTGGAACAGAGAGTAGGCTGATACCCCTATAGTTATCACAAGAACTGCGATCACCTTTTTTGAAAATAGGGATAACAATAGTTCTGGTAAAATCCTTAGGAACCATGCCTTTATCATAAAAGATATTCAGAATTTCAGTCATCCAAGTGGTAACCAAAACATTGCCAGCTCGTAGCATATCCGTAGTAATTTCATCTACCCCTTGGGATTTATGTAGTTTGAGTTTAGAAACAGCCAAACTAACTTCAGACCCTGTTATAGGACCAACATTAAAGCCACCAATGCATCTATCATCATTGCAAACAACGGGAATAGAACTAAGCACATTGTTTAGAATATCACTGAAATGCTCAGCCCACCTAGCCATGAGAGAATCCTTACCTTCTATAACCTTACCTTGTTTATCCTTCAATCCCTGTATACCTGTCCGTTTTCTACCACACAAAACATTAACTATCTGGTACAGCTCTCTGCTGTCAAGCAATTAGACAGCAACTGCTTCCTCGGCTATGTCAGCCAAGCCATCAAGCCAAAGATTCTTATCAGCAGCTAACTGATCTTTTACACGTTTATTAAGTTCTCTGTAATGTTCTCTGTAAGTTCTCTGTAACTAGTATGGTATTGATTAAGGACATTCCTGCAGTTCTTTCTTTCCGAAATAAGCTCAAGTGTCTTATCACTCAGATAATTCTGCTCCTTTTTTCCTAAAAGAGTACTGTTAGTGTACAAAAAAGCCTGTTTAAAATGATCTCATTCTTCCTTAACTTCAGTAGTAAGCATACCATGACTGTCATAATGACTAAGTAACCTATCATGGTAAACTTTGGCTATAACTGGGTCTTTCAGAGCTTCAGTATTAAAAGTAAATTTTTTAACCCTAGCACAACACTTTTTAAGTATAAGTTGCAAGACACTTTTAACAAGGTGATGGTCAGATCCAATTTCAGCTCCCCTACATGACTTGGTATTTCTAACAGAACTAGCCCATTTGCTGTTAATTAATATATAATCAATCATATTCTTATGCAGCCCATCGGGTGAAACCCATGTGTATTTATGTATGTCGCGGTGTTTGTAATAAGTGTAAGTTATTCTGAATCCATTGAGTTTACTTACCTGTAGGAGACGTTGCCCATTGCCATTGCAGCTACCAATACCAAAAGGGCCTATTACTCCTCCCCAAAGGTCAGAGTCAGTACCAACTTTGGCATTGAAGTCACCAAGAACAAGGGTAATATGTCCTTTCTTGACAGAATTCAAAATATCCTGAAGTTGTCCATAAAACCTATCCTTCTCATCCTCATCGGCATCCTCAGTGGGGTCATAACAACAGATAACATTCAAGTCTTTAACGCTTGTCTGAAATTTTGCTGTAAGAAACCTTTCATTAATGCACTCATATCCTAGAAGAGCATCACTAGCGTGTCTGCTGAGAAGCAGACCCACGCCTTGGTGATGCTTATTGTCGTCCCTCCCTGAAAAGAGAAATTTAAGATTATTTTTAAGATTCTGACTTTCAAAATATTACACATTAATCAATACTATGTCTAATATTATTTTCAGGAGTTTTAACCGTTATTAAACAATTTAAAACATCAGTATGGATGATGTTTTAGAAGAAAAGTATATTTTACAACTTTGGATTGCTCATTAGCTTTTTCATATGCTCTCACCATAAGCTCAGAATTAACAACATAAAATTTTACTATAGGAACTGGAGTTTTGATGGAATGCTACCAGGAATTAGTCTGGGGACTTTCAATTGCACAGTAACCGTCTTACCAATTTTCTCATCGAATGCACTTGAACATCTTTGAAAATCACTCTCTTTGAAATGTAATTCACAAACCTAGAGAGAAAGATGAACACCATTAAGTGTGTTGTGCTTTATATGTTAAAGTTTTTTTTGTCTGATTGTTACTGATCAATTAAGCTTAATCTACAACATTGTTGTGTTATTCCAGTTATATATGCTTTATAAAAATAGTAAGCAAAGTAAAAATTATTGTAAATGGTCAAAAGTCCAAATATGTCAACAAATCAAGTTTCTCTGTGTTTCGAGAGATGCAAACTTGAATTATATTGTTCAAGTGAGTAGAATAATTGCAAAAAATATTGGACGCATTAAAATATATCTTGAATTACAAATATAAGGCAATGATGAATTTGTATTATGCATTAGTTCATTCCTACAGTATTTATGATATTTGTTTAATGAAATACCAATACTAGAAATTTTCGATATCTTGCAGAAACCTAATTTGAGACATATTTTACATTTGACTTATAATGATTCAGTAAAACATTTCGTGGGCAATAATAATTTGCCTTTTTCAACCCTATGATTTCTGTATATAAACAATTCTGTTATGCTATGTATATTTGTAGGTGAAATAATCAATCACTACATAATTTATGTTACACAAGCATTCACGAAATAGAAATTTATTCATAATGCACAAATTTTACCTGATGACTATGGCATTCAAACATTAAGTAATGAATGGTATATAACTGTTCTCTTGAAAATGATTAGAACTAACTAACACATTAAAACTCTGAGGAAAATGTGAAAATCAGATTTGCACAAACCTGAGACACTTTCAAGTAAAAGTTAAGAGATATGGGTTTCTAGATGCATAGTTTATTCCTGATATTTCCCAAGGTCATGCAAACTATTAATTAGTGACTATGCTCTGTACTCTATATATATATATGTTGTTTTGTGATCACTATTTCTTAAACCTATATTTCACACAACTATATAAAAATCTCATATTCAGTACCCTCCCTCAGCAAAAACAACCACGATACAAATAGAAAAGGATAAATAAACAACTAAGTGCGACTAAACGTATAGCAGTTAAGTTATATGAATGTATGGCACAATATATTCTTCACAATTATCATTCAAACCATTTTATATAACTCTTGTCAAATATTGCAATTTTGCTAGGATTTCAGCAATCTCAAAATTTTATCACAAATATACTTGCTATTATAAAAAGGAGAAAAAAAATTGACATACCTTGCTAAATTTTGTTACTGTGAAGTTTTCTCTTCTTATTGCTAGAAGCCATTTTCTGCACAACTCTTCATCCTGGGGAAAACTGTAAACGCGCACATTTCTTGAACTTTCATAGTTTCCTCTACAGCCAGGAACAGAACAAGGATGAGGCATTTCTTCAAAAATTCACTAGTAAAAACTTAATCACAGAAAAATAAAGCGCCACTTCGAAGATAACACAACATTAGAAAATCCCGCCAACACAAGCAGCTACGGGGTGTCAAGATGTTAGATCCACGAATGCTGAGGTCAGAACATATGACGTCATCAGTGAAATGGCCTTGAGTCTCGATGGTTACGCCTCATATTACTCTGTGTGGATTCCTAACTGTTACATTTATGGGTTTGTTAGGCACACCTAGTGGCTAGAGATAAATCCGAGGTCTCAACGAGAGAAAGACAATAGAGCAGTGACGATGTGTGTCGTACTTTCATTGTCATCAAACGACTCGATAACTGATTTGCTGGAAAAGTATCTTAAGACCAAAAATCTAGAGGCGAAAGAAAATAATGTTTCAATTTTATTAAATGAATTTGAGTGAAGAAAGATAATTTCTGCAAAAGAAAATATTTCACCACTGGAAAAATCGGAACAAAACGCTGCAAAGACTTGCAAGAATTGTTCTAGCAATATCTGTAACTCAGGTTTCTGTAGTTTTTTTTTCTATACTCTCTGACAAAAGAAATAATTTGAATTCACAATTATTAGAAGACATTTTGCTTATAGCGATGAATAAAGTAATAGAATTGTCTTGTGACGTCAATATTTTTGAATGAATTTCGTTTCTTTTTTAAATTTTCTTCGACTCTGCATTATAATATTAATATCTCTGAAGATAATTCACTTTTTTTTTTTTAATTTCCCTTCAGTCAGTTAGGCAAATAGTTTTAAAAATATTATTCTGTGCACAAAAAGCATTATATTACAAAGGTGGGCAAACTGCGGCTCCCGAAGCTACTCTGTGCGGCTCCCGAGACAATATTGTGTTTCATTGCTAATTTTCCTAAAATTTTCTATTAACCCTTTGAGATCCGGGAGAGGAAACGGTAGGCTTCCCATAGACCCGAGAGGTATAAAATTCAGAAGTATACCATTGAAATCGCCGTTTAAAATAGATTACGAAGAAAACGAAAACATAACCAAAACTTGTTTTAATACGGATGATGCAACTGGACTCTGCGTCATCACTCTTCATGCAATGCACACAAGTTACGCGCTTGCAGCGGTAGCGGAACATAACTAGTAACTAACTTTTGAAAACAAATTCCAGAAGCAAAGTATCCCAATCTTCAGAAAACTGGCTTCTGACTACTCTCTGTTTTTGGGACAACTTATTGCTGTGAATCTCCTTTTCTGTAATGAAATTTGTCAAGTCAAAACATCATGCTATCCTCACTAACAGCCACTTCACTGAGCTTCCTAGAACTGCTTTGATATCGTACCAGTCAGATTTTAAACTATTAACTGCAAAAATGAAGACTCAATCAAAGTCTTCAACGAGCAGAGATTAAATATATTCTGCTTTGGTGAGTAGGATAATACAATTTTATAATTTTATAAATGCAATTTTAGAATTATATTTTCTGTGGCTCTTGAGCATTCAAAAATGTATGAATAATATTTTATTTGGCTCTTCGTATTGAAGAACTTGTCCATCCCTGCTATATGTCTCGCGACAATGGGATAAAAATTTTCTACTGTTTAATAAAAAAAAGCGAAATGTTTTAGGTTCATAAAAACTGTGTGCAGACTTTCATTAAATAACGGCTACGGTCTAACGTCTACTACCTCACGACTAAATAACAATATCTACTGTGTCGGGACTAAATTGTAAAGCCTACAGTCGATAGCTAAAATCTCGAGACCATTTGATAAAATAACAATGGATTCTGTCGAGAGAGGAGATATTTCTCTTCGCTAGGAGACTTCAATACTAAAGTTGTCATTGACTCTGACCATTGAACAGGGGTGATCGGTTCGTTTGGTATTTAAAACTGACATTGGGGAATGTGTCCTACAGGTAAGAAAATCAAATGATATCAGAATAACTAACATTTATTACAAATACTGGGACATTTGGAAATACACGTGGGTTTCATCTCGTGGTTTTCATAGGAATATGATAATGATATATTAATTAACAGCATAATCAAATTCGGCTCCCCTGTCTGACCTGGTGTTGGAAACACCAGGTCAGACAGGGGAGCCGAATTTGATTCTGACCATTACCAAATTTACAGTGGTGAAGTCTCTACTAACCCCCACCCTGCCCTCGGTAAACAAAGGGACACCATTGGGCTTGGAAACGCCACCGTCCATCTGATGGGACATTAAACCGTTTCCCCACGTGCAGAAGAGTCGTGCACTATGCACATTAAAGAACACGCTGGATGGCCTTGATGGGAGGCTTCCATCTGTCTCCTAACTGTTGTCTAGTTGGCCCTCTTCCTCCAAACTCCTCTGAGTCTTCTGGGTCCTTTTGACCTGGGCATATGACACGTTTGGTTACAAAAGCGCCGCTCAGAGCAAAAACATCCCACCCAACTAGAGAAAGGAATGGAGCAAGAGTTTACCAGAGCCTCGATCTGCCATCCATTGTGTGGCATTTTCCTTCTCAAGGCAAAGCAAAGAAGTCACAAAATGGATGTTGCCCACCTCTCGCGACTAGGACGCTCGAGGTTGGATTTGAAGAGGCGCCTCCCACTCACCCTCTTCTCTTCATCATTCATCATCTTCATACTCATAAAGAGTTTCGAAAGTCATTATTTTGTGCACAACCATCACACAATCTTTGTAGATGATGTCATTTTCGATGTTGAGAAATGTGCTCTTAAGAGTTAGTATCAGTCTCACATAATTAACTTTCCACAATCCCAACTCGTCCATAAGATAGTCTGTTTTGAGCTGAATTACAAAACCACATTCTTCATGTTCTCTCAAACCTTCGCCTTCTTCCAAATCATCAGAAGGCAGTTCACAATATTCTCCAGTAGAATCATAACAAGTTAAATTTTCAGAATCATCACTTTCCAAGTCACAAAAGCAACCACAACATAGTATTGCTTTGAATAAAGCCGAAATCCGCCATCTGACTTCATGAAAAAAATCCTTTTCCACCCATAATTATGCACAATGTGAAAAAAAACTGCTGTTTTTTTTCACAGCGACGAAATGTCTTCAAAGCAACGTAATGTCTTCACAGCCTCAAAATCCTATATACTTTCGATCACATCAACCGTATCCAATTAACGTTATTTATCTCAACACTTAACTCTAAATTCCTTGATTTTCATTGTTCCCTTTGTTCGCCTTGTAACGATTGAATTCATTATTTAGTAAACAATTATCATTACTGTTTCGTACTCACCAGCTCGACAAAATTGTGACAAAATATATATAAAATGTTTACGTGAACCTAATTTGACTAAATGCTTATTCTTAAAATATAAAATCTGTTACTTAAATATTGCATTCTACTTTCATTCATTATAAACGAAAACATCTTCAAAAATGCTCTTTTAATAATTCTGTTCATAATCCTTGTTTTAAGAGACATATTTCCACCATTTTAACCCTCAGAGCGTATATACGTCTCCATAAGCTGCATCTCTATGTCTGAATTTCCGTGTTACACTGCTCTATGTGCGATGTTAGAAACATTTCTAAAGAGGAAAGGGACAAAAGGACATTTTGCAATTTTACTCTGGGGTTGGATTTGAGTTGTTTTGCCTGTGAACTTCCCTTTTTTTTTCAAAAGTTTTCCCCGTGGTCCGTGATGCAACGCGGACCACGGGGAAACTGACAATTACTGGCACCGGTGATATACGTGTTCGCACGCTCGGAATTATGTCTATTATATGACGATGATACGTATGGATGTGAGCAATTAAAAATGCTCTCTCTTAATCCGGAATATTGTAAAGTGAAGATTGAAGCACAATTTATTTTACACATGTTAGAGAGTAGAAGAATTGTCCGGTTTTGCTGACGTCAGCTATCAGTCCGTTCGAGAGGTCAAAAATTTCTCCCCAAAGGTACAAAGTTCACCTTAATACAAAACACAACTGTGTCTGAGTATGAAGCAAATGATTCTAATGGTTAATTACTGCATTTAAGTGATATTCTTAGTCATTAGTCTAAGCATAAAAAATTGTTACCCCACTAAAGCTATATAGAAAATGCGTAAACAGTAAAAATCCCTATTATACATAAATATAAATATAAAGCCAAAACAGTATGACCAGCGCGTCTTTATTCAAATCGAAGCAACTGCAGGTAAACGACAGCGCGTGTGAAGGTCATGAAAACAGTATAAATAACACCTGATACTGAGCTCTGATAATCAGATTATTGTTGTTCTTCAGATGGGAAAGGCAGCGGACTTAAGTGAGTTTGAGCCAGACGACTGGGTCAGAGCATTTCCGAGACGTCAAGGCTTGTGGGGTGATCATGGTCAGCTGTGTTTAGTACCTTCAAAAAGTGCTTTGAGGAGGGAAAAACCATGAACCGCCGGCAAGGTGTGGGCCGACCACAGCTCATTGATGCTAGAGGTGAGCGAAGACTATCCCATATGGTACGAGCCACCAGAAGGGATACTGTGGCACAACTCGCCCGTAATTTGAATGCTGGTGACGGGAGTATTGTGTCACACCACACATTACATCGAACCCTGCTGAAAATGGGGCTGCATAGCCATAGGCCGCTCTGAGTGTCCATGCTAACCTCGGTTCACCATCAAAAGTGCCTACAATGGGCATGCGAGCATCAAAACTGGACTTTGAATGATTGGAAGAAGGTCGTCTGGTCCGATGAATCTCATTTCCTGCTGCACCATGTGGACGGCCGGGTACGTGTATGTCATTTACTGGGGGAAGTGTTGGCACCAGGATGCACCATGGGACATAAACAAGCCGGTGGAGGAAGTGTAATGCTTTGGGCAATGTGCTGCTGGGAAACCATGGGTCCAGTCATTCATGTGCAGGAAACTATGACGTCTACCATCTACCTAAACATCATTGCAGACCAGGTATATCCTTTCATGGCAACGGTAAATCCTTCTAGTAGTGCCTTCTTTTAGCAGGATAATAGACCATGACACACTGCCCGGATTGTTTGAGAATTGTTCGCGGAATGTGAGGAAGACTTCCAAGTATTTCTCTGACCTCCAAATTATCTAGACATCAATCCAATCGAGCATCTGTGGTGTGTGTTGGAACAGCATATCCGATCTACGACAGCTCAACCACGTAACTTACAAGAATTAAAAGATCTGCTGGTAAGGTGTTGGCACCAGACACCACAAGATACCTTTGGAAATCTTGTAGCGTCCATGCCTCTCTGGGTAAGAACTGTTTTGGCGGCACGTAGAGGACAAACATCATATTAGGCAGGTGGTCATAATGTTTTGGCTCTTCGGTGTATGAATATAACAGAAACAAATGCTTTTTACATATTTAAAGAGTAAATTGGTGCATTGTTGGTCAGTATTTCCTAAACTAAATTTCCGCTTATACAAGAACCATCGTCTCTTGTCTAAGAGACGATATCTCTTATTGATGGGTACTAAATGATGGGTAGGTCCCTGATTGAATATTCTAGCTAGCACCTGTTGAGCTAGGCTGTGATTCAAATAGTAATCAAATGGTGCATTATCAGGCGATCCAATGCAACCTGTAGGTGGATGGGTTTTTTTTTCGTAGTTGTTGAAACCAAAAATGTCTCGTGACTACCGTTAATGTGAGTTCCACTGTTTCCTATCAAATGATTTCCGTCCAAGTATTTAAAGTTATAAAACTTCAGGTGATTGATGTCAACTTTACTAGAATAACCCATTGCTTATTTAAAATCCTCTGTTCAACATGAATCAAGGTCAATTTTTTAAAAATTCTTGCCAACTGTTGAAACATAATTCTCTCTTATGACTTATCACCACGCCCGGATCTAGAAACAATTCGAGGGGGGTAGGTAGGAAGAAATACAATGAAGCCGATAAGGATTCATTGTATTTCTTCAATGAAGCTGTAAAGTCAATGAAGCCTTAAAGGAGGGAGCCAAGAGAATTGTTTCCAATGCAGTATAACATTTCTTCCTGTGTTTTATTGGTTTTTAAAAACAAATTCTTGAAATATAAATAAGAATTGAAAATTGCATAAGAATTGAAAATGCAATTATTGCATAAGAATATAAATTTATTAGATATTAATTATTAATAATAAATTTTAATAAATATTAATTATTGCATAAGAATTGAAAATGCAATACTTATTGCAATTGAAAATTGCAATAAGAATTGAAAATGCATGAAATATAAATAAGTTTAATATTTTTTGCCTCTTTTTTACCCTTACTCGCATTCTGAAAGGCCATTCCCCCCAGATCCGGCCCTACTATCACTAATGTGATTTACATTGCTTCATTAACATTTAAGCTTACGGATATCGCCAACATATACATGGACCTCGACAGAACTTTATAACGCAGACTACAATAAGCAACTCAACGTTTCGAGATACAAATGTTTAAGTCATTAATGAGAGAAGTTGAAGAGGCAGTAATCATGCATATATACAAACATACAAAATCTTCATGGGCTATGGAGGCGCAACCAGATTGCAATTTCGCTCTCCAAACGAGGCTCTCCTGAATTACAAGAGTCGCGGGAGTGGCTCATTCGGTAGCACGCAAGGCTACAGAATACATAATAATAATCTTAATAATAATATATATCATCTACATAATTTGCAGTTCCCACGTTCAAGTACCACCTGGACCAGGTTGAGATTTATCTCCACAAAACTCCCCACAATGTTCTTGGTCAGAAAGGGTCACCAACGAGGTTGGAAAGACTGCCGTCCATCAGATGGGATGTCAAGCCATGGTGCTGTGTGGGGGAGAATCATACCCTGTGCACGTTAAAGAACACACTGGATGGCTTTGACGGAAGGCTACCATCCGTCTCCTAACAGCTTCTTTTCACCCAACCTTCTCTATGCCCTTAGTCTTTGTGACCTACCCATTGCCTGCAAATAGTGCCACTTAGAGGTAAAAGAACTTAACCCTAAGCTGTAGTTGCTTTTAGCTACTGTAGGCCAATTCTAGTAGTCTTGTTTAACATTGTTTTCCACAGCATTCTTGGTCTTCTCCTTTTCCTGAGGATTTGAGGCACAATGCTCATAACCCTATTCGCTAATCTGCAGCTATGCAGATGGGCAAAGCAACACAGTCTGTCTTTGCACAATATACTGTCCAAATGAAATAGCCAACTCCTTCTTTTAACCTCATAATTACCTAAAAAGTCCAACCACCAAATATCTAACGACTAGAATCAAAAGCATCAAATTTCCTCTTATCCTACTTACAAAAGGTCCAAGTGTTACTACCATAATTATAGAAAGAATAAACAATTATATAGCGTCATTTTAATCTTTAGGTATATACGCCTATTTTTACACACTCTCCATAGATGTTTAAGACTTGTATCCTTCTTCATTTCAATGTTTATCCATCGGGATTATATTCTTCAGATGGGCAAAGGACTGGGATAAGCAGAATAAGTGTTGGTGAGGTCACTGTAGTCAACTTATCGCAATCCTTATCACTATGAAGAGTAAGTATAAACCCGATGACTAAATATTGAAATAAAGAAGGATACAAGCATTTGGTAGCATTTGCTTTTTTTTCTGTGCACTTGTACAGAAAAATGTAATTGGTTGTCGTTTTGAGCGAATATTGAACGAAAAAACACCAACGAGAAATGAAGAGGTGGAACCAAATGCACACACGTAGAATTTCACGTCCAAAATATGAGAAGCAAATGGTTATATTGTCATAAAACACCAAACTCAAATGTATACACTTTTTCTCCATAATATTGTAACAAATCAAAACTCGCTACTCAGATAGGTTCTGAATCTCAGACGTCATCCGATAAGCATATAGGTGGAAATTCTCGATTAACAATACTTACATGGAACTAATAACAAGCGAAAACCTTTTTCAGGCTGCAAATAGATTAAACATTGCACAAAGTTTCTCATTCACATGAACGGAACACTTCAGAAATTGCTACAATAGTATATTTGAAAGTATTCGACAATTCATAGCAACAGTATTTCTATTTCTCTCACGAATAATTATTACTAAACTGTTATTGATCATTATATTGATAAGACTACCAGTTTTGTTGTTTACTGTCATTCAGATCTGAAAGCGTTAACTTAAAATAAGAAAGTATGATTTATGTTTTGAAAGTTTGATATCTGGAATTTGAACTATTGTAAATACTATGACAAGCACGTACCCAGGATTTACTTTCGGGAGGGGGGGTCAGGGAATTTAATTTGGGGGAGTGTGAGAGATTTAATTTGGGGTTAATCTGAAAACAAGACTTTGGAAGGGTTTCCCAATTACTAAAACATTCCACTAGCCAGGAAATGTTGCAATATTATTCCATATGGAATAAAATTTTAGAGTTGTTTTTTAAGTCTCTTTTTAGTGTAGGACATATACTATGGAGCTAAAATTATGCAAATAACCTTTTTGGATTTCAAAGCAGGTAGATTAGTTCGAGATTTCGTGTAAAACGATCGGAATTTCGGTGAAGTGTCCTGATCCCCTGTGTACATCCCTGCACTATGACTCCATTCATTTAGAAACCAGTGCTAAAATAGAGCATGATTGTCCTTGCATTCACTAGCTACAAAAAATGGTATATTATAATAATAATAATTTCGTTTGGAGAATTAATCCGACGCGATTTTCTGTAGAGCTCCCTGGAGTAAAACAGTTTTATGGTAAGAATGGATAAATAAAACAGGGGGTTTGCAAAGGTTGACTGCGGTGCATCAGAAATTAAAGTGTTTCCGGTGATCTGTCCTCAGAAATGGGATCCATGATTAGCTGCGTCATGTGTTTCCCCAGTATTCCGACTATAGAAATATACATAATTCAATTATCATTGTTGGTATACGGATATAGTAACGTATTGAATTTCTAGAAAAGTTTTAAATGCTTTTAGTTTTTAACTTTTGATTTATTTCGAAATTTATTTTTACATGTGCAAATTATTTTTAAATTTCAACTTCTTTGTTTTTAGAAATTTAACATATAATTTAACGTAAAATTTAAGCATTTACCTTTAAATTTATAAATTTTATTTTCAGGTAATGAAAATTTAAATTTTTCATTTTTTTTCGCTTTTAAAATCATTTTTAACATTAAACAGTTTAGGTTTAAAAACTTCTAATGTTTTTAATAATTTTCTTTTAAATTATAAAATTTTGTTTTCAAACAGTAGCAAAATGCATTTTTTTTTATTTTACTTTTCAAATCATGTTTAACATTACAAATTTTCGATTTTACAAAAGTTAAATATTTTTTCCATATTTAATTTTTAAAATGCTATTTTGAATAATAAAAACTTTTATTTTAAAACAACAGCAACTTCCATTTATTTATTTTTTCACTTTTAGGTTCCAAATTATTTTTAACATTCATTTTCATTCAATTTTTTTAAATGTTGTTCATGTCGGGAATCTGTTCAAATAAGTGAATGGAAAATAAAGATGTTATGGAAAGCGTAGCATTCATTTGATAAACACTAATATTACAACCCCATAAATCATTGATATTGAAAATATTTTTTTTTCGGAACGCCAAATGATTGATAATCAATAAGATATATGGGACCCCCCTCCCCCTCCCCGACTGAAACTCAGGATTTACAGAGATGTTTACCTTTTTGGAGAGGGTCTTTTTCACTGCGTACTGTTTCAAAGCGTCGAACACTAATTTTCATAGTTCCACCGTTTAACATCTCATCCAATGGATGGTGGACTTTTCAAGTTTCATCGTTATCCTCTTTCTCATCGATTGCAGAACGATAATTAGATAAATCTCAACAAAAAGAATCCTTAATTTCAAATTGCACATTTTACTAAAGAATAGCAGTGGCAAAGTGGCAACACTGTTATAAAAAGCTAGCAACTGAATTTTCCAACGTCCTTGGATCTTCTATAAATCTGGTTACCCTATGTATGGGTGACAGGCCTTGGTCCTCAGCACATTTGATACGTCAGAATGCAGTTATGAACGAAAAAAAAATTGTTTAGAGAAAAAAAAAAATTGAATTTCCGGCTGCACAAATTCTCCCCAAACTGAATAGTGATAGCTGTGTGTCGGTCCATCACGTTCAATTTTATTAATTTTTAATAATTTTACATTCAAAGACTTCACGAAATTCCTCTATTATACTCCTTTATTGCGCTTTGGCCTAACTTTGTTGCATTAATGATTCCATTTGCGCACAATTTTTACAAGACTTAAAACTCTTCAGGCTAACTGTCAGATCTTTAGCCTTTTTTAACGCTAAAAAATTTATTAAAGCGTCACGAGGCAGATTAGAGTAGTAAGAATAAAGTTTTTGCGAAAGAATACTAATATATTTGTTATAGCTGACAAACTTTTGTAACATCAAAATTTATAATCTTTAAAATGTAAAATCGTGATGTATCAGGCATGGTTAGATCCAGGGCTGGATCTAGTGGGGATTTATCACTCCATGATTGCAAAGGGGGTCATGCCCTCCATCATCTCTTTAAGAATGCTAATAAGGGTAATACAGGTAAAAATATTATAAAACTTGAGCATATTTCATGCATTTTTTAAGAAATTTTTTAAAGACTTGTGGAATGGAGGGGGCGGTAAATGTTATAAAATAAATATCTCCTTAAACAGCTGCTTACACGTAATAGGGAACATAATAATGAAATTTACTGTTTCACAAAAATTCAACTGAAAAATAAGGAAAAAAAAGTGAAAATTGTTCCAATATTCAAAATGGGAAATATGATCAAAATGGTAAATTAAAACTCCTAATTGTGGATTTCAAACTGGTTAGCTCAAATCTTCCACCAGACAAGGCCATGTTGCAGTTGATTAGAAGAAAAAGACATGAAATTGAAAAAACATACTTTAAAGCCAAATATTACATATCCCATAGAACTGCTATAAACATTTTCATTTATATCTTTTTTCTTATCACAATTATTAACAGGGTTTCCATGCCACTCAAGAGGTACCTGTTCAGTTCGTTACCCATATGGGTTCACATGGAACAATATTCCACCAGGGAACATTAATCAGGTGAAATATCCTTCCACGTCCTATACCACAAGGCCAGCCAAGAAGTAGAAGGTAACAGATACAAGGCATCCAAGACCTCAAATTTTATAACAATGTCCGTCATTTATTGACTTTAAAAAAATTTAGTGAAATTGATGAAAATATAATTTTTAATCATTTATGAGAAGATTCATATATTTCCCTATTTTTACACTCAGTGATAATGGTTTAGCCACCCCCACCCCCCGAAAAATTTCTTTTTAAAATCTGGGTTCTTGTTATTTGATTGGCCTTGCATAAATATAAAAATAAAGACACCTCCTCAAGCAGCTGTTTGCCACAGAGGTCTGTCAGTTGAATACACCACGGAGGAGATTGGTGAGGAAGGCGAGACTTCAGCAGAAAGACAAATACAAACATCCATGCTTTACCTGGAGCTTGAATCCAGGTCCCTTTGATCAGTAGTCAAGCGCGCTAACCACTCGGCAACTGCAATGAAAATCCCCCCACTCCTCGAATTTTTTCTAGATCTGGTCCTGACTAGATCTAACCTTTCTTTGGCCTTAAACACCAGGTCAGATCTCTAATTTCACTCTTTTCTTAGATCAACTCCTCGAACTACCAACAAGGTGCAAATTTTCAGTCTGCATCATACCCTGTCCCAATTCCTCGAAATCAACTCTATGTCTGAGTTATGAAAATTAAAGGATAATATGATGTCTTGAAAAGTATAAAGAGGGAATGGCAATGAAATATGGGATGCACATAAATTTTGCAGCGCAAAAGAAGAAAATGCTTCGACATTTAATGGACGTGACACGAACAAGCAACCTTAGATTGCTACAAAAGGAGACATGATTGAGGTCAATACCCAAATGAGGTTATTGTCTCTCGCTCTCTCTAATGTCTCTACCGCTGTGAGAGAACTTTCATTTCGTACATTTCATCGTTTCAAAAATCACCTACCGAATACCACTAGAGACAAGAACGAACTGACTAGCTTTTCCCCAGATAAATGGAGATCTCTCTCCGACAGCTGAAGACGTCTTAAATAGGATAGCGAAAGAAATATCTTCTTCTAGAAACCAACAACAATTAAATGAAAAATAAATAAATACCCCCTCAAGCAGCTGCTTGCCACAGAGGTCTGACAGGAGCCTGCCAGTTTATATGCCATAGTAGAAGGTCTGAGAGGATGGCAGGACCTCAGCAGAAAAACGACACACACACCCATGCCTTACCCTGGGCTCGAACCCAGGTCCCGTAGATCAGTAGCCAAGCGTGCTAACCTTGGGAATCTTTAAATCTAATAAAATCGTAATAAAGAATGTCTCATATACAATATTTGCTGAAGAAACATAAGAATGCTAAATATTATTCATAATTTAAAGAACATGTTTTCCTTTCTAGAGACGTTTCAAGGGTTCTTAGTGCCCAAACCACGATTTACGCTCTCTTCATCTATTCGGTGGTTCAACTCAGGGGTGTAGCCATGTGTCTATATAGCTAGTCAGTGTGAAATTAAAACTTCTCTAGAAATTCAATACATTACTATTTCCGTATACCAACAATTAAATTTAATTTTACATCTGCAAATTATTTCTAATATTTAACTTTTTTGATTTTGCAAAATTTAACATAATTTAATGTAAAGTTTAAGCATTTACTTTTAAATGCAACAAGGTGCAAATTTCCAGTCTGCATCATACCCTGTCCCAATTCCTCGCAATCGAGTTACTTTGGAGGGAGGCTCCCCCCAAAGTCACTCGGAGTTGGCAAAATTCGAAGGGACTTTGTAAAATCTAGACGAGTTGTAAAAATTTGTAATCTTTTTTTTTTCGAAATTAAGGCAACTCAAATTAAGTCAAAATCGAGGCAACTTGGCTAATCTAGGGCAGTTTAGAAAATGGAGAGAGGGCAAAATTTAGAGCAGTTGGCAAAATTCGAAGCCACTTAGTAAAATACAGTTTAATTGGCAAAATCTTGCGGAGTTGGCAAAATTCGGAGTGACTTGGGAAAATCGTGGGGAGTTGGCAAAATCTAGGGGAAGTTGGCAAAATTCGGAGTGACTTAGGAAAATCGTGGGGAGTTGGCAAAATTCAGATAAGATGTAAAAATTGGGATTTTTTTCTGTAAAATTATGGCGAGTTAGCAAAACTTAGGAAGTTGGCAAAATCTAGGGGAAGTTGGCAAAATTGTGGGGAATTGGCAAAATTCAGGTGAGATGTAAAAATTTGGATTTTTTTCTGTAAAATCTGGAGAGTTGACAAAATTCGGAGTGATTTGGCAAAATCGTGGAGAGTTGACAAAATTCAGGTGAGATGTAAAAATTGCAATCTTTGTTCTGTAAAATTATGGCGTGTTGGCAAAATCGAGTCAACTTCGCAATATTTAGAAGAGTTGGCAAATCTTGGGGGAGCTGGCAAAATTCAGAGTGACTTTGCAAAAATCAGGTGAGATATAAAAATTTGGATTTTTTTACTATAAAATTGTGGAAAAAAATTCATCGAGGAAACTTCGCAAAATCTAGGGCAGTTGGCAAAATTCGAATCCACTTGGTAAAATACGGGCGAGTTGTGAAAATTAGGATTTTTTTTAAGTTAAGGAGAGTTGATAAAATCGAGAAAACTTGGCAAAATTTTTGGGAGTTTGAAAAATTTGAAGTGACTTAGCAAATTCAGGAGAGATGTAAAAATTGGGATTGTTTTGCGAAATTAAGGAGAGGTGGTAAAATCGAGGCAACTTGGCAAAATCTAAGAAAGTTGGCAAAACTGGAAACCACTTGGTAAACTACAGGTGAGTTGCACAAATTGGGATTGGTTTTGCGAAGTTAAGGAGAGTTGGAAAAACCGAGAACTCTTGGCAAAATTCGAATCCACTTGGTAAAATATAGGCGATTTGTGAAAATTGGAATTTATTTTGTAAAATTAAGGATTGTTGGACAAATCGAGGAAATTTAACAAAATGTAGGGAAGTTGGCAAAACCGGAAACCACTTGGTAAAATACAGGGAGTTGTGAAAATTGTGCCTTTTTTGTGCAATTAAGGAGAGTTGATAAAATTCGAAGTGACTTAGCAAATTCAGTAAAGATGTAAAAATTGCGATTTTTTCTTAAAAAATGTGGCGAGTTGGCAAAATTCGAATCCACTGGGTAAAATATAGGCGAGTTGGCAAAATTTAAATCAACTTCGTGAACTATAGGCGAGGTGTGATAATTGGGATTGGGTTTGTGAAATTAAGGAGAGTTGACAAAATCGTTAAAACTTGGCAAAATATTGCGGAGTTTGAAAATAATAAATTTGAAGTAACTAGGCAAATTTAGGATAGATGTAAAGATTGCGATTGGTTTTGTTAAATTAAGGAGAGTTTGCGAAATCGGGGGAAAATTCACACCGACTAGCTACAATTCAGACAAGACGTAAATATGTAAATATTGGAATAAATTCCGTGAAATCATGGCTAGTAAGCAAAATTGCAAGTCAAATGGCAAAATGCAAGAGAGTTGTGGAAAAATTGTCTCAAGCTCAAACCCCCTCCCCCCCACGGAGCGAAAATCTAGATAATATTTGCTCAGTTGGCAAAATTTGATATTCGAGTTGTAAAATTTTCGATTTATCCCCCCCAACCATAGTCCTTCGCTACGCCCCTGGTTCAACTGTTAATATTTAAATTACCGACGAACCACTTTTCAGCTAAATGTATAATATTTACGGTTACTACAAAACTGCACATAGTGTATACTAATTGCTTTTGTCTGCTTTTTTCTTATCGCAACATAATAATTTTGAGCGCAACTTTTCTGCTACTTTCCGAAAATTGCGACCTCTTGTGTCAGCAGCCAATTCCATTATCTTCTGCATTCGGAAGAGAGAAGATTCTAAATCAGAAGATGACGTATTTTATTCAGATATTATATCAGTGAACACAATTTTCCTAGAACTGCATTCTAGTTCGTAACAGTTTTCTGTTGAGGAGTATTTGCCTTCCCCTGAAATGTAATGGTAGAATTAAAAGATCACTTGAATGAAACTGAAAGGACATCAATTGCACGTGCTTAGTGTGCAGATTGGAGATGAATTCGGGCTCGAGTTTTCGAGTCGAATATCATTTCCTCCTCGTTCTCTGTTTGCGACAATCATTCCTGCAGATATCTTTTACGATAAATCAGAGAAATTCTTACCCGAAATCGGTTTAATAATATGAAAAGTATTATTTCCTCCTCGTTCTCTGTTTGCCTAAGGTCTAACCCAGATTGGGAACAGAGAACGAGGAGAAAATGATACTTTTCATATCATTAACCCGATTTCGGGTAAGAATTTCTCTGATTTATCGTAAAAGATATATGCAGGAATGATGGTCGCAAATTATTTATTTTACTCTTAGAATATTAATTATAATCATTTTATGTCAAAATTAAAATTTAAATGCTATTTGGAACGAAATAAATATTGGTAGAAACTGAAAGGTCAGTGGGTTTACATCATTATAAAGGCAAAGAGCCATTTATTTATTAAATACAGAGAATACGCAAAAATTTTAATGTTTCATTTGTTCACTCTTGATTTAAATGGTCGGCACTGTGACTCCTTGAAGTTTATCACTCCTCATGCAGGGGTCAAAAAATTAAAAAAGGATCACAGAAGTCGATAGAAATAGACAAAACAAATGTAGCAGACCTTCCCTTCAGTTGCCCTATAGGGAAGAGAATATCTCCCTTCTAATTGAAAAAGCCTTTTCTTCTTTCTCCCCTTTCTCCTGTAATTAAAAAATAAACTGATGTCGAATTAAATCCTATATGAAGAAAAATATATGCGAATCATTTAAAACAAAGAATATGGAAATATTGTAGTTTAAACTTGATGTTAAACGAAAAAGAATTTATAAAATTAAAATATTAATTGTGAAATTTTATATTAGAGAAAAAAATGTCTTGATCCGTGAGAGAAATGAACTTACATCATGTGAATTACTATTAAGACAGGTTATCAATAGATAAAGGTTTTGGGGCGGGGGTGGCTCAGTCGGTAGCGCGCCAGGCTCGTAATCTGTAGTTCCCAGGTTCGAGTCCCAGCTGGGTCAGCGTTGAGATTTATCTCCACAAAAATTCCCCGCCCTGTCCACGGTCAGTACGGGACGCCGATGGGCTTGGAAAGGCCACCGTCCGTCGGATGGGACGTTAAGCCGTGGCCCCGTGTGCGTGAGAGCCATACCCTGTGCACGTTAAAGAACACGCTGGATGGCCTTGACGGGAGGCTACCATCTGTCTCCCAACAGCTGTTCCAGTGAGTCCCCTCCCCCAACCTTCTCTGAGCCTTCGGGGTCTATGTGACCTGGCCATTTAGCCCATGGTGTGCAAAAAAGTGCCGCTCAGAGGTAAAACAACCCAACCCTAGATAAAGGTTTCGTATGGCTCAAGGCTCTTGTTTCGCTTGCATAAAATTTGTCATTGATCTAGCAATGTTTGTCGGAGAGTTCTTACTGATTTATGTATATGTGAAGAAACAGAAAGAGAAAATTTGGTATGAGACAAATATTAATTTTCGTCTTACTTTTCGTGTAAACGTCAACTGTGATCTGAAATTGTAAAAATCGAAACATTTAAAGATGAGATGAAAACTTTATTAGGAAAGTGTCACATGAATCAGATGTTTCCCTTTGTTTAATTTTATGCTGTATTAACATGAATTAAGTTTATAACATTTGTGAGCAACCAATTTTTGAAAAATTCATGAGAAGAATATAATGAAATTCATGAAAAAATATAATTGAAATATTCATGAGAAGAATATAACATTTGTGAGCAACCAATTTTTGAAAAATTCATGAGAAGAATATAATGAAATTCATGAAAAAATATAATTGAAATATTCATGAGAAGAATATAACATTTGTGAGCAACCAATTTTTCACCCCCCTCCAAACTTTTCCAAATAAAAAGCCGAAACTTTTTTTAACAGAATTTTTCCTCATTTTCTTTGGAGATTAAAAACACATTTTTTTTTCATTATTTCCTGCGAAGTCTTCAAAAATAAAATTGAGGCAACTAGTAACCCAATCTGGGTTAGACCTTAGGCAAACAGAGAACGAGGAGGAAATGATACTTCTTTTAGAATCATTTACTATTTGTTCTTCGTTTTTTACTTGGTTGAAAAAAAATTAAAATGAGGTAAATAATCGAAATAGAATGTATATCGTCATCACTAACATTTCTATCGCATTAAAAATATTATCAATGGCGGAGATTTCAAAGGTTTGATATGAGATCAAGAGAGGAGAACTATCGATCTAGTATTGAGCTTGGAGATACTTCAACCTCCCCCACAACCTCCCATTGGAAATTTTTAGTTACGTCACTGGTATGGTTGTTAACAACTGTCGTAAGAAAATGACAGATTCAAATTAAAATGATTCGATCGTGTCTGTAATATTTGTAATAAATTCCTTCAAGTACAGAGCGAGCAAAAAGTTTCTAAATAAAACTATTTGAGATCGACTCTTAGCCCAGAGAAATTATCAGGATTCTCTTTGCTATTAACAAAAAAGGAAAATTCTGATTTGCAGGATTGGATTAAGCCTATTTGGGGCTCAGAGCACTTAAAAGATTTTTCTACTTCACCCATGGCCGGCCATACGCATAAGCTAACTAAGGGCCTCACAATATGAGAGGACCGCAAAAAATACCTTTAAAGTTTTACTATGCCAAGTTAAAGCTTTTTTAATATTTAAATTAATCTATTGTTCAAACCCTGTTCATGTTAGCTGTAGATATGTATATCTGTATAATGTTTTTACCTGTCATTTTCATGTTTGTTTTTTAATATTCCCTTCAATCAGAATAGTAAATATATATATATTTCGACTTTCAATTTTTGGAGCCTCTTAAACTTGCCATAGCTTAGGGCCTCAGAACATCACAGTCCGGCCCTGCCTTCCCCTCATTTCAGCAGAAATCAAATACAAATTATTCAGTAAATAAATGAAAGCACCAATCTCTTGTCACCTTTCTTTGAGGGTAAGATTGTTGTTACCAATTTAAAATTTTCCACAAGTTCCAAAATATGTTGATTTTATTTAAAATCACGCTACGCTTGAGCAGCAGAAGGGCCTCCCTTAACTCCCCTCCTTAATCCAGCCTTGCTGATTTCAGAAAAATATCGCAAAAAATCGCCTTTTTAAATTTAAATAAAATATAAGGTACCTTTTTTTCATTTAACAGTCTGATTTTTATGTTGTTTTAGATTTCAATAAAAAATGTGGTTTCTTTAATTAAAATAACCAAAATTAATTAAAAATTAGTTTTCAATAGTTGTGTGGCATTTGTTACGTAGTTAACACCAACGAGGTAAAATAGACAAAGTGCGCAACCGGTTCCAAAAGTTGAAGCAATCTGAACGACGTCTTGCCCACCCTTTACATGGCCGCAGTAATGTAAAGTATGGGTATTAAGCACAAAACCTAAGTAGCTAAACGTTTTGTTTTTTTAAAACTAACTTTAAATTTTCATTCTTAAAGTAAAATTCAATCAGTCCTGTTAGTTGAAACTTTAATAACGTATACATTTTTCTTTTGGAACCGCTTGCGCATTCTTAATACAATAAAACAAAACTATTAATTAAAAGATCCTATTATTTCTAGATTATTTTGAAAGTAGATATTTTGTTTGGCACTACAGTGTAATGAAAATAGAAACTCTGTTGTATATTAAGGCTTGGGTTGTTTTACCTCTGAGCGGCACTTTTTTGCACACTATGGGCTAAATGGCCAGGTCACATGGACCCCGAAGGCTCAGAGAAGGTTGGGGGAGGGGACCCACTCCAACAGCTGTTGGGAGACAGATGGTAGCCTCCCGTCAAGGCCATCCAGCGTGTTCTTTAACGTGCACAGGGTATGGCTCTCCCGCACAAGAATCACGGCTTAACGTCCCATCCGACGGACGGCGGCCTTTCCAAGCCCATCGGTGTCCCCTACTGACCGTGGGCAGGACGGGGAATTTTTGCGGAGATAAATCTCAACGCTGACCCAGCTGGGACTCGAACCTGGGAACTACAGATTGCGAGCCTGGCGCGCTACCGACTGAGCCATCCCCGCCCCATTATATTAAGGCATGTAAACAATACTAAGCAATAGCCACTTGCTACGTTATTGCCTATCTTTGCATGTTGGCGGCCATGTAAAAGGTGGGCATCAGTGAGCTTACTTTGGCTTCAGCTTGGGGCGCTATAATACAGCCGTTGCTTACTCTATCTATCCTATCTCGTTGGTTAACACTTAAAAACTCCTTCGAGTAGTGCCACAAAGAAAAAGTAAAACTCACACCTCTGTGGCAAGCAGCTGCTTGAGGGGGTATTATTTATTTATTTTATCACTACATAGCATATACAAAATTAATTACCTCTTAATTTGAATTGTTTGTATTTTATTATGAATAAAAAAAATCTTTATAACAGATCCACAATACGTTGAGTGGGCACTGCTGATTGGAAGGCTTTCATTTTTTTCTTCGTGAGCGATTTCTTCATAACAACACTAGGCAAAAAATGAGAAAATGATTTTTTCAAGTAATGTTTATAACTGCATGCCTAAATTTTAAAAGTTTTGTTAATTAGGATATTTAGGTATATAGATATAAAAGATTGTATCCGCCACAAGAGGTTTTGCGAATTAGGCATTTGCCGAGTGGCAACGTGAGTGATCTCGGCTGTGTCTTGTTTTGTCTGAGCCAGTCGGTTGCCTTAGCAACATGTACTCCAGGCGCCAAACGAAATCTGTCGCCAGCAAAGCGATGCTAGACGCGGGAAAAGATGTGGAAACTCTTCGCGCCGAAATCGAAAACGAACAGCGAATGACGTAAGTGCTTTTAATTTCTTTTGTATTTAATTTCTTCTTCAGTGCAGGCGGATGGGGGGGGGGGGGCGCCATGGAGGAGCGCGCGGCCGCTGCACCCAGCAACCGGTGCGCTGCACTACCTACAAGGTACCCCAACGTAAATGAGCACGTTCGGTTGAAAATGCGGGTTAGGGAATTCTGCAGAAAACATCCCACGGCCCTATCTATCTTCAGGCTCATTATGTTGTTTGCTGAACAGACGCTGAATACAGAACCTATAAAACCTCAGATATGCGCGGGATCATATCATCACGGTCGAGACGGGAATTCGATTTGCTGTTAAAAGATGGCAGCTCTCCGCGCACTGCCGAATCACATTTCCCTTTCACCCCCCTTTTTAAAACGAAGAATTAAGGGCCATTCTTGATGCACTTCCTTCCTCGCACTTGTTTGTGCACTCACCCAAGAAATCATTTTTTCCCCTCCTCTGATTCCGAATGAGATCTCTGTCCCAACATTTAATAGGCGATGAATGAATTCCACATTCGACGAGATCTTCAGAATGGAACTAAATCATTTCAAAATGGACCTTGAACAGCTTACGAAAAACAAAAGGGTCATTCAGAGATATTCAGGAATGAAAAAAAAAATTCTCTGCAGTTTGTTATGGCTGCAAGGTGTAAAGAACAAAGTCTAAATCGAACGATTTGGGTTGTCGCCATTTAAAACATTTCGGCTGTTTGAAATTTTGATTTTAAATGTATCTCCTCCCCAATACTTCTTCCTCCTTAAAAACTAATTTTTTTCATCTTCCATATTCTCGTTTATTGAGATCGTCTGCAATTTTTGTTAAATGTCGATGCAAAAGAATTCAACCGACATCCTGCTTCGAGCAGACGTCATTTTCCCTTCCGAAGCAGACTGTCGTTTGGCAACAATCTGTGACCCCAATCGTTTGTCTCCAGTTGGCTTTTCATCTGCTCACGAGAGTTTTGTCACATTAATAAAACGAGACATCTCACTTTTTTTTGTAATGGGGGGGGGGAGGCGATAGCCTTATACTGTGAGGGACAACACAAGTTGAATCATTAGACAGTTTCATTTCTGGGCTTCACAGACTCTTCAAATTGTCCAAAAACCCTCCGGAAAAAAAAAATCTTTATTTTCAGATAAACTAACACATCACATAACGTTTTATAATCTCTGTGTTTAAAAAACCAGCATTGGAATATAACAAAGGAATTATCTGGAAGGAAGCAACATATATGCAAATGATTCCAAAAGAAATAAAAGTAAATTATACTATGTATTCTCCTAATCAAAATTCGATTCTATTAGCTGAAAAACTTAATAATTATTTTACAGAAATAATAGAAAACTTTGTAACCGAAATTCCAGAATACAGTCGCTCAAAAAGTATCCGAACGCTATGGTTGATTGCAGAATTTAGAGAAAATATCTGAGAACGATGTGTTTTAGAAATTAGTGATCTGGCAACCTTCGTGTACTGTACACGAAGGTTGCCAGATCACTAATTTCTAAAAAAAAATCGTTCTCAGATATTTTCTCTAAATTCTGTAATCAACCATAGCGTTCGGATACTTTTTTGAGCGACTGTACACTGAACAGGAAAAGGATAAGATATCTGTTTCAATGAATTCGATTTTCATAGTTTACTTAACAGAATATGAAATTAATAAAGTAATTTCTTCTTTGCAAATAAGAAAGGCGACGGGAGCAGATTGTATAGCTGTGGAGACAAAGAAATAAAATATAATATTTCAACTATTTTATGTCATCTCTATAATTTATCTTTGCATTCTTGGTATTTTCCAACAATTCTTAAAAATTCAACTATGGTACCTGTTTACAAAGGTGGCAAACATTTCCATATTAATAATTACAGACCAATAGCGTTATTGTTGGTGATCTTTGTAACCTGGAACCAAAAGGAGAATTAATAGCATTTGCTGATGATACTGCTCTGATATATATACAGCAACTACTAAAAATATTTTAATTGAAAAAAATAAATCAAGATTTATGGAATATCAGAAACCGACTCCTTTCTCCCACTTTCATGAATAAATTTCACGATCCACTCAATTTTAATACTAAGTGCAATGAAACTCTGTGTGTATTTATTTCCTGTGTGTATTTATTTCTTTTCTGTTGCATTAGAATTTTAAAACAAATCATTTCAAAGCATAAAACTTTAAAGAAAATGTGCATATTTACTCACACTAAGTATCAACAAAGGATTGAAAGAAATCAAATTCTTGAAGAAGACTTTAGATGAATGGTTTCCAAAGGGGGCTTTTTGTTCAGTTCATATTATTATTTCAATTAGTTTGATACAGGACAAAATATTTTGAATTCTCTGAAGAAATTAAAAAGAGCAAGAGGGGGGGGGGGTAAAAGGATAAAGGCAGCGCTGGGATCAAAATGGTTGGGAACCACTGATTTAGATAAACAAAATGCAGTAAATCTGTCATCAGGGGACTGAAAATATTAAGTGCTGATTTTTGTTGTTGGAAAAATGGAATGGAATAAATTTATTAAAATGAAAATAAAACAGGTAGGGATAGAAAAATTGTCAAATAATAAATATATGAGTCGACAGATAATGAAGAAATGGAAAAAAAAATAAAACTACACATTAAAAATTAGAAAATGGAAATGAACACTGGTAAAAATGAAAAAAAAATTAAAGAATAAAATGGATAGGAAAAGCAAAGGAAAAAGTTTAAAATTAAAATTTCGCTCAATAAAATAAAAGAATGCAACGAATATATAAAGGTATGATGGAAAACATTTGCCAAAACTATGTCAATTGCAATAAAAAAAGCGGAAACGTAACAAGAGAATTAGAAAATATCAACAAAAAAAAATTCAATAAAATGTGAAAAACTATTATGGAGCAATATTTGAAAGATCACGACATATTAACTCAGAATTATTGCACCAGGGTAGAGAAGTAGAAATTGTAGAAATAATCCAAGAAAAATCTAGAGCATGGAATCAAATTAAAGATAATAAACTACTAGGAATGGATGATATTAAGAATGAACTTATGAGATAAGGAGGAATTGTTATTTACTTCATAAAATGATGTTGTCCTTAAAAACAGTCGAAATTATTTTTTAATTTAATAGTAATAAATGGAAGGTAAATACTATTTACACTGACTCCATATGGGAGAATTAACAAACTTATGGTATTACAAACATAATATGAATTCAATGATTATGTACATCATCATTATCATCGTAGTCGTCATCGTCATCATCATCAAGCAGCCATGGGCTACGGAGGTCCAACCAGACCGTGCAATTTAGTTCTCCAAGCAAGTCTGTCCTGAGCTACATATACTGTATCTCGCCACTGCACATCAATTCTAACAAGGTCCTGTTTGACATTGTCTGCCCACCGCATCCTAGGTCTCCACTTCTTTCTGAGGCCTTTAGGCACACTGTTCATAACCCTATTCGCCAATCTATATTCATACGGGCAACATGGCCAAACCAACGGAGTCTCTCTCTGCACAATATGCTGCTTAAAGGAGGTTGCACACTCCTTTGCCTTTGTTGAATCACCTAATGCCCAAGATACTATGTAAGCATCTGGAATCAAAAGCATCTAGTTTCCTGTTATCTTGTTTACAAAGTGTCCAAGTTTCACTATCATAACTAATCCTAGAAAAAAACAAACTATTATACGTCTAATTTTAGTCTTTACTTAGGTGTATATCCCTATTTCTTAGGTAAATACGCCTATTTCTCCACACTCTCCATAGATTCTTAAAAGTCCCAGCAGCAATCCCTATTCGTCTGTTAATCTCATGCCACACATCACCATTATCTGTTACATAGCTCCGAAGATAATTAAACTGTGACACCTGCTCAAGACTACGACCATTCAGATGAACTGAATCACAGCCTGCCTGACCAATTTTCATCACTTTAGTTTTCTCTCTGTTTATAAGCACACCTACTCTACTACCAGTTTCATCAACAGCTTGAATGAAAGAGTTCATCTCATCAACATCATTTGCCAAAAGAGCTAAATCATCACCATAATCTAAATCAGAAATTTTCGTATCTCCAGTCCATTTAAGGCCAAAAACTTTCCCTTTTAGTTAATTTCGCATAACATAATCAATAACCAAGCTAAAGAGAAAAGGAAACAAAATAAACTCTTGTCGAACACCAGACGTAATGCTAAACCAATTGCTACAAGCCTTACCAACTCTCACACACGACTCAGTATTATTATAGAGAGCTTTCATTATGTTAACTAACTTGTCAGGTTTACCATATGATTTCACAATCAACCACAAATTATGACGATCAACAGAGTCGAAAGCCTTTTTGAAATCAACAAAGCTAGCAACCAAAGGTTTCTGAAGCTCTAAACATTTCTCAAGCATCTGCCTAAGTGAAAATATCTGATTTACACATCCCCTACCACTTTTTAATCCACATTGCTCAACACGCAATTGACTGTCAACCAGATTCTTAATTCTATTAAGTACAATCATGGAAAGAACTTTACCTGGAACAGAGAGTAGGCTGATACCCCTATAGTTATCACAAGAACTGCGATCATCTTTTTTAAAAATAGGGATAATAATAGCTCTGGTGAAATCCTTAAGAAGCATGCCTTTATCATAAAAGATATTCAAAATTTCAATCATCCATGGGGTAACAGAAACATTCCCAGCTCTAAGCATTTCTGTAATAATTTCATCTACGCCTAAGGATTTATGAAGTTTAGTTTAGAAATTGCCAAACTAACTTCAGATTGTGTTATAGGGCCAACATTAAGCCACTAATGCATCTATCATCATTTCAAACAATGGATGAACTAACCACATTGTTTAGAATATCACAGAAATGCTCAGCCCACCTAGCCATGACAGAATCCTCCCCTTCTATAACCTTACCTTGTTTATCCTTCAATCCTTGTATGCCTGTCCATTTTCTACCACACAAAACATTAACTATCTGGTACAGCTCTCTGCTGTTGTGCTGTCTAACTGCTTCCTCGGCTTTGTCAGCCAAGCCATCAAGTCAAAGATTCTTATCAGCAGCTAACTGATCTTTTACACGTTTATTAAGTTCTCTGCAATGCTTTCTATTAGTTAATTAATAGTTTCTATTAGTTAGGACTAATAGAGTATTGATTAAGGACATTCCTGCAGTTCTTTCTTTCCTAAATAAGCTCAAGTGCCTTATCACTCAGATAATTCTGGCTCCTCTGCTCCTTTTTTCCTAAAAGAGTACTGTTAGTGTCCAAAAAAGCTTGTTTAAAATGATCCCATTCTTCTTCAACTTCAATAGTAAGCATACCATGACTGTCATAATGACTAAGTAACCTACCATGGTAAGCTTTGGATATAACTGGGTCTTTCAGAGCTTCAGTATTAAAAGTAAATTTTTTAACCCTAGCACAACACTTTTTAAGTATAAGTTACAAGACACTTTTAACAAGGTGATGGTCAGATCCAATTTCAGCTCCCCTATATGACCTGGTATTCCTAACAGAACTAGCCCATTTGCTGTTAATTAATATATAATCAATCATATTCTTATGCAGCCCATCGGGTAAACCCATATGTACTTATGTATGTCGCGGTGTTTGTAATAAGTGTTAGTTATTCTGAATCCATTGAGTTTACTTCCCTGTAGGAGACGTTGCCCATTGCCATTGCAGCTACCAATACCAAAAGGGCCTATTACTCCTCCCCAAAGGTCAGAGTCAGTACCAACTTTGGCATTGAAGTCACCAAGAACAAGGGTAATATGTCCTTTCTTCACAGAATTCAAAATATCCTGAAGTTGTCCATAAAACCTATCCTTCTCATCCTCATCGGCATCCTCAGTGGGGTCATAACAACAGATAACATTCAAGTCTTTAACGCTTGTCTGAAATTTTGCTGTAAGAAACCTTTCATTAATGCACTCATATCCTAGAAGAGCATCACTAGCGTGTCTGCTGAGAAGCAGACCCACGCCTTTGTGATGCTTATTGTCGTCCCTCTCTGAAAACAGAAATTTAAGATTATTTTTAAGAATCTGACCTTTATCTGTCCATCTGGTCTCTTGCAAGCCGAAAATATCTGAATTATAATGGTGGAATTCTTGTGTGAGGACATCAAGTGAAAATGCCCTGTGCAGAGTCCTCACATTCCAACTACCTATGGAGAGAAAATGGTTAGTGGGATGTTTAAAGAAACTATGTTTATTGAGAGAGGGAATGCCGACAATATCAAACAGTCCCCTAATCGCAGACATGGGGCAAAGACCGGTTCCCCCAACACGAAAGGCTGAAGCCATCTACACTGAAAGACTTCCTCCAATGTAGAATTTGACAATGCCAATAGAAGCAAAGAGTTCAGGTGCCTGCGATGACCTCTACTCAGGATTATCCACCAGCTGATAAACATATCCTGTGAATCTATTCACTTGGGGCTGTCAACCCACAAACAAACAGAAAACACAGCGGAAGATTTTCCTTCCACAGAAGCCCACCAGTGCAGCAAAATCAGGATCCGTAATCAAGCTCAGAGCCATAATTCCGTTCAGGTTGGTATATATGGTCAGCACCAGGACCCTGGTCTGTAAATGGTAGCTAGGTAGTCACTGGAAAGAGAGCTATGCACCAATCCCCTGTGATGATGTATAGAACCGGCCAGGCCTAGCACCTAATGTCCGAACCCGCCTTCTCGTGGTGCAGACCGTTAGTACCTTTCAAAAGAGATACTCTCTTGTGGAAGTGAACGGAAGGGGAGGGCTGCCAGATTAGTGTGGCCTACTGATCTGGACAACTATAGCTACTTTTCTTTTTTCTTCTACCCTGCTGAGGAGTGGTCAACCACACAGGGTCCTGGTGCTGACCATATAAACCCACTGGACTGGACAGATATATGGCTCTGAGCTTGATTATGGATCCTGATTTTGCTACCCTGGTGGGCTTCTGTGGAGGGATAATCTACCGCTGTGTTTTCTGTTTGTTTGTGGGTTGACAGCCCCAAGTGAATAAATTCAAAGGATATGTTTATCAGCTGGTGGATAATCCTGAACAGAGGTCATCGCAGGCACCTGAACTCTTTGCTTCTATTGGCATCGTCAAATTCTACATTGGAGGAAGTCTTCCAGTGTAGATGGCTTCAGCCTTTAGTGTTGGGGGAACAGGTCTTTGCCCCATGTCTGCGATTAGGGGCTGTTTGATATTGTCGGCATTCCCTCTCTCAATAAACATAGTTTCTTTAAACATCCCACTAACCATTGTCTCTCCATAGGTAGTTGGAATGTGAGGACTCTGCACAGAGCTTTTTCTCTTTATGTCCTTACACAAGAATTGTACCATTATAATTTAGATATTCTCGGCTTGCAAGAGACCAGATGGTCAGATTCTTAAAAATAATCTTAAATTTCTCTTTTCAGGGAGGGACGACAATAAGCATCACCAAGGCGTGGGTCTGCTTCTCAGCAGACACGCTAGTGATGCTCTTTTAGCATATGAGTGCATTAATGAAAGGTTTCTTACAGCAAAATTTCAGACAAGCGTTAAAGATTTGAATGTTATCTGTTGTTATGCCCCCACTGAGGATGCCGATGAGGATGAGAAGGATAGGTTTTATGGACAACTTCAGGATATTTTGAATTCTGTCAAAAAAGGACATATTACCCTTGTTCTTGGTGACTTCAATGCCAAAGTTGGTACTGACTCTGACCTTTGGGGAGGGGTGATTGGCCCTTTTGGTTTGGTATTGGTAGCTGCAATGGCAATGGGCAACGTCTCCTACAGGTAAGTAAACTCAATGGATTCAGAATAACTTACACTTATTACAAACACCGCGACATACATAAATACACATGGGTTTCACCCGATGGGCTGCATAAGAATATGATTGATTATATATTAATTAACCCCAATGGGCTAGTTCTGTTAGAAATACCAAGTCATGTAGGGGAGCTGAAATTGGATCTGACCATCACCTTGTTAAAAGTGTCTTGCAACTTATACTTAAAAAAGTGTTGTGCTAGGGTTAAAAAATTTACTTTTAATACTGAAGCTCTGAAAAACCCAGTTACAGCCAAAGCTTACCATGATAGGTTACTTAGTCATTATGACAGTCATGATATGCTTACTACTGAAGTTGAGGAAGAATGGGATCATTTTAAACAGGCTTTTTTGGACACTATCAGTACTCTTTTAGGAAAAAAGGAGCAGAGGAGACAGAATTATCTGAGTGATAAGGCACTTGAGTTTATTTCGGAAAGAAAGAACTGCAGGAATGTCCGTAATCAATACCCTACTAGTCCTAATAGAAAGCATTACAGAGAACTTAATGAACGTGTAAAAGATCAGTTAGCTGCTGATAAGAATCTTTGGCTTGATGGTTTGGCTGACAAAGCCGAGGAAGCAGTTAGACAGCACAGCAGCAGAGAGCTGTACCAGATAGTTAATGTTTTGTGGGGTAGAAAACGGACAGGTATACAGGGATTGAAGGATAAACAAGGTAAGGTTATAGAAGGGGAGGATTCTGTCATGGCTAGGTGGGCTGAGCATTTCAGTGATATTCTAAACAATGTGGTTAGTTCTATTCCCATTGTTTGCAATGATGATAGATGCATTGGTGGCTTTAATGTTGGCCCTATAACACAATCTGAATTTATTTTGGCTGTTTCTAAACTTAAACTACATAAATCCCCAGGGGTAGATGAAATTACTACGGAAATGCTTAGAGCTGGGAATGTTTCGGTTACCACTTGGATGACTGAAATTCTGAATATCTTTTATGATAAAGGCATGGTTCCTAAGGATTTTACCAGAGCTATTGTTATCCCTATTTTCAAAAAAGGTGATCGCAGTTCTTGTGATAACTATAGGGGTATCAGCCTACTTTCTGTTCCAGGTAAAGTTCTTTCCATGATTGTGCTTAATAGAATTAAGAATCTGGTTGACAGTCAATTGCGTGATGAGCAATGTGAATTCAGAAGTGGTAGCGGATGTGTGGATCAGATATTTTCACTTAGGCAGATTCTTGAGAAATGTTTAGAGTTTCAGAAACCTTTGGTTGCTAGCTTTGTTGATTTCAAAAAGGCTTTCGACTCTGTTGATCGTCATAATTTGTGGTTGATTTTGAGATCATATGGTAAACCTGACAAGTTAGTTAACATAATGAAAGCTCTCTATAATAACACTGAGTCGTGTGTGAGAGTTGGTAAGGCTTGTAGCAATTGGTTTAGCATTACTTCTGGTGTTCGACAAGGGTGCATTTTGTCTGCTTTTCTCTTTAGCTTGGTTATTGATTATGTTATGCGAAATTCACTTCAAGGGAAAGATTTTGGCCTTAAATGGACTGGAGATACGACACTTTCTGATTTAGATTATGCTGCTGATTTAGCCCTTTTGGCAAATAATGTTGATGAGACTGGTAGTAGAGTAGGTTTGGTTATAAACAGAGAAAAAACTAAAGTGATGAAAATTGGTCAAGCAGGCTGTGATTCAGTTAATCTGAATGGTTGCAGTCTTGAGCAGGTGTCACAGTTTAATTACCTTGGGAGCTATGTAACTGATACTGGTGATGTGCGGCATGAGATTAACAGACAAATAGGTATTGCTGCCGGGACTTTTAGGAATCAATGGAGATTGTGGTGAACTAGGCGTATACACCTAAAGACTAAAATTAGACTGTACAATAGTTTGGTTCTTTCTAGGGTTAGTTATGGTAGTGAAACTTGGACGCTATGTAAACAAGATAACAGGAAACTAGATGCTTTTGATTCTAGATGCCTACGCAGTATCTTGGATATTAGGTGGTTTAACTTTGTAACTAATGATGAGGTTAGGCAAAGGAGTTTGCAACCTTCTTTAAGCAGCATATTGTGCAGAGAGAGACTCCGCTGGTTTGGCCATGTTGCCCGTATGGATAATTATAGATTGGCGAATAGGGTTATGAACAGTGTGTCTAAAGGCCTCAGAAAGAAGGGGAGACTTAGGATGCGGTGGGCAGACAATGTCAAACAGGACCTTGTTAGAATTGATGTGCAGTGGCGAGATGCAGTAGATGTAGCTCAGGACAGACTTGCTTGGAGAACTAAATTGCACGGTCTGGTTGGACCTCCGTAGCCCATGGCTGCTTGATGATGACGATGATGATGATGATGATGACCAGGACCCTGTGTGGTTGACCTCTCCTCAGCAGGGTAGAAAAAAGAGAAAAGTAGCCATAGTTGTCCAGATCAGTAGGCCACACTAATCTGGCAGCCCTCCACTTCCGTTCACTTCCACAAGAGAGTATCTCTTTTGAAAGGTACTAACGGTCTACACCAGGAGAAGGCGGGGTCGGACATTAGGTGCTAGGCCTGGCCGGTTCTATACATCATCACAAGGGATTGGTGCATAGCTCTCTTTCCAGTGACTACCTAGCTACCATTTACAGACATCCCGGTATAAAGGCCGCTAAATCTTTAAACGCGTTTTTCTCGATACAACATCTTTTTAACTGGTAGAGTGCGGATCTCGGGAATCATTCATCCGATTTACGTTTTTTTTTTAATGCGTAGAAACCAATTATCTAAAACCTAGCGTAGGATTTTTTTTGATATTTTAATTATTCGATTTTAAGCGAGCAATTTAGTGCCTTTTTTTTAAAGAAAAAAAAATCACTTTTTTTTTTCAAAATGCCGTCATTTCGTCACTTTTTCGAAAAACTCCTACTCTACGCTATAGCCAATGTCTCAAAGTTTGTAAAACTGTTAATAATTTTGTTCTCAGATGTCCCTGCGATGTCCGGTGCACTCTACCAGGAGGGCTCGTCTTTCGAGCTGAGGTCAACTAATGAGGAGCCACAGAACGACCGTTACAATATTTTTACTTAAAAATGAATTTTTTGTTTATACACTAAACATACCTTAACAACATGCAAAAAGTTTGGAGTCATTGCATTGTTTATTATACCCAAAACAATTCTCAAATTTTGACTATTTTTAGAGCGCTCAGGGTGGGGTCTCCCCTTAAGAGAAAATTTTCAATGTTTCATAGTGAAATTAATTAATTTCAATAATTTAATTAATTCGCTTAATTTTTCGCTTAATTAAAAATTTCAGTTTTTTTGCATTATTAAACCATGATTTTTAGACCACGAGTATTACCTACTATATATATTATAAAGAGGGTATAACTGCTAACTCAAAGATGAGCGCAACTATTCAATGTATCAAATGTGGGAAATCTTTTCGCAAATACTATGTGAAACGTCATGTGAAAACTGCATGCACTTCTCGCACATTTGAAAAATGCGAATTTTGCAATTCCAGCTTTAACAGAAAAGACAATTACAATCATCATCTGAATCAATACTATATAAATAAAAGCAGTGCTTTTCGGAAAACGTTTCGCACATATAAAATTGATAAAATAAATGTCAGAGAAGACATAAAAAGTTTTCTGGAGAAAAATAACAATAAATGGAAATATATAATTAAGAATAAACTCAGCCAGCCTCTAAAAGTTATATTCATATTACAAATAAAATTTAAAAAGCAAACGGATCCTAAAGGACAGAAAGAAATATGTGCACATTTTTCGACATATAACGAAATAATCAGTTTGCCTACCTATCTCAATGAATTACTAAAAAATGCTTATGAGAAAATTGATAACGACTTTGAAAATTTTATACAAAAGGGAAGTGGATGGGTGTTTGACAAAATAATTTCTATGGAAATTCAAATGTCTCAGTATAATGCAGTTGGAGCATCTGCTTTCGTAAATTTACCAGAACATTTGAAATCTACAAATGGAATAGTGAATGTTACAAACTACGACAACAAATGTTTCTTGTGGTCAATATTATCAGCTCTACATCCTTCTAAAGACAATCCGCAACGTGTGGAAAAATATAAAATATTTGAAAACGTCTTAGACACGTCTTCATTGACTTATCCAGTAACCCTCGCTCAAATCCCGAAGTTCGAGGTTTTAAATAATCTTTCTATAAACGTTTTAAATTCTAAGAAAGAGGGTTTGCATACATTATATATTTCACAGAATCGTGTTAAAGAACCCATACAACTTTTACTTTTAAGACGCCAGTAATTCTCACTATTGTTGGATTAAAAATATTAGTAGGGTTAATAGATTATTAAATTATTAGTAGGCATACCTTTCAAGACATAATGGTAAATCTTATCCCTGCCCATATTGTCTCCATAATTTCACTCGCGACGATTTATTAAAGAATCACGTAGATATTTGCAAATCAAACACTTTACAAACTATCAAGTTTCCCGAAGCAAATACTACGAAATTCCATATGATTAAAAACGGTTTGAAACACCCATATGTGATTTATGCAGACTTCGAATGCTTTTTGAAATGTAGAAGAATTGAGATTAATCCACGAGGGTGCGAACTAAGTATTTAGTACCGTCAGGATTTGCATATATTATAGTTGGACCGGAAGTTAAACTGATAAAAACCAGAATGTACAGTGGAAAAAAATGTAATAGAACAATTTTTGTATGAAATGATCGAAGCCGAAAATTTGATCAATGATTTGAAGAAAAGAAATATCAAGATGACAGATTTGATTGGCAAAATTTTACTAGAACAAAATATTATAATATTTGTGGGAAATTTCTAGGAACTGATAGAGTAAGAGACCACAATCACTTAACTGGAAAATACAGAGGTGCTGTTCCAACAAATATAATCTTCAATGCAAATTCTCATTTGAAATGCCAGTGTTGTTTCATAATCTCAAAGGTTTTAATGGCCACTTTATAGTAAAAGATTTGTGGAAATTTAAAAATAAGAAGAAAATTTCTTGTATTCCACAAACTACAGAAGAATATATATGCATTAAATTCGGTCAAATTAAATTTATTGATTCATTCATGTTCCTCAGTTCTTCACTGGATTCACTGTCGAAAAATGTCGAAAATTTCTACATCCTAAGTCAATACTGCAGACAACATAATCTGAATGACTCACAGAAAGAACTTTAGAAAAGCAAAAGAAGTTTTCCATATGAGTACTTGCAACAGAGTGCTCAGTTTTTGTAAACGTCACTTCCATCCAAAGAGAATTTTCAAAACAATGAACAATACGAAAGAGCTCAAATTTTATGGAAAGCCTTTTCTATTTCTACCTTTGGGGAATACACGAGCTGTACATGATCACTGATGTATTACTGCTAGGAGATATATTTGAAAACTACAGAAATTCGTGTATGAATAACTACCAACTCGATCCTTGTCATTATTTTACTTCTCCTGGCTTATCCTATGCTGTCTGTTTAAAAATGACAGAAATTGAGCTGGAACTTATGAAAGATGATATGTATTTTTTCATAGAAAGAGCTCTGCGAGGAGGAATATTTTTAGTGTCTAAGAAATTTGCACAGGCCAACAATCCTTTAGTAGATCCATATGAGAGAAGTAAACCACAAAACTGTATCATGTACTTTGATGCAAACAATTTATATGGCTGGGCAATGTCTCAACCTCTTCCAACTGATAATTTCAAATGGGTAAATGATATTGACTTGTTTAACATTTCAGACGACAGCAAAAAGGGTTATTTCTTCGAAGTTGATCTAGAATATCCGGCACATCTACACGATTTACACAACGATTTCCCCTTGTCTCCTGAAAAATTGAAACTCTCTAATAGTAATGTGTCATTCTTGATTCCAAATCTGTTCCACAAGCAAAATTATGTCGTTCACTATAGGTTACTTAAACTCTATGTGGAACTGGGATTGAGGGTGAAACATGTGCATAGAATCTTGGAATTTGATCGAAAACCATGGCTGAAACCTTACATATATTTTAATACAACTAAACGAATTAATGCCATAAATAATCTTGAAAAAGACTTTTTCAAACTGATGAACAATGCTATATATGGTAAATGTTTAGAAAATAAGAGAAAGAGAATTATATACCACATTGTAAATACTGAACGAAAGCTTAAAAAATTAATTGCAAATCCTAGGTACGTTTCTTGTGTTCAACTTGCAGAAAGTTTCGCAATTCTCCATATGAAAAAGAAAAATATTATATTAGATAAACCATATTACATTAACGTAACGATTTTGAAGTTGAGTAAATTACACATGTATAATTACTTCTACAATTTTCTGAAGCCAAAATTCAATGCAGAATTGTTATTTACAGATACTGATTCCTTCTGCGTCGACATCCAGACAGATGACATATATCAGAAATTTAATTCAGACTACTTTGATTTCTCAAATTATCCCACAAACCATGCATTATACAATGAATCAAATAAAATGGTTCCAGGAAAATTTAAAGACGAATTAAAAGGTCTTCCAATCAAAGAGGTTGTTGGGTTAAGACCAAAATTATATTCTATAATTGTTCCAATTCCCAAAAAAGCAGCTATTGGAATTAAAAATGAATTTAGTCACGACGATTATCGAAAATGTCTATTTGTTTAAAAAATCCTATATACACAACAAACAGAATTTCGATCTGAGCAACATGATATACAAGTATACCAAATTAAAAAAATTGCTTTAGCCCAAGAATACAGAAAACGACATGTCAATGGGATTGAAACATATGCTTTTGGAAATTATCAAACCTCAGATATGTATTTTGAAGAAGGCGATGCTATTTATAAAACATTGAACTAAAACCAATCGGAAGACATATTGTCATGTCTAATCCGAAGTTGAAATAGACATGACTGTAATGTGCGTCCAAGAGTAAGTTTCTAAACAATACCGATGTTATTGAACATAATCTTATGTCCCTTTTTGCCAATAATATCGTTTTTTAGCAAATTATCCAAAATTTCGACAATTTCATTTACTACTTCTGTACTGGTGTTTCCAGCTCATTTACTGGCAACCAATATTGATAATTTTTCGCATATGTCGTCGAAACTCTTGTATAGTCAAGAACCAAACTGTTGAATTTCTATTACTGTGAGAATCATTTTAATCGACTTTAAATATTTTCTCAGTGCCTCAATGTGATTATCGATAATTCGATATTTCTCAGTAGTTCTACCATAGCGTTTGGTTTCTGTTTCCAAACGCTATGGTAGAAGCTCTGCTGAAGATGCCCGATTGTTGGATAAATAATTTCTTTCAGCTCAGGAATGGGGTTTCTCGCCTGTAAATATATCACTCGGTAGTTTTAGTTTATATTGGTTTAATATTTCATCTTGCAAGTTGGAATCTGGATTATAAACGAACGTTTCTTCTGGCTCTAAAGTTTTCACTACATCTTGTATGTTTTTCATGGTTTTTTCACGCACAGTTTCCAGACCTTTTAACCGTTCGACCACTGGCTTGTGAAATTCTTCGAGCGTTTCCTTAACTCGTTCCTCTCCCAAAATAGTGTCTTCAATTGTAGTCTTCAATTGTAGTAGCTCGCGATTTCAAGATTTCATCTATAATACTGTGTAATTGCTTAAGATCATTCATATTTATTCATATACAGTAAAGACATACCCAGTGATGAAAGTCTGAAATACGACCTCCAAGTACGTTTCTTCTTTCTTTTGGATCTGGATAGTATCTAGCAAGCGAAACACTAATCTTGCCGCCCCTGTCAAATTCTTGTTTACTGGAATAACAGAAAAAACTGCTGAAGTTGTTGTCTTACTACTTCAATGAATTTTTGATCGTCCAAATTGATACTATAATTTATACTAAAAGAGGGATTTGTTGTGCATCAGATTACGTTGCTTATATATCCATTAGAAATGCATAGATAGTAATTATCTTTGTAAATAGGTGGCGTTAGTAGGTCGAATTTTATGTTTATCTATATTATTGGATGAGACTGCAATTTGTCTTTTTTCGCTTCTTTATCATCATAGGTAATGCAAATTACAGTATTTTTATCAACGTATAGTTTTGTAGCAGCATCATTGTTTAGAATTAGGGTGCCAACATTCGTAATTCGTTTTTCACTTGCATCGCCATTGAAACTGTTCCCACTTGATGCAAAAAGTCCATTTTCATTTTCAGAGAATTGGATGGGTTAGGATCTAACTTTGTCAAGCCATCAACGTAACTTTTTGTTGTCGCATTTCTGTTATGTCTCGGTTCCCCAAGTTTTCCTGTTCTCTTATTGTTCGCATTAAAGACATCCTCGCCAGTTAAAGCGACTTTTTCTTAATTCTAACCGAATCAGAACTTTCTTCTTTTCGCATAAAAAACTTTTAAGTCTCTGACCCAAACGTACTTGTAGTCCAATTCGCGCTGTTTTTCCTTTGCCTTAAATAATGGCTGTTTGTTTTCTTGCGTAAAGTGATCATTAATATAAACTTCCATCTTCATATCGATCATCAATTTCTTTCGTTATTAGTTCCTTTTTTTTTTCTTTCCAGGTCCTAATTCATGGATCTTTAGTCTTCCTTGATCCAAATTACACGATGATAGGCTTTATTTTATTTTTATTTGAAACTGGCACCCTATGAAAAGCCTCCACATCCAGATGTTTTGTCTCAATATCAAGTTTCTGAGCAAAATATTTCAACAATTTTCAGAATATTTTCTTGCCCTCTCTCAGGAAAACCAACCAACTCTATGTTCATGTTTCTGCTATATTGCTGCATTTCATTTAATTATTATAATTATATATAATTATAATAATTAAATTTATATAAATTTAATATATTTTAAAATACTCTCTTTCCAGTACTGAAGTAGACTTTCCTATTTTTTTGGTCTGACACTGTACTTCAGGAATTTGCTTAGTAATTTCCTTCAGCATTTTTATGTGTTCATCCTACTTATTGGAACGAAAGGAAACACTTTTATTAATTCCTCAATTTCCTGCATGATCTTGCGGAAAATTTCATTCGTTGCCATAATTTCAGCTCTTAAAGTGTAGAACTGTTCCTTCACCATATCCTCGAAAAACTTCTTTGTATCTGCATTGATTCTCAAGTCACCTCCCTCGTCATTTCCAGCTCTTTCCTGGGTTGAGGTCTCAACATTTCCCTTTCCATTGTTACACGTTTTACATTTCAGTTTCTTTTTGCGATCCTGTGGCATTTTTCGGAAGTTTGACTCCTTTAGATTGAGACAAGAGAAATGGAAATTATTCCCACAACTACAGCATTCAACACAGTCTGAGATTCCGAGGATTTCATTTTCACACGAATAGCAATTCATTTTCCTAGGCCAAAATTACTTTAATATCCACAGCTATAAACAGTTTTTGTAAAATAGAGAGTTTACCCCGGAGACAAATCCACTCTAATAAACGATCATGACCGAAACAAACGATCGTCCGCAAACTTGCTCTTACCTCGTAGCAGCTATGCTGCAGCTCTAACAGACGATAGTTCTTGACAGGCCACGCGAGATGTATAAATATGTATCACTATTACACTGTAAAGTCCTTCTAACAATTGGTGCTATCCGTGCAATTGAAAATTCTACTGTTCAATTTTCACCGGAGTCATTAATAGCAAAAGGATAAGGATAACTAAGAGTCATAAAATTATTGCGCTGTGTAATACTTATGTTTTAGATCAGTGGTTCTCAACCTTTTATGCTTCACGTACCCCCTGGAAATGTGTATGTAACTGGCGTACCCCTTGTATAGATAGATAAAACTATAGTTATAGAATAACAATGGGAATAAAACACTGACTTTGTTACTAGATCTAGCGACTTTTGAGCTTTCACGGCGTACCCCAAAAAAATTTATCGTGTACCCCAGGTTGAGAACCCCTACCCTATACCAATAAGCCACGTTTCAATACTCATAAAGATTCAATCACTACATTAATATTAAATGATATTCTAAAATTATTATCTCCCAAAAAATATTCTAAGGGCTCGTCCGGGAATTGAACCCGGGATTTCTCACACTTGAAGCGAGAATCATACTCCTAGAGCAAAGATAGACGTTTCAATGCTTATAAAGATTCAATCAGTACATTAATATGAAATGATATTCATACACTATTATCTCCCAAACAAAATGACTAGGGCTCGTCGGGGAATTTAACCTGAGACTTCTTCCATCCGAAGCGAGAATCATACTCCTAGACTAATGACCTCTCTTTCTAAGCTTGTCAAGATTAAATAACCATATTAATATTAAATGATATTCATAAATTATTATCTCCCAAAGAAAATTACAAGGGCTCCTCCTGGAATTGAACTCTCACAGTCGAAGCGAGAATCATATTCATAGACCAAAGAGCCACGTTTCGACGCTTATAAAGATTAAGTGACCACATTAATACTAAATGATATTCATAAATTATTATCTACCAAACAAAATTGCAAGGGGTCATCCAGAAATTGAACCTGGGATCTCTCACACCCGAAGTGAGAATCATACATCTAGACCAAGCGTGTCCAACCCGCGGCCCACAAAATCGTAAAGTTTACGTGTTTAAGACATAAACTTTCAACATGATTTTGTGATTTTCAGCGAGTTTTTGATATCCCATTAATTTTATGTTGCCCTTTTTTTAATTTTATGATAGAAAACATAAGAAAATAAATGAAGTTTTATTATTCATATACATTATCTATATTATATATTTTATGTGCGGCCCAAAACAATTCATCTTCACTCAATGTGGCCCAGGGAAGTCAAATCATCACTCAAGTGGCCCAGGGAAGTCAAATCATCACTCAAGTGGCCCAGGGAAGTCAAATCTTCACTCAATGTGGTCCAGAGAAGTCAAAAGGTTGGACACGCCTGCCCTAGACGAAAGAGTCACGCTTCGACACTTATAAAGATGCAATCACTACATTAATATTAAGTGATATTCATCAATTATTATCTTTCAAACAAAATTAAAAGGGCTCGTCCGGGAATCTCTTACACCTGAAGCAAGAATTATACCCCTAGACCAACGAGTCACGTTGCAATAATTATAAAGATTCAATCACTACATTAATATTAAATGACATTAATAAATTATCTTCCAAACAAAATTTAAAGTGCTCGTAAGGAAAATGAATCCGGAACCTCTCATACCCGAAGCTAGAATCATACCCCTAGACCAGTGTCTCGCAAACGTTTTTACTCTGCGGCACACTGAATCTAATTTTTTTTCCGCGGCACACTGAATCTATTTTTTTCCGCGGCACACCTAAAAAAGAATAAAAGCAAACTCTATATAATCGTCATTATATTTGCGCTTTGTTGAAGTCATCAGCCTGGTTTTACTTGAAGATTTGCTCTCGTTCTTTAATTAATAACTCGGTGTTTGTTTTAAATATTTGTCCATTCTATGGCTTGAAATAATCAAAAATTACCAAAATTTGGAAAAAGCTTGATAAATACTTACAAGATCCCAGTTGACAAAAGTCTGAAAGATTTTATTAAAGCACATCGATAGCACTTCGATATTAAAGCACATCGATAGCACTTCGATATTAAAGCACGTCGATAACACAAGTCAAGTCAAAATGAAATCTTTGGAATATCTAGTGTCAATTTGAAAATCTCTCGCGGCACACAGTTTGCGAGACACTGCTCTAGACCAAGGAGCTACCTTTCAATGCTTATAAAATTCAATCACTACATTAATATTAAATGACATTAATAAATTATCTTCCAAACAAAATTACAAGGGCTCGTCGAGTATTCAACCTGGGAGACCTCTTACACCCTCGAAGTGTGTCACCTCTCAACCTTTTATGGCGTACCCCTTGTACAAACAGATAAAACTATATGGTTTTATTTGTTTGTACAAGGTTAATAGTTATAGTATAAACATGGGTATAAAATAAAACATATGTATTGTTACTAGATGTAGCGATTTTCGAGCTCTCGCGGCGTACCCCAAAAGATTTTACCGCATACCCACAAGGGGTTACGCTTACCCCACGTTGAGAACCTCTGTTTTAGATAATCCGCTTGCTCCGCCCACACTTCCAGCAGTTGCTTTCACTGGCGTTCATTTGTGTCCGGTTGTTTGTTGATTGACTTTCGCATAAGAGAGTTAGTTACACTTTTTTTTTCACTCTGCAGATACAGTGGCTCATGTAATTAGTCTGCAGAGTGAAAAAGTGACAATAACTTCTTTATGCGAAAGGCAATCAGTTTTCTTTGAAAATGAGATAAAAATCAAAATCCTTTTCTTTTGATAGTGAATTTATCCAAGAGTGTATCCAAAGCGAAACTATTATCTCGATTTCAAAGAAAACGAGAAAATAGTTTCGATTTGTCTTCTGTCTGTCTGCAGACATCGAACTCTTTTGTTTATAGAGATAAATTAAATATTCTTTTTGTGTTGCATAGGTATTGATGAATATTGCGATATGCACTTTCCGAATCTATCTAAAGCTATAATTACGCCCTCTAGCGGTGGAAAAAGAAGAAAATTCCAAAATTTCAAACGAATATTGCAAACTATATATTTATGCTAGAAATTTGAAATTTCGGTGGTGGAATGTGAAGGTCACGAAGTTTCTATTGCTAACAATGAGTTGACCTCTTAGACCCAGAGGGGGTGGGAAAACACACCTTTTTAGTTTTAGCAGATAATTTTTTGTTTTTAAAGCTAAATGAAAAATTCTTTTTAGGTTTAGATAGGAATTGATAAAATATTATGATTCGCACTTTCGGAATCTTTGGAACACTATAATTGCGCCCTCTAACGGTGAAAAAGATTGAAAATTCCAAAATTTCAAACAAATATTGCAAAGATGTATTATAATGACAGAAATATGAAATTTTGGTGGTGGAAATTTGAACGTCATGAAGTTTCCATTGGAAACAATGAAAATGATAATTAGGAAACTCTTTTTTAATTTGATTGGTACTAATGAAATATAATTCGCATTTTTCAAATATTTAGTAGTTTTAATACATATATATATATCTTTATAGAACATTAAATATGAAACAGCAGAGCTATTATCAAGTTTTACAAATAACATGAATAGAATAGAAATTTGAAAAATTAGTGGTAGTTTCTAAGAGATATTCTACTAACAGCAAGCTACTAACAGCTAAGAGATATTCTACTAACAGCAATAATCCACCTACTTTTTTGAAAGAGGTGTGGGAAATGCAACTTTTTAGATTTAAGAATTAAAATACCAATACTTTTATGTGGTATAATTACTAATGAAGTACCATTTGCATTTTCCCCATCATCCGCAACTCAAATTAAAACTTTTAAGGAATGAAACAGTAGGTAAGGGAAAAACTTCTTTCTCTTTAAAAACGGGATTCTCTCATATGCGCCAGAGGCGATATGCGTCCTTCTAGTTTAGCGATGATTTCAGCCAAGCATTATTTGGCTACATGAGATAACTTACTTTGATAAAACGATGGATAAATTAACTTTTAATGTGTGTTCATTTTTATTCACATTTCGGTTTACTACAAAAAAGGAGTAAATGCCACTCTTGTGCTTTCGTGAAGGTCAGCTCGGATAAATATATTTCGGCAAGTCACGTGTTGTTGACGTCATCAGTTCTCTTCACGCTGGCCTCGTACTCTTCAGGTGTTGCAGGCTGAGGGAGAGGTTGACAAAAAAAACAGATTAGTTATGGAAGAAAATGCCAAACCTACTTAAAAAAAAATCGTTTTGAATAATAACTATTGTAACTAATTGTTAGTTAACACTGAAATAAAAAGTTGACAAATTTTTTGGTTTTTTTTGCAGTGAGATGTTAGACCTTTCAATCGAGGAGTTGCAACGCACAGTAGATGCCTTGGAGCAACAGGTGGAGCACACCGACATCGGAGATGGTGAGATCGTCCGAATCCTTTCAAATATCTCTTGGAAAAGTATTAAGAGTTCAGGAGTGGATATTTTATTGCAAACAAACAATGAATAATAATGTTTACAAATGTTTTCAATGTTTTCTTCTGATTTTAGACTATTTTGTGCTGTTCCGTTTTCCTTGCAGGAGGATATCTTTGTTTTGTGTCTCGTCATTAAAGGGTAGTTATAAAGTGAAGAAAAGAAGTTTTTTTGTGGCGAGGTGGAAAGTTAGAAGCCACTGGAATCGTGGTAGCAGAAGAGATGAACGCTTGCTGCAGACGAAATTGAACAAGAAGAAGATAGTCTGAATTCCAAAGCATTCGAATATGTAGAAGCAATTCACAGCAATCGATTTAGGGGGGAGGGAGGAGAAAGGGGGCGGCAGAAAAAGTACTAGAAATGATTTAACCTTTGAAGAAGAAAGATCTGTTTCTTGGAATAGCAGGGTAAATCCCACTCTCTATATATCGCGGATTAGACCCGAGGAAACAATAGTACTACAGAATCATGGCAGGGCACAACAGATTTTATCCCTCAGGCTGTCTTCTTTTAGCTCAGTACAAATTCCGATCTGAATGGTGTAATGTAAAGCTCTGGTAACGTTATTTGTTATAATATATCTCTAGTAACCGTAAACTCCCAATCGCCACGTTTCACATAACACAGTTGGGGTTGGGTTGTTTTACCTCTGAGCGGCACTTTTTTACACACCATGGGCTAAATGGCCAGGTCACATGGACCCCGAAGGCTCAGAGAAGGTTGGGGGAGGGGACCCACTGGAACAGCTGTTGGGAGACAGATGGTAGCCTTCCGTCAAGGCCATCCAGCGTGTTCTTTAACGTGCACAGGGTATGGCTCTCCCGCACACGGGGCCACGGCTTAACTCCCATCCGACGGACGGCGGCCTTTCCAAACCCATCGGTGTCCCCTACTGACCGTGGGCAGGGCGGGGAATTTTGCGGAGATAAATCTCAACGCTGACCCAGCTGGGACTCGAACCTGGGAACTACAGATTACGAGCCTGGCGCGCTACCGACTGAGCCACCCCCGCCCCACATAACACAGTATTTACCGTATTCTGTATATGGCTTTAACCACTTGCACGTTATATACACTGATGTTCAAAATTAAAAGAAGGTTTATCTGAAACGTATATAAGATAATGACACGAAATGTGTGCCTATAAATTCTGAAGTGCGGAAGAAGAAAATGTGTGCACATTTAAATGCCACGACCATGAGCATGCAAATTAAGGTTGCTACGAAAGAGCTGATAGCTTCGGTGGGCCTTCAATTCCCCTTCAACCAGCCTAGTGTAAATTTCCCCGTGTCCCAAAGACGAAGTGTAGATGAATGGCTGTGTAGTGTGGTGAGCGATGGGAGAGGGTCACTCTCAGACCGAGATATCCAGAACAGTAAGTGCACCATGCCCTCTGAACACTTTTGGAAACAATTTCAGGGCTGAATTGGGTTTTTATACTTCTGAAGGCACTTTCTTGCACAAAATAGGCTACATGGCCAGGCCACAAGAACCCTGAGGGCTCAGAGGAGGTTGAGGGAAGGAGACACACTGGACAACTGTTGGGACACAGATGGTAGCCTCCCATCAAGGCCATCCAGCATGTTCTTTAATGTGCACAGGGTAGAGCTCTCCTGCACATGGATCCATGGCTTAATGTCTCATCTGACTGATGGCGGCTTTTACAAGCTCATCAGTTGTCCTTACTGACTGAGGGTAGGGTGGGCGAATTTTGCAGAGATAAATCTTAATGCTGGCTCAGGCGGGACTCCAACCACGGAACTGCAGATTACAAGTCTGGCGCACTATCGACTGAGCCACCCCCGCCCCAACAATTTCAGGAGAGGACTTGTAGAACAGAACAAATTCGTCCTAGGGTCGCAACCTCGTCTGAGCCCTTAGGGTTCTTGTGGCCTGGCCATTTAGCCCATTTTGTGCAAGAAAGTGCCTTCAGAAATAAAAACCCCGCAACGGGTCAAAGTGTTCAGAGGGCATGGTGCACTTAATGTTCTGGATATCTCGTGAGTGAGGATCAGCACTATCCGATTTTAAAACATGACGCCATAGGCCAATGACAGTTGAGCAACTGTCTCGCGAGCTGCCAGTAGTCACAGAAATGGCAGTCTCAAGCAGTACTGTGCAGGGAAAATCTTCCGCTGTGTTTTCTGTTTGTTTGTGGGTTGACAGCCCCAAGTGAATAGATTCACAGGATATGTTTATCAGCTGGTGGATAATCCTGAGCAGAAGTCATCGCAGGCACCTGAACTCTTTGCTTCTATTGGCATCGTCAAATTCTACATTGGAGGAAGTCTTCCAGTGTAGATGGCTTCAGCCTTTAGTAGTGGGGGAACGGGTCTTTGCCCCATGTCTGCGATTAGGGGGCTGTTTGATATTGTCGGCATTCCCTCTCTCAATAAACATAGTTTCTTTAAACATCCCACTAACCATTTTCTCTCCATACGTAGTTGGAATGTGAGGACTCTGCACAGAGCTTTTTCTCTTGATGTCCTCACACAAGAATTCCACTGTTATAATTTAGATATTCTCGGCTTGCAAGAGACCAGATGGACAGATAAAGGTCAGATTCTTAAAAATATCTTAAATTTCTCTTTTCAGGGAGGGACAACAATAAGCATCACCAAGGCGTGGGTCTGCTTCTCAGCAGACACGCTAGCGATGCTCTTCTAGGATATGAGTGCATTAATGAAAGGTTTCTTACAGCAAAATTTCAGACAAGCGTTAAAGACTTGAATGTTATCTGCTGTTATGCCCCCACTGAGGATGCCGACGAGGATGAGAAGGATAGGTTTTATGAACAACTTCAGGATATTTTGAATTCTGTCAAGAAAGGAGATATTACCCTTGTTCTTGGTGACTTCAATGCCAAAGTTGGTACTGACTCTGACCTTTGGGGAGGAGTAATAGGCCCTTTTGGTATTGGTAGCTGCAATGGCAATGGGCAACGTCTCCTACAGGTAAGTAAACTCAATGGATTCAGAATAACTTACACTTATTACAAACACCGCGACATACATAAATACACATGGGTTTCACCCGATGGGCTGCATAAGAATATGATTGATTATATATTAATTAACCCCAATGGGCTAGTTCTGTTAGAAATACCAAGTCATGTAGGGGAGCTGAAATTGGATCTGACCATCACCTTGTTAAAAGTGTCTTGCAACTTATACTTAAAAAAGTGTTGTGCTAGGGTTAAAAAATTTACTTTTAATACTGAAGCTCTGAAAAACCCAGTTACAGCCAAAGCTTACCATGATAGGTTACTTAGTCATTATGACAGTCATGATATGCTTACTACTGAAGTTGAGGAAGAATGGGATCATTTTAAACAGGCTTTTTTGGACACTATCAGTACTCTTTTAGGAAAAAAGGAGCAGAGGAGACAGAATTATCTGAGTGATAAGGCACTTGAGCTTATTTCGGAAAGAAAGAACTGCAGGAATGCCCTTAATCAATACCCTACTAGTCCTAATAGAAAGCATTGCAGAGACCTTAATAAACTTGTAAAGGATCAGTTAGCTGCTGATAAGAATCTTTGGCTTGATGGTTTGGCTGACAAAGCCGAGGAAGCAGTTAGACAGCACAGCAGCAGAGAGCTGTACCAGATAGTTAATGTTTTGTGTGGTAGAAAACGGACAGGTATACAGGGATTGAAGGATAAACAAGGTAAGGTTATAGAAGGGGAGGATTCTGGCATGGCTAGGTGGGCTGAGCATTTCAGTGATGTTCTAAACAATGTAGTTAGTTCTACTCCCATTGTTTGCAATGATGATAGATGCATTTGTGGCTTTAATGTTGGCCCTATAACACAATCTGAAGTTATTTTGGCTGTTTCTAAACTTAAACTACATAAATCCCCAGGGGTAGATGAAATTACTGCAGAAATGCTTAGAGCTGGGAATGTTTCGGTTACCACTTGGATGACTGAAATTCTGAATATCTTTTATGATAAAGGCATGGTTCCTAAGGATTTTACCAGAGCTATTGTTATCCCTATTTTCAAAAAAGGTGATCGCAGTTCTTGTGATAACTATAGGGGTATCAGCCTACTCTCTGTTCCAGGTAAAGTTCTTTCCATGATTGTGCTTAATAGAAATAAGAATCTGGTTGACAGTCAATTGCGTGATGAGCAATGTGGATTCAGAAGTGGTAGGGGATGTGTGGATCAGATATTTTCACTTAGGCAGATTCTTGAGAAATGTTTAGAGTTTCAGAAACCTTTGGTTGCTAGCTTTGTTGATTTCAAAAAGGCTTTCGATTCTGTTGATCGTCATAATTTGTGGTTGATTGTGAGATCGTATGGTATACCTGACAAGTTAGTTAACATAATGAAAGCTCTCTATAATAACACTGAGTCGTGTGTGAGAGTTGGTAAGGCTTGTAGCAATTGGTTTAGCGTTACTTCTAGTGTTCGACAAGGGTGCATTTTGTCTCCTTTTCTTTTTAGCTTGGTTATTGATTATGTTATGCGAAATTCACTTCAAGGGAAAGATTTTGGCCTTAAATGGGCTGGAGATACGAAAATTTCTGATTTAGATTATGCTGATGATTTAGCCCTTTTGGCAAATGATGTTGATGAGATGAACTCTTTCATTCGAGCTGTTGATGAGACTGGTAGTAGAGTAGGTTTGGTTATAAACAGAGAGAAAACTAAAGTGATTAAAATTGGTCAGGCAGGCTGTGATTCAGTTAATCTGAATGGTTGCAGTCTTGAGCAGGTGTCACAGTTTAATTATCTTGGGAGCTATGTAACAGATAATGGTGATGTGCGGCATGAGATTAACAGACAAATAGGTATTGCTGCCGGGACTTTTAGGAATCAATGGAGATTGTGGTGAACTAGGCGTATACACCTAAAGACTAAAATTAGACTGTACAATAGTTTGGTTCTTTCTAGGGTTAGTTATGGTAGTGAAACTTGGACGCTATGTAAACAAGATAACAGGAAACTAGATGCTTTTGATTCTAGATGCTTACGCAGTATCTTGGGCATTAGGTGGTTCAACTTTGTAACTAATGATGAGATTAGGCAAAGGAGTTTGCAACCTCCTTTAAGCAGCATATTGTGCAGAGAGAGACTCCGTTGGTTTGGCCATGTTGCCCGTATGAATAATTATAGATTGGCGAATAGGGTTATGAACAGTGTGCCTAAAGGCCTCAGAAAGAAGGGGAGACCTAGGATGCGGTGGGCAGACAATGTCAAACAGGACCTTGTTAGAATTGGTGTGCAGTGGCCAGATGCAGTAGATTTAGCTCAGGATAGACTTGCTTGGAGAACTAAATTGCACGGTCTGGTTGGACCTCTGTAGCCCATGGCTGCTTGAGGATGATGATGATGATGATGCGCGAATGGCAAGTATTTGCATTCTCTCTTCTTTTTCAACAGAAGAATTCTTTCAACGGGCAAGACTACATCTTGGAGAGGGAGGAGCACAGAGAGCAGTGGGAAATGCACTCTTCAAAGATGCCTTCAGATTCAGTTTGAACATCGATTTTCGATGCTTGTTAATCTGAGAAATTTTTTTTAATATTTTAATATTTTGCTAGGACAGTGTATATCCTCTTTCTTCAGTTGAAGGTTTTTTTAGCATTCCCTGAGAGAGCTTCACGTGCCTCTCCTTTGGGGAAATTGATATATGCAAAGGCGCCGACTCCACAGGGGGGAGACAGGGCCAAAGGTATCTGTTTCACCCTCAGGTCATTTTATAATTTAAAAAGCACAAATTATATTCTGCATCATGTATCGTGTAAAATGAAATTACAAAGCGACAAGAGTACAATAGTGAACTGTGAAAGACGATCATTTGCACCTCAAGGTATGTTTTTTTTTTGTTTTAGTTCAGGTTGACAACGCTGACTGGATATGAAAACTGCTGTGTGTGCTGTGATAGCACTCAGGTAGTGTCTGAGGTCCGCTTGACAGATTCGCGTGTGCTCAGTTAATGCAGTGCAAGCGACAACAGTAGAATAGTGAACTGTGAAAGACGATCATTTGCACGTCAAGGTATGTTTTTTTTTTGTTTTAGTTCAGGTTGACAACGCTGACTGGATATGAAAACTGCTGTGTGTGCTGTGATAGCACTCAGGTAGTGTCTGAGGTCCGCTTGACTGATTCGCGTGTGCTCAGTTAATGCAGTGCAAGTGACAACAGTAGAATAGTGAACTGTGAAAGACGATCATTTGCACGTCAAGGTATGTTTTTTTTTTTGTTTTAGTTCAGGTTGACAACGCTGACTGGATATGAAAACTGCTGTGTGTGCTGTGATAGCACTCAGGTAGTGTCTGAGGTCCGCTTGACTGATTCGCGTGTGCTCAGTAATGCAGTGCAAGCGACAACAGTAGAATAGTGAACTGTGAAAGACGATCATTTGCACGTCAAGGTATGTTTTTTTTTGTTTTAGTTCAGGTTGACAACGCTGACTGGATATGAAAACTGCTGTGTGTGCTGTGATAGCACTCAGGTAGTGTCTGAGGTCCGCTTGACTGATTCGCGTGTGCGCAGTTAATGCAGTGCAAGCGACAACAGTACAATAGTGAACTGTGAAAGACGATCATTTGCACGGCAAGGTATGTTTTTTCTTGTTTTAGTTCAGGTTGACAACGCTGATTGGATATGAAAGCTGCTGTGTGTGCTGTGATAGCACTCAGGTAGTGTCTGAGGTCCGCTTGACTGATTCGGGTGTGCTCAGTTAATGCAGTGCAAGCGACAAGAGTACAATAGTGAACTGTGAAAGACGATCATTTGCACCTCAAGGTATGTTTTTTTTTTGTTTTAGTTCAGGTTGACAACGCTGACTGGATATGAAAACTGCTGTGTGTGCTGTGATAGCACTCAGGTAGTGTCTGAGGTCCGCTTGACTGATTCGCGTGTGCTCAGTTAATGCAGTGCAAGCGACAACAGTAGAATAGTGAACTGTGAAAGACGATCATTTGCACGTCAAGGTATGTTTTTTTTTTGTTTTAGTTCAGGTTGACAACGCTGATTGGATATGAAAGCTGCTGTGTGTGTTATGATAGCACTCAGGTAGTGTCTGAGGTCCGCTTGACTGATTCGCGTGTGCTCAGTTAATGCAGTGCAAGCGACAAGAGTACAATAGTGAACTGTGAAAGACGATCATTTGCACGGCAAGGTATGTTTTTTCTTGTTTTAGTCCAGGTTGACAACGCTGACTGGATATGAAAGCTGCTGTGTGTGTTATGATAGCACTCTGGTAGTGTCTGAGGTCCCCTTGACTGATTCGCGTGTGCTCAGTTAATGCAGTGCAAGCGACAACAGTACAATAGTGAACTGTGAAAGACGATCATTTGCACGTCAAGGTATGTTTTTTTTTTGTTTTAGTTCAGGTTGACAACGCTGATTGGATATGAAAGCTGCTGTATGTGCTGTGATAGCACTCAGGTAGTGTCTGAGGTCCGCTTGACTGATTCGCATGTGCTCAGTTAATGCAGTGCAAGCGACAACAGTACAATAGTGAACTGTGAAAGACGATCATTTGCACCTCAAGGTACGTTTTTTTTTTTTGTTTTAGTTCAGGTTGACAACGCTGATTGGATATGAAAGCTGCTGTGTGTGCTGTGATAGCACTCAGGTAGTGTCTGAGGTCCGCTTGACTGATTCGCGTGTGCTCAGTTAATGCAGTGCAAGCGACAACAGTACAATAGTGAACTGTGAAAGACGATCATTTACACCTCAAGGTATGTTTTTTTTTTGTTTTAGCTGAGGTTGACAACGCTGACTGGATATGAAAACTGCTGTGTGTGCTGTGATAGCACTCAGGTAGTGTCTGAGGTCCGCTTGACTGATTCGCGTGTGCTCAGTTAATGCAGTGCAAGCGACAACAGTACAATAGTGAACTGTGAAAGACGATCATTTGCACCTCAAGGTATGTTTTTTTTTTGTTTTAGTTCAGGTTGACAACGCTGACTGGATATGAAAGCTGCTGTGTGTGCTGTGATAGCACTCAGGTAGTGTCTGAGGTCCGCTTGACTGATTCGCGTGTGCTCAGTTAATGCAGTGCAAGCGACAAGAGTACAATAGTGAACTGTGAAAGACGATCATTTGCACCTCAAGGTATGTTTTTTTTTTTGTTTTAGTTCAGGTTGACAACGCTGACTGGATATGAAAACTGCTGTGTGTGCTTTGATAGCACTCAGGTAGTGTCTGAGGTCCGCTTGACTGATTCGCGTGTGCTCAGTTAATGCAGTGCAAGCGACAACAGTAGAATAGTGAACTGTGAAAGACGATCATTTGCACGGCAAGGTATGTTTTTTCTTGTTTTAGTTCAGGTTGACAACGCTGATTGGATATGAAAGCTGCTGTGTGTGCTGTGATAGCACTCAGGTAGTGTCTGAGGTCCGCTTGACTGATTCGCGTGTGCTCAGTTAATGCAGTGCAAGCGACAACAGTACAATAGTGAACTGTGAAAGACGATCATTTGCACGGCAAGGTATGTTTTTTCTTGTTTTAGTTCAGGTTGACAACGCTGATTGGATATGAAAGCTGCTGTGTGTGCTGTGATAGCACTCAGGTAGTGTCTGAGGTCCGCTTGACTGATTCGGGGGTGCTCAGTTAATGCAGTGCAAGCGACAAGAGTACAATAGTGAACTGTGAAAGACGATCATTTGCACGTCAAGGTATGTTTTTTTTTGTTTTAGTTCAGGTTGACAACGCTGACTGGATATGAAAGCTGCTGTGTGTGCTGTGACAGCAGTCAGGTAGTGTCTGAGGTCCGCTTGACTGATTCGCGTGTGCTCAGTTAATGCAGTGCAAGCGACAAGAGTACAATAGTGAACTGTGAAAGACGATCATTTGCACCTCAAGGTATGTTTTTTTTGTTTTAGTTCAGGTTGACAACGCTGACTGGATATGAAAACTGCTGTGTGTGTTATGATAGCACTCAGGTAGTGTCTGAGGTCCGCTTGACTGATTCGCGTGTGCTCAGTTAATGCAGTGCAAGCGACAACAGTACAATAGTGAACTGTGAAAGACGATCATTTGCACGGCAAGGTATGTTTTTTCTTGTTTTAATTCAGGTTGACAACGCTGATTGGATATGAAAGCTGCTGTGTGTGCTGTGATAGCACTCAGGTAGTGTCTGAGGTCCGCTTGACTGAATCGGGTGTGCTCAGTTAATGCAGTGCAAGCGACAAGAGTACAATAGTGAACTGTGAAAGACGATCATTTGCACGTCAAGGTATGTTTTTTTTTGTTTTAGTTCAGGTTGACAACGCTGACTGGATATGAAAGCTGCTGTGTGTGCTGTGACAGCAGTCAGGTAGTGTCTGAGGTCCGCTTGACTGATTCGCGTGTGCTCAGTTAATGCAGTGCAAGCGACAAGAGTACAATAGTGAACTGTGAAAGACGATCATTTGCACCTCAAGGTATGTTTTTTTTTTGTTTTAGTTCAGGTTGACAACGCTGACTGGATATGAAAACTGCTGTGTGTGCTGTGATAGCACTCAGGTAGTGTCTGAGGTCCGCTTGACTGATTCGCGTGTGCTCAGTTAATGCAGTGCAAGCGACAACAGTAGAATAGTGAACTGTGAAAGACGATCATTTGCACGTCAAGGTATGTTTTTTTTTTGTTTTAGTTCAGGTTGACAACGCTGATTGGATATGAAAGCTGTTGTGTGTGCTGTGATAGCACTCAGGTAGTGTCTGAGGTCCGCTTGACTGATTCGCGTGTGCTCAGTTAATGCAGTGCAAGCGACAAGAGTACAATAGTGAACTGTGAAAGACGATCATTTGCACCTCAAGGTATGTTTTTTTTTTTGTTTTAGTTCAGGTTGACAACGCTGATTGGATATGAAAGCTGCTGTGTGTGCTGTGATAGCACTCAGGTAGTGTCTGAGGTCCGCTTGACTGATTCGCGTGTGCTCAATTAATGCAGTGCAAGCGTCAGGTAAAAGTAATTGTATTTTTGAAACAACTGAAAAAAAGCTGACACATTTATTATGTGGAAAATTATAAGCAGCATTTTAAAACATTAAAATGGGGCAAATACTGCCATTCAGTGGAAATGCCTACATTTGAAGACGTGTAGAAACATCGTTAATAATTTGCGAGATATTTACAATTTTCAACATGAGAGAAACATTTAGTTCAATATTTTGTCGGATTTTTCCTCCTCGCAGCCTTCGCCAAAACGAAAGGTCATTTTTCTATCTTTTTTTTTTGTGAAAGTCATACAAATATTCGAATATAATCAGACTGGGATCTAAAAAAATATGGGAGGGAAGGGATGCTGTCAAGTAGCAAAAAAGTAAAAATAGAGGGGGGGGGATGGTCCCCTTAGATTCGGCCCTAGATGTAACTCTTCTGTCTCCTTGGTAAAAGGAAAATGTCGGCGCCTATGGATGTAGGCAATCATTTCTCTTGGTTATTTTAAAGATTAAAAGTATAATTAATTAGTATGCAATTATCAGCCACTTAGAGATTAAGCGAAACAAATGATAATAATGGGAGAAAGTCAGTGCCAGTAAAAGGTTCGTCTGCTAGTTTGATTGTTAGTGCGCCTCTGATGCGACATTTCACTTCAATATTCGTCATATGGGCAAATTTTAGGCCATATTTGAATGTCTTAGGTATGTCGGTAATTTTGGTAGTTTGAAATATCTGTCCTCATGAGGTTCCCGGAGAAATCTCCAGAATGCTAGTGCCAAAAGTAACAGCTATACGTCAAATGAAAGCTCGTGAAGCAGGGAGTGTCATAGGCTATAAAAAAATTGATCACCCCCCCCCCCCCATGCTTTCTTCCTCCCTAAAAAAGGAGAAATATGAAAAATATTCTTCTGCTATATCTCCAGAACGCGAATGCCAAAAGTAATCAGAAATATGTCAAATGAAAGCTTGTGAGGCGGGAAGTGTCACAGTCTATTAAAAACTGACCTCTCATGCTTTCTCCTCCCCTAAAAAACGGGAAATGTGAAAGTCGTACGAGTTAAATGTCAAATGAAAGCTCTTAAAATGACGGTCGTAAACTATTTCGAATTTGCCCCCACTATTTTCCCCCTGATAAAGGGACGGGTGCAGATTTTCGCCGTGTTCAACTTTAACGAGTCATATCTCAAAGCTTGTGACGTCTCCAATGTCACGAGCTACCTCAAACACGTCTCCAAAAGGAAGGGAAAATGCGGTCGATGTTTTTGAGTCCATATATCAAATTAAAGTTTTTAAAGGTGTTTTTAGTGACAAAAAACAAATAAATTTAAAACTTTTAAAAATACCTATCTTGCTATAGGGCCCTAAAAACAGAGAATAAACCTAAAGCACATCTATGGTGCAATCAGTCATTGAATTCATATTTGCTTCGAAAGAAGATAGGGCACCGATTTACCTACTCAACAAGATTGTCAGCGTCCTATCTTCCTTTGAAGTGAATACGAACTCAGTGACTTATTGAACCATTGATATGTTTTAGGCTTATTTTATACTTTTTAGGACCCATACAGGAAGATAGGTATTTTTTTAATTAATTTTTTTTGCTTACTCCTAATGAGCTGACAGGCTCCTGTCAGAATTCTGTCGCAAACATCTGGTTTAGAGAATATTACTTTTTTTAATTTTCAGCCCATTATCAGGGCAACACGAAAGTAAACTAAATTAATTTATGTTTCAATTGTTTTAGCTATAAATAATCCGTAACAGTTTTAGCATTGTGTTTGAAATCGTTATCTAACCCTTCTCTTTCAGAAGACGAATGGAAGGTTCGATACTACACCCAGGTGGAGGTGAACGAGCAGCTCGAGAGGCAGAGGGATTGGCTGATGGAGCGAGTCGAAGCAGCTAGGAATCAGAGCCAGGAAGGTAAAAACTTTCCGAATCTCGATGAAAATCCGTTCAAAATGTTAATCTTTGAATTACGAGGAATGGATTGTGAGATGTTGGCAGTATATTGAAAAAGGTTTAATTCCCGATATTGCGGAACATTCGATATTCAAATGCACTGCTTGACTAATTTAAGGTAGCAGTGAAAAAAAATGTGACCTATCGCTTTTATTGTACGATGTAATTAAACGAAAATTTTCACAGAACTGGATATTAATATAACGTGGAAATGTATACAAAACGAGGACTCTCAGATCGGAAATAAACGTGTTGCAATGACGCCATTAAAACAAGAGAATATTATTCATCACAGAAGTTGACTTCAGATGCTCCAAAATACACGCATATGACGTCAACATGGAGTATGATCCCTTCTGACGACTAAAGATGCCGTAGAGCGACGATCCATGATTAATATTAGGTTGTTCAAAAAAGGCCTCCCCTTCAGCAACCGATATCAGCCGGAATATTTTGACAATATCCTGAATTTTTATCCCTCCTTTTTCGGGACACCGGAATAATTCTCTAAAACCCGGGCAGGGGCGTAGCTATGGGTGGGGAGGGAGCTCCCCTACCCCAAAGCAACTCGGAGTTGGCAAAATTCGAAGCAACTTTGTAAAATCTAGGTGAGCTGTGAAAATTTGTAATCTTTTTTTGTAAAATTAAGGAGAGTTGTCAAAATCAAGGCAATTTGGCAAATCTAGGGCAGTTTAGAAAATGGAGAGAAGGCGAAACCTAGAGCAGTTGACAAAATTCGAAGCCACTTAGTAAAATACAGGTGAGTTGGCAAAATCTTGGGGAGTTGACAAAATTCGGAGTGACTAGGCAAAATTCAGGTGAGATGTAAAAATTGCGATTTTTTTTCTGTAAAATTATGGCGAGTTGGCAAAAATCTAGGGACAGTTAGCAAAATTCGGAGTGATTTCGCAAAATCGTGGAGAGTTGACACAATTCGGAGTGACTTTGTAAAATCTTGGGGAGTTGGCAAAATTCGGAGTGACTTGGCAAAATCGTGGGGAGTTGGCAAAATTCAGATGAGATGTAAAAATTGTGATTTTTTTCTGTGAAATTATGGCGAGTTGGCAAAATCTAGGAGAGTTGGCAAAACTTAGGGAGTTGGCAAAATGTACGGGCAGTTTGCAAAATTCTGAGTGACTTGGGAAAATTGTGGGGAGTTGACAAAATTCAGGCGGGATGTAAAAATTGCAATTTTTTTTCTGTAAAATTATGGCGTGTTTGCAAAATCGAGGCAACTTCGCAATATCTAGGAGATTTGGCAAATCTTGGGGAATTGGCAAAATTCAGAGTGACTGCAAAAAACAGGAGAGATGTAAAAATTGAATTTGTTTTTGTAAAATTAAAGAGCGGTAGCAAAATCGAGGCAACTTGGAAAAATCTAGGGAAGTTGGCAAAACTGGAAACAACTTGGTAAAGTACAGGTGAGTTGTGAAAATTGGGATTTATTTTGTGAAATTAAGGAGAATTGGAAAAATTGAGAACTCTTGGCAAAATCTAGGGGATTTAGCAAAATTCGTAGCCACTTGGTAAAATACAGGGGAGTTGTGAAAATTGTGCCTTTCTTGTGCAATTAAGGAGAGTTGATAAAATTCGAAGTGACTTAGCAAATTCAGGGAAGATGTAAAAATTGCGATTTTTTCTGTAAAATTACGGCGAGTTGGCAAAATCTAGGGTAGTTTGCAAAATTCTAATCTACTTGGTAAAATATAGGCGAGTTATGGAAATTGGGATTTGTTTTGTGAAATTAAGGAGTGTTGGACAAATTGAGGAAACTTAACAAAGTGTAGGGCAATTGGCAAAATTCGAATCCACTTGGAAAATACAGGCGAGTTGTTATAATTGGGATTGGGTTTGTGAAATTAAGGAGAGTTGACAAAATCGAGAAAACTTGGAAAAATCTTAGGGAGTTTGAAAAATTTGAAGAGACTTGGCAAATTTAGGAGAGATGTAAAGATTGGGATTGGTTTTGTGAAATTAGGGAGAGTTGGCCAAATCTAGGGGAGTTGGGAAAATTCACACTGACTTGCTACAATTCAGACGAGATGTAAATATTGGGATTATTTCTGTGAAATTATGACTAGTTGGCAAAATGCAGGAGATTTGTGAAAATTGCCTCCCCCCCCCCCCACCACCACCAACCACGGAGCGAAAATCTAGGTACGAACCAGACAGAGACATTATTTTCTCAGTTGGCAAAATTTGATTTTCGAGTTGGAAAATTTTCGATTTCTTCCCCCCCCCCCCAACCATAGTCCTTCGCTACGCCCCTGAACCGGGACGTATGGACACCCTATCTATGTAATATATTACATCACTGCTCAGCTAGTAATATCTCAGCAGCGCAGGTTATTCAACACAAATTACATTTAGGCACTTCTATGGTAATAAGTTATACTTCTATTGAACATATCCTAAGGTTACTCCTTAGCTTTTACCAAATATTCAAATTCCTAATTTTATTTTCTGAAGAAATGTGGCAGCCGCAAACATAAACACCTCATTTGGTTATTACCATTGAGGTAATATTACTAGAGACAGGACTGGCAACGGACGCCATGAAGACTTACAGATATTAAGCCTAGTGGATAGTGAGGCGAAAAGTTGGGTGTTTATAAAAAGTCAACAGTGAAATGCCTACTTCATGCTCCACGTACGGATGCAAAAACGTGCTGTAAAGGCAGCAATTTGACATTTCATAGGTTAGTACTTTACGAAAATTACGAGATGTGTTCTTTGTGATAAATTAAAAATTCAAATTGTTAAACTAAGGGATTTAAAAATAAAGGGTTGTCAACTTTTCAATATACCTTTCTAAGTCGAATGTAGTTCACGAATTTTTTAATATATGAAACTAATAATATTTGCATATGTAAAGTAGGTGATTTAAATTCTGAATTAGCATGAAATGAAAAGAATGTTTTCGTACATTTTATTACAATAAGAAATATTAAGCATATGGCATTAAATTTATGAGACGTCTGCTTTGCATTTTTTATTTTCACAAAGTGTATTTATTATTTAGGTAACATATTATATATTGTCCAAACTGTTTATCTTTGCTTACCAATGCTAGAATAATGTTTTCATCACATCAGTTTCATGTTTATTTTTCAATGTTCTCCTCAATCAGAATAATTATATATATATATTTAGACTTTCGAATTTTTTTGGGGCCTCTTAAATATGCTTTAACTTAGGGTCTCAGAAGGTCAAAGTCCAACCCTGATTAAATATATATATTGTACATGTTTTATATGATTAACTCCTTGATGAGAGGAACACCAGTATATTCAGCATCATGGGCTAGACTGGGTATACTCATATTTTTATTTTCTAACAAAAAATTATAGTAAAACTTCACAGTGCAGTAATTAAAATTAATATATTTAATACTCAATGACACAATGTCATATTTTTTTTATAACATGACATTTTAAGGATGTCATTAATGTGTGTGTGTGTGGAGCTTAAATTCCCTTCTGCCTCAGCTCAAATAGAAATTTTCAAATATTTGCCTTTTTGCATAGCTTGAAATTTTAAATATGCCATTTTGTGTGTGGGTGGGTCATTGATTACCTTCTACCACAACTGAAATGGAAAAGTTTGCAATATTTGTTTTTTTTTCACAGTATTAAATTTGAATTAAATCATTTGTGTGTGGGGAGGACTTGATTTTCTACCTCAGCTGAAAAAAGTAGCTTCCAATATTTTTTTTACAACATGAAATTTCAATTATATCATTTGTGTATGTTTGTGAGCTGGAGGAACTTGGATTTCCTTCTGTCTCAACTGAGATAAAACCAATTTGAATTTTTTTTAATAGCATGAAATTTCAATTGTCATTTATATGTGGGACATAGATTGCATTCTGCCTCAGCAAAAATGGAAGTTGACATTTTTTATAGCATGAAATTTCAATTATGTTATATTTGTGTGGGGGGGGGGGGGGGGTGCAATAGAAGCATTTGTAACAAATGCCTATATTGAGAGACACTTGTAGAAGATATAATAGAAATTTAAGAGAAAGTTGATGTCACTGCAAAATGAAATTCAGAGCTTAAAGAAAATGCTATGGTGAAATTACTGTCAGCTAAAAGCCAAGCAATCAGACTCTTCTATTTTAAAAGATATATTAGATTTCTTTAAGGCTCAAAAGCTGATCAAGATGACATTGAGACACCAAAGCCTGTGTTTCTAGATATAAATTTAAACCTGTTCAGAAATTCACAGCAAAAATGCTGAAAGAAGCAATGGCATATTTTATTGCCAAGAGGTAAATAGATTTACCATGATATTTTCATTCTCCAAAGGATTCTTAAAAATTGAGGTTCTATTTTTTTTATTTTTAAAAAGGCTTATGAATTTGTAAGAGAAAATCTTCTTTTCCAATAGCTCCACAATTTTAACTTGGTACAGATCTGTAGATGGCCTTCCTGAATTTATTGAAGTTTTCTGCATGGAAAATTTTACTGATAGTAAGCAGAAGCATGTGATATTCACTTTATTTTTGGAGGAGAAGTCAATTAGGAAACAAATACTGTTCAATGGCAAATGCTATTGTTGATATGTAGATTATGGTAATAATGCTAATGATAAAAATTCAGATATAGCTTCTGAAACTCTAATTTTTATGTTTGTTTCAGTTTTACATAGCTGGAAAATCCCCATAGGTTAATTTTTTAACAGTTGGTTTGTCTGGCTCAAAATATATTTTTACTTACATATTCAGCCAGGACCATATTTAATTTTTTTTAAGCTATAAGAGCAAAAGAGGGAAACTATAATAACCTAATGATCTTTAGTTGCAAAGTTCACACATGCAGTTAATAATTAACTGGCTGATAATTAACAAGAAAAATGGCAATTGTTTAACCTTCAATGAAATTAAAATCATTGTCAGCAATAATAAAATGTCCAGTGACATTTTAGGTGTTTCTCATATGTGGATAATATCAAGCAATCGCAGTAAAGCAATGAATATCGTGTCTCTTTTCTCTGAAATTGAAAAATGTTATTATAAGCTGTCTTTATAGCAAAACAATTATGAAAAATTTCTTGCATATAATGTAAATTAGCATTAATTGAATCTGACCTAATGCAGTCTTCTGTGTCTGCACTTTTTAACCCTTAAAAAGACAATTTTTTTTTCTTTAAGAAACAACTTTTGAGCCTTATTATGAAAAACTAATGAATGAAATAGTCCATATTACATATCAAAAGGAAAAACATTTAATTCTGGAAAAAAATGGTAGGGAAGCATAAAAAAGCATGTTGCTGGTTCTTTTGTAGGGATTTTTGGAAACTGATTTATCAGCTTTTGTCACTTTAAAGGTTAATATTAAAAATTGAGGTTTTCTCGCCTTTCTCACAGTATGTGTGTGCAATTGCAAAAATTACTGAACAGTGTCTTCCAGGAGAAAACTTTATATTCTCAACAACAACCATTTCATACCTAATTAAAAAATTCAGGTTAATATCCTACATAGGCTTCAATGCATGTTGGTGCTGGTATCACTTGATAGTCATATCAGTAATAGGGAATTGGATGTGGAAGTTGACCATCATGCTTATAATATGAAAAAGAAACATTACAAAAGAATATGCTAAATTTAGACTTCACCATTTAAAGACACAAATGACAGAAAAATTAAAAGGTATCATATTAGAGCAAACAACTAAATTTGCGCAAAAAACAATAATTGTGTTATTGACAAAATAATACTGGACATTAATTAATATATTATATATATATTAACATATAATATATTAATATATATATTATATATATTAATATATATATTATATATATATTAATATATATATATTATATATATATATATTAATATATATATATTATATATATATATTAATATATATATTATATATATATATTAATATATTATATATATACTGGTACACAGTGACAAAAACATACTTTGCAGTAACTTCATTTCTTATATTATGTGTGTGTGATATGAATTTCCTACTGCCTCGGCTGAAATGAAAATAGTTTGCATCTTTGTTTTCTTTTTTTTTATAGCATGAAATTTCAATTATGTCATTTGTGTGTGTGTGTAGTTTCCTTCTACCTTAGCTGATATAAAAGTTTACAATATTTGTATTTTGTTGCATGAAATTTCAATCATGTCATTTGCGTGTTTGTGGGAGGGGGCTTGCCTTTCCTTCTGACTTAGTTGAAATGAGAGAAAGTGCAAATTATTGTTTTTTATATATATCGCATGCAATTTCAATTATGCCATTTGTGTGTGTGTATGACCTTGGATTTCATTCTGCCTCAGCTGATATAAAAGTTTAGAATATTTTGTTTTTATTGCATGAAATTTCAATCATGTCATGTGTGGGGGGAAGGGGTGGTCTTTTGAAATGTCAGAAAGTGTAAATTGTTATTTTTTATATATATAGCATGCAATTTCTATTATGAGATTTGTGTGTGTGTGTGTGTATGACCTTGGATTTCCTTCTGCCTCAGTTGATATAAAAGTTTACAATATGTGTTTTTTGTTGCATGAAATTTCAATCATGTCATTTGTGTGGGGGGAAGGTAAGGGCTTGCCTTTCCTTCCGCCTTAGTTGAAATGAGAGAAAGTGTAAATTATTGTTATATATATATAGCATGCAATTTCAATTATGTCATTTGTTTTTGTGTGTGTGACCTTGGATTTTCTTCTGCCTTAGCTGATATAAAAGAGTATAATATTTGGTTTTTGTTCCATTAAATTTCAATTATGTCATTTGTGTTGTGTGTGTGTGAGGGCGGCGGGTCTTGTCTTTCCTTCTGCCTTAGTTGAAATGAGAGAAAGTGTAAATTATTTTGTTTTTTTTATATATTGCGTGCAATTTCAATTATGCCATTTGTGTGTGTGACCTTGAATTTCCTTCTGCCTTAGCTGATATAAAAGTTTACAATATTTGTTTCTTCATAGCATCAAATTTCAATTATGCCATTTTGTGTTTGTGTGGAAGTGGGGGGGGAGCTTGAATTTCTTTATGCTGCAGCTGAATAACAAGCTTATAATATTTGTGTTTTTTATAACATGAAATTAAATTGTGTCATTTATTGTGAGGAGATTTGATTTCCTGCCTCAGCTGAATTAAAAAAAGAAACTATCTGATTATTTCTTTTAATTTTTAATAAAAATTAAAAATTAATATTTTTTAATGAAAGAAGAAGATAAATGTGACTTTTCATGTTTTTTTAAATGAGGCACGGATTTGCACTATTGAGATCTATAAATTTTGAGGGCTTTCACTTAAGCTGAAAGATTTGATCCTGTATTAGATTTTAAAGTACGTTTACCATTGTCCCTGTTTTAAACGGACTCAAATTAAAATCTGCTAAGTTTACAGCCAATCTAGTTCAGTTTTAATCACATATTAAGAGCATATCGAATTTTTTTTAAATTTTCATACAAAACCTCGATTTGAAAGAGAAGCAGTTTCCAGCGTCTTCCCTTTTCATCCGATATAAATCAGTAAGTGTGTATTATTAAACCTATTTTGCTTTAATTACTACACTGGATTCATTGAAATAAAAAACAAAAACCAGCAAAGTTCTGCCTCATTTAAATCATTTGTTAAGCATTTTTAAGTAGTCTTCGTCGTTGTTCTCAGCCAATTCGCAAGGCATCATGGGTATCTTGCCTCACTAAGCAGTCGGCAGACACAGCCGTCTGTGAACACGGCGGTCAATGCTACGAGAATCGTATCTCTAGTATTACTACCTCAATGGTTATTACAGATTCATAATCCTATTAAAAACCATTACCTGTAGAAGATATTGACTCATATACCGAGATGCCAGTATATTAGGTACACCTGCCTAGTAGCATGTTGCATCTCCTTTGGCGTTTAGGACAACCCGAATTCGTCAGGGCATCGAAGTTACCATGTGCTGGATGCATTGCGCAGGAATGTTGTACCATGCGGAAATGATTGTGTCGCGCAGTTGCTTCAGATTGGACGGCTGCGCAGTCTCACTATGAATAATCCTTACCACCTCATCTAAAAAATGCTCGCTAGGGTTTAGATCTAGGGACTGTGCAGGCCAATGAATCAAGAAAAACTCGTCGGCAGGCTCCTGGAAATATTCGGTGATGATACGTGCCATGTGAGCAGGTGCTTTTTCACGCTGAATGTGCATTGTGAGCAGGTGTTTATCACGCTGAATGTGCCCATCCAAGTGAGGATAAACCGTAGCTATGAAGGGATGAACTTGGTCAGCAACTTATTCCAAGTTTGAAATCTGCCTAAAAACATTCAGACATATTCGTTTAAACAAATTGCCCACTCTCATTACTGATCACAGTGAATCTCTCATTGATATGATTTTCTCCAATAGACCTACACTTCGCAAACATACACTTACTCCCTTCGAAGACATTAGTGATCATTTTATTATTAGCACATCTGTATTGTATTATTCACCTCGTGCACCAAAAGTTTTAATTTAAAAAAAATCCTTTAAAAATTTTAACAACGATGAGTTTTTTGAGTTTGCAAAATATCTCCCTTTCCTCAAGAGTATTTCCGAATGCGCACAACTCCTACCTCAAAAGCACAACATCTCTCCTGTTTAATCAATTTGGCACTTGACACCTATGCTCCTTATAAAACTTTCAGAGTTCTGCCTTCTCGAAAGCCTTGGATTACAAAAGAGCTTCTGAAAATGATCACATTAAAAAACAAACACTTTAAGAATGCTATTAACCCTAATCACCCATACACATGGGAGAACTATAAAACTTTCCGTAATCTGGTCAACAGTAGTATTAAAAATGGCAAACGTCTATATTTTCTTAATCGACTTTCCGTTATTAATCCAAATGGATTAATAATATACCGCCGAGAGACAATTATCGACTTTTGTTGAAAAATTTAATTTACTTTCGTGCAGACAATTCGGGTTTAGGAAAAACTGAAACTCTGATGACACTTCTTGCTAATCAATGGAGATTGGCTTTAGACAGCAAAGTGAAAACGGTTGTGGGACTGGTTTCCCTTGACATCTCAAAGGCATTTGATTCAGTTGAACACAAACTTATCTTGCAAAAACTCTGCTATAATCTTAATCTATCACCCTCAGCTCTTTCCTGGTTTAAAAATTACCTCAATGACCGTGTTATCCGAACTAAATTAAGCACTAAAGAGATCTCTACACCTCTTAAAATCAATCGGGGAGTACCTCAAGGAATCATTTTAGCCCATTTCCCTTCAATCTTTTTGTTAATGATCTTCTAGAATCCTCCACCAACTACAATATTTTTATGTATGCAGACGATTGTCTTCTTTCTTTTACATCAGTAGTATCGTCACAACCTGGCGTACCCCCTTTGCACAGTGCTTTCCCCCCTATGTCGCAATCGTCCACGTTGCCTTCTTGACTTGGACCCCCTATGTCGCAATCGACCGGAAATTGACCTGTGCTGGGCCACGTTGCCTTCTGAACTTTGACCCTTATATTGCAATCAACAGGAAATTGACCCTGGCGTAGCAACTGTCGTGGTATTAATAATTCATAATTAATAATTCATAATTAATAATTCATAATTAAAAATTCCTCCCCCTTTTAACCCCTTGTGCTATCTAGTTTTTAACTCTAATTTTAAGCTCCCCTTCTCGAATAGTCTCGATTTTTCTTTATTTCAGACTCACCTATATTTTAAGCCCTGGATTTTGCAAACCCCCTGGTTGACCTATATTTTAAACCCTACCTATATTTTAAACCCCCCTCCTTCCCTCGGAACGGCTGATGCAAGCCTCAGAATAATTGCACAGAAAAGGATGATACAAGTCTCAATTGTAAAAACACCTCCAAAAAGACCCACCATGGTTGACCTATATTTCAGACTCACCTTTTATTTTAAAACCTCGATTTTGCAAACCCCCTGGTTGACACACCTATATTTTAAGCTCCCCTTCTCGAATAGCCTCGATTTTTCTTTATTTCAGACTCACCTTTTATTTTAAAACCTCGATTTTGCAAACCCCCTGGTTGACACACCTATATTTTAAGCTCCCCTTCTCGAATAGCCTCGATTTTTCTTTATTTCAGACTCACCTTTTATTTTAAAACCTCGATTTTGCAAACCCCCATGGTTGAGCTATATTTTAAGCTCCCCTTCTCGAATAGCCTCGATTTTTCTTTATTTCAGACTCACCTTTTATTTTAAAACCTCGATTTTGCAAACCCCCTGGTTGACCTATATTTTAAGCCCTACCTATATTTTAAGTCATGGATTTTGCAAACCACATGGTTGACCTATATTTCAGACTCACCTTTTATTTTAAAACCTCGATTTTGCAAACCCCCTGGTTGACACACCTATATTTTAAGCTCCCCTTCTCGAATAGCCTCGATTTTTCTTTATTTCAGACTCACCTTTTATTTTAAAACCTCGATTTTGCAGACGCCCTGATTGACCTATATTTTAAGGCCCCTCCTTCCCTCGGATTACAAGTCTCAGAATAATTCCGCAGAAAAGGATGACACAAGTCTCAATTGTAAAAATCAACTCTCAAAGTTGTATTCTTATTAATTAAAACCCTTTCTATTAAAAGTTACCTCTATTAAAAATCTTTCGGTATTCATTTTGTCAGGACTGCTAAACGATTCCCTTTTATTAAAACTCTGGTATTTATTTTTTCCAACCCTGTTAATCGATCCCCTAGTAAATAAAAACTCTCACTTACCTTTATTAAAATCATCCAGCGCTCGTAATAAATCAGTTTAATCGGGAAAAAAAAAAAAAATCATTCCGTCGCTAGCGTACCTCCACGCTAATTTCGGGAAAAAGTCTCATCGGATCCAAGGTCCACGTATTTTACTAGAAGAATGACACAGTAACTGTTCCACAGTAAAATAAATAAAATTTGGTTTAAATTATTCGTAGGACTTGTATATAAGATCTACCTTGCAATAGACGTTCAACGTTATAAGTTTTCCAAGTCCGTTATCAGTGTATCGGAAATCGTACGTTTCCTGTAGACATCCTTCAGATCGCTTATTAGGAGGGTAGCAACAGCACTTTCGCCACATCACACGATATGGTGCAATTCTTTATCAGCTGGAAGGTCAAAAGGTCAAATGTCCAGCGCTTCACTGTGTCTGCATTTGACACTGATAAGATTTAAAAATAGATGATTCCTAGAATCCACATTGTGCAACGGTCAAAGTCCAGTGGGGGAGGGTGTATATAAACACCGACTTCTCAGCGAGTGTCACTGTGTTCTTCATCTGTCAGTTTGCGACCTGTCAACCCTGCTCGCTCTCCTTCTCTACCTGCTAGCTCGTCGATCCTCTTCTCTACCTGAGATGTCCACTATGCGAGAATTTTCCTGTGCTGGATCCTCAACTGATACCAGGTAAATGAAATTTTATTTAATGTTGTCCTTAAGATGCTCAACTGAATCACTTACTAACGTGCAATATAGATTTTTATATGTTTCTAACTAGTAAAGTCATTCTAAATGTTAATTTTCAAACTTTAGTTATATTTTTTTTGATCAAGCTAGCAAAGTGTGCTTTTATTACAACTGTTCAGTTCAATATAGATTTCTCTACCCTGTAAAGTCATTTTACTTTTTTATTCTAAACGATAATTTTCAAACTTTAGTTAAATATTAGATTTTTTTTTTTGATCAAGCTAGTCAAGTGTGCTTTTATTACAACTGTTCAATATAGATTTTTTTATTTGTTTCTACCCTGTCATTTTATTCTAAACGATAATTTTCAAACTTTAGTTAGATTTTTTTTTTTGATCAAGCTAGTCAAGTGTGCTTTTATTACAACTGTTCAATATAGATTTTTTTTATTTGTTTCTACCCTGTCATTTTATTCTAAACGATAATTTTCAAACTTTAGTTACATTTTTTTTTTTGATCAAGCTAGTCAAGTGTGCTTTTATTACAACTGTTCAATATAGATTTTTTATATTTGTTTCTACCCTGTCATTTTATTCTAAACGATAATTTTCAAACTTTAGTTAGATTTTTTTTTTGATCAAGCTAGTCAAGTGTGCTTTTATTGCAACTGTTCAATATAGATTTTTTATTTGTTTCTACCCTGTCATTTTATTCTAAACGATAATTTTCAAACTTTAGTTAGATTTTTTTTTTTTGATCAAGCTAGTCAAGTGTGCTTTTATTACAACTGTTCAATATAGATTTTTTATATTTGTTTCTACCCTGTCATTTTATTCTAAACGATAATTTTCAAACTTTAGTTAGATTTTTTTTTTTTGATCAAGCTAGTAAAGTGTGCTTTTATTACAACATAACTGTTCTAAGATAAAAATCATGTAAAGTACTGCATATTCTGAGACTAAATTATCTATTCAGGTCTGATGCTGGTCCTCCCACTGATACCGACTGCTTTGAAGAGCTACTCACGGCAGTGCGCACTCTAGAGGCGGCAGCCAAAAGACCTCCTACACCTGAGCTTCCTACATCATCGAAACGTATCTGCATACTCCAACAGGGGGGCAGGGAATTAAGGCAAAGGACATCGAAACTTTCCCTCAAGAAGCCTCGCCAGTCCACTGTCGCAGCGGGTATGGGAAATCCCTACGTCCCCGTCGTACCTTCAACTGCAACCAGGTAAATGAAATTTTATTTAATATTGTCCTTAAGACGCTCAATTGAATCACTTACTAACGTACAATATAGATTTGTTTCTGTTTTTCTACCCTGTAAAGGCGTTTTATTCTAAACGATAATTTTCAAACTTTAGTTAAATATTAGATTTTTTGATCAAGCTAGCAACATGTGAAGTAAATGTAATTTTATTTAATATTGTCCTTAAGGTGCTCAATTGAATCACTTACTAACGTACAATATAGATTTGTTTCTGTTTTTCTACCCTGTAAAGTCATTTTATTCTAAACGATAATTTTCAAACTTTAGTTAGATTTTTTGTTCAAACTAGTAAAGTGTGGTTTTATTACAACATAACTGTTCAATATAGAGTTTTCTAACTAGTAAAGTCATTTTATTCTAAATGATAATTTTCAAACTTTAGTTAAATATTAGATTTTTTGATCAAGCTAGCAATGTTGCCTTTTCTGTTCTAAGATAAAAAAAAACGTACAGTACTGCATATTCTGAGACGGAATTATCTTTCTAGGTCTCACAATGCACCCGCCGATCTCATTAACGCAGGCACCGTGATGAATGCGGCTGTCAAGAGAGTTTCAACCGGCGCTGCTGGCTCCTCCGACGCTCCTGCCTCATCTGACGTCACCTCCGTGTTCTCTGCTGATACCTCCGTCGCTACCGGGTAAATGAAATTTTATTTAATGCTGTCCTTAATGTGTTCAACTGAATCACTTACTAACGCACAATATAGAGTTTTATATTTGTTTCTACCCTGTCATTTTATTCTAAATGATAATTTTCAAACTTTAGTTAGTTTTTTGATCAAGCTGTGTGAAGTAAATGTAATTTTATTTAATGCTGTCCTTAAGGTGCTCAACTGAACCGCTTACTAACGTTCAATATAGAGTTTTATATTTGTTTATACCAAGTCATTTTATTCTAAATGATAATTTTCAAACTTTAGTTACTTAGTTTTTTTGATCAAGTTAGCAAACTGAAGCATGTTACCTTTTCATTTTCGGTTCTAAGATAAAAAAAATATGTAAAGCACTGCATATTCTGAGACTAAATTATCTATCCAGGTCTATCCCTTCCACTGGTGCCGGACCCTCGAGCGTTCGTGTTCCCGACATAAGGACACCATTCACTATCGCCGCTGGTACCTCCACCGCTACCAGGTAAATGTAATTTTATTTAATGTTGCCCTTAAGGCGCTCAACTGTACCACATACTAACGTTCAATATAGAGTTTTATATTTGTATCTGTTTTTCTAACTAGTAAAGTCATTTTATTCTAAATGATAATTTTCAAACTTTAGTTAGATTTTTGCTCAAGTGTGCTTTTATTACAACTGTTCAGTTCAATATAGATTTTTATATTTGTTTCTACCCTGTCATTTTTATTCTAAATGATAATTTTCAAACTTTAGTTAGATTTTTTGATCAAGTTAGCAAACTGAAGCATATTGGTTTTTCATTTTCTGTTCTAAGATAAAAAAAATATGTAAAGTACTGCATATTCTGAGACTAAATTATCTATCCAGGTCTATCCCTTCCACTGGTGCCGGATCCTCGAGCGTTCGTGTTCCCGACATAAGGACACCATTCACTATCGCCGCTGGTACCTCCACCGCTACCAGGTAAATGTAATTTTATTTAATGTTGCCCTTAAGGCGCTCAACTGTACCACATACTAACGTTCAATATAGAGTTTTATATTTGTATCTGTTTTTCTAACTAGTAAAGTCATTTTATTCTAAATGATAATTTTCAAACTTTAGTTAGATTTTTGCTCAAGTGTGCTTTTCTTACAACTGTTCAGTTCAATATAGATTTTTATATTTGTTTCTACCCTGTCATTTTTATTCTAAATGATAATTTTCAAACTTTAGTTAGATTTTTTGATCAAGTTAGCAAACTGAAGCATATTGGTTTTTCATTTTCTGTTCTAAGATAAAAAAACATGTAAAGTACTGCATATTCTGAAAAATAAATTATCTTTCTAGGTCCGCATTCTCCAACGTTCCTGTCAGTGGATTCTCCAACGTTCCTGTCAGCTCTACAGAGTCTCCTCACTTCACAGTGTCGCACACTCGGCGGTACAACTCGAAAAAATTCAAGACAGATTTCGTCTCTACAAGTGTGCGACTTGGAGGTATGGAGAATGTGGAACCACACAATTTCCTCCCGGTCCTACACGACCTACATGAGAAAATGTTGGCTGAAGTCGTCCCCACAGGGGAGTATAGCCATGTTCGGCTGTGTTTACGCTCCCGGGATTTGAAAAACCCCGTCAACTTGGCTCTAATTCGGCGTAATGCCCTGACGGGGGAGAGATTCATGGCTGCACTAGACAAAGTAGTGCAGTCAAATGAGTCTCTTGGTCCCGGGAGCGAGCTGGAGTTTGACTTCGTTTGTGCCAACCTGGACCGGGTCGGTACCGGTGGAGATGGAAGGCGCACAGGTCCCGAGACTCGTCGCATCGCTGACGTTCAGTCTTTCATCAACAATAAGAAGGCTCTCATAAAAATTGTAAATCGTGACAGCCTCTGTTTAGCAAGAGCTCTCGTCGTCGCACGAGAGCTTTGCTTAAAAAATAAAGGGTTGCCTAATACCTATACACGGATCCGTGATTACAGGCTACGGCTTCAACAGACGGAAGCCCGTCAACTTCACCAGGATGCGGGTATTCCTGAGGGTCCTTGTGGACTCCCGGAAGTACGTCTCTTTCAAGCTCACCTGACACAGTTCAGGATTGTTGTGTATTCTGCTGACGACGCCTTTCTTCCCATCTTCATTGGTCCCGAAGGCGGGGACAACCTTTATTTGTTGTTTAGTGCAGGGCATTACGACGTGATTACTAAACCGTCGGGGTTTTTCGGGGTTAAGGAGTTCTGTCACAACTGTTTAAAGGGTTCTAATCACGGGCACGTTTGCAAGGGAACCTGCAACAGGTGCCTGTCAACCGATGTGGTTCATGCAGGGGAGCTGTTGCTTTGCACAGTGTGTTGTGTGTATTTGCGCGGGGCTGAATGCTTTCAGGCGCACCTGCTGAAGGCATGTCAGACACAACATCGCTGCGTTAAGTGCATCAGCTTGTACGACCCCCTGAAAAAGCACGTTTGTAAGGTTGACACCTTAAAATTCGTCGAGCCCTGCAAAATTGACCCTGTCGGTCAGACTTACCTCTACTTTGACGTAGAGACTGTGCAGTGTGCCGACGGGTTGCTAAAACCGATACTATGTGTGGTCACATACCAAGTGGACGACGAGTGGGTCTATGCTTCATTCCCGGAAACGGACGCCTTTATGGATTGGATTCTCGCCGAAGAACGTCCCGGAGTTCAAAGATTCAAGGACGCCACAGTCCTCGCACATAATCTGAAAGGCTTTGACGGCATGTTCATCATTAGTTACCTGTACAGAAAATTTTTAAAACCGGATCTCGTGTTCGATGGATCCAAGATTTTAGGTATCTTTTTACCTGGCCTTAAAATAAGGTTCATCGACACGTTGTCCTTTATTCAGGCTCCTCTTCGATCATTCACGAAGACCTTCAACTTGGAGACGGTGAAAGGCTTTTTCCCCTTTAAATTCGTGAAGGAGGAAAATCTACAGTATGCAGGACCCATCCCTGATCGGCTTTTTTTCCAGCCGGAAGACATGGAGCCTGAAACTCTGTCAGCATTCAACGAGTGGTATGCCGCAGCAAGCCTTGAACCCTGGGATTTTCAACAGCAGCTTCTGTATTACTGCAAGGCAGATACAGAGTTGTTGCGGCGAGGCGCCCAAGCTTTCCGTGAGGAATTTTTAAATCTCACAGGCGTAGACCCATTTGCACGTGACCTGACTATTGCCGGTGCTTGTCTTCGAATTTTCCGTGGGAAGTTTCTGCAAAAGAATACCCTCGGTGTGTGTCCCGCCCAAGGGCATTCGGCGAGTAACGACCGGCAGTCCTTGAAAGCTCTCGCATGGTTAGAGTATGAGGCTTCCAAGGACAATATCGAAATTCAAACTGCGCGATCACCCGGAGGTGAGTATAAGATAGGGCAGTACAAATTGGACGGCGTGTGCCACAGTACCCGTTGTTATTACGAGTTTTTAGGTTGTTACTTTCATCACTGTTTGAAATGTTTCAAACCTGAAAAAATAGATCAGCGCACGAGAAAGCCATTTGGTCTGCTAAACACCCGGACCATGGATCGTCTTGAGACCTTGAAAGTGCTGATGAACGGGTACACATGCAAAATCATGTGGGAGCACGAATTCGACGAGTTGATGCGCAAAAACCCACCCGTCGCATTAATTTATAAATCCGTCGAGCCTATCAGGCGTATAGGGGCCCGTGATTACCTCTACGGAGGGCGCGTGGAGGTGTTTTCCATCTTTGCATCGGCGGACCTAGGATGTAGCCTTAACTACGTTGATTACAACAGCCTGTACCCTTATGTTTGCAAGAAGGCTCCATTCGGTAAAGGTCACCCGGTTCGGATCACCTCCAATTTCGCCACAGACCTCGACCACTATTTTGGCATTGCACACGCCACACTGTTAGCCCCCGACGATTTGTTCATCCCTGTACTGCCCTACAGGTGTAATGGGAAGCTGCTTTTCCCCCTTTGCAGGAGCTGTGCAGATGGTCAGCTGGCACCCCCTTGTCAGCACACCGTGAACCAGCGCGCATTGACAGGATCTTGGCCAACGTTCGAAATTTACGCTGCGATGCGTGCTGGATACAAACTTCTTCAATTCCATGATGTGTGGCATTTCAATACCATCCTGCAATACGATCCCGCAACAAAAAAGGGAGGTGTCTATGCTGGGTACATAGATACTTTTCTGGGGCTGAAGCAGCGCTACTCCGGGTTTCCCCCTGACGTGCAGACCGAGGAGCAAAAGGAAGCCTTCTGTGAGGCCTTCTTCCAGGCGGAGGGGGTTCGGATCCTCCCCTCGGAAGTTGAAAAAAACAACCTTAAGCGTACACTTTCCAAGGTCTCGCTTAATTCGTCATGGGGGAAGCATGCGCAGAACATGAGTCGAACCCAGACGACCATTGTGAGTTGTCCTGTCAAGTACATGGAGCTCTTGACGGACGCATCGCTAGTCATCACTGACGTCGCTGTTATCAGTGATCAGGCCGTGCTTGTCACGCACAAGCCGGCGGAGTCTGCCACTCCAGCGAACACCCGTGGAAGCCTGATTCTCGCCGCAATGGTGACGAGTCACGCCAGACTAAAACTGTACGAGCTTCTATCGAAATTAGATAGTCGTGCAATGTATTCTGACACGGATTCAGTAATTTATACAACGTCTCCTCGCGACACCTACACACCACCACAACATCCCTTTCTCGGAGGTCTCGTAGATGAAATTTCTTCAAAGTACGGCTCCGGTGTACACATCACTGACTATGTCAGCGCCGGAGCAAAAAGTTATGCCCTTCGGCTGAGCAACGGGGATGAAATTCTTCGCGCCAAGGGCATATCACTCACGAAGAAAAACCGGTGCACATACAATTTTGAACTACTGAAATCCATGGTGCTAGGGAACTCCCCAACCAGTGAGACCTTCGAAGTCCCTTTCAATGTAATTCGTAATAAAGTGGATGGGTCACTTACGAATAAGCCCATGGTGAAAAGGTTTAAGGCTAACCTAGATAAGCGGTATCTCAGCCCGGGTTCAACTCTCACTGTACCTTATGGTTACAATGACCTGGGCCTGGATACCCTTATCCAACTCATGGATGAGTAAATGTACAGTTTTCAACTTATTTATTTCATATTACACCTTTATTTATTTCATTGTACAGTTTTCAACTTATTTATTTCATATTACACCTTTATTTATTTCATTGTACAGTTTTCAACTTATTTATTTCATATTACACCTTTATTTATTTTATATTACACCTTTATTTATTTCATTGTACAGTTTTCAACTTATTTATTTCATATTACACCTTTATTACATTGTACAGTTTTCAACTTATTTATTACATCTTTATTTATTATTTCACTGTACGCCTTTTATTTCAATATCCTTAATGGATCTTAATCATTATTTCAGTGCCCTTAGGGGACTTTAATTATTATTGCAGTGTCCTTAGTGGACTTTAAATATTTCAATGTTCCTACTTTAATTATTTCAGTGTCCTTAGGGGACTTTAATTATTATTTCAGTGTCCTTAGTGTACTTTAATTTATCACTCGTAATGCCCTCGCACTCGGCGTCGTCAGCAGTTTTTGAAGCTTGTATTTTTGAAACCTACAATATGTTACTGTCCAGCATTGGATATGTGAAACCAACAGTGGTTATGTCATGTGAAAGCAACAGTGGATCTGTCATGTAAATTTTTTTAATAAAAAAGGTTTCAAAAAAATCCGTATCTTTATTTCTCAGAACTGGAAGACACTATGGTGGGAGAAAGCAAGAGGTAACTTTGTTTTTCAGGTGCTCCGTAAGTCTTATCAGTGATCTGCACAATGCGATCTCCAAGTCTCGCTGCTGCAGCAGCATTCTCATTTCCCCGACACTAACGCCCTCTGCTGTACTCCCGAGTGTAGCAGCACTCGTACAACCGCGCCCAGTCATGCAGATCACTTCCGGATGTCAAACATTGAATGAACTATCAGTGTGAAAACATTGAATTGGAAGAGACATAAAAATGGCAAAAGGCATATTATCAGTTTTACTTTCTTTTATTGGATACAGATTTTTAATACATGGTTTTTTAACACAAGTCTTCAAGCACACAGGTCTTGGAAAGTTTTTTACAGATATTTTCAATACGCCGTCCACTCGGATAATTTTCTTTTCTTACGTCGGATGGGAACAGCAATGTCTTTTGGGGGCCGCTCTTCAGCTATATGATTTCTGGGAATGTTGACTTTTACTTCCTGTGGAGTGTCAAGCTGTTTTGAGAATAACAAATAATTTTTCAAAGCAGTCAGATACTTTTCAGACTTATCGTCAGCATCACCAGACTCTAATATTTTCTTCATCTCTGAGTCCAAATCACATACTTTTTTTCTTATGTTTCTCCTTTGCACTGCTTTCACTGAAATCATTTTTTTCTAAATAACGAGACCAGTAGGGGGAGGGCAGCAGTCAGTAGTGGTATAATGAACCCTGAACCACGCTGCAGGAGATGCTTCTTGTGGCGTAAAGATGCACGTTTGGACGCTAGACTCCTTATGACCGTCTTGTGCTGGCGTAAATTCTTTAATACTCTGTGGGAAACAGGTATATTGCCTTTTAAGAAATTGGAACACACTTCACATAGAGCATACATCTGGGGGTCGGAGATGTGCTTCATCAGAGCTGCACGCTGCTTTCCTCCTAGTTTCGGTAAGCACTGAAGGAACGGACCTTGAGATTTAACTTTCATTTGGAACGTAAAGTATTTCGGGTTCTTCTGATGGAAGAATCTTTGCACGGAGCCTTTCACTATCTAACGTTCTGGGATGAAGGTCAACACACAAATAGCCACAGGTTGCTTGTGTAGCTAACCTATAAGCATCCGTCAGGAGTTTAGATTGATGGGGGTATACTTGTCTTGCCAGGTGGGTTATTTGTGAAGCATCCCGACAGTTGCGAAATAAAAACATGTAGTGAGCATTGAGCGATATAGTCCTCGAATGTCTTCCCTTTAAAAACAGATTTTGTAATATCAGGACAATCGTGATATTTTTATGATGACCCCCACGAATAAACAATTGTGATATGCGTTCGCTGGCTACAGACTGTTCCATCAAATCATCCAGTACCAGAAGTGTAGGTCTGAGGGGATCAAATTCCAGATCCGTAGGTAGTCCTTCATAAAATTCCACCGTTTTCTTGAAGGGTTCAAAGGCAGGCTGCCACTCCCCGTAGCAGTAAACGACACGTTGGGGTGGGGGTTCGAATACTTGAGCTGCTTCTTTGATGAGTTTCAGAGTGAAAGTCGTCTTTCCACACTGTGAAGGAGCAGCAATTATAATATTCGAAGGAGTTCGGAGAGCCATCGCAACACCATACAGTCGTTAAAGTCTACTCGACACGTGTAATCACGATGCAGTACTGTGGGAAGAGTCGAACCACACGCTCTTTTAAACAGGAAATACAGACAGTGAGCACCGCAAGTGTCTCCCAGGGGGTCCTGCAGAGGTATTGAAGGATGTAAGACGTGACGTATGCCTAGTCGACTGTAGTATTCTTGCATGGAGACATCGGGACTCGTACCTAGGGGGTCAAAGTGATCCACGTGCATTCCTTTCTTGTAAACTGCTATCCAGTGTGCTCCAGGCATGGAGGACGGATCGGTATTGTAGATAAACAAGGCTTCTGATTGATTGATTCTGCGAGGTAGTCTGTCACTGGGGAACACTCCGAGACTTGTGGGTAATATCGAAAGGATGGATTCTAGCTGATAGGTATTCATGAGCTGTAGTCAAACAGGACTTTACGATCCAATGGGATTTCCAGCAAATTCTGATATTCGGCATACAGGATCACAGTGACCGATGCGGATAGCGGCTTGGCAAACTTTAATTCGACTCTCACACTCCCACTCTTTATTAAAGAAAACACTTGATTGCATTCACGTTGCTCAGGGGTCAATTGGAATCCGAACAATGTAAAACCTTCTCCATAAGCTTTTCGCGATAAGTTAATACCACTATCGGATTTCCAGGCATCCACAGCTTCCAATAATCCTTGGTAACAGTGGAGATAGCGCCCATTCGCAAAGTCGGGGGTGTAGGACTGATGATCGCTGTCAATGTGAAGACTGATGTAGTTTAAGTCAAAATGTTGGAAGTTGAAGGGATTTTTTTCGTACGATCCATTCAGGCTGGTGCTTTCCACCATACCCAGTACCAGACGTACGGGGAGCTGACCTAGAAATAAATTGTCACGGTTCACACTCGTTAGTCCCGAAGCAATGGAAAACATACGTAAATCCGTTCTTCGCAGAGGGTACTTGGCACTCTCTGAACCCAGCAGGCGAGCGTGTGCGAGGATCACACCCGAAGTGGGTTTGACTTTACGCACGAAAAATTCGGCTTCGTGTATCTGTACTTTGTAAGAGGGGTCCGCTTCACCTGTCACGAGACAGAATTCGGGTTTGGATCTCAATAAACGCAGTCTCAGGTCGACTTGATTGAGCAGGTAACGATCTTGATTAAACAGGTCAGCGTGGATCCACGAGATGAGTTCGATACCTGTTGGTTTGACGTAGCCCTTGCGCTGATGCCATCCCTCGTTCTCCCGACTGGTCAGTTCCATTTTACCGGGGGTGTCGAGGTACCAGAGCGAGGTGCCGAGCTGGCTTCGTGTGGCATCGGTACCGTAATTCAATAGAGTCTCTAGGTATGCCCTGTAGGGGTACAGAGTGTGAGAAGCACTCACTAGGTGATCATTGAGGAAGACGTCTACCTGGCTGAAGAGGGTATGGAAGAAATGATTGCAGGGAGCAATCACTTCCGACGGTGCTGTACCATCGGATTTTACAATTTTCAAGACGAGACGTAGGTGACATCGGGATAGATCAATGTAATCGTCTGTTCCTTTCACGATGAATTCAAGTGGAGCATTACCTTCCAAGGAAGCCACAGGTAAATAATTGACATAGCAGCCTCTTTCTAATTGTGAGACTGTGGGAGGGATCAGAAACAGGTCCAGTTCTGAATTGACACAGTCGCCAGAATCAGCGTGAATTTTCTGAATGCTCATGATGAAAACACGTCCTGCACAGTACAGTGTCTCTTCACTTTATGAACCTTGGGATGTTGACGGTGGCGTTTTATTCCTTTTCCTCCCTGCAGCTTTGAACTGGCACGTTGCAAGAGGTCGGCGCCCGCTTCACGGAGTCCCGCTTTGGCTGCAGATTTGAAATTTTGCCCCTGGGACATCTCTGAAACGAACCGTAGCCCACCCTTACGTAGGGTAGCCAGTGCAGGTCGTACGAGAGGGCTGATGAAACGTCCAATAGTGGCAAAGATGCTTCCTAGCCCATCACCTCTCTGATAACGAGGACCACGGAACACACCCTTCCCCGTTTGGCTCTTGTAGTAGCTCACGTAGGCATCTGCAGAAGGGGGAACGAATTTAACCCTCATGACGGAAATGTAACTTGACTAAAACTTTACCGAATTTAAAATGCAGAGGTTCTCCAGTGTCGGTACGAAGGAAGATTCTCACACTCTCGAAACTGTTCCTTGCAAGGGGGTAGTAATCAGGTTGCTGATACACTGCAACAATGGCTTCGTTATTACTGGTTCTGACGGCAGGGTTCACGACACGCAACAGTTCGCCGTGAGTATCACCTAACAACTGAGGCGCAATCAGGTCTGAATACAAATAAATACCATACATTCCTCTGTTCATATCGATGGGATAGTCACCATGGACTTTATTCAGTGGTATATCTAATTTAGTGATTCCTAGCATGTCTCCTAATCCGGGGTTCGATCGAGGAAATTTAATGTAATGCGACTTGTCTGTATCCATCAATATGGTGTGATCTGCCTGTTGCTTGAAACGGTAAGCTTTTCTCAGCCTGTAGGGTAACATCTGGTTCATTGCATCGAATAATGATTCGGCTGTTTCGTATCGTCCGTGGGGTACCTTTCGTTCTTGGAAACTACCTGGGGGTATCACGTAGAAATAACATTCGTCATCTATGTCGAACGTTGGTGTATTGCAAAGTTTGCTGGCAAATCGTTGGTGGAAGGGTTTGTCAACTTCACCCTCCCCGATACACAGAAGTTTACCGAAATTCGTTTTAGGAAACATCAAACCGTATCCCTCACTCGGTTTGAATACCCAGTAACCGCTGTTATAGGAAACTATTATTTCTTTTGGGAGTTGGGTGGTGAGGAGAGACAACAGTTCCATTCGAGTTATTTTACCCGGTTTAAGTTTGATTTTCCTGTATTCTTCGGTGGGAGCGTAATATTCATACGTGTCATTAGAACCGTCCACATTGTACCAGCTCACAGGTAAGTGAACTTCTGCTAGTCCCACTTTCCATTTTCCGCTCAGTCTTAGGGGTTGTGCTAGACGAACCGTGAAATCAGTCTGCGAATTGTTTGGGTAAATATTCTGACTAGCCGTGGAGGGTAGGGTCAGGTAGAAACTATCCATTTTTTAGGGATCCAGGAAGGTTTAGGATAACCACGAAATTTGACCAGTGCCTTGTGACCTTTACGCTCGATTATTTTCTCGACAGTGTAAAGTTCGGGTTCTGTCACTTTTTGAAGTTCCGATTTATAGAATGTACCTTTCAACACTTCTCCCTCGGAATCCCGTATGACATACACAGGGGGGTTGTCGCTGTAACACCTTGTCGACTATAAATATTTCTTCGGTCCACAAATGCGTTCCTGCCTTCTTGAAGGGTACTTTTACACTGGCTAGTCGAACCGTGTCCCCCACTTTAAATGCTGGTTTTTCTTTTACTACGGTCGGATTGCGATAGAGTCGAACCCACACAACGTCTTCATTGCGTAAGGTCACGTCCTTGGGAGCCATATCGTGGGCACTGTGAACGGTGGCATTGTATCCCCGTACAACGCGCGGTAGCACGTCCAGGTAGCGGTAGGTGTTATTGCGTGTGTAATATCTACCCAGTCTCTCGCGTAGGGTACGATTCCATCTCTCCACCAAAGCTGCTTTTTTGTCAGAGTAGGTGGCAAAGAACCGAATACCTTTCTTTTTCAGGAATTTCTGGAACACTCTGTTGGTAAATTCCGTACCCTGATCCGTATTTAAATTAATTGGAGACCGACCCTTGGAAAGGATTTTTTTGAAAGCCAATACCATTTCTTTCCCTGTTTTAGCCTTCATGGCAACCGCCCACCCGTACCTCGAGAACACATCGATGACTGTTAATATGTAGCGATAACCGTCATTGAAGCGAGTTAGATTTTTCACCACCATGAGATCGGCTTGCCATTGTTCGTCTAACCCTGTGACGTAAACTTTGTTACGGGGGAACTTTCTGCGAACAGGTTTATGTAGCGTGTAGGCAGGTTGCTTTTCTAACCATTCACGGACGAGTTTGAGTGGCAGTCCCGTATTCTGTGCTAACTTTTTTACACTACCGAATCCTCTTTCGGGGTCGAAATAATTGGCCTCCAAAGTTTTGTTTTCTGCTGCACCCAGGCGTCGTACCCCACCAGGTTTTGCCATTGATGTAGTGAAAGTGTAACACCTGTCACTGTAGGAATGTCACCTATAAACTGTCTGATGTCCACTGTTAAGTTACACACACGAATTTTGTATTCGCCGTCTAAGGCTTTTGACTCTCCACACTGAATATTTTTACTAGGAGCTACAATTTCTAATACAAGCACTGCTATCGTTAACACTGTCACGATTACACTACCCACACTAGCTAACACCTTCTTTCTCCTATCCATACCAAGACTAAAATGACATTGGATGAAAAGACAGACACATTATATAAGGTTACAATTATTTATTTAATTTATACATTTCATTTTTTGCCTCGTCGACAATAGCGTTATATTTTAGAGTGCAAACAAAACCAGAATCTACAAAATTCAACAGACCTCGTTTCCAGGCAGTATCCACAAATACCTGTGCTAAGGCATTAATGTCCAAGTCACCAGACCATCCTACGATGGTCGGTATTTTTTCTTCGGGTTGCAGTCCATCTAACGGTATCACACGCATAAGTTCTTGCTGAAAAATATTCACCAGCAGCGGGTAAACACAAACGGGATCGTCGAAAACAGGACCCAGTAGGAAAGGACGAATGGATTCTGAATGTTCCATAATAGCTGTACGGAGTTGGTGATCTTTGGGAGTCCCGCACACGCCATGCACAATGCGCATCACCTCGTCTACGTGGATAGCCAGCGTGAACCACTGCGAAGCATTCAGTGTTATACAACGTCTCACAACACGGAACTGTAGAGTTCTTTGGTCAGCGGATTCTTTGATGAAGTCGACACAACGTTCACCATCCACAGTTCGATACATGTAGACACGTAAACCATGCGTCACGTACCATGTCTGTTGATCGGGGCCAATTTTCACTTGATCCTCTATGTGGGGGACCGTGGCACACAAAGCCTCCCATTCAGGTATGGAGAGGCTAACCCCTGCAGGTGTAGGGTAGATGAGTTCACAATTTTCATATTTCTTGTAGCGGCGTACGTGCACAGAAAACTTATTTTTGAACAGTGTAGGTACAACGTAAACATCTTCACCGAGACACCACACATCTGGATTGCTAGGCTGCATCGTGAACAATGACGCACACAGCGCTCGCTCCCTATTTAACTAGAGAACCGCGTCACCTGGGGCGACCAATCAGGAACGATCTGATAAGCGAGTGTTTGTTGGGACATGTTCTCGACGACGATCGATCCATCCGAAGAAAGCAGCTGTTTCGGCTAAAGAGCAGTGGACGTCCTCTCCGGTGTGATATCCGCACTCGAACTTGGAAACTTTTGGGAGATCACAATATTTGGGGCAACCGTAAAGTTCGAGATTAACACTGGGCAGATTTAATTGTTCCAAGAGATTTCTTTCCACAGTACCTCCTTTGTAACCCACCACAGTAGCTTCTTCAGTACGTGCAAGTTTGTAAGCATATTTCACGATGTTAGGAACGTGATCTAACGACCACACCTTTTCACGAGGCAGAGGACGAAAGGGTAGACCTATCACATATTTAGATACGTAGTTGACCGTCCTTCTGTCTTTTACTGACAAAGGTTGGTGATGCCGAAGATTGAAACGGTAGACACCACATTTCCCATTCAGAGTTGCATATCCAAGTTCGCGCACTAGGAAACGACCATTTACATGGAAACCGTCGAGATCTAGAACCATACAGATGTTTTGCATGGTTGCACTAGTTCGAGTATCTGGAGACAAAAACACTTGACGTCTTCACACAGGCTACAGAAGTCTCTGTCGTTTACGTCTCAGAGCCTGAACGATGTTCTGCGGTAATCCCGGGGGCCAGGTTTCGGGTGCCTTCATCACCAGAGGTCCACGTAGTCTTGTAGGTGGTGGCGGGGTAGTGTCCTCCACGACAACAGCCTGTAGCATCGGACCACCAATCCCAGGTCGCGGCAACATCTTAATAGTGACGGCCGGAGGTGGCGGCGGTGGTGGAGGGGGAGGCACAATCACAGGTCGACGTAGCAATCGACGAATACGCGTTCGAAAGTGTTGTGGATCGCTCTCGTAGCCGGAGTCTACATCACTCGTCCAATTATGACCAAAATCCAAGTTGTCGTCGTCGTCCATAACGTGTGGCTCAGAATAAATCTCAAACCTTTTTCAGCGGTTATATACAGCCAGAACCGTGACCCTGGGGGCTTTACTAGGTCGTTGGAAAATTACGAGTCAATTTCCGGGCGGTTGTAACATAGGGGTCAATTTCCGGTCGATTGCGACATAGGGGTCAAAGTTCAGAAGGCAGCGTGGCCCAACACAGGTCAATTTCCGGTCGATTGCGACATAGGGGGTCCAAGTCAAGAAGGCAACGTGGACGATTGCGACATAGGGGGGGGAAAGCACTGTGCAAAGGGGGTACGCCAGGTTGTGACGATACTACTTACATCAAGTTCTTTCACTTCTCTAAAACAAAAAATAGAAAACAATATTCATGATGTGCTTCATTGGTATACTAAAAATAAATTTACTGTCAATATAAAAAAAATGTTTTTCTTTCAACTTCAAATTCTCCCCCGCCTGACACAAACATTAAAATTAATAACACCCATATTACAGTTTTCACTTCCATGAAGTACTTAGGTCTGACGATAGATAATAATCTTGACTTTGGAACCCACATTAATAAAACCGTCGCTTCAGCTTCTAAAAGAACTTATATATTGAGGTACATTCAAACTATATATCCTCCTATGCCCCATTGTTCTACAAAATTTACATCCGACCGAAACTCGAATATTGTGCCTCCACTTTTTTTGGTATTAATAAAAAGAACTCTTATAAATTAGAAAAAGTTCAAAATGAAACTCTCAAAATCATCAGTAAAATCTATTTTAACGAAAGAGAATGTCTAACACTTACTGATATTCGTTCCAACTACCAAATTCCCACTCTTGAATCTAGAAGAAAGCTGCGGTTTATTACCCTTATTCACGACACTATTTATTACAAGTCTCATCCCCTTCATTCGATTCTTTCACCCTATATTTGATTACGACATCGCCACATCCTTCACTTTGATAATAAAATGTTTTCTACTCCCAAAATTTATAAAATTTCTTTTGCCTTTCAAGCAACCTCAACTTGGAACTCTCTATCGAGCAATATCACTTCTTTAAATTCTAAAACAAAATTCAAAAACTATATTACTCCACTCCTATTAGAATATCGAAACGTTTGACCAACAATATCTCCTCACCCCTATTCCCATTCCCACCGTTTGTCTGGATTATCCGCAATCTTTTCTCTTTTCCCTATTCATTCATTTAATATTACTCTCTGTTGTATTAAAACTTCCTTTTCTTCCCCCAAGTTTCTTTGTTTTTTTTTTTATCATATTTCATATTATATGTTTGTCTTCGTCTGTATAACTTGTCTTTTTGTTTATATGTATCAAATAAATATGCAATTCCTGTAAATATGTTTGTCGTTTTGTACTATCATCAATATTTCTTTTTAATTTCTGAAATGTACTGGGGCATCAAGTCACTTGAACGTTTAAATTAATATCCAAAATTACTTGTACCTTGGCTTTACTGTAACCCCCTGCATGAAATAAATTACTATTTTTATTAACGATGTTCAAATCACAGGTGGCGATCAGATATCTGTTGATGGGTATCAGGAACTTAACGTGTGCCAGAAAAACATTCTCCATACCATCACACTGGCCTGTACTGTTGATACTAGACAAAACGGTTTCATAATCTCACGCTGCTTGCGCCAAATTCTGATTCATTCGACTAGGCTGCCTTTTTTCCAAACTTCAACAGTCCAGTGTCAATGCTTCTGCACCCACTGGAGACGCACTTTCTTACTCTTCGCTGACAACATGGCATTCGACGTGGTGGGCGGCTGTTGTAATCCATTTGTGACAAGGTCTGATACGGTTCATTTGGAGATGAACTTCTGCACACCAATGTTTAATTCTGCTGTGAATTGCCTTGTTGTGACCTTTCTGTTCGCTTGCGTGATTCTCGCCAGTCTCCTTTGACCCCTGTGATCCACAAGCTGTTTTCTCCACAGGATCACCGATCACTGGTAGTCTTTTGTTTTGTACCATCCTCAGTAAAATCTTGAAATGGTTGTACAGTCACTCGAAAAAATATCCGAACGCTATGGTTGGTTACAGAATTCAGAAAAAATATCTGGCAACGATATTTTTAGGAATTAGTGATCTGACACACAGTACACGAAGGTTACCAGATCACTAATTTCTAAAAAAATCGTCAGATCTTTTTTTCTGAATTCTGTAATCAACCGTAGTGTTCGGATGAGATGTGTTTATAGTGTTTTTTTGACGACTGTACATGAAAAACCCAGTTGGACGACCGTTTGGGAGATGGGAAGATAGAACCGCCGTGCCTAACAGCAACTATCATGCCACGTTCAACATCGCTCAGGTGTCTTGTTTTGCCCATTCCAATGCTCAATCCAACTCTAACTGATGTTTGAACAACTGGTCTGCCTGATTCATACCGCACATTGTGGTCACGTGACATATTATGTGTTGGAATAAACCATTCATGTGACAATGGGTGGTATACCCAATAAACTGGCAACTCAGTGTATATTTGCTAGCTAAATTATTAAAACTAATGAAAAATATTGATTGCTTTACACTAATATTCGTTTCTCTATATTTTTCAGGTGTGTCGGCTTTGTTGGCAGAATTGGATTTAGACAGTCTAACTGAAGTAAGCTGAGAGTCTAAAAATGAAAAATATAATTTTTTATATTATTTTGCATTAACAGAATTAAAAAAATTAGTGAAATGATCATAAAAATAGTTGAATTATTAAGGCCTACCAGTTTAAAAGCATGATTTTTCGATATCCAGTTAAAATAATTGGATAGTGGAAAGTCCCAAGGGTGAAATCTCGTTTCGATTTCTGCAGCTGAGAGAATTTTGCTAACCTCGATCAGTCATATCTGACAATTTCCTATGGAATCTTTTTATCTTCACGTCATCATAGCTTTGATTGCTGAAATTGACCAGAGTCATATTTACTTTCAAAATCGAAATTTTGGTAGGAAACGAAAGTCATGCTCTATAACGAATGAAGCTGATGCAATTGGTAAATGCAATGTAAAGAAATGAAGGAAAGGCTTCTCTAAGGAATGGAGAAGACACTTTTTTTTTTGAGAAAAGCGTAAACTCTTTGCAAAGGTTGAAGCATTTGTAAAGAATAAAGAAAACGCTTCCGTAAGCAATTAAGGAAATCCTTCCGAAAAGAATAAACAATAAGCTTTCGTAAGATTTGAGTTGAGTTGTTTTACCTCTGAGCGGCACTTTTTTGCACACCATGGTGGCCAGGCCACAAGAACCCCGAAGGCTTAGAGAAGGTTGGGGGAGGGGACCCACTGGAACAGCTGTTGGGAGACATATGGTAGCCTCCTGTCAAGGCCATCCAGTGTGTTCTTTAACGTGCACAGTGTATGGCTCTCCCGCAGACGGGGCCACAGCTTAACGTCCCATCCGGCGGACGGCGGCCTTCCCAAGCCCATGGGTGTCCCCTACTGACCGTGGGTAAGGCATGGAATTCTGCGGAGATAAATCTCAACGCTGACCCAGCTTGGACTCGAACCTGGGAACTACAGATTACAAGCCTGGTGCACTACCGACTGCTTTCGTAAGAAATGAAGGAGACGCTTGCGTGTGGGAAAAAAAATATTTCCGTAAGGAATGAAGGAGGTGCTTCAATAAGGAATAAAAGAGATGTTACCGTAAGGAATGAAAGGGATGGTTCCATAAGGAAATAACAGATATGCTCTCTTAAGGAAGGAGATGTTTTCGTATTTGTGAGGAATGAAGCAGACGCTTTCATAAGGGATGAAAGATGTGCTTCCGTGAGGAATGAAGATCTTTACTATTTTGAAATGGTGATTGAGAAAGCAATTGACGAAATCCTGGATAGCCCCATTAGGTTGAATTATCCATTTTATCAGTTTCAACCAATGTAAAACATTGCTGAGAGACAATAAGCGATGTTGTCTGTTTCAGAACTTAAGGATGGCATTTCCTCTTTAGTGCTCGAAGCGAAACGAGTGAGCAAAAAATAAGGAAGTTGAGTTAGTAAATGGGAATTGGAGTGAGTAGGTAGGGAGAAGAATGAAGGAGTGGAAGATAAACAGGAAGTGGAGTGAGTGCGAAATGTAAGATATTTCTATCGGGAGCTTAATTCCACATTACATCTCTTATGCGAAACGCAAAATATTGCACACAAGTGAGAGAAAATAAGATTTTTCGTTTGAGAACTTAGGGATGATATTTGTGTATTATTTCTCAGTGCAGTGAAACGAGTGGGTGAGGAGAGAAGTGGTGAGGTGAGTGGAGGGAGTAGCATGAATTGAAAGTGAAGAATATAATGAGTTGGAGGTGGGGAGCGAGTGTTTAGATATTAGAATGAATTTGAAGTGAGTATGTGTGGAATAGAGTGAAGTGGAAGTAAGGCGTGACTACTTGAGGAATAGAGTGAATTGGAAGTGGGGAGTGAGTGTTAGGAGGTAAAGGGAACTAAAAGCTGGAAGTAAAGAACAGAATAAATTATAAGTGGGGGAGTACATGAAATTGGAAGTGGGAAATAAAGGGAGCTGAAAGTGGGGAGAGTAAAGTGAACTGTAAGTGGAAGCGAGTATATAAAGAGTAGAGTGGACTAGAAATGGGAAGTGAGTGTGCAGGGAGCAGAATGAATTCGAAGTGGGAAAAGAATCTATTGGAAGCAAAGTAAGCTGGAAGTTGGGAGTTAATGGTGGGGAACCGAGATGGTCGCGTCGGAATCTTGGTTACCTATTGCATCTTTTGATGTTGAACACAGTTTCAGTCAATTTGAAACATTGCCAAGAGACAATTAGCAATGCTTTTTCTTGGGAACTAAAAGTACTATTAAAAGTACTTAAGAAGTATTTTGAGTGTGGACAACGAAAGATTCATTCTCTGTTGATTATTCATTAATTCAAATTATTCATCCTCTGTTGATACTTTCTCTGATGGGATTCACTAAGTGGAGTGAGGTGAAGTGGAATGAGTGGACTGGAAGGAGATGATTGGAGTGAAGTGGAATGAGGGAAGAACGAAATGAATGTGTTAAAGTGGAATGAGTTATGCAAATGATGTGGAAGGGGCAGAATAAAATGCGAATAACAGGGTGAAACAGAACACAAATAAGAAAAGTGAAATGAGATTTGATTACTAATTGTAGCAAAAAAATCAGATTTGCTACAACTTAAAATTTTTCACCTTGAAATGCTTCTAAAGCGAGGAAAATAGATATCAAAATAAAAGAAGCGAGTGCAATTCGCAACACAAAAATAAATTTTCTTTTGTATTTCACAGAGCCAACTGCTTCGTTACCTGAAACAACTGGAAAAGGACAGGAACTCTTTGTATAACGAGCTTCGTGATAAGGAATGGAAACTGGATCAAGAATCGAAGGTAAATGATTCCTTTCTCCTCAATCTCATCAGAAGGATATAAAAACGAAAAGATATTTAAAAATAGCATCCCCAAATGCATTTTAAATAATTAAAGGATTTCATTGTCATTGACACATCACTAGTGGTACACCTCCCTGGGGGGAGGGGAAAAAAAAAAGAAACGAGCCAACAATGTCCCGTAAATCCCCTGATTTTGAGTTTTCGACCACGCCCCCTGTTAAAAAATCCCTCGATGTTCTTGATAGTACCATGCCCTTTTCTTTTCTTTATCTTTGATGGCAGCACTCTATAGTCCATCATCATCATGGATTTTAGCAAAGTTCCTCATTGTTGTTGGCCTCCCTCCTGTCAAAAAGTACCTGTATTTTGTTGATAGTGCCACGCCCCACCCCACACCTTTCACAACGGCTAAACTTTTTCCCCAAGTTAATCAACCCCCATTAGTCCGGCATCTTGGACAAACCCATCTTCAGACAAGAATCCTGTAAAGTCCAAATAAACTTTAAGTGGCAACTCAGAAAGTCATGGACCAAACACATTGGACACAACCTGTTCCTCGGAACTACGACATAATGACGTTACAATATTCGTTTAAAGTTAAGAAACTGCAACACGTCCACGTACAATCTTAACAAAGTTTAGAAACGAGCTCTACGAGATGCTTTTAATGGCAAAGTAAAAGAACATCGTGATTTGAATACCAAAGATGTAGGTATTGTTAATGAAAAGCATATAAACTACATCGACGGACATTTGTCAAGATTTTATAGAGATCTCTTCCACAAGGCAAGAAAAGCCAAAGTAGAAAAACAATATAAATATATATGGGTAAAAAATGGGAAAATGTTTCACGTTACAACACGTTTAAATTTACACGTTACAATAGTAACGTGCTCCGTTTACTATTGGAACTTAACTTTACCGTTACTTAAAGGAACCGGAGCACGTTACTATTGTAACGTGCTCCGTTTAATACAAACATTACAATAGTAAAAGATCAAATGGTTATGAGACATATTACACTTATACATAGAAGAAGGTTTCATTGCTTTGTAAGAAGAAATGTCCTACATTTGATTTTAAATAATTTTTAAGATTTTGCATTTTTAACATCATCTGGAAGTTCAGATCAAATTTTTACTGCATTATATTTGATAGATCTCTGCCTAATTTACAATCGACACATGGGTATATTCAGATTCTGTCTATGACATGTTTCATAATTATGAAAATCCGAAAGACTCCAAAAATAGTTTTAAATTCTATCCAATTTAATCAATCTCATTATAAACAAATATGCAAAATTTCCTTATGTCAGTTTGTAATTATCATCATCATCATCATCATCATCCTCAAGCAGCCATGGGCTACGGAGGTCCAACCAGACTGCGCAGTTTAATTCTCCAAGCATATCTGTCCTGAGCTACATCTACTGCATCCGGCCACTGCACACCAATTCTAACAAGGTCCTGTTTGACATTGTCTGCCCACCGCATCCTAGGTCTCCCCCTCTTTCTGAGGCCTTTAGGCACATTGTTCATAACCCTATTCGCCAATCTATAATTATCCATACGGGCAACATGGCCAAACCAGCGGAGTCTCTCTCTGCACAATATGCTGCTTAAAGGAGGTTGCAGACTCCTTTGCCTAACCTCATCATTAGTAACAAAGTTAAACCACCTAATACCCAAGATACTGCGTAAGCATCTAGAATCAAAAGCATCTAGTTTCCTGTTATCTTGTTTACACAGCGTCCAAGTTTCACTACCATAACTAACCCTAGAAAGAACCAAACTATTATACAGTCTAATTTTAGTCTTTAGATGTATACTCCTATTTCTCCACAATCTCCATAGATTCTTAAAAGTCCCGGCAGCAATACCTATTCTTCTGTTAATCTTATGCCGCACATCACCAGTATCTGTTACATAGCTCCCAAGGAAATTAAACTGTGACACCTGCTCAAGACTGCAACGATTCAGATTAACTGAATCACAGCCTGCCTGACCAATTTTCATCACTTTAGTTTTCTCTCTGTTTATAACCAAACCTACTCTACTACCAGTCTCATCAACAGCTCGAATGAAAGAGTTCATCTCATCAACATCATTTGCCAAAAGGGCTAAATCATCATCATTATCTAAATCAGAAATTTTTGTATCTCCAGCCCATTTAAGGCCAAAATCATTCCCTTGAAGTGAATTTCGCATAACATAAGCAACAACCAAACTAAAGAGAAAAGGAGACAAAATGCACTCTTGTCGAACACCAGACGTAATGCTAACCAATTGCTACAAGACTTACCAACTCGCACACATGACTCAGTGTTATTACAGAGAGCATTCATTATGTTAACTAACTTGTCTGGTATACCATATGATCTCACAATCAACCACAAATTATGACGATCAACAGAGTCGAAAGCCTTTTTGAAATCAACAAAGCTAGCTACCAAAGGTTTCTGAAACTCTAAACATTTCTCAAGAATCTGCCTAAGTGAAAATATCTGATCTACACATCCCCTACCATTTCTGAATCCACATTGCTCATCACGCAATTGACTGTCAACCAGATTCTTAATTCTATTAAGCACAATCATGGAAAGAACTTTACCAGAAACAGAGAGTAGGCTGATACCCCTATAGTTATCACAAGAACTGCGATCACCTTTTTTGAAAATAGGGATAATAATAGCTCTGGTAAAATCTTTAGGAAACATGCCTTTATCATAAAAGTTATTCAAAATTTCAGTCATCCAAGTGGTAACTGAAACATTCCCAGCTCTGAGCATTTCTGTAGTAATTTCATCTACACCTGGGGATTTATGAAGTTTAAGTATAGAAATAGCCAAAATAATTTCAGATTGTGTTATACGGCCAACATTAAAGCTGCCAATGCATCTATCATCATTAAAAACAATGGGAGTAGAACTAACCACATTGTTTAGAACATCACTGAAATGCTCAGCCCACCTAGCCATGACAGAATCCTCACCTTCTATAACCTTACCTTGTTTATACTTCAATCCCTGTATGCCTGTCCGTTTTCTACCACACAAAACATTAACTATCTGGTACAGCTCTCTGCTATTGTGCTGTCTAACTGTTTCCTCGGCTTTGTCAGAAAAACCATCAAGCCAAAGATTCTTATCAGCAGCTAACTGATCGTTTACGCGTTTATTAAGCTCTCTGTAATGCTTTCTATTAGGACTAGTAGGGTATTGATTAAGGACATTCCTGCAGTTCTTCCTTTCCGAAATAAGCTCAAGTGCCTTATCACTCAGATAATTCTGCTTCCTCTGCCCCTTTTTTCCTAAAAGAGTACTGTTAGTGTCCAAAAAAGCCTGTTTAAAATGACCCCATTCTTCCTCAACTTCAGTATTAAGCAAAGCATGACTGTCATAATGACTAAGTAACCTATCATGGTAAGCTTTAGCTATAACTGGGTCTTTCAGAGCTTCAGTATTAAAGGTAAATTTTTTAACCCTAGCACAACACTTTTTAAGTTTAAGTTGCAAGACACTTTTAACAAGGTAATGGTCAGATCCAATTTCAGCTCCCCTATATGCCCTGGTATTTCTAACAGAACTAGCCCATTTGCTGTTAATTAATATATAATCAATCATATTCCTATGCAGCCCATCAAGTGAAACCCACGTGTATATATGTATGTCGCGGTGTTTGTAATATGTGTTAGTTATTTTGAAACCATTGAGTTTACTTACCTGTAGGATACGTTGCCCATTGCAGCTACCAATACCAAAAGGGCCTATCACCCCTCCCCAAAGGTCAGAGTCAGTACCAACTTTGGCATTGAAGTCACCTAGAACAAGGGTAATATCTCCTTTCTTGACAGAATTCAAAATATCCTGAATTTTTCCTTAAAACCTGTCCTTCTCATCCTCATCAGCATCCTCAGTGGGGGCATAACAGCAGATAACTTTCAAGTCTTTAACGCTTGTCTGAAATTTTGCTGTAAGAAACCTTTCATTAATGCACTCATATCCTAGAAGAGCATGAATAGCATGTCTGCTGAGCAGCAGACCCACGCCTTGGTGATGCTTTCCATCCTCCCTCCCTGTAAAGAGAAATTTAAAGTTATTTTTAAGTATCTCAACTTTACCTGTCCTTGCAAGCCTAGAATATCTAGGTTATAGCGCTGGAATTCCTGCAATAGGACATCAAGAGAATAATCTCTATGTAATGTCCTCACGTTCCACGTTCCTGCAGAGAGAAAATGATTAGTAGGATTTTTAAAGAAATTAGGTTTATTGAGATTGGTAGGGCCAACAATATCAAACAGCCCCCTGATCACAGGCATGGGGCAAAGACCTGTTCTTCCTCCGCTAAAGGCTGAAGTCACCGATGCTGGTAGGAACTTCAGGCACCACCTTTTCAAGTGGACTTTTTCAAGAGCCATATGGCCTGCCTGAGACACATTACTCCAGTTTAGGCTTGACGATGCCCAACTAGCTAAGTAAGGTTCAGGTACCTGCGATGGCCTCTGATTAGGATTATCCACCAGCTGATATAAGGTATCCCATGCCTCTGTTCACTTAGAGCTGGCAACCCAGAAGCAAACAGAAAACATAGTGGCAGACTCTCCCTCAACAGAGGCCCACCAGTGCAGCAAGTCCAGGATCCATAATCAAGCTCAAATCCATAAAGAAGTCCAGTCTAGTAGGTATAAATGGTCAGCACCAGGACCCTGTGAAGTTGACCACTCCTCAGCAGGGTTGAAAAAAAAGAAAAAAGTGGCCATAGATGACCAATCAGTAGGCCATACTGAACTGGCAGCCCTCCCCTTCCGTTCCCTTCCAAAAGAGAATATCTTTTTTGAAAGGTACTAACGGCCTGCACCACGAGAAGGCGGGGTCGGACATTAGGTGCTAGACCTGGCCGGTTCTGTGCATCATCACTAGGGATTGGTACACAGCTCTCCTTCCAGTTTACACCTAGCTACCAGGAATTTTAACCTCAGAAAATAAATGTGCCACAAGATCATAATATTTTTCCTAACAATATATCTAAGAATTCTTTTCTGAAGACGATATATATCATTCAGATTATAGTCATAAGTATTACCCCAGACTAAAATTCCATATGTTATATAATAATAAATGAAAGAGTAGTATAAATTTATCAAAATGTGTTTGTTAACCAGATGACATATTTTAACAATCATACTAATATTCCTTGACAGAGTGATTTTCAGCTGCATTACATGAAATGATCAGTTCAGATTTTCATCGATCCATATTCTTAAGAATTTATATTCAGTACAGCTCTTTAGCTTAATTTCATTAATCTTCACATCGAAACATTTCTCATCGATATTTTTGTTTTTATTTTTATGAATCATATATTTAGATTTCTTGACATTGATTAATATATTGTCTGCACCATTCAGATATATTTAGAGAGTAGTTAACACTGCTAATCAGGCTTCCAGAATCTGAGTTGAAAACGATAATGCTTGTATCATCAGCATATAGGAACATCTTTGAATTAATGTGTAACTTCGCTAAATCGTTAATGCAGAGTAGGAAATGGATCGGACCAAGAATCGAACCTTGAGGCACACCTCTGTAAATAAAATGTTCATCTAATATACTATCATTTACTTCTACAAGAGCTTTCCTCTGAAATAAGTAGCTTCTTAACCAGTTGTTTATTTTACCTTTCAGGCCATAAAATTCAATTTTCTTTAACAAAATTTCGTAGTTAATACTGTCAAATGCTTTCGTAAAATCAAGATATGCAGCTAACCCAATGTGACCTGCATTCAAATGGTTGACAACATGCTCATATAAATCTGCAATGGCTGTCTGAATAGATTTTTTATTTTGAAAACCATATTGTTGTTTTGTAATAATTTTCATGCTATCTAAGAATTTAGTAATACGTGTACAAATTAGTTTTTCAAAGATTTTGGAGATTGACAAAATTGAAATAGGTCTGTAGTTTTCTATATTTTCTTTATCACCTGATTTATGTATGGGAAGAATTCTGGCAATTTTCAGTTTATCCGGGAATACTTCGTTCATTATTGATAAATTAAATAGATAGCACAGAGGTTCTTTTATTGTATGTATAACCTTTTTAATTACATTAATATTTATGTCTATACCTGGTGACTTATCAGCGCCTAGATCATTCACTATGTTACAGATCTCTTGAGTAAACAATTGGCATGACATAAAATGTCTGGTCTATGCACTCAATTTGATATTTGTAATTGCCATGAAATTTTTCAGTTTGGTTCAGTATCAATTCGTTAACGGTGCCATGAAAATAGCTATTGAAGGCATTGGACTTCGCATAGTCATCAGTAATAACAGTATCATCAGAAGAAATGTCTCCTACTATTGACTTAAATTTATTTCTACCCAAAATATCGTTGAGATATTTCCATTTCTGTTTAGAATTTTTGCTAAAATCAAATCTACTGTCATAATAGGCATGCTTTGTTTGTCTAATTTGGGCAGTAGCAAAATTACGAAATTCTTTATATGCAAAACTGTTGTCCTCTAAATGGGTATCTTTTGCTTTTTTGTATAAATTATCTCTTTTAGTTATTAATTTTTTCAGATCTTTCGTCATCCAAGGAGCATATTTATTTGGCCTTTGGAATTTCTTAATACCCATGGGCAAATATTTATTGTAGTGATTTATAAAAATATTTATGAAATAATTATATGCTTCATTTACATCGCTGATTAAGTAAAGGAATTGCCAATCAATGCGATTATTATTATTATTATTGCAATTGCAGAATATTATTATCATTGATTTCTCTATATCTGTAACTGTTAGGTAGCATTCGAAAATTTGTCCTTTGCACCAGAAAAAATATGGGGAAATGATCTGTAATTCTTGATATCAGAACTCCATTTTGGCAATCTACATTCGAAATTCCATAATCAATTAGTGTAGAACTTTGATTTCCAACTGTAGTTGGTAATCCACTTTTTAAAACAAAGCAATCATATGAATTAACTAGGTCTATTAAATTTAAGACATTTTTATCTTGGTTCATAATATCAAGTTTATAGTAACCCATTAATATAAAGATCGATTTCAACTTAAGTAATGAGTTTAAAACAAATTCTAGATATGATAGAAATGATTGTACATTGCCGCGAGGTGGTCGATAAATACTGTCCACAATCAGATTTCCTGATTTAGCAAGCAAAATCTTCTAATCATCAGTAATAACTGTAAATGGTTTAATATTTTGAAAGCAAAGCTTTCTCTGAAGTAAAGTACTACTCCTCCACCTTTACGAACTTCTCTTCCCAAACCTACACCAGTATAACTAATATGTGGAATATTGTTATTTTGCCACGTTTCGACAAATACAAAAGAATCAAATAAAAAACTACTACTTTGTAAAGCTACCAAGATCTCATCAAGGTTTTTGTACAGACTTTTACAGTTGAGTGAGAAAATAGAAAAAGTTGATTTATTGAAAAATATTTTTATTGAAAGTTTTTCAATTTATTTTTTGAAAGTTTGTTTATTTATTAGAAAACGTCCAAACAGTTATCATAAATTGGACTGAGATTTTCAGATTGAACATAATTAGGTGTAGCCATTAGAAGATAAAAGATATTTCACTGTGAAAAAAAATGCAATGAGAACAAATCTCGTTCAGATTTAACAAGGCGTCATTGTGCTCCGTTTTCCTTTCTTAGAAATATTTTCCCATTTTTTACCCATATATATTTATATTGTTTTTCTACTTTGGCTTTTCTCGCCTTGTGGAAGAGATCTCTATAAAATCTTTACAAATGTCCGTCGATGTAGTTTATATGCTTTTCATTAACAATACCTACATCTTTGGTATTCAAAGCACGATGTTCTTTTACTTTGCCATTAAAAGCATCTCGTAGAGCTCGTTTCTAAACTTTGTTAAGATTGTACGTGGACGTGTTACAGTTTCTTCCTTTTTACCAATTTGAAACATTCCAGTACCTTTTTGGTGTTTAAAGTTAACATGTAGGAAATTAGCAATTTTCCCTACGATGTTCTTTGCATCTTCTTGTAATAATTCAGGTATACCTTGAATTTCTAAATTGCACACCTTGCTTTCCTGTTTCAAATCAATTACCATTTCAGATAAATTTTCTATCGTATTTTCCAATTTCTGATTCTTAGCTAATAAGTTCTTATTTTCATGTCTGCAGAGAACCAAGTCCTCAGTCACATTTTCAACCTTATCTCGCAATTCATCATATTTTCCTGATAAAAAATCTAATGATTTGGTAAGTTCCGTGATGTTGTTCTTTAGGTCACCCATGCATTCATTCATTGCCTGTTTAACTGAATGGTATATTAAAGATTTAATAGATGCCATTTATTTATTTTTTTTTTATTTGTTGGGAACTTAGCCTTGATCTTTCTCCAGGGAGTCAGGGAAAGTTGAAGAAGCACCTGACTCAGCATATTCAATATCCTGCGACCTGGCAGGGGAAGCATCAGAAGACTTGCATCATGAAGTTTGCATAGAAAACAATGATTTTGACCTTGACCCCCCCCCCTCAGAGGGGGTAGAAAAACGCGAGTTTTGAGTGAAAACTGTTTGATTTTAAAGAAAATTTTAAATTTCTTTTTAAGTTGGATAGGGATTGATAAACCATTATGATTCCCACTTTTAGAATCTCCCAAAAGATTTAATAGCGCCCTCTGACGGTGCGAAATATTTAAAATTTAAAAATTTTAAACGAATATTGCAAACGATTTATCTGGACTAAAAATTTGATATTTTGGTGGTAGAGCGTGATGATGAAGGGGTTGACACTGGCAGTAACGATTTGTCCCTTTACCCCCCATATGGTTAGGAAAACGCAACTTTTTGTTTTGAGAGAATAATGAAAACTTCTTTTTGAGATGAATAAGTACTAACGAAATATGATGATTCATAGTTTTCAAACCCTCCAAATGGCCTTATTTTACATCCTTAGGGGGTGCTAAGTGCAGAAAATGTAAAACTTGAAGAAGTAGCATTGTAAACGATATATATATATCGTTTATGCTAGACATTAGACGTTCTGGTGACACAATCTGTTGATGAATAACAATAATTAATAGTCATATGTGTTTAAGATAAATTACAGTGGGCTAAAATTCTGTAAACTGCAGCTTTTATTTAAAATTCGTACTACATTTTAAAAATTTAAACAACATTTCAATACAGTAATAATAAATAAATAAATTTATTTTATATATGGATGATTTGCCTCTTAATCCTAGCGATTTAGAAAAATCCAACTTTTCAATTTTAAGAGATAAATTAGATATGCTTTTGCGTTTTATAGAGCTAATAATATGGCCTTATTCCTTCTTTGCTCTGGTTATAATTCCTCTCTGATCTCTGCTATTAATCGTCTGTAATGTGTGGTGCCATTACACTGTGATTTGTGGTCTATGTTATCTCTAATCTACGGAATTACTCATCTGTGTCATTCCTTTCTAATCTGTGGTATCATTGCTCTTCAATCAGTGTTATTATTGCTCTGAGATATACAGTATTATTTGTCTCTCATCTCGGCTGTTACCCTTTTGTAATCGGTGCTATTTATTCCTCTGCGATCTGTGCTAGCATTCCCATGAAACGTAAAGTACAAACCTCTGTAGTCTGTAGTATCAGTCTCCTGTGATTTGAGGTATCATTGCTCTATCACTCTATTCATTTCCATCTGATCTGTAGTTACTCATCCCTGAATGTAATTCTCTCTTGTCTGTATCTTATTCCTTTATGATTTATTCTAGTATACATGTATGTCTGTGTTATTATTCCTCTGTGGTCCGCAGTATCATACCCCTGTAAACGATAGTGTAATTCTTTGATCTGTGATCTCAATACTATGTGATATGTGGTATTCTCTTTTCCCTGTTTTTCCTTCTGTTTCTTCTCTTGGATATGTGATCTCATTCCTCTGTAATCTGTGGTTTCATTTCTTTGTGAGCTGGAGTATCATTGCTGCGTGTTTTTCATTAATATTCCTTTGAGTTCTGAGGTATCACTCCTAACTGATGCATGTTATCACTTCTCTGTGATTATGGTCCCATTCCTCTGTGTTCTGTTATTTCTCTTTTATTCTATCTGTAGTATAATTTGCGGTCTTGGAAGTCTTGCTCTGGGGGTCTCATTATTTAATGATACGTTGTTTTATTCTTCTGGGATCTGTTGAATCATTCCTTTGTGGTCAGTGATCTCAGGCCTCATATTTCTTTGATCAGTGGTCTTATATCTCTCTGAGCCTTGGTCTCATTTCTCTGTGATCCGAGGTATTACTCCTCTATGATCTATGGTATCATTCCTCTATGATCAGTAATATACACTGTGATCTTTGGTCTCATTCTTGTGTAATTTGTGCTACTATTCCTTTGTGAACTGTTGTGTCATCCCTCTGTTATCCGGGGCATCATTCCTTTGTGTTCTATGGTATAATTTCTCTGTGAACTGTGGAATCATTACTTAGCGATTTCTAGTCTACTACTAATAATAAAATATACATTTAAAAAAAGAAAAAGAAATATTTTTTCAAGTTTTATCGTCGGAAACCAAGGGGTAACGTATACCCATCTAGGTTTCGAGAACAATAAGTTAGAATAATTATTCGTTTTTGATCGGTGATATTATTCCTCAGATCACGTGCTTTTATTCCTTTGAAATTATTTCTCCGTTGTTAGACTCATGCTTGGGAAGGGAGAAGCTTGCTAAAGCCTGACACTCAAACCTCGGAACTAAACATATCTTTGCTGCTGTCAACTGTCTTTGAGTTTTGTAAAATAACCCTTGGTGTACCACACACACAAGCAAATTAAATCCTCAAACTGCACTGGATGTTGTAAAACAAAAATGCGCCTTACATAGAAAACAAATGCTGATTTAATCTCACTCACTGAAACTTCAATAAAGGAAAGAAATCCAGATACAATATTTTGTGGTAAATATGATCAGAACTTTTTAAATAGTTTAGAGAGGGAATTGAGGCTGGCAGATGTTAATTATTTCAATAAACTGTGGACATCAGTTGGGCATCCCATTGCCTTATATGTCTCATTCCCTGGAAATTTTGCTCTACTCTATTGTCATTTATTTCCTCTTGCATTTGTATAAAAGCTTTTCAAGAGTTCGGATTAAAATCTGAATATTTTCTCATGTCATTTTCCTTTCACTCCTTTCAGACTTTTCATAAATACAACGACACCCGAAAAGCTTACATGACTGAGATCACCGAAGCGATGCTCAATCTGGAGGCAATGAGAAATCGGCTGCGCACCTTCGAAGGCAGCGACAGTGGCTCCATAGCCAAGTGTCCTCGTCATCTCAAGTATCTGTGAGTAAAATGGTAAATTTTAAGCTTCAAATAAAAACAATATCAAATACTCACCTGTTCAAATTTATTAAATAGCGATTCCAAATGATGTTGATTAATTTAAGTTTGTCTGTTGTCATTCCCTCGCTCCTTATCCTTTTAGGATTACTGCTTTGGCTATCGGAAGCAACATTTCTTGAACATCGGACACTTCCAACAGAGAAACGATTTTTAAAAGTAACTGAAACAACTGAGTTGTTTTACCTCCGAGAGGCATCCTCGTGCACATAGGGAGAAAAATATCTTGGTGACAAAGACTTGAAGGGCTTAGGGCTGGTTAAGAGTAGGAGAGATCCACTGGACAGCTGGAAGCCAGGCAAGATGCAAGTCTTATGTCAGTGCCATCTAAAAGTGTTCCTAAACGTGCACAGAAGTTAGCTCTTCCCTGCACGGGCCAATTCTTAAGTCCCACCCAAGTGATGCACATAAGCCTTTCCAAACCCATCGAGTTCCCTTTTCTATTCAAGAGTAGAAGTTAGCGATTGCTACCCATGAACAACAGGGTGATGAGCCTGGTGTACTTCGGAGATGTTCTCGCCCTCGGGATTAATATTTTCCAATAAAATTTTCTTTTTATTTGTGCGTAAGAATTGTTGGTATTTTTTCATTTATTCAAATATTCTTTTTTCAGTTATAATGATATGAATATAAATATTTTTGTTATATATAAAAAATGAAGTATTATTTTTGTACATATTGTAATCCCTCCAAATCACTCTAGTATTACCCAAGCTATTTTTACATTTTTAAAGTGGCCAGCTTTAACTGAAAGTTACTTACACCTGCAGTAATACAATCAGAACATTACATCCTAATATTTAGATTTATAAAGTTAGAAACTTATTTTTTTTATATACATTATAATACATACATTTTATTACATTCCCTACGATGGTATAACATATCATTGCAATTGATAGGAAAGCAATTCTTATTCACTACCAAATCTCATTCACTAGCAAAATATCAACATAATTTGAGCATTAACAAAATTTTCTCAAAATGTGCTCACAAGCTTCTAATATTGAAATGAAAAATATTTTAGCGGTTCAGTGCGAGGCGTCCCTGGACAATGGATTCTCTTCAACAACAAAAAAACTGTAAAATGAAGATAAATCAAATATATATAAACGTTTTGACATAAAAGTAAAAGTATTTTCCTAATTTTAATAAGTTTATCCCAACTTAAATTATACATTTATACAGTATTATTCAAGTTTCCCTATTATATTGCACTGTGTAATGAATAGAAGCAGCAGTTTGTCAGGCCAGTTGAGCCGTGGTTACGGTTGAGCTAGGAATGGAAGAACCTCGATTCATCGCTGTCGCATTGGTAATCGTAATCTCACAGCAGAAGTCCCAGCAGCGGATTTACCGATAAGCTGTCTAACCGGTTGCTTACACCCCCGGCTACTGAGGTGATCCCAAATCGTTCTGTGAATTGCTTTGAATAATCGTAGAGGTCATTTCAATTATACACCATAGAACCCCTAAATATTATTTTGCTTAGGGCCCCTGGACCTCTAAAGGGCTCTTCACATGTGCACGTTTTCCTACATGCCATTCCATAACTGACTTATACCTCATACCAATCGTTCCTAATCCCCTTTAATACACACTGCGAACAGCGTAGCGAGTTGGGGGAAATGTGGCGTTCCGTGCCTGTTGAAATTCCAACCACAGTCCACCCTCTCTGCCCCTCCCTTCCATAGCCTTGAGGGATGTTTGAGGGTTGAAGGAGAATCACGTAGTGTCTTTTGGTCATAAGCGCATGCGCAATGAGGAGATTGTGTGTTCTTTTCGTTATCACACTGCCCTGTCTTTTGTGCAAAAAAGGCAGAAACAATGTTCAGCAGGGAAATAATGAAGGAGTTTATCGAGGAATACAAGCAACATTCTTGCTTGTGGAAAATAAAAAGTAAGGAGTACAGCAATAGAGATATGAAAAATGCAGCTTATGAGCAACTTTTTCATGAATGTTCGCAGGCATAGCTCTCCTCATCGGCCTGACTTGTTTCGTCAGTTTTGTTTCACCTTTTGTAACAGAATATTGAATGTTTCGTCGCTCATTCTTAAATAATTTCGAAAGTCATCAGGATTGTTCTCCTAAAGTTCTTTTGATAAATTCATGTGGCCAAACGTTTCTTTGTTCAATATCCATTTCTTTATCCACATTTTTCTTTTCTCTACAGATCCCTCTTTCTGCATTTCATTAATTAGTAATGGCCTAGCAAGAGTCTTGCGCGTTTTGGCTGATAGAAAAGGCATCTCGTTCCTAGACAATAAAATGTGAACTGCAGCTGTCCACCTCTCGAGGTCTTGATATGCGCATGCGCAATGTGGAGATGCCGGAATTGCAGAAAGACTGTCCGTGTGGACGCAACCAATTAGTGTTCACACGCTATGCCAGCAAATAGGGTGGGGTTGGGATAATGGAAAATGTGTACGAATGTAAAAGGCTTAAATCTGCTGGGAAAACCAGCTTTCTATATTTAACAAAGAAGAAATTTGTCTCACAGAAGCAACATAGCTGGTTGCTTTCTATCACTGCATTACCTTTCATGCCTTTCTCATTCATTGATCGCTAGAGGCTGACTATTCGCTTGGTGAATGGTTTGCTGTCATTATCTGCAGTGTCATTGAAGATGCTAAATTTGGTAGGCGTTGAGGTGGGGGTGGCTCAGTCGGTAGCGTGCCAAGCTCGTAATCTGTAGTTCCCATTTTCGAATCCCAGCTGAGTCAGCATTGAGATTTTTCTCCGCAAAACTCCCTGCCCTGTCCACGGTCAGTAGGGGACACCGATGGGCTTGGAAAGGTCGAAGTCCGTCGGATGGGATGTTAAGTCATGGCGCCGTGTATGGGAGAGCCATACCCTGTGCACGTTAAAGAACACGCTGGATGGCCTTGATGGGAGGCTACCATCTGTCTCCCAACAGCTGTTCCAGTGGGTCCCCTCCCCCAACTTCTATGAGCCTTCAGGGTCCATGTGACCTGGCCATTTAGCCCATGGTGTGCAAAAAAGTGCCGCTCAGAGGTAAAACAACCCAACCCTGGTAGGCGTATTTGTAACGAGTGCATGGACTCTCGTTGATGTCTGGGGTGACGTCACCGATGACGGAAATTATCGACACCCATAATTAGGACATCCCGAATTTAGTGTGGTGGTCCCATTTAGTTATGGCCATGCAGTGTTTAGAGATCCGGTTCTTAGCTGTGGTGGGTGATGTTTGAACTCGCTACAAGTGTCAAAATTTATGGGGGGGGGGCTGCCATCGCCTGCACTACGAATAGAGAATCGAAAGTTATGAATGGAGCAGTAGGTTATCGATACACTAAGTTATCAATGGACAGATGTTTCGCTGCCAACTTTTGGGGATGGGCCTAATTATCTGTGGTCGAAAACCTTATAGTGCACTGAGTTAATGCGAGATGAAGCTGTAGGCGAAGTTTGATGACCCTAACTCTGACTGTATAGGAGGATATGTCGAATAAGCAGACCACAAATTCCCTATTTTGTACTTATTGATGGTGCATCAGAATTTTTTCAGCAAATCAGGCAAATTTCAGTTGCCAATACTTTAAGTGTTAATGACTGAATGGTAAATGAACTATTTGTAGTAAAGCATGTAAGTTTGCCTTTCCAAATATTATATATCTTCAAAGAATGCATCATTTGTTTGCAGTTGCAGAGTTACTTCTAAACAAAAGCCAAATTTAGTGGCAGTATTGGAGAAATTTGTACTATATGTAAATTTTTGCAGTCCTGGGTGTATTTCGAATTATGATATTCCAGAAAAAAATGCAAGCATATCACTATGTTAGAAAATGTTTATAACTGGGAAATTAATCCATCTCTTCCTTTTACCTATTCTTCATATTCTTTATTGTTTTCATCTGTGGAGCCCAGTGCTCTCATGTTGAAAGTATATTTGAATTGGTTCAAGGAAACAATTTCTAATTGCCTGCATGTTTCAATTAATTACTGTTACATTATCGCCCACATTTCTTGAAGATCCTGCAATGAACCAAATTACTTTGTATTAGTATGTTTTTCTCCACTGATTATTGACTAGCTATCATCGAAGCGGTTCACAAGTATGTGTTGTTTTTGTTACTATGAGTAGAGAAATATATGCTAAACTTGGAGAGTAAATATTACATCCACTATTGCGTCACATTCCATTATTATTGATGGTTGCACGTTCCCTTGGCAGCAGTGAATATCAACAAAGTGTCATGGGACACAATCAGTCACCAACTGGAATATATTCCAGTCGACTGCAATATATTATATAAACTGGAATATATATAGATGTAGTGTATAATACATTTTTTACGCCAATGGCAATATTAATACATACATTTAGGGACCCAGTTTTACACTGTGTCGAAAAGAATGTTTATTCTTTATACCTCACTGAATGAAACTAAAATTAAATGGTCTAGGAATTTTGCATAGTAGTTAGTTGCTTGAGATTTTATGCTTTATATAATAATGAGATGTGTTAAATAGTATCAACAGCCACGGTATTTAATGTGTTTTCGAATCGCAAGAAGTGTGGTACTCTGCCTATCCCAATAAACTGTCTTCTAGAAAAAGATATTGACTTAATATTTGCTTCAAGAAGAATTGTTAGTGGTCGATTGATTAGCTGTATCATTATACATTTATTAGCTGGTTAACACATAAGTCCTGCCCTGGACTATCTGATTTTGTTTCCAGCTATTTTAGAGTTTATGTTTGTCTTTCATTAATTTCTGTATTTTATCAGGATTTCATGCATTAAATAATTTGTGTTTTATCTTCCTCAATGCAGTAGTAGCATGACGCATTCTTCCAAGCAAATATCTTGAAAATTTAATGATTAATTTTCTACCTAATTAGACAATAAGATTTTAATAAACTAGCTCTTAATCAGTCTTTTGCAACCATTGCCATCAACTCACTCATTGTATATATTTATTAGCTGGCTACGCCCTGTGTAGCGAAGAGTCTAAAAGCGATTTTTCCTCTGTTGCCAGCAACATTCTTCCCGACCAGCGTGTGATCGATCCTCGCAAAGGCCCGATCAAAAAGACGGCTGCCGTCAGGAGTCTGCCGAAACTGAACACAGCAGGACAGGAAGGAAACCCCGATGATGAAGATGATGCCCCGGATGATCAGCAGAGCAAGAGATCTGCCGAATTCTGACCGCTGGCCTCCAATATTGATTGCCTAGCCTCATTCAACCTTGCTGCCTTGGCCTTGCATCGCTTAGTTTCAAATACAACGTAATTTGCATGTATGAATCTTAGGATCCAATCTTTCAATAGTATCATAAAATAACAATCTAAGCAAAAACGTCTCGTTCTTTCATAATCGTTTCGAATCAAATGCGCTGCTTTAAAATAACAGCTGAAAGAGTTCGAAATCATCGGAGCTCTGTCGTCATCGAGGAATTTCTCCTCTTCGATATCAACTATCCGATTCAGTTGAACCTTAAGTCCGATTCTTCGGATCAGTTTCGATTCTTAAATTCAAACTACATTCTTAAGGATTTGCAATAACCTTAAGCATGAGACTGCCCTTTAAGAATTTAAATAACCGAAACGAAACATTTAGCAAACCTAGGTATATGTATATTAGACATCAAAACGTTATGTATGACACACTTGCTATTCTTGTTTGACAGGATTTGCGTAACTGTGGATTGGTATGATTCTGATATTATAAAAATAAAAAATAAATACCCCCTCAAGCAGCTGCTTGCCACAGAGGTCTGACAGGAGCCTGTCAGTTTATATGCCAAAGTAGAAGGTCTGAGAGGATGGCATTACACATATTTTAAAAGAATATTTTCTTCAAATCATCTCTAAAATGGAGATGGAAATGTACGTAAAAATGAAGAACAGTATTTTGGACCGTTTCCGATCAATCCAGTCAACTTTGTAACATCAGAAACTCTAAAAGGTTTTCCTTGATGCGAGCATTGGTTTCACTTTTCTCTAAAAGATTTCTTCTGCAGCTTTTTCATCATAACTAGAAGGAAAGAGAGCTTAACTTTCGAAATTTCCAACATATTTTTCCTTCTGCTGCATCTCAATACACAACAAGCATATATTCGCGATATTCAGCTTTTTCTTCTGAAATGGCAGAAGAAAAAAACTGAATATCGCGAATATATGCTTTTTTGTCTGCTATAATAACGCGCAGCCACTGAAATTCAAAAGATCGTTGGACACCCGTGAATCAAATATTACGATTTTCAAAACGATTAGGAGAAAAACATATAATGCACTATTTCATGAAATTTGTGGAAAATATATCATACCTTCGATCTGTTCCTTTCCCACCCCCAAAGTTAAATTATTTTGTTTCGATCTATTCCACTAGAAATCGATTCTGCCCCGCACCATTTCCTTAGGGGTCGATTCTGACTCATGTCCACGTTTAAGTTGTGAACCCTGATCAACTTCAATCATGATGTTGAAACCAATTACTGAATTCTTGTGGAGTAGATCTTTCCAGTTTATATACCGAAGAGCCAAAACATTATGACCACCTGCCCAATATGATGTTAGTCCTCCACATGCTGCCAAAACAGCTCTTATCTGGCGAGGCATGGATGCTACAAGATTTCTAAAGGTGTCTTGTGGTATCTGGTATCAACACGTTACCAGCAGATCCTTTAACTCTTGTAAATTTCGTGGTTGAACCGCCGCAAATCAGATATGCTGTTCCAACACAAACCACAGATGCTCGATTGGATTGATATCTGGGTTTTTCGTCCACAGTGCATTTTGGTACCAACAATTCCCCAGGTAAACGACAGACACGTACCTGGCCGTCCACATGGTGCAACATGAAACGACATTCATCGGGACAGACGACCTTCTTCCAATCATTCAAGGTCCAGTCTTGATCTCGCATGCCCATTGCAGTCGCTTTTGACGATAAACCGAGGTTAGCATGGGCACTCGGAGTGGCCTGCAGCTACGCAACCTCATTTTCAGCAGGGTTTGATGTATTACTCCCGTCACCAGCATTCAAATTATGGGCTATTTGCACCACAACATCCCTTCTGTTGGCACGTACCATACGGGATAGCTTTCGCTCTACTCTAGCATCGATAAGCCGTGGTCAGCCTACACCTTGCCAGCGGTGCATGGTTTTTTGCCTCCTCTGATCACTTTTCGAAGATACTAACCATGGCTGACTGTGAGCATTCCACAAGTCTTGCCGTCTCGGAAATGCTCTGACCCAGTCGTCTGGCCATTGTAATTTGGCCTTTATCAAACTCACTTAAGTTCGCTGCCTTTCAAATCTGAAGAACAAGAATAACACCGAATAACAGAGCTCAGTATCAGGTGTTATTTATATTGTTTCATGACCTACATACGCGCAGTCGTTTATCGCAGTTGCTTCGATTTGCATAAAGATGCGCTGGTCATAATGTTTTGGCTTCGGTGAATTGAATTGAATCATGTAATTGGTGAATGTTCTGGCTCTTCGATTCAGTATGTATTAAACTAAGATAGTACTTTTCATTATTTTTTAAATGATGTACAGAATCAAAAAAAAAGTAAAATTACTTTTTGAATATGAAACAGATTTTAGTCTGGTATCATATGCATAGCCGTCCCGTGGCCGAGTGGTTAGCGCGCTTGGGTACTGATCTAAGGGACCTGGGTTCGAGCCCGCGTAAGGCATGGAAGTATGTGTCGTTTTCCTGCTGAGGTCCTGCAATCCTCTCAGACCCCCCCCCCCCAATAGGGGACCACCTTGACGTGGTGGGGGGGCTTCGGGCCCAGCAATCCGGTCGAAGGCTGTGCCGACCGGATTGGTCCCTCGGTTGGACATAGCCGAGGCCGACGACATCACTGACCGGTTGGACGACTGGTTGGATAGTGACGGTGTCTTAGGCCTCAACCTCAGGTGCTCTGTGTGAGCAAGTTCAAGGGCTCTGCCAAACGGTCTGAGCCCGCCTAGTAGGTATGAGCCTTATTAAAAGTCTGGGCCTTACTAAGAATCTTCACCCCGGATGCCGGACGAACTTGGATCTACATATCCTTGTTCATGGCTGACTGGGGAACAGATTAAAGTTAGGTTTCTTCCAGTGGTTAGCTTTCCTTCTATAGGACTGCTGCCATGTGAGGTCGGGGTTGAGGTGCGTCTATATGGTGTATTCCTTGCCCCCGGCTCTAGATAGTCGTGGCTTTTCATAACCAGGTAGTGTCGTGAGACGGAACCGGGAATTGCCGTGGTTGCATAAGATCGCAACAAAATAGAACGAATCCTCTCAGACCTTCTACTATGGCATATAAACTGACAGGCTCCTGTCAGACCTCTGTGGCAAGCAGCTGCTTGAGGGGGTATTTATTTATTATCATATGCATTGATGATCCTGCAGGAAATATATTTAACGGAAAATATGTTTCTATTGTCATCATTATGCATGAATCATCATTATGTCATCATTATGCATGAATTTCTGATTTGTTTTTAGCTAGGACAGAAAGCTTAACATTTACTTTGATAACATGATAGTTCTATTTCAAAGGCTGATATTTTCAATACTGTAAAAAAGAGTGTATAGTTTCATCAATTTATGGTGTTACCTTACACCACGACTGGTGTAAGGTGGGTAGGTTCAATACCTCCCAGAACGAACAAGCCCACCATCTTCAGCTCAAGCTCCTGCAAAGGAATGGAAACAAACTTCTTCAACATCTGGGTATAAAGCTGATTTGATCTTTTTCTTCAAGCAGCACCACTTGATTTCTCAAGAAGTTCCTCCAACATATGTTCTCTGCCTATTTTTTTTTAGATTATACATAAATAATTTGGTGGAATTTCTTACACTTTGGCAACATCAGCTTACTTTGGGCCTTCCTGAATTTATGATTTTACCTATCTGTGCCAATATAAGAAACTTTTCGATTTTTAGACTCTTAGTACAAAACTATATAATAGCTCACACCGTCAGACCAGACCCTTGAAGAATGAAAACCCTGGGACCTGAGACCAGACCCCTGAAGAATGAAAACCAGAATTTACGCAAAATGATATGATAAAATTAACAAGAAACGACTTGTGATTCGTTGTTTTCTTACCCTTCCACCTTATAACCTCCACAATGAAATTCCTAACGGAGTTATTCACCAATCGTGAAGGAAAATACTATCAGCCACTGATAAATTTCATTGTTTAATTCTACCAGTTGGCCTAATGCTTTTCCTTTACATGGAATGTTTGTGTTATTTTCAGTGACTAAGTTTGAAATCTTAACGATCCCTCTTACGTCGGGAGACTTGTCTCTCCACCTAGGAAAGGTGACAGAAACACATACAGGGTCAGGCCTTGAAAAGTGGGTTACTGCAAAATGACTACTTTCAGAGGTAGGGAGGGAATTTGTCAATATTCACTACTCCGTATGCTCTGATTACAGAATCCTTAACGAAAAAAGTGTTCGTTATAACCGTAAAGAAAGGAAAAAGTATTCATAACAGAAAGTATATATAAAAGAGTTTTAAAACTCAAAAGGAAATGGACTTTGCTTCCTTATAGCCATAATATCATTATAACCGACTTCGTTATAAACGGTTTTGAATGCAATTTAAATTCAAGTTTGTCTGAATTAGATTTTTGGTTTCCATCAATGTTTTCAATTAATTGCTCATCATTTTTTTTTAATCAATTGCTTTGTCGATAAATGATTTTGTAGTTACAAAAATTTTGAAAGTGTTCAGGGCGGACAGCCACTGCTCTCAAATAATTCACTTTCAATAGTTATTGATGGAATTTTGTTTAAAATTCAGATTTGGATAAATTTGAATGAGACCTATAATTTATCTGCTGGTGCATTTCTCTGTTGAAAAGCTTATTGTCAAAGTTAGAGAGCTTTGAATATGATTTCCTATTGACAAGAATATGATTTATTGCATATATTCCGATTATTTTGGATAGCATGTTGAATATTCTCATAATCGGTATTCTTTAGAACTTCACTTTCGATTGCCAGCAGAGAAAGTTCTTTAAAGAGTGTGCAATCGCTCTTTATAACATGGATACTTGCAACTACTTTTTTATTACTAAGAATTGAACCGACATAATTTTGTTGTTACTTAAACAATTCAAAAGAAATAAATGATGGCACCCTATTATGTTTGTGCCCCTAGGCAATTGCCTAACGTACCATATGATAAATCTGACTCTCCGTGTCTCCTATAAAGATATGTGTTTAAATTCATATCTAATATACGACATAGGCGTCTTCGGTGCCCCCTGTGTCAATGCGCCCTGGGCGATCGCCCACTTCACCCATCCTTTGCTCCGTCCATGTGTGTATGCTGTGAAAAGTCTCTTCGAAAATGCAAAATTTATTGAATATTATGGTGAGTGCAAAGGAAAGTTTCATGTTGAATGTAACATACTGTCAAAAGGGAAATATAAGATGATGTACCAAGAAATAAGCATTGGTCTTGTATGGACTGCAAGAACTTTATATCTGAAAAAGCTTCCATTCGTCAGGCCCTTTGTGATCTCACTACTGCTTGCGAGTTAGCTTGGGCCAATGTCAAAGAGCAGCACGGCACAGGGGTAGCAAGAGTGGATAGCTGCAAGGTTCACTAGCAGTTTGACCCTACAGGATCACACATTAAAATAACTTCTAAGTTAAGAATCAATGATTTCGTACCAAGGCAAGTAGACAGTATAAAATTAACGAATGGTCAGCTGTTAGGAGATAGGTTGTATCAAAAATAAAATGTAAGTACCAGCTATCATTGTGCGATTTAAATGTAAATCCCAAAGAGGTCACTGAGTGGAGGGAAAAGACCTCAAATGAAGAAATCACACGATCAACGAAGTAGGTAACATTTATATTAATGAGAAATTAACACTGAAAATTAAGAGCTATTTTGGAAAACCAGGGCTTTTGTAATGCAAAATAAATTTAAATACATGTGGTGTACAGATGGCAAACTGTTCTTAAAACAATTTATAAAGAAAAATTTTCTGATTATATCATGAACAAGAGCACAAAAATGTGCAAAACACAAAAACAATAGACTTTAACCCACTCTCTGACTTAAACCATTCTAACACTAGTGATATTACTACTTGAATTGAACAACAAAAAATGAAATTAACTGTGCAATGATAAACTCTGTTTTGCATATTAACATTCGCAGTGTTAGAAAGCATTGGGATGAATTTCTATTTATGATTAATGATTGTATAAATGATTTTGAAATAGGGTTGAGTTGCGAGTGGTTACCGCACTTGGCTACTAATCAGAGGGATTGGATTCGAGCCCTGAGAAAGGCATGGATGTTTCGTTGTTTTTCTGCTGAGGTCACACCATCTTTATAGACCTTGTACTATGGCAAATAAACTGACAAACTCCTATCAGACCTCTGTGGCAAGCAGCTACTTGAGGGGAGATTTTTTCATTTTACCTCTGAGCAGCACATTTTTGCACAAAATGAGCTAAATGGACAGGTGACAAGGAACCCGAGGGCTCAGAGAATGTTGGAGGGAGGGAACCAAATGGTCAGCTGTTAGGAGATAGATGGTAGCCTCCTGTCAGGGCCATCCAATGTAGTCTTTAACATGCACAAGGTATGGTTCTTCCACAGTACCCCGTCAAAATAGCCCAAGACTAAATAGCCCCGACAAAATAGCCTATTCTAAAATAGCCCAAGACTAAATAGCCCCGACAAAATAGCCTATTCTAAAATACCCCAAGACTAAATAGCCCCGAAGAAATAGCTTAGCCTATTTAAAATCCAAAGTAAAAATCTAACTTGCGCGTCGGAAAACGCGCGTAATATGTCTTCGTGTACTTTGGTAAAATGAAGGTAACTTTGCAACAAGTTGCGTTGAGTGCATCTATAATTAGAAATATTATAGTAACAAATGAGTCACGTGACAGGCACATGGCTCACCGGTAGGCGGAGCCATGTGATTTAGTTTTAGTATTAAAACCAATGCTTCTAGTTTAGCTTCTAGTTTTAGTTTTTTGTTCGCACGTGGCGCATGTGTGTCTTGCGGGAGTCGTTGCAAGAGATCTCTAACGGAAATAAGTAAGTTATTTTAATATCTATTTTACCGGATGCGTTTATTTATTGATATAATATAGAACTATTTAATAGATATTAACTGATAATCCGTTATTATTTGTGTTTTGCAAGAAAAATGGAGAAAATCTCGTCGCAAAAAGGAAAAGATCTGCTGCTGAAAGATGGTCATCGATATCGCAAGGCTAGGGAAAACCGGGATGAAAGTACATCGTGGAGGTGTGTAGTTCCGACTTGTAAAGGGCGTCTAAGAACATTGGGTGCTGACTTCCGGGTCGTGACGGAACACAACCATGCGCCGAATCCAGCTAAAAATCAGGCATTGAAATGCGTTTCTGAAATGAAACATAGAGCACAGAGTGCTGTGGAGAAGCCTAGGCAAATATATCAAGCCTGCACAAGTGGAATATCTTTGGAAGCATCGATTCAGCTTCCAAATTATATTGCCTCCCAGAGAGCAATAGAACGTATACGAAAAAAAAACGAATCTTCCATATCCAAATCCTGCAAGTGTTGCCAATATTGCAATTCCAGTTCATCTTCAAAGTACCACAAGAAACGAAAATTTTATTCTGTGGGATTCTGGAGAAAACGATCCTGATCGAATTCTAATGTTCGGCACTGAGGAAAATTTGAGAATATTGGAACAGAATCATCATTGGTTTGTTGATAGCACGTTTAAAGTATCACCTGAACTGTTTTTTCAATTATTCACGATACACGGACTAATGGAAAAGTGTTGTATTCCACTGATATATGTATTGTTAAGAAATAAAAGTGAAGCAATATATGTTCGCGTATTTCAGAAACTATTACAGTTGAAGGAAACTTTAAATCCAACAAGTGTGTTAAGTGATTACGAGAAAGCGGTTCAAAACGCCGTGCAACAAGTTTTTAATAACACAGAAGTTGTTGGCTGTTTGTTTCATTTGGGACAGTGCTTATGGCGAAAAGTGCAAGAACTGAATTTAGCGGAACTTTATGTAAATAATGAAAATGTGCGTGCTTATATAAGATGTTGTTTGCGTTGAGTTTTGTACCGGTACATGATGTTATAGGAGTATTTGAAGAATTAATTGAAAAATACCCAAACGAACTAGACCCCATTATCGATTACTGGGAAGATACATATATAGGGCGAATAAGACGCAATCGCCGAGCACAACCATGATTTGCAATACATATATGGAATGTTCATGAGCGCGTTGTCAATGGTCTTCCGAGGACAAATAATTCGGTAGAAGGGTGGCATAGGGCATTCCAGCAAACTGTAGATTGCCATCATCCATCCGTCTACAAACTCATCGACCATTTCCGAAAAGAGCAGGATATGGTAGAAATCCGCTTAACCCGTCTTGCTGCAGGTATTTGCAACCTAGATGCTAGCAAAACTAAATATGTGCAACTGAATCGACGCCTGGAAGCATTAGTGGAAAATTATGCAACTATGGAACATATGGACTTTCTTCGTGGCATTTCACATAACCTTGAAATGTAATTTTTGTAAAGAACATGGCAAGGAACACAAACCTTAAAGACTTGTAAAGAATTACCAAACCATATTTAGAATTTTTATTTATATGTCTGTATACAATTTTTAAAATGCGAAATTTAGAATTTAAATAGGCTAAGCTATTTCTCCGGGGCTATTTTGTCGGGGCTATTTTAGTCTTGGGCTATTTTAGAACAGGCTATTTTGTCGGGGCTGTTTTGTCGGGGCTGTTTTGTCTTGAGCTATTTTGACGGGTCACGTTCTTCCACGTATGGGGCCATGGCCGAATGCTCCATTCAATGGATGGCTGCCTTTCCATGCTCATCAGTGTTCCCTACTGACTGAGAGCAGGTGGGGTTTTTCCAGGGATAAATATCAATACTGCCCCCAGCGGGATTCGGACCTGGGAACTGCTGATTACAAGCCTGGTGCGCTACTGACTGAGCTACCTCCGCCCCTGATTTAGATATAGTAATTTTATCTCAGAAGCATACATTACTAAATCTGAAAGTACAGTGTATAACTTGCCAAATTAAAAAAATGCTCTACATCTAACACAAAGGTTTACACAAGTATGAAGCTTTTGCTTTGGAATAGGGGTTCTCAACGTGGGGTACGGGGTAAAATTTTTGGATGTACGCCTGGAGACTCAAAAGTCGCTAGATATATGTTACATATATATGTTTTATTTTATTCCCATTGTTATACTATAACTATAGCTTTATTATCTATACAAGGGGTACGCCAGTTACAAACACATATCCAGGGGAGGGGGTACGTGAAGCATAAAAGGTTGAGAATTACTGCTTTGGAAAAATTTCATTTCCACGATTATTACCAATTCTATCATTCAGAAACAATTCATGTTAGAATACAACTAAAAGGACGCATATCGCCTCTGACGCATATGAGAATCTCGTTTTCAAAGCTAAATAAGTTTTTCCTTTACCTACTATTTCATTACTTAAAAGTTTCAATTTGGGCTAGTGGATGATGGGGAAAATGCAAATAGTATTTCATGAGTAATTATACAACATAAAAGTATTCCCCTTTTAATTCTTAAATCTAAAAAGTTGCATTTCCCACATCTCTCTCAGAAAAGTGGGTAGATTATTGCTGTGAGTGGAATATCTCAAAATCTAACACTAATTTTTGAAATTTCTATTCTATACATATTATTTGTAACATTACTAAATCTTTACTACTAAATCTGTTCAGTGATCTGTAAAGATATACTGTATATATTAAAGCAACTAAATATCTGAAAAATGCCAATTATAATATTTCATTGGTACCAGTCAAACTAAAATAAACTCTAATTATCATATTCATTGTTCCCAATCTAAACTTCACGAGGTTCACATTCCACCAATATTTCATATTTCTATCATTAATACCTCGTTGCAATATTCGTTTGAAACTTTGGAATTTTCAATCTTTTTCTCCGTCCGTTAGAGGGTGCAATTATAGTGTTCGAAAGATTCCGAAAGTGCAAATCATAATATTTTGTCAATACCTATCTAACCCTAAAAAAATTTTTTCATTCATCTTTAAATGCAAACAGTTATTTGCTAAAACAAAAAATTGTTTTCCCCCTTCCACCTCCTGGGTCTAACAAGTGAATTCGTTGTTGGCAATGGAAACATCAGGGTGTTCGCATTTCAACGCCAAAAGTTAAAATTTCTAGCTTGCTTAAATACGTCATTCGCAAAATTCGTTTAAAATTTTGGAATTTGCAAATTTTTCCACAGTTAAAGAGCACAATTATAGTTCTCAGAAGATTAAAAAAATATGAATAATAATATTTTATCAATTCCTATCTAACCCAAAAAGAATTTTTAAAAACAAAAAATTATCCGCTAAGACTAAAAAGGTGTGTTTCCCACCCCCTCTGAATCTAAGGGGTCAACTCATTGTTAGCAATCAATGGAGACTTCATGACCTTCAGATTCCACCACTGAAATTTTAAATTTCTATCATAAATACAAAGTCGTATCAGAATAATATGACCACCTACCATACATATACTCTGGTAGGTGTCACATTATTCTGATACGACTGTGTATATAGTTTGCAATAATCATTTGAAATTTTAGAATTTTCAAAATTTTCCACCGCTAAAGGGCGTAATTATAGCTTTAGAGAGATTCAGAAAATGCATATTGTAATATTTCATTGGGGTGGGGTGGCTCAGTCAGTAGCCCGCCTGGCCCGTAATCTGTAGTTCCCAGGTTCGAGTCCCAGCTGGGTCAGTGTTGAGATTTATATCCACAAAATTCCCTGCTCTGCCCATGGTCAGTAGGGGACACCGATGGGCTTGGAAATGCTGACGTACGTCTGATGGGACGCTAAGCCTTGGCTCTGTATGCGGAAGAGACATACTCTGTGCATGTTAAAGAACACACTGGATGGCCTTGATGAAAGACTACCATCTGCCTCCCAACAGCTGTTCCAATGGGTATCTACCCCCAACCTTCTCTGAGCCTTCGGGGTCCATGTGACCTGGCCATTTAGCCCATAGTGTGCAAAAAAGTGCCGCTCAGAGGTAAAACAACCCAACCCAACCTAATATTTCATCACTACCTATCCAACACAAAGAGAATTTTGAATTTATCTCTGTGAACAGAAAAGTTCGATGTCTACAGACAGACAGACAACAAAGGGAAACTATTATCTCGTTTGCTTTGAAAACGATATAAAATTCAAAATTTGACGTAGAGTTATTTGAAATTTACAGATCCCCAATGCATGTGTCAATACATTCAAAAATAACATCAATGAGTTACTCAAAACCAATTCTAATCTTAGAAATATCGTAATAATTGGTGACATAAATATAATTATAAACCTGTGTTTCTCAAAGGGTGTGCCATAAGATTCACCAGGTATGCCGAGAAATTTTGGATGATAATCCAGATAAAAGTTGGGTGACTATACATCCCCATTTTCCTGGACAGTCCCTGGTTTAAGGACTCCGGCTCCAATGAATAAATGCCACCCGAAGTGTCCCTTGAATTCAGTTTCAGATATTTTCTAAATATTAAATTGACTTGCAGCTTGAGCAGATTTTTACTACGAGAATAGTGGTGGCAACACTGCTATAAAAAAATTCGGTAGCAATGCAAATGACTGAAAAATGGAGTCTAGAATCATCATATTGATATCCATGCAAACACAGTTATGAAGATCTCTCTTCTTTATTTGAGAGTCTTTAAAAAATAAATACCCCCTCAAACAGCTGCTTGCCACAGAGGTCTGACAGGAGCCTGTCAGTTTATATGCCATAGTAGAAGGTCTGGGAGAATGGCGGAACCTCAAGAGAAAAATGACACATACATCCATGCCTTAACCGGGGCTTGAACCCAGGTCCCTTATATCAGTAGCCAAGTACACTAACCACTTGGCCACGGGATGGCTAACTGCCTTCACTGGATCTTAATCACAGAATAGTTATCGTAATAACAATAAAACCACCAACTCGGTATCTCTTGATTAAATATTACGCTTAATCAACAACACATCACATTTCCTACATACATATTTAATTAGGGCACAACCTTAATCCACTGCCCCATCCAGAATAACCAGTCACACACTCCCTGAGTACTGACACACGACTTTTATTAAAAAATCCCATATGAACTCTCAGAGTCAATGTTCCACTTTACTTCCGACTCTTTCGACGGTCAAGAGAGAAGTCCCTTTCTTTTCTGATGGACTTTGCTCCCCCCTTCTTTCCCACTGTAAGTGCGCAGCAGTCCTCAGGTCAAGGCACCCCAAGATGCGTCGCTCCGAGTTCTGCAGGTCATCTGGGTCACACATAGCTGTCAGCAAATATAGCGGAGAAGCAGCGTGAAAGCCCAGATGGGAACATCCTTGACATCAGTAGAAAATGCATTTATTTTCTACTTGCTGACCATCGCGTGCCTTACGATTGCTTATGGCTTAATTACAGTGCAAGTTGTTACGTTTCTAACTATTTTAATAGATTTTGAATTCCTATACGTCTCCAGATGCTTGAATGACAAGTCTCAAATTTTTAACATAGGTTACTCCTATGCTGAGTTAAAGAACTGAAACCCAACTTGTAATGGGACTGGCAATGGTACGACATCTTGCAACGCTCTGCCGCCTCTTTCTCAGTTTGTGAACGAAGAAATCAGTGAAGAAATGAATAAGGGTTATGCCTGAGCACTTATTCAGAAATTATAACTAAAGTTTTGAAATGGTTATTAGATATAAATATTTGAAAAGTAATATTTAAAAAAACATATGCTGTGTCAGGTAGTGTTTTAAGCAATTGCAACATTAGTGTGAAATGATGAGTACAATTGGCGATATTTTTGTGCAATGCATGTTATAATCCGTAATTGTATAGGTTTATTTTTATAAATGTGTTTAATTTTTCATGTACAGTATGTGTTTTATAACAAGGGATTTTTCCTTTTGTTGTTGTTGATGTTGTTTCATTTTCTGTTCTTAATTTTGTATTTATTTTGAATTTTACATGTCTTATTCTTTAATTATTCTGTCATATGATTGAAAGGAATCCTGCTAACAAGCTTAGCGGCTTAGCTGGGTAAGCTATGTTTATAACCATACTGAAGCATAAATAAAGTTATTATTATTATTATTATTATTATTATTATTATTATTATTATTATTATTATTATTATTATTATTATTATTATTATTATTATTATTATTATTAAAACTGGAGGATGAGAATTTCCCTTTCCCAGCTTTTCCACCATTGAAAAAAATCTTTTCAAACATGAAAAATTTAATACAAACGGATGAGAAATCACATATGAAAGTGGACATCGTGAAGCCTTTGCTGGAAGGGAAAACAAATTTTCCTGTTTCTTGTGAAATCTTTAGTGCAAAACTCACCGAAAATGAAAATGTTTTACAAAAAAAACCTTTCATATGAAAAATACATAAAAAAACAGTTAACGTTTGTTAATTAATACGTTACTGAAGTTTTATTTTGTGGTATTAGATATTAAGGTTATTATTATGGCCAATAATGTATAAAATATATTTTAAATGAAAAAGATTGTGTTCCGTTTTAATATAATAATTTCATCAAAATCAGTCCTTCAGATTGGATTTTCAGAAGTCTCCAGATCTTTTTTTCTTTAAATATGGTCACACTAGATAAAAGGGAATTTATAAACCATTTTGTTGCTACTTTCTGCCACTGATTCTTCATTTAACTTTTTATGTTCAATCAAAATTTTATCCATATCAAATCTTAAACTTAAAACCAAACTAAACACAAAATATTCCCATGTGGCGTATGCACTTCAGAACTTGAATAGCTCTGCGTTTACAAACAACTCCACAGAAATGGCTATTACTGCAGGCATCGCATGCGCGAGTCTTCCGGTAGCATTGCGAACTTGAATTTTTAGTGTACCGCCAGTATTCATGGCGAAAAACCAGTGGTGAAAGTAGATTTTATTTCTTAGCGGTACGTGTGGAAAATCACACATAGGCGATCATTCCAGTGAAGTCATCTTACAGGGGTTAATTGAAATGTGTGGCGACGAAAGTACAGTGCTCTTAGATTTTCTCATTTCCCATGTTTTCCGCAAATGGTGAATGATTTAGGGATTTTTAATGTGAAATAAATATTAATATATTTAAATACTTGCTGATTACGTTGTATTCTTGGATTTCAGTCTTATTGAAAAAAATAATAATATGATTTAGAAGTTTTTAAAATTATTTTCGTACTTGAAGAAATGCTTTTAGAAGGAAAAATTAATGTTTCACTCGTATTGCAATTTTGAATACTCAGCTTGAATATTTTAAACTTAGAAGCCAAATATAAAATTTTTTCTTTATTGAGCCCTCTTGTGTGCCAAGCATATTCATTTAGCTTTCCACTCTTGTCACGGGTACTATAGGTTGGCCATTCCTGCAGTAGAAAAATTAATCATTTCACTTTTACACGTGATAAATGTAATTGTTGGCACGCTTAATTTTACATATGATTTGAGCACAATATACACCTTGTCTTCACCTTAATGAGAAATGTTTAGCGATTCAGCAACTCTAATATCACAGAGTAAAAATGGTAACTATTAGGTTGGCCATCGCAGCCCGATGTGCAGAAGACCATTGCATTCCAAACTCTCCTCATCTCTCATGCTTGCTTCCTTTCTCCCTTAAAGAGGTAGCCGCTAATTGTAAACTACAACGCCACTCCTCTAATGGACCTGGCAAAATTCTTTCTGTTCTCTCCTAACCTTAATCCACTCTGATAAAAGGTTCCAAGAAAAGTAACCCCGCTTTTGTAATGCAAAACTTCTGGGCATTTTCTTTCAGTTCCTCAAGTGTATGGGACCTGGATTCGAGACCCGTTCGTTAAAGCAGAACCCAAATCATGCTGTAGCATTATTTTTATATCAAATTTATTGTTTGGTGTAATTACAAAGTTGATAATAATTTTGCCAATGCTTCTAAGGAAAATCATCTTTATTATAAATTGATAATCATAATTTCATTTTATTATAACGATTCTGATATTTGGGAATCTGAAACGGCTCGACGTATCTAATATGTATAGTAAAAAAGTAAATACCCCCTCAAGCAACTGCTTGCCACAGACGTTTGACAGAAGCCTGTCAATAGAAGGTCTGAGTAGAACGTCACAGTACAAGGTCTGTGAGGATAGCAGGACCTCAGCAGAAAAATAACACAAACATCCATGCCTTACCTGGGGCTCGAACCCAGCTCCCGTAGATCAGTAGCCAAGTGCGCTAACCACTGGGCCACGGAACGGCTTAGTACGTATACAAATGCTATAAATTCTGATACTGAAGGTTAAATTCCAAGGGTTGCAAATGATGAATAAAAGCATTAGAGAATTAAATTCTTAGTTGATAATTTTTTTACACCTCTCAAACATCTGTTTATCACTGATCTGATTAGAGCCTGTCATTTAAGACATCAGATAACCTATTTTGAAGGCGAGATTTCAGCAGAAAGAAAATAGCCATATCTATAGGGTCTCGAATCCAGGTTCCATAAACTTGAAGCGAAGCGTGTAAACCACTTGATCAGAAGGACGATGTCAAGCTCAATAAATTTGACAAATGGCAGTTATCAACGACGCAGTTTTGTTAATCATTTTGAATCTTCTGTGGGCCTTATTCAATTGAATTATCTTCTTTATCATTAGCTATTCATTATTTTGGACTTCTCTTTTACAGACGACAATGTTGACATTCTATGGGTCAATACTAACAAATATGCTGAATTCATTGAAAATGATAGTGGTTGTAAAAGTCGAAATTGGTAGTTCAGTATAACTGCTGATGAAATATGAGGAGGATTCATCATTTTAATTGCCTTGAGTATGGGTCTTTTTTGGATGTCGAAAATCTCACACTACAGATACGTATTAAGAGTCCAGAGATTTTTCAAAAGCATTCATTATTAATATTTAACATCAAACAAAAAAAAAATGGAATATTGCTACTTACAAAGAGAAAATTTACAGCAATCTGAAGTTTTCTCCTCAAACTCTATAAACAAATTAACTGCACTGAAATAAAAAACGCAAAATCGTTTTCCCCAGTAGTATAATGGCGACAAGACAGGTGGAAAATATTTTTTGAAGGACCTAAAGCTAACCTTATGAGGAGCGACGAGGAAGAAAGTAAAAATGCGATAGAGGTATAATAACTTTTATTTAATATTCAAATAAACTTATCTAGAGAAAATATAACATTTGCTTCCTTTTGTTAAAGTTTATAGTTAGATTCAAATTAAAAAATTTAAGTTAATTTACGCCATAATTCTTTTTTTAAATCTTCCAAATAATTTCAGTTTGAAGATGATGAAACAGGCCACCAGTTCTTGAAATGGCTAGGAAGGACTGCTTAATATTTAAAATTTATAGCAAATATTTTCTGCTTTAAAATTAAGGGAAGTGTGCTAAGCGAAAATTATGTTTGAAAAAAAGATGTTTTTCTATTATGATTATTACAGTAGTGTAATGTAAGGTGATTAATTGATAAAACTAATTTTTAAAAATGTTTTTCCTTGATTTTAGATTAAAAATCTCCCTCTTCAAACTCATAACTTAAATTTGGGGAAGCATGTAACCCATTGTCCCCATTAAACTACCTTCCGTTATTCCCAGAAATGTTTAGAATTTTCCATTGAGCAGAAAATAAAAAATATATATTTTGAAAACGAAAATTTTAAAACCACAAGTACACGCTGCTTTGTAATGGATTTCAACGTCTCAGTGAGTTCACACATATCCTTTCTTTGCTTTACTACCCCGTTTTCCCAGTTCTACCTCCGGTAGTGATTAAGACCGAACCCAGATAGCTACGGCGGATGGAAACGTACATTGTCCGTGAACTCTTAATACGACTCCCCGAAAGACAGCTTTGGTTGGAGTCGCCTTTGTCTGTCTAATTCTGCTTTCTATAACCAATATTCTTGCTAATCGCTATAAGAAAGAAAGCACTACTTCCAATTTTTAGCACTCCCTGTCGGCAGAAATGGAATCTCAAGTATTCGGTTTCTAAACAGCTTGGTATCTAAAGGGTTAAACTGTAGTAATGTAATTAAAAACCGACGGGTTTTTCTTAAAAGGAATGGTTCGCTTTAAAAAAAATTAAATTCTCGGTTGAAAAAGCATTAAGTTGAAAGGGAAATCGTTAACGGAGACACTACTGAAAAATATCTTGAAAACCATTTGGAAATTATTTGCCGGTACGTCGTACCGGCAAATAATTTCTTGCCGGTACGGCGTACCGGCCTACTTTCACCACTGGAAAAACTGATATATCGTAAGCAAAAAAGTTGGAGAGTCACTGTTATAAAGAATATTCATAAGCAAAGTATCATTATTTTTAATAAATCACGATCTATTCACACAAATTACTGATTTCACAAGGGAAGAATTTAAACATAACAGATTAATGCAGTCATGCCTTAATCATATTAATGCAAGAATTTCTGAAGCCAAAATTTGTCATCGTTATCCGGGTGTCGTGACACAACAAAAATCGCGACATATCTACCAAATAGGTAAGCAAAAATGCTTATGAATCCTCTGATATTGTTGGGTACAATGAACCAAAAAACAAAGATTGTCTATGAAAAATTAATTGGCAGGACATCATAAGAGGTAAAACTGCTGCTAATGAGATCTATAAGTCAACAGTTGAAACCTTTAATAATATCCGAAATGAAAATTCTTTCTCCTCGAAAACTAAACCATGTTAAAGGATCAGTCAAATTTGGTTAACTCAAGAAGGAAAAACGCTAGTTAAGGAATGGGACAGTAGAAATGATGGAACTAGCGAAGAACATAAAAAAAACTATATAAACTATTATATAGAATGGTTATCATAGTATTTTTGATAACCATTCTATATAATAGTGTGTAATTTCGTATCTTCAAGGTACCAAGAGTCATGAATAACTATGATCGAAAATGTAAAAAATTCACTATCCCGACCTTACTGAACTCCATATCATAGATCTTAGTTTTCAGAATTTAAAATATTAAAATATGGCTTCTTGAAGATATTAAAAAATGCTGATGTTCCTCATCGATGTTAATCTGATTGATAAACTGATTGCATTTGTTTTATGTTTTATTTTAATCTTATACTGACACTTGTTTCTGCGACAGAAAAAATAACACTCCTAAAACCTATTCACACGACCATTGGAGCGGGGTGTCTCAGTCGGTGGCCCACAAGGCTTGAATCTGCTGTTCCCAGATTCGAGTCCGAACAGGGCCAGCAATGAGATTTATCTCTACAAAACTCCCCACCCTGCTCTTGGTCAGTAAAGACCTATGGGCTTTGGTAAGATAAACACCTATGGGCTTGTAAAGGCCGCTGTCCATTGGAGGGGATGTTAAGGAGTTGCCCCACGTGCGGGAAAGCCATACCCTGTGTACATTAAAGAACAAACTGGATGGCCTTGACAAGAGGTTACCATCTGTCTCCTGATAGCTGTCCTTTCCCCCAACTTTCTCTGCCGTCGGGGTCCTTAAAAACTGGCCATTTAACTTATTATGTACAAAAAAGTGCTACTCATAGGTAGAAGAACCCAACCCACACGGCCACACATTGCCACTAATCATTTAATTACCGCTCCTTTCCCCAACTTAATTGCTCTTGAAAATGCGGGTAAATAACCTGAAACAAAACAGATGTGACTTCCCTGTCCTCTCTATCCCTATGACAAACTTTCGAAATACACTTATTGCACTTACTCTTCCAATCCACCTCTTACAACCACACATCTATCGTAAAATTTTATATTGCATTCAATTCTCCTCAGCCTTTTCCTCCTCTTTAAGTCTCTTTCAAATCACAAAAAAAATTTGGGGAAGGTAAATACTTAAATATGTGATTGAAATTAAATTATATTCTAGTACTCAACTGTGACTTTCTGTGATATATTTTTGTGAAAAAATATAAATCTATTGAAATCATCTCGATGGTTGAAATATATGTTGTATGTATTTAAGTGCAATAAGTTGCTTATTATTTCATTTCTTATAATCTGCCATACCCTTTTTTATTTGTATGTTCTCCGAATAAGTTACTGTTAGTTTCGATGATTAATGTGGCAAGCAGCTGCTTGAGGAGATATTACTTTCTATTTTGATAAAAGTGCAATTTTTAATAGATTTGTGAGCAGTATTAAAGTTCTGATGACTGAAGGTGAAGGTCCGATTTGAAAACGGTGGTACATTGTGTTTTGAACCGTGAACTAACCCTGTTATAATAGTAGCTTCTTGGTACTGTAACCGCAAAATTTTGCACGTGAAATTTAGAAATGGTAGAAATGGCACTAAACATACCGTTACCTACAGGATCATGTGTGAATAATGATAATCCAGACTCCCTTTTTCAGAATTTTTACGTCGAGGTTTGTATTATTTAGTTTCAGTAACTATGGTATTTTTATTTTTAAATGTAATAAGAAATTTTATAATTCTTGTGTTTCATCAAACGTTTGGAATGTTTTTGCACTGTAATGTCAGTTATGCTTATCGATGTCTTTAGAATAGACTGTAAAAACAAATTAATAAAATTACTAAATGCAAAATGAAAGTCATGTTTGTAACATCTGTGGCTGTAGTCGTCTGTAATTTTGTGTTCGTGACACAGTTTTTAGTGCTTTTGAAACTTTATAAACAAGAGGCGAAGATCCATGTTCTATGAAAATTTCAGTTAATAATACACTACAATTTATAAGCGTTGCAAAATTAGAGTAAAAATAGAAAAAAAGGAAAGATTCGAGGCTTTTTTTTTTTACCTTTACTGATGGCAACTATGAAAGCATAAATTGTGCACTAATGCAAACATACTGAAGAATTCAGCAGATAGCCAAGTATAATGCAATATTAGTGTGCTCATAAACTGCTATATGAAGGTTGGGATAACTAAAGGTGATAGCAGTATTTGTGAGCCACAAGTTGGTAAAAATATTTTTTGCAAACACTGCTTTTCTATAAATAGAGAAAAGAGTATATTATTAGGGAATCATGCCTTGATTCCTGGTCAACTGTGGAGTTCAAACATTCATATGAATTAATAGTACATGCTCTAGCTTTACTGCTGTATATTTTTTACCATATTTTTATTTATCTTTTCCACTGCAAGTTGTATATATTTTTCTCATTGATATTAAAGTATATTTTTGTAAGTTATTAATGCAGTAGTCATATTAGGTATTGTGGCAGACCTGCAATTTACAGCACTGTATTTTTTGTGGCATAATGCAATATGTGTTGCATTTTGATACAATACACCATTTTTTTATGCAACATAACAAAATGGTCCTTTTCAATGATTTCCACAACCCCCAAACCCTAACCCAAACAGGGGTTACTAAAAAAAAGATTTTTTTTTTTCATTACCATGGTAATGACAACCTGAGTTTATGTCAAATGCAATGTATCATTATCATGGTAACAGAAATTTGTGTTCTAAATCAGTGCTGTCCAAATTCTCTAAGATCGCAGGCCACTTGTTCTTTTGCCAGTATTTCACGGGCCAAAAAAAAAATAATAGGATAGGATAAGTAAATCAAAAGTCAGTTCTTGTCACCTCAAAAAATTATTTATATGAAAAATAATAAGTAATAATAAACCTCAAAAACCCCCAAATTTTTTTTTATTTATGCGAAAAATAATAAGTAATAATAAACTAATATAAATTTTTTAAACCTTATCAAATATTTAATAAATTTAATTGGAGCGTTGTGGCCGTAGTTGTTAGGCAATAATTTCTTTTATGTCCATATCGATATTTGTTGTTGCGAGCTGAAGCATATGTTCAAGTGCAGAGTCTTTTAAGCAGTTTCTGTATCTTGATTTTATATATTTCATATCAGAAAACACGCACTCGCAGATATATGTACTTCCAAAAATAGAAATTATTTGGAGTCCAAAATCTTTCATTTTTGGATATTTTTCTTCAGGCAAAAGTTTGAACAATTCTATTTCAGTTTCTCTACTAGATGCAATAATTGGGTCGGCCTGAAGGTTACATAATTCCATTTAATATTTAGGATCTACGGTGCTAATATCAATATTTAATGGATTACTGAATAAATTTAAACTTTGCTTAAGGTCATCAAATTGAGAAAATATTCTATTAAAAACTTCAATTAGGATATCTAATTTAGGAGCAAATTTGTAAAAAATTAACTGTTTTACTAAGTTGCTTCATTTCTTCATAGAACTCTTTACAATTTTCAAAATGAATTAAATTGTTTTCCTGCAAATTTGACTTCAACAATTGTAGTTTGTTTCTAAACCCAGTAACATGATTATAAAGACAGGACACGTTTTGATCTTTTCCTTTTAAGGATTTATTCAAGACATTTAAATAATCTATAATATCTGTTAGGAAAGCAACTGAACATAGAAAATTTTCATCAACAAAACTTGCTATTAGAAATTCATCGGTGCCCACTTCTGTGAGAAAAGACGAATTTCTTTTAGAAGTGAAAAAATTCTTTTGAGGCATTTTCCGGCACTTAAGCAGCAAATATTACTATGTAAAAGCAGATCACCATACTCAGCATGCAGTTCATCCAAAAAAGCTTTAAATTTTCTTTGTGTAAGAGAACGATTTCTGCCACAATTAAATTGGGAATTTTGACAATCTTTTCCATTATGTCGTATAGTCTCAATGAAATGCCACACGTCTCCTGGTGCATAATACAGTGCAGCATTCGACAATGCATGCCATATGCACGCGCAGTGAAAGCGATTCGTGCTGTTGTTACATGTATCTTATTACTGCAGCTTCATAAAAACATTTGTTTGATGATGCCGCACCACACTTAAAAGGTTTCAGAAGTTTGCCGATGGGCTTAAGAATGTTTTGTAAACTTTATAGAATGAGTAAGTTGAAGATTGCATATCAAGTAAAGTAATATAAGTTGACAAAAATTATAAGGTGGTTTACAGATATTTATTTAAAATTTCAAGTAAAAACTTGATTTTGTTCACGGGCCACAAAAATGCTTGTGAGGGCCACTACGTTGGACGGCGCTGTTCTAAACAAACATTCTAACAAAAATAATTGGATCCCCTCCCCCCCCCCCCAAAAAAAAGTGATCTGCATTATAAAAAAAGCTCTCAGAAATAAATAATCTCATTGGAGAAAACACATATCAAAAAGCAAGAAAATCGGTAACATATGCACCACAAATCTGAAAATCGAAAACATATGCACCACCAATCTGAAAAAATTCCCCAAAACTGAATAATCTCACTAGAGATAACACGTCAAAAAACAAGAAAATCAGAAACAATGCACCCCCGATCCGAAATATAAAAAGCCCCAGAAACTGAGTATTCTCATCAGAGACAACAGATGACAAGAAAATTGGAAACAGTTCTCCACTGATCTGAATTATTAAAGAGCCCCAGAACTAAATAATCCCATAACCAAAAACCATATACCCAATGTCATTCCAACCTGCAATATATATGCAACACTAATTACATTTCTACACCCATTAATATATTGCCCATAATTTTCAGTAATTAAATATTTTTATAAACTTCTCAACCACACTAATAAATAAAACTAAAAACAAATATTCAATTACATAATTAAATACAGTAATAACTGTCACTAATAATGTAAATAACCACAAATATTAATAAAACATGTATAAGTGCATCAATTAAGATATTATAATTTAATATCTTTAATACTCTATGACACTGTTAAATGTTTTAAAGCACTTCAACACAAGTTCTTTGCTACCTAGTATCAAAAGTAATTAATGAGATTTTATGTATCATAGAGGTGGGTAATGAGAGAAACTTCGAAGATGATAGTTGATAACAAAAGACAAGTTCATTTTTCAAAGCTGTTGCTGGCAAGTGATGAGTACATACAGTAGAAATGCAGAAGGTGATGCAGTATGCTGATGAGTTGGATGCATAGAATGAATTTTTTTAAAACTTTAAGATCCACAATGCACATTTCGCACCCTTTGGGCTCATTATTGGTTGGCAAGTAAGCGGTTTAAGGCATTGCATTAGGAGCAGTTATTTGTTGAGATGGACTGGGGGGGGGGGGTGCAATAAATTGCACTGTCAGTGTTTGGAGCTTCCACCAGCTCAGAGGTTCGGAGTGACCATCCAAACACTCCACCGCACATATACTTGCCAATCCGAACCTTGGAGCTGAGCCACTGACAGTGTAGTTTATTGCATTCCACCTATCCCCTGTACTCAACAAACAACTGCTCCTAATGCAATGCCTTGCTACCTGATGATGCACCCAAAATAAGGGTATGAAACATGCATCATGGATCTTAACTTTTTTAAGCACTCTATGCTAGCATAAATATCATTAGCTATTATTGATGCTACTGTAATCATGAAACTTCAATCAGAAGAGAAAAAAAAATCATTTTTTGCATCCAATGCATTGACATACCACATCACTTTCTACATTTCTACTGTGAGTCACTTATTGGCAAGAGCTGTGAAAATGAACTTGTCACTCATTATCAGTTGTCATCTCTGAAGTTCTTGCCACTACCCACCTCTATGGTAAGTAAAGTCTCATTAATTTTTTTTATACTAGGTAGCATAAAACTTGTATTGAAGTGCTTTAAAACATTTAAGTGTCATAGAGTATTGAAGATATTAATTTAATTTTAATGATAAAGAATTAAAAATCAAGCAATGAAAATTGGTCATGCTAGTGGTGGTTTGAAAGGGTGAACAAGTTTCTGAGTTAATCTTGTCGGGAGTTGTGTAAGGGTACCTACACACTAGCCACTCACTGTACCACAGTCTCACTGATGTCACTCCTCTGCACCTTTCTGCCATCGACTGTTATAGCCTACACATTAAACACACAGTCCGCAACAAAGAACTGAGCTCATTGGTTCTTGCTGCAAATAACCTGGAACGTAAGTGCTTTATTGCCTCTGCGAGATCTACCCACTTTCTGACATTTCTTCCAGTCTGTAGTAAGCAATTAACATTACATCCAGAAAAAGAAGTTAATTTTTGGAAAATTGCTTATATTTTTTTACCTTGACAAATCATAGATGCAGTAATAAAAAATATTGTACTAAATGGATTTGCAAATTGGGATGTACAAATGAAATATTATGATTCATATTTTCCAAATCTTCAGTTGATTTTAATTTCCATGGTTAGAGAACACTAAATGTGCAAATTTCAAAACTTTGAAAAAATATGGCAAGTGGCCTATTAATGTAGAAATTTGATATTTTGGCAATGGAGTGTCAAGAAATATTACACTAATAGTAATGATTAGCAACTTCTTTTGAAATAATCAGTCCATCAGGTTATTCAGAAAAAATGCCTTATGCCTTAATAAAAAATGCCTATATTAACTGGCATAGTGGTTAGGCAGCTAGCGACTGTTCCAGCAAGGCAAACTTTGTGTGTTGTGTTAGCTCTAAGGCAGTGGTCAGCAGTGACTTCAGTCTTAGTAGGGCATGTCCTTGTATGAGAAGGCCTGTATTAAGCTAGGAGTAGCTTCTAGGATTCTTCTCTGTCCTATATGTCACAAATCAAAAAAAAAATAAATAAAATAAAAATAAATGGTAAAGATCAAACAAGAACACTTTTTTTTGATAAAATTATTCTCTAGCATTTCTCCTATACATTTTTGAAATGTCATTTTAAATAGAATTACTGTACTATACATACAATATGGGTAATTTATTTCCTTTCTAAAGGTCTACATCAACTGCCTAATATATTTGTTATGCTAAAAATTAATACCTTGACAGGATGGGAATCATAGGCTTATACTTGTAATGCAGTACAACATTATTTAGACTGTCCCTTTCCAATTACCGTATTTCTTCGATTCTAAGACACACCCTGTTTTTAGAAATGTTTATATGGGGGGGAAAAGTGCATCTTAGAATCGAAGAAATATAGTATATAAATATTTATAAATTTATTTCGAGCTTTGGATATTCAGCATAGGTAATCAGGAAAACATACTGCTTGCATTACAGAAAGCAGTAATTAAATAATGCATGATAATATATTAATATAAGCATACAAAAACATTATTCAGATATAATATTATGGAATGCATTGTCTTATGTTTCATTCCTATCTGAATAATCAATCTCCTTATCAAGTGGTACAGCAAAGGTTAAAAATACCTTATTATATTTATTATTTTGAGCAGCCTGTTTAAAGGTAGGGGAAAATCACCCAAAATGTATATGTTTCAAATTTTATGTTCATTTTTGTATTTTTTAAATATTTAGCTATCCTAGAAAAAAAAAAAAATCATACTCTCAAACATATCTTCAAAACCTTATCTGTGGTAATAAAAGAAAAACTTGCTTAATTAGCAAAAGCTCACTATCTACTTTTGCACAGCTGTTTTAATTGCATCCTTCATCAGTGGCATTTGGCTCTTGCATGAAGTTGCTTGCATACTGCATGATGAGAATAGAAATAGAACCTATTCCAGCTGTGGTCTTGCAGTGGCTTGCAGAGTGTAAATGACACTTAACTACTGACTCCAAAAGATGCACAGTCATCAAAAACTCATCCAGTAACTGTATTTCCTGTGTGGTGAGCTGCTAATATGAAGTACCCTAAGAAATGGTGCCTGAAGTTCTTACCAGCATCGGTGACTTCAGCATTTAGCGGAGGAGGAACAGGTCTTTGCCCCATGCCTGCGATCAGGGGGCTGTTTGATATTGTTGGCCCTACCAATCTCAATAAACCTAATTTCTTTAAAAATCCTACTAATCATTTTCTCTGCAGGAACATGGAACGTGAGGACATTACATAGAGATTATTCTCTTGATGTCCTCATGCAGGAATTCCAGCGCTATAACCTAGATATTCTAGGCTTGCAAGAGACCAGATGGACAGGTAAAGGTGAGATACTTAAAAATAACTTTAAATTTCTCATTACAGGGAAGGAGGATGGAAAGCATCACCAAGGTGTGGGTCTGCTGCTCAGCAGACATGCTAGTGATGCTCTTCTAGGATATGAGTGCATTAATGAAAGGTTTCTTACAGCAAAATTTCAGACAAGCATTAAAGACTTGAATGTTATCTGCTGTTATGCCCCCACTGAGGATTCTGATGAGGATGAGAAGGATAGGTTTTACAGACAACTTCAGGATATTTTGAATTCTGTCAAGAAAGGAGATGTTACCCTTGTTCTTGGTGACTTCAATGCCAAAGTTGGTACCGACTCTGACCTTTGGGGAGGAGTAATAGGCCCTTTTGGTATTGGTAGCTGCAATGGCAATGGGCAACAATACAGGTAAGTAAACTCAATGGTTTCAGAATAACTAACACATATTACAAACACCGCGACATACATAAATACACATGGATTTCACCTGATGGGCTGCATAAGAATATGATTGATTATATATTAATTAACAGCAAATGGGCTAGTTCTGTTAGAAATACAAGGGCATATAGGGGAGCTGAAATGGGATCTGACCATTACCTTGTTAAAAGTGTCTTGCAACTTAAACTTAAAAAGTGTTGTGCTAGGGTTAAAAAATTTACCTTTAATACTGAAGCTCTGAAAGACCCGGTTATAGCTAAAGCTTACCATGATAGGTTACTTAGTCATTATGACAGTCATGGTTTGCTTAATACTGAAGTTGAGGAAGAATGGGGCCATTTTAAACAGGCTTTTTTGGAAACTAACAGTACTCTTTTAGGGAAAAAGGAGCAGAGGAGGCAGAATTATTTAAGTGATAAGGCACTTGAGCTTATTTCAGAAAGAAGGAACTGCAGGAATGTCCTTAATCAGTACCCTACTAGTCCTAATAGAAAGCATTACAAAGAACTTAATAAACGTGTAAAGGATCAGTTAGCTACTGATAAGAATCTTTGGCTTGATGGCCTTGCTGACAAAGCTGAGGAAGCAGTTAGACAGCACAACAGCAGAGAGCTGTACCAGATAGTTAATGTTTTGTGTGGTAGAAAACGAACAGGTATACAGGGATTGAAGGATAAACAAGGCAAGGTTATAGAAGGTGAGGATTCTGTCATGGCTAGGTGGGCTGAGCATTTCAGTGATGTTCTAAACAATGTGGTTAGTTCTACTCCCATTGTTTGCAATGATGATAGATGCATTGTTGGCTTTAATGTTGGCCCTATAACACAATCTGAAGTTAGTTTGGCTATTTCTAAACTTAAACTTCATAAATCCCCAGGGGTGGATGAAATTACTACGGAAATGCTTAGAGCTGGGAATGTTTCAGTTACCATTTGGATGACTGAAATTTTGAATAACTTTTATGATAAAGGCATGGTTCCTAAAGATTTTACCAGAGCTATTATTATCCCTATTTTCAAAAAAGGTGATCGCAGTTCTTGTGATAACTATAGGGGTATCAGCTTACTCTCCATTCCAGGTAAAGTTCTTTCCATGATTGTGCTTAATAGAATTAAGAATCTGGTTGACAGGCAATTGCGTGATGAGCAATGTGGATTCAGAAGTGGTAGGGGATGTGTAGATCAGATATTTTCACTTAGGCAGATTCTTGAGAAATGTTTAGTTTCAGAAATCTTTGGTTGCTAGCTTTGTTGATTTCAAAAAGGCTTTCGACTCTGTTGATCGTCATAATTTGTGGTTGATTGTGAGATCATATGGTATACCAGACAAGTTAGTTAACATAATGAAAGCTCTCTATAATAACACTGAGTCATGTGTGATAGTTGGTAAGTCTTGTAGCAATTGGTTTAGCATTACTTCTGGTGTTCGACAAGGGTGCATTTTGTCTCCTTTTCTCTTTAGTTTGGTTGTTGATTATGTTATGCGAAATTCACTTCAAGGGAAAGCTTTTGGCCTTAAATGGGCTGGAGATACGAAAATTTCTGATTTAGATTATGCTGATGATTTAGCCCTTTTGGCAAATGATGTTGATGAGATGAACTCTTTCATTCGAACTGTTGATGAGACTGGTAGTACAGTAGGTTTGGTTATAAACAGAGAGAAAACTAAAGTGATGAAAATTGGTCAGGCAGGTTGTGATTCAGTTAATCTGAATGGTTGCAGTCTTGAGCCGGTGTCACAGTTTAATTACCTTGGGAGTTGCGTAACTGATACTGGTGATGTGCGGCATGAGATTAACAGACGAATAGGTATTGCTGCCGGGACTTTTAAGAATCTATGGAGATTGTGGAGAAATAGGCGTATACACCTAAAGACTAAAATTAGACTGTATAATAGTTTGGTTCTTTCTAGGGTTAGTTATGGTAGTGAAACTTGGACGCTGTGTAAGCAAGATAACAGGAAACTAGATGCTTTTGATTCTAGATGCTTACGCAGTATCTTGGGTATTAGCTGGTTTAACTTTGTAACTAATGATGAGGTTAGGCAAAGGAGTCTGCAACCTCCTTTAAGCAGCATATTGTGCAGAGAGAGACTCCGCTGGTTTGGCCATGTTGCTGTATGGATAATTATAGATTGGTGAATAGGGTTATGAACAGTGTGCCTAGAGGCCTCAGAAGGAGGGGGAGACCTAGGATGCGGTGGGCAGACAATGTCAAACAGGACCTTGTTAGAATTGGTGTACAGTGGCCGGATGAGCAGATGTAGCTCAGGACAGATATGCTTGGAGAATTAAACTGCGCGGTCTGGTTGGACCTCCGTAGCCCATGGCTGCTTGAGGATGATGATGATGATGATGATGAAGAGATGCTGGTAATATGTAACATGAGATGAACAGAAAAATAAGTGTTGCTGCTGGGACCTTTAAAAATCTGGAGATTTGAAAAAAAAATAGATGTATACATCTGTAGAAAGTCATGAAGTTACTCTTAAAATTGATATCAAATTTGGAAGAGAAATTCACTTGAGCCAGGCAAAATATTAGCCCATGACCTCCCGATAACTTGTCGGGTGCTCTGGCTGCTCATCTACTGACCACTGATCCAAGTTCTCTATATAATGGTATGAACTGTTCTGCCTGCAGTGCATAACTCAAATATCTGTGTCACTTGAAGGGGTCTGGTGCTATTTATCTACTGCCAACTGATCCAATGCCAATAGTCTAACTGGGACGATTCATCCAAAGGACAATTGGTCAAAAGAAATGATTCATCCAAAGATTGTTTGCCCAAAAGTGCATAGCTAGTGACAATAATATATTATTATCAGGGCTGTCCCGTGGCCAAGTGGTTAGCGTGCTTGGCTACTGATCTAAGGGACCTGGGTTTGAACCCCGGGTAAGGCATGGATGTATGTGTCATTTTTCTGCTGAGGCCCTGCCATCCTCTCAGACTTTCTGCTATGGCATATAAACTGACAGGCTACTGTCAGACCTCTGTGGCAAGCAGCTGCTTGATGGGGTATTTATTTATCTTTTTTATTTATCTGGACTGAATCTGGGGGGCACCCCCCAGAATTCTAGGAAGGGTAAGGGAGATGAAAAATTGAAAAACTTACATATATATTATGCATTTTTCAAGAAATTTTTAATGACCTCCAAAACAGAGGGGAAAATATTTTATTGCAATGGAAATCCCTTTTAACTGATTTTCTTGAAAGCAAAGCTTGCTAATGTTATCACCAGGTCTGACCGACCATCTATCTGTCTGTGCATTCAATATCTCTGGAACTAATCAATCAATTTCAATGATTCTTTTTGCATTGGATGGAAGGCTCAGTTTGCAAACAGACATTTTTATATCCTTCTGTCTGTGTACACAATATTTCTGCAACTAATCAACTGATTTCATTATAGTGCTTTGCTTTCAATAGAAGAAAGGATCTAGTTTCACATGTGCATATTTTTAGTTTCTGATAAGGAGGGGACTTCAAAAAGCTGTTGCATTTTCAGTTTGGATCATTAGAAGTGAAATATATCAAGGAAATATGCCCTTTCATCTGACCTGGGCGAATGGAACTAGCACTAAATAGATAAATTAAAAAACAGTGGAGGAAATCACACAATTTTTGTTAATGTGCTTCATGATATTACTATTTTTTTTTATCTTGATAAGAAAACCAGAAGACATTATAATTAATATGGTTTTCGAATGTATTTATAATTCCTTGATTATGTGATTCCTTCATTTTTTTTTTTACTTTTTATTTATATAGGGTTAAAAAGCTGTTTTGAAGTTCACTATTAAAAAGTATGTGTTATGTCACTAAAATTATATTATGAGCAGCACTAGCATTTTTTTATTTAACAATAACCCTAACCATGATATTCCTTTACCATGCTTTTATTCCACTAATTACTGAAAATTGGAAATTTTTTTATGAGGTGCACTAATGGTTATTTTCGATTTGAACCATGGAATCTAAGTAAGAACAATATAAAATAGGGTCACTGGAAAAAGAGCTGGAAAGGAAAAAAGACCAAGGGGGTGGGAGAGGCAATATCTGGTAATCAGTAATCAAACCTCATTATCTTCACATTCTACCATCAAAATATCAAATTTCTATCATAAACACATCATGCAAAATATTCGAATAAAAGTTTGCAATTTTAATTTTTTTTTTCCACCTTTAGAGGGCTCAATTTAAACTGTAACTTTAAGTGATTCTGAAAGTAAGAATTGTAATATTTCATCACTATCTAACCCAAAAAGGAATTTTAATTTAGCTGTAATAACAAAAAAATTGAATCTATGTGAGGACAGATATGATATTGAGTATTGATATGAAGTGGATTACTGAGGTAAAAAGCAGAAAGTAAATAACATCAATGAAGCCTTTGTATGTACCTTTGCTATTGTCTTGAAAGTTTTGCACGGTGGAGTAAATTTCAAAGTGGGGAGGGAAAATAAGCAACAGCAATGATTCCAGAAAATGTTACTGCGAAATTTAATTATCATTATTATTTACATCCATTGTATCTTATTCTGCTAAGTATAGTGGAAAAACTGTAATTTGAATCCCATAAGGTAATAATGATTACAAAATAATGCAAAGGTTTAAAATTCTAGTGCGATTGTAAATTATAACTATGACGAATAATATATACATGAAGAAAGAAGATTTACCCTTTTGCTAGGCGACTTGAATGCTAAAGTTGGTACTGACTCTGACCTTAGGGGAGGATGATGAATCCCTTTTGTATTGATAGCTGTAATTGCAATGGGCATTGTCTCCTACATGTAAGCAAGCTTAATGGTTTGAGAAGAACTAACACTAATTACAAACACTGCAACATACATAAGTACATATGGGTTTCACCAGATGGGCTGCATAAGAATATGATTGATTATATATTAATTAACAGTAAAGGGGCTAGAATGCCAGGTCATATAGGGGAGCTGAAATTTGATCTGACCATTACCTTGTTAAAAGTTTCTTGCAACTGAATCTTAAGAAATGCTGTGTTAAGGTTAAGAGAATTACTTTTAACACTTAAACTTTGAAAGATACAGATGTAGCCAAAGCATACTATGATAAGCTAATTAGTCATTGAAGGGCCTGGCCCTAACATCACCATGGTTGTTAGGTGTATAAATAAATAAATAAATAAATAAATGACAATCATGGTTTGCTTACTGCTGAAGTTGAGAAAAAATGGGATGAGTTTAAACAGACTTTTCTTGAAATTGACAATACTCTTTTGGGTAAAAAGGAGCAGAGGAGGCAAAATTATTTGAGTGATAAGGTACTTGAGCTTATTTTGGAAAGAAAGAATTGCACAAATGTTCTTAATCAATTCCCTACTAGTCCTAAGAGAAAGCATTACAAAGAGCTTAATAAATGTGTAAAGGATCAGTAGCAGATGATAAGAATCTTTGGTGTGATGCCTTGGCTGACAAAGCTGAGGAAATATCTGGACAGCACAACAGCAGAGCTGTACCAGATAAGTCAATGTTTTGTGTTGGAAGAAACAACAGGTATACAAGGATTGAAGTATAGACAGGGTAAGGTTATTGAAGGTGAGGATTGTGTCATGGTTAGGTGAGCTGAACATTTCAGTGATGTTCTAAACAATGTGGTTAGTTCTACTCCTATTGTTTGTAATGAGGATAGATGCATTACTGGCTTTAATGTTGGCCCGCTAATACAGTCTGAAATTATTTTGGCTACTTCTAAACTTAAACTACATAAATCCTCTGGAGTAGATGAAATTATTACTGAAATGCTTAAAACTGGGAATGTTTCAATTACCACATTGCTGACTGATAAAATTTAAATATCTTCTATGATAAAGGCATTGTTTCTAAGGATTTTAACAGAGCTATTATTATCCCTAAAAAAGATGATCACAATAATTGTGAAAACTATTGGGGTATCAGCTTATTTTCTGTTCCAGGTAGAGATCTTTGCATGATTGTGCCTAATAGAATTAAGAATCTGGTTGATGGACAACTGCATGATGAGTAGTATGGATTCAGAAGTGGTAGACGATGCATAGATCAGATTTTTTCACTTAGGCAGATTCTTGTGAAATATTTAGTTTCAGCTTTGTAGATTTCAAAAAGACTTTTGACTTTGTTGATCAGGAGATTATATGGCATACTTGACAAGTTAACATAATGAGCTCTTTTATAATTACACAGAGTCATGTGTGAGAGTTGGTAAAGCTTGTAGCAATTGGTTTAGCATTGCTTCTGGTGTTCGACAAGGGTGCATTTTGTCTCCTTTTCTCTGTAGTTTGGTTATTGATTATGTTATGCAAAATTCACTGCAAGGGAAAGATTTTGGGCTTAAATGGTCTAGAGATCTCAAAATTTCTAATTTAGATTATGCTGATGATTTAGCCCTTTTGGTGAATGCTGCTGATGAGATGAACTCTTTCATTAGAGTTGTTGATGAAACTGGTAGTAGAATAGGGTGATAAACAGAGAAAAAACTAAAGTGATGAAAATTGGTGAGGCAGATGGTGCCCAGTTGCTTTAAATTGCTGCAATCTTGAGAAGGTGTCTCAGTTTAATTATAATGGGAGCCACATAACAGATACTGGTGATGTGCAGCATGAAATTAACAGACGAATAGGGATTGCTGCAAAGACTTCTAAGAATTTATGGAGAGTGTAGAGAAATAGGCAAATAGACCTAAAGATTAAAATTAGACTGTATATGGCCGAGTGGTTAGCACGCTTGGCTACTGATCGAAGGGACCTGGGTTCAAGCCCCAGGTAAGGCATGGATATTTGTGTTGTTTTTCTGCTGAGGTCGTGCCATCCTCTCAGACCTTCTACTATGGCATATAAACTGACAATCTCCTGTCAGACTTCTGTGGCAAGCAGCTGCTTGAGGGGGTATTTATTTATTTATTTATTTTTTTAATAATAGTTTGACTTTAGGGTTAGTTATGGTTGTGAAATATGGACCCTTTGTAAACAAGATAACAGGAAACTTGATGCTTTTGATACTTGATGCTTATGCACTATCTTGAGTATTAGGTGGTTCAACTTTGTAAGTAATAATGAGGTTAGGCAAAGAAGTTGGCAACCTCTTTTGAAGAGCATATTGTGCAGAGAGACACTCCATTGGTTTGAACATGTTGCCCATATGCATAACTATAGATTAGTGAATAAGGTTATGAACAGTGTACCTAAAGGCCTCAGAAAGAGGAGAGACTTTGGATGCGACAGGCAGACAATATCAAACAGGGCCTTGTTGGAATTGGTCTCTAGTGGTGTGATGCAGCAGATGTGGCTCAGGAGAGTTGGGTTGTTTTACCTCTGAGCAACACTTTTTTGCCCACAATGGACTAAATGGCCAGGTCACAAGGATTGGGTTGGGTTGTTTTACCTCTGAGCGGCACTCTTTTGCCCATCATGGGCTAAATGGCCAGGTCACTTGGACCCCGAAGACTAAGAGAAGGTTTGGGGAGGGGACTCACTGGAACAGCTGTGAGGCAGCCTTCCCATCAACGCCATCCAGCGTGTTCTTTAACATGCACAGGGTATGGCTGTCCCACACATGGGGCTGCATCTTAACGTCCCATCTGACAGACGATGGCCTTTCCAAGCCCATCGGTGTCCTCTGCTGACCGTGGGCAGGGCGGGTGTATTTTGCAGAGATAAATCTCAACACTGACCCAGCTGGGACTCGAACCTGGGAACTACAGATTATGAGCCTGGAATGCTACTGACTGAGCCAGCCCTGCCCCAGGTCACAAGGACTCCAAAGGCTCAGAGAAGGCTGGGGGAGTGAACCCACTGGGACAGCTTTTGGGAGACAGATGGTATCAGTCATTCAGTGTGTTCTTCATTCAGTCAGATGGACAGCCTCCCATCCAGCGTGTTCTTTAACATGCACAGGGTATGGCTCTCCTGCACATGGGTCCATGGCTTAATGTCCCATCTGGCTGATGGCAGCCTTTCAAAACCCACCAGTGTCCCCTGCTGACCGAAGGCAGGGTGGGGATTTTTGCGGAGATAAATCTCAATGCTGGCCTAGTTGGGACTCGAACCTAGGAACTGCAGATTATGAGCCTGGTGCACTGCCGAATCTTCCCTGCCCCTCAGGAGAAATGTGTTTGGAGAACTAAAATGCATAATCTGGTTGGACTTTTGTAGCCCATGGCTGCTTGAGGATGATGATGATATATATATATATAAGAAAAAATTAGATAAATTATCCTAAGCGATATTTCATTAAATTATCGTGAATCATTCAAAACTGATCCTTAGGCAAATAGGCATAACCAGGCCAGGTTGCGTGAAAAAAAATTGAGATTGGTGGGATGGAGTAATGCAATCGTGCTGGAGAAAAGGTAAAAGAGGAGGAAGGCAAGAGACTGGATTGTGTTGCTCTATAACATTTTACTCCCCATTTTAGGTCTTTAAGAAATTCTTTAAAAGTGCTTGAAATATGCACAATTTAATAATTTTTTGCCTCCATTACTCTTACTAGCATTCTCAAATGGGAGGATGAGGATGCCCTCTACCCCCTCCCTCTAGGTCCAACCATGGTGTAAAATCAAAGGGAAAATGAGATTCAACACCCTCTGAATAGTTTTTCTAAACATTGTGTATATATATCTACTAATTGAATAATTTAGAACCCTGTCTGAAAATCATAAAACTATCTTGGAAATCCTTCCCTAGCTAAAATTCTTATACTTATGATAAAAATATATAATACATTGAATGATTTACACCTGTTTGCATTAGACAAATTGTCTCCTCAGATGAACAGCTCCTTTAGACAATTTGCCCAAATGGTACAATTCCTCCAGTGGAAATATAGATGAATCATCCAATTTGACCAATCGTGCATTTTTTGAATGGGTATTGGATGAATTGTACCATTAGATGATTTGTACCATTGGGCAAATTGTACCATTGAACTAATCGAGATTGTATGAATTCTCTCCTTTGAATTGGCATTGGACTAGTCACCATTAGATGAATTGTCCAGGAATGCCCTTGAAGGCAGTGTCTCTCTGTTTTCAAACAGCATCCTGAAGTACATGGTGATGTACTCACTTAATTAGTTAATAAATTTCTTGTGCTTCTTCAGTTGAAAGGCATGAAATCATTTTCAACATCATATCAAATTTAAAGGAAAAATTACCTTGAGCCAGATGATATATGAAACCTCTTGATAACATGTCAGGTACTCAGGCCACTGAGCACCTGACAATTGTACCATTGGACCAATCGGGATTGTAAGAATTCTCCCCTTTGAATTGGCATTGGACTAGTCATCATTAAACGAATTGTCAGAATGCCCTTGAAGGCAGTGTCTCTCTCTGTTTGCAAACAGCATCCTGAAGGACTACCACTTGTCAATCAGTCTTCTATTTAACTCTTCCCAGATCCAGCTATTTTTTCACTCTGATCAGGCAAAAAAAAATTAACTTTTGAACTGTTTTGCCAAATAACTAATGAAAGGAATTATGGCATGTTATATGCTGAATTAATCAGCATTTAATTCTGAATTTTCTGAAAAATATTTAACAAAAAAAGACTAGTTTTATTTTAATAGGATTTTTTTAGAGTCATGTAGTAAAAAAATGCATCTGGCAACACAAATAAAAATTTATTTAAAATACACTAAGAGAAATGATTACAAAGCACATGACTTAGAAAGGCTATTTCTGAATTACAAAAAAAATTTTCTTGTTTAAATAAACATTTCTTGCATTTTGTAATTTTTTTCTCTGTACCATACTTTGAGAAAAGTCAGGCTTGTTGCAGAGTTCAATAAGCAAGTCAACTTTAGAATATTTTTAATAAGTAACTAATCAACAGAAATAGGTCATGTTATATACCATATTAAAGAGAATTTAATTCTGAATTTTATTGAAGTAAAAAATAGAACGTTGTACTAACATATTAATTTTAATAACACTTTTACATGGGTATATCAAAAAAAAGGAGCATATTTCATAATTACTTCCAAAATCTTCCAATTTTAAAAATAGCAGTTTTTTGTTAATTTTTAGGATATTTTCGAAAATTTAAGGAAAGGTATGTGATAATAGTTGAAATCAAACTTGTGAGCTTAAATCAGATGATTGCTTCGATACAGAATAACATTAACAAACAAATTGGCAATATTCTAATGCCAAATGCTTCTAAAATATGGCAATCAGATGGCTCTATCGAATTATTTATATTGTAGTTTAATAAAATATACATCAAATGAAAAAAGAAAATATTTTTCAAGCTTGAATTATGTATTTTTAAAAGATATATGTAAGAAAATTTTCAAACGGCAATTTTTTTTTTTAAATCTAAGTTTCATGTGTTGTACGAAAAGCATCTATAGACGTCCTTAACCTGGGAAGGGTTAATGGTATGAATTATTATCCCTGCAATGCACAACTCAAGTACATTGCCTGCAGGTTATTTGAGTTGTGTACCGGTATCTCAGCAGGTACCTTTCAACTGAAGAAGCATGAGAAATTTATTAAATAATTATATGCATCTCTAGACTAAAGTTAGTCTATTTTAGTTTAATTATTTCTAAAATTTGCTATGGTAGCAAAGCTTAGACTTTTTGTAAGGAAGATGACATAAACTACACATTTAGTGGAGAATTTATAAGTGATGATGAAGTTAAATGAAGGAGTTAAAAATCATCATTGAGCAACATCTTGTGTAGGGTGCAATTGCTTTGTTTATCAATGTTACCAACATGCAGAACTACAGATTAGCAAATAGAGTTAGGAACAGTGTGACTAAATGCCTCAGAAAAAGAGAGATCTAGAATGGGTGGTCACTGTCAAACAGGACCTTTTGAAAATTAGCTTGCAGTGACCAAATGCAACAGCAGTTGCTCAGGATAGATGTGTGGAGAACTAAACTTCACAGTCTTGTTGGACCTTCTTAACTCATGACTTCTTGAGGGTTATGCAGACAAGCACTTACATATGAGTGAATTATTACTATTTGTATATTCTGATTCCTTCATTAATCTAACTTTCCATTAAAAACATTAAAGTTGTAACCTTGAATGGATTTACACCTCGTGTTCCTAAACATACAAGGCAGCAGAGTGCTTTATGTACTGTCCTTTTTAACTTTATATAAAAATATTAACCCTTTGCACTCAAGAGGCGACCCTCAGTCGCCACTTGGTGTGATGCAGCAACTCAAATGTTGACTGAGAGGTGATAATAACTGTTTTATAAACAGATATCTTTCCTCTTTTACCTTTTAGATGTGTAAATCTATTATCTATGTGCACTTCATAGTACAGCATTGTGTTTAATTAAAATTATTATTTTAAATTTAGTCTGTTTTTAGTTCGAGTTGCTACTTCCCTACAGTGAAAAAACCTTCAAGTGCAAAGGGTTAACTTTCTTTTCTTCACAACCACAAAGAAAAGAAATAACGTGATTAAAATGGATGTAGAACTTTTAATGATAGGTATGGAGTTTTATTACCAAAAGCCAAAATTTTATGCAATAAATTAGCAATATACACTTATTTCCATAAATTAAGAAACAAATGAAGAAAAAAAAATGTTATTGTAACACTCTAATAGAAATCTACATAGTATGTATATATATATAGTAGGTAAAGTATGATGCAATATTGAGATATGGTATGCAAATAAATGGTGCTAGCAGGTATTAGTGACATACCAGAAAATCTTGGGGGACCTTTCGCTTAATTTCCTGTGCACCATCATACACTTGAATTTTAACTTTTTGAAAATGTGCATAATTATCGGATTTCATAATTCATAATTCGACATTTTGGAAAAAATCAGGGCAGGAGGGGGGGGGGGGCATGTTCTTGCCATTTGAGAATACTAGCAATTGAACCATTTAAGAATACTAGCATTCTCAGATGGAGGCCAGAATTTATTAAATTTGGGTATCTTTCACGCACTTTTCATGAATTTTTTTAAAACCTCTAAAAATGGTAGCTAGGCATAAACTAGAAGGAGAGCTGTGTACCAATCCCCAGTGATGATGCACAGAACCAGTCAGGTCTAACACCTAATGTCCGACCACGCCTTCTCGTGGTGCAGGCTGTTAGTACCTTTCAAAAGTCCACTTGAAAAGGTGGTGCCTGAAGTTCCTACCAGCATCGGTGACTTCAGCCTTTAGTGGAGGAGGAACAGGTCTTTGCTCCATGCCTGCAATAAGGGGGCTGTTTGATATTGTTGGCCCTACCTATCTCAATAAACCTAGTTTCATTAAAAATCCTACTAATCATTTTCTCTCTGCAGGAACGTGAGGACATTATATAGAGATTTTTCTCTTGATGTCCTCACACAGGAATTCCAGCGCTGTAACCTAGATATTCTAGGCTTGCAAGAGACCAGATGGACAGATAAAGGTCAGATTCTTAAAAATAGTCTTAAATTTCTCTTTTCAGGGAAGGAGGATAGAAAACATCACCAAGGCATGGGTCTGCTTCTCAGCAGACACGCTAGTGATGCTCTTCTAGGATATGAGTGCATTAATGAAAGGTTTCTTACAGCAACCCCCCCCCCCCCCCCCCAATCTTTTTTTTAGTTCCTGGCCCAGAATGGATTTTTTTATATCTTCATAAAATATTGTTTCATTTGTTTTCAAATGGGCATAAACAAAATTTGTAGTAAAATGCTTATATAGTTTCAGCTAAATTATTTTGAATGTAAATCATTTTATCCTCTATTGAGAAACTAAATGGATAACATATATTGCTTCTGGCAAATATGGAATGCTCGTTTTCAGAGAAAATGATTTTTTTTTTTTTTTCATTTTTCAAATTTTGCACTCCTTAATAACAGTGCTAATGGGTGATTGGAAAATGTAAATAGCGATATACACTGCTGGCCATTAAAAGTGCAACACCAGGAAAGACAAGAGATATCAAAATCATATTTAGTGAATATATAGCTTATGTTACAAGGAACAAATGATTTACAAATACAATTTGGTTAGACTTGTGGAATTCAAAGAAATCAGTATCTTGTGTAGCCACCATGAGCTGCAATAACCACTGCTACACAGTCCGGCATTGAGAGGATGAGATGTCGGATGTGTGTTTGGGGAATGTCAGTCCATGCAGTTTTAATATATAGCCAAAGTTCATCTGTTGTAGCAGCTGCTGTTCTAGTTGTCATTAGATCATGGACCAGACATGTTCAATTGTGGACAGATCCGGTGAACGTGAGGGCAAGGCATAAGTGTCATGTGGTGGCTATCCAGGAATTGCTAGACGATGTAACTGGTATTGTCCTGTTGGTAAATGGCACCAGAGAGCCCCTGAAGATAAGGTACGATCACAGCCTCCAACACGTCAGTGATGTAACGGCTGTTCAAAGTACCAGTAATGCATATGAGGCGAGTGCATGAGTGGAACTCAATGGCACCCCATACCACAACACCAGGGGCCGGACCTGTATGGTGCTGCATCATGCATGTCTCACTGAGCCTGTCACAGCAGTACCGCCAGATACAGATTTGTCCATCATGGTGCTGCATACTGAAGTGGGATTTGTCTGAAAAGACAATGTGATGTCATTCACACATCCATGCGTGACTCTCTCTTCACCACTGCAGTTTCATACGCCTGTGTTGTAGAGTCGGTTGGTAGCCGAAGCAATGGCCACCTAGCAAAGATGCCCCAGTGCTGCAGACAACATTGAACCATACGTGCGGACACTGGTTGATGTGCAACACACCCTAACTGTTGAGCTAAGTTGTTTGATGTAGCTGTACGATCATTCAAAGCCATGTGCGTTTTGCAAACAAACAGTGCGCAAGCCTCTCGCCATTTTGCAATTTTGCGAACAATTTGCAAACAAACGGTGCGCAAGCCTCTCGTTTGTTTGTGTGACAGGGCCATTGAGATCCCTCAGGTCTGTGAGTTCGTTCCTCCTCTACCCACTGACACCATATTCTCATCGCTGTGGCAGCATATTGTCCAACATGAGCACCGATGTCTTGGTACAATATTCTGCCTTCCAATCCCACAATTCTCCCTCATCAAAGTCTGAAACCTGATTGTATGGATGCAGTGTTCTTCGACAGGGCATACTTGATTCTTTAGTGTGCAAGAACTGTGAGCAAACACAATTCCAGTGCTTTACACTGGCTCTTTGTAGTATCCTGTTATACTACTTCCAGGGGGTGTTACTGTCACACATGATGTGTGTGATGTGTGTATGTGCACATCACACACATCATGTGTGTATGTGCTGTGCTTTGCTTCATTTACATGTTCTGCCATGGGCTATCCATATCCATCTTGCATATTTCAGGACAATCTGATGAGTTCTTCCTGGTGTTTCACTTTTAATGGCCAGCAGTGTACTATTAGACATATAAAACACAAAAGTGAAAAGTTTGATTTTCTTACCTCTATGGTCATCATCAAGTGTATATAAAATTATTTATTTATTATTACTATATTGAAATATTGTTTAAAACTTTAAAATTGATAAACAATAATAACTACTAAATTGATAAAAATAAGAACAACCTGTTGAATTTTAACCAATTTGAATTTGCTTAAAGCACATATGGCTTAGTTATTACTTTGTTTATCAATACATTCACCAGAATTTCTAATTTAAATTACAAATATGTTGTTTGCAATATTTCTTCAAGTTTCACATTTTCTACATTTAGCACCCTCTAATGATGGTAAATTTAGGCCATTTGGAGGATTTGAAAGCTATGAATCATCACATTTCATTAGTTATCTATTCAACTCAAAGAGAATTTTTCATTAATCTCTCAAAACAAAAAGTTGCGCTTTCCAACTCACCCTAGTGATGAAGGAACAAATTGTTGCTGCTAGTGTAAACCTCTTGATCATACACACTCCACTACTAAAATATCAAATTTCTAACACCAATAGATCATTTTCAATTTCATTTGAAATGTTGAAAATTTTCCACTGTCAGAGTATGCAATTAAAACTTTCGATAGATTCTAAAAGTGTGAATCATAATAGTTTATCAGTACCTATCCAACATAAAAAGAATTTTCAGTTTATCTCTAAAAAAAAAATTATCACTTAAAACACAAATATTGCATTTTCACACTTTTACTAGAAAAGGTGATAATTATTATTGTCAATGCAAACATTTCACAACCAAAATTTCTAACGTAATTATATCTTGCAATATTAGCTTGAAATTTTGCAATTTTCAAATTTTTTCGCCATTAAAAGGTCAATTTTAGCTTTTGGGGGATTCTAAAGGTGCAAATGATATTTTTTTCAATACCTATCGAGCCTAAAAAGAATTTTTAATTTGTCTCTAAAAACAAAGAAGTTTGAGATCTACAGACAGATGACAAAGTGAAAACTTTAGCTCCTTTTTTTTTAATGAGCTAAAAATAATATAAGAACATCAAGGGAATGGGAAAAAAGAAAAATAGTAATATTGGAAACATCTCTAGTCGTATAAAAGAATTAAACTGAAAAATGTTAGGCTTACCACTAGTCGGATGGAATAAATGAAATCTCCCACAATTTTCATGGTTTTATATTCATGACTAAGCTCAGCACTTTGAGGCAATGACTGGCCTATGAGAAGCAAGGAGAGGAATTTCTAGTAGGAAAAATTAAGCTGATTGTTCACTGTCTGTTATTATTCATTCAAAGCTATAGAAAAAATTCCAGGCTGTTCCTTTAAATAGTTCTACATCAAGTTTCATCATAAATTTTGCACTTTTTGTTTTCAGGGGGCCCCTGAATTGCCCATTGAATTTTGGTGTCAAGTTTATAGGTGATGGCAGCTTGGGTTAGAGTTGACTTTAGATTAGAGCCATTACAGTGATATAGAGCAATTCTATTAATTGTAAATCTGCACTGTAACTTAAACCTTTTAGTAAAATATATCTGTAAATTCTCCAAGGTTAGAGTTGACTTTAGATTAGAGCCATTACAGTGATATAGAGCAATTCTATTAATTTTAAATCTTCACTGTAACTTAAACCTTTTAGTAAAATATATCTGTAAATTCTCCAATATCACATCAAATGAGATACAAACTTTTGATTTGGGGCATTAGTTTCTTTAATTGACAATGTGTAGATTCTTCCAGTATCTGCACATAGTAAATGTTAAAGTTTTATAGTAATAAAATAAGCTTTGCTGCATTGGAAGCAGATGAACCATAAATGGGCAGAAATCTGTCCCCAAACTTCTTTTGCTTGATAATCCTATCAACTCTCCCATGCTAGTTAGGGATTTATGGAACAGCTCCTCAAGAGAAATTTCTCTGACAGAAGTAGTACTTACAATTCTTTCTGTAGCAGTACTACAGCAAAAGTTGCTGTGACATATTTATCAGCTTATGGGCAATAGTGGAGAATTAGACAGATATTAATAGAATTAAGAATTTGGTTGATGGACAACTGCATGATGAGTAGTGTGGATTTAGAAATGGTAGTGGATGCATTGATCAAATATTTTCACTTAAACAGATTCTTGAGAAATATTAAGTGTTTCAGAAATCTGGTTTGTAGATTTCAAAAAGGCTTTTGACTCTGTTGATTAGCATAATTTGTGGTTGATTCTGAGATCATATGGTAGATGTGACAAGTTGCATCTTTGTCTCTACAGTAATACCCAGTCATGTGATAATGACAATGACAAGGTAAGGCTTGTAGCTATTGGAGTTCAACAAAGGTCCATTTTATCTCCTTTCTCTTTAGTTTGGTTATTGATTACTAACAGATTTACCCGGTATTGCTCAGATCTGAAACTTTATAAAGTATATGGTAGCTGGCACTCCCTACATTGCAAGCTTTCATTTGGCAAAAAAAATTCGGTACAATCAACACTCCCCCCACCCCCTGGTTAAATTTTCTCCTCTTTTATGGGAGGTCTGAAAATCTCTAAAGTAGGTAGTGGTACTTTCCATATTGCAAGCTTTCATTTGACATAAAACTTGTTACAAATGACTCCTCCCTCCAGTTAATTTTCCTCCCCCTGTTTTAAGGAAGGAAAGAAGTGGATGTATTTTGAGCTAACACATCATATTCTCCATGTCAGAAAAACAGTATTGCCTCACTCAGATAATCGAATTTACAAATCATTTTGTAACTTTATAAGCAAAAGAAAATTAAATATGGTCTAAGTTGTTCAAAGTAATGTAATGTACAATAAAAGTAAAAAGCATTCTGATATATTATTTAAAACCTTTATTAAATAACTTTATTTTATGATTCATACATTTGTTAACTTTTACATATTTTTCTAATTAAGTTATTTTAACATCTGATATGTATTCTTAGTTTTTGAAGCCTTCATTTCAACAAAGAATCTTGTGTTCTGTTCATGTTTAATTAGAACTCTTTCAATATCTACAGGCAACACTCATGCTCTGTAGTCACTTCTGAAGATATGGCTTTAGCACACCAAACAGAAAGAAATTAATTGATGTGTGCATTCATTCATTTAAATTCATTGGTGGCATTATTTATTTTGAAGAAGTTTTAACTGTTAATGTTAAATCTGTGGGCATTTTGAGAAATTCAAACTGGTCCATACTGATTATGATTGACCCAGCAGATTCCACCTAGCCTATATTCTTCCCTTGGGTAAAGGCAAAGCTCATGCAAGAGCCTCTAGCTCTTTTGGGGACCAAGTGCATAAGAATATATATAGATTCTATAAACAAAAGTTATATAAATATAGATGACAACCACAGTGTTACCGTATGTTTTTTCCACAAAATATTTATTAAACTTTGTATGTATATTCTATGAGTAACTGACTGCAGGGTAAAGCATTCATTATTATGAAATAATATTTTTACATTAAAGCCTAAATATTATTTCATAATTATGTGAATGCTTATTAAATGCATATTTTGTTCAGTAGTGTTTGTGACAATCTTGTAGTTTAACTTTAATGTGAAATTTTGGGAAATCATTTTGTTACATAATTTTGACCATTATTGTATACTAAAAATGAAAATCTGAGTTGCTAATGTTGATTAGCATAGAAAGACACAATTATTATTAAGTGCAGTGTAATGTGTTGTTACTTTTTTAGTATTTTTCTGCAATGTATTTCATTTCTCTTGCTTTATTTCATCAAACTCCACAAGGATTAAGGAAACCGTTTTGTTTTTATATTGAAGTTATGTAATAAAGTTTTTCTTTAAAGGTTAAAGAGATAGAAAAGAGAGATGCAGTGTTAACTCCAAAGCAGCAAATAGATAGACTTCTTCGACCTGGAAGTACTTATTTTAACCTTAATCCCTTTGAGGTAAGTGTGCATCCAAAAGATATAATTAGCGTTAAAAAAAGCTTATTTTAACAATATGTTTTCTCTTATGGCTTAAAAGCCGTCCCGTGGCCGAGTGGTTAGCATGCTTGGCTTCTGATCTGAGGGACCTGGGTTAGGGCCCCGGGTAAGGCGTGGATGTGCGTGTCGTTTTTCTGCTGAGGTCCTGCCATCCTCTCAGACCTTCTACTTTGGCATATAAACTGACAGGCTCCTGTCAGACCTCTGTGGGAAGCAGCTTCTTGAGGGGGTATTTATTTTTTATCATATATGGCTTAAAAATAGTTTGCTTAAACTACTGAAAATTTTGATCATCCTACCTAGTTGTATTGTCTGCAATTGATAGCTAAGCAAAAATTAGGACTGGGTCAACATATATTTACCCCCACACTTAATGCCCTGCCCATGTCTTTAATGTACAGGGATTTCATGATGATGCCTTTCATTAGCAGTGGAGATGGAAATGCCTCGTGGCATTTCCCCCTCTACTGCCAATGATCTCAGGATTCTGCTGCTGCTCATCCACTGATTTTTCCCTCTTCAGTCCTCACAGTAATTGTGAGTTTTTGGGTGCTGATCCTTGTCACCCTCCATTTTAGATGATTGACATTGTTGGGCCTCATCTCTCACAATCAGTCAACATTTTTAATTATCTTAATAAATATTTTCTTTCCTCAAGTAGCTGGAATGTGAGGATACTGAGTCAAGAAAACTCGCAGTACATCCTCACACAATAATTCCTGTGGCGCAAGCTTATTTTTCTGGTCTTGCAACAAGTACAGATGAACTGGTATATAGGTTATGTAAATGAAAAAGAAACATAAATTTATTTTTTAGGTGGTGATGAGAATAGGCATAGACAAGGTGTAAGGTTATTGCTTAGCAGAAATGTCATTGATACCCTTTTAGGACAAAGATGCATTAATAAATGATTTTGTGCAGGTAATTTAAAATAAAAGTAAATACTATGTTGCATTCATTCTGACTGCAACTTTTGCCTTTTTTGTCTTAAAGTCTAACATATATTTTTGTAATCAGAATATTTTACTTTTTGTTTAGAACATTGAAGACTAGTGTTGAGGTAAAATCAACAAATGGTGATTTTAGAACTATGGTGCTTGAAAGTGTTTGAGTGTGCTACTAAATGAAAAATCAGTGGAAAAAGTTAATCTTAATGTTATTTGTTACTCTTCCCTTGCTGATGAGAGCAAAAGAGAAAACAAATTTTATGGGCAACTTAGAATTGTGTGAATTAATCTTACCTGCAAGCCCAGACTCTCTGTGTTACATCCCAGGATTGCCAAATACCAAAAAGTGTGAAAACATCAAGACTGCTTTTGATTAGTTGACTTCAGGAATTCAGCGCAAAGGTTGACATTCTTCAAAACTGTGAGGTTACAAGTAAGTAATCAGTAATAATAATTTCACCAATAGCACTGATATAAGAATGCAAAAAGATGGTTCCAATATGATGTCAGCAGATGTGAAATGATGAGTGCAAAGTCAATAATAAAGATTACTGAACTGAAGGAAAAGTTCCATTTTTAATCATATTTTTAGCAGATGGAGTGCAAAAATTACAATGCTTTTTGATAATGCAGAAATGTACACAAATTCACACATGGAAGCAAAAAACAATCAGCCATCTGAAACAGAATATTAACAGATCTAAGCATTTCAGCAGTGGTTTCATATAACCTGGAGACTTGTGTAGTTTTAATTTAATGAGAGACAAAATAATTACATATTATGAAATGACCAATATTGAAGCCAGCAAAACTTCATTACAAACAAGGGGAATAGAACTGACTACATTGTTTAGGACATCTCTAAAATGCTCAGCCAATCTAGCCATGGCAAAAACCTCATTTTCAATAACTTTGCATTCCTTATCCACCAATCACTCTATGCATTCTGTTTTTTTTTTATATGATATATTTCCTATCTTAATACAGATCTCTGTTGTTGGGTTCTCTAACAGCTTTCTCTGCTCTGTCAGCCAGGCTATTAAGCCGAAGATTCTTACCTGTGTTCATTTGATCATTTGCATATTAAGTTCTTTGTGATGTAGTCTGTTAAGATCAGTAGGGTGCTAATTCAATTCATCCCTGCATTTCCTGCTCAGAAATAAGCTGCTTAACCTTCTCACTCAAATGACTGCCTTTTTAGCACTAATTTACTCAGAACAGTACTATTGGTTTCAAGAATGATCCAGTTAAAACTGCCCCATTCATCCTCAGTCTCAAGTGTAAATAAACCATGATTGCCACAATGATTATCATCCATGATTGTCATACCATGGTAAATATTGGCTGTCTGAAGGTCTTTCAAAGTTAGAGGTAATTCTTTTTACTTTAGCACAATATTTCTCAAACTTTAATTGAAAGATGCTCTTAGCAAGGTAATGATCACACCCTATTTCATACAAAGACAAAACCTGTTCACCATAGAAGTTCAAGCTGCCATACTGATAGGAACTAATTAACCAATAAAGTTCTTTATGCGTAGAACTTCTCAGGTTCTTTTGAGCACCAGCAAGCTGGTATCTCAGACAAATTAGTTTAGTATTGGAGCATAAAATTAGTCTCGTACATAAAATTAGTTTCTAGGGTTCAAGGTACATGTGAAATAATTAGTTGAAAAAAAATTGGTTTTGCCTTGAGTGGGATTTATTACTGAATGTACATGTGATTGCTTCTGATCAGTATCATCTGCATGTTAATATAAAGTATCCGTGCGTCCGTTCAGTTGGGGATAGTAATGCACAAGAAGCAGAACCAGCTATGACAGATTCTTCTTCAATACAGGCCCTAGCCAGTAGACAGTTCAGTTGATGTGGTAATGCACAGATAGCATACGATGCAGCATATTATCCTTCAATAGCCAGTAGAAATGTTATTTCATAGCCAGTAGAAAATTGGAAAATTGGTATAAGAGCCTTGACAGCCTTGAAACTCTGGATCTAAACTGATTGAACACTCCTTATCTGAGGTGGAAAAAAAAAGTGAAAGTGGCCCCAGAAATCCAAATCAGTACACCAAACTGATACGGCAACCAACCCTTCTGTTCCCCCTTTAAGAAATGTATATTGCTGAAAGGTGTTAACAGCTGCACCATGAGATAATGGGGCTAGACTTAAGGCTCTATGTTTGTCTGGTTCTTTGAATCATCACAGTGGAATAGTGCACAGCTCTACTTTGTGTGATCAACTCCTGTTTACAGGCCATATGCTGTCAATCTAACTTTTAAATGCCCTCATCCAAAAATAAGAAGTAAGAAAATAGAAGTAATCCTGATATTATAATCACACATTACTTTCATTTACATGTAGAAGGTGTAGAATTTGAAGCTGTTATTTTTCTGTTAGTACTGGTTGGCTTGGAGCCTTCCCATCTTGGGAAGGCTGCCATCCATCAAATGGGACAGTAAACTGTGGCCCATATTGGCCCATATGCAGAAGAGCCATACCCTGTACACATTCAGAATATGCTGGATGGCCTTGACGGAAAGCTACCATATGTCTCCCAACAGCTGTCCAGTGAGTCCCCTCCCCCCAACCTTCTCTGAGCCATTGAGGTCCTTGTAACCTCCTATCCTGAGGCAAGAAAGTTCACTGCACCACCCACTCCACCTGGCAAGGTTTCCCATGCCAGTACAGTCATTGGAAAGCCTATCGTTGCAATGACTTCTGTGGTAGTGTAGACTGATATCAGTGTACCACTTTACTGAATCTTTCTCATTTGTGGTGAAGTACCTTCTCAGGCAGGTGAAACCAATACGTGAACATCAACATCAGTCACAGTTTCCTTACCTGCCACACAGCCCTATACTTCCACCTATGGGGGCGGAGGTGGCTCAGTTGGTAGCGCGCCAGGCTCGTAATCTGTAGTTCCCAGGTTCAAATCCCAGCTGGGTCAGCATTGAGATTTATCTCCGCAAAATTCCCCGCCCTGCCCACGGTCAGTAGGGGACACCGATGGGCTTGGAAAGGCTGCCATCCGTTGGATGGGACGTTAAGTCGTTGTTCCGTGTGCGGGAGAGCCATACCCTGTGCACGTTAAAGAACACGTTGGATGGCCTTGATGGGAGGCTACCATCTGTCTCCCAACAGCTGTTCCAGTGGCTCCCCTCCCCCAACCTTCTCCGAGCTTTCGGGGTCCATGTGACCTGGCCATTTAGCCCATGGTGTGCAAAAAAGTGCCACTCAGAGGTGAAACAACCAACCAACCAACTTCTACCTATGATAGGCCTTCTCCTTTCTATCCTCAGATAGCAAGACTTTTCAAACCAAATTTCCCTTCATCAAAAGGCTGTCATGTATCCATGTCCCTCAGACAAATCTGAGGATATAGATCTGACCGCCCATATTTTAATAAATTATCGTCCTCAGTGGTGAAACTAAATTAGTGATTGGGCAAGCCACACTCTTACAATGGAATTATCGTGGATTCCAGAAGAATGTTGATGACATCAAGGTCCGCATTTGGGCACACAGCCTATCTCTGTATGCCTGCAGGAGACATACTTTGCAGCCAGTCACAGATCCCACAATTGAACACTTCTCTCATTCACCAGGACCAGGATGGAGATGGTCCAGCTCATGAGGTGGGGCCCCTTTGGTTGAAAGGTCTTTGCTCTTCTCCATTCCAGGTCGTACCCCTCACCACAACTCTTGAGACAATAGGCATCTTACACTTTTGGATCCCAGATTTTCCAGATTTTTGCTCTGTATATCTTCCACCCAGAAACATCGTCTTCCAGGAAGACCTTGATATCTCATTTTGTAGCTGCTGTCCCCTTTCCTCATCATGGGGGATTTCAACGGACACAGTACACTTTGGGGCAGTGCTGACACCAATGGGAGGGGTGGGGTCTTGGAGCAATGGCTCCTTGATCCTTCACTCACCCTGTTGAACACCGGTGCCAGTAAGCCCCAACTTTCACTCCCCAACCCAGACCTTCACTGCCATTGACCTTACCATCTGCTCCTCCTCGATCCTTCCACTCTTTACATGGGAGGTCAAGGACAGCCTTTACAGAAGCAATCACCTCCCTGTGGTATGTACTATTTCCCATGAGGGGCCTTGTTACTCTTCACACATATCAGGGTGGAGACTTGATCAGGCTGACTGGAATGGATTTGAACTCCTCTCTGAGTTTGACCACCATTCTGTCAGCCAGGAGCCAATCAGTGTAGCTGTGGCGGAGATGATGGATTGTATCATCCATGCAGCTGCCTCAACCATTCCTCAGACTTTGACATGGTTTCCTTGTTTTCCAAAACCATGGTGGAATCCTGATTACGCTGCAGCTCATAAGGTTCAGAATAAGACTTGGGGGTGTTTCAGAGATATTCGAGCCCCCCCAGTTTAGAAGCATTCAAATGCTCCAGGGCAAAAGCCTGTTTTGTCATGAGCCAGAAGGAATCTTGGATCAAATATATGTCTTCTATCACCCACATGACCAATTCAAAGGGTGTATGGGATAAAATCTGCAAGATCCGTGGGAACTATACATGTCCCACTCATTATCAATCCTGGAGCACAGTGGACAGGCAATTGCTGATCCTCAAGCAGTTGCCGACACTCTGGGAGGAATCTTTTTTCCTCCATCTCTTCTTCATACTTCCCAAGTTTCTGGCCCTGAAAAGCAAAACCAAATGCTCTCTGCTGTCCTTCCACTTGAATGGCCTGGAGTCTAACAACAGACCATTCACAGTGGAAGAGCTTCATTTTGCTCTTCACTCTTCTCATGCATCTGCTGTCGGGTGAGACAATGTCCATTATACCATGCTCCAACATCTCTCACCATTGAGTAAGGATCGGCTGCTCCATCTTTTCAACTGTATTTTTCTTGAGGAGCTGTTTCTGGACTCCTGATGAGAGGCTATTGTCTTAGCTTTCCCCAAGCCAGGAAAGGATCCCAAATTCCTTTGGATTATCATCCCATTGCATTGACGAGCTGTGTGTGCAAGATGTTGGAAAGAATGGTAAATGCCAGACTCTTCTGTATTTAGAACACCACAACCTTGCTTCCAACACCCAGTGTGACTTTTGTAGGTAATGGTCAACTCTTGACTATCTGCCAAGAATCAGCTTTCAGAAATTCATTTTTAAAATGAGAACACCTGGTGTCAGTTTTCTTTGACATCAAAAATACATATGATATGGTTTGGAGATTCAGCATTTTTCATGACCTCCATGACTTTGGCTTGAGATGTCATATGCCGATCTTCATTTCCAATTCTTATATTCACATTCCTTTCATGTCTGTACACTATTGCTGTCTTTCCCCTGAGATAGGGAATACCACAAAGCTATTCCTGAGTGTTATGATTTTCACTGTCAGGATAAATTCTATAACATGACAACTTCTCCAAATGTATACATTGCCTTCTATATTGCTGAGTTTAGCATTTTTTTCTCTTCTTCCAACAATTGAGGGTCATTGAATGACAACTGCAAATTGCCCTGAACAAACTTTCAGTTTGGACGACAGCCAAGAGGTTTCAGTTGTGTCCACAGAAGACTATTTGTGTGCACTTTTGCCACAAGCGTTATCTTCATCTGGACCCCGAGCTATGGCTTGGGGGTAACATCATTCCAGTTGGGACTGAGACCAAGAATTTTGGTCTGATCTTCAACCAGAAATTGACTTTTTTACCACACGTTATCTCAATTCCAAGTGTACACGGGCATTGAACATCGTCCACACAATATGTGGTGCAAACGTTTGATGATGGGCCATGCATCTGTTTGGGAACCATTCACGATACAATCGCACCGTGGTTTGCCCGTTTCCATTTGCTGCCCCATAAGCTAAGTGCATATCTGCCATCTCAGTATTACTATAAAGATGCATCCTACTCCCACAATGTCAATGACTCGAATGATGATGACTCATGCTGCCCAACTCAATTTCTGGCAAATAACACCCTCTAGCACACTTGGGTAGTGTTTGCGGCTATATGTTCCTATGTAAAAATGGTTTTGTTTTTGTATTCCTGACCTACCTTTACAGTTTGTCTAAGACCTTTTGAATCACCCTGTATATATATATATCTTTTTTTTATATTTTGTTTATGCACTTGTTATTGTTCATATGTTTTATCATTATTATTTATGCCATTCGTAATTTATTTTTAACATTTGGTTGTGGGTTCAACATTTTTTATCCTGTTTTATTTATTGTTAGGCACATTATAGCCTTAGCTGCTAATGTCCCATAAAACCTTAAATACTAAACCATCCTTTGAGGCCTGGCCATTTACCCCATTGTGTGCAAAAATGTGCCACTCAGAGGTAAAACAACCAAATACAAAACAGTTGAAGTTATTTATAATATCCAAAACTTTGGCCTCAAAGCCATTTTTATTTGTGATAACAAACTGACATGTATTGTCAGCTAATGTGATAACAATGTCAGGATTTATTTCTAAGTGTGTGGGGTGGAGGGGAATGTGTTTATCAGTTGATGAATTTGAACACTTTGTCTCATGGCATTAATTTAGTGGTACCTCAGATGTCTGTCTGCATTGTTGCTGATGTTTTCAATTTCAGCAATGATCTTTTATCTAATTTTCTATGAAATGGGCTGAATTTAGGATTGCATTCTAGAGCAGTCAGTTTTGGGATAAGTTTTTATCAGACAGATTAATAACAGGAAAGGGTTTGAAAGTAGGATAAAAAGGCTTCTCTGAGGTTTCAGTGAGCCATTGGAACTTCTTTTGATGTTTCTGTCTGCTGTTAGTTTTGTGTTTTCCTTCTGTGTAGTAGAGCCTTTCCAATAGATTTGTGAGGTTGACAGGAGGGTAGCTATGGCAGAAACCTTTGTATACTTGAATGCCTCTGCTTCTGTTCTCAAAATATGTAACCTTTTTTCTTGTATTAGAGCAGGGGTGTCCAAACTTTTTCACATTGGGGGCTACTTTTAATTTAGGATTTCTTTGGAGGGCTCTAAATTTTTATTTTCTGTTTGATAAAGCAATAATGGGATACCATCAGTAGTAAACAATTGAAAATAAATAATTTAATTGATTTAATGTGTTAAAAACATATTTCTATTTTTGGGATAAATAAATCCAAAAATATTTAGTAGAGAAAACCTTCTTCTTAAAAGCTAACTGTACTCTTTACCATACCATTGGCGACTCCTACCTTTCTAAAGGGTGGCCAGTAGTCCATGGATGCTGTAATGGGTATTAGATCATAGAGAAGCTTTCTTTTTGCTGTGTGCAGTGAACACTGACATAAACCTGGTAGGCTGCTGTGTGGGAGGTTTTTTTTTTTGCTGATGCCATTGTTATTTTGAACAAAATAACTAAGAGAAAAAATTTCCCCTTCCAGAAATCAATGTCATTCACAAAGCGCTGAAATTTGTCACTGAAAATAACTACTTTCAGTTCAGCAACAAAAGCTACAGACAGGACTCAAGGGCACCCATGTGCTCATGCCTTTTCAGTATCATGTCTGAGATTGTCCATCAAGACCTCAAAACAAAATTATTTGGTGACAGCATAGATAAATATAAATGTGTAAAGATATGACACTCCCATATGCTTCATGGTGGCTGTCAATGCATTTTCAGTGTCACTATGTGGACACTTAGCAGAAACTAACATAGTCACTAATGCCCATGCACACCATGAGCTGTTCTGCTTCTGACTACATAGACATAATTTAAGGCAGTGGATGGCAGCAGTTTTGAGATTTCTTTTTAGAGGATAAATGTTTTCTGTCTTCAAGTCCTTCTGAAAAATAACTTGGGAAATTATGTCAAATCTAATATTCACAAATAATTACATATTAAAAAGAAAGTAAAAAGGTAAAAGCAAAGTTGATGGGAAAAAAATCACTTACCCACACTGGATATCTAACCAGGACCTCCACCTTAGAAACTGATAGACATACCACTACACTACTGACTGATTATTGATGGAAATGTTAAAATTGTATATTAAGATTGTATTATAGGATAATCTGATTATTTCACCCTGATACCAATAGGAGCAGCACTCTTGTTAGTCAGTGTCATATCTTTATGTAGTTAAATTTATCTATGGGCTAAAGTTCCCCCTGTTTCCTGCTATCACTACATTGAGGATATATTTTTAATTTGTAATGGAAGTGATGAACAATTAAACTGTCTCATAAACAGAGCCAACAAAATCTTTCATAAAGGTGGAGGAAAACAGTGATGCCATACCATGTTTGGATGTTTTTATTCAGAAAGATGCAGGAGTTTTGAAGATTCCAATATACAGAAAGCCTACATATGTACCCTCCTTCATACACAAGGACTCATGCACTCCACAGGCATACAAAATTGCAGCTTACCATTCCCTCAACAACAGGGTCTTCACCGTGTCATCAAACAAGTTTATGCTCAAAAAGAAATCTATTGCTGCATCACATGGTTTCCACCCAAAAACCAATATTAAAGCTCATCAGTAGCTTATAATAACCTAACATATGCAGTCCTCCTCAAAATCACCAACATACCCAGGCAGCTTTTGCTAGATCCATGTCTTAGATTCCTGTCCTGTGCAAATCAGTTCTCAAATTATTGAGAACACAACAAATAATGTTAGTTTAGCTCCAAATCTGAAGAAAATTATGAAAAGGTAAGATAAATTTAGCATTCTTTAAAAATTGGGTGTATGCAGATTTCCCCTAAATTTATCAGATATCTCTGTTATTTATTATATCAGAAAAACAATAGGTTATAGGAAAGTGTTACAGAGCATCAGACATGTCAGCCAAAACAAACCAACAACTGCTTCTACTGAGCTGGCTATTCAACATATAGTTACCACAGACTGGGAGCATGCCACACAGCATTTTCATACTACAGAGCTATCATTCGCAAGACTTTTTGAGATAATAATAGTAACCTTATCCATCCACACTTGCAACCAAGACACTGGAATTGCCTTTCATGACACATGGAAAGAACTTGTAAAGAGCCCCAACTTCACTATATAGTGTCACTTCACTGAAGTTGGAGTGTTGTCCTTGTTCTAAAGCAGGCGTGTCCAACCTTTTGACTTCCCTGGGCCACATTGAGTGAAGATGAATTGTTTTGGACTGCACATAAAATATATAATATAGTTAATGTATATGAATAATAAAACTTCATTTGTTTTCTTATGTTTTTTTATTATGAAATTAAAAAAAGGGCAACATGAACTAGTTGGATATCAAAAACTCATTGAAAATCACAAAATTGTGTTGAAAGCTTATGTTGTAAACACATAAACTTTACGATTTTGTGGGCCGCATTACTAGCTGGCCAGGGCCACGGGTTGGACACGCCTGTTCTAAAAGGCTTCTGAGTTTGCTCCTGAAAACGTTTTTAATACTCAAATAGTTGAAGGATAAACTTTAAAATTTTATTGTTTAATGACAAAGAACTTTCAGTTATTTTAATTATTTTCTGAGCAAGAAGGTCTTTTAATTGCATTGCTTTTTATGAATTTTGTGGATATTAAAATTCATTTAAACAAAGATGGTCTTTTTCACCAGTTAGCTAGGTAGTCACTGGAAGGAGAACTATGTACCAATTCCCTGGATGATATAGTACTGACTAGACCTAGCACCTAATGTCCAACCTTGCATTTTCATGGTGCAGACCATTAGTACCTTTCAAAAGTGATCCTCTCTTGTGGAAGGGAACAGAAGGGGAGGATTGCCAGATCAGTGTGGCCTACTGACCTGGACAACTATATCTACCTTTCTTTTTTTTTTCTACCCTACTGAGAAGTGGTCAGCCATACTGGGATCCTGAATTTTCCACACTGGTAGGCTTCTGTGGAGGAAAAATCTGCTGTGTTTTCTGCTGTTTGTGGGTTGACAGTCCCAAGTAAAAAGTTTCGTAGGATATGTTTTATCAGCTAGTGGATAATCCTGAGCAGAGGTCATTGCAGGCACCTGAACTATTGCTTCTATGGCCATCGTCAAATCCTACATTGGAGGAAGTCTTCCAGTGTAGATGGCTTCAGCCTGAGGTAACGGGTTTTTGCCCCATGACTGTGATTAGGGGGCTGTTTGATATTGTCAGCATTCCCTCTCTCAATAAGCATAGTTTCTTTACACATCCCACTAACCATTTTTTCGCATTAGGTAGTTGGAATATGAGGACTCTGCACAGAGATTATTCTCTTGATGTCCTCACACAAGAATTCCACCATTATAATTTGGATATTCTCAGCTTGCAAGAGACCAGAAGGACAGATAAATGCCAGATTCTTAATAATAATCTTAAATTTCTTTTCTCAGGGAGGGAAGATGAAAAACATCTCCAATGCGTAGGTTTGCTTCTCAGCAGACACTCTAGTGATGCTCTTCTAAGATATGAATGTATTAATGAAAGGTTTCTTACAGCTAAATTTCAGACAAGCATTAAAGACTTGAATTTTATCTGCTTTTATTCTCTCACTGTGAATGATGATGAGGATGAGAAAGATATATTTTATGGACAACTTCGGGCTATTTTAAATTCTGCCAAGAAAGGAGATATTACCCTTGTTCTAGGTGACTTCAATGCCATTGTTGGTACTGACTGTGACCTTTGGGGAGGGGTGATAGGTCCTTTGAGTATTGGTAGCTGCAATGGCAATGGGCAACGTCTCCTACAGATAAGTAAACTTAATGGTTTGAGAATAACTATCAATTATTACAAACACTGCAACACACATAAGTTCACCAGATTAGACTGCATAAGAATATGATTGATTATGTATTAATAGCAAATGTGTTAGTTCTGTTAGGAATACCGGGTCATATAGGGGAGCTGAAATTGGATCTGGCCATTACTTTGTTAAGAGTGTCTAACAACTTAAACTTAAGAACTGTTGTGCTAAGGTAAAAAAAGTTTCCTTTAACACTGAATCTCTGAAAGACACAGTTATAGCCAAAGCTTATCGTGATAGGTTACTTAGTCATTATGACAGTCATGGTTTGCTTACTACTGAAGTTGAGGAAGAATGGGACCATTTTAAACAGGCTTTTCTTGAAACTCTTTTGGGTAAAAAGGTGCAGAGGAGGCAAAATTATTTGAGTGATAAAGCATTGGAGCTTATTTTGGAAGGAAAGAACTGCAGAAATGTTCTTAATCAATACCCTACTAGTCCTAACAAAAAGTGTTACAAAGAGCTTAATAAACACATATAGGATCAGTTAGGAGCTGATAAAAATCTTTGGCTTGATGGCTTGGCTGATAAAACAACTAGACAGCATAACAGCAGAGAGCTGTACCAGATAGTCGATGTTCTGTGTGAGAAGTGAACAGGTATACAGGGATTGAAGTATAAATAAGATATGGTTATTTATTGAAGGCAAGGATTCTGAAATAGCTGGCTGAGCATTTCAGTGGTGATGTTCTAAACAATATGGTTAGTTCTACTTCCATTGTTTGTAATGATGATAAATGCGTCTTTAATGTTGGCCCTATAATAGTCTGAAGTTATTTTGGCTATTTCTAAACTTAAACTACATAAATCCCCGGGTGTAGATGAAATTATTACTGAAATGCTTAGAGCTGGGAATGTTTGTTACCATGTGGATGATGAAATTTTGAATATCTTTTGTGATAAAGGCTTAGTTCCTAAGGATTTTGCTAGAGCTATTATTATCCCTATTTTTAAAAAAAGGTGATCGCAATAATTGTGATAACTATAGGGGTATCAGCCTGCTTTCTGTTCCAGGTAAAGTTCTTTGCATTGATTGTGCTTAATAGAATTAAGAATCTGGTTGACGGACAATTGTGTGATGAGTAGTGTGGATTCAGAACTGGTAGGGAATGTATAGATCAGATTTTTTCACTTAGGCAGATTCTTGAGAAATGTTTAGTTTTAAAAACCTTTCGTTACTATCTTTGTTGATTTCAGAAAGACTTTTTAAATGCTTTTGACTCTGTTGCTCGTCATAATTTGTGGTTGATCATGAGATTTTATGGCATATCAGACAAGTTAGTTAACATAATGAAAGCTTTCTTTAATAACACTGAGTTGTGTGTCTTAAACTTAGTAAGGCTTGTAGCAATTGGTTTTAAGATTGCTTCTGGTGTTCGACAAGGTTGCATTTTGTCTGCTTTTCTCTGTAGTTTGGGTATTAATTATGTTACGCAAAATTCACCGCAAAGGAAAGACTGTCATTAAATGGTCTGGAGATTGTCATTAAATGGTGCTAGAACCAAAAATATTTGCCATGCTATTCCTACAGGAAATGAGAATCATTGTGAAATTTACTGTTGCCATTTTCTGCTCCCTAACTGTGAAAGTAAAGAGTTAAAATAGCATTTAAATCTTCTGCTGCAAATCTGATGCCGTTGCCAAATTCCCCACATTTCCAAAAGCATTATTTAGGTGTTCCATTGCAGCTAAGCACTTGATTTCCTAACCAAACATGGGGTCAGGCACGGGGAACCCATATACGAAATTTGGGACCTTTCAGTGAAGTATGTCGGGAATTACAGAATGGCAAAATCTGATGAAATTAATATCTCGATCATTTGCCACAGGCTATGAGGGCGCACGTCGAGTCAGCAATGACCTTTGCAACAACGGGAAATTTTTCATCTTCAAACTGTGATAAAATGTCGGGGGAGGGGGGATACTCACAAAACTAACCTTTAGTGTAGGAAACAACAAAATAGGCAGATTAAAAGTGAGACACGAGCTGTAGAAACGAAGCCACGGGCCAAGTGAGAACCTGATTTTTAAACCAATCACTGTGCCACATGGGGATGTTGTGCAGGGAATTTAGACCACGTGAACGAATATCACGGGAGCCATAAGGCGGCAAAATCTGTGGTAACAGAAATAAAATCTCGATTGCTTATGGAGAAACTAAGCCACAAACTATGAGGAGTGCTCGATGACATCAACAACGATCTGGGCAAATTTCTTCCTTTTGAAAATCTGTGCTAAAGTGTTGGGGGGGGGGGGGGGCGTTCTTATGGAAAAAAAAAGAATATGCAGGTTAAAAGTGACACCTGGGCAGCGCTGGTACGTTCAGCTAGCAAACAATAATTTAAAATGATCGAAAATGAAACCATTGGCATTTCTAATAGTAGATATCATGAGAACCATAGGATTACCCTAAAATTGTGATTTTAAAGGTAGGACTTTTTTTTTAGCAATGCTTTTAGTTACATTTCAACCAAATAAACTAATTGAGGTGAGGAAATTATGATTTTTTTAACCAAAATTGCTGCCAAAATTTTAGAATTAAACTTTTCCCTAGCAATTAATGCAGCTTTATAATAAAGTGACCAATTCTCAAATTCAATACCTTCAGTTAAACTTTAAATGCTTTCAAACAATATATTGAACTTTTTTTCATAGTTTTATCACTTTCCAGATATACGCAGTTGTATCAGAATAATATGACCACCTACCTAATGATGGGAATAACCACCCTTGGCCCGAATGACAGTGGCAAGACTGCGTGGCATGGACACAATGAGGCTCTGGAAGGTTGCCAGAGGCACGTGCCCATTCGGCCTCCAGCAGAGCATGGAGGTTCCAGAGATGGCGTGATTGTGGGTCTGCATGCCGAACCTGTCAATCCAAATAGTCCCACAAGTGCTCTATGGGATTGAGTTTGGGTGATTTCGCCATCCAACGGAGAACGGAGATATCGCTGTCGTGTTCCTGGAACCAGTCACGCACCACCTGGGTGCATTGTCCTGTTGGTAGACACCATCACCACCAGGGTAAACATCCAACATGAAGGGATGCATGTGGTCAGTGAGAATGGACATGAAATATAATTCCATGACACCCCAGACGTTCCACTATTCAAGATAGTACTACATTATACAGAGGGTGCCACGTTTTAACCCATCTACTGTCTAAGCATGCCTTCACTTTAAAAATAACATAACTGCAGAGAAAGGACCTGTTATAATGAGCAAGACATATAAACTGATAGAATCAGATTCGTCTGATTGTCTAATCATTGAGGTGTAGCGTGAGACTTTTGAATTTTGCGCATAGCCTAAATATAATAGCCAAACATTTCAGTGAAATTTCCTTCTAATAAAATGCCAAACATATACAACACCAAAACTTTGTTGGTTAAATTTTAAATTTAGAATGCCAATCTTTGAATAAACCTGCCTAACTTTTTGGATTGGAGGGAGCTAATGTGCTGGAGACTCCCAGAGGATTTCCCATCAATAAGCCAGCTTAATAGGAGATCCCACTTCCATTCAGCGTGGCCCTCGACTCATCCTTTCCATCTGGGCTGCCACCCTTCGGGCCATAGCAGTACCAGCCAGCCCGGGACCCCAACTTCTCAGAGGTTGCAGTGGAAAGCCTGCAAGATTGGGGACCCCAAACCCAGCTTGCAGAACCCTCATTCAGGTCTCTCCATTGGGGCTGCGACCTACTGTGGCACGCCAGGGACACTTACTGAGCAGGGACCCCAACTTCTCAAAGGCACCCTAGGCTCCTCCACCACCTTTTTTATTCAATGCCTTCTGATCCGAGATGCCTAAAGTTCTCGTGTGGAGACTCTTAGTTTGGCTGTTCCATCAATAAGTCCGACTCCCTGTCACAAACCTTCAACTTTTACCTCTCCATAAGAGCCGACTCGCTGCCCCACAGCGTACAGACCTCCTCCCACTTCGGGGTTGCAACCTAACTTTCTCTGATGCTAGGATGAGTCCGTCTAATTGGGTGCACTAAGCTCTTTCAATGGACACTCCACGGCATCTCCAGCACAGTTGCTGGCTGCGTGCACGCCAGAGGACCGCGAGGCGACCCTACTTCTCAGAGGGCACTGTAGCCCCCCCCCCACACACACACCATGACAAGGTGGTCCCCACTTCAGGGGGGAGTGAGAATGGACAGGTAGCCATTGGCATTCAGGGACCCATCCAGTTGTACCAGCGGTCCCAGGTCATACCAGGAAAACATCCCCCAGACATGCACACTGCCACTGCCACCGCTGGCCTGTACTTGACTGACAAGTGTGTCCAGGTGTTGGTTCTTGTGTGTCTGACGCCGTATCCACCACTGCCCATCACTTCTGTGGAGTAGAAACCTCGATTTGTCAGAGAAAGCAACCCTTTTCCATTCTTCCACTGTCCAATAGCGATTGTCCCGTGTGAACTGCAGGTGTCATTGCCGATGGACCTTGGTTGACATGGACACCTTTATGCAGCATCGACTCCAGAGACCCATGTGTAACAGGGTTCACTCTACTGTTATCGGGGACGCTTACCTGGATGCCCCAGCATTCATTTGAGTGGTCTATTGCTGCAATATTGCGCGTTGATTGCCCTTTATCTGTCGATGGAGGCGCCATTCTCCTCTGGGGTTGATGGCCCTTTGGGGCTCCACAGTTATGGCGTCTGGAGGTACTTGGTGTGCCAGCGGTCCATTCTTGGTGCACCCCTATTACAGCACCTCATGAACAGCCCATAAAGTCTGCTGTTCCCGAGATGCTTCCACCCTTGGCATGGTAGCCAATGATCATTCCTTTTTGAACATCTGTCAAATCAATACCTCTACCCATTGTGCTCACGTTATGCACTATGACTCATCTTTCCTGGCCTACCACTTATATCTCTGTATGGTCGATCTTGTCATGTGCACTCTGTGACATACCTGGGCAGGTATACTGTGATTCCGTGGGTGGTCATATTATTCTAATATGACTGTGTATTTTTCGATTTTTATTTAAATTTATCATGCCTTTTAAAACAAAATGGATTTTTTATGACACTGTATTTGTTAGGTTTTGAGTTTACTGATTGTCAAAAGTCTAAGAACATGCATTGTATGTTATATGCACAAATAACTAAAAAATTTAGAAGCAACTAAATAAATTAAAGATTTAAGCATTAATAGAAATATTATTGACTATTTATATTAGAATAGTAAAATAATCTAGAAAAAAATGGGCGAAATATTTCTTTTCAAATTTTACTAATGATAAAGTTGAAAAAACACAATAATATTTTGCAATGTTAAAAAAATGCATATATACATACATACAGACAGACAGACACACCACACACACACACACAAACCTCATGCAGCCATGGGCTATGGAAGCCCAACCAGACTGTGAAAAAAAAATCTAAAAAATTTAACTTTTTATTTTTTTCTTCAAATTTTTTGGCAATTTATTAAGCACAATTAAATGGTCTTTTGGTATATAACATATTTCCATTCATTAGTTGCTTCAGAATGAGATCTAAAGCCTTTTTTCTTTCTGAAAATACTTTAAAATAAATCTGGCCACCACAGTGAATTCTGTTTTAGAAACCCAACACTGTAAGGGTTAATGAATTAATTAATAAATAGTAAATTCACAGAGTTACCTGCTGACTTTGATGTCAATAAATAGTTTTGTAGAAAAAATTAGTTTTCCAGATTCATGTTGGAGTGTTCTAAGACTACTAAACTAATGCTGGCTCTGTCCTTTTTCCACCAATGTCATGCTTTAGCATGAATGACTTACTTATTTGCATCTTACAAAGTTCAACATTAAAAAGTAAAGTTGCCTTCCCTGATCATAGATGGTGCCAACAGCAACAATGATGGGAGATTAATAGATCACATTGGTGAAAAAAAGACAACCAATGTTAGTTTAGTGGTCTTAGAACACTCTGGCATGAATCTGGAGAGGCATGTGTTCAAATCCTACACATCAACAAAATCATTTTTTCCACAAAACTATTTATTGACTTCAAAGTCAACAGTAACTCTGTGAATTTGCTATTTATATATGCAATTGTTAGGGTTTCTTTCTTTTCTATTTCTCAACTAGAGGCTGAGCCAAATATCCCTGAAACATTCAAAATTTGAATTAAAAAAAATGCTGCAGACATTCACTTAGCTGCATATGAAAATCCAACTCAAGAAGATTTTATTTCTTGCAAGATTAATATCTACATTGTGATCACCCTTTGTAGCCTGTAGTACATCTAACCAGAGTTTGAGCTATATGTGATTTAACATGCTTTTTTTTTAACCCTAAGTGTCAGGTTTCTGAGACTGAACTCATTCTGGTGGCCATGTTTATTTTGGTGCTTTCAGAAAATAAAATGCTTAACTTTTAAAAAAATTTCCGGAGAAACTAAATAAGTGAAATTTGTCATGTTATATAGTATATTGAAGAGAAATGTGAAGTTTTTTTTAATTTTAATAGCATTTTTTTTAATGCGGTAAAAAAAATTCTTATTTTTAACTTTTTTTATCAAACTATTGCTGAAGAACCTATAAATTATTTATGCAGAATGAAAGAGCATTTAATTCTGAATAAAATAACAACATAATTACCTGAAACAAAAGTCATTCCTTTGAAAAAATATTTCTTAGTGTGATAATCTACAAAGCAAGATCTTCTAACACACAAAGTCACATTGCATTCCTTGCACTCAAAAGCACTTACATGGTGTGTATGTGCACTACACATTTTCTGCATGGCTGCTTCTGCTGAGTCTGGGGGATCATACTAGGAAAATGTCTAGAAGTTAGGCATACAAGTGGAGGTTGAATACTGCGTCGACCTGATCTTAAAATCTGGTAGGGTAAAGCACCATCCTGTAACAATTGCCTTACAAGAAGTTGTCTGAATTTGTAATGACTCATGCAAAGATTTTGCTGCTTAGTAATAGATATGCATTGACAACAGCTGTATTTACAAGGTGGAAAAATATTTTTTTTCCCGTCATTTAAAGCTCTTGGACTTTAACTGGATAGTATTGTAAATATTGATCAGAACAATGAACATCTCCCATTTCACTGGTATATTTGACAACACATTTTGGTTTTGAAATGGTCTCGCTTCTAATTCCATGCTTTTGCCTAACATCTACCATTTCAGCATCATGAAAGGAGCTGAGCATCAAAACATCTCTCTTGTCATGCCACTTTGAAACCAAAAGGGAGGCTTTTCTAAATGAAATTATCTCACCTTCTTCAAACCTTTTTTTTTTATCTCAGCTTTAGGCAAAAAATTTTTGTTTAGCATTACAATACCTGTTGCAGGAGTTTTCATTGCATTAAATGCCTGGTACAAGGGTGGAGAAGAATATCAGCAGTCCATACACACATAGAAACCTTGATTGAGTAAACTGTCCATCAGTTTTAGAACAACAGCATGCACATGTCCAATGCTGCTGAATTGTGGCCGAACAATAGTACTTCTTCCGGTGTACACAATAACATTCTAGGCATATGCTGTTTTGCTGTCACATAAAACAAATATTTTCATGCCAAATTTTTCTGGCTTATGTGGACTGTACATTCCAAAAAAAAAAAAAAAAAAAAAAAAAATTCTACCTTTGAAGCCAATTATTGCTTCATCAATACATATTTCTCAGTTTGTAATGCAGGCTGCTCTGAAGTGCTGTGTAATATCAGGAAAGAAATTTCCAAGTTTAGCTAAAGGACTATAGCTAGGTTCACCCTTCTTTGACCAGGTAATGCTGTTGTCACTTACATGCAGACATTGGAGAAATACAGCAAATCTATTGCATGACAGGATGTTTGGAAAGAATGGAGTGTGTGCAAGAAGATCAGTATTCCATTATAGACTGCTTTCTAATAAGACCCATGTTAAGTACTAGAGCTAAAAAACTTTTCATTTCAGCAGCTGTTTTAAGTTTTCTACTGAATTCAGTTATTGTTGCCAAGGAATTTTCGCAATCAGTTTCATGCTACTGAATGCAAACCCTGACTATAAATATTAGTTTGCTCTGCAATCTCTTCAAATTTTCCATCAGTTAAAAATATTTTGAAAAAATCTAAGGGGTTTTTAGCTTCCTCAATATTAGGACCAGTTTAGACTGTAAACTCATGATGTACTGGAAAAATGAACATTCTTCTTTAAAAAGCTTTTTGCAGCATCCTAATGGAGTAGGGTCTATATCATCTTCACTCAAATCTTCTAATCCTGAATCACCAGGAAAATCGTGAGAACATTCTTCTCCATGATATTCCGATGGAAGTTGAAGGTCCTATACTAAATTTCTACGTAGAAGATAAATTTTCACCTTCTTTTGGTGGAAAACCAAGAAATTCTTCATCATTAGAATCAATGAAATGTTTCTCAAAAAGTCCTGATTCTTTGGAGTAACTTGTATGAGCAACTGACTTCAGGAATATGATGGTACATCCATTGTATATATAAATAATTATATATTTAAAAACACTTTAATTAAATTAATTTATTTAAATATATTTGAAAAGCTGAGTAGCTATATAATTAAAAGCAAAGATTTAATTAAAAAAAGCCTTAATTTTTAAAGTACTTTCTGATAATAGAAGCGTAACATGAACAATCTACAATAGTGCATCACTTTGATTCCAGAATAAAAACTTCATGTTTGGTTTGTTTTTTCACACGGTTACGATTCCAAAGTTACATTTCTGTATAGAATATTATATATTTAATGCAATACTAATAAAAGAAATCAGTAAATAATAAGTTAATTCTAAATTAAAAAAGGTTGTAATTTAAAGCAAGTAAGCAGATAAATGCTTCACAGTGACTTCCAGTTCAAGTTTTAATGAACGTAAATTTTCTGTTAAAATGAATAAGGATTGATAAAATAAAAGAGGAAAAGAATGGCAGCAGTTCCGATAAAAACTTGTACTTAAATTCTAATTTTAGAACAGCTGAATAAAGTACTAAACAGCCAGGAGACTCAGCATATTAACCCATTTCTTCCCAGTGTTGGGTACACGCAACACTTGGGAAGAAATGAGTTAAACAAGTGACTATAATGGCATCTGATTCAACAATTGTAATGAGTTATGGATATTTATTTAAGCATATCATAATTTTTTTCAAGCAGAATCAATGGGTAGAAAAATTATATTAAAGTGTTAAATATGTATTTGAATTCCTACAAAATTTTTGGAAAAAAATACCACTTTCTGTAATATAAAAATTATAATCTTCCACTACAAAATGGTAGACCAACTCTACACTCCCAGAATTGGGAAAGCAAAAACGGTATATCCAGCTGTGGCATGTTAAGGGTTAACTGATGCAGTTGCATCAGCAATATGAGTTTCAGGTCAACAGCACTTCACAACTTACATGTGTACATTTTTGTTTATTCCCATAAGAAAAAAAATTGAGGGATGTAATCATCATCATCATCCTCAAGCAGCCATGGGCTACGGAGGTCCAACCAGACCGTGCAATTTAGTTCTCCAAGCAAGTCTATCCTGAGCTACATCTACTACATCTGGCCACTGCACACCAATTCTAACAAGGTCCTGTTTGACGTTGTCTGCCCACCGCATCCTAGGTCTCTCCTTCTTTCTGAGGCCTTTAGGCACACTGTTCATAACCCTATTCGCCAATCTATAATTATTCATACGGGCAACATGGCCAAACCAACGGAGTCTCTCTCTGCACAATATGCTGCTTAAAGGAGGTTGCAAACTCCTTTGCCTAACCTCATCATTAGTTACAAGGTTGAACCACCTAATGCCCAAGACTCTGCGTAAGCATCTGGAATCAAAAGCATCTAGTTTCCTGTTATCTTGTTTACAAAGTGTCCAAGTTTCACTACCATAACTAACCCTAGAAAGAACCAAACTATTATACAGCCTAATTTTAGTCTTTAGGTGTATACGCCTATTTCTCCACACTCTCCATAGATTCTTAAAAGTCCCGGCAGCAATCCCTATTCGTCTGTTAATCTCATGCCGCACATCACCATTATCTGTTACATAGCTCCCAAGATAATTAAACTGTGACACCTGCTCGAGACTGCAACCATTCAGATTAACTGAATCACAGCCTGCCTGACCAATCTTCATCACTTTAGTTTTCTCTCTGTTTATAACCAAACCTACTCTACTACCAGTCTCATCAACAGCTCGAATGAAAGAGTTCATCTCATCAACATCATTTGCCAAAAGGGCTAAATCATCAGCATAATCTAAATCAGAAATTTTCGTATCTCCAGCCCATTTAAGGCCAAAAGCTTCCCCTTGAAGTGAATTTCGCATAACATAATCAATAACCAAACTAAAGAGAAAAGGAGACAAAATGCACCCTTGTCAAACACCAGAAGTAATGCTAAACCAATTGCTACAAGCCTTACCAACTCTCACACACGACTCAGTGTTGCCCATTGCAGCTACCAATACCAAAAGGGCCAATCACCCCTCCCCAAAGGTCAGAGTCAGTACCAATTTTGGCATTGAAGTCACCAAGAACAAGGGTAATAAGGTATATATTCTTGACACAGTGCCTTCTTAACAGTATTGTAGCCCCTGGGCAATGCAATGCACTGGGGCTCCTACCCACCCATCTATGGGAATAAAAATGTAAATGGTCAATAAAATTAAGCCTATGGATTTATTGGTACTTTTAACAAAATCAATGTTTAAACATAAAAAAAAACATGCTGTAAAGTGAGGATTAATCAACACAAACTTTTGTGAAATTTAGAATCGTGGGTCCCCTGGGCAACTGCCCAGTGTGCCCATGCCTTAAGACAGCCCTGGATTTAATGTCCTGGGATACACTCAACATCGCTGTAAGATGTTCTGGATCAGCTCATTCTCTTTCGATCAAGAATTCTGCCAGTCTCCAAAAATTGCTTGTGTTATACTCTGCTACTGGATGGTAAGACCTTGTTCAGCTCTATGCAGAAATTTCTCTGTACTTAAATATCCATGTGTCTCAAAAGGTATCAAGCAAAATGCTGTCACACAAACGGTACTGCAAAAACATCGACTGTAGAATTCGCCGACAGAAAAAATGGTAATGAAACGCTATTGCAACATCACGGCGAGAACAAAAATGGCGTCGCAACATAACGGTGAGAACAAAAATGGCAGCACAACATTACACCAAGAACAAAAATGTCTTCGCAACATTACACCAAGAATTCCAACACTGCAAAATGCACCAACAATAATATTTGTTGCAAGAAAAGCATCAGTAAATTCTACTATTATTAGAATTTACTATTGCTATTAATTTAAATTTAAATTTTCATTTTATCACCTCTCTGTACGTCTATATACAATCAGTAGTTTTATTTTAGAGATATACGTTTTAAAAAAAATTTGACTTAGATAAGCATTGATGAAATATTGTGATTTGAACTTTTGGCATTCCCCAAAAGTTTAAATTGCACTCTCCAATGGGAGAAAAAATTGAAAATTTCAAATGAATATTATGATGACGTGTTTATGCTAGAAATTTGAAATTTTGATGGTGGAATGTGAGGGTCAAGAGGTAAACTCATTTAGAACTTTTGAATTGGGGAGCATAAGCTGGAAGTTATATTTTGGCTTTTCTTAATAACATCAAATAAATCTTAATATTCAATTAGTGGGGTTGTTTAATCTCTGAGTTTACTTTTTTGCCCACAATGGGCTAAATGGCCAGATCACAAGGATCCAGAGGACTTGGAGAACATTGGAGTAAGGGGATCCACTGGACATCCTCCCATCACATAGTATGTTCTTTAATGTGCAGTGTATAGCTCTCCCACACATGAAGCCATGGCTTTATTTCCCATCCAACGGACAGGTGGTCTTTTCAAGCCCATCGGTGTCTGCTTCTGACTGAGGACAAGGTTTTTGCAGGGATAAATCTCAACTCTTTTCCAGATGGGACTTGAACTTGGGAACTGCAGTTTATGAGGTTGACACACTACCAACTGATCTCCCCTCCCCAAATTAGCTTGGAGCTACAAATCTAAGAAAAACAAAAATTTATTTTGAAATATCTGCTATACTAAATTATTATTTGCAACTGGAGAAATAATATTTTACACTGAGTTACATGACTTACAACTAATAATAAAAAAGAAAATAATATAGCCAAAATATTCGAAAACTACAGTGCTGAAAAATAGCAGAGCAACTCCTTCATTGTATTAAGACAAATTGATGTACATAATGGCAGAATTTTACCTCAGAACAGATACCTTCCCACAATGTGATGGTCCACCCATTCACTTTTACTTTTCCTTAACCAGTTTTTCTTTGTTATATTTATCATTTTGGGGATTATTATTTCATTTGAACTGATCGCAATTCTTACTTCCGAGCCGTAGTAGTTGCATGTGTGAAACTCCGACTTTTGATTGTTGGCCGCTAATGCGCACATGTAGGACACAACCTCTCTTGTGTCATACCTAGTGCGATCATCAGATTATGCGAATGTTTTCCCGACGTGCAACAGATGTGCCGGATTTGTACACTGCATGTTATAACTAAGTGATATTAGGTCATAGAGTGAGAATTAGTATTGTTAATAATATGTATTAGTAAAGAGAAATGGAAGTTGAGTATAGAATTGGAATTGTCAGTATTGTTAGTAAGAGCTGCAGTATGTTGAAGTAGTATGTGTAGATAGAAGGAGTTGTTAGTAGAGATTTAGGTAGATGTGAGTTGTTAGTACGACAACTTTTTCGTATTCATCAACTAAATTTGATGAGTCTGAATTTTTTTAAAATAAACTTTGTTTGTTTTAGAAACTTTTGAATTTTTGTTATTTTTCTCTTGAGCAATGTTAGTTGATTTTGGATTAGGTTTAAACTTTAATTAAACTTGACAATCCTTTTTGAATTCTTACTCGATAAGTAACACTAGATAAATACTAAATGAACCCTATTTCAGTTTTATTTGGCAAGTTAATATTGCCGACATGCTATCCGGAATTTTGAATAAATTTGGATCAGACAAAAAGCCCAACTTGAAAAGTTAATAATCTTTGGAGTATTACAACAAGGTTCAAGGTATAGTAAGATCATGATGAAATTAGCCTCCAATAAGGGGATACCTTCACACAAAAGGAGAGATTCTCTTTGTTATTTCTAATCCTTTCACATCTTCAGCTGTTAATAAGAATGAAGCTGAAACAATGCACCTTTAAACGCAAGAGTCCAATGTAAGGAACCATCTGTGATCTGAGGGAATGGACCTCTCTGTGGACTTTCGGTATGCAAGGTGAACTCGGTAAACAACTGTGACTCTGGACAGGGTCAGATTTTGGGTTTGCCTACCTTTTTACTCCTTAAAAGTTTAATTTCAACTAATGGATGATTGGGAAAATGAAAAAGTACTATTCTATTAGTACTTATATAGCATAAAAAGTATTTGCCTATTATTCTTTAAAATTAAAATGTTGCCTTTCTCAAATTCCTCTGATAAAATGGAACTGATTGTTGCAGTCAATGTAATATCTTTTGATATAAATGAATATCCCTTCAAGCAGCTGCTTGCCACAGAGGTCTGACAGGAACCTGTCTGTTTAATATGCCACAGTAGAAGGTCTGTGAAGATGGCAGGACCCCAGCAAAAAGACAACACAAGCATCCATGCCTTATCTGGGGCTCGAACTCAGGTCCCTTTGATCACTAGCCAAGGATGCTAACGACTCGGCAAGAGGACAGTTTGATCTCTAGACAAGTATTCTAACCACTCAGCCATGGTACAGCTTTTGATACTGATATTTTAAATTTATATCCTAAACAGATCACTTGCATTATTCATTAAAAGCTTCGCTTTTTCCATATTTAGTGACCTTTACGAAATAAATTCAAACTGCTAAAGGATTTGAAAATTCCCCATAATAATGTTTCATTAGTAACAAATGAACTAAAAATAATTTTTGATATGTCTCTTAGAACAAAGTAGTTGCATTTTCCCACCCACCTTGGGATAACAGCTGAAATCATTGTTGCCAATGTAAATCTCGTGACCTTCACATTCCATCATCAAAATAAAAAATTTCTAGTAAATACATTGTTTGCAAATTTCCAAAATTTTCCACCAGTAGAGGGTGCAATTTAAACTTTTGGGAGATTCAGAAGGCACAAATCATAATATTTGATAATAATACCCATCTGATCCAAAAATAATTTTTATCTCTTTAAAATATTTTACTTCATGCACAAAAGAGTGAAAAGCAATAGGAAGATCAGTAGCAAGCTAATTAAAGCAAATTATTGGGGGGGGGGTGCATTTTTGCTCTTGGTTGTTATTTACAGGCAGTATTTTTGTAGGCAGCATTTTGTAAAGGTGGCAGTTTTGTTCACAATATTTGTAAAGGTGGCAGTTTTGTTCACAACATTTGTAAAGGTGGCAGTTTTGTTGTATGCCATTTTTGCTAGTGCCATTTTTGTTTGCTGCATTTTTGTATATGCCATTTTATCGGCAGTGTTATGTAGAGTTGGTGTTTTTGTTGACAGTGTATTTGCACAAGCAGTGTTTTTGCATATGCTGTTTTCTTGGCTCCATTTCTGTGTTCATTGTTTTTTTGCTGCCATTCTGCCTTGGAACAATTTTAAAAAGCCAACCTATGCAATTAGCATTCCTGTAGACTTGCAATTTTAAAATCTAACCTGTTTGGATAGCATCAATACCATTTATAGGATTACAGCTTAAACTCAAAATTATATTTGAGTTGGATAGTGCCACTCAAAAAATTTTTTGAGTTGGATTATCAAATGAGCATACCTTATGTATCTGCAGTATATTTAAAAAGGAATTCAGTTTCAAACTCTCTAGGGACTTTGGGCCTACCCTATATGTTTTCCGCTTTCACCACTGGCCTGCAGAAAAAACTTGAAATTCTAAAAATTAAAACATCAGCCTACATGAAAATTTAATGGAGTAGCTCTGCTTTAGAACATTAATAGGATATTAGTCTTATAGCAAAATTAACTAAGAAATGTTTTTGTAACTTGAATATTCTAATATCAAGCATTATATAGGTTCATTAGATGTTGAATAATAAAGTTTAACCGTAGTTACATGATGTAATATAACCTTAGTTGCTCCTATGCCATAAAACACCAAACAAATAACTATAGTTGCAAAGTTCATATTTAGGCAAAAATTAAGTTTTGTCTTAAAATCAACAATTTTTTTTGGCTTGCTTTACAAGAATGGAAAGCCATTTTTTGCATATCTAAGTGGATTGCCTTGTTAACCCTGCTATGATTATTTTTTTACCTTTAATATTTCTTTTAATTTATTGGATTATTTATGAAGATAATTTTTGATAAATTGTTTATTTCAGGTTTTACAAGTTGAACCAGAGACTTCATTGGATGATGTAAAGAAACAATACAGGAAGGTATATAGTATTTTACTTTATCTAACATAATCCATGATATTTTTACCTAGTATTTACTCACTATTGTGTTGTGTTTATTTTTACAGGTATAGAGGAAAACTTGTCTTTAGCCAGATGGAATTCCATCCCACGACCTCTTAATAATATATGAATAAATACAGTATAATAGTGTGTAAATACTCAATAGAAGCTGATGAATTGTGGATATAATTAATAATCCACAATGTAATTGCTTTTTTTTATTCTTGCTAAAAAATATATAATTTTATGAAACATGATTTTTAAATGAAATCAAATTTCATATATACAATTTCCAATGGATTCAATTTTAAAAATAGTTTTACTTGTCTAAAACCTATGTGTGTACTTAGTTCTCAAGGGCACTAATTTATTAATCATTTCCATATCAGAACCGTATTAATTGTTTTCATCTTTCGAATTCTAGTGACACAAGAAATAAATTTCATTCCCATAGTACAAGGTTGTAAAAACATTTTTTCCAAATAGAAATCTTAATTTTTTCAACTGTTTCTAGTCAAATATCAGGAATAACATTTAATCTATTACACATTAATCAAAACATTATTTGTCAAAATTTATTAATCAAAAATAACATTAAAAATCTATTATATATATATTTTTTTTACCTGTTGATTCCGCTTGAAAAAATTATGATAAAGTTTGGAAATTAATCTGAGTCTGCAGTGAATGTACACAGTCGTATCAGAATAATATGACCACTTACCTAATAATGGGAATAACCACCCTTTGCCCCAGATGACAGTGGCGAGATGGTGTGGCATGGATGCAATGAGACCCTGGAAGGTTGCCAGAGGTACACATGCCCATTCGGACTCCAACAGAGCACAGAGGTTCTGGAGATGACATGGTTGTGGGTCCACATGCCGAACCTGTCAATCCAAATGGTTCCACAAGTGCTCTACGGGATTGAGGTCAGGCAATTTCACTGGCCAAGGGAGAACAGAGACATTGCTGTCGTGTTCCTGGAATCAGTCACGCACCACTAGCAAAATGGCAGGGCTCATTGTCCTTTTGGTAGACACCATCAACACCAGGGTAAATGTCCAACATGAAGGGACCATGTGGTCTGCGAGGATGGACAGGTAGCCATTGGCATTCAGGGACCCATCCAGTGGTACCAACAGTCCCAGGTCATACCAGGAAAACACTCCCCAGACATGCACACTGCCACCGCCAGCCTATACTTGACCGACAAGCGTGTCCGGGTATTGGTTCTCATGCATCTGACACTGTATCTGCCACCGCCTGTCACTTCTGTGGAGTAGAAACCTTGATTCGTCGGAGAAGGCAACCTTTTTCTACTGTCCAATGACAGTAGTCCCATGTGAACTGCAGGTGTCGTTGCTGATGGACCTTGGCTAACATGGGCCCTTTACGCAGTGTCAACTCCAGAACCGATGCATAACAGGGTTCGCTCTACTGTTATTGGGGATACGTACCTGGGTGCCCCAGCATTCATTTGAGTGGTCAATCGCTGTACTATTGCACGTCGATTGCCCTTCACCAGTCGACGGAGGCGCCATTCTCCTCTGGGGTTGATGGCCTTTGGGGCTTCACAGTTATGACGTCTGGAGGTACTCAGTGTGCCAGTGGTCCATTCTTGGTACACCCTTATTACAGCACATCGTGAACAGCCCACGAAGTCTGATGTTTCTGAGATGCTTCCACTCTTGATGCAGTAGCTGATTATCATTCCTTTTTGTATGTCTGTCAAATCAATTCCTCTGCCCATTGTGCTCACGTTACGCACTATGACTCATCTGTCCTGGCTGGCTGCTTATATCTCCATGTGGTTGACCTTGTCATGTGCACTCTGTGATGTGCCTGGACAGGTACACTATGATTCCGTGGGTGATCATATTATTCTGATATGACTGTGTAGATGCACATGTTCAGTCACTGTAAATAGCATCAAGCAGCAACAAGTTAGTTTATGCCTTTATTCTGCCATACCATACATAGATCATCGATCAGTTGTGATTCCTTGTATTTTGCACTATTTATTGCTTTACTAGATCCAACAATTAGAGTTGTAAGTCATTTGAAACTTTTAACATAAAAATATTGATTTTATTACTGTCGGAAATTGTGTCATCTGAAAGCTACACACGTCACCTTTCGATCAATATTTTAGCAGACTTTAATGATCGAAGATGAAACCACTAGCAATTCTAATGGTAGATATCATGAGAACAATAGGATTACTCTGAAATTGGGATTTTAAAAGGTAAGACTTTATTTAGCAACATTTTTAATTATGCTTCAACCAAAAAAACTTATTAAGGTGAGGAAATTGTGATTTTTAACCAAAATTTCTGCCAGAATTTTGGAATTAAACTTTTCCTTAGCAGTTAATGCAGCTTCATAATAAAGTGACCTATTCTCAAAATGTAAAAAAAAAATACAGACAGACAGACACAAACAAACCTCATGCAGCCATGGACTATGGAGATCCAACCAGACTGTGTATAAAAAAAAACCTAAAAAAATTTAACTTTTTATTTTTTTCTTCAAATTTTTGCCAATTTATTAAGCATAATTAATGGTCTTTTGGTATATAACATATTTCTATTCATTAGTTACTTCAGAATGAGGTTCTAAAGCTATTTTTTTTTCTGAAAACACTTTAAAATAAATCCAGCCACTACAGTGAGTTCAATTTTAGAAACCTGACACTGTAAGGATTAATGAATTAATCAATAAATAGTAAATTCACAGAGTTACCCATTGACTTTGACGTCACCTGGTTCATCAGAATATCGTAACAGGCTTTAGGATTGCAAATTCTTGTAGCTCCACATAGGCAGAAATCTGAGGTGGTTACTGGGCTGGTTCTTACACAGGTTGAGTAGGAAGGCATGCTTTTTGGCAGTTGCCTTTTTGTTAGGGAAAGACTTCCAGCATTGAGGTGACAGTTCATTATAAAAAAAATGGTGAAGGGTAGCATTATTGCATATAGATTAGCCTATTGCAGTGTTCCTGTGATCATCGGATAGTTAGTAAAATAATCACTATAATTTAGTCAATGGTATAATTAATTGTTGGGCTTCCACAGACCATTCCAATGGTATAAGTTGGACACACAGAGAAAATTCTTAACATAGAACTCATTTGCTTAGGTCAAGTAGAGTTTAAAAGACTTTAAATCAAAGTAGTTTAAACAAGTTTTGAAATAATTTAATATTCACAATTTTAAGCTGTAAGGCATGGATGTTCGTGTAGTTTTTCTGCTGAGGTCCTGCCATCCTCTCAGACCTTCTAATCTGGCATATAAACTGACAGGCTCCTGTCAGACCTCTGTGGCAAGCAGCTGCTTGAGGGGTATTTATTTTTACTTTTTTATTAATTGCATATTAAAAACCTTGAGGAGCACTTAAATGCTCAAGTAGAATGCTATAGATTCTATTACCGCCAAATGGCTTCAGCTTATGGTTTCTACAGTTATTCTTTTTCTTGTAATGCAAATAGCACAAGAGGCAGGATATCCTGAACATATTAAAAAATTGGAAAAAACTGCTAAACATTGGAGTCAAAATGACTCATAACCAACCCCTAACCCTCAAAAAACAAATCTTAAATACGCACATAGTTTTCCATATACAAAAGGAATATCTAACACATTAAATAATATCCTATGCAAGTATGAAACACACCTACCAACTACTAAAAATAAAAGCATCAAAAAGCTAGTAATAAATGACCAAGATAAATTACCCACAATGGGAGGGGGTATACAAAGTGGAAATACCCAACCCTCTAATAAATGGTAAAAATATGTACATAGGTAAAACATATTGTACATCGAACAGCTAATGTACAAGTACCAACAAGACATGAACCTAATACAGTGTTACAACATAACAAAAAACCTCAAAAAACCTAATACAGTGTTATCTCAAACAGTAATTGCAAATAATTTAGAAATTAATAATATATGAACCATTAATAGCTCCATCTAGCAAATTTCAATTACAATATGCAGAAACCATAATGATTCATTCCCATAAGCAAAAGCTCTGCAACAATGGGCATATTCCCTGCTGCTGGCAGGGAATATGTCCATGTTGCAGAACTTTTGCTTATGGGAATGAATCACGCAACAGTAGATTCCTGTCAGTGGCATGGAATCTACTATTACGTGAGCAAGTACGTGAACTAGATGCATGAGCAGTAGAAGATGTCAGTAAGGAGACATTCATAAATATGATGAACAGCCAAGTATAACGAGCCTGATGAAGCCACGGGATGGAGAGAGTGGTGAAACATGTTGTTTGAGGAGGGAGGTGGAGAATGGTTTTAAACTTTTTAAGTGAAGTTTAAGGATTTTAATTTTCTTAAAAAAAGTCGAGTTTTAATCCTTGAGGATGGTACTAAAAATTGTTAACTCACCCAGCGAGTAAAACCATCTCAGACCGTGAAAACATTTGTAAAGAACAACTAACTTTGGTTAGTGTGTGACAACAACGAAGGTTGTGAAGAATCCACAACCACAGAATTCTACATTAAACAGGACTAACACAGCTAAGAAGACAGTAATGTCAGTTCTGCCATCAGCAAGCTGAAACAGTGAAAACTAGGACAAACAGTGCCTTGGAATTGATTGCAGTATGTGCCAGCAGATAAACAAGCTCACTGACTGGTAAATATTCTTCTCTCTTGACCGCCTTTACCAGAGAAAGGTAGGTGTACAAGAAAGGGTACAATTAATGGTACAAAGAATAATTGTAGAAGCCATAAGCTGAAGTCATTTGGCGATAATAGAAGCTATAGCATTCTACTTGAGCATTTAAGCACTCCTCAGGGTTTTTAATGTGTAATTACAGCTTAAAATCATTAATATTAAATGATATCAGAATAGCTGTGAGTCTAGTTAATTCAAGTTTTGAAAACACTGTGAGGAAATGTTTTGCCATTTTTCATTATGGCATCTTCAGGAAGTGAGTGTATAGATACATATGTAGAGAATCCTCAAGCAGCCATGGTCTGTGGAAACCCAACAAGACTGTGCAGTTTAGTTCTTCAAACATATCTGTCCTGAGCTACAGCTTCTGCATTTGGTCACTGTAGCCCAATTCTGAAGAGGTCACGTTTGACACTCTCTGCCAAAGCCTCCTAAGTCACCCCTTTTTCTGTGGTCTTTAAGTACACTGTATATGTATAACTGTATTTGCTAATCTCTTATTAGACATACAAGCAACAAGGCCAAACCAACTAAAAAAAAACAGTCTCTGTACAATATACTGCTTAAAGGAGGTTGCTGACTCTTTCGCCTAACCTCGTCATTACTTATAAGAATAAACCACTTAATGTCCAAGATATTGCATAACTATCTAGAATGAAAGGCATAAAGATACCTGTTGTCTTGTTTACAAAGGGTCCATGTTTCTCTACTATAACTAATTTAAGAAAGGACCAAACTATTCTATACCCTAATTTTACTCTTTAGGTGTATTCACCTGTTTCTCCATACTCTCCATAGATTCTTCAAAGTCCCAGCAGCAATCCCCATTCTTCTGTTTATTTCATGCCATACATCACCAATATCTGTTAACATAGCTCCTGAATTAATTAAACTGCGAGACTTACTCAAGGGTGCAGTAACTCAAAATAACTGAACCAACCTGTCTGACCATTTTCTTCATTTTAGTTTTCTGTCTGTTTATCACCAAATGTACTCTACTACCAGTCTCATCCACAGCTCTAATGAAAGAATTCATATCAACATTTGCCAAATATGCTCAAAACATCAGCATAATTAAATTATTAATTTTCAAATCTCTAGACCATTTAAGGCCAAAATCTTTCCTTCACAGTAAATTTGCATTACATAATGAGTAACCAAACTAAAGAGAAAAGGAGGCAAAATGCATCCTTGCCAAACAGGCTTTTTTGGACACTAACAGTACTCTTTTAGGAAAAAAGGAGCAGACGAGGCAGAATTATCTGAGTGATAAGGCACTTGAGCTTATTTCAGAAAGGAAGAACTGCAGGAATTTCCTTAATCAATACCCTTCTAGTCCTAATAGAAAGCATTACAGAGAACTTAATAAACATGTAAAAGATCAGTTAGCTGCTGATAAGAATCTTTGGCTAGATGGTTTGGCTGACAAAGCCAAGGAAGCAGTTAGACAGCACAACAGCAGAGAGCTGTACCAGACAGTTAATGTTTTGTGTGGTAGAAAACGGACAGGCATACAAGGATTGAAGGATAAACAAGGTAAGGTTATAGAAGGGGAGGATTCTGTCATGGCTAGGTGGGCTGAGCATTTCAGTGATGTTCTAAACAATGTAGTTAGTTCTACTCCCATTGTTTGCAATGATGATAGATGCATTGGTGGTTTTAATGTTGGCCCAATAACACAATCTGACGTTATTTTGGATATTTCTAAACTTAAACTACATAAATTCTCAGGGGTAGATAAAATTACTACAGAAATGCTTAGAGCTGGAAATGTTTCGGATACCACTTGGATGACTGAAATTCTGTAATTGTTATGATAAAGGCATAGTTCCTAAAGATTTTACCAGAGCTATTGTTATCCCTATTTTCAAAAAAGGTGATAGCAGTTCTTGTGATAACTATAGGGGTATCAGCCTACTCTCTGTTCCAGGTAAAGTTCTTTCCATGATTGTGCTTAATAGAATTAAGAATCTGGTTGACAGTCAATTGCGTGATGAGCAATGTGGATTCAGAAGTGGTAGGGGATGTGTGGATCAGATGTTTTCACTTAGGCAATTCTTGAGAAATGTTTAGAGTTTCAGAAACCTTTGGTTGCTAGCTTTGTTGATTTCAAAAAGGCTTTCGACTCTGTTGATCGTCATGATTTGTGGTTGATTGTGAGATCATATGGTATACCTGACAAGTTAGTTAGCATAATGAAAGCTCTCTATAATAACACTGAGTCGTGTGTGAGAGTTGGTGAGGCTTGTAGCAATTGGTTTAGCATTACTTCTGGTGTTCGACAAGGGTGCATTTTGTCTCCTTTTCTCTTTAGCTTGGTTATTGATTATGTTATGTGAAATTCACTTCAAGGGAATGATTTTGGCCTTAAATGGACTGGAGATACGAAAATTTCTGATTTAAATTATGCTGATGATTTAGCCCTTTTGGCAAATAATGTTGATGAGATGAACTCTTTCATTCAAGCTGTTGATGAGACTGGTAGTAGAGTAGGTTTGGTTATAAACAGAGAGAATACTAAAGTGATGAAAATTGGTCAGGCAGGCTGTGATTCAGTTAATCTGAATGGTTACAGTCTTGAGCAGGTGTCACAGTTTAATTATCTTGCGAGCTATGTAACAGATAATGATGATGTGCGACATGAGATTAACAAACGAATAGGGATTGCTGCCGGGACTTTTAAGAATCTATGGAGAGAGTGGAGAAATGGGCGTATACACCTAAAGACTAAGATTAGACTGTATAATAGTTTGGTTCTTTCTAGGGTTAGATGGTAGTGAAACTTGGACACTTTGTAAACAAGATAACAGGAAACTAGATGCTTTTGATTCCAGATGCTTACGCAGTATCTTGGGCATTAGGTGGTTCAACTTTGTAACTAATGATGAAGTTAGGCAAAGGAGTTTGCAATCTCCTTTAAGCAGCATATTGTGCAGAGAGAGACTCCGTTGGTTTGGCCATGTTGCCCGTATGAATAATTATAGATTGGTGATTAGGGTTATGAACAGTGTGCCTAAAGGTCTCAGAAAGAAGGGGAGACCTAGGATGTGGTGGGCAGACAATGTCAAACAGGACCTTGTTAGAATTGGTGTGCAGTGGCCAGATGTAGTAGATGTAGCTCAGGATAGACTTGCTTGGAGAACTAAATTGCACGGTCTGGTTGGACCTCCGTAGCCCATGGCTGCTTGAGGATGATGATGATTAAATAGTAGATTTTTCCATGTAATTGAGTTAAAATTGGGTAGGGAAGAGGGATTATTTGCATCTTTCAAAAATTTTTGGGTTAATGCAGTGTTTGGAATGTTGTTTGCTAAGTCATGCTCCTCTAGTCTTATGCTAACTCTGTAATGCCCAAGATATCTTAGGGGCAGGGGTTGCTCAGTCGGTAGTGTGCAGGCTCGTAATCTGCAGTTCCCAGGTTTGAGTCCCATTTGAATCAGCATTGAGATTTATCTCTACAAAACTCCTTGCCCTGCCCATGGTCAGTAGGGGACACGGATGGCCTTGGAAAGGCTGCCATTGCCCTGTGTGCTGGAGAGCCAAACCCTGTGTACATTAAAGAACACATTGGATGGCCTTGATGGGAGACTACCATCTGTCTCCCAGCAGCTGTTTCAGGGTCCTTGTGACCTGACCATTTAGCCCATTGTGTGAAAAAATGTGCCACTCAGAGGTGAAACAACTCAACCCAAGAAATCTGAGAAAAAGGCAGAGAATAGTTAAAGACATAGGAATAGCATTATTTGGACTAGTCCATTTCAAAATGCAGCCGTTTTGGACTGTTATGGGCTTTAATGGGTGAAAGTTTCAGAAGGTTCTGCCGATATAATTATTGTTAGATTGTGAAAAGTGATAGCAATAGACTAATGAAATAACTCTTCATCATTTTTAGTGATAAACTGTCATCACAACTCCGGAACTCCTTCCCCATTAAAAAGACATTACCACAAATCATGCCTTCGTCACCGTACATTCAGCCTGCAACAACTTGGGTAAGAACCAACCCAATAGCCACTTCATATTTTTTTTCCTCTGTAGAAACCACAAGAATTTGAAATTTTGAAGCCTATTGCCACTCTCTTACAAACCAGATGCTGCCAGTTCCAATTTATCCACATAAGTTGAAAAGCTAACTCTGAATTGAATACTGATGCTATTATTGACCAATTCAGTTAATAAGCCATTTCTTTTGTGAACCAAGTCCACTCATAAGGTTAACAAGTAGAATTGTTTTTAAAAGATAAATCCACAGTGAAATTGTGGATTTTGCAGTAAGATTGTAGATATTAAATTCTATTTAAATGATATAGAATTGTTATAGATTTTAATAAATGGTGTATGTAGTGGCATTCTTTCTCCATTAAATAATTTACAGACATAAAGTAACATTTTAGTGATAGGTTTAGACCAGGGCTACACAACTCAAATATGGATGCAGGCCAGAACTGCTTCTGATGGAATGAAGTGGTCCATGAATAATCTGGCATGGTAGAAGAGACAAAACACTTCCGATTCTTTTTTTTTTTTCAGTAGTGTAATATGAGGGGTATTAAAATAAGCTCTTGAAATGTATCTGCAGAATCAAAACCATTTAAATTGCCTCAACAAACTTTTACTGTTCTTCAAAGTACTCCCCTCCAGCATCTATGTAACTTGCCAGACATCTATGACAGTTTTGGAATACTTGGTGGTACTCCTCTTGGGGGAATACTCTACAACTCTGAATGAATTGCACCATTGAAAAAGACTTCCCAGCAAGTTTCTTTTTAATTTTTGAAAATAACCAAAAATTACATGGTGCAAAATCAAGTGAATATGCTGGATGTGGTAGCTGCTTGATTTTTTCCTGTTCCAGATAACTGTAACTTGCTGAGTTTTGTAAGCACTGGCATTGTCATGAAGAAGGAGAACTCATGGTGTCTCTGTTGTTGGATCCTGCTCTTTCATCTCCTAAACCATTTTGGGAAAAACATTGGTGTAGTATTGGCCATTATAGTCATTTTTTCAGGTAAGGTGTATCCATGTCTGCCACTCCTTGGGAATTGAAAAATATTATAAACATTCTCTTCCTTGAATGGAAAGTCTTGTTGGAGAATTTGGGTTTGTGATTCATCTACTGCAACCCAAACATAGTTGTTGATCTTTCTGAGAGTTGTATAGTAATAAAACAAGGTCTCATCCATCACCTGTGACAGTGTCTGTTAACTGTTTGGGACCACTAGGTTCAAACATTGTCAGCATCTCCTTGCATGAATCGACCTAGCCTGTTTTTGCTGCTATGCCAGTTTGTGGCGTACCCATTTGGAACAGATGTTTTGGAATTTTAAATGTTGATAAATAATTGTTTCCACATTGCCAATGAATACACTAACTTTAAACTTATTACCTAAACAGTGATCTGTGGGTTTTTCTTAACTCTCCCAGGGTCCCACCTGAAAAACTGATTTACATCCAGGGGTCCAGCTATTTATTTTTTATTTTTTGCTATGAATCAGCCAAAAAAAAATTAACTTTAGGGCTTTTTTTGCCAAATAACTCGTGAAAGGAATTATGGCATGTTATTTTGTTAAATTAATCAGCATTTAATTCTGGATTTCTGAAAGTAAAATTTTTTACAAAAAAAAAAAGTTTTATTTTAATAGGGCTTTTTTAGTCATGTAATAAAAAAAAGGCATCTAGCAACAAATGAAAATTTATTTGAAAATAAAGAATAGACAGAAATGATAATAATGCACATGAATAGAAAGTCTATTTATAAGTTCAGTTTAAAATACTATTGATATATACTCAAATACTACTGATAATTTAGACATCTGCTAACATTATGTAAGCTTTTTCCATATCTGAAGTTTTGAATTTTAAGCCTTTATATATATATCTGTCATATTGAATGAAGTTATAAGGTAGCATAAGTTATGTGTCCAATGTATATATAGTTTGCTAGGCAGATGTTTTATGTAATATCCCAGGGAGTGCAATTACAGTGTTGCCACACAAAAAATTATCTTAAATTTTGTTAACTTCATTTTTGTGTTAATTCTATTGTTTCACTGAAGACCAATTACTGCTGATGTTTTACTCAAAGGTTATGTTGTTTTACTTCTGAGTGGCACTTTTTTTGCACACAATGGGCTAAATGGCCAGGTCACAAGGGCTCAAAGAAGGTTGGGCAAACTGGACAGCTGTTAGGAGACAGATGAAAACTTCATATCAAGGCTATACAGCATGTTCTTTAGTGTGCACAGGGTATGACTCTCCTGCACACAGGGCCACTGCTTAAAATCCCATCCAATGGATAGCAGCCTTTCGAAGTCTATTGATGTTTCCCTTTTGACCAAAGGCAGAGATAAATCTTGACACCTGCCCAGGTGGGACTCAAGCCTGGTGCAGTATTGAGCCACCAATATCCCCCCCCCCCCCCATTTACACAAGGATGATATATGTTATGCATTAAGTGTATAATACCATCGTGAAACTGTTAATGAATGAAAGGACTTATATTTGCTCTTTTGTATTTTCAGCTGTCCATATTAGTCCATCCTGATAAAAATCCAGATGACAGAGACAGAGCTCAAAAGGCATTTGATAGTAAGTAGGTTGATGCATAAATTTCATTGTGAAATAACTCTTTAATCTAGACTGTTTTATGTATTGAATAATTTGCAGAATACTCATTAATGAGAACTTGGTTTGGGTGGACAATAGTATGGTCCTCATTGACTTCTCCAGCACAATACACTATAAACTGTTATTTCTGCTGTGGACTTCAAAGACAGAGCATCAGTACCCATGATACTCTGATGGAGCACTTAAAAATTACGTAAATGCATATAATCACAGTATAAGTTGATAGAATTTTTAATAAATTTAATCACTAACACATTGTATATAATTAATATTTTAGCGTTTGATATTTATATGCATGCTTATTATTTTAACAATTATCTGTTCCTTACATATAGCCTACAAAAAAGTATTGAGCTAATAATTAAAATTTTCACTTTATATGCTATTGGCAGATTTATCCAGCATTGCTTGGGCCTGAAACTTTCTAAAATATACAAGGTGACTTGGAAAGATCTGTCATAAATCAGTGAGTAGTATCAGGGCATAAAACTGAGTCAAAAAGGTCTAGTAAACATGGTGGTTTACATGCATTTAAATTCAGTTCTTTGAAATTAAAGCGTTACTTTTTTCACATTTCTATGATAAAATGGAGCAGATTGTGCAGTCAATGTAATATATTTTGATACTGATATTTTAAATTTCTATCCTGAACAGAGATCACTTGCATTATTCTTAAAAACTTCACTTATTCGATATTCAGTGATCTCTAACAATGCAAATTCAAACTACCAAAGGATTTGAAAAATTCCAATAATAATGTTTTATTAGTAGCAAGCCAACTAAATTAAATTTTTGAATTATCTCCTAAAACAAAAAGAAAGTTGCATTTTCCTACCTGACTTAGGATAATGGTCGAACTCATTGTTGCCATGCCAATCTCATGACCTTCCCTTTCCATCATTAAAATTAAAATTTCTAATAAATGCATCTTTTGCAAATATTCATTTAAAATTTTGCAATTTTCAAATTTTGCCACCGTTAGAGGACACAATTTAAACTTTTGTGAGATTTGGAAGACACATCGTAATATTTCATAATATTCATCCATCCCAAAAAGAATTTTTATCTCTTAAAATATTTTACTACATGCGCAAAAGAGCGAAAAACAACAGGGAGATCACTAGCAAGCTAGCCAAAGGAAAATAATGAATAGTATTTTTGCTCTGTGTTATGTACAGGTGGCATTTTTGTTTACAGCATTTTGTAAAGGCAGCATTTATGTTACACTGTTTTGCAAAGCAGTGTTTTTGTTCACAGGATATTGTACAGGTGGCGTTTTTATTCACGCCATTTTGTTATGTGCTGTTTGTACTAGTGGCATTTTGTATGTGGCGATGTAGAGTCAGCGTTTTTGTTGTTGGTGTATTGCACAGACGGCATTTGTGTATTTGGCATTTTTTTTTGTCACCATTCTATTGTGGAACCTGTCCAAGATGCTGCATAAGCATCTAGAATCAAAAGCATAAAGTTTTGTGTTATCTTGTTTACAAGGGTCCAAGTTTCACTACCATAAACTAACTCTAGAAAGAACCAAACTATTTTACAGTCTTAATTTTAGAGTTTAGGTGTATATGCCTCTTTCTCCACACTCTCCATAGAATCTTAAAAGTCCTGGCAGCAATCCCTATTCATCTGTTAATCTCATGCCGCACATCACCAGTATCTAATGTAACTCCCAAGATAATAAAACTGGGACTGACATGAAACTTCTGCTTTGCATATTGTTATTGGATGTATATAATAATTTTTTCATTCAGTGTAAAATTCCATGTCATAAATGGCATGCATATGCAACACTTATGTTATCTTTTTGTAAAGCATTTAATGCAGTAGCAACATGTGTTCAACAGATTATTTACATTGGAGTGATAAAATAATTTAGAATAGTACGATATTTAAAGATTCATTATTACTACTTTTACAGATTGAATTGTTAATTTGCAATTTAGTTGATTTCAATAAGGAAATGTTATGTAATAGTTTTTATCCGTGCTAGTTTCATCCGTTTTATTTATTTTTTTCTAATTTTCCAGTTTCTTCTGAAAGAAACTCTCCCAGATTAAATGTAGTTTTAATCACTGATATAATATTTCTTGACACATCATTTCTACAGTAAATGTTCCAAAGCATCTCTAGATAATCGAATTATTAACATCATCAGTCATTTGATTGGTAATAAGCAATAAGTTTCTTGGTGCATATTGTTATGCATTGCTTTAGTGAATGCACATTAATACTTTTTTTTATTTTGTTGCTGCTGTGTAATTTTATTATAAAACAAATAAAATGTTTTAATATATGTTTCAGTAATTAATAAAGCCTATAAAACACTAGAAGATGATGCATTACGGGCCAAAGCATTAGAAATTGTTGAAGAAGCTAAAGGAAGAACTGATATGATGGTAAGAAAGATATGGTAATCAAATGTTTCTCTGACCCTATTTGAAAGATTTTGTTAATAATTTTGTAGTTCAGAAGTTTATGAGTTATTGCAGCTGGAAACATTTAAAATCAGATATTGCTAAAGAAGTCAATATTTTAATTAAAAATAATTTAGAATAATTTTCTGATAAAAATCAGAATTCACTTACCATAGATTTTACCCTGACTTTGTATCATTAGCTGAACTGCCACTTAGGATACATCAATGGTAAAGTATCCATGGTAGCAATGCTTCCCATAAAATTCTCATGAATGAAAAAAGAAAGATATATTAAATATATTTTGTAATAAACATTTTGGCATAAAAGTAAAAGAATATTCATAACTTAAGTTCATTCTGACATAAATTTTTCTTTTATAAAATATTCTTCGAATTTTCTTGTTATATTGCACTACATAATAAATAGAAGCAGCAGTTTGACAGTCTAGTCGAGTATGTAGCGAATGAAAAACTTCTACTGTATTGTACATCATATCACAAAGCAGAAATTCCCTGTTTCTATATTTAACAAGCAGAAATCAGTCTCATGGAAGCAGTATACCTAGTTGCTTTCTAGCATTGCATTATATTTCACACCTTTCTCACTAACAGCTAGAGGTAAACTGTTTGCTCTGTTATTAATTGGCACTATTATTGGTAGTATCACTGAAGACACATTCAAATCAGTGGTTTTGTCAAAAGTATGTGTAGGTATTTTAGCTTTATTAGGAAGGGAAGGATAAATTCTCCTTTATCCTTTACTGCCCTCTAATGGGTAAAGACCTCATTAATACATATGTGTATTTTTCTGTATGTAAAAATAACATATACATTTTTCTGATATATTGGGTTCAACAAAGCAATAGTCAGAAAAAATAAATTTGATATACTTTATTCGGTTGCTAGATGATGCATTATTTGTTTTGTTAACACTTTATATTAATAATCAGGAGAGTTAGGAATTTAAATAGCATATCAAAACTAAAATCATTTTGTAAATTTTAAGAAAAAATATGATATAAAATAAGGAATATCGATTTCAATGAATTTAACTTTAAAATAAAATACCTATTCAGTCTTCAAGTGTACTCTCAAAGAAGACAAGAGGGCATCAATGAGTACGAGCAGCCCAATTAGGGACAACTATGGGAATCTGTTTACAAGTAACAAAAAGATCATTGTTTATAACATTTTAAACCATGTGTTAAAATATTATCAGAACTAAATAAATGAAAGTTTCTGAAAGTACTGGAGTTGAGTTCTACATGTAGAATATGATTCAAGTCAGACATTCTGTACTCCATGTAAACAACATTGGGTTATTAAATGGTTAGAAAAATGTGATCAATTTACCTTGACAGCTATCAAGAAAAAAGTTTATGAATTATTAAGAAAAGAACTGCAAGATTTAAACAAAGTTTTAATGTCAATTAACTCAGATCCTGATTGCCTAATTTTCAGTCAGATAGCATTATATAGAGTGCTAAAAGATATTCACTTTAAATTTTCCACTTGCAGCAAATACGGAGCTTTTTAACTGAATGAGGCAACATAATACACTGGTTTCCATAAATTAAGCAAAACTCAGAAAAATTAGGGTAAACAAAAAAACTATATGATAATTTTAATTAAATTTGATGGAAACATGAAATTACAATGCTAGTTTCAGAATGGCATAAAATATTTTACACTAGAAACATTTTTTGTCAAAAAATAACACAGGAACTTGTCCAGAAATGAGGTGTCAAAATGCAATGGGCAAAGTTCTTTAATAAGGAGTGTGATCACCTCTTACAGCAACAGCAATGTTCCATGCTGTTTATGATGTGAATCAGCTCAGTAGGGAGTAACGGCCATTGTTCCTTTAAAGCAGTAATAAACTCCCCCTTTGTTGCAGGTGGTGGGTTGAGGGCAGCAACGTATCTCCATAGAGCATCCCACATATGCTCAATTGGATTTAGGTTGGGAAATCGAGCTGGCCACTCGATGCGCATAATGGTCTCTTGAAGATATTGTTCCACTAGTCGAGTTCTGTGTGGACAAGCACTATCATCTTGTAAGATGAATGTTTCACCTATTGCACCAGTGTAAGAATGTACATAAGGGTACAGGATGTCATCTTTATACCTTTAAGCATTGAAGTTCCCATTCGTCAACACATAAAGGTATGTGTGTCCACCTAAGGAAATGCTACCCCAAACACACACGCTACCTTCGCCTGTAACTGTGTCTTTGATGGATGTTACTGGGATGATAGCGGGTACCTCGTCCTCTCCATATTTAATAATGTCCAGAATCACTCTGCAAACAATATCTGGACACATCAGTGAAGAGTACAGACCTCCATTGCCCTTCTGTCTAGTTAACATGCATGTGTGCCACCATCCTGTTATGTGACATGAGGGGGTATACAAATTACTGGCCTTCTAGCATACAGACTTCCCTCATGAAGCTTTCTATGCACAGTAGAAGCTGATACAACCCTCCCAATGGCTGCTGCAAGAGAGGATTGTAGCTGAGAGGGAGTAGACGTCCTGCTCTTTTGTGCTGTTAATCGCAGATATCGGTCTTGTACAGTGGTCATAACTCTAGCCTTTCCTCGGCTAAACCTCCGAGACCTGGAACCTGTGCTAATAAATTGATTCCACAGTCTATGGACCACAGAAAGACTCACATTCAGCCATCATGCCACATTTGATTGACTTTGACCTGCTTCAAGCCAGGCAATAGCCGCAGTTTATGTGGCAAATGATGTCTCGAGGTCATTCCTACAAAATGGCTATTTCAAAATGCTTTACTCACATTTACAACACAAAATAATGATCCACTCCAAAACACCAGTTTTTATGTCACTATCTGATTATGCAAATTGATGCAACCTAGATTAATTTGCATATGATATGCTCACTCGGTATTACTTTACTGGTTACATGAGCAAATTTGGTGAGGATTGCACAATTTTTTGGTGAATTATCATAATTTTTCTCATTTTTCCTTAATTTGTGGAAACTATTGTAATATGGTGGCAAAATTATTTACAGTTATTATTTACAAAATTATTACTGTACACAGTTTCTAAAGTGTAGCAGGACCAAACAGTGTCAACATTTTGGCAAAGTATTTTTTTCAGGGCTCACCACAATCTTAAAACAACCAATTGGTAAAGGCAAGAGGTTTATAATTGCTCACATAGGAAGTGATAGCAGTTTCATTACATCACACATTAACACACATCAGCACAATTAGTATTTGAATTTAATAAGTAGAAATGAATGGGGAAGTATTTATCTTTGTTACCAAATTAGCTAAAAACTCTATTATAATAATGGGCAATGCTCTTACCACTCTGTAAAAACTCAAAAAGTGACAATTATAGCATGGAAAAAAAATATTGTTAACCACTTAAAGGAGCATGCATGGTATTAAGCATAATGACAATGTGTTAAAGATGGAGCTCTTAAAAAAAGTTGAAGTGAAAGACAGTTGCAACAAATATATATGAACTTTAGTATGATATATAGTACTGCATTTACCTCCATATATATCACTGCCAGGTAAATCCAATTAAAATGGTTTGGAGTCAAGTAAAAGGTTACATCACCAAAGATAACAAAACATTTAAACTTGGAGAAGTGCAGTTATTACTTGAAGGAGCTATTGGATCTGTTTCAGCTGAAAACTGGCAAAATTAGATACATAATAGCTGAAGATGATTTATTACAATTTGATGTAATAAATGAACAAGTTGTCAGAAAAGTATTGATTTACAAAGCAGCAGTGATGATACTGTATGTAATATATCAGAGTATTGTGATTGTATAGCACTTGGGGACTGAATAGGTATTTTATTTTAAATTTAAATTCATTGAAATCGATATTCCTTGTTTTATTATCATATTTTTTCATAAAATTTACGTAATGGAACAGTAATTTTATTTACCACAGGAGATTAGAGTTGGTGTTTCCAAGGGGTATAGTACTTGCTTTCTAAAAAATAAAAATAAATAAATACCTCCTCAAGCAGCTGCTTGCCACAGAGGTCTGCCAGGAGCCTGTCAGTTTATATGCCATAGTAGAAGGTCTGTGAGGATGGCAGGACCTCAGCAGAAAAACGACACTTACGTCCATGCCTTACCCGGGGCTCGAACCCAGGTCCCTTAGATCAGTAGCCAAGTGCACTAACCACTCGGCCACCTGATTGCTTTCTAGGGGGTAGAAAAACTGAAATTATGATATGGTACATTATGTTAAATAGCTATTAGCAGAATAAACTTCTGGCACTGTATTTGTAACACTTAGTGACTGAAAGCAAAATATCATATGAATTTATTCTTTTGTGTTGTATATATTTTGTTGTAATTTATTTTAATTTTTGCCAGTGTGAAATTTTTTTGTTATTTTTATTGCATCGTAGAAATGCAATGAAACAATATTAAAGCAAGCTGCATCTTAACTATTAGTAAATTGAAAACTTTTGTATCTATTGCATTTGAATAAGTAATGTACCAGTATATTGTGAATTTATATGTATATTTTTTCATTTGCTATATGAGTCCATAATCAAATATGTTTAGATTGATGAAAAGCGGAAAAAGCAAAAGAAGGCTGGGAAGTCTACAAAAGTAGAAGAAGATGATCCTGCAAAAGTTAGTAAATTTGCATTCTAAGTGTTTTGTGTACTTAGTTAAAACACTTGAAAAATGTATTTCCATAAATTAACCACAGTATTGTGTCTTATATTGTATAAACAAGTAAATTGGGAAGCACATAGCCACATATCAGATCCTTTGCTGCCTGTGTGCTGTATAAACTAGATTAAAATGTTATCAAAGAAGTATAAGTTAAAAACAGCTCAAGCTTCAGTGTTATTAGGGGGCAGCGGTGGCTCGGTAGCATGCCAGACTTGTAATCTGCAGTTCCCAGTTCAAGTCCCAGCTGGGTCAGCTTTGAGATTTATTTCCGCAAAACTCCCCGCCCTGCCCACAGTCAGTAGGGGACACTGCTGGGCTTGGAAAGGCCACCGTCCGTCAGATGGGATGTTAAGCTGTGGTCCCATGTACGGGAGAGCCATACCTTGTGCACGTTAAAGAACACACTGGATGGCCTTGATGGGAGGCTACCATGTCTCCCAACAGCCATTCCAGTGGGTCCCCTTCCCCATCCTTGTCTGAGTCTTTAGGGTCTTTGTGACCTTGCCATTTAGCCCAGTGTGTGCAAAAATGTGCCACTCAGAGGTAAAACAACAACCAACCAACCAGTGTTATTAACTCTTCCAGAGCTCATGTCTTATATACAAGTTGACAGAATCCAAAATGAGAGACTGACAATGCCTATATCAGTTTTTAGTACAACACATAAAACTTCAATTTTTAAGAAAAAAAAAATTTCTTACATATATCTTACAAAAATATATTATTAATGCTTGAAAAAGAATATTTTCTTTTTTTCCCTTTGATGCATGTTGTATTAAACCGGTGCCTACCAATTTCAAGATGTAAAGCAGCAGCAGCACTAGTTACATTTTTGTCCATTTGGCACTGGAGATCCATTGTTTTGCTTGTTGCTTGCTTCATAGCAGTATAGGCATTACGCAGTTTACTGTTTGCTTCAAAATTGGATTCTGATGCAAATATGTTCGTAAGTAATTATTTACTATTCTGTCTACTTTCTGCTGTTTTTAACTAGAAGTCTGAACAATGATGCAGTATTGTGTGATGTTTTTCAGAAGCGAAACTCTCAGTTTCTATTGAATCTATTCCAAACTGGATCTGCAAGACAGGTGGCTGCATCAATATGTCGGCAACGTAACAATGACATGAGTAATTGGAAAAAATTTCTGAGATCCCTTTTGAATAAATAATATTTTGGAATCACAGAAACCTTTGCAATATATGGAACTGAGTTACACTGCCCTAACAAAATATTAGAGAATTTCTGTGTTATGGGAATCTTACTATAAATTCAAGATTATAATTTTATTTATTTAAATCTCGATTTTCAACAGCATTTGTCTAATATTTAAGGATTCATTATTCCTGTTTGTATCTATATATCCATTATATATATTAAGATTCTAGTTTATTATACTTGATTAGCCATCTGTCTATTCTTTCTTTCTTTTGACTTGTCCTCGGATTTACCATATGACTTCGACCAGATCGCTATGTACTTACCATTAGCGTAGTTAGCTTACCGCGGAATGGTGCTGCCCTCATGTGTGTGCTTGCTAACACGGAGAATCGCAGAAATTGGCAGGCATTCCCATTACATAGGCACTGAACTATCATGTAAATAATTTGTTAAAGCCATCTAATTGCCATTTTTAGAAGCACTATATGGTATTGCTGATTTGTTTGTTAATGTCAAATTTTCCATAAAGTTTCAAATATCTACTGAAAAATTAACAAAAAAAAAACTGCTTTTCTTAAAATGGAAGTAATTGTGGAGTATATGCCTATTTTTTTTTTCTCCCTGGCTACTAAAACCAAAACTGCAACTAAAAATAACTTGTTTGTGCAAAACATCCTGGTAAATATGTCACAGCCCAGCAAACCAGATGTTAATAGCAAAGGATTAGGTCTGGCTATTAACATCTGGTTTGCTGGGCTGGCTATTAACCAGATGGCTATTAACCAGATGTTAATAGCCAGATGTTAATAGCCCTGTGGCTATGTGCTTCACATAAAATGGATAACTTTGCAATTAAGTTAGTGTTATTTTATTTCTATGTTTATAATTAAAACTTTGTTTTTATTTCTATAAATCTATTATGATTTTATTTAGATTTAGTAGATTTGTATAAATTTTTCGTTATATTACATCACTAGGTAGGAAAATGGTCGTCTTACAACTTGTTTTTATTTCTGTCAATTTATTGAATATTATCCCTGTAGATCTTTCAGAGTTATGATATAATACATCACTGATTATAATAATGACTAGCTTATAACTTTTTTTTTTACTTCTTTCAATTAATTTTATTTCTGTATATAGGTTATCAATTGTTCGGAGTCATGATACATCGTTGGCTTTGACAATGGTGGCTTAGAACTTGTTGCTTCCAAATTTTTTTAACATTGCATTAGGTTATATGTTAATTGTTAATTTTCCTTGTTATTATTTTAAGTCAAAAAGATTTGATCTTTTATCATTGATGCACAGAACCGGCCAGGTCTAGCACCTAATGTCCGACCCCGCCTTCTCGTGGTGCAGGCCGTTAGTACCTTTCAAAAGAGATATTCTCTTTTGAAAGGGAACGGAAGGGGAGGGCTGCCAGTTCAGTATGGCCTACTGATCTGGTCATCTATGGCCACTTTTTTCTTTTTTTCAACCCTGCTGAGGAGTGGTCAACTTCACAGGGTCCTGGTGCTGACCATTTGTACCTACTAGACTGGACTTGTTTATGGATTTGAGCTTGATTATGGATCCTGGACTTGCTGCACTGGTGGGCCTCTGTTGAGGGAGAGTCTGCCACTATGTTTTCTGTTTGCTTCTGGGTTGCCAGCTCTAAGTGAACAGAGGCATGGGATACCTTATATCAGCTGGTGGATAATCCTAATCAGAGGCCATCGCAGGTACCTGAACCTTACTTAGCTAGTTGGGCATCGTCAAGCCTAAACTGGAGTAATGTGTCTCAGGCAGGCCATATGGTTCTTGAAAAAGTCCACTTGAAAAGGTGGTGCCTGAAGTTCCTACCAGCATCGGTGACTTCAGTCTTTAGCAGAGGAGGAACAGGTCTTTGCCCCATGCCTGCGATCAGGGGGCTGTTTGATATTGTTGGCCGTACCAATCTCAATAAACCTAATTTCTTTAAAAATCCTACTAATCATTTTCTCTCTGCAGGAACGTGGAACGTGAGGACATTACATAGAGATTATTCTCTTGATGTCCTCATGCAGGAATTCCAGCGCTATAACCTAGATATTCTAGGCTTGCAAGAGACCAGATGGACAGGTAAAGGTGAGATACTTAAAAATAACTTTAAATTTCTCTTTACAGGGTTGGGTTGGGTTGTTTTACCTCTGAGCGGCACTTTTTTGCACACCATGGGCTAAATGGCCAGGTCACATGGACCCCGAAGGCTCAGAGAAGGTTGGGGGAGGGAACCCACTGGAACAGCTGTTGGGAGACAGATGGTAGCCTCCCGTCAAGGCCAACAAGCGTGTTCTTTAACGTGCACAGGGTATGGCTCTCCCGCACACAGGGCCACGGCTTAACGTCCCATCCGACGGATGGCGGCCTTTCCAATCCCATTGGTGTCCCCTACTGACAGTGGGCAGGGCGGGGAATTTTGCGGAGATAAATCTCAACGCTGACCCAGCTGGGACTCGAACCTGGGAAGTACAGATTACGAGCCTGGCGCGCTACCGACTGAGCCACCCCCGCCCCCTCTCTTTACAGGGAGGGAGGATGGAAAGCATCACCAAGGCGTGGGTCTGCTGCTCAGCAGACATGCTAGTGATGCTCTTCTAGGATATGAGTGCATTAATGAAAGGTTTCTTACAGCAAAATTTCAGACAAGCATTAAAGACTTGAATGTTATCTGCTGTTATGCCCCCACTGAGGATTCTGATGAGGATGAGAAGGATAGGTTTTACAGACAACTTCAGGATATTTTGAATTCTGTCAAGAAAGGAGATATTACCCTTGTTCTTGGTGACTTCAATGCCAAAGTTGGTACCGACTCTGACCTTTGGGGAGGAGTAATAGGCCCTTTTGGTATTGGTAGCTGCAATGGCAATGGGCAGCGTCTCCTACAGGTAAGTAAACTAAATGGTTTCAGAATAACTAACACATATTACAAACACCGCGACATACATAAATACACATGGGTTTCACCTGATGGGCTGCATAAGAATATGATTGATTATATATTAATTAACAGCAAATGGGCTAGTTCTGTTAGAAATACCAGGGCATATAGGGGAGCTGAAATTGGATCTGACCATTACCTTGTTAAAAGTGTCTCGCAACTTAAACTTAAAAAGTGTTGTGCTAGGGTTAAAAAATTTACCTTTAATACTGAAGCTCTGAAAGACTCAGTTATAGCTAAAGCTTACCATGATAGGTTACTTAGTCATTATGACAGTCATGGTTTGCTTAATACTGAAGTTGAGGAAGAATGGGGCCATTTTAAACAGGCTTTTTTGGAAACTAACAGTACTCTTTTAGGGAAAAGGGAGCAGAGGAGGCAGAATTATTTAAGTGATAAGGCACTTGAGCTTATTTCAGAAAGAAGGAACTGCAGGAATGTCCTTAATCAGTACCCTACTAGTCCTAATAGAAAGCATTACAAAGAACTTAATAGACATGTAAAGAATCAGTTAGCTACTGATAAGAATCTTTGGCTTGATCGCCTTGCTGACAAAGCTGAGGAAGCAGTTAGACAGCACAACAGCAGAGAGCTGTACCAGATAGTTAATGTTTTGTGTGGTAGAAAACGAACAGGTATACAGGGATTGAAGGATAAACAAGGCAAGGTTATAGAAGGTGAGGATTCTGTCATGGCTAGGTGGGCTGAGCATTTCAGTGATGTTCTAAACAATGTGGTTAGTTCTACTCCCATTGTTTGCAATGATGATAGATGCATTGTTGGCTTTAATGTTGGCCCTATAACACAATCTGAAGTTAGTTTGGCTATTTCTAAACTTAAACTTCATAAATCCCCAGGGGTGGATAAAATTAAAATTACTACGGAAATGCTTAGAGCTGGGAATGTTTCTGTTACCATTTGGATGACTGAAATTTTGAATAACTTTTATGATAAAGGCATGGTTCCTAAAGATTTTACCAGAGCTATTATTATCCCTATTTTCAAAAAAGGTGATCGCAGTTCTTGTGATAACTATAGGGGTATCAGCCTACTCTCCGTTCCAGGTAAAGTTCTTTCCATGATTGTGCTTAATAGAATTAAGAATCTGGTTGACAGGCAATTGCGTGATGAGCAATGTGGATTCAGAAATGGTAGGGGATGTGTAGATCAGATATTTTCACTTAGGCAGATTCTTGAGAAATGTTTAGAGTTTCAGAAACCTTTGGTTGCTAGCTTTGTTGATTTCAAAAAGGCTTTTGACTCTGTTGATCATCATAATTTGTGGTTGATTGTGAGATCATATGGTATACCAGACAAGTTAGTTAACATAATGAAAGCTCTCTATAATAACACTGAGTCATGTGTGAGAGTTGGTAAGGCTTGTAGCAATTGGTTTAGCATTACTTCTGGTGTTCGACAAGGGTGCATTTTGTCTCCTTTTCTCTTTAGTTTGGTTGTTGATTATGTTATGCGAAATTCACTTCAAGGGAAAACTTTTGGCCTTAAATGGGCTGGAGATGCGAAAATTTCTGATTTAGATTATGCTGATGATTTAACCCTTTTGGCAAATGATGTTGATGAGATGAACTCTTTCATTCGAACTGTTGATGAGACTGGTAGTACAGTAGGTTTGGTTATAAACAGAGAGAAAACTAAAGTGATGAAAATTGGTCAGGCAGGTTGTGATTCAGTTAATCTGAATGGTTGCAGTCTTGAGCAGGTGTCACAGTTTAATTACCTTGGGAGCTGCATAACTGATACTGGTGATGTGCGGCATGAGATTAACAGACGAATAGGGATTGCTGCCGGGACTTTTAAGAATCTATGGAGATTGTGGAGAAATAGGCGTATACACCTAAAGACTAAAATTAGACTGTGTAATAGTTTGGTTCTTTCTAGGGTTAGTTATGGTAGTGAAACTTGGATGCTGTGTAAGCAAGATAACAGGAAACTAGATGCTTTTGATTCTAGATTCTTACGCAGTATCTTGGATATTAGGTGGTTTAACTTTGTAACTAATGATGAGGTTAGGCAAAGGAGTCTGCAACCTCCTTTAAGCAGCATATTGTGCAGAGAGAGACTCCGCTGGTTTGGCCATGTTGCCCGTATGGATAATTATAGATTGGCGAATAGGGTTATGAACAGTGTGCCTGGAGGCCTCAGAAGGAGGGGGAGACCTAGGATGCGGTGGGCTGACAATGTCAAACAGGACCTTGTTAGAATTGGTGTACAGTGGCCGGATGCAGCAGATGTAGCTCAGGACAGATATGCTTGGAGAATTAAACTGCGCGGTCTGGTTGGACTTCCGTAGCCCATGGCTGCTTGATGATGATGATGATGATGATGATGATGATGAAGTCATCTTGGATACGGAAGCAGAAAGCCTTGGCATGGAAATAGATCCCATGATTGGAAGGACAATTTCATCAAGAGTGATATTCCTGTAATACATTCTGAAATCGCTATGGCTATCTCTAAATTAAAACTGCATAAATTTCCAGGGGTGGATGAAATCACCATTGAAATGCTTAGAGCCAGGAACATTTGTGTTGTCACATGGCTGATTGAAATTTTGAATATTTTTGGTGATAAAAGTGTACTCAAGGATTTTACTAGAGCTATTATTATTATTCCTCATTTTGAAAAAGGCGATCGTAGTTCTTGTGATAATTATAGGGGAATTAGTTTACTTTCTGTTCCAGGTAAAGTTCTTTGTATCCCAAAGTAAAAATCAACTAAATGGTTTTAATTTGGTATCATTTATTTTCAAGAATGAATAGATGATACTAATTCCTATATTAATAAAATTTGTAACAAGTTCATATATATTCTTTCTCTAAAATTGTATTCTTGCCTTTGTAATGCAATCTGTCTTGTGATACCTTAATGAAATAAAACATGTTTTGGATCGGCAACAAGATCTGATTTTTCTAGACTGAATTCTTTCAGGCTAGTAAAACCATCATTTTTAGCAACAAATTTAACACTGTAGAGTGTTATATAGGTTAAATGTAGCTAATTCATAAGTACACTCATAAAATAGCATATAATGTTTTACTTTGCAATAAATTTTTAAAACATTGGTACAATTGCATTCTTTTTTTTCAAATCTGCTGGTTTATGTCTACATTAAAGATGAGTATTTTTTTTTGTGTGACCAGAAACAAATGTGTGAGAAATTATAACCTATCAGGTATCACTATCAAATGCTTTTTTTTTTGCTAACCCTTTTTCCCCAGTGTTATAGATTTACAGCATAGCTTCTGATGAGTTCTCCAATGGTTGCTTTTTCTTGGGTTCAGGGTAGTTATCCTGATCTTGTTTGGCTGGTATTATTAGATCTTCTTGCCTTTTCAATGTCCTTATAACTTACTGCAGGAATTCTACCCACAGTCCTTTGTCTTTATGAGAATACTCAAGTACACCATGCACTAAAACTCTATGATTTTACTGGCTAACTAAAATTTTATTAGTGTTAAAAATATACAAACAAAAAAAATATATGAATTAATCTGCTAAAAAACTTCACACCATACTGGTTTTATCATTTCTTATGTAATCCGTAATGTTTTTCACCATATAGAGTATATTTCTTCTGTCTTGCCTACTGCCAGTGCTTCAATGCCTGTTACTGATAGTTTCATCAATGAAACTATTGATGAAATTGCCTTCCCATCCTTAGGAGGACAGATTGCCAAGTGAAATAAATCTTTTTTTCTCCCATATCCAAAATCTCATTCATTGTAAGAAAATGATTAAGGATCAGACTTTTTTGACTGGAAAGCAAAGAAATAATAATAAAAGGAACACAATCCTAATGTGATGTTAAAACTAGAAAGACACATATCACCTCTTGCACATATGGAAATATCATTTTCAAATAGAATGGATCTCCTACTGTGGCATATAAACTGACAGGCTCCTGTCAGACCTCTGTGGCAAGCAGCTGCTTGAGGGGGTATTTTTTTCAATTACCCACTTTTTCACTCCTTAAATGTTTTACTTTAAGCTAATGGATGATAGGGGAAATGCAAATAGTAGTATTTTATTATTAATTATACAACATAAAATTATGTCTTTATTTCTTAACCTTTCCAGAGTCCATCCTGAAAAACTGGGTTACATCCAGAGGCCAACCTGTTTTCTCCCTATGCTCAGTCAAAAAAGATATAACCTTAGAACTTTTTTTGCCAAATAACTAATGAAAGGAATTATGCCATGTTATATGCCAAATTAATCAGCATTTAATTCTTGATTTTCTGAAAATATCATGTTTAACAAAAAGGCTAGTTTTATTTTAATAGACCTTTTTTTAGAGTCGTGTAGCAAAAAAAGCATCTGGCAATGCAAATAAAAATTTATCTAAAAAAAACTAATAGACAGAAATGATTATAATGCCATGAATAGAAAGGCTATTTATTTCTGAATAGCGAAAAAAAAAAAAAATTAATTGTTTGTTTCAAGTAAATATTTCTCTTGTTTTGTAATTTTTTTCTTGGTACCATACTTCAAGAAAATTCCAGGGTTTTAGCCAATTGTGCTGAGTCAGATAAACAAGTTAACTTTAGAATTTTTAAAAAAAATAGCCAATCAACAGAAATGGGTCACGTAATATACCAAATTAAACAGAATTTAACTCCAAATCTAATGAAAAAAAAATTTGAACAAATTTACTATCATATTAATTTTAATAAGACTTTTTTTACAGTGATATAGTGAAAAAATAGATCGGACTATAAGTTTAAGGTATGATGTTGGAAAACGTGATGAATAAAAACAGTTAAATTATTTATTAATCGAATGTAAATTTCTTCCTGAATAATATTATACTTACCTGAAACAATTTCTTTAATGATTCTCTTCAGTGTAGTATATTTTAAAGCACAGGCCAGCATTATGTAAGGTGACTTGGATTGCTCACATTAATGGGATTTTCTGTCCTGTTAATTTTTTATTTTTAACACTTTCTAGGCTGTTTTTTTTAACTAAACATTGATTTTTTTTTTCTTTGGGTGTCGAGTTTTTGGGATCTTGGTTAAATGCTGAAAAGTTAGTGCACCAAATCAAATAAAAAAAAGTCTGTTTCATCAGAGTGACATAGCCAAGTTACCGGGGGGAGGAGGGTAAAATCTTTTAGAACTGTTGAATATAAACTTAAAAATTCGTAATTTGGTTTTTCTAAATGAAACTTTGCCCCAGGTGGTGAAGGGAGACCTATGCCGAAATTGCCCTCTCACAGAAGGACTGATATCCGTATGAAGAAAGTCCTTTTTTTCTTCCATATCGAAGACATCATTCATTCTCAGGAAATGATACAAGATCATAGTTTTTTTTACTGAAAAACAAAGAAATAATAAAAGAAAAATTAATGTAATGTGATGTTAAATAAAATATCCATAACAACAAGTTGTAAGCCAGCCATCCAATATTAGTATGACTCTATAAAAGGATAGATAAACAGATCCAAACATCATATATTAAAAATAGCCTAAAATTTTCTGCCATTGAGCAATAAAATTTCAAACTTTTTGTATGTTAAAATTTCTTCAAATAAAAAATTTCTTCAAACTATTTGCATGTTAAAAGATTGTAGGAGAAAACGCGGAAGCTTTTCAGAGCAAGAACAGCACCCGTCTTCAGTGAAGTGACAGTATGTGGTGACGTTAGGGCTGTTTAAAGCATCTTTCCATATGTTGTGAATGGTGATTCCAGTGTCTCGGTTGCAAGTGGGGACAGGCGAGATCATTATTTCAATAGCCTCGCTGACTATGGTACCATAGAAAGTGGATGCACGTGCAAGCAGTGTGGCGTGCTCCCAGACTATGGTTGCCGCATATTGTACTGCAAGATCAGCAGCGGCCATCGTTAACTTGTTTTGGCTGACATCTGTTTGATGGTCTGCGAACCTCTCTTATAGATAACATATGGTTTTCCTGATGTACTAGACAACAGAATTATATGCAAGTGTAGGGGAAATCTAACAGCTGCTGACTGATTTTTGAAATAGGTTAAATTTGTCCCTGTCCCTTTTGATAATTTCCTTCAGATTTGGAGCTGGGCTGAAAACAATTTTGATATTTTGGGATCTGAGTAATTTGCAGACTGATTCACTTAGGACAGTTATAATAATAAGATATAGTATATTATTAATAATAATAAACTGTAAGATATAGTTCCGACAAAGGTTGCACATTCAGAGTGTGATTTTGAAGGAGGGCCAAATCTCTTCTGTTTTCATTTCTATTTATTGATTAGCTTTTATATTGCTGTTGGGTGGAAGCCATGGGACACAGCAATGGAATAAAGATTTTGAATTTCTTTTTTAAGCAACTGCTTGTTTGATGATATGGTGAAGGCCCTATTGATGAGGAATGGAAGGCTGCAATTTTGTACACCCATGGGGTGCAAGAGTCTGCTCATATGACACAGGGGACATAGGTGGGTTTTCAGTATACTGACATTGTCAAGGCTTCTGCATCATTTTTTTGTATGGTACCATTGAAAGTGGATGCATTGTTCAGCAGTGTGGCATACTCGCAGTCTATAGTTGCCATGTGTTGTACTGCTAGCTCGGCAGCAGCTGTTAGCTTGTTTTGACTGACATCTGTTTGATGCTCTGCAAACCTCTCTTGTAGAGAAAGTATGGTGTTTCCGATGTAGTAGACAACGAAATTATCTGGCAAATGTAGGGGAAATTTTGATACACCCTATTTTTAGAGTAGGCAAAATTTGTCTCTGTCCCTTTTGATAATTTTCTTCAGATTTGGAGCTGGGCTGAAAATTGCAGATTGATTCACGTAGGACAGGAACTAATATATAGGTCCAGCAAAGGTTGCACTTTCAAAGTTGGTGATTGGGAGGAGAGCCAAATCTCTTTCTGTTGTCATTTCTATATTTATTGATTAGGTTTTCTATTGTTGTAGGTGGCAATGGGACACAGTAATGGAATGGATGTTTTGAATTTCTTTTTTTAAGTAACTGTTAATATGATGATATGGTGAAGGTGCGATGGATGAGGGAATGGAAGGCTGCATTTTTATACACCCATGGGATGCACGAGTCTGTGCGTTTGATGGAGGGAATGTAGGTAGGCTTTCTGTATACTGACATTGTCAAAGCTCCTGCATCTTCTTTTTTGGATGAAAACATCTAAATAGGGGATGGCACTGCTATTTTCCTCTTCCTTCATAAAACGCAATGTAGGATAAATATTGTTGGCAGAATTAATGAGGCAGTTTAATTGCTCATTGCTGCCATTCTGAACTTATCATTGATATAAGACACTAGAAGATGGGTAAAATTGCTGCTGAGTTGAATAATTTTGTTTTGAGGTTTTGAAGGATAATTTCGGACAGGATGCCGGAAAGGGCTGAGCCCATGGGGGCCCCCAAGTCCTGCCTGTAGATTTGTTTGTCGAACTGGAAATAATCGTTTTCTGTGACAAGTTTTAGACCCTCTTGAATGGCGTTGATTTCAGGAAGGAAATTTTTTTGCGCTTCAATAATTTTTGTCCAAAATAACATGACAGCATTGAAAACTGGAGTGGATAAGGAGACTATGTCAAGTGTGACTAATTTGCTGCCATAAGGAATGGACAGATCTTGAGTCTGTTGAGAAATTCCACTGTCGACTTTATAGAAAATGGGTGATCACAAATGATGCTGACAAAAATTTCAACAAATTTTTTTCTAGAAAGAATGTTGGGGATAATCTTTTGCACACTAATGGTCAAATGGGATAATTATCATTATATACTTTGCTCTGGGTGAACATTCAAGGTGCCTGACAGTTGGATGACACTGCTCATTTCTTAAGGTCCTTGGGGAGTTACCTGTTGATGCTGTCATGTTATTTCAGACAAAAATTATTGAACCGCAAAAATTTTCCCTTCCTAAAATCAGCGGCATTTATGAGCTTCCTGGCTATTACACCCATCTTCTCCTGTTACTTAGAAAGCAGCTTGACAGTGGATAAATATTCATTGAATCAACGATGAAATATTACAATTTGCACTTTCTGAATCTCCCAAAAACTATAATTGCACCATCTGGTGGTGAAAAAGGTTGAAAATTACAAAATTTCAAACGAATATTACAAACAATGTATTTGAAATCTTGTTGGTAGAATATGAATGTCTAATATTTGGTGGTGAATGCGATTGTCTAAATTTTTGATTTATGTCTAAGAACAAGCAATTTTCTTTTAAAATAAAATTCTAGTTTACACAGCAGATTTGCAAACTTGTTTTGGTGTCAATAGCAGGAAAATGCATGTAGCAAATTCTGGTACATGTGATAAAAATAATTCTAGGAATATTCAAATAGGTTTAAGGCAAAAAAGAGTGTAGAATGAAAAAAGAAGTATTTAATTCACAATTATACTGTGATATTAAAAGCTTTTGAACAACATTATTCTACATTACTATTAACATAGTCAAGCCATGAGTATTTTTCACCATGGTATACTGTCACTTAAGGACACTTTTATCTTTAAAAAAAGTTTCCAAGTAAAGAGATGGAAATTATTACCATTTTCAGATGTCTTCAAAACTTCTTTCTGGTTCAGCTGGTCATGCTATTATCCTTATGCTGTTCTTGCAAGGGCCCTATATCAAGGATTTTATCTTGGTTGCTGATGATCTCTTGTTGGCAGCCGTTACAAATATATGTAGCACTGATGTTTTTCTCTTAATATTTAAGTTACGGATATCAGTCCAAGTTTTATTACATTGTAGACACCATTCAGGAAGTCATTTACCACCAACCACTGCTGGTTGTGTTGTAACTTCCTAAAACTCATACTGCAGAAAATAAGTTGCATAAAAGGACCCCCTCTTACACTTAAACATCTAAAAAGGCTCAATGAACTTAAATTTCAACTCAAAGAATGTTAAAAAATACAGACGTTAACATTAAAATCTGAAAGGGCTCATCTTCACCACTTCGTGTTTCGTCCCTACACCAGCGGGACTTCATCTGGCACTATACCTCCCGAGGTTATGGCTTCAAATAAGTCTCCCTCTGTCGACAGTTTTGGTTTTTACTGTGCTGTTCACAAAGCAGAAGCCGCCGGAAGGGGCAGGATTAAATTTTTTATTTTTTATTTCTTGTTTATGTTCTAATATGCATACTAATAAGTTTTATACATTTTTTCCTATGTATTGATTACCCCCCTCCCCCCCCCCAAATATATTTTCAGCATCTGGTATTTCTATATTATACACCGCTCCTGTTGGTATTCGTTCATATCTATCATTAATAATAAATTTTTTAATTGTATTAGTTACTGTATGTGGCATTTTCAATTCATATTAACTTAATGTATTTTTCATAGTTTTAGATATGCCTGGGATATAAGGAAAATTGTGTGTATATTATGTTTTACTTGTTGATTTCGCTGGGTTAAGTTGTGACATTTGTTGCATTTTAAATTTAGCCGTTTTCTGAATTTTATTAACAAAATTGTCAGGAAAAGTCATGAAAGTCAGAGATTGGTGGGGTGGCTGTCGAGGTCACTCCCCACAAAACATTGAATTCCTCTCAGGGTATGATCACCGAGTGGGGCCTTCTCAGTCACCAAGGAGGAAATCCTCTAACAGCTCATGCCCCAAGGAGTAACTGCAGTCCATTGGGTTTTGACATACTGTGATGGGAAATTGGTACCCACTCGGTACCAATTTCCATGTACTGATTGTGACATTTAACATGCCAATCCTGCCTTCTTCCATCAAGGCAGATTATTTACATTTTGAGATATAGCCATATATATTGAACCCTCTGTACTGCTTTCAGTGCCAGATATATGGTCATTCCTGCACAGCTTGCCAGGCAAGCCCATCTGTGCTCACTGTGGCAGTAGGGATCATCTCGATCCTGACTGCACAGCAGAAAAGACAAGCTGTGTGAACTGTAGTGGTAAAATCCATCATATTCCCATGATTGTCCCAAGTGGAAGGAGGTGCAACACCTAAAGATCATGAATAACATCTCATACACTGAGACAAAAAAGCTTGCTGCACTGCCCACACCACCTGACAAGATTTCCTATGCCAGTGCAGTCATTGGGAAGCCCATTGTTCCAATGATTTCAGTGGCAGTGCAGACTGACATTAGTGTACCACCTACTGAGTCTTTCTCACCTGCTAAATTACCTCCTCACGCAGGCAAAACTGATGTTGGTGTCGACTTCGACAGCAACTGGTTTCCATTCCTGCAACTCATCTTTCCACCTCCACTGGAAGGCCTCCTCCTTCCCATCCTCAGACAGCTAGACCTTCCAAACCAAAGGGACCCCCACCGGGGCCCAAAAAGAAAACCATCACTCCTCTACAAAGAGTGGTCACTGATCCATGTCCCTCGGACAATTCTGAGGACATGGATACCGACCACCCCCTATTCAATAAACCTCCTCTGCAGCAGTTAAGCTGAATAGGAATTTCTCGTCCACCCACTCTTCTAAGTCCTCAGATGGCCACACTCTTACAATGGAATTGTCATGGATTCCAGAGGAATCTTGACGACATCAAGCTCCCCTTCAGGCATACCAGCCCATTTGTGTGTGCCTGCAGGAGACATACTTGCAGCCAGTCACAGATCCCAATCTGGCACTTTTCACTAGTTCTCTGGGACCGAGATGGAGATGGTCCAGCTCACGGGGATGTTGCCATCCTCGTGAGTAACCATTCCCCTCACCACCAACTTAGAGGCAGTAGACATCCGCCTCTTTGTGGGGTTCTCTATGACTGTCTGCTCAGTATATCTTCCACCTAGAAGCACTGTCTTCCAGGAAGACCTTGATGATATCAGCTCGCATCTGCCATCCCCCTTCCTCATTATGGGGGACTTCAATGGACACAGTCCACTTTCAGATTGTTTTGCAGCTCATAAGGCTCAGAACAAGGATTGGGGGGTGTTTCGGAGATATCCGACATTTCCAACCTTGAAGCTTTCAAATGTGCCAGGGCAAAAGCTCGTTTTGTGAGTTTCTGGCCCAGAAGAGCAGGGCGGAATGCTCTCCGCTGTCCTTTCACTCAAATGTCCTGGAGTCTTACAATAGGCCATTTACAGCGGAGGAGTTTCGCTTTGCTCTGCACACCTCTAGTGGGGAGGCTCAGTTGGTAGCGTGCCAGGCTCGTAACCTGCAATTATCAGGTTCGGGTTCCAACTCGGCAAGTATAGAGATTTTTCTCTGCCAAACTCCCCACCCTGCCTACAATGAATAGGGGTCACTGTTGGGATTGAAAAGGCTGCCGTCCGTCGGATGGGACTTTAAGCCGTGATCCCGTGTGTGGAGAGAGACACCTATGCATGTTAAAGAACATACTGGATGGCCTTCACAGGAGGCTGACACCATTTTCCCAACAGCTGTCCAGTGGGTCCACTCACCCACTTCGAACTTGACTTCACACCAACACATCCACTTTGAACAGAGCTTCGAACTTGGACATCTATCCCAAATAAATGATATTTAAGTAGCGAATATCATGTTTTTAAAATTAAAAGAGCTCGAATTTACCCCTTAAAAATGGTAGAATTTCGGCACAATTCATGTACTGAGTAGCAATAAAAATTAGACCATAATGCTACCTAACCATATTGGCAATAAATCATCAGCATGGTTCAAAATTCGAAAGCTCCATAATTAGAGATAGGAATGAACTGACTGATTTCGATAATATTAAACTAATGTAGATCATAAGTACTAGCTCAGCTGCATCGCAGCTTTAATGTCAGCGTTCTGATAGGCATCAACCAGCACACAAGGCTCAAAATTACCAAAATTAGAGAGATGAATGAAAAGAAGATTTCGATAATATAAAAGTAATGCAGACGATAGGTCCTCTCTCCGCTACTTCGCAGCCTCAATGTCAACATTCCAATAGGCCTCAACCAGCATACGAAGGTGGCTTTTGGTGCCATACATAAGATGTAGTACTGTCCTGTACAGTGGAACGACGGATGGCATTATTCAATCATATTCAAGCACACCTCTCATGCATCTGCTGTTGGGCTGAACAATGTCCATTATGCCATGCTCCAACATCTCTCATCATTGAGTAAGGATCAACTTCTCCATCTTTTCAATCGCATTTTTCTTGAGGAGCAGCTTCCAGACTCCTGGCTGGAGGCCATCGTCTTGGCCTTCCTGAAGCCAGGAAAGGATTCCAAGATTCCTTCTAATTATCATTCCGTTGCATTGACGAGCTGCATGTGCAAGGTGTTGGAAAGAATGGTAAATGCCAGACTCATCTGGTATTTAGAACATCACAACCTTCTTTCCAACACCCAGTGTAGCTTTCGCAGGCAACGGTCAACTCTTGACCATCTGATACATCTCAAATCGACTATCAGAAATTCATTTTTGCGTAGAAAGCATCTGGTGTCAATTTTCTTCGACATCAAAAAAGCATATGGCACAGCTTAAAGATTTGACATACTTTGTGAGCTTTGGCTTGAGAGGTCACGTGTCAATCTTCATCTCCAACTTCTTATTGTCATGTTCTTTTCGTGTCTGTGTCAGCAACACTGTTGCTGCGATACCCCGCAGAACAGGAGGTGCCACAAGGCTGCATTCTAAATGTTATGCTTTTCACTGTCAAGATTAATTCTATTACTAGACAACTTCATCTGTAGGCAATGCCCTTGATGATGATTTTAGTATGTTTTTCTCTTCATCCAATTCATGTGTAGCAATGCCTCAATGATGATTTTAGTATCTTTTTCTCTTCGTCCAGCATGAGGGTCATTGAAAGACATTGCAAATTGCCGTGAACAATCTTTCAGTTTGGGCGACAGCCAATGGTTTTGGTTCTTCCTACAGAAGACCACTTGCATGCATTTTTGCCACAAGTGTAATCTTCATCCAGATCCTGACCTACAGCTCAGGGGTAACATCATTCCAGTTGTGGCAGAGACCAAATTTCTTGATCTAATCTTCTATTTGAAATTGACCTTTTTACCACACATACGTCATCTCAGGTCCAAGTGCGTGCAGGCATTGAACATCATCAAGGTCCTCTCCTCTCTCTCCTGGGTAACTGACTGATGTTCTCTGCTCCGCCTGTAATGTGCACTTGTCTGGTCGAAACTGGACTACAGATTCCAGGTGTATGACTCTACCCGGGATTCGATGGTGAAGGTGCTGGACCTCTCCATCATCAGGCCCTCCGTGTTTGCCTGGGAGAGGTCACATGTTGATCTTCACTCTGCTTGGGATTCAGTGGTGAAGGTGCTGGACCCCCTCCATCATCAGGCCCTCCGTGTTTGCCTGGGAGCCTTTTGTACTGCACAGGTTCAGAGTCTTTAAATTGAGACCGATGAACCATTTTTATCTCTTCACTGTTAGCAGTTGTCCTTCCAATACGCAGCTAAATTGCAATCCCTGTCTGGCCATCCTACTTGGGACTGCATTTTCGATCCAAAGTGGGAAATGCTCTACACTAATCTGCCAACTGCCATTCGTTCTTTTGGTTTGTGAGTCCGAGGCTACCTCAGAGACATCAGCACCAGTCTTGATAGCATCTCACAGTCGACTGCCGAGCCACTTCCACCGTGGCTCACTGTTTTCCCTTCCTGTGATTTCTCTCTTTTGCAGGACAGGGAAGGCCTTTACACCCAACTGTGTGTATCAGAAACTCTTTGCCAGCCATCATGCTGAGCACCCAGACTTCTTTCCTATCTTCACAGATGGCTCGAAGATCAGCCATGGTCTGCTGGGATGTAATCATTGCAGATCAGATCCCACTGCAGTATTCCATCTTCACTGCACAGTTGCATGCTATCAGTCTTGTCTTGGACCATGTGGTGGGTAAGCATCATCATTGGTGTGTGCTTTACACCGACTCGCTACAGGCTTTGATCTCAGTGAGGCATCGGCCTCACCCAGTTCTTTCTAAGATCCACCAGCAGCCACATCATCTGACAGCCACCACCAACGTTCTCTTCTGTTGGATGACCTGTCACATTGGTATCAGGGGTAATGACTTAGCAGATGCTGCTGCCAAGTCAGCCGTGCCCCTGTCCAGCTCTCTGTTGCTGGTTCCCTATCTGGATTTCCAGCAGCATTTTGCATCGAGCTCCAGGCATAGTGGCAGAGATCTTGGTCAGAACAGCTTACGAACAAGTTCTTTGTGATTAAACCTATCATCAAAGCATGGCAGTCATGTTACCACAGAAATCACAAGGATGAAGTTATACTTGCTCATCTCCATTTAGGTCATTCATTTATTACTCATTCATTTCTTCTATGGGTGGATGACAAACCTAAGTGTGAGTTTTGTGACACCGTTTTAACTATTAAACATATTTTAATCTTGTGTCCCGCTTTTAACTTTGAATGTAGAATGTATTTTAAATTTCATGATTTTATGTCTGAACCTCTTACATTTGGACATCTTTTATCTGATCATTACATTTTATCATTGATTTTTCCCTTTTTAAAATATTGTGGCTATTTAACTCGACTTTGATTTTACCATATAGTTACCTTGTATGTTGTATATATAACCCAGGTCTCTTACACCTGGCATTATTTTATTTTGTATTTCTCAAGTTGTTTACTTTGTATTTATACACTTGTTATTTGTTATTTTACAATGTACTGCTTTTATTTTAAATTTTGGTTGCTGGTATGCATGTCTGTTATCTTTTATATTGTCTTTTGTTTCACACATTATGGCCTAGTCGCCCACGCACCATGAAACCCAAAACAGGCAATCCAGGGTCCCGTCTGAAAAACTGATTTACATCCAGAGTCTCAGCTATTTTTACACCATGATCAGCCAAAAAAAAATAACTTTCGAATTTTTTGCCAAATAACTAATTAATTGAAGGGAAATTTCCTCCTGAATAATATAATATTTAACCTGAAACACGATTTTTATTTCTTTCAAGATTCTTTTCAGTATGGTGTATTTTAAACATTGCCAGTGTTATACAAGGTGACTTGGACTTCTCACATTCACAGGATTTTCTGAACTGGTTATGAAATGAGAAAAACACTTTCTTGGCTGCCTTTTTTTTTACTAAACATGAATTTTTTTTCATTAGGTATTGAAGTTTGCTGATCTTTACTAAGTGCAGAAAGGTTTGTGCACCAAGGGTAAAAAACAAACATCTATATATCATCAGAGTGGCACACCCAATATATTAAATGAATTGGAAAATAACTTTTAAAAACAATTGAATATAAACTTAAAAAACAATTATAATTTTTAAAAAACTGCCCCACCCCAAGTGGGGGGGGGGAACACTCTCAGTATAGTGGAGAGGGGGGAGTAAAAACCCTTGCTGAAATTGCCCTCCTGCAGGAGGACTGATTTCCATGCCAAGGAAGTCTTTTTTTGCTTTTGTATCCAAGACCTTATTCATTTTCAGGGAATGATACAAGATCAAAGTTTTTTTTACTGGGAAACAAAGAAATAATGTAAGAAAATTAATGTATAAAGGGGGGGGGGGAGAGAACAGAGGTATGTACTTTGCAATTACTTCCAAATTCTTCCTTTTTAAGAAAAAAAAAATATCAGTTTTTTTCTTTAATTTTCATGAGATTTTTTAAACTTTAAGGAAAAATTTGTTGATATTAGTTCAAATCAAATTTATGAGCTTAAATCAGTTGATTGCTTTGGCATAGAATAGCATTGATAAAACATCGGCAATACCATATAGCACTTCTAACAAATGGCAATCAGATGGCTTTAACAAATTATTTATATTGTAGTGTTAAAATATGCATCAGATGAAAAAAGAAAATATTATTTTTCAAACTTAAATTTTGTATTTTTAAAAGATGTAAGTAAGAAAATTTTCAAAGTGCAATTTCTATTTTTAAAAATTTGTCTTTTTTGTATTGTACAGAAGACATCTATGTTGATCTTGGACCTCTCATTTCGGATTTTCAATGTCTATGCTCATCAGGGACTTTGGAAGGGTTAATACACTAATTTATATGTGTTACTATATAATTGAATGTTTTAAATTATATATTACATTAATATCTTTTACAGAATTTTTAGTAACAAAATTGTATTATTTATATTTATTAAAATTCCATACCCATTTCAATTATATATTTCCTCTCTTTACGGTTGCAAAATAAATAAAACAAATATATATTTTTTGCACAAAGTTAGAAAAACTTATGGTGCACTAGAAGATGCAACTGCTCTGTATGCCTGGGGTGTTTGGAATGTAAATCGAGCTCAAATGTTAAAAAAAGAGCCAGGCCTTATCCATATATACAAAATCTATAACTCTTTTTGCAAAAGAAATGCATGTGTTTTTCTTTTTCAAACCAATGAAAAACAAACGATATATTTCTTTTCATTGTTATGTCATTTGTTTCCCTTTCATATGATAATTAACCATATTTGAAATAATAGGAAATCACAAATATGCACCTGTTGGTGATATGTTGAATAAGTGTAGAGGAAAAATTGTCATTAGTCGAGTGGGATATGAACCCACCTGTGTTATTTATTTAACTATATGTGTTTGAAGTTTTAAAATACTCTGTATTTTCCCACTGGGATTTCTAATTTTACATTATTTTGTACATTCATATAGTTAAAATATCTCATTATGTTTTGTAACATTTTCTCTTGCAGTACAAACATGCTGTGTATGTAATGACCATGAAGTTATTTGCAGACTTAGAGCGGAAACGAAGACAACAAGAAGAGCGAAACATGGAGGATAGGTAAGAGAATGCTTTGTTTTAGTGTATTCTTTACAAAGAGTAAAGTCCCATTTTTATTGTGGAAAATTTTACTGTCTAGTGTTTATATAACTTTTGCCCAAATATTAGCAGTAATATTGATAATTGGTCTTATTAATTTTATACTCTTGATGATCTAAATGCAGTTTATTGTTCAGTTCTGAAAATATTAAAAGCTTATAAGCTTTATTTGAAAACGAATGAAGGTAGTGACCCTTTGGCAAGATTATCTGTCGATGAATGCTATGATTTGAAACTAAAAACAAATGTTCACAGTATTATGAATACCATTGGATGGCCAAAGTATGCAATCAGTGAGAGATTATTATATGGTGCAGGTCTATTTTCATCATAGAATGCATGAATAATTGCACAGTTGCAATTGACTGCCCAGGCCATTCATATGTTGAAATTACAACACAATAAAGTGAATACTCAAATAGTTGCAAATTAATTTGGTGCCAAAAGTACTGAAATTTCCAAATCACCATTATTTCAAAATGAAGCATCACCAAGTTATAATTTTCATTCATTTAATAATTTTAGTCCCATCACTAGCTGTATTGTGAGCATTAATAACACTAATAATGCCAATTCAGTTTTATTTTTTATATTTTATTGCAAGGTTTTAACAATATATCAATTTATCAGGTGTGACAAAACTCGTGTTTTTATCAGACTTTATTTACAAGCACAGGTTCCTTCAAATAATTGATCAGATAGGTACAGATAGAAATATACAAGATTTCTTATTGAAATCATTGTATAGCTAAATGGGTTTATAATTTTAATTTGCAGTGAGGCAAAAAAAATTCACATCCACGTGATGCATTTGCAATCAGTGACATTTTCTTAGATTTTGGTTTTCTCTTTATCACCATAACATGAATGTCTGCCTTACCAGCAGCTCTAAAGAGTTCATCTAAAGGACAATATATGCAAATAAGACCAAATTACTGCCATCAACAAAGTCAGATATTTTCATAACTCAAGACCATCTAAGGCCTCACTCTTTCTAAAGCTTTCCCTGTAACATAATTGATCACCAAACTAAAGAGAAATAGTAAAAAAAATGCAATCTTAACTCCAGTTGTAACATTAAACTTATCACACTGTATGTTTCAGCAATTTTTTCACAAAACTAGTAACTATAGGTTTTTGAAACTAACCTTTCTCAAAAATATGCTGAATGGAAACATTTGTTCTATGCTGCCTTATTTTAACCCCCCCCCCCCCTTGTTCACCATGAACTCCATTAGCAAAATATTTAATTTTATTAAACCCAGTTATGCAAGAACTTCACCAACAACAGAAAGTCATGATGCTTCTGCAGTTATCACAAGTATCACCATTTTTATCAAGTATATCAAGACATATACAGGGTGATTCAAAATTCATGGGCCAAACTTTAAGGGGTGATAGAACACACCTAAACAAGCACTTTTTGTCATACAATGCATGGTCGGAACTCAAGCGGTGAAGCGCTAGAGGACGCTTTCCAGTGAACACTTATAAGCGCTGGTTTTTACACTCGTCATCATTTCTATCGTGGATTGCAGAACGGATGGATTGTTTCACGAATCAGAAGGCGGACATGCATTTCACGTATGGAGCTGCAGACGGGGATGCGAGGGAAGCCCAAAGACTGTACCAGGAGTGCTTTCCGGCCAAATGCATGCCTGATTGTAAAACCTTTCAGCGATTACACCGGTATCTGTGCGAAACGGTCTCCTTTGTCAGTGGCTTGCAGGATACAGGGTGTGCAAGGAGTGTGAGGATGCCACGTGTTACAGAGGAAATTCTACATAGGGTTGGAGATCGTCCCGAATGTAGCATACGAGCAATTTCCCATGCCGTAAGTGTGCCCCAATCGACAGGTGGCGAGTTCTATGAGACGAACGATTATGCCCCTACCATGCACAGAGGGTGCAACGTCTTGACACCTGCAGATTATCAGCCTCATGTGGATTTTGCACAGTGGTTCCTGCAGTGGACTGCAGTGCATCCGGACTTTGATGCACATGTCTTATTCACTGATGAATGCACCTTTACACGTAAGGGCATTTTTAATACCCACAATTCACGTGTGGGCCACCAGTAATCTGCACGTCATACGTCCACATTTGTACCAGCAGCATTTCTCCATAAATGTTTGGGCTGGAATCCTCCTTGACCATTTGATTGACCCATACCTTCTGCCAGCCCCACTGAAAGGGAGAACGTACCTCATATTTTTATAAGAAGTCTTGCCAGAATTACTGAACCCTGTTCCAGCAAACATTCAAACATATATGTGGTTCCAACACAACAGAGCACCACCCCATTTCAACGGGGATGTGTGAAATGCTTGATACAACATTTCCAGGATGATGGATTGGTCGGGATGGTCTCATCGCTTGGCCGCCAGCCACAATCACCTGATCTCTCATGTCTGGACTTTTTCCTATGGGGCCATATGAAAAGCCTCATCTACGATAGCCCCATCAATTCCAATGAGAACCTTGTTGCCAGGATTTCTATTGCCGCTGCCGCTGTATGAGAAATGCCTGGTGTTTTCGCCCATGTATGCCAATCACTACGTCGAAGGTGTGAAGCCTGCATTAATGTTGGCGGTTTCTCTTTTTAGCAGTTTCTGTAATTTGTTCAATAAAATTCTGTACTTTCTGTTCTGTAATTTCTGCAATTGTTTCAAACCACTTGTGTCATTCTTGTGTTTCTTCATTTCCTGACACAGTAGCTGCTAACCCCTAGCGCTTCACCGCTTGAGTTCCGACCATGCATTGTATGATGAAAACTGCTTGTTTAGGTGTGTTCTATCACCCTGTATATCAAGTGATTACTTTGAAACTAAATAATTATACCTCTAATAAAATACTTTGGAATAACACCTCTATAAAGAAGATATTCAACACTTTGGTTACCATGTGACAGTTGAATCATACCCAGCTCTTAACATTTCAATAATATTTTTAACCTTCTGTGACTTGTAGCTTTAATTTGTGATAATGAAAGCAACTTCAGATGGTGGTATAGGACCAACATTAAAGTCAGTAATATATCTATCATTATTGCAAATAATGGGTGCAGAATAAACCATATTATTTAAGATATCCTTGAAACTGAACTCGCCTTCCATGATAGAATTCTCACCTTAAATATTTTGTTGTCTTCCTCTTTCAAACCCTGCACACCATTTTGTTTTTTCCCATATAAAATATTTACTATTCCTCTGATTAGGGCCCCGTGTGCGGGAGAGCCATACCCTGTGCACGTTAAAGAACACGCTGGATGGCCTTGACGGGAGGCTACCATCTGTCTCCCAACAGCTGTTCCAGTGGGTCCCCTCCCCCAACCTTCTCTGAGCCTTCGGGGTCCATGTGACCTGGCCATTTAGCCCATGGTGTGCAAAAAAGTGCTGCTCAGAGGTAAAACAACCCAACCCTCTGATTAGGATCATTCAATTGCTAACATAAAATATCCTATATATATATGTTTGCTTGAGGCTGACAACACAAATAAATAAAAAATAAATCAATGGATTGATCTTCAACAGAGACCCAGTAGTGCAGCAAATCCAGTACTCATAAATCAGAATTGGAGCCAAAATATAGTCTGTTTTAACCTTCAGCATCAGGAGACTGTGATGTTGACTGTTTGTCCAACAAGGTGGATAAATTTTAAAAAAGCCAAAGTCCAGATTAGGCCAAATTGAACTTCCAGCCTTGCCTTTCCATTCTCCTTCGGAAGAGGAAATATCTTCATTGAAAGATACTAACAGCCTGCAACACAAGAAGGTGGGCTTAGATTTGAGGTGCTATTCCTAGACTCATATAGTTTATTTAACTGGTGGCCTGCAAACACCAATGATCTGACCCCTTCTGGTTGTTCATTAATTTTCTTTATTACTTTAGCACAAAGCGTGATTTTTCTTGATATTGCTTGTTTGGTGCATTATTGCTAAAGTTGTTGTTGCACCATAAAACCCAAAAAACCAATTCTTGAATACCTGAACATAATAAAAAGAAAATGTGTTGTCTGGCTGAATACGAAAGGCATTTGTAAGAAATACTGGGGGGAAATATTTTTAAAATATCCTTTGATAATATTTTTTTTATTTGGTTGTAATTATAAAAGAAATATAAAAATTGTTTATTTCTTTTTAAACAAAGCACTTCAATATTTTTGAAGAGAAAACACTAGTGTAGATTACCTGGCCTATGTGTTTAGCATGAATACTATTCTTGGCTGTAGAACAAAGAAGTTCAACCACATTGATCTACATCGATGGTTCTCAATAGATATTTCCTCATGGATGCATTGAGAAAAATATAATTCAGTGCTAAATGTATACATATACTTGTAAGGTAAAATATATATCATACAATTAGATAATTAAAATAACTTAAAGTTCTCTGTTGTTTAGCAATAAAATTTTGAAGCTTATCCTTCAAACTATTTGTATATTAAAATGATTTTAGGAGCAAACTCAGAAGCTTTTCAGAGCAAGGACGTGCTCCATCTCGGAGAAGTCACTGTTCACAACATGTGTAAGAACTTCTTTTCACATGTTGTGAAGGGTGATTCCAGCGTCATGGTTGCAGGTGGGGATGGACGAGGTTATTATTTTAATAACCTTGTGGGTAATGTTTCCATAGTAAGGAGATGCATGTGCTAGCAGTGTGGCCTGCTCCTAGTCTATGGTAGCTGTGTGTTGTATTGCCAGCTCAGCAGTGGCAGTCATTAGTTTGTTTTCTCTGACATCTGCCTGATGTTCTGTGAGCCTCTCCTGTAATGAACATATGTTGTTTTTTTTCTGATATAATGAACAGTGGAATTATCCAGCAAATGTAGAGGCAAATGCAGAGGAAATTTGTTTATGCTCATTATGTGAAGGAGGATAAATTTGTATGTCCCTTTTTACAATTTTCTTCAGATTTGGAGCTGGGCTGAAAATGATATTTATTTATTTATTTATTTATTTTTGTACCCTGGGAAATTTGCAGACTGATTTACATAGGGCAGGATCTGTTCTATTGTGTTTCTCTATTGATTAACTTTTCTATTGTTTTTGGACCCTATCTACTCTGTTCACATTACATTCTCTTCATTTTTGCAAAAATTTCTTAGTATATTAGTAAAAATGGGCATAAATTTGTTTTGTTCGTTATTGAAAAAATTTGTAAAGTGAACGGTCATAAACTCAGGGTGGGTGTATGGAAGAACAGTTTTTTGAGAATGTAAAAGCTTTTTACCTACCTTCCTATTGCTTTTGGCTTTGACATTTGTCGGTTGGTCGATTTGTGAATTTTGCGAAATGTCTTTCCACCATATCTTTTGAATGTGATGAATAAACTTAATGATTTATTGTGCCAAATAAAGCTTGTAACACAGGTAATGTCCCCTTTAAAAAAGGGGAAATACGAAACTATTGTCCCACTATATCTCCAGAATGCTGAAAGTAACAAGCTATACGTCAAATGAAAGCTTCTGACGCTGGGAATGTCATAGGCTATGAAAAATTGATCCCCATGCTTTCTTCCCCCTGAAAAATGGGAAATGGGAAAGTCAATCTACTATATCTTCCAAATGCGAGAACCTACAGTTTTGAGTTAGGTGTCAAATGAAAGCTCATATAATTATGGTCATAAACTATTTCAAATTTTGCCTGCCCCTTATTCCCCCTGACAAAATGAGGGGTGGATTTTTGCAGGTCGACTTTAATGAGTTGGTTTCAAATTAAAGCTTATGACATCTCCAATGTCATGGGCTACCTCAAACATGACTCCGAAAAGGGGGTAATTGTGCTCGATGTTTATGAATCATATATCAAATGAAAGTTTTTGAAGGTAGGTGTTTTTAGTGACAACAAAATAAATATAAATTAAAAAATTTTAAAAATACCTATTTTTCTATAGGGCCCTAAAAAGTAGGAAATAAACCTGAAGCATATTGATGGTGCAATCAGCGCTGAGTTTGTATTTACTTCAAAGGAAGATAGGGCACCGATTTACATATACAACCATATTGTTGGCGTGCTATCTTCCTCTGAAGTGAATACGAACTCAGTGGCTGATTGCACCATTGATATGCTTAGGTTTATTTTCTACTTTTTAGGGCCATATATGAAGATAGGTATTTTTTAAAATTTTTCGTTTATATTTTTTCTCTTTTAACACAATTAGTCAATCATCATGAAATATACATAGACTGTACAGCCACTATACTTTATGTAGCTTTGGTTCAAGAGAAAGCTTTATAATAAAGTAACAAATGCTATAATTATACCTTCAATAATATTATTATAATATTACTCTAATAATAAATAACAAAAAAAAAAGAAATTAAGTTTAGGTTAAAATAGTTGTCTCTGATAATTTTGTACTGGGGTTTTCTTAAATTGTGGAATGGCAATTCATTGTTCAGCAGTATGCGCTTGTTCGAATAGCTGTCTCCAATGAAATTATTGATTTTTGCAAGTTTTTTTTAATTAGTAAATGAACGTTTTGTGTGTTAGTGGTAATCAGCTTTTGAAACAAGTATCCTTGGATGATACTGACTGACATTCACCATATAATGAATGATATGCGCAGTTAAGAAAATATGTCTAGATATTATTTTTTCTAGTGGAAACAAACTTTTATGCTTAGCAATAAGCATTTATCTTATATTCTTTACTCAGCCTATTCTCATTGTACAGCCTCTTTACTGCCAAATACGATTGCTTAGGTTATTATTTGTAGAACTTTCCAAGAAGTTGAATATTCGGCAAAAGTGCTGATCCGAAGAGCATTGGTTTCAAAAAAAAAAAGATGGCGTCATCTCCAGATCGGCACTTTCCTGAATATTTTTTCTCATGTGATATTGAAACGCTTTTGTGATTAGTATGGCACATATTTAGTGAGGTTTTTTTATGGAAGTAATATTAAGAAACTTGGTATGATTTTGGATAAATTTAATTTTTTTTTCATCACCGCTAGGAGTTCGGAAGTCGGGTGTTCCGTCAAGACACACAGCATTGTTTCATTAAAAAATGCCATCTGAGCACTGCAAACTGCCCTGTTCTGATTTCCTCCGATTTTTCCCTCTCCCAAATCATAATTTTTTGTTGTCCAAGGTTGGCAGCTCTGCCCATGGCTCGATCCCAGGTCCCATTAATCAGTAGCCAAGTGTGCTAACCACTTGGCCATGATAAACAAGATTATTTTACTTTCAGTAAATAAGCAGAAATTTGTTTCAATAAGTTGTAAAATGGAAATTCTAGCATTTCATTCTTCCAAACCAAGTCTTATTGTTACTTAGAGATTATGGTCTGTCAACTGTTTTTTTTTAATGAAACACAGAGCCCTAATAATCTTTCACAGAAAACTTGTTGGAAACATTGTCAAAATAAGTATAACAATTATAAATAGTTGTTTATACTATTCTGATTTATTTAAATAGGTCACATCAAAAATTTTCAACTGTAGTGTTCTTATAGGAAATATTTTTTCATCATTAAAAAATTCTGTAATTGAAAATTTATTGTGCAATTAATGTTTGAAATATGAGATGAAGACAGACCTCTTATACATTAATTTAAAATTATCAGTCTTCATTTCTTGAAATGGATATGAAGCAAACAACACTTTTCTTGGTACTGATATTGACTGCTTGACTAACTTTTGCAGTTACACATTATTTTATTCGATTAATTCGGAAATTTGCATATTGCACAAATACCCAGAATATTTTACGAATTTTGGTTCATTGTAATAAGATACTTTTCATCCCATTCTTCATTTAAAAAACATTTTTCTTATTGAAAAATATGATAATAATTTGGTAGTGGTCATTCCATGAACTGCCCCTGCTACTTTCGACTATTGTACTAGGTCCTGATTCAAAAAGTATGTTCAACCACTACCTTTAAAAACTTCCTTATATCCATCACAACAAAAAAAATTACATTGCCTGTGGCTGTCATGGCCAAGCTCAGAATGTCAACGCATTCATACCTACAAGAAGCAAAGAGAGGAATTTGTAATAGGGAAAATGAGGCTGGTTGTTTAAGGAAAAATTCCAGGCTGTTCCCTTAAATAGTTGAATATCAAGTTTTTCCATAAATTTGGTAAATTATTTTTTGAGAGCCTCCCAAATACACAGCACTGGGGTTGCAGGGCTTATAAGTATGCCTGTGTTCCCATCATATTGCATTTTATGACTTCACTCTGTTGTTATCAATAGTTTGAGTTTATTATTTATTCATGTTTATTTTCTGTTTTACAATCAACAGTCGTATCATGGCCTCAGTTAGTTTTGTGCTATAAAACATTAATCAAGCAGTGAATAGCAATCATTAAATAACATTCCCTAGCCAATTTTCGATCACTCAATTCAAAGGATTTTTGAGTTATACTCATTTTTTGTCCTTGCTTAAGTTTGGAAACCAGTGTATAAGGATATTCCATGAAATTTCATAGATTAGTTTTGTTTTTGCTTAAGGACTTTTCCATAAATTATGTAATGTTTTTTAGCTTATTTTTAATGCACTCTTTGTAGCACTATGTATTGCTTTGCCCCACCCCCACTTTCACCCCACCTCCCTCTGCACAGTTTAAATTTTGTGGGTTTTCGTTATTTGTACACTTTCTATACAATTCTGTTCCATAGCAATTAATTATAAGTGATAATATAATAATATTTAGACAAGCTAGCGATAATGCACTATTAAAGCTATAAGGGCAATTTAAAGGTAAATACCTACATTGGCTAAATACATGGCTATAGTACTTTTAGATACTATTGTAGAATAATGCCAAAATCCAGTTCTTCAGGGCATTATCAGTATTGTTCTCAGATATGTAATTGGAGATTCCTTGTTTCAAAATTTATCACATTTCTTGATTTTTACTGTGTAGCAAAATTTCACTGTTTCACAAAAAGCCTGGTTGTGTTTGATTGGAGCTACTTTCTATTTTTATTATTTGTTATTAACCCTTTAACCCTTCCAGTGTCCAGCCTGAAAAACAGGTTTCTATCCAGGGGCCAAGCTATTTTCTACCTATGCTCAGCCCCAAAAAAACTTTAACTTTAGAACTTTTTTGCCAAATAACTAAATGAAAGGAATTATGGCATGTTGTATGCCAAATTAATCAGCATTTCATTCTGGATTTTCCGAAATTATAATATTTAACAAAAAAGACAGTATGCTTCATTTTAATAGATAATTTTTTAGCGTCATGTAGTAATTAAAATGGCAACATAAATAAAAATTAAAAAAAAAACTAATAGACAGAAATGATTACAATGCACATGAATAGAATGACTATATATTTCTGAATAACAAAAAAAATACTTTTTTGGTTTTAAGTAAATATTTTTCTTGTTTTGTAATTTTCTTGTCCATACTTTGAGAAAATTCCAGGCTTTGAGCCAACTGTGCTGAGTCAGATAGACAAGTCAACTTTAGAATTATTTTAAAAAATAACCAATCAACAGAAATAGGCATGTTATATACGAAATTAAACAGAATTTAATTACGAATTTTAAGAAAATAAATAATATAAATAAATTTGCAAGCATATTGATTTTAATAAGGCTTTTCAGTGTGATATGGTAGAAAAAAAAGATCGCACTATACAATTAAGGCTTCGTTTTGGAAAACCTGCTGAATAAAAATAGTTAAATTATATATTTATCGAAAGGAAATTTCCTCCTGAATAATATAATATTCAACCTGAAATATGATTTTTATTTCTTTTAATGATTCTTTTCAGTATTGTATATTTTAAATATGGCCAGTGTCATACAATGTGACTTGGCCTTCTCAACATTCACGGAATTTTCTGAAATGGTTATGAAATAGGAAAAAAAAAACTTCCTTAGCTGCTTTTTTTTTACTAAATATTATGAATTTTTTCTTTGGGTGTTGAAGTGTGGTGATCTTGACTAAGTGCAGAAAGGTTTGTGCACCAAGGACCAGCCATTCCTGAAATTGCCCTCCCAAATGATGGCCAATTTCCGTAACAAGGAAGTCTATTTGCTTCCATATCCAAGACATTCAATTTCAGAAAACAGTACAAGGTCAAAGTTTTTTTTATTAAAAAACAAGAAATAATAAAGTAAAAATTACATATAACTTAATGGGGTGTTAAATAAAATATCTACAACAACTATTTAAGCAAGCCTCCGATCTAGCACAACCCGGAAAGATAGCGATCTTCAATCGACTGATTTATTTAACTAACGGAAGTAAATATACAGAAATGAATTTGCTTCCATATCCAAGACCTCATTTATTTTCAGAAAATGATACTATTATCAAAGTTTTACTGTAAAAGCAATAAATAATAAAATAAAAATTAACATATAGCCTAATGCAATGTTAAAATATCCACAGCTACAAGTTGTAGGCCGGCCATACGATATAACATAACTATGACAAAATCAATACTTATCAATCGGCCAAAAGATCGCTAATTTCCGAAAATAAATCTACTAAAATGGAAACTAAGGTTTAAATATAAAACAAAATACTAACTTGACAAAGAGTATCCAATATGCTGGACCAAAACTGAAAAAAAAAAACAGCACACAGAACAATGGAGACATCTTGTTTCAGCCATCTGCATATTGTTTGCCTCAGTGAAGCATAACTAATTAAATGCAGGTGCAACCAGAATTTCTAAGAAGGATGTGTTTACTTCCAGTTTCGATTTAAAGGGGGGAAAAATACATAGAATGCTGTGAAAAATGATGAAAATAACTTGGGAATACTGAAATATATTTATGACAGAAAAGAGTGTGAAACGGAAAAAAAAAATGGTGGTACGTATTTTGTAATTGCTTCCAAAATCTACAGTTTTTAAAAATAGCAGTTTTTTTTTATGTTAATTTTTAGGAGATTTTCAAAAATTTAAAGAAAAATTTGTTGATAATAGCTCAAATCAAACTTGTGAGCTTAAATCAGAAGGTTTCTTCAGCAAATAGGAATGTTAAGCAAATCGGCAATACCGTTTAGTACTTCTAAAAAATGGTAATCAGATGACTTTATAAAATTATTTATATTGTAGTTTAGTAAAATATGCATCAAATTAAAAATCAAAATATTATTTTTGAAGCCTGAATTATATATTTTTATAAGATATATTACATTAAAAAATTTTCAATGGCAATTTTTATTTTTAAAAAATCGATATATTTTTGTTGTACTAAATGCGTATACATACGTCATTGGCCCCTCAATTCAGATTCTCCATACGTATAGAGATGGGTTGGACACTGGAAGGGTTAAGTATTGGAAGCTGATTAATCAGTTTCCAAAAATCACTACAAATGAACTTGCAACATTCTTGTATGCTTACCTACCATTTTTTTTTCCTTTTAATTTTTACATGTTTGTTCAGAACTAAATTCTCTTTCTTTTAGTATGTGAAATAAACCGTTTCGTTCATTAGTTGCATTGTAATGAGGCTCAGAAGTTGAATTGTGTTTTTTTGGGGGGGAGGGGGGGGGTTAAATGTCTAAGGACTATGCTATTTTGTTATACATCTTACAGTTTTTTGAAAGCAACACCATTTTTTTTATTTTTACTAATATATAAAAAGTTTACATTGATTAAAGTTTAGTGTTATAGTTCATGGTACCTCTTCATTGGGTTTTTAATTCGATAAGATAATATTATAAATTAATGATATGCACAATTGCAATTAATCAACAGTAACACTGTAAGGTAAACAAAATATCATTAAGATAAAAAAAACTAGTCAAGATTATAAATCATAAGTTGCAGATTGATTACCATATATATATATACCAGTACTGAGATAGCACTATCTGTTTATTACTAGATGGTATCATTGGCTGGGCCCTGTCTTTGTGCGATGAACTATTCTCTTTTCAGATTATGGAACAGAACATCTACACTTGATGGTAAGTAAAGACTTGAAGAATGTCCTGGAGAACTGAAGTGGCTTAAAGCAAATTGTAAGTTACAGTAGATGATGTCATATTTGGACTCATCATAGCTATTTAAAGTTTGTTACTAAATAAAAAATGGTAGGAGTGTTCCTTCAACTGATATGAAAGTCTTAGTGTACATATAACATACTAGAATAAGCAAGTATGACCACCATCCTGAGGATTAGAGCAAAGTTCTCGTTTGGCAAATTATTTAAAGTTACAATCTTACAGCAACATTCAAATCATGACTGAAAAAGGTTTAAAAACTTGATGGGTAATGTGTTTGTAGGGCAGCTAGATGTTTGCATCGTCAGATAGTGGACAGTGTAGGTAATATTTAAAGAAGGTGCAAGTATTTAAAGGGAAGATTTCCGAAGGAGCAAATGAGAGTTAAGTTTATGAAGTAGAATATGATAATTTTGGAACATCAGGTTCCATGCTTCCAATATATCTTTGTTTCAGAGCTGATGTTTTAAAAATTCACTAAATTTCCTCTATAGTTTAACCAATATTAGGGAGTGGAAGTTGTAATTATATTGTCTGTTTCAAGCTCTCTTTATATATTTTTTAAATAGTTGTTTCTATTAAAAGCAGCATGATGTCCTTTTTTATTAATGTCTGTTTAACATCCCTTTAATTTGGTGGAGAATGGTTTGTAGTTGTATAAATAAATATCCCCTCAAGCAGCTGCTGCCACAGAGGTCTGACAGGAGCCTGCCACTTTATACATCATAGTAGAAGGTCTGAGAGGATGGTGGAACCTCAGCAGAAAAATAACACATATGTTCATGCCTTACCCAGGGCTCGAACCCAGGTCCAGTAGCCAAGTGTGCTAACCACTGTTTTTGAAAAACAAATTTCTGTGGGACACATCGGTTTATATGATACACACTAGCTGATGAAGGGATATGATCTCTGCATTACATATTTTAATAGTGTTGCTTATAGTTAGGCCTGGAAAGAAGGGGGGCTACAGTACTCTGGCCCACAATTCTTCAAGGGGCCTGACTGACCAAGTATACTGGTATATTAAATTTTATATTTATCTTATATTCATTAAATTGTTTTGGCTATTTAAGATTAATATGTTATTTTTTTTCCAGAAAATAGAGGGTTTTTTGTTTTTAGAAATTACTTGTTGCTTTTAACTTTTATATTTACATGCAGACTTACACAAACATATATACACCGAAGAGCCAAAACAGACCAGTGTGTCTTTATGCAAATTGAAGCAACTGCAGGTAAACGATGGTGCGTGTGAAGGTCATGAAATGGTATAAATAATGCCTGATACTGAGCTCTGTTGATCAGTGTTATTTTTATTCTTCAGATGGGAAAATTGCAGACTTAGTGAGTTTGACAAAGGCCAAATTGTAATCCTTTAACTACAATCTTTGTGTGAAGGCCTTGGAAAGAACTTTCCCGTACTACATCACGTCATCATAAAAGTATAGTTATTATTATAAGATAAATTCCTATAATAAATATAGCTATAAAGTTGAAGTGAAACCATTTAATTAAACCATTAGTTAGTAGTATAGTACTAATGCCCCCCAGATGACTGGATCAGAGCATTTCTGAGATGGCAAGACTTGTGGGGTGCTCACAGTCAGCCATGGTTAGTACCTTCAAAAAGTGGTCTGAGGAGGGAAAACCGTGAACTGCCGGCAAGGTGTGGGCCAACAATGGCTCATCAGTGCTAGAGGTGAGCAAGGGCTATCCTATATTGTACGAGCCAACAGAAGGGATACTATGGTGCAACTTGCTTGTAATTTGAATGCTGGTGACAAGAATAATATGTCAAAACACACAGTACATTGAACCTGCTGAAAATGGGGCTGTGTAGCCATAGGCCGCTCCGAGTGCTCATGCTAACCTCAGTTCACCATCGAAAGCACCTACAATGGGCACATCAGCATCAAAACTGGACCTTAAATTATTGCAAGAAGGTTGTCTGGTCCAATGAATCTCGTTTCCTGATATTTACATTAAACTTACACAAACATATATACACCAGGTATATGTGTGCCATTGACCTGGGGAAGTGTTGGCACTAGGATGTTTACTATGGGACAAAAAACAAGCCAGTGGAGGAAGTGTAATGCTTTACTCAGTGTTCTGCTGGAAATCCCTGGATCCAAGTCATTCATGTGCAGGAAACTATGATGTCTAAAACATCATTGCAGACCAGGTACATCCTTTCATGTCAACAGTATACCCCTCTAGTAGTGCTTTCTTTCAGCAGGATAATATGCCATGCCACATTGCCCAGATTGTTCAAGAATTGTTCACGGAACATGGGGAAGACTTCCAGGTATTGCCCTGGCCTCCAAATTCCCCAGACATCAATCAAATCAAGTATTTGTGGTTTGTGTTGGAACAGCATATCTGATCTGCTGTGGCTCAACCACGTAACTTACAAAAGTTAAAGGATCTGCTGGTAATATGTTGGTACCAGATACCACAAGATACCTTTAGAAATCTTGTATCATCCATTCTCGCCAGGTAAGAGTGGTTTTGGCGGCATGTGGAGGACTAACATCATATTCATCATCACCACCATCATCCTCAAGCAGCCATGGGCTACGGAGGTCCAACCAGACCGTGCAATTTAGTTCTCCAAGCAAGTCGATCCTGAGCTACATCTACTGCATCTGGCCACTGCACACCAATTCTAACAAGGTCCTGTTTGACATTGTCTGCCCACTGCATCCTAGATCTCCCCTTCTTTCTGAGGCCTTTAGGCACACTGTTCATAACCCTATTCGTCAATTTATAATTATCCATATGGGCAGCATGGCCAAACCAACGGAGTCTCTCTCTGCACAATATGCTGCTTAAAGGAGGTGTGCAAACTCCTTTGCCTAACCTCATCATTAGTTACAAAGTTGAATCACCTAATGCCCAAGATACTGCGTAAGCATCTAGTTTCCTGTTATCTTGTTTACAAAGTATCCAAGTTTCACTACCATAACTAACCCTAGAAAGAACCAAACTATTATACAGTCTAATTTTAGTCTTTAGGTGTATACGCCTATTTCTCCACATTCTCCATAGATTCTTAAAAGTCCCAGCAGCAATCCCTATTCATCTGTTAATCTCATGCTGCACATCACCATTATCTGTTACATAGCTCCCAAAATAATTAAACTGTGACACCTGCTCAAGACTGCAACCATTCAGATTAACTGAATCACAGCCTGTGTGACCAATTTTCATCACTTTAGTTTTCTCTCTGTTTATAACCAAACCTACTCTACTACCAGTCCCATCAACAGCTCAAATGAAAGAGTTCATCTCATCAACATCATTTGCCAAAAGGGCTAAATCATCCGCATAATCTAAATCAGAAATTTTCGTATCTCCAGTCCATTTAAGGCCAAAAACATTCCCATGAAGTGAATTTCACATAGCATAATCAATAACCAAGCTAAAGAGAAAAGGAGACAAAATGCACCCTTGTCGAACACCAGAAGTAATGCTAAACCAATTGCTACAAGCCTTACCAACTCTCACAACACGACTCAGTGTTATTATAGAGAGCTTTCATTATGTTAACTAACTTGTCAGGCATACCATATGATCTCACAATCAACCACAAATTATGATGATCAACAGAGTCAAAAGCCTTTTTGAAATCAACAAAGCTAGCAACCAAAGGTTTCTGAAACTCTGAACATTTCTCAAGAATCTGCCTAAGTGAAAATATCTAATCTACACATCCCCTACCACTTCTGAATCCACATTGCTCATCACGCAATTCACTGTCAACCAGATTTTTAATTCTATTAAGCACAATCATGGAAAGAACTTTACCTGGAACAGATGGTAGGCTGATACCCCTATAGCTATCACAAGAACTGTGATCACCTTTTTTGAAAATAGGGATAACAATAGCTCTGGTAAAATCCTTAGGAACCATGCCTTTATCATAAAAGATATTCAGAATTTCAGTCATCCAAGTGGTAACCAAAACATTCCCAGCTCTAAGCATTTCCGTAGTAATTTTATCTACCCCCTGGGGATTTATGTAGTTTAAGTTTAGAAACAGCCAAAATAACTTCAGATTGTGTTATAGGGCCAACATTAAAGCCACCAATGCATCTATCATCATTGCAAACAATGGGAATAGAACTAACCACATTGTTTAGAATATCACTGAAATGCTCAGCCCACAGCCATGACAGAATCCTCACCTTCTATAACCTTGTTTATCCTTCAATCCCTGTATACCTGTCCTTTTCTACCACACAAAACACTAACTATCTGGTACAGCTCTCTGCTGTTGTGCTGTCTAACTGTTTCCTCAGCTTTGTCAGCCAAACCTTCAAGCCAAAGATTTTTATCAGCAGCTAACTGATCTTTTACACGTTTAGTAAGTTCTCTGTAATGCTTTCTATTAGGACTAGTAGGGTATTGATTAAGGACATTCCTGCAGTTCTTTCTTTCTGAAATAAGCTCAAGAGCCTTATCATTCAGATAATTCTCTCTCTTCTCCTTTTTTCCTAAAAGAGTACTGTTAGTGTCCAAAAAAGCCTGTTTAAAATGATCCCATTCTTCCTCAACTTCAGTATTAAGCATACCATGACTGTCATAATGACTAAGTAACCTATCATGGTAAGCTTTGGCTATAACTGGGTCTTTCAGAGCTTCAGTATTAAAAGTAAATTTTTTAACCCTAGCACAACACTTTTTAAGTTTAAGTTGCAAGACACTTTTAACAAGGTAATGGTCATATCCAATCTCAGCTCCCGTATATCACCTGGTATTCCTAACAAAACTAGTCCATTTGCTGTTAATTAATATATAATCAATCATATTCTTATGCAGCCCATCGGGTATGTCGCGGTAACTTATGTATGTTGCGGTAACTTTTGTATGTCGCGGTAACTTATGTATGTCGCGGTGTTTGTAATAAGTGTTAGTTATTCTGAATCCATTGAGTTTACTTACCTGTAGGAGGAGTTGACCATTGCCATTGCAGCTGCCAATACCAAAAGGGCCTATTACTCCTCCCCAAAGGTCAGAGTCAGTACCAACTTTGGCATTGAAATCACCAAGAACAAGGGTAATATCTCCTTTCTTGACAGAATTCAAAATATTCCGAAGTTGTCCATAAAGCCTATCCTTCTCACCCTCATCGACATCCTCAGTGGGGTCATAACAACAGATAACATTCAAGTCTTTAACACTTGTCTGAAAATTTGCTGTAAGAAACCTTTCATTAATGCACTCATATCATAGAAGAGCATCACTAGCGTTTCTGCTGAGAAGCAGACCCATGCCTTGGTGATGCTTATTGTCGTCCCTCCCTGAAAAGAGAAATTTAAGATTATTTTTAAGAATCTGACCTTTATCTGGTCTCTTGCAAGCCAAGAATATCTAAATTATAATGGTGGAATTCTTGTGTGAGGATGTCAAGAGAAAAAGCTCTGTGCAGAGTCCTCACATTCCAACTACCTATGGAGAGAAAATGGTTAGTGGGATGTTTAAAGAAACTATGTTTATTGAGAGAGGGAATGCCGACAATATCAAACAGCCCCCTAATCGCAGACACGGGGCAAAGACCCATTCCCCCACCACTAAAGGCTGAAGCCATCTACACTGGAAGACTTCCTCCAATGTAGAATTTGACGATGCCAATAGAAGCAAAGAGTTCAGGTGCCTGCGATGACCTCTGCTCAGGATTATCCACCAGCTGATAAACATATCCTGTGAATCTATTCACTTGGGGCTGTCAACCCACAAACAAACAGAAAACACAGCGGAAGATTATCCCTCCACAGAAGCCCACTAGTGCAGCAAAATCAGGATCCATAATCAAGCTCAGAGCCATATATCTGTCCAGTCCAGTGGGTTTATATGGTCAGCACCAGGACCCTGTGTGGTTGACCACTCCTCAGCAGGGTAGAAAAAAAAAAGAATAGTAGCCATAGTTGTCCAGATCAGTAGGCCACACAAATCTGGCAACCCTCCCCTTCCATTCACTTCCACAAGAGAGTATCTCTTTTGAAAGGTACTAACGGTCTGCACCACGAGAAGGCAGGGTCAGACATTAGGTGCTAGGCCTGGCCGGTTCTATGCATCATCACAGGGGATTGGTGCATAGCTCTCCTCCCGATGACTACCTAGCTACCATTTACAGACCATCATATTAGGTAGGTGGTAATAATATTTTGGCTCTTCAATGTATATGCACAAGGAGGAGGAGGGGTTGTCATACACTTCGCACTGGGGCTCATGTTAGCTCTTGATTCCCCTGGTCATAGTAAGAGGAAGACATATTCTTTAAGTATATGTTATAATGAATAGCTTAGTTGGAATGTGAGGTCTCTGGATGTCCTCACACAAGAATTCTGCCACTATAATTTAGATATTTTCGGCTTGCAAGAGACTAGATGGACAGATAAAGGTCAGATTTTTAACAATAATCTGAAATTTCTCTTTTCAGGGAGGGATGATAATAAACATTACCAAGGCCTGCTTCTCAACAGACATGCCAGTAATCCTCTTCTAGGAAATCAGTGCATTAATGAAAGGTTTCTTACAGTAAAATTTCAGACAAGCATTAAAGACTTGAATGTTTTCTGCTGTTATGCCCCCACTGAGAATGCTGATGAGGATGAGAAGGATAGGTTTTACGGACAACTTCAGGATATTTTGAATTCTGTCAAGAAAGGAGATATTACCCTTGTTCTAGGTGACTTCAATGCCAAAGTTAACTCTTACCTTTGGGGAGGAGTGATAGGTCCTTTTGGTATTGGTAGCTGCAATGGGCAACATCTCCTACAGGTAAGTAAATTCAATGGTTTCAGAATAACTAGCACTTATTACAAACACCACGACATACATAAGTACACATGGGTTTCACCTGATGGGCTGCATAAGGATATGATTGATTATATATTAATTAACAGTAAATGGGCTAGTTCTGTTAGGAATACCAGGTCATATAGGGGAGCTGAAATTGGATATGATCATTATTTTGTTAAAAGTGTCTTGCAACTTGAACTTAAAAGGTGTTGTGCTAGGTTTAAAAATTTTACCTTTAATACTGAAGCTCTGAAAGACTCAGTTATAGCTAAAGCTTACCATGATAGGTTACTTAGTCATTATGACAGTCATGGTTTGCTTAATACTGAAGTTGAGGAAGAATGGGATCATTTTAAACAGGCTTTTTTGGACACTAAGAGTACTCTTTTAGGAAAAAAGGAGCAGAAGAGAGAGAATTATCTGAATGATAAGGCTCTTGAGCTTATTTCAGAAAGAAAGAACTGCAGGAATGTCCTTAATCAATACCCTACTAGTCCTAATAGAAAGCATTACAGAGAACTTACTAAACGTGTAAAAGATCAGTTAGCTGCTGATAAAAATCTTTGGCTTGAAGGTTTGGCTGACAAAGCTGAGGAAGCAGTTAGACAGCACAACAGCAGAGAGCTGTACCAGATAGTTAGTGTTTTGTGTGGTAGAAAAGGACAGGTATACAGGGATTGAAGGATAAACAAGGTTATAGAAGGTGAGGATTCTGTCATGGCTAGGTGGGCTGAGCATTTCAGTGATATTCTAAACAATGTGGTTAGTTCTATTCCCATTGTTTGCAATGATGATAGATGCATTGGTGGCTTTAATGTTGGCCCTATAACACAATCTGAAGTTATTTTGGCTGTTTCTAAACTTAAACTACATAAATCCCCAGGGGGTAGATGAAATTACTACGGAAATGCTTAGAGCTGGGAATGTTTTGGTTACCACTTGGATGACTGAAATTCTGAATATCTTTTATGATAAAGGCATGGTTCCTAAGGATTTTACCAGAGCTATAGTTATCCCTATTTTCAAAAAAGGTGATCGCTGTTCTTGTGATAACTATAGGGGTATCAGCCTACTCTCTGTTCCAGATAAAGTTCTTTCCATGATTGTACGTAATAGAATTAAGAATCTGGTTGACAGTCAATTGCATGATGAGCAATGTGGATTCAGAAGTGGTAGGGGATGTGTAGATCAGATATTTTCACTTAGGCAGATTCTTGAGAAATGTTTAGAGTTTCAGAAACCTTTGGTTGCTAGCTTTGTTGATTTCAAAAAGGCTTTTGACTCTGTTGATCGTCATGATTTGTGGTTGATTGTGAGATCATATGGTATACCTGACAAGTTAGTTAACATAATGAAAGCTCTCTATAATAACACTGAGTTGTGTGTGAGAGTTGGTGAGGCTTGTAGCAATTGGTTTAGCATTACTTCTGGTGTTCGACAAGGGTGTATTTTGTCTCCTATTCTCTTTAGCTTGGTTATTGATTACATTATGCGAAATTCACTTCAAAGGAAAGATTTTGACTTTAAATGGGTTGAAGATACGAAAATTTCTGATTTAGATTATGCTGATGATTTAGCCTTTTTCGGAAATGATGTTGATGAGATGAACTCTTTCATTCGAGCTGTTGATGAAACTGGTAGTAGAGTAGGTCTGGTTATAAACAGAGAGAAAACTAAAGTGATGAAAATTGGTCAGGCAGGTTGTGATTCAGTTAATCTGAATGGTTGCAGTCTTGTGCCGGTGTCACAGTTTGATTATCTTGGGAGCTATGTAACAGATAATGGTGATGTGCGGCATGAGATTAACAGACGAATAGGGATTGCTGCTGGGACTTTTAAGAATCTATGGAGAATGTGGAGATATAGGCGTATACACCTAAAGACTAAAATTAGACTGTGTAATAGTTTGGTTCTTTCTAGGGTTAGTTATGGTAGTGAAACTTGGATAGTTTGTGAACAAGATAACAGGAAACTAGATGCTTATGCAGTATCTTGGGCATTAGGTGATTCAACTTTGTAACTAATGATGAGGTTAGGCAAAGGAGTTTGCAACCTCCTTTAAGCAGCATATTGTGCAGAGAGAGACTCCATTGGTTTGGCCATGTTGCCCATATGAATAATTATAAATTGGCGAATAGGGTTATGAACAGTGTGCCTAAAGGCCTCAAAAAGAAGGTGAGACCTAGGATGTGGTGGGTAAACAGTGTCAAACAGGACCTTATTAGAATTGGTGTGCAGTGGCCAGATGTAGCTCAGGACAGACTTGCTTGGAGAACAAAATTGCACGGTCTAGTTGGATCTCCATAGCCCATGGCTGCTTGAGGATGATGGTGATGATGAAGGCAGAATATTTGAGTGATAAGCCACTGGAGCTTTTTTCAGAAAGAAAGAACTGCAGGAATGTCGTTAATCAGTACCCGACTAGTCCTAATAGAAAGCATTACAGAGAGCGTAATAAACACATATAGGATTAGTTAGCTGCTGATAAGTATCTTTGGCTTTGCTGACAATGCCGAGGAAGCATTTAGACAGCAGAACGGCAGAGAGCTGTACCAGAAAGTTAATGTTTTGTGTGGTCGAAAACGGACAGGCATATAAGGACTGAAGGATAAACATGGTTCTAGGAGGTGAGGATTCTCTCACGACTAGTGGGCTGAACATTTCAATGATGTTCTAAACAATATGGTTAGTTCTACTCCCATTGTTTGTAATGATGATAGATGCATTACTGGCTTTAATGTTGGCCCTATAACAGGGTCTGAATTTAGTTTGGCTGTTTCTAAACTACAAACTACATAAATCCCAAGGGGTAGATGAAATTACTATGGAAATGCTAAGAGCTGGCAATGTTTCGGTTACCACTTGGATGACTGAAATTTTGAATAACTTTTATGATAAAGGCATGGTTCCTAAGGATTTAATGGAGCTATTATTTTCCCTCTTTTTAAAAAAGGTGGTCACAGTTCTTGTGATAACTATAAGGGTATCAGCCTATTTTCTGTTCCAAGTAAAGTTATTTGCACGATTCTGCTTAATAGAATTAAGAAACTGGTTCACAGTCAATTGCATGATGAGCAATGTGGATTCGGAAGTGGTATGGGATGTGTAGATCAGTTTTTTTTTTACTCAGGCAGATGTTTAGAGTGTCAGAAACCTTTGGTTACTAGTTTTTTTGATTTCAAAAAGACTTTCGACTCTGTTGATCATCATAATTTGTGGTTGATTGTGAGATCATATGGTATACCAGACAAGTTAGTTAGCATAATGAAAGCTCTGTATAATAACACTAAGTCGTGTGTGAGAGTTGGTAAGGCTTGTAGCAATTGGTTCAGCATTGCTTCTGGTGTTCAACAAGGGTGCATTTTGCCCCCTTTTCTCTTTAGTTTGGCTATTGATTATGTTATGCGAAATTTTTTGCAAGGGAAAGATTTTGGCCTTTAAATGGTCTAGAGATTTCAAAATTTTTGATAGATGATTATTTAATTATATAATATTAAAATTATGCAGATGATTTGGGTTTTTGGCTAATGATGTTGATGAGATGACTTCTCTCATTAGGGCTCTTGATGAGACTAGTAATAGAGTTGGTTTGGTAATAAACAGAGATAAAACTAAAGTGATGAAAATTGGTCTGGCAGTTGGTGCTTCAGTCACTCTGAATGGTTGTGCCCTTGAGCAAGTGTCTCAGTTTAATTATCTTGAGAGTTATATAATAGATACTGGTGATGTGCGGCATGAGATTAACAGGTGGATAGGGATTGCCTCTGGGACTTTTAGGAATCTATGGAGAGTGTGGAGAAATAGGCGTATACACCTAAAGACTAAAATTAGACTGAATAATAGTTTGGTTCTTTCTAAGATTAGTTATGGTAGTGAAACTTGAACCCTTTGTAAACAAGATAACAATAAACTAGATGCTTTTGATTTTAGATGCTTACACAGTATCTTGGGCATTAGGTGGTTCAGCTTTGTAACTAATGATAAGGTTAGGCAAAGGAGTTGGCAACCTCCTTTAAGCAGCATATTGTGCAGAGAGAGACTCCATTGGTTTGGCCATTTTGCCCGTATGGATAATTATAGAATGGAAAATAGGGTTATGAACAGTGTGCCTAAAGGCCTCAGAAAGAGGGGGAGACCTAGGATGTGGTGGACAGACAATGTCAAACTGGACCTTGCTAGAATTGATGTGCAGTGGCGAGATGCAGCAGATACAGCTCAGGACAGATATGCTTGGAGAACTAAATTTCACAGTCTGGTTGGACCTCTCTGTAGCTCATGGCTGCTTGAGGATGATGATAATGAGCTATGTAAGAAGAGCATATTTGAATTTTATTTCATCTTTTATATTTTGGGGTGAAAGTTCCTATTTTTGATGAAATTTTATTATGTTGTTTTTTAATCTTGGAATTATTATATTCAACTGTCATACCCCTATTATATTTATAAATTATTATTTATTGTAACAGTCATTGTTAGAACAATATCGGTATGCATGTAGACAGTAAGCATTAAAAATGGAAACTTTTGTTTTATCTTAATAAATGTTTGGTGCAAAATGTGGTGGTTCGGCACATGGGTGGACAGATATTTTCAGTATAGGACTGGGTACATAAATTGGTATATGATAAATGGTTCTAATGGTGAAAGAATCTAGTAGCATATACTGATATCAAAAATATTTCCTTTTTTTAGCTCATTTTCAGAAAAAAAATGAACTAATGTTATCCCTTTGTCGTCAGTCCACCTTTAGATATTAAGCGTTTTTTTATTAGAGATAAATTAAAAACTTTTTGTGATTGATTAAATATTGCAATTTGTACTTTTGGAAAATCCCTATAGCCATGATTGTGGCTTCTAATGGAGAAAACAAAGTAGAAAATTGCAAAATTTCAAACAAATATTGCAAGCAATGTAATATGTTAGGAATTTGTATTTGACTCTGAAATAATAACATGAAGTTTGCATTGGCAACAATGATTTTGCATTTTACAATGTAATTTTTGTGTTTTAAGAGATAATTGTTTGTTTTTAGAGATTTTGTTGTTGTTTTTTTTTATAATTTTAGGGGTTGGGGTGGGTAGGTATTGATAATCTATTGTGATTCACACTTTTCGAATCTCCCAAAAGTTTTAATTGCACTCACCAATGGAAAAGTTTCAACATTTTAAACAAATATTGTAAATGATCTATTTGGGCTAGAAATTTTATGTTTAAGTGGTGGTGTGTTATGATCAATGGATTTACCATGGCACCAACAATTTGTTCCTTCACCCCCAAGATGGGTGGATGCGAAATGTAGCTTTTCGTTTTGAGAAATGAAGGAAAATTTTTTTTGAGTTGAATAGGCACTAATGAAATATGATGATTCATAGTTTTCAAGTTCTCCAAAAGGACAATTTACGTCATTAAAGGGCACTAGTGTACAAAATGCAAAACTTGAAGTAATACTGTGAATGATATGCTTAGAATTTTTGATGAATATGTTGATTAATAATGGAATAATTGATATTCATATGTATCATAAATTAATAAAAACTACAGGGTGTTTCAGAACTCTGTACAAATTTCAATGGGAGATAGGGAACACCAAGACAAACCTTTTTCATCTATGAATTCGTCCACTAACATAACCCTTTGGTGCTAGAGGGTGTTGACAGAAATATTGGTGGAGCTGGTATATAAATGAATGGAAACAAGTATGAACAACATGTTTATTTAAAGAAGGTGCTCAAAGTTGCGATCGGCAACAACATTGTATGCATGACAGTATCAAAGTAGTGATTGCCGTACATGTTGAATGATTCCTGAATTTCGCAAACAGTTGCAGCAGTGACAGTGATTCTTGTGACGAGGTCTTCATCTGAATCAATGGGAGGTCTCATACACGAGGTTCTTCATGTGTCCCCAAAGGAAGAAATTGATACATGTTAAATCGAGTGATTTTGGTAGCCAGATGATGGGTCCACCCCGGCCTATCCATCAGCCCCCAAAAGTGACGTTCAGATAATCCCGCAAATCATTGCTGAAGTGTGCTGGCGCCCTGTTGCATTGAAACCATTTTCATCTGTGATTAGCCACGGGAACGTCTTCCAGCAGTCCCGGCAACGTTTCTTCAAGAAATACTTGATAAATCTGCCAATTGAGTCAGGGAGGCAGCAGGTATAGCCCAATCAAAATGCCATGGACAATACTCACCCAAACATTGATGGTGAATCATGTTGATGACCATGCACCATTGTGGCATATGGATTTTCGTGTGCCCAAACGTGAGAATTGTGCACATTAAACACACCATCACATGTGAAAGAGGCTTTATCTGAGAAGAGCGCATGAGCCTGAAAATCAGGCTGCACCACAGTCTGCTGCAGAAACCAGTGCACAAATTCCACATGAAGAGGGTAATCCTGAGGTTGCAATGTCTGGACTCTCTGATGATGAAACAGATTAAACTGCTGCTCATGCAACATTTTCCACACAAGGGTGTGGTTCATACCGAGGCTACATGCAACAGCTCACGTGCTTGTGCCTGGATTGTCCTCAATCTGCTATAGGATCTCTTCTTCCATGTCAGGAGTGTGCATGGTTCTCTCCCTATCAATGTCATACATGTTTGCATGGAATGTTCCAGTTTCTCGCAATTGCCGGTGCAAACATGCAAATGTTTGGTAATTTGGCACACGTCTTTGGGAAGCGCTGTCAGTACAACCTCACAGCAGCTCTTCCATTTCCATTGGCAGCCCCATATGCCAGATGCATGTCAGCCATCTCAGCAGTTGTGAAACACTCCATGTTGCATGTAGTGTCTGATTTACGAATGCAGATGGCAAACACAAGTCTGTTCTCCGTTCCCACTTCACCCCTCTAGCCAATTGCAGCACCGCCAACAGCACCCTCTAGCACCGAAGGGTTACTCAGCGGGCATACATTCATAGACAAAAAAGGTTTGTCTTAATGTTCCCTATCTCCCATTGAAATTTGTACAGAGAGTTTTGAAACACCCTGTATAACACTGTATATGATATATCAATGAAATATAGTAGAAGTAAGGCAGTAAGATATAACAGTAATGGTACAAAGAGGACATATCAGGATTTATAGTAACAATAATTTACAAGATGGAGCCAAAATTTCATATAAGACAGATTTGTCTATATTTCAGGTGCAGAGGTATCTCCTTGACATAGAATAAACATTTATTATCTGTATAGAATGAAATTCTTTACAAAAGATGATAGCTTATTTGAGAGTTATCATCTCTTGTAATCAACATATCCTATGTAATATGGACATTCATCCATTGCCGTCACCATGAAAACTACTCCAAGACTATTAGCTCCTTCTTGAAACTATCTCTAATGCATATGTAAATTGACACAGTGCAACTTTTTTCACTAACTTACTGGAGATGTAGTCAAACTAAAAGACTATGAAATGTGTCCAGGATCATAGCAGATACATCCAGCAGTAAAATGCTAATGCATAAAATCTTGGAGAGTTGTAGGTAAAGGTAAATGCCATGCAAGGCAAGTTGTTACGTATTTAATTTTTTTACACTTCAGTGGTCAATTTCAAGTGCACAGGTAGTGTTAACTAAAAAGGGTAGTAGTTTGTTATTAAAAAGTCTGAGTGCACAGTTAAGTTAATTCTAAATTAGTGGTCTACCTTACCTGACCAAATTGCCTTACCAAGGTCTGTTTACCTGACCTATTTACCTTACCCAATATCTTGACTTGCACTACCAATTTTCACAAGACTAGAGGCTAGTTATTGGAGTGTATGCAAACACCATGTAATATATTACAATATATTTTATATTTTCTTTTTTACTGAAATTAATGCTTATTTTGGTATTTTAAGATATTTGGTTTAAAAAAAAAGATTTTATGCATTAGCATTTTATTGCTTGATGTATCTGCTATGGTCGTGGATACATTTCATAGTCTTTTAGTTTGACCACATCTCCAGTAAGCTAGTGAAAAAAGTTGCACTCTGTCAATTTACATATGCATTAGAGATAGTTTCAAGAAGGAGCTAATAGTCTTGGAGTAGTTCCCATGGTGACGGCAATGGGTGAATGTCCATATTACATAGGATATGTCGATTTATGCTAATGATGAAGTTTTTCAACTAAATAGTTGAAACTTAAAGAAAAAATTAAAAAAATACCCCCTCAAGCAGCTGCTTGCCACATAGGTCTGACAGGAGCCTGTCAGTTTATATGCCATAGTAGAAGATCTGTGGGGATGGCAGGACCTCAGCAGAAAAACGACACATACATCCATGCCTTTACCCGGGACTCGAACCCAGGTCCCGTAGATCACTAGCCAAGCATGCTAACCACTCAACCACGGGATGGCTGGCCACGCTGGAGGGGAATTTTACTCTCTGTAATAGAACTGGGTAGTTTATTATCAATAATGGTCTGAGCTAAGGTGGCATTAGGTTATTGTTTTTTAATCAGTGTTGTATTCTTTTAGTCTAAGGGGAAAAGGTCTGTATGTTTTTCTTACATATCTGGTGAGTGGAAGATTTTGTGATTGGGGGGGGGTCTTGTATTTTAATATAATATATGCTTTCTAAAGGTGGGTTGACATCTCGATTCTTACAGATGGTATTAAATATAATGTGTTGCTTAGTAGTAGGAACTATATATCTGTAAGAGGGCATTATGTTATTTTGGATGGGTGTTAGCATATTGATATATGAGAATGCAATAGTGTATTTCTGTTCAGGTTTGGTTATTTGTAGTTGGGGGGGGGGGGGATTGAGAAATAGCGTTTATTTGACCTTAAAGTGTTTTTTTTTTAATTAAGTAAAGGGGATATCTTGCATTTAAAACGATTTTGTACATATAATTTAGGTTTTTGGTTGCTTATGGCTGCAATAAGCTAGAACTCTGCAAAAATGTAAATTGTATGAATTGAATGTGGATACTTTATATTTATGGGAGTGGGCATATGTAAAAGGTATTAAAGTGGGTTTATGGTAGACTTTACAGTTGATAATTTCGTTTATAGTAGATAAATTTATGATACGTACACAGTGATTTTGTTACATTGTATTCATATGTATTATAACCCTTTCTGTGTCAGAACTGTATTAATCATTTTCATCTGAATTCTAGTGACGAGAAGTAAATTTTGTTCCCACAGTACATGGTTGTAAAAAAACATTTTTTCTAAATGGAAATCTGAATTTTCTTAACTGTTTCTAATCAAATATTAAAAATAACATTTAAATCTATAATATATATATATTTACCTGTTGATTCCACTTGAAAAAATTATGATGCAATTTGAAAATAAATCTATTTGAGTTTGCAGTGAATGTATACACATGTTCAGTTACCGTAAATAGAATCAAGTAGTGACAATTTAATTTATTTTGTCATACCGTATGTAGATTATCAATTGGTTGTGGTTCCCAGTACTTTGGTTATTTATAGCTTTAGAGTTGCAATGCTTTTTAAACTTGTGTCATCTGAGAACAAGGCATTATTGACTTTCAGTCAATATTTTAACAACTTTTAATTTTAAAGACCTTTTTTTTTCTCTCCCTAATGTTTTGAAAATTATTTTTTATTACTTCTCAATTGTATTCTGCGATTATGAACAATGCTTAATTTGAAATGATCGAAAACAAAACCAAAGGTTGGACTTTATTTAGCAATACCTTTAATTACATTTCAACTAAATAAACTAATTAAGTTTCTGCTGGAATTTTAGAATTAAACTTTTCCATAGCTGTTACGCAGCTTCACAATAAAGCAATTCATTCCCAAATTCAGTGGCTCCAGTTAAACTTTAAATGCTTTAAAACATTTTATTGAAATTTTTTTCATAGTTTTTTATCACTTTTCAAATATATATTTCAATTTTTATTGAAATTATTTTGTTTTTAACCCTTCCAGTGTCCAGCCTGAAAAATTGGTTTCCATCCAGAGGCTAAGCTATTTTCTCCCTATGCTCAGCCAAAAAAAATAACTTTAAAACTTTTTTGCCAAATAACTAATGAAAGGAATTATGGCATGTTACATGCCAAATTAATCAGCATTTAATTCTGGATTTTAATATTTAACAAAAAAGACTATAGTTTTGTTTTAATAGAACTTTTTTAGAGTCATGTAGTAAAAAAAATCCATCTGGCAACACAAATAAAAATTTATTTAAAGAAAACAGACAGAATTGATTATAATGCACACGAATAATAGAAAGGCTATTTATTTCTGAATAATGAAAAAAAAATTTTTTTTGGTTTCAAGTAAATATTTCTCTGGTTTTGTAATTTTTTTTCTTGGTATCCTACTTTGAGAAAATTCCAGGTATTTAGTCAGTTGTGCTGAGTCAGATAAACACGTCAACTTTAAAATGTTTTTTTAAAATAACCAATCAGCAGAAATAGGTCATGCCAAATTAAACAGAAAATAATTACGAATTTAATGAAAATAAATAATATAAACAAATTTACAAGTATATTGATTTTAATAAGCCTTTTTCAATGTGATATGGTGAAATAAAGGATCGCACACGTCCCGTGACCGAGTGGTTAGTGCATTTGGTTACTGATCTAAGTAACCAAATGCACATAAGGGTAAGGCATGGATATTTCTGATGTTTTTCTGCTGAGGTCCCGCCATCCTCTCGGACCTTCTATTGTGGCATATAAACTGGCAGGCTCCTGTCAGACCTCTGTGGCAAGAAGCTGCTTGAGGGGGTATTCATTTTTTTTTTTTTTTTTTTTACTGTACAATGAAAGCTTCATTTTGGAAAAACTGATGAATAAAAATAGTAAGATTTTATATTACTGAAAGGAAATTTTCTATCTTCTTTTCAACATCGTATATTTTAAACACGGCCAATGTTATACAAAGTGACTTGAACTTTTCACATTCACTGGATTTTCTGAATTGGTTATGCTATAAAAAAACTTTTTCTACTGCTTTTTTTTAAATAAACATTATGAATTTTTTCTTTGGGTGTTGAAGTTTGCAATCTTGGCTAAGTGCAGAAAGGTTTGTGCACCAAAGCAAAAAAAAAAAACGGCATTATATCATCTGTGACACAGCCAAGGTACTGAAGGGTGGTGGTGGAGGGGGGGGGGGGAGGGGTTCCCTTAAAATCATTTAGTATAAACATAAAAACTTGTAATTTTAAAAATATTATATTCTTCTTGGGGGGGGGGGTGAAACATTCACAGTGAGTTTAGCAGAGGGGAAGCCTTCCCGGAATTACCCTCCCACATGATGGCTGATTTCTGTAATGAGGAAGTCTATTTTGCTTCCGTATCCAAGACATTCATTTTCAGAAAATGGTACAAGCTCAAAGATTTTCACTAAAAAAAGGAAAAAATAATAAAAATAAAATTACATATAACCTAATGGGATGTGAAATAAATTATCTGCAACAACTTTTAAGCCAGCCTCCAATGTAGCTTAACTCAGAAAGATCAATAAATCAGCCTACCGAAAGATCTCTATGCTACGGAAATAAACCTACAGAAATGAATTTGCTTTCATATCCAAGACCTCATTTATTTTCAGAAAATGATACCATATCAAAGTTTTACTGGAAAAGTAATAAATAATAAAATAAAAATTGACATATAGCCAAATGCGATGTTAAAATATCCACACCAACAAGTTGTAGGCCGGCCATCCAATGTAGCATAACTATGATAAATCAGTACCTATCGATTGGCCAAAAGATCGCTAATTTCCGAAAATAAATCTACTAAATTTAAATTAAGGTTTAAATATAAAAAAGTAAGTACTAACTTTACGAAGGGTATCCAATATGCTGGACCAAAACAATATGGGAGCCACTTATAGCACATGGAACAGAGATAGCATGTGTCAGCCAGTTTCAGATTTTAAGTGGGAAAAATGCATAGAATGCTGGGAAAAATGATAAAAATAATTTTGGGAATACTGAAATAGGTTTATGACAGAAAAGAGTGTGAAACGGGGGAAAAAATGGCAGTACTTGTAATTCCAAAATCTACTGTTTTTAAAAGTAGTTTTTTTTGTTAATTTTTAAGAGATTTTCGAAAATTTAAGGAAAAATTTGTTGATAATAGTTCAAATCAAACTTGTGAGCTTAAATCAGAAGGTTGCTTCAGCAAATAGGAATGTTAACAAGTAAATCGGCAATACTGTTTAGTGCTTCTAAGAAAATGGCTATCAGATGGCTTTATCAAATTATTTATATTGTAGTTTAATAAAAATGCATCAAATTAAAAAATAAAATATTATTTTTCAAGCCTAAATTATATATGTTTTTATAAGATATATAAAAAAAAATTACAATGGCATTTTTTTTTTGTTGTTGTTGTACTAAAATATATACATATTCCTTGACCCCTCATTTCAGATTCTGCGAATGTATAAAGATGATATGGATACTGGAAGGGTTAAAGCAAAATTTTTTTTATGATACTGCTTTTCTTATGCTTAGAATTTGCCGATTGTCAAAAGTCTAGAATATGCATAAAATGCATATTCTAGAAATATGCATATGCTAAAAAATTTAGAAAAAACAATGAAAAATTTAAGCATTGATGGAAATATTATGAACTCTATATTAAAATAGTAAAATAATATAGAAAAACGGGGGAATTTTTTTAAAATTTGCTAAATGGAAAGAACAGTAATATTTTTGCAATGTTTAAAAAAAAATGCATAAAAAATTTAACTTACCATTCCCCCCCCCCCCCCCAGATTTTTGCTCTTTTATTAAGCATAATTAAGTGCTATTTCTTTTGGTATATAACATGAAATATTTCTGTTCATTAGTTACTTCAGGATGAGGTTCAAAAACTTTATTTTCTGAAAACGCTTTAAAATATACCTGACCACCACAGTGAGTTCACTTTCAGAAACCTGACACTGTAAGGGTTAATTAAATTACAGTTAATTAAAATTTGACATGTTGCTCCTTATTTGTATAACTTTAGTACTTAATTTTAATATTTTCAATAATATTTCAATACAGTAATAATAATTTTATATACACTAGATGATTTGCCTCTTAATCCTAGGGGATAAGGAAATCCATCTTTTTCATTTTAATGGATTAGGACTCATATTATTATTTACATTTTCCAGTCCTCCATTAGTACAAATTACTACTGTTTAAAGTGTGAAAAATGGGAAATCGAAAGCTTATTTTCTCTGGAAAAAGCATCCTTTTCTGACCCATTGGAGAATTTAATTGTGTTCATGACGTTATTTAATGAATGTAATAATTGCACTAAGTCATCTGCATCATATTCCCATAAGATGTAAATATAATTGATGTGATGGAGATAAAAGTTTCTTGGGACGCAAATCTAAAACTATGTTCTGAACTTACTATATGACAGTGTTTGTCATTAGCTACAGGGACACCTTTTGTCTATACTTCTGAACAACTGTAAACACAAAATCAATGAATAACCCTTACCGTCTCCAGCCTGAAAAACTGATTTACATCCAGAGGCTAAGCTATTTTATCCCTATATATGCTCAACCAATTAAAAAAAAGTTAACTTTAGAAATTTTTTGTCAAATAACTAATGAAATGTATTATGGCATGTTATATTCCAAATTAATCAACACTTAATTCTGAATTTTTTTTTTAAAATATGTTTATTTGACAAAAAAAAGTCAACTAGTTTTATTTAACAGAGCTTTTTTAGTCATGTAGTAAAAATAGAAACATCTGGCATTACAAATAGAAATTTGTTTCTAAAAAGCTGATAGAAACAATTATTGTGCTTATGAATAGAAAGGCTGTTTATTCCTGAATAACAAAAAAAATTAATTTTTAATTATAACAAGAAAATTACTTTTTAAATTTTTTTCTCTGTACTATATTTTTGGAAAAGTCCAGGCTTTTTATCAATTATGCTTAGTCATATAAACAAGTCATATTTAAGATTTAAAAAAAAAAAGATCATATGAAATAGATAATGTAATATACTAAATAAAATGGAATTGATCTCTGAATTTTATGAAAATAAAAAATTTAAACAAATCCCCAAACATATTTTAATAATACTTTTACACAGTGATATAATGAAAAAAAAAAAGGGATCTGACTATGCAATTAAGGCTTAATTTTGGAAAATCTGATGAATAAAAATATTTAAATTATATATTAATTGAAAGGAAATTTCTACCTGAAACATGACTTTTTTTTCTACTTCTTCTCAATATGGTATATTTTAGAACATTGGCCAATGTTACACTAGGTAACTTGGAATGCTCATATTCATGGGATTTTCTACAATGGTTATAAAATTGAGGAACTTTGTTGAATCTTTTTTTTTACTAAATATTATGCATTTTTCTTTGGGTGTTGAATTTGGAGGATCTTGGCAAAGCACCAAAAAGTTGGAACATGAAGGCTAAAAATGATCATTATCATCAGAGTGGCAGAGCCAAGATATTGGGGGAGGGTAAACTATTTTAAAGCTATTCAGTATAAACTCAAAAACTAATAATTTTCTAAAAAATAAAAATTTTCAGTGGAGAGGGGTAAAACACCCTCAGCATTGCCACAGAGATGGAGGGAGAGTTATGATATCCTTGACGAATTGCCCTCCCAACCATAGGAGGACTGTTTTCCATGCCAAGGCTTTTTGATTCTGTATCAAGACCTCATTCATTATCAGGAAATGATAAAAGATATTTTTTACTAGAAAACTAAGAATAAAAATAGTAACATATAAGATAAATATAGAGGAAAAATTGTCATTAGCCGGGTGGGATGATGACAGTTTTTCCTCTATATTTTTCTAACAAATTACTACCAGGTGTATCTGAAAGATTTTTACTATTTCAGTAACATATAATGCAATGCTAAAAAGGTATACACATAGTGGCCTCATTTTGAATTTTATCATCATGGACACTGGAAGGGTGGGACGGGGGTGGCTCAGTCGGTAGTGCACCAGGCTTGTAATCTGCAGTTATCAGGTTTCAGTTCCATCTGGGTTAGCATTGAGATTTATCTCCGCAAAACTCCCCGCCCTGCCCACAGTCAGTAGGGGACACCAATGGGCTTGGAAAGGCCGCTGTCCATCAGATGGGACATTAAGCTGTGGCCCCGTGTATGGGAGAGGAAGAGCCATACCCTTGCACATTAAAGAACACACTGGATGGCCTTGACGGGAGGCTACCATCTGTCTCCTAACATCTGTTCCAATGGGTCCCCTCCCCCAACCTCTGATCCTTCAGGGTTCTTGAGACCTGGCCATTTAGCCCATAGTGTGCAAAAAAGTGCCACTCAGAGGTAAAACAACCAACACTGAAAGGATTAACAATTCTGACCAATGCATCAATTATACTACAATGCATTTAGGTCTAGCCATTTCTCTTTCATTCACTGCAGCATCCACCACCAGAGTGATGGGAAACAGTGGTACTGCATTAAAAGAGTGAAAAGTATAATGTGATTATATTTTTATTTTCCCAACAATTGGGGCGGGAGTGGCTCAGTCAATAGCACACCAGGCTTGTAATCTGCAGTTCTCAGGTTCGAGTCCCAGCTGGGCTAGCACTGAGATTTATCTCCACAAAACTCCCTACCCTGCCCACAGTTGTTAGGGCTTGGAAAGGCTTCTGTCTGCCGAATGGGGCATTAAGCTGTGGCCCTGTGTATGGGAGAGCCATACTTTTTGCACGCTAAATAACACGTTGGGTGCTACCAGTGGTTTGAACGGAGGCTACCATCTGTCTCCCAACAGCTGTTCCAGTGGATTACCTCCCCCAACCTTCTTTGAGCCTTTGGGGTCCTTATGACCTGGCATTTAGCTCGTTGTGTGCAAAAAAAGTGCCACTCACAGGTAAAACAACCCAAGCCAAAGCAATTGTAGTAAAGGTCACTAAAAGTGACTGATGTTTATTAGGTGCACAGTCTAAGGAGAGAAAAAAACATAGCTCTTTTGAGATTATATGTAGGAAATTTGCATTTTGAAATTAACCTTGTAAGTGTCAGAAACTGATAAATCGTTTTTTGAAAATCACCACAAAATGAACTTGAAATATTTTTTATGCTTATCTACCAATTTTTGTTCAGAATTAAATGATCTTTCTTTTAGTATGTAATGTAAACTATTTTATTCATTAATTGTTTCATAATGAGGCTGAAAAGTTCACTTGCATTTTTAGAGAAAAAAAAAATCTCACACTCTAAGGGTTAATGATTGAAATGAAAAAAAAAAATTTTTTTTTTCATTAAGTTTAATATTAACAAATAATTCATGGGGTGGGGCTAAATATACTTTGACAGTCTGGGTAGGTTAAAATTTAAAAAAAAAATCCTCAAGCAGCTGCATGCCACTGACAGGAATTTTTCAGTTTATGCGCTATAGTAGTAGATCTATGAGGATGGCTGGATCTCAGCAGGAAAATGACACAAACATCCATGCCTTATCCAGGGCTCAAACCCAGGTCCCTTTGATCAGTAACCAAGTGTGCTAACCACTCGGCCATGAGGCAGCTTAGGTAAAAAAGAATGTTAATTTTGTCAATGCACTTAGGTTTAAGATCATATGCAATAGGAATGGGGGGTGGGGGTGGCTCAGTCGGTAGTGTGCCAGGCTCGTAATCTGCAATTCCCAGGTTCGAGTGCCAGCTGGGTCAGCATTGAGATTTATCTCCGTAAAACTTCCTGCCCTGCCCACGGTCAGTAGGGGACATCGATGGGCTTGGAAAGGCCGTCTTCCGTCGGATGGGATGTTAAGCCATGGTCCTGTGTACGGAGAGAGCACCCTGTGCACATTAAAGAACACATTGGGTGACCTTGACGGGAGGCTACCATCTGTCTCCCAACAGCTGTTCCAGTGGGTCCCCTCCCCCAACTTTCTCTGAGCTTTTGGGGTCCTTGTGAGCTGGCCATTTAGCCCATTGTGAGCAAAAAAGTGCTGCTCAGAGTTAAAAAACAAACCCAAGCAATAGGAATGCTGTGTAATTTATTTAAGCTATTATTAATTTTTTGAAGATATATTTCTGTTTTACATTATCAGTTGGTCAGTCTTATCTGCTGACAAAATTTTGCTTTCAGATTATTATTTAGGTTATTTAAAATCTTTATAATTTTATGTTTTTGCATATTGTTATTATTTTGCTTAGTAATATACAGGATAATTTGATGCATGTATTTTAAATTTAACCTATATGAAGTTGTGGTGCATGTCTGGGTACTTCCTTATTGTGCAGAATCCAGACTGTGAAATTTAGATTAATGTTTACTGTATTTAGTTTTTTTTTTAAACAAACTTTTGTATTTTGGCTGGTAACACTTTTGAGAACTTCCCCTCTTTTGAACCTATATACCTTCAAGAACTGTAGATTTAATTTAATACTGCCCAGTGCAAAAAAAAACAACAACTTCAGTTATAGATGGAAACTATCTTCCATCATTTTATTATCTGAGAAAAATAACCAAGGAATGGAGACACACCGAATAGAAAGTTACAGAAGTAGTTGCAGGAACCTTTGGAGAAAATTGCGAAGTTGATTTGTTTACATCAAAGAGTCTGCTAGATAAAATGCTATGAGTCAAGTGTCATAAAACCGATTCTCGTTTTTTAAAGTTCAGAGAATGAAATACCAAAGTGTCAAAAGAGAAGTAACAAACAATAACAAAGAATATACACTCAAGTGCAAAAGTTAAGTACAAGCACAAAAAAATGTTGATTAAACAGGTTTCTATGGGTTTTAAGTTAAAATAGTAATATGATTACAATTCTGCATATGAATGAAGCAATGCACTTGAATGAAGCTGTATATGAATCTGCATATAATGAATAGTTTTATTAATTTTTCACATTTACATGAAGATACAAAAATGAGTGCAAAAAGGTTAAAGAAAACTTGTATTTTCAAGGGGTGTTATCAACCTTCACAGCAAAGCAGGGCTCACACCTCATACTGCCATCAGTGTCTCAGATCAGTTCTGAAAACAGTAAGTCCACTGACGTAAAAGGCTTGGCAGTCCTTTGCACTCTCAGATATTATTCAATAGGATTGGAGATCTTGCAGGCCATTCCTAACAATCAGTAGACTCATGCTCAAAATATTGGTTTGCCAAATGAGCTCTGTGTGTGTGGGAAATAATGTCCATTAAAATGAGGGGCGGGGGTGGCTCAGTCGGTAGCGCGCCAGGCTCGTAATCTGTAGTTCCCAGGTTTGAGTCCCAGCTGGGTCAGCGTTGAGATTTATCTCTGCAAAATTCCCCGCCCTGCCCACGGTCAGTAGGAGACACTGATGGGCTTGGAAAGGCCGCCGTCCGTCAGATGGGACGTTAAGCCGTGGCCCCATGTGCGGGAGAGCCATACCCTGTGCACGTTAAAGAACACGCTGGATGGCCTTGACAGGAGGCTACCATCTGTCTCCCAACAGCTGTTCCAGTGGGTCTCCTCCCCCAACCTTCTCTGAGCCTTCGGGGTCCATGTGACCTGGCCATTTAGCCCATGGTGTGCAAAAAAGTGCCGCTTAGAGGTAAAACAACCCAACCCATTAAAATGAACCCCTGGCTCACTATTACTTGCAAATGGGTGAACATAAGGCTTGAGTTCATTCCAGTATCTCTGGGAAGTCAGGAATCCTCTGTCTAATAAGTGGAGGTCAATGCGGCCATTAATTAATGTCAATACCTTCCCAGACTACCCTCTTCATATTGATCCTTCTTCATGATATTGGAGAATGATCCCATGTCCCTTCCAGATCATTGTTAATTGAGAATCAGTCTGTAAGCTGAATCTAAACTAATCTGTGAAGGAGAACAGTAGCATTCCGTTCCTGAGTATTGTGCACATGTTGCTGAGATCAGTTTGGATGGGCTCTTCTGTGGGAAGGAAACAGGACACATACCACTAGCTGTCTTGCATAGAGCCTCCTTTCCTGAAGTCTTGAAACCATCCATCTCAATGAAGCAAACTCTAAAGCAATTTATGAAGCTGTCAGTCTCTATGACATCTAGTCATCTCAAGACATTGATTCTTGTACATTTTGTATTGGTTTTCTCACAATATTACCAGTATCCTGAAATGTTCTCCAGGTCCTGGAGATTAGCATTCACACACATTCAGCTATCTGGCTACATTAACTGAAACTGGGTTAGCCTCCATCCTTATTTCCTAACAGACAGACAGACAGACAGACAGACAGATACAGACAGACAGACAGACAAAATGGCCCATGCAGCCATGGGCTATTGAGTTCCAACCAGACTGTGCAATTTTCCTCTCCAGATGTGTCTGTTCTGAGCTACTGCTGCTGCATTAGCCAATTCTAGCAAGGTCCTGTTTGACATTGTCTGCCCATCACATCCTAGGTCTCCCCCCTTTTCTGAAACCCTTAGGCACGCAGTTCATAATCCTGTTTGCTGATCTACAGCTATGCATATGAGCAACATGTCCAAACCAATGCAGTCTCTCTCTGCACAATAGGCTGCTCAAAGGAGGTTGATGACTTTTTCTTCTAACCTCATCATTACTTACAAAATCAGACCACCTAATGCCCAAGATACTGGATAAGCATCTAGAATCAAAGGCATCAAATTTCTTGTTATCCTGCTTACAAAGGGTCCATGTTTCACTACAGTAACTAATCTTAGAAAGAACCAAACTATTATACAGTCTAATTTTAGTCTTTATTTGTGTACACCTATTTATTCACACTCTCCATAGATTCTTAAAAGTCCCGGCAGCAATGCCACACACGTACCTGTTACATTGCTCCCAAGATAATTAAACTGACACACCTGCTCAAGAGTACAGCCATTCAAAGCAACTGAAGCACCACCTGTCTGGCCAACTTTCATCACTTTAGTTTTTTCTCTGTTTATTACCAAACCAACTCTATTACCAATCTCATCAACAGCCCTAATGAACGAATTCATCTCATCCACATTATTACCAACAGGGCCAAATCATCTGCATAATCTAAATCAGAAATTTTGAAATCTCTAGATCAGGGCTGCTTAACTTTTTGGAAGTTGAGGGCCAATTTGAAAATTTGGTACATTTTATGGTCCATACAATAGATAAGTCTTATATACTGCTTTTAGGCTCGAATTCAGAAGCAACACCTAAGGGAAAATTTGTTTAGTAAAAACACTTAAAATCAATTGTAGTGTTGTTCCAAGCACTTTACTATAATGTGATTCTTTTAATTTTTCAACTTGAAAATGTTTCCCTTGAGAGTTGTTTCTGAATTTGACTCCATGTAATAACTTTGTTTTGTAAACCTAGGGGTCATTTGAAAGAATGAAACCAACTGCATTTATAAGCAAATTTTATTACAATGCAATAGCAATGAAAGGAATGAACGATTCAGTTAATGAGAAAACTGATTCTGTTTATATTTTTTAATAATAATTCAATGTCAGAAACTATTTCTGTGGTAGCTAATAAGTAGCAGTGTTCCAAATGACAATCAGTAATTTTTGTCCTCAATTTTGACTTGGTGTACTTCATTCTGGAAAACATCTGTTCACATAAGTACATGCTTCTGAAGAGGGAAAAGATTCTTGCTGAATACATTCTTAAATTGACAAATTTTCCCTTTACATATTTTTGGTCAAATTCTTTGTTGTATTTGTGGGCCACAATTAAGGGTCTGGAGGGACACAAGTGGCCCACGGGACAAGGTTTGAGCACCCCTGCTCTAGACCATTTAAAGCTAAAATCTTTCCCTTTCAAAGAATTTCACATAGCATAATCAAAAAAAAGAGAAAAGGAGTCAAAATGCACCCTTGTGTAACTCCACTAGCAATGCTAAACCAATCGCTGCAAGATGTATCAACTCTCGCACATGACTCGGTATTATTATAGATAGCTTTCATTACATTAACTAACTTATCAGCTATTCCATATGATCTAACAATCAGCCTCAAATTATGTTGATCAACAGAGGCAAAAGCCTTTTTGAAATCTATAATAAAGATGTGATGTGTTCAAAAATGCTGTAACTTTTATAAAAGTATATTTAATCTATCTTGTACATGATTTTTCTGTGGTTCTGAAAAATGGCATATAATATGCTCTCCTCCAGTTGTGTATAATTTTTATATCTCTGGTGTGGGTATTATTTTTTAATTTATTTTAAAAAGGGAAGAAGATATTCTCTTACTCAAAGGACAGAGATAATCTTTTTATGCAAATTTTATTTTACATATTTTTATATATATATTTTTAGCACAGTAAAGAGGCAATATTTTTATGCAATTCTCATACAAAAAATATTCATGATTGTATCTGATTTTTCAGACTGGAAAATTGGAATTAAAGTGTAAATTTTATGTGAATAAATACAGAAATTTTCTGACAGTAAAAAATGTTTTCACATAATATTAGCTTTGTTTTTTATTATGCTTAAATTTAATATATATATTAATAATAAATATATTATCTGACTAGAAAAATATGTTAATGTCTCAAGATACATATGGGGAAAACTTTTACTTAATTGTTTTTAGTTTATCCCCTCAGTGTTTGAAAATTCCTATTTCTTAGTACCTTCTATTTGGATTGTCTTGTACAGTCCTAGTCCACCTTGATATTTATATATGGTGCTTGAAAGTAGGATTTTTTCCCCTGCTACATGTCCATACAGGACAAAATTATATGTAAGTAAATAGGTAAAAACTGATTTTTGTGTCTGTGGCATTTTGATTTAAATGTGCTCTTGATTGGATAATGTTTCTTTTATTGCTAGTAGTACATTTGTAATTTCTTCTATTTATTATTGTTTTGCAATTGGTATGTTTTGACATGATCAATTTTTTTCAGTAATTGTCACCAATGGAACCAACAATGAATACAAAAATCTAATGAATTTGAATCAAAAAAGTTTCATAAATATAACACATATTTCATATAGTTTTTTTTTTATTTTTTTTATTTTGGCACAAATATATTAATACATAAATGAAAAGTATGCAAAATGCATGCAACAAATTTTATCCTGTTTGGAATATTATATTAAAAGCAAAAATAATTCACAAAGTTAAATTTATTCCATAGGAAAAGAAAGAGAGAAGAAGAAATTGAAGAAGAAGAAAAGAAGAAAATTGAGCAAGAGTGGCAAAAGAATTATGAGGTATAATATATAACATATTCTTGGATATATTCAATGATAAATGTAGTTTTGGGGTTGTGAGAAGGGAGCATTTCTGAAGTAGGTGCACCATTAGCACTGACTAATAGGAATCTGTAGATGGAAAGAAAAAAAAAATACTATTAGTAAAATTTAGTTGAATGTTTCATTTTTTTTTTATCTCATTTTCTTTAAAAATGAGATAATAGTTTCACTTGTCATCTCTCTGTCCATCTGTAGACATCGAACTATTTTGTTTACTGAGATAAATTAAAAATTCTTTTTTAGTTGAAGAGGTATTGATGAAATATTATGATATGCACTTTCCAAATCTTTCGAAAGCTAAAAAAAAAAAGTAAATAAATAATATATACTCTAGCAGTGGAAAAAGTTGAAAATTCCAAAATTTCAAACGAATATTGCAAATGATGTATATATGCTAGAAATTCGAAATTTTGGTGATGGAATGTGAAGGTAACAAAGTTCCATTGCTAACATTGAGTTGACCCTTTAGACCCAGAGGGTGTGGGAAAATACACGTTTATAGTTTTAGCAGATAATTGTTTTTTGAGATAAATGAAAAATTCTTTTTGGGTTAGATAGAAATTGATAAAATATTATGTTTCACACTTTCTAAATCTTCTGAAAACTATAATTGCATCCTCTAACAGTGAAAAAATTTGCAAATTCGAAAATTAAAAAAAAAAAACTATTGTAAACGATGTATTTAAGCTAGAAATTTTAATTTTTAATGGTGGAATGTGAACATCATGATATATCCATTGGCAGACAATGAATTAACCTCTTAGACCTGAGGGGGGGAGGGAACTGTTTTCGTTTTAACAGATAATTGTTTGTATTTAGAGATAAATGAAAAATTCTTTTTAGGGTTAGATAGGAATTGATAAAATATTATGATTCACACTTTCTAAACATAATTGCACCCTCTAACGGTGAAAAAGATTGCAAATTCCAAAATTTCAAGCAAATATTGCAACAATGTATTAATGATAGAAATATGAAATTATGATAGTGGAATGTGAACATCATTTAAGTTTCAATTGGAAACAAATGAAAATGGCAATAGAAAACTCTTTCAGTTTGACTGATACTAATGAAATATTATGATTTGCATTTTTCAAATACCTAGTACTTTTAATATGTATATCTTTACAGATCACTGAAATGATGAAATGGCAGAGCTGTTATCAAGTTTTGCAAATAATATGTGTAGAATAGAAATCTGAAAAATTAGTGGTAGTTTTTAAGAGAGATTCCACAGACAGCAATAATCTACCCACTTTTCTGAGAGAGATGTGACAAACGCAACTTTTTAGATTTAAGAAGTAAAAAACAAATACTTTTATGTTGTATAAATACTAATGAAATACTATTTACATTTTTCCCATCATCCACTAGCTCAAATTAAAACTTTTAAGGAATGAAACAGTAGGTAAAGGAAAAACTTATTTCTCTTTGAAAACGAGATTCTTATATCACCAGAGGCAATATGCATCCTTCTGGTTTACTTTTATTTTCAATGCACTTTAATATTTTTCTTTAAAAAAAAAACAAAAGCCTAAACTAACCTGTAAAGGAGTGTAAAATGTCATACAGTCATACTACCTGCAGCTGTAGTAGACTTGTCATTGTTTTATATATACACATTACTTAAAGTATTGTTGCAGACATAATTAAGAAAATATCAAATATTTCTCAATAAAGTTAATTATATAAATAATTCTTTTATTGCACATTCTCTTAACCCTTCCACGGTCCCACCAGAAAAACTGATTTATATCCAGAGGCCCAGCTATTTTTTCACAATGACTGCCAAAAAAAAACTTTAGAACTTTTTTTGCCAAATAACTAATGAAAGGAATTATAGCATGTTACATGCCAAATTAATCAATATCCATTTCTGGATTTTCTGAAAATGAAATATTTTACAAAAAAAAACGACGTTTTATTTTAATAAGGCTTTTATTGAGTTATGTAGTAAAAAAAAATGCATCTGGGAATGCAAACAGTAATTTATTTTAAAAAAAAACAAAAGACAAAAATGATTATAATGCACATGAATAGAAAGGTTGTTTATTTTTGGATAACCAAAGTCCAGACTTTTCACCAACTGTGCTGACCATCAACTGTTGTGTTTCACTAACTGTGTGAGATAAATATTTATTTTTTCATTATTCAAAAATAAATAGCTTTTCTATTCATATACATTAAAATTATTTTTATCTGTTAGTTTTTTTAAAATAAATTTTTATTTGTGTTGCCAGATGCAATTTTTTACTATATAATTTTGAAAAAAAATCATTAAAATAAAACTAGTTGTTTTTGTTAAATATTTTATTTTCAGAAAATCGAGAATTAAATGCTGATTAATTTTACATAAGCTTACCAGACAAAAAATTAGTCACCCCTGGCTGAATGTCGCCTAATAGTGCATAACGCTTCTATGTGACCAAAGAACAGCTGAAATCCTGTCTGGCAATGGATGCCACCAGTGTACCGATGTAGTGCACATCAATGTTTATCCACTCTTCCAGCAGCAAATTCCACAGTTCAGCCAGATTGGCCGAATGGCTGGGACTGTGCTTCACATGTTGCTCCAAAGAGTCCCACAAATTTTCTATGGGATTCAAATCCAAGGATTTGGTGCCCAATTGAGACGTTCGAAGGCTTCAGAATGCTCGTCGTGCCAATCGGACACACTTCGAGCCCTGTGCACGCAACAATTCTCTTGGAAGACTGGGGTATCCTTCTGGTGTTTACTGTGGAGATGCTACACAAAAATCAACATGTGGTCGTCCAGTAGCTCCATATAACCCTTCTAGTTCAAGTGTGACATCATCGCAACCAAAGGACTCATTTCCTCATACATGAAACACCCCCAGAACATTACAGAGCCTCCTCCAGCTTGAACAGAACCTTGCACAGTCTGCATGGAAAGCTTCATGCTGCTTGCGATGTGCCCAATGCTTTGCATCATTCAAGTGCAAGCAAAAACATGACTCATCCAACCAGATCACACGCTTCCAAGAGTCAACAGTGCAGTTTTTGTGGTGCAACGCCCACTGTAGTCATGCAGCCTTGTGCAGAGCTGTTAACACGGGTCTCTTCCGTGTTACTCTGCTACAGATATCCATGGCATACACTTCCCTTCAAGAGTGTTCTTTTGGAAACAGCTTGTTTTAGGCCTGCATTGACTGACTGGAACAATTCCTCCCTCGTTGCAAAGTGGTTTGCCCTAACAGTGTGTGACACACTGTGGCGGTACCTATTGGTGAGCACAATCTTTCTGCTACAGTTCTGGCAACGATTAGCAGTGGACTGCGATATACACCACTGCTAGAAGACCCCTTGGACAGTATATTTTGACACGCCTGCAAAGGCAGCAACTTCTTGTACACTATACCCTTTGGTTTGGCCAAATGCAATAACACTTTTTTGCCACTCATTCACATCTTTGGCACAATTAATGTTTCACGGAGCGACTAACACACAGGTGGCACACAACCACTTCTTGTTGCTATATGAACTCCATAGCACATAACACAGCTATTTGTAGGACACGTTTATTACTACTATGCCCTCTGTTCCTGTCGAAATGATGTAACCCTCTTAAGGTGGGAGATGAGTAATTTTTTTGTCTGGTGAGCTTATATAATATTACCATAATTCCTTTCATTAATTACACTAGATAACAAATTGAAACTTTTTTTTTTCATAACATTGGTCAAATAGGATGTTTTTTACTAATTTTGGGGTGTGGAATTCAAATATGGCTGCAAAAAATCTACAGCATACACAGTTTGTTTTTTAATTACGGATTGATGTATTTCAAATTTCAATGAATACACATATCTGGGAAATGAAAATAAATGTGACTATTTTATTAAATTGCAACTTAAAATTCATTAATTAATTACATGATTACGGTGAGAAAAATTAGAAACATCATAGTTATAGACCACTAAAGCAACAAATGAAATAATATTGAAATGCAAAATAAGAAAGCATGGGTAAGGATCTTTTATGCTTACAAGAAGTTAATTTTTGTCTTTTTTGTGCTGAGGTATCTTCCTTCTGCAAGAACCAGTAAGTCACTCATCATTGCCGGGTCCCACTTGCCTTGCTATCTCTCCTTTGTGGTTCGGATATCCTGGTGAAATTTTTCTTCTTGCTCATCACTGACAGTTCCTAAGTTTTTGGGAAAGAAGTCGAGGTGCGAGTGGAAGAAATTGATCTTCGAAGACATTCAGCAGCCAAGATTTTCATAGTTTTTGAGATTTTGAATGAGCTGATGGTAATTTTCCTCTTTGTGATTCCCCATAAAACCCTGGACCACAGGCGTGAAGGATTTTCATGCAGTGCGCTCCTTCATTTTCAGTTTTTCTTTGAAGAGAGTATCATTCAGTAGCTTCCTAATCTGAGGACCAACAAAGATCACTTCTTTGAGTGTGGCATCACTTAGTTTTGGAAATTTTTCCTTCAAGTGCAAAAACTCTTTACCAGTTTTGTCTATAGCCTTTACATAAGCCCCAGTTTGATGTGTAGTATTTCATAAGCCCCAGTTTGATGTGTAGTATTTCATAAGCCCCAGTTTGATGTGTAGTAGTGGGAGCAGAAAATCAGAGGGGTCAACTAAAGGCTTATACCTCACATTATTTTTTCCAGGAATAAAAACATGTCTTTTGGGCCAGTCTTTTGTTTTGTAATGTTCCTTTCTAGCCCTACTGTCCCACAAACACAAAAAACAGCAAAATTTTGTAAAACCTCCTTGAAGCCCAAGCAAGAGAGATATGACTTTTAGTCACCACAAATTATCCACTTAAACTAGTCATGTTTTATAACAGCGAGTATTTTTTCCATGTTTTCAAGTTTCCTTCATTCCCACAGCATGTTTCACTGGAATGGAAGGTTTTTGGTTTCCTTTATGCAAAAGGACAGCTTTTAAGCTGAATTTTGACAAATCTTTAAATAGATGCCATTCCTTAGGGTCATGAGTTGTTCCAGTTTCTTCCATCAGCCCTGAAATATCTGTGCAGAAACACAAACTATCTTGCATCTCGTAATAAGCAGATAAAGCCAAATTTCTCTTTCTGAACAGAGAAACTCTGGTACCCTTGGCCAGAAGATTCCACTCTTAAAACTAAAACCTCAGCTTGTTTGGAAAGTCCTAGGTCTTGAACAAGATCACTTAGTTCAGTTTGCTGAATCAGATGAGGCTCATCTAACTTTTTAGGGGTGCATGTAGGATCAGGATCTGTATGTGCCTCAAAGTCTTCCTCTGAATAATATGAATCCATCTCCTCCCAGTTGGTTGGAGGTGTTGGTATAGGAAGATCTCCATGAGAAATTGGCCTTATGGCTTAAAAGAACATTTTGGATATTGTATTTTGCTCTTTTTTGAAAAGCCCAACACTTTAGTTAAACAAAAGTAGCATTAATGCAAGTGACTAGTTGGCTCACACCAAACCATTGGAACTGCAAAGGGCATGGAATTTATTTTACCTTTCAACCATTCAATCAGGCCAACAAATCACGAAATGCAGCACACATGTGGAGCCCATGTTTTGTCCTGATCTCCAATATGATATCCAAAATACAAGTTACAGGCTTTCTCCACAATATTTATCAAAGAACGACCCTGGGATTTTAAAATATAATTTCCACACACCTAATAAAACTTATCTGGCACATTAACACATCCATGACACTGCCTTTGTTCCATTAAATGCCAGAATTCACTCTTCAAGGTACAGCATGTGTTCCTCTTACAATGAAAACAAAAAGAATAGTGGTCTGAGGTTAGGTTACTGTTACATGTTTTCTCCCACTTGACAATCAGTGCCAGCCACAAAAGTAAAATATCTAGTATCCTCCCAGTTTCCTGGAGGTGTTGGTATGCAAAAATCTTAATAGGAGTCAAAATGACCAATGACATAAAAACATGACATATTAGCCATTTTTTAAGGCCAGATCTGAAATCATCATCATCCTCAGTCAAGCAGCCATGGGCTATGGAGGTTCAACCAGACAGTGCAATTTAGTTCTCCAAGCAAGTTTGTCTTGAGCTACATCTACTGCATCTGGCAACTGCATACCAATTCTAATAATTTCCTGTTTGACATTGTCAGCCCATCGCATTCTAGGTCTCCCCTTCTTTCTGAGGCCTTTAGGCACACTGTTCATAACCCTATTCGCCAGTCTATAATTATTCATGCGAGCAACATGGCCAAATCAATGGAATCTCTCTCTGCACAATATGCTGCTTAAAGGAGGTTGCACACTCCTTTGCCTAACCTCATCATTAGTTACAAAGTTGAATCACCTAATGCCCAAGATACTACGTAAGCATCTGGAATCAAAAGAATCTAGTTTCCTGTTATCTTGTTTACAAAGTGTCAAGTTTCACTACCATATCTAACCCTAGATAGAACCAAACTATTATACAGTCTAATTTTAGTCTTTAGGTGTACGCCTCTTTCTCCACTCTCACCATAGATTCTTAAAAGTTCTGGCAACAATCCCTATTCATCTGTTAATCTCATGCTGCACACCACCAGTATCTGTTACATAGCTCCCAATATATTACACTGACACCTGTTCTAGACTGCAACCATTCAGATTAACTGAATAACAGCCTGCCGACCAATTTTCATCACTTTAGCTCTCTCTCTGTTTATAACCAAACCTACTCTACTACCAGTCCCATCAACAGCTCAAATGAAAGAGTTCATCTCATCAACATCATTTGCCAAAAGGGCTAAATCATCAGCATAATCTAAATCAGAAATTTTCGTATCTCCAGACCATTTAAGGCCAAAATCTTTCCCTTGAAGTGAATTTCGCATAACATAATCAATAACCAAGCTAAAGAGAAAAGGAGACAAAATGCATCCTTGTCGAACACCAGAAGTAATGCTAAACCAATTGCTATAAGCCTTAACAACTCTCACATGACTCGGTGTTATTATAGAGAGCTTTCATTATGTTAACTAACTTGTCTGGTATACCATATGATCAACCACAAATTATGATGATCAACAGAGTCGAAAGCCTTTTTGAAATCAACAAAGCTAATAACCAAAGGTTTCTGAAACTCTAAACATTTCTCAAGAATCTGCCTGAGTAAAAATATCTGGTCTACACATCCCCTATCACTTCTGAATCTGCATTGCTCATCAAGTAATTTGCATGTCAACCAGATACTTAATTCTATTAAGCACAATCATGCAAAGAACTTTCCCTGGAACAGAGAGTAGGCTGATACCCCTATAGTTATCACAAGAACTGCGATCACCTTTTTTGACCATGCCTTTATAATAAGGAACCATGCCTTTATCATAAAGGATATTCAGAATTTGTCATCCAAGTGGTAACCGAAACAATCCCAGCTCTAAGCATTTCGGTAGTAATTTCATCTACCCCTGGGGATTTATGAAGTTTAAGTTTAAAAATCGCCAAATTAGCGTCAGATTGTGTTATAGGACCAACATTAAAGCCAGTAATGCATGTATTGTCATTGCAAACAATGGGAGTAGAACTAACCACATTGTTTAGAACATCATTGAAATGTTCAGCCCACCTACTCGTGAGAGAATCCTCACCTTTAAGAACCTCGTTTATCCTTCAATCCTTGTATGCCTGTCCGTTTTCTACCACACAAAACATTAGCTATCTAATACAGCTCTCTGCTGTTGTATTGTCTAACTGCTTTCTCAGCTTTGTCAGCCAAGCCATCAAGCCTAAGATTCTTATCAGCAGTTAACTGATCTTTCACACATTTATTAAGTTCTCTGTAATGCTTTCTATTAGGACTAGTAGGGTATTGATTAAGGACATTCCTGCAGTTCTTCCTTTCTGAAATAAGCTCAAGTGCCTTATCACTCAAATAATTTTGCCTCCTCTTTTCCTAAAAGAGTACTGTTAGTTTCCAAAAAAACCTGTTTGAAATGATCCCATTCTTCCTCAACTTCAGTAGTAAGCAGACCATGACTGTCATAAATGACTAAGTAACCTAGCTATATCTGGGTCTTTCAGAACTTCGGGAATAAAGGTAAATTTTTTAACCTTAGCACAACACTTTTTAAGTTTAAGTTGCAAGACACTTTTAACAAGGTAATGGTCAGATCCAATTTCATCTCCCCTATATGACCTGGTATTCCTAACAGAACTAGCCCATTTGCTGTTAATAAATATATAATCAATCATATTCCTATGCAGCCCATCAGGTGAAACCCATGTGTATTTATGTATGTCACGGTGTTTGTAATAAGCGTTAGTTATTCTGAATCCATTGAGTTTACTTACCTGTAGGAGACGTTGCCCATTGCCATTGCAGCTACCAATACCACAAGGGCCTATAACTCCTCCCCAAAGGTCAGAGTCAGTACCAACTTTGGCATTGAAGTCACCAAGAACTAGGGTAATATCTCCTTTCTTGACAGAATTCAAAATATCCTGAAGTTGTCCATAAAACCTATCCTTCTCATCCTCATCGGCATCCTCAGTGGGGGCATAACAACAGATAACATTCAAGTCTTTAATGCTTGTCTGAAATTTTGCTATAAGAAACCTTTCATTAATGCACTCGTATCCTAGAAGAGCATCACTAGTCTGTCAGCTGAGAGGCAGACCCACAGCTTGGTGATGCTTATTGTCGTCCCTCCCTGAAAAGAGAAATTTAAGATTATTTTTAAGAATCTGACCTTTATCTGTCCATCTGGTCTCTTGCAAGCCGAGAATATCTAAATTATAATGGTGGAATTCTTGTGTGAGGACATCAAGAGAAAAAGCTCTGTGCAGAGTCCTCACATTCCAACTACCTATGGAGAGAAAATGGTTAGTGGGATGTTTAAAGAAACTATATTTATTGAGAGAGGGAATGCCAACAATATCAAACAACCCCCTAATTGCAGACATGGGGCAAAGACCTGTTCCCCCACCACTAAAGGCTGAAGCCATCTACACTGGAAGACTTCCTGCAATATAGAATTTCACGATGCTAGTAGAAGCAAAGAATCCACCAGCTGATAAACATATCCTGTGAATCTATTCACTTGGGGCTGTCAACCCACAAACAAACAGAGAACACAGCGGAAGATTTTCCCTCCACAGAAGCCCACCAGTGCAGCAAATTCAGGATCCATAATCAAGCTCAGAGCCTTATATCAGTTCAGTAGGTTTATATGGTCAGCACCAGGACCCTGTGTGGTTGACCACTCCTCAGCAGGGTAGGAAAAAAAAGGAAAAATAGCCATAGTTGTCCAGATCAGTAGGCCACACTAATCTGGCAGCTCTCTCCTTCCGTTCACCTCCACAAGAGAGTATCTCTTTTGAAAGGTACTTAACAGTCTGCATCACTAGAAGGCGGAGTCGGACATTAAGTGCTAGGTCTGTGGCTGGTTCTATGCATCACCACAGGGGATTGGTGCATAGCTCTCCTTCCAGTGACTACCTATCTACCATTTACAGAATTCTGAAATCAGCACCTGAAAAATAGTTAAAGGCAGCTACAATTGTTCATGTTATAAAAACCTTGTAAACCAGTGTTATTTGGCAAAAAGTTCTAAAGTAAAATTTTTTTTTTCAGCTGAACATAGGGAGAAAATAGCTTGTTTTTCAGGCTGGACACCGGAAGGCTTATAGCCATTTCTTAGACTGTTGTTAACATTACTCTGCATTGATGTCACCCATGATTTAAAGTCTGATTTTAAGCTATTATCAACAGATTATTCATTAAAGTTTCAAATTCTCACAAAAAGTAATAAAAATCTGTTATTTTTGAAAATGGAAGATTTTGTTATGAATAATTAATTAAGTATGATATAATTACAAAATGTGTACCTCTGCACCAGCCCACTCCTGGACAAAATTTGTATTTAATTTTTAAATTTTGAAGTTTTTAAGTTAATATTGTACAGTTTTAAAAGAGTTAACTCACACATACCCCTCAATTATCTTGGTTGTGGACACTCTGGCAATATAGACTTTTCAGCATTCAGCCAAGGTGCACAAAATTCAATACCCAAAGAAAAAAAAATTATGTTTAGTAAAAAAAATGTAGCCAAGAAAGTATTCTATTTTGCAAACTGGGCACAGAAAAATCCCATTAAGTTGAGCAATCCAACTTGCCTTGTGTACCACTGGCCAATGTATTAAAATGTACCACACTGAAAAGAATCATCAAAAGAAATAATCACGTTTCAGGTAAATATATTATTTGGGAAGAAATTTCCTTTTGATTAATATATAATTTAACTGTTCTTATTCAGCACTTTTTCTGAAATTAAGCCTTAATTACATAGTCTAATTTTTTTATCTCATTTTTAAAGAAAACGAGATAATAGTTTCACTTTGTCATCTGTCTATCGGCATCGAACTTTTTTTGTTTACAGAAATAAGTCAAAAATTCTTTTTATGTTAGATAGGTAGTGATGAAATATTATGATATGCATTGCTGCCACAGCGGGAATCGAACCCGCATCTCTCCAGATTCATGCCAGAGCGCGCTAACCATTGCACCACGCGTCGGACAACGAATATTTTCAGAATATGACCTTTTAAATCTTCTTCTTTGAGACGTGACTGAGACATCTATATTCAAGGAGATACAACTTTTTCAGTCGTTGCATTTGATTATCAGATGTTAATGAGAAGGTCGCTAACGCTTTAAATGTATAATTAAAATCAATCCAAAGTGAATGCACAGTATTCCCTGTTAAGAACATTAATTATACATTTAATGCGATAGCGTTAGCAACCTTCTCATTAACATCTGATAATCAAATGCAACGACTGAAAAAGTTGCATCTCCTTGAGCATAGATGGCGCTGTCTCAGTCACGTCTCAAAGAAGAAGATTTAAAAGGTCATATTCTAAAAATATTCGTTGTCCGACGCGTGGTGCAATGGTTAGCGCGCTCTGGCATGAATCTGGAGAGATGCGGGTTCGATTCCCGCCGTGGCGCAATGAATTTTTTTCAGAATCTATTAATTATGTTCTTAACAGGGAATACTGTGCATTCACTTTGGATTGATTTTAATTATGATATGCACTTTTGGAATCTCTCTACAGCTATAATTTACCCCCTCTAGCAGTGGAAAAAGGTGAAAATTCCAAAATTTCAAATGAATATTGCAAGCGAAGTATTTACAATAGTATTTTGAAATTTTGGTAGTGGAATGTGAAGGAATGAAGTTTCCATTGCCATTAATGAGTTCACCCCTTAGACCCAGAGTGGGTGGGAAAACACACCTTTTTAGTTTTAGCAGATAATTGTTTTTTGAGATAAGTGAAAAATTCTTTTTGGGTTAGATAGGAATTGATAAAATATTATGTTTCACACTTTCTAAATCTTCTGAAAACTAGAATTGCACCCTCTAACAGTGGAAAAATTTGCAAATTCCAAAATTTCAAACAAATATTGCAAATGACATATTTGAGCTAGAAATTTGAAAATTTGGTGGTGGAATGCGAACTCCATGATGTTTCCATTGGCAACAATGAGGTGACCTCTTAGGCTCGGGGGGGGGGGGGGGGACTTTTTTTGTTTTAGCAGACAATTGTATTTATAGATAAATAAAAAATTCTTTTTGGGGTAAGATAGGAATTGATAAAATATTATGATTCACACTTTCTAAACATAATTACACCCTATAACTGTGAAAAAGATCGAAAATTCAGAAATTTCAAGTGAATATTGCAACTATGTATCAATGACAGAAATATGAAATTATGTTAGTGGAATGTGAACATCATGAACTTTCAATTGGAAACAAATGAAAATGATAATAGAAAACTCTTTTTCAGTTTGGTTGGTGCTAATAAAATATTATAATTTTTTTTTTCAAATACTTAGTACTTTTAATACGTATATCTTTACAGATCGATGAAATGATCACTGAATGATGGCAGAGCTGTTATCAAGTGTAGAATAGAAATTTGAAAAACTAGTAGTAGTTTTTAAGAGATATTCCACAGACAGCAATAATCTACCCACTTTTCTGAGAGAGGTGTGGGAAATGCACCTTTTAGATATAAGAATTAAAAGACGAATACTTTTATGTTGTATAATTACTAATAAAATATTATTTGCCTTTTTCCCTTCATCCGCTAGCTCAAATTAAAACTTTTAAGGAATGAAACAGTAGGTAAAGGAAAAACTTCTTTCTCTTTGAAAATGAGATTCTTATATGCACCAGAAATGATATGCGACCTTCTAGTTTCCCTATATCAATGTGAAAAACTATTATTAAAATATGTTTGGGGATTTGTTGAATTTTTTATTTTCATAAAATGTGGACTGTATTTAATTTGGTATATAACGTTATCTATTTTTGTTGGTTGCTGTCCTGTGGCCGAGTAGTTAACATGATTGGCTACTGATCTAAGGGACTTGGGTTCAAGCCCCGGGTAAGGATGGATGATGGTGTTGTCTTTCTGCTGAAATCCTGCCATCCTCACAGACTTACTATGGCATATTAAACTGGCAGGCTCCTGTCAGACCTCTGTGGCAAGCAGCTGCTTGAGGGGGTATTTTATTTTTGTTGATTTGTTTATTTGCCTCAGTATGGTTGGTGAAAAATCTAGACTTTCTCAAAGTATAGTTACCGAGAAAAAAAATTATGAAAAGAGTGTAATTTTTTTATTTTAAGTAAAACTTCATTTTTCTGTTATTCAGAAATTAATAGCCTTTCTGTGTGTATGCATTATAATTATTTCTGTCTATCAGTTTGTTTTTTTAAGTAATTTTTTATTTGCATTGCCTGGTGGTGCATTTTTTTTTTTTGCTACATGACTTTATATTAAAGTCTTATTAAAATAACACTAATCATCTTTTTTGTTAAATATTTTATTTTTAGAAAATCCATAATTAAATCCTGATTAACCCTTTCAGGGTCCATGTCAGTTATACACATTGGCAGAATTCGAAATGAGAGGCCAAGACAGCTATATCCATTTTCTGAAACTTCTGTTATTTGAAAATAGAAATTGCAGTTTCAAATTTTCTTATATATTTTATAGAAGTACATAATTCAGACTTGAGAAATCATGCATTTTCCATTTGATGAATATTTTATTTAGTGAAAAAATTATAGTCAAAAAATTATCTTGACCTCTGATTGTAAACCAGTTTTTCAGGTTGTACCCTGGAAGAGTTAATTGGACATAAAACATGCCATAAATCCTTTCATTAGTCATTTGGCAAAAAAAAAGTGTTAAAGTTATCTCTACTGACATAACATGGATCTGTTCCTAATGAAATAGGGTGAAGGTTTGATTCATAATATGCACAGTCGTATCAGAATAATATGACCACCCATGGAATCACAGTGTACCCACCCAGGTTTTTAAGAGTGCCAGAGTGCACATGACAAGGTCGACCACATGGAGATATAAGCAGCCCGCCAGGATAGATGACACATAGTGCGTAACGTGAGCACAATGGGCAGAGGTATTGACTTTCAAAAAGGAATGATCATCGGCCAAGGGTGGAAGCATCTCAGAAACAGCAGACTTCATGGGCTGTTCGCGAGGTGCTGTAGTAAGGGGTACCAAGAATGGACCGCTGGCACACCGAGTACCTCCAGACATCATAACTGTGGAGCCCAAAGGCCATCACCCCAGAGGAGAACGTCACCTCCGTCGACTGATAAAGGGCAATCAACGTGCAACAGTGCAGCAATTGACCACTGAAATGACCGCTGGGGCACTCAGATACGTGTCCCCGATAACAGTAGAGCGAACCCTGTTATGCATGGGTCTCCGGAGTCGATGCTGCATAAAAGCACCCGTGTTAACCAAGATCCATCAGCAACAACACCTGCAGTTTGCACGGGACTACTGTCATTGAACAGTGGAAGAGTGGAAAAAGGTTGCCTTCTTCGACGAATCGAGATTTCTACTCCACAGAAGTGATGGGCAGTGGCAGATATTTTGTCGGACACATGAGAACCAACACCCGGAGACACTTGTCAGTCAAGTACAGGCTGGCAATGTTGTTGTCTGGGGGAATGTTTTCCTGGTATGACCTGATACCACTGGATAGTTCCCTCAATGCCAATGGCTATCTCTCTATCCTCACTGACTACATGCATCTCTTCTTGTTGGACATTTACCCTGGTGTTGATGGTGTCTACCAACAGGACAATGAGCCCTGTCATGTCACTAGGGTGGTGCGTGACTGGTTCCAGGAACATGATAGCAATGTCTCCGTTCTCCCTTGGCCGGCGAGATCGCCCAACCTCAATTCCTAGAGCACTTGTGGGACCATGTCATCTCCAGAACCTCCGTGCTCTGCTGGTGTCCGAATGGGCACGTGTGCCTCTGGCAATCTTCCAGGGCCTCATTGCATCCATGCCACGCCATCTCACTGCTGTCATCTGAACCAAGGGTGGTTATTCCCATTATTAGTTAGGTGGTCATATTATTCTGATACGACTGTGTAATATTTCCAAGTTTGAGTTCCTGATTATCTTATCAGGCAATACCCAAAGGGCTGACAGGTCCCAACTGGGTCAGCATTGAGATTTATCTCTGCAAAACTCCCCACTCTGCCCATGGTCGGTAGGGGACATTGATGGGCTTGTATTACACTGTGATTGTTAAAGAACATGCTGGGTTGCCTTGAATGGAGGCTACCATTTGTCTCCCAACAGCTATTCCAGTGAGTCCCCTCCCCAATCTTCTCTTTCCGTGTGAAAAAAAATGATCGCTGATGTGACGGAAATCAAATCCACCACTCTCCAGATACATGTCAGAGCGCTGTTTGCAACTGATCTCAGTTTTCTAGCATAAAAATAGCCAACATCGTACTTCATAAAGAGCTAAATTATAAGTTGGAGACAAGTGAAAATTGTAGTGAATGTAAAATATTTTTGATTGCTAATGTACATAGATATTATCTTTTATTTTCATTTCTTTGCAGTTCAATTATTTGTGATTATACTATAATTTATCTTCAATAAAAGTAACTTGTGTGAACAATATTTTTTCATGTTGTAAATCCCTGATACAATTAAATTACATTAAAAATAATTTAATTCTCGTGATATTTGTAAGAATTAAAGTACACTCAATTCTGTTTTTACACAGTAGATAGGTTCCTGAAAAAACCATGTAAAAAAAAAATACAGTGCATATGAAAAAATAGAAAATTGATTCCAGACGTGAAAACCCAGTACAAATACTGGCAAAAGTCAGTACAATATCAATTTACCTATGGATGTTGAACCTTCTCCAGTTGCTAGACAATCTAAAATTTGGATCTTAGTATCCAAAGAGATAGCTTTCCTTTTCTGCTTTTGTGTAGTTAAATTATCCGACATTGTGGTAAGGCTTGCAGAAAATATTTGAATTGTAATTAATCAGATGATGAAAAATTGTAAATTACCTGTCAGCAAAATTTTATAAATTTATATTATGCATAAAACTTCAAAAAACGAAACAAAAAATTTTTTAGATCAAGTGAAACACATAGTTATAAATATCCAGGTTTTTGCAATAAGTATTAGTTATTCTCAAACGATTTACTCATTCAATGCCCTATGGCGAAAGCCCATTTTGTCTGGTGCCAGAGCCATAAGGAATCTTGAATCACATATATGTCTTCTATCACCTGTACGACCAGTTCTAAGGTTGTGTGGGATAAATAAAGTCTGGAAGATGGGTGGGAACTACACGTCTTACTCATTATCAATCCTTGAGCACAATGGACAGGCAATTGTTCTCCAAGAAATTGCCGACACTCTGGCAGAGTCCTTCTCCATCTCTTCATCTTCCTACAACTCCGAGTTTCTGACCCAGAAGAGCAAGGCTGAACGCACTTCACTATCTTTCCACTCGAATGGCCTGGAGCCTTACAACAAGCCATTCACAGTGGAGGAGCTTCTTCCCATGCATCCGTTGTCAGGCCAGACAATGCCTATTATGCCACTGCTCCAACATCTCTCACCATCATGTAATGATTGGCTGCTCAGAACTTTTTAACCACCCTTTTCTCAAGGAGCAATTTCCCGACTCCTGGTGGGAGGCTCTCATTTTGGCCTTCTCAAAGCCAGGCAAGGATCCCAAGATTTTTGCAAATTATCGTCCACTTGCATTGATGAGCTGCATGTGCCAGGTGTTGAAAAAAATGGTAAATGCTAGACTGGTCTGGTATTTGGAACATCACAACCTTTTTTCCAACACCCATTGTGACTTTCACAAGCATCAGTCTACCCTAGAACCTCTGATCTGCCTCGAATCAGCGATTGGGAATTCTTTTTTATGTAGAGAATACCTGATATCAATTTTCTTTGACATCAAAAAAGTATATGGCATGGAGATTCAGCATTCTTTGTGACTTCCGTAGCTTCATCTTGTGAGGTGACATGCCAAACTTCATGGCAAACTTTTTATCCTCTTGTACTTTTCGGTCAGCAACACTGCAGTCTTTCCCCGAAGAACAGGGGTGCCACAATGCTGCATGCTGAGTATTACACTTTTTGCTGACGAGATCAATTTCATTACCAGACAACTTCCCCCAACTGTAGGTAATGCCCTCTACATTGACAATTTTAGCATCTTTTGCTCATTGTCCAGCATGAAGGTCATTGAACAACAACTGCAAGCTGCCCTGAACAATCTCTCAGGTTGGCCGATGGCCAATGGGTTTTGGTTCTCCCCACAGAAGACTGCTTGTATGCACTTTTGACGAAAATGCATGATGAACGTTTGCCACAAATACCAGATGAAGATTGTTTGTTGGAATCAGAAGTTCCACCATTCCAGTTGTGGTGGAGACAGAGTTTCTCTATCTCTCCTCGACTGGAAATTAGCCTTTTAACCCCATATATGACATCTCAGGTCCAAGCGCACAGAGGAATTGAACATCATCTCCTCCCTCTCCTGGGGGCGGGGGACAGACCAATGTTCTTTGCTCTGCCACTACCGTGCACTTGTCCAATCGAAACCAGACTATAGATCCCAGGTGTATGACTGTCTGAGATTCGAGGTGAAGGTGCTGGACCTCCTCCATGTTTGCAAGGGGTCCTTCTGCACCTTACCAATGCAGAGTCTTTACATTGAGACTAACGAACCTTCATTATCTATTTGCCATCAGCAGTTGTCCCTGCAGTATGCATCGAAATTGCAATCCCTGCCAGGCCACCCCACTTGAGACTGTGTTTTCAGTCCACAGTGAGAAATGTTATACTAGAATCAGCAGCTGCCATTCATCCTTTTGGTTTGCATGTCCGAGACTACCTCAGAGACATCTACACAAGTCTCAATAGCATTGCCCAGTCAACAGCCAAGCCACTTCTACCCTAGCTTGCTATTTCCTCTTCCTACGACTTTTCTCTGTGCAGGATGGGAAAGGCCTTTATACTCGACTACATATATCAGCAGCTCTTTGTCATCCACTGTGCTGAGCACCCAGACTTCTGACTTGTCTTCACAGATGGCTCAAAGTCCAACACATTAGTGGGATTAACCATGATCTGCTGTGATGTCATCTTTGTGGACCAGATACTACATCAGTATTTCATCTTCACCTGCAGAGTTGCACACTGCAGCCTCGCCTTGGACCACATAGCAGCTAAGCATCATCATCAGTATGTCCTCTACACTGACTTGCTCAGCTCACTTCAGTCAAACCTCTGTTCTCTCCAAGATCTGCCAACAGCTCCATCGTTTGAAAGCCACAGCAACTGTCCTCTTTTGTTGGGTGCTTAATCGTGTTGGAATCAGGGGCAATAAACTTGGCATGTGCTGCTTCCAAGTCTGCCATGCCCCTGTCCCACTCTCCATTGCTGGTTCCATACGTGGACTTCTAGCAATGTTTTTACATCAAGCTCCAGACACAGTGGCAGAGATCTTGGTCTGAACAGGTTGGCAGTAAATTTCGATATCAAGCCAATTGTCAAACCATGTCAGTCACGTTTTTGCAGGAATTGTAAGGAGGGAGTTGTACTTGTACTTGCTCTGCTCCACTTAGGTCATTCCTTTCTTTTTTGGGCGGACAATGAACCTAAATGTGAGTTTTGTGACACCTTTTTAACCATCCGTCATATTTTAATCAACTGTATTTTGTTTAATCTTGAACACCATCTATATTTTAACTTCCATGATTTTACTTCCAAGCCCATTACACTCAGATATCTTTTATCCGATGACTCTGTTTTAGCTCCTGTATTTGATTTTTTACATTTTACTGAATATTTTAACAGACTGTAATTTTATTGCTTGCTGTTTCTACTTCTTTCGACCTAGGCCTTTTACACCTGGGTCATTTTATTTTCTGTATATATATATTATTGTTTTTCTTGTTTCTCCTTTTGTGCTTTGCTGTCCTTTACACCTTTTTACCCTTACACTGTTTTTAACTTCTGATTGAGGGGATCCGTGACTTTTATCTTTTACCTTTTACTGATAATCATATGTTTGGCACATCATGGCCTTAGTTGCCTTTGTGCCATAAAACCCCAAACAACTGAACTAAACCATCCAGTGCCCAGCCTGAAAAATTGGAATGAAACCACATACCAGGCTATATATTCAATGTGCTCAGCCAAAAAAATTAATCTTGAAACTTTTTTTGTAAATTACTAATTAACAGAAATAGGTTGTATTATATATATATACCAAATTAAATAGTGTTAATTTTAATAAGACTTTTCCTGTGGGATATGAGTCATCCTAGCAGTCAAGTAGTTAGAATGCTTAACTACTGATCAAAGGGCCCAAATTCAAGCCCTGGATAAGATATGAATCATTTCTTGCTTGTATTGTTTTTCTGGTGACAACACACAGAACTATAGCATATTATACTAATAGACTTCTATTAGGTCTGACAGGCCTCTGTGACAAGCAGCAGCTTGAGGCATAATTTATTTTTTTTTTGTAATAAGGATCTGGCAAAAGAAATAAAAATTTAAAAAAATGCTAATGAATCAAAATAATTATATTGCATAGTAATAGGAAAATAAATTTTTATTTCAAGAAAATTTCTTTTCTGTATTTTTTTCCACAATGATATACTTTGAAAAAGATCCAAGCTTTTTTGTTGATTTTGCTCAGTCAAATTGCAAAGTGAATGCATATGGCTGGACGGTATCTTTTAAATGATATTCCAAGCATATTCAGTTTTGTTATCATGCAGAACATAAAATATCAATCCACAGTAAATACACAGATTATCTATAGATACAGAATTCAATAAATGCTTATGCAGAAAAAATGTGTTGCAACATTTGAAAAATAAGTTGCCTTTACTGATTATGGATGTCACAAGTCCACCATGTTTGGTAAATGTTATATCACATTGTGGAAATGAATGACAGAGCTTCAGATTAGAACACTCTGGCATGTATCGGGAGAGATTTAGGCTTGAATTTTGCACCATTTGCAAAGCTCATTTTTTCTGCATTACTATTTATAAAATTTTATGTCAAGTTTTTCTGCCATTAATAGGTTATATACTCTGAAATGTATTCTGTTTTTATAGCCAACTATTGCTTTTTCAATTTATATTTCCCTACTTGGAATGTAAACTGTTTTAAACTGCTGAATGATATCTGAAAAAAAAACTACTATTTTACCTAAAGGGTCATAGCCATGGCAGGTTCAACTTCCTTTCATCTCACAATTCTGTTATCCCTCAAATATAGTATTTACAACTAAATCTCTATACCAATCCTCAGCTAAAGGTTGTTTACTAAGTAGTCTAGTTGTGATCACTAGAACCAAAAAAATTATAATTTCTTCTGCTGTGGCCAGTTTTTTCTGGAATATTTTTACCATTCTGAGAAATGCCCTAGACAGAGCTGCCAACTTCTCCGATAAAATCAGAGCTTCTCCAAATTTTGGTTTAAAATCCAAAAATCCAATTTGTAATTTTACCCTTATGAAAAATCTGTTTCCATACCTTACAATAGGGGGCGGGGGTGGCTCAGTCGGTAGCGCACCAGGCTCGTAATCTGTAGTTCCCAGGTTCGAGTCCCAGCTGGGTCAGCGTTGAGATTTATCTCCGCAAAATTCCCCGCCCTGCCCACGGTCAGAAGGGGACACCGATGGGCTTGGAAAGGCCGCCGTCCGTCGGATGGGACGTTAAGCCGTGGCCCCGTGTGCGGGAGAGCCATACCCTGTGCACGTTAAAGAACACGCTGGATGGCCTTGACGGGAGGCTACCATCTGTCTCCCAACAGCTGTTCCAGTGGGTCCCCTCCCCCAATCCTTCTCTGAGCCTTCGGGGTCCATGTGACCTGGCCATTTAGCCCATGGTGTGCAAAAAAGTGCCGCTCAGAGGTAAAACAACCCAAACAACCCAACCACGTGTGCGGGAGAGCCATACCCTGTGCACGTTAAAGAACACGCTGGATGGCCTTGACGGGAGGCTACCATCTGTCTCCCAACAGCTGTTCCAGTGGGTCCCCTCCCCCAATCTTCTCTGAGCCTTTGGGGTCCATGTGACCTGGCCATTTAGCCCATGGTGTGCAAAAAATTGCTGCTCAGAGGTAAAACAACCCAACCCAACTTTACAATATTTTTGCCTTTTTCCCAAAAGGAGAATGTTAATGAAAGGGAAGAATTGTTCCCTATTTATATCTTTTATTGTACCAAAGGTTCAGCTATGTTCCCATTCCCTAACTGTGTTTGCTTTTGGGCTCACCTATGTACCACTCAGAGGAAATCTATGACTTCAGCTGACCATTTCCTGGCAGAACACATGGCAAAGTCCACACCTAAATTCTTTTAGATTTGAAGGTCATAGATTGTTCCTATGTCCAACTCTCCTGGTTCTGGCCAATTAAATGCTAATTGGATTACTTACAATCAGAAACTTCAGAGTGAAGGATATAATACAAATTAGAGAACTTCCCTAATCTGGGTCCCTGATTGAAATTGCAGCTGGAATGGATCACATGTATGTCTTTTGTTATCTGGATTGGGCTAATGGGTTGGTAAGGTATTAAAATTTTCTTTCACTAGAGTTGAGGCAAGTTGACAGCTGGGCTACTGCTCTGACCTTTCGATTGATTGCCTGATCAAAGCTCCTCTCTTTAGTTCGGTTTCAGCCTTGTAACAGTACTGTCTCAGTTCTTACCTTTGCACTTTGCCATTTGCCATTGTGTGTAAACAGTTTTATTACTAGTTTTGTGTTAAATTTTTACTATGCCTCCTAAATGTTTGCACAATCAGAAATATTTACCAAAATATTCCCAGGAATTTGAATTTGTGAAATCATCACATAAAAGGGTTACTTTTGCTTTTTGAAAATTCTGTAACTTTGATATTAGCATTAGTCATGGTGGCTGGGATAATTTACTGCATAACAATGTCAGTTTTGTTTCATCATAACTTCATAATTCAGCAGTGGATCACAAGAGATATGTATTTGGATTGTTTTATATCCGAGCTGCATTAAAATGCCACTTGGAGACTCGTCAATTATTAATCAGTGAATGATATTTATGCATTGATTGATTGTTAGTTATTAATTATTAGCTATTAGGTTAATTTATTAATTGCCAATGAAACAACTCGCATCAGAAGCATTCATTTGAAGCATAACTTGCTTCTTTCCACACTTGCATTCCAAAGATATAGCGGAACAATCATTTTGCAATTTTTGCAATCAATTCTTTTTTCATAGCTTATGACACTCCCAACAATACAAGCTTTCATTTAACGTATAGCTCATTACTTTCAGCACTCATGTTCTGAAGATATGGCGGAACATTAGTTTTGATATTTCTCCTTTTTAGGGGGAAAGAAAGCATGGGGAGTCAAGTTTTTATAGCCTATGACACTCCCCACATTACAAGCTTTCCTTTGATACATAAATCATTAAGTTTCTCCATCACATTTGAGAGATGTGGAACAACTGTTTTGGCAAACTGACAAATGTCAAGCAAAAAGCAATAGGAAGATAGGTAAAAAGTAAGGGCTATGCACCCCTTTACCTCCATTGTTGGCTTGCCTTTCTGGAGAAGTGGCTTATCAAAGTATATCAAAATTTGTATTTTTAAGTGAAGTAAAAAAAGAGTGAAACTACTTTTATAGCCAGCCAATAGGATACACACATGGTTCATGAAAATATGAAAACTGCAGAGACAGATGATAAAATGCATACAAGACACGATTTCTGTATCGTTTACATAATAATCATAAATACATTGAGAAAACAGAATATTTTGGTATAAACATTTAAAGTGCTTCACTGAATTAGAACCATTGGAATATAACATATGAACTGCCTACTGTGATGGTAGTACAGTCAAGTTGCCATTCCATGAAAACTAATATTCTGATAATCCAGTTTTTGATTCCATGATTTTATAATTTCTCCTCTGGCAACTACACTCTGTTATTACACTGATAGAGATAGCATATTATAATATAGGATACTGAGCTAAAATATGTATACTAATACAGAATAAAATGATTCTTTGCTCTTGTTTTCTTCATAGGAAATGGAATTGTGTTATTTCTGTTCAAATATATCAATAAATAATTCATTTTTGTAAAAGTAACTATGAAATATTTTGCAAAATGTATTGATATATTATTTATTTCTCTAGGAAAGTCGTGAAAGCAGAGTTAATAGTTGGAAAGCTTTTAAAGCTGTGGCCAAAAACAAGAAGGTGAAAGAATTTCGGCCTCCAAAACACAAAGCTGAAACAAGATGAGCTCTTAAGTATGAAGAGAGAAAAAGAGTATTATTCAATTTTGTGGTTGGTATTTGAGCCCTGGGAAATAAGACAATTGACATAAAAATGTTATCCAGTAGTCTCATAGACCATCAGAAAGTTTGTTCAAGTCATGTCCATAACATTTTGTGCATATTCATTATATATATTTTTTGTTCACAGCTGCAGTCATTGTTGTCTTTCTTTTATCAAAAAATATTTATTCACTAATCACACTACTGGAAAAAGTTTTTATTCTGCATTCTGTAGTTTTTTATAAAGGAAAAATTATCTAAAATTAAACACTGATAATATAACTGATATGTAGTTATGCATTCTTAAGTGCATTTTGTTATGTATACTAATTTATATTTCCAATTAATAGAACACTTCTTTGGTAGCAGACTCAACATTCAATTGAAGGAATATCACTCATCAATGTGCATGTACTTGTTGCACAATTCATATATAATATTGCATGCTAGCATTGTTTTAGCCAGTGATTTACATCCCAAAAATGTTTTCTTACACTGATTTATTGTCATTGTTGTCTTTTCCAGCAAATAATAACATTTAACATAGAAAAAGAGACCCATTAATTTTCATCATTGGTTATTTCACAATTGAAGAAAACAGTTACACTCTTACTACATGTCATGAATAAAATGACATACAAAATTGACATGTCTGAGTAATGGTATTTTCTCACGACTTTAAGTAACAGAATATTTACCATGTGTGCTCTGAAGAGAGCTTATGTCTACAGAATACCATATAGTAGGACTTTTTATAAATCAAACCAACGTCAAGGTTTTTACAAAGAATTTTCCAGCATCTTACAGCATTATTTTTAAATGGAAGTTATGATTAAAGTGAAATAAAATTGTAATATTTAATAAATTATTTTGGTAGCATTAATACAGAAGAAATGTCAATATGTTTATGATAGTTTCAGATATGTTATATTTTAACTTGTGCAGATTTTCCATGAATGTTTTATCACAGCATTCCATATGAAGTAAACAATTAATTATGAGCATTTAATTGTGATCACCAGTTTTAAAATAAAAAAATTATATAAATGCTATGTGTTCCATAATTAACTCTTTCCTCATCAGAGCAGTATTAAACGGTGTCATCTTTCAAATTCTAGTAGCCTGAGAAGTCTCCTGTTGTATTTTTTTTATTTATTTTTTATTGTATTTTTTGCGTGTTGATTTCACTTGAAAAAATTAGGATAAAATTTAAAAATAAATCTGAGTCTGCAGTGAATGTATGCCATGTTCAGTCACCATAAATAGCATCAAATAGTAGTAATTTAGTTTATGCTTACATTCTCCTGTGATGTACATAGATTACACTGGTCTGCAAAAAAAAAATACCTTTTTTTATCTGTTTTTTTATATTTTTGAGGGTGCTGAATCCAAATCTGACAGCCAATTTGTTTTATCACCTACAGTTTTCTAGAGATATGGATTTAATTTAAAAGAAAAAAAAACTATTTTACTCAGAGAAGATAAATATCTTTACCAGATATTTTTTTCATCATCATCATCCTCAAGAAGCCATGGGCTACAGGGGTCCAACTAGACCGTGCAATTTAGTTCTCCAAGCATTTAGTCCTGAGCTACATCAGCTGCATCTGGCCCACTGCACACCAATTCTAACAATATTCTGTTTGACATTGTCTGCTCACCACATCCTAGGTCTTCCCCTCTTTCTGAGGCCTTTAGACGCACTATTCATAACCCTATTCTCAAATCTATAATTATCCATATGGACGACATGGCCAAACCAGCGGAGTCTCTCTCTGCACAATATGCTGCTCAAAGAAAGTTGCTGACTCCTTTGCCTAACCTCATCATTACTTACAAAGTTGAACCACATTACCTGCATAAACATCAAGTTTCCTATTATCTTGTTTTCAAAGCATCCAAGTTTCACTACCATAACTAACCCTAGAAAGAACCAAACTATTATACAGTCTAATTTTAGTCTTTAGATGTATATGCCAATTTCTCCACACTCTCCATAGATTCTTAAAAGTCCCAACAGCAATCCCTATTCATCTGTAATCGCATGCTGCACATCACCACTAACTTGCGTAGCTCCCAAGATAATTAAAGTGAGACAACTGCTCAAGACTGCAACCATTCAGATTAGCTGAAATTTTCATCACTTCAGTTTTCTCTGTTTATAACCAAACCTACTCTACTACCAGTCTCATCAACAGCTTCTCGAATGAAAGAGTTTATCTCATCAGCAGCATTCACCAAAAGGGCTAAATCATCAGTATAATCTAAATTAGAAATTTTCCAATCTCTAGACCATTTAAATCCAAAATCTTTCCCTTGCAGTGAATTTTGCATAATATAATCAATAACCAAGCTAAAGAGAAAAGGAGACAAAATGCACCCTTGTCGAACACCAGAAGTAATGTTAATTAAACCAATTGCTACAAGCTTTACCAACTCTCACACACCACTCAGTGTTATTATAGAGAGCTTTCATTATGTTAACTACACTGGTTTCCATAAATTAAGGAAAAACTCAGAAAAATTATAATAAATAAAAAACTATATGAATGATTTTAATGAAATTTGATGGAAACAGAATTACAATGCTAGTTTCAGAATGGCATAAAATATTTTACACTAGAAACAGTTTTCATCAAAAAAATAATACAGGAATTTGTCCAAAAATGAGGTAACAGAATGCAATCGGCAAAGTTCTTTAATAAGGAGTGTGGTTGTCCCTTACAGTAATGCAGGACAACAGCGATGTTCCATGCTGTTTATGATGTTGTGAATCAGCTCAGTAGGGAGTAACGACCATTGTTCCTTTAAAGCAGTAATCAGCTTCCCTTTGTTGCAGTTGGTGGGTTGAGGGCAGCAACACTCTAGAGCATCCCACACATGCTGTATCGGATTTAGGTCTGGAGGTAGAGCTGGCCTCTCCATGCGTATAATGGTCTCCTCTTGAAGGTATTGTTCCACTAGTCGAGCTCTATCAAGTGTTATCATCTTGTAAGATGAATTTTCACCTATTGCACCAGCATAAGAACATACATAAGTATCCAGGATGTCTTCTCTATACCTTTGAGCATTGACCCACTCATTAACACATAAATGTCTGTGCGTCCACCTAAGGAAATGTCACCCCAAACACACGCTACCTTTGCCGTAACTGTCTCTTTGATGGATGTTACTGGGATGATAGGGGGTACCTTGTTCTCTCCATATTAAATAATGTTTGGAATCACTTTGCAAGTAATATCTGGACTCGTCTGTGAAGAGATGGGCCTCCATTGCTCTTCTGTTTAGTTCCCTGCCTCCTGGCTTAGTTCCTGCTCTAGCAGAGTTAAAATGCTTTCTAAACTGTTAACATAACAATATTGATTTTATTACTACTTGAATTTGCCTCATCTGGGAACTATGCACATTAGCTTTTGGTCAATTTTTAGCAGACTTTCCATAGTAGAAACTTTTTTTTCCCCCTTTAAAGCTTCCAAAATGATTTTTTATTGCTTTCAAATGTTTAGTGCAATTATAAACAACAATTAATTTGAATAGATCAAAAGCGAAGATGCTAATGATCTCTAATGGTGTATATCAGGAGAACTGTAGAATTAAGCAATTAACCGAAATGCATAGTTTTTAAAAGGGAGGACTTATTTTAACAGTACTTTAATTATATTTCAACTAAAAAAAACTAATTAGGATCAGGAAATTTTATTAATTAATTAGGATCAGGAATTTTAGAATTAAACTTTTCCATAGCAAACTAGCAGCTTTACACTGAAATGATCCATTCTCAATTTTGGTGTTTCAGTTATACTCTAAATGCTTCAAAACATTTTAATGATTTTTTTTATATAGTTTTTTAATACTTTTAAGATATATTTTAAATTTTATATTTAAATTATCATGTTTTTAAGGCAAAATGATTTTTTATGACTGCTTTTCTTTGGTTTAGCATGTGCCAATTATCAAAAATTTAAGCATGTGCATAAATGACTAAAAAAAAATTTTTTTAACTAAATAAAAGATTTAAGCATTAATAGAAATAATACAAACTGTTTAAATTAGAATAATAAAATTAGAAAAAAAAACGGAAAAAATTATTTTTTAAATTTTACTGCTGAAGTTAAAAAAAAAATACAGCAAAAGCTTAAAAATAATAATAAAAAAAAACCCTCAAACAGCTGCTTGCCACAGAGGTCTAACAAAAGCCTGTCAGTTTATATGCCATAGTAGAAGGTCTAAGAGGGTGGCAGGACCTCAGCAGAAAAACGACACATACATCCATGCATTACCCGGGGCTTGAACCCAGGTCCCTTAGATCAGCAGCCAAGCATACTAACCACTTGGCCACGGGACGGCTTAATTTATTTAGCAATGATAAATATTAACAGTGCAAATGCTTTTCTTATATCTAAAACTATTGCTGCAGTTTTTTTACTGGTATCAATACTTTTGTAAATTTTTTGTGCTAATTGTAATATACACTACACTGTTAAGTGTTTTTTTTTGTTCTAAGAATCCAAATTGTTTATTAGAAAAAAAAATTGGATATATTTCTTTGCAATATTTTAAAAAATTTAACTTACCATTTTGTTTTGAATTTTTCAATCACAGTTAAATGCTCTTTTTGTATATAATATTACATATTTTTGTTCATTTTACTGCAGGATGAAATTCTAAAGCTGTTTATTTTATTTTCCAAAAACACTTTAAAACCTAACTATCCACAAAGAAGCACACAATAGTCAAACAGAATCTCCATGTTAACTGGCCATCACAATGAGTTCAATTTCAGAAATCTGTCATTGTAAGGATTAACATCCATTATCTTTGTATTATAAACAAATTTTCCAAAATAATGCTTGTAAGATATTTGAATAGTTGTATTTCAGTATTAATTCACTGTCAAGATTTTTATTTTTTGACATAAAAACGTGGTCAGTAAATATTATGGAATATGTCACATATTCTTGTTATACTGAAAATGCTACAACAATGGAATTGAAGATAAAAAAATACCTCCTAACATCTTTGAGGACCATTATACCAGTGTAATGTATGTAACAGGAAGGGTACTTTTCTTTAGCTATTAAAGGAAATTAACACCACTGATTAAAAAAAAATGATCCTACAAGTGGCATATGTGCTTTAATTTATTCATCACTAGTTTAATATGGCACAAACTACCAGAGCTCAAAAACTTGTAAAGCTTCACACCTCAAGAAATATAAAATCGGTCATCCCCAGTAAGCCCATATAAGACAAAATTCAATTTATGGTTATAAATTTTAAAATAAATTTATATATATATATATTCTCATAAAGTAAAATCTATATACTTATAAAGTAAAATCAGTTTCTGTTACACAGCTCTCAAGACAATTAAACTGCAACAGCTGCTCAAGACTGCAACCATTCAGATTAACTAAATCACAGGCTGCCCTGACCAATTTTCATCACTTTGGTTTTCTCTCTGTTTATAACCAAACCTACTGTACTACCAGTCTTATCAACAGCTCGAATGAAAAAGTTCATCTCATCAACATCATTTTCCAAAAAGGCTAAATCATCAGCATAATCTAAATCAGAAATTTTCAGCTCTCTGACATCTAACACCAAAACCTTTCCCTTGCAAAGAATTTCGCATAACATAATCAATAACTAAAGAGAAATGGGAACAAAAATGCACCTTCTCAAACACCAGATGCAATGCTAAAACAATTGCTACAAGCCTTACCAGCTCTTACACATGACAATGTTATTATAGAGAACTTTCGTTTTGTTAACTACCTTGTCTAGTATGCCATACGATCTCACAATCAACAACAAGTTATGGCGATCAACAGAGTCAAAAGCTTTTTTGAAATCAACAAAGCTAATAACCAAAGATTTCTGAAACTCTAAACATTTCTCAAGAATCTGCTTGAGTAAAAACATATGCTCTACACATCCCCTATCATTTCCGAATCCACTTTGCTCATCAAGCAATTGCATGTTAACCAGATACTTAATTCTATTAAGCACAATCATGGAAAGAACTTTACCTGGAACAGAGAGTAAGCTGATACCCCTATAGTTATCACAAGAACTGCAATCACCTTTTTTGAAAATAGGGATAATAATAGCTATGTTAAAATCCTTAGGAACCATGTCTTTATCATAAAAGATATTCAAAATTTCAGTCATATAAGTGATAACTGAAACATTGCCACCTCTAAGCATTTCCATAGTAATTTCATCTACCCCTTGGGATTTATGTAATTTAAGTTTAAAAATAGCCAAAATAGCTTCAGATTGTGTTATAGGACCAACATTAAAGCCAGTAATGCATCTATCGTCATTGCAAACAATGAGAGTAGAACTAACCACATTGTTTAGAACATCACTGAAATGTTCAGCCCACCTAGCCATGACAGAATCTCACCTTCTAGAACCTTGTTTATCCTTCAATCCTTGTATGCCTGTCCATTTTCTACCACACAAACATTAACTATCTGGTACAGCTTTCTGCTGTTGTATTGTCTAACTGCTTTCTCGGCTTTGTCAGCCAAGCCATCAAGCCTAAGATTCTTATCAGCAGTTAACTGATCTTTCACACGTTTATTAAGCTCTCTGTAATGCTTTCTATTAGAACTAGTAGGGTATTGATTAAGGGCATTCCTGCAGTTCTTCCTTTCTGAAATAAGCTCAAGTGCCTTATCACTCAAATAATTTTGCCTCCTCTGCTTCTTTTTTCCTAAAAGAGTACTGTTAGTATCCAAAAAAGCTTGTTTAAAATGATCCCATTCTTCAACTTCAGTAGTAAGCATACCATGACTGTCATAATGACTAAGTAACCTATCATGGTAAGCTTTAGATATAACTGGGTCTTTCAGAGCTTCGAGAATAAAGGTAAATTTTTTAACCTTAGCACAACACTTCTTAAGTTTAAGTTACAAGACACTTTCAACAAGGTAATGGTCAGATCCAATTTCACCTCCCCTATATGACCTGCTATTCCTAACAGAACTAGCCCATTTTCTGTTAATTGATATATAATCAATCGTACTTTTATACATCCTATGTGTACTTATATGTGCCGCAATGTTTGAAATAAGTATTAGTTATTTTCACCAGTAGGTTTACTTACCTATAGGAGAAGTTGCCCATTGTCATTGCAGCTACCAATAAGACCTATCACCCCTCCTCAAACGTCAGAATCAATACCAACTTTGGCATTGAAGTCACCTAGAACAAGGGTACTATCTCCTTTCTTCACAGAATTCAAATTAGCTTGAAGTTGTCGATAAAACCTATCCTTCTCATTGGCATCCTCAACGGGGGAGTAACAACAGATAACATTCAAGTCTTTAATGCTTATCTGAAATTTAGTTGCGAGAAACCTTTCATTAATGCACTCGTATCCTAGAAGAGCATCACTAGTGTGTCTGCTGAGAAGCAAACCTGTGCCTTGGATATGCTTTTTATCTTCCCTCCCTGAAATGAAAAATTTAAGATTATTTTTAAGAATCTGACCTTTGTCTGTTCATCTGGTAACAAAATAAATAGCAAGCCAAGAATATCAAGGTTATAACTGGTGATGTGCGTCATGAGATCAACAGACAAATAGGTATTGCTGCTGGGACTTTTAAGAATCTATGGAGAGAGTGGAGAAATAGGCAGATACACCTAGAGATTAAAATTAGACTATATAATAGTTCGGTTCTTTTTAGGGTTAGTTATGGTGGTGAAACTTCGCTTTGTAAACAAGATAACGGTAAATTTGATGCTTCTGATTCTAGATGCTTATGCAGTATCTTGAGCATTAGGTGATTCAACTTTGTAATGAGGTAGGCGAAGGAGTTGTCAACCTCCTTTAAGCAGCATATTATGCACACAGAGAGTTGTTGGCTTGTCCATGTTGCCCGTGTATGGATAATTATAGATTTGAGAATAAGGTTATGAACAGTGTGCCTAAATACCTCAGAAAGAGGGGAAGACTAGGATATGGTGGGGAGACAATGTCAAACAGAATCTTGTTAGAATTGGTGTGCAGTGGCCAGATGTAGCTCAGAACAGATATGCTTGGAGAACTAAATTGCACAGTCTGGTTGAACCTCCGTAGCCCATGGCTACTTGAGATGATGATGATAATATATATATAATTTTATACTTATAAAATAAAAAAAATCCCCACTGTACAAGACAACTACATTTTACCATTTTCAGGAATAGGGGGGAAGGAGAACCCAGATATGCAAAATGTCAGGAATTTCCTGGTGTTTTGCATATTTGGGTTCTTCCCCTATATGTGTGTGTGTATATGTGGACAGGAGACATGCTAATGTCCAGAGGGTCTGTATCACCACTTTCTTTTAACTAAATGTATTTTGGTATATGAAGGTAGGCTAACCACTAGCCCTACCTGAGCTAGTCGTTAGGGTACCTGACTACTATTCCAGCAGGGATATCCTTAATGAGCAGTGGAATTACAAAACTGCCACAGTTCTCTGCCCTACTTCGCATACTGTAAGTATATGTTGATGGTTTTGACTTGCTGACAGTCACAGAGCTTTAAACTGAAAAAACTTGTATTTTTCATTCAGTTTTCCTGTAATATAAATTTTATACAGCCTTAAAGTATGGTAATGGGGGCAAATGGGACGTTCACACAGAAATTTTGGATTCTTCAAATTATCAACTTTTGGATGTCAAAGTTTTTTTTAAAAATATTTTGAGATATTCTAAAACATCTTTCTGTGTCAGTATCATAAATTGATACTTTCTATTAAGTAAAGTAGAAGAGTGCAAGGTTATAAATGGAAATTTTCTGATTTTTAAATTTGACACTTTATGTTGAAATTGAGTCTAAAATTGCATTTCCTCTTTAGATTTTTTTTTTTGCAAACATAAATTACATGTTCTGAAACAGGTCAACGTATTTTAATGACTTATTAATAGGGCAATGGAAGGTTAAGCATAAGAATTTCATGCCTAGCCCCATTTAGCAAATTTGGGGTCTGAAATTTAGTGTTATTTGATCATTTTTGTTCCAACTTTTTAACTCGAAGGAACTGAATCACCGAATTAAATAATACTAGTGTTTTCAGACAAAATCATGGCGCTCATAAAAATGGCATTTTGGTTTATCTTATTAATGATATACTGAAGGAAATAAATAAAACTGTTTTAGCTAAGATTGACTTTAATCCATATTAACTCAGTATTTTTTACCCTTGCTAGTAATATGCTTTATTATGATAAAAGGAATATTTTCCTTCATAGTTCCAAGATTTATGTCTAATGGCAAAAACCATTAAAGTTCAGTAGTTTTGTTTTTTCAGCCATTTCATGAGTACCATTAAAGTTTTAGTGAATGACTAGTTCATTGGTAATATATATATATGTACAGGGTTGAAAGTCGTAAAACATCCAAATAGCTTTTTAACGAAGGGTCTTAGAGGTGCAGAGGTCTAAGTATAGGTAGGTTTGCTGACCATGCCCAATCTAATGACAGCGACTTTAGCATCCGTAGTGGCAACTTTAGGATTAACTCTGCCACAAAGAAAAAATGTAAAATCATAGTTGTAGAAATAAATTCTAATTCAAAGGAAATAGCACACAGTACACATGAAATGGGTGGATGGAAGGATATAAACGGTGATCACTCAAAATCTGACTGTCAACACTTAGCCACTGCAAAATGTGACGGAGAAAAGTGACATACAACAGAGAAAATAGTGACAAAACCATTTACTACAGAGTAATGATTACATTGCAGTTCTCGAATGGTATAAAACTCGTAGTTGCGTGAGGTTCATAAGAGCTTGTTCGATGTGCCCACTGTTGGTTACAATGCACACCTGAATGCGAGAAAGAATTGTACAGTAACCAGCACTGCAGGTGTCAGTCATCACAGGCAATAATCTGATGTAGATCTTGCCGATTCTGTGGTATACACTTATTCTTTAAGGTAACTAGACGAAGAAGACCATAGGAGTCAAGTCTGGTGTTCTTAGAAGCCACTCAACAGGACCACCGTACCCGAACATGTTGGGAAAGAACGTACGTTTGCTGGCTGGTGCGGTGCAGAGCAATAGTGTTGGTACCAAATGTATTTGTACGTTCGAGGGATAGGTCTCCCAACTAGTCAGGTAATGTGTTCTGTAACAGTTTCAAGTACCTCCGACTTGTTTATGCTCCCTTGTAGAATATCGGTTCAAATGAGTGTATTCCAAATACTGCACAGACATTAGTTTACCAACATACTTGATGGTTCACCACTCGTCCAAGGCAGTAATGGGCTTGGAATGGCCGTCATCCGTCGGATGGGAGATAAAGCCATGGCCCCATGTGCAGGAGAGGCATATCCTGTGCACGTTAAAGAGCATGCTTAATAGTAGAATACTGTCTTATCTCCTAACAGATGGCCAGTGAGAAGTGCCTTCCCAAATCTTCTCCGAGTCATTGGGGCCATTTAACCCATTGTGCACAAAAAATGCCATTCAGAGGTAAAACAGCTCAACTCTTCCAAGGGATGGGTTGCTATGACCCACTAATGAATGTTCTGTCTCTGCTAACAATTTTGGTCCATGTGAATTGCATCTCATCTCTCCATTCTCGCCCATGTGGGTTGCACCTTTGCTGTATTCTGGCTATGTGACCTCTCTCCAAAGGATTTCGGGCAAAAGAGATGGGTTATCCTCTGAGGCAGCGATTCTCAATGTGGGGTACGCGGAAAATTATTTGGGGTACGCCGTGATAGCTCAAAAGTCGCTAGATCTAGTAACAAAGTCACTAAGTTGGCATTATTATACTATAACTATAGTTTATATAAGGGGTGCGCCAGTTACATACACATTTCCAACGGGTACGTATAACATAAAAGGTTAAGAATCACTGCTCTAAGGTATTGAGTACCAAACTGAAAAAAAATCAACGTTTTTGTGTCCCTGATATCTGATCATGGGATGGTACAAGTGTGCAACATGCTCATCCAGGATTTGACACACACGAACTGCTGTTAAGCTGCAGGCCTCACTGGCTGCTGTGGTACTGATGAGTGGGTGGTGAGAACATATCCAACGACATCCACTGGATGCACTCAAATATTTAGTTTGCCCTATCGGGGACAAGCCGTTATACTGCCGATCTCTCTTGAGTCTTTGGACACCATTGCAATTGTTCGCTGAGAGTTGAATGTGAACCACCAGGAAAATGCACAGTATACACAACATTTTGTTTACACCCACCATACAGCAGCACTGTCTCACAGTATTGACCATTTGTGTCTTGAACCAGTGCACCTAACCACTATATCACATACTGCCCTGCCTGACGTCACCATCGTCATATGCATATATTTGCCATTCTTTTTGTGGTGTTACATATTTTGCTGTGTCTAAGCATTGAGCGCATTCAATTTTCGATTATCTGTGTTTATAGCTTTCCATCCACTCATTTCATGTGTATTATATGTTGTTTCATTCATACTAATTAGAAGATGGTCTACAATTCGTAATATATATATTTTTTTCTCTTTGTTGCTGAGTTAGATTTTTTAACTTCCCAAAATTTTCACTAGGAGGCTATAATTGCTGTCATTTGATCAGGTATGGTCACTCTCCTATAGGCAGACCTAATATTTACACCTCTAGGACCCTCCATTAAGTAACGACCCAATGTAATAATAGCAGTCTGCAATAATTGTGATTCTTTATATTGCAGTTAGAAAATAATTAGAAAAATGGATAACTATAAAAATGTTGACATCGATGGCATAATTCGAATGTTAGTTATGGAGTAAAAAACGCTTTCAAAAATAAAGAAAGTAACAAGTAAAACAAATGAAACAAAATCTTGGAAATTGGGAGATTGACAATCTATTACTGTTATGTAGAGTTTTCAGCTATCTTTAAGTTTTTACTTTTTGATCTTCATAGAGCACTAAGAAATAGACATGTAATGCTATCTTATAGTGTGTGTAGAGTTACTATATTCTCACTTCTGAATGTAAAATATGGGAGCTGAAAATGCACATAGCTTAAAATCACACCAACTAGATCTGTCTTAAGATATTGACCAACACAACCCTCACAAATCGGTGATTCCCATCCACAGGCTGTTTCTTAATCCTTACAGTCCATCACTGTGAGTTTGCTCACCTTGTGTCGTGATTCTGAGAAAACAAGTTTGTATTCAAAGAATACATTTCTGACAATTGCTCTCCTGAGTAAAATCACCTAGTCATTCAGCATGTCATTTAATTCCTTACTCCACTTCCTAAAAATAGAGGAAAAATTGCAATACATCTGGAATTTTAAAATCATGCTCTTATTTGTTTAGCCTATCTTCATTTTATCGTGATTTCCATATTTTCTTCTGAATGAAAGTATTTAGCCCTCTACCATTCTTTATTTGGCCATTACATTTCGGCTCCTGTGAGCACTAATCGCTAAGAGAGTAGGATGACTTGTATTAAAAGTTGCTGTGAAAGGGGAATATTGTGTGCTTGCTGAAAGTAAATGTTAAATTGTGCCTCTCCCAAAGGATTCGGTTTTTGCTATGGCAAATATGGGATGCTCGTTTTCAAAAGAAAATGTTTTTATTTTTACGAATTTTTCACTCCTTAACAGTAGAAATTCATACTAATGGATGATTGGAAAATGTAAATAGTAGTATATTATTAGCCGTATACAGCGCAAAACTATCGTTTAATTTAAAAAGTTGTGTTTTCTTACCTAATATTAAGGGACAAATCATTTAATGTATATAAAATAATTTACTTCCACTGCAAAATATATGGGGGCGGGGGGTGGCTCAGTTGGTAGTGCCAGGCTCGTAATCTGCAGTTCCCAGCTGGGTCAGCGTTGAGATTTATCTCCACAAACTCCCTGCCCAGTCAGTAGGGGACACCGATGGGCTTGGAAAGGCTGTCGTCAGTCGGATGGGTCGTTAAGCCGTGGCCTGTGCACGTTAAAGAACACGCTGGATGGCCTTGACGGGAGGCTACCATCTCTCCCAATAGCTGTTCCAGTGGGTCCCCTCCCCCAACCTCTGAGCCTTCGGGGTCCATGTGACCTGGCCATTTAGTCCCATGTTGTGCAAAAAAAAAAATGCCGCTCAGAGGTAAACCGACCCAACTGCAAAATATTGAAAATTTTAAAATTAATAACTAAATTTAATAAAAAGATATGAATATAAATTGTACATATGCTAGTAAGTTACTAGCATATGTACAATTTATATTCATATCTTTGTGATATAACAGTATGTTCTTGATCGACACATTCTTCTAGCAGAATTTCTAGCATAAATATATCGTTTGCAATATTGCTTCAAGTTTTATATTCAGTACTTATTCATCTTAAAAAGAATATTTCATTAATCTTCCCACCTTCCCAGGAGGGGAAAGGCTCAAGGGACAAATGCTGCTAATGTAAACTCCTTGATCATAATATTCCACCACTAAAATGAAATCAGATTTTTGGCCAAATAAATTGTTTGCAATATTTGTTTAAAGATTAAAAAAAAAAATTACCGTCAAAGGGCGGAATTGCAACTTTCTGGAGATTCGGAAAAGCATAAATCAAAAAGTTTATTAATACATATCCAACCGTAAAGGAATTTTAAAGGAAATTTTTAATGAATTTATTTTTTTTTTCTGAAATCAAGCCATTATCTCTAAAGAATTTGAATTCATTAGAGATCACCCCCCCCCTGCGGCAGTAAGGGGAGAAATCATTATCACTGCAAATTTTGACCTTCACATTTACCACTACAATTTCAGATTTGTAACAATTATATCGCTTACAATATTCGTTTTAAAATTTTACCATTTTCAAATATTTCCACAGTTAGAGAACGTAATTATAGCTATTCAGAAATTCCTCAAGTTTGAATCATAATATTTCATCTCTACCTTTCAGAAAAGAATTATTTACCTCTAAAAACAAAAGTTTAGTGTCTGCAGACAGTGAAAACATTAGCTCATTATTTCGGAAGACGAGCAAAAATAACAAAAAAAAATTAAGAATTTTTGTCCCTTCATAGCTTTGAAACAGGCTCTATTTGACCTATGACAATACTGAAATCTCTCTATTATATAAAATAATAATTAAATATCCCCTCAAGCAGCTGCTTGTCACAGAGGTCTGACAGGAGCTTATCAGTGTAATACGCCATAGCAGAAGGTCTGAGGATGGCGGGACCTGCTTTAAGGGGCAGGGGTGGCTCAATCGGTAGCGCGTCAGGCTCGTAATCTGTAGTTCCCAGGTTCGAGCCCCAGCTGAGTCAGCATTGAGATTTATCTCCGCAAAATTCCCTGCCCTGCCTAGGTCAGTACGATGGGCGATGCACAGTCAGACGATGGGCTAATACGCCATAGCAGAAGGTCTGAGGATGGCGGGACCTGCTTTAAGGGGCGGGGGTGGCTCAGTCGGTAGCGCATCAGGCTCATAATCTGTAGTTCCCAGGTTCGAGTCCCAGCTGGGTCAGCGTTGAGATTTATCTCTGCAAACTTCCCTGCCTGCCCACAGTCAGTACGATGGGCGATGCACGGTCAGACGATGGGCTTGGAAAGGTCGCCGTCCGTCGGATGGGACGTTAAGCCGTAGCCCCGTGTGCGGGAGAGCCATACCCTGTGCACGTTAAAGAACACGCTGGATGGGAGGCTACCATCTGTCTCCCAACAGCTATTCCAGTGGGTCACCTCCCCCAACCTTCTCTGAGCCTTCGGGGTCCATGTGACCTGGCCATTTAGCCCATTGTGTGCAAAAAAAGTGCCACTCAGAGGTGAAACAACCCAAACCTGCTTTAAGTTAAATGGTAATGGTAATATTGAGAGATAACCTGATAATTATAGCGATACATTTGATCATTGACGCTCATGGCATGGGGCAGCAATACCCCTTTGTTATATACACACCCCTGTTATCACAGTGTATGTATATATATATAAATGCATCTAAACGTTTAGCATCACACGTTAAATAACAGTGAAAAAGCTAATCATCATAGTTTGCACTAAGTCAGAGTGTTTATATCTAAGTGTCTCTCTCTGTCTGTTAAGTTTTGCCCAACTTAAGTCAACATTTTCTATCCAGCTTTGCTGTGTTTCCTACCATCCTTTGCAACAGTTTAAACTGTGTTAAATTTGAAGCTCTGTGTAATAAAAATTGTACAATTTTGGAAAACAAATCTTTGTAAATATCAGGGACAGCATACTAGAGATATATTCAGCAGCATTATATTGCCAACATATTTTCAGCGATCTTGTTTCAAAAAAGGAGAAATTTTTCAAGCTAGAATATTTCATTAGAACTACAGCAAGTAAAAAAGAAATGTGCGTAGAGCTTTAAGGAGTGCATGTCTTTAGAGATTGATCACACAAGTTTAAAACAAGTACAATTCTGTCGTCATCTATTTGATTTATCTCAGAGGAGCAGAAGACCATATTATTTTTGAGCCCTGCAAAATACTTTGTGCCAGTTAAATGTAACTGAAAACTGCCAAAGCTTTTAAAATATCAAAATAGTACTGCGTTCTTTTTATTCCTAAAATGCATATAAGGGTGATTCATACTAAGAATTTCACCCTATATATCTTTAGGACATATGCCTATTTTCGTACTCAATCTATTTTAGCTGTGAATAGAAACAAATTCAATAGTGCCTTGACTTCCTGTAAAATTTATTTGGATTTCTGATAAAAATGTATGTCAAAAAGTGGTGGTAAAAATTAGTATGCATATTAGGGTTAAAATATGTATTTAACACCTCTCAACAAATCATTGAAAACAATGTATATTTTAAAAATACTTTCATATTTTACTGCAGATTATCTGTGTGATTGATTATCCAATGTAGCATATGTTTCAAAGCTAATGAAATCTGGCATTGTATGAATATGTAACGCATTTATTGTTTTAATAATAGCAAATACCGTATTTCCTCGATTGTAAGATAAGCCTGAAATAGTAATAAGTTTTCAGGGAGGGGGGAATTGCAACAGGAATCGTTTAAATTTAAACGAAACTTGCGTATGTTTAATTATTAGCACATAAAAATCAACCAAAAACTAAAATTTGAATAACACAATTTGTCTGTTCACTGTTATCACTCAGAGATGTAGTTTCCCAACCGAAGTCAACAGATTCTTTTGAGTTGTTTTGAATCAGGCAGTCAAGATTAGAATAACATCTTTTGTACCATTCAAGTGCATTTGTAATGAAGATTTCTTGAATGAAATTGTCCCATTGTTTTTTCTGTAATCGTCTTCCAAGCTGTTGAGACCCATTCTGCAAGTTTCGAAGCAGATGCTCTCTTGAGGATACCACAAGGTATCAGTGGAAGGTTTCCAGATAACAACCAAGTCTTGTATTATTTTTTTTCCTTAAATAAACTTTAGTTAGTATATTAATTGATACATCGAGAGGTTGAAGTTGACTGGTCGTACCACTAGGAATTATATCGCAATTCTTCTTTCAAAGCTTAATGTTTAGTTCCTCGGGTAAGCGTCCACGAAGAGCATCACGGATTAACATACTTTGTGGGTTTCGTAGCGATCCAGGATGTGTTTCCCAGACTTTCTTTTACCCAATCTTCCATTAAATCAGCTATCATCCATACTTTTTTTTTGTATATGTGTGTGCATGCCCAGTAAACTTCTTTAGGATATATCTCGTTCATGGGTATGGTTTTGAGATTCAGAATGAAATGTGGTAACTTGTGGCCATCAGTAGTTATGCATAGCATCACTGTTACAAGTTTTTCCTGAGCTTACAATTTTTACCTGTGTGGCACCTTTTTGAAGGGTATTCAAAAAGCTCTTGACACGTCTACAGATGTGCATTACTTCTTCGGAAGTTAACGAGCTTGGACTTCTTAGAAAGCTTGTCTGAATTTATCATTACGTGTTGAAAACAAAGGCCATATAATCCTTTCACTCTTCGCTGGCGGCGTGTTTATTTCGGTCTGTGAAATCTGTGTTGTTGCAATGGAGCCTACTAAAGATGGGGGGGGGGGGGAGATTTTACATTTTCACAACGATGTAGATTGGGGATGAGACGAAAAAAAATTCTGCCGATTTATCAGAAGTATATGGGGATCATGCCTGTTCATATAGCACAGTTACGGGATGGATGCTGAAACTCAGGAGACGGTAGAGCTTTGAAGGCTCTTGCAGGAAGACCGGAGGCCATGAAACAGAACCATTCCTGCACTCATTAAGGAAAATCCACATATCACCGTAAGAAGTTGAGATATCAGTGCATCAATTGGCAGGGTGGAAACAATTATTTGTCAACATCTAAAGTTCTGAACGATCTGTGCTAAAAATGTATCCCACAAACAGAACAGCAAAAAAGGCTAGAGCCTACTCGTGCAAGGAGATGCGGGCAACGTTTGAACCTAGTGGCCCGAAACAGTTAAGACATTGTCACAGATGTTGAGACGTGGTTTTATTACTATATGACCCCATAAAAATCGACAAGTATATTTGGGTGGTGGAAGATGAACCATATCCATAATTCTGTCGCCGAGGAAGATTATCACAATTCCCAAGGAGTGGTAGCCATGTACACCTTACCTGAAAAAGAGTATAAATGGCCAGTACTACACCATTATTTTGCCCAAAATGGTTAAGAAGCAGCGTCCAACAACTGGCATGTTAAAGGTTTTTCGTGATAATGCCAGTGCTCATGAAACTCAGCAAGTTACCATCTATTTGGAGAAGGAATAAATCAAATGATTGATCATCAATGATTCTTGCATATTCATCTGACCTTGCAGACTTCTTGCCAGTCTTCATATATGATTCGAGGTCCGGCCCATCAGTGGGATCAGCCATGTTATGCTCTGATACTATCATTGCACACCAGATCCCACAGCAGTGTTCCATCTTCACTGCAGAGCTGCATGCTTCACATCAGTCTTGCCTTGGGCCACATAATGACAGCATCACCGTCAGTGTATCCTCTACACCGACTCGTTACTGGCCTCTATCTCAGTGAGGCATAAGCCTAACGTTACCATACCCTTGCATCTAGTGTTCCACTACTGGTTCTATATGTGGACTTCTACCAGTGTTTTTCTACTTAGCTCCAGGCACAGTGGCAGAGATCTTGGTTGGAACAGCATACAAACTAATCAAAATCGAGCCTATTGTTAAATCATGGCGGTCATGTTTTCTTAAAATTTCCTTAACACATCTAAGATGATAAATATATATTAGTCATTTTAGATATCATGAATATTTTCTGGATATTGTGTTTGGGGGAGGAGGTTATTTTTGTTCTGCTCCAATTAGGCCATCTCTTTCTTCTAAGTGCAGATGACGAACCTGAATGTGAGTTTTGTGACACCATTTTAATCGGATATTCTGATTTTAACTTGGAACATCGTTTTTATTTTACCTTCCATGATTTTACTTTCGAGACCCTTACACTCGGAAATCGTTTATTCAATGATTCCTTTTTAACCTGCATTTGCCTCTTTTCATTATACGGGATATTTTAAATGATTATGATTTTATGACCTTGAATTTATATTATCTAGCCTGGGTCTTTTACATCTAGGTTAGTTTTATATAATTTTCGTGTATATTTATTGTTCTACAGATTTTTACTATTGTTTCTATCTTTTACATCTGTGGTTTTGTCTTTTTCATGTTTGATTTTAAATTTGGTTGTGGGTTTTCATTTCTTTTACGTTTATTTTTGTCTTTTGTTTGGCGCATAATGACCCTAGTTTCCACTGTGCGATAAAACAGCAAACAACCCGATCTTGCATCATGCCATTTTTTTATTGTTTCCAAAAATTAAAAAAGGAACTTGCTGGGAAACCTTTTTCAAAGGTGCAACACATTGCAAAATGCGTTCATTCAGAATTGTGGAATATTCCCTAACACGAATACTACCAAGCGTTTTAGAATTGGTGTAGACGTCTGCAACTTTACATACATGCTGGAGGGGAGTATTTTGAAGTAAAAGTTTTATTGAGGAAAGTGCGATGGTTTTTGTTCTACAGATGCAACTTTTTAAACCCCTCATAATATCAACAATATAATTTTAATGCATATTAAAATACACCTCTGTCTCGTCTGCATTTCCAATATGTTTAAACTTCTAGTTTTGTTTCTTTCTAAATTTGATACCTGGCAGTTTAGCAGATTATCAAAATCGACTGGAAGCTCTTAGTAGATTTTCGATAACTAGTGGCAGTCCTTCATGTCACATAAACCTGTCGCACCACCCTCGCCCAGCTTTAAAATTATTTAATCAATCCAAGTGAATTATAGCAGTCTCTATTGACATCAGTTACATTGCTAGAAGCAGGGTTGGATTTATGGGGGGCATGGTGCCTCCCCCCCCCTCAGAATGCTAGTAAGGGTAGTAGAGGCAAAAAATATTAAACTTATTTATACTTCATGCATTTTTCAACAATTTTAATAGACTTGTGAAACGGAGGGGGAAGTGTTAAACTGCATTGAATATTCAGTCTGTTGTTTTCCCCTCGATTTCTTTCTAGATCTGGCCTCGCTAGAAGTGTGATGGTCATTTCTTTTGCACTGCTCTTGAACAAATGGAAGATGTAGCATTCACACCAGATTGCCTTTCCTCCACCAATTATTAAATAATTTACACCAATTCACTGGCACAAAAATAGATTTTCGTGCACAGGTGAGTTACAGCAATACATCAAATTACAGGGTGGGGCACAGAAACTTCCTTTTCCTGACGGCACATTGTGAAGGGAGGTAAGGTCGAAGAAAAGTGGGGATGGGCTTGACGAACGCAGCAGTCACGGAAGTTGTCTAGTACCCCTCAGCAGGAAACATGAGGTGGACGAAGGAGCCGCGTGCGTTTGCGGTCGAAGCCTATTTTTCGAACAACTTTTCCTATGTGGCGGTGAAGCGTGCGTTCCGTACTCACTTCGGAATTCAGCCCAGAGGTTCGGTTCCTGACCGGAAATCGATTGTTTTGTGGGTAGAGAGCTTTAGGGCAACCAGGAGTGTGGTGAAAAAAAGCCCAGGACGACAACGGACCGTTACGACACCAGAAAATGTGGAGGCAATTCGACAGTCGATTTTGAGATCTCCGAGACGCTCCGCTCGCAAACAGGCAGTCGCCCTAGGAATATCCAATCGATCAATGCGTCGAATTCTTCATGAACATCATTTCCATCCCTACAAGATGTGTATTGGGCAAGAATTGTCGCCACCTCATTTCCAGAACCGAATAACGGCGTGTGAAACTTTATTGTTAACTGTTTCCCTTGACGCAATTGTTTTCTTTAGTGAAGAGGCACATTTTCACCTATCCGGATGTGTCAATAAACAGAATATGCGCTTTTGCAGTGGTAACAACCCTAGAGAGCTCCACGAGAGGCCACTTCACAGTGATAAGGTGACAGTATGGTGTGCGTTGTCGAGAGTTGGAATTATTGGTCCTTATTTTTTTCAGGAGGACAATCGAGCAATTACTGTCAATTCACAGCGGTATGTGGACATGATTCAAAACTTTTTCGAGCCAGCTCTTGAAGAAATGAACCTAGGAAATGTCTGGTTCCAACAGGATGGTGCCACGGCCCACAAAGCCCGAGCTTCGATGACAGTTTTGAGGGCAATGTTCCCTGGACGACTCATCACGATTCGAGGTGACATACCGTGGGCGGGTGCGATTTATTTTTTATGGGGATACCTCAAGGCAGAGGTTTTTAAACATCGCCCCACAAACCTACTTCAGCTGAAGAATGTTATTCCGCAGGAAATAGCCCGAATTCCGCTGGAAATGTTGGAACGTGTAGAGGAAAACGTCAGTAATCGGTTGCATCAGTGCATAAAGCATTATTTTATGAAAGCCTGTATATTGTTAATGGTGTTATCTTTCGCCATTTTTGAAAACACGTTTCATTTTTTTTAATAAAACTTTGAGACTTAATTTTTGCTAATTTAATTTGTAAACTTTTATTCTTTATCACATGACAAAAAAGTTCCGCGACGACAAGCTGCACCAGGTCCGCAAAAATATGCGCCGGCTCTGGTTCAATGCCCGAGTGGCACTTGGCACCTGAGGTGACGAATGTATTAAAAAAAAAAAAAATTTTTTTTTCTCTGATGAGACCGCGAAATTTGGTCTTTACCACAACAGGAATGATGGAATTCCGGAGCCGCAGCTCATGCTCCAAGATTACGATTTTGACAAAAGTGCAACAGAAGATTTTTTGCGGGAGAGAACTGAAACCCGTTCACCATGGCCACAAGCGCAAAGACTTAGAAGTAATCTCAAAATTTAACTTTAGCAACTTTAAACACCCATAATGCGTTATTTATTGCATAGTAAGCTTTATAAAAAAAAGCACTCCGTTCACATAAATTATGCAGGAGCTGACATAACATGTATCCACTAAAAGACGTTGCAAAGAATCAGACAAGTTAGTGATGTAAAATTGCAGCTATAGTGCCTTAGTCTGCAGCCAAAAATACTCATTACGTACGAGGAGCATTCAAAACGTTCTTGACATGTATCTGCAGAATAAAAACCATTGCACTTATCTCAACAAAACCTTTACTGTCCTTTAAAATCCCCTCCAGCATCTATGCATAGTTGCAGAGGTCTACACCAATTCTAGAAAGCTTGGTGGACTCCTGTTGGGGAATACTCTAACTCGGAATGAATGCATTCTTGAAAAACGCTTTTAAGTTCCATTTTAATTTTTGGAAACACCGAAAAATCGCATGGTGGAAGATCGGGTGAATATGCAGGATGGGGTAGCTGTTTTTTTTCCTGCTCCAGATAGGCTGCAACTTGATGGGTTTTGTGGGCACTGACATTGTCAGCAAGGTGAACCCTTGACATGCTTGTTGTTGTCCTTCAACTGCTTAACAATTTTGGCTAAAAGCAATGTTGGTGTAGTATTAGCCATTTATAGTCATTTCTCCACGTAAAGTGCCTGCGGCTACTTGGGACTATAAAAAAATTGTGAACATCCTCTTCCTTGAGCAAAAGTCTTGTCAGAGGATTGGCTCATCTTCCGCAACCCAAATATAATTGTCCATCTTTCTGGAGTACCGGGTGGTCCAGTGCTCTACTAGTGTTTGTTTAAATGTTTTAATTAAATTTTGGGGGTAATTTTTTGTAGCCTATAAAATATTCGAGCATTCATAATTCTTTGAATACTGAAATATGAAAATTTAAATATTGTTTAAAATCTAGATTTAGATAGATTTGAATAACATCTTTATTTTTAGATACACAATTTTCATTAAAAAATCATGTTCAAAAAGTAATTGACTTATTACTTTATGTGACACTTGTGAATGCGATTTTCTAGTGAGATAACATGGAGCTGTTTCCATTCTTCTGTCCATTACCTGTATATTTTATCATGAAATAATTCACATCAATGTAACAAACGCAGAGCTTCATACACAATAGATATACAGTCTGATGAATCAACCTTATCAGACAGCAGTTCCTCTTTCTAAATTCTGCTTTATTTCAGCAGTGTATTTGCCATAAAAGCGTTCTAACTTCTTATTGAATTTCATATTGCGCTCGTTGATGTAATCAATATCTGCATCATCATTAAAACGGCGGCGGCGACTGTATTTTGAATGTTTATCAATCCTAAAAGTAAAGGGAAAAAATTGCTTTACCAAGTAACAAACTATACTAAACTTTAATATTGTGAACTTTTTGATTAATCTTACTAAGTCCGAGACTTACTCCTTAGTTAACTATAAATGTAATAATAATGAAATAATTACAATAACTGTGACTATTCTAAAACTCTGTAGTGGCTCGTCAGCTTTTGAAAAATAAAACACAAGTCTGTTGGGGTGGGTGATGCCAGTCGATAATACACCAGACTTGTAATCTGATGTTTCTAGGTTCCTCTCAAGCATGCTTGCCACGGGTTGCTTGTCATTAGGTGCCATAGGGGTCAGGCCCCAACAATATTTCTGTTAAATGTGATAAATTTATTAAACTCTGAATTAGAATGAATAAAAAATCATAATTAACATGATTTTTGTTTCTGAGCATCTTGCTAGTCTTATTTACATGTAGTACACACGTAGTAAAGTAATATACTCCAAGCTGTCATGGGTAACCTTGAGGGATATTAACAACTTGTCAGTTAAGGGGTGGTTTGGAATTCTGAAGCTGCCTACAACACTACAACATAGATAGATCTCACTTGATTACAAAGCCATCTCTAGGTGACAACTGAAAATTCAACATTTTTTTACTAGGTATCATTTAAGCTATGCCATCATTTATCAAAAGTTACTGGTAATGAGTGTGCATGAATAAACGACTTTTGGTAAATGATTGTTATGCGACTACTTCCAACACAAATATGGAATGAAGCTTATATTTTTTACAATTATGAAACGGTATCATGTACAATTTAAATGAACATGTAATTTTAATGTTCAGGAAATTACGCATTGGCATTTCAGCTGCTAATGAAATCATCACGCTGGTTGCTGATTAATATGTTGTGCGAGGAAGAAAATGTCACTGGAATCGTATAATATTGGCTGTTGATATGAATATGATGTACAACTACCTAATGGAAACGTCAATGAGTGTGATAGAAATTTTAAAGTGAATTTGCCATTCAGGAAATAAATGCTGAATTCTAATATACGAGTATAAATTTTTAAATTAAGCATCTAATGTAGGGTTTAATTTTATATATATATATACAATTTGGAATTAATTAATTGGGTGTAATTCTCTAGATATTTGAACAAATGGTCCTAAATTTTGTACATGGGTTCACCATCCCTACCTGCAATGAGAAGCCTTAATATAATAATGCCTTAGGGAACTGAGGTATCTGGCAATAGTTGGCGACTTTCTGAACACTATGAATGGAAAAAGGTTAAAATACTGTGTTCAGAGTATTTTAATTAATATATTTTATTTTCCCACTACTTACTACACACTTCAGTGGTTTGTGAAAAAGTGTCACTAAAAAATTCTACTTGGAAAATTAATTTTATATTTCGTGCATTTCTCCCCCCCCCCCCCACCTTAATTTTAACTCATCCCATGTTTTCTAGCTACAAGTTGGTTATTATATATATTTACTGACCCCACCTGGTTAGAAGTTGATGAGCCACCACTGGTGCTTGCACTGAATTTTTCATTTTACATACTGTAACACAAAATAATTATGAAGAATTACATATTAATGATATTTAAATAAATATAACAATTAATTACATTTTAGTATAGAGGAAACAGAAATTGAAACCCATTGGAGCCTCAGCCTCAAGGCACGCCTTGCTGCACCTTGCCATTTATATGCCTCTGAACAGAGCAGTCTTTCCCTTTCATTTATAAATTCCTGAGGGTGTGTTAAGAAGGATACTTCTTGATTTCTGGCCCCTCATGGTTATTTGGTGTGTAAGTCCCATAAGAAGGACAATATCACCATGACATCATTTTTATTTTTAAACCAGAAGTTGAAGATATAGAGATCGAGTTGAGCACTGGTGCAAGGTTAAACTCAGGTTGAGAGCAAGAAGCTCCACTGATAGTATCACTGCAAGGTGAAATAAAAGGGAGATGGGTCCAAGATTATGTAGTGTTTTTGTCTTACAAAATCAACAACTTGGGGATTATTGTGTTGAACACAGCCCTTCTCTACCCAAAAGAATTTCTTAGAGTCCACAAAGTTATTTCAAAAGATTGTTTGGTTAGAGCAGTGATGGATTAACTTTTTTTTTTTTATCTCTGGACCAATAGCTATGCACATTATTGGAAGTACCAAAATTTTAGGTACTGAACTGTAAAAAAAGAATAAATATTTTAACTTTTTTTTATCATTCAAGTTATGCTAAAGATCTAAAGATTAACATTTAATGCAGACTAAATATGTATTAATGAGAATATAAATGCTAAATTTTTTTATTTCAGATTTTGCTATATTCACAAACGTTTATAGGATCACATTAAAGGATATTTACCAGCTGCATTTGGTCCACAGGCCATAGTTTGCCTATTACTGGGATAGAGTTTCAACAGTCATGTCGGGCATCAGTTTTCAGGCAGGGGTTTTGGTGTCTTCTAACTTTCATGGATAATTCCTTGATGTGTTTTAGTCTTTGAAGGAAATTTGCTGAATTGGCATGAATGGCTGTGAAGTTCGTTTTTGGAATATTATAGATGTTTTTAAACTCAAGTCTTCTAGAGTTTAAAAAATATTTACATTTTGAACCCACATCTCCTGGAAACATGCCAGTTATGCTAACCACTACACCATCATAGGCTAATGTTTTTTCTTCAGTTGGTGTGATTTATAAATTTTCAAGCATCTTATTTGTTTCTCACAGTTCAGCTTATTATTTCACGAGTTCCATGTCTACAGGACACATCCTGTGATTCTTTACTACTAAATTTGCTTTATTTATTTTTTGTTAGAATGGCATAATATATTGGAAACAGAGAATTTGTGATTTTTTTTTTCCAAGTTTTTGGAAGAAGGATTTCTTGTATATGTTTCCCATTTTACCCAATTTAGTAAGACATAATTTTTGTTTTCTGTTATCAACTTTTTCATTTAAGTGTGTACTTTTCTTTTAATATAATCAGCTTGTCATTTAGCTCAGCATGACCAATTCTGAGTTTATTAATTGTTTGTTGTTGTCTTGATAGTTATTGCTCCATTGCAAATATTTACAAAAAAAAAAGCATGATCAAAAAGTGCACGATAATTGCAATTTAAAATACATTACTATTATGGGGAATGTAGAATAATTTTAAGCTAAATGTAAGATATCCTTGTGAAAATCTGGTATCCTTGCTTTGAAGGGGACATCCATTGCTAATATGCCTCAGCTGTTCCTGGATCTGTGATTGTATAAAATGATCCTGGAAGCACTATATCTGCTAACTGCATGAAGTTGTGTATCACTTTCTGTGTAAATTGATGATGGCACAGTTCCTATCAGTCCTGTGCTTTCCATAAAAGTGTTATTTCATCAAAGTGATACATGAGAAACTAAAAAGAGGAAGGATAGGATTTTTTTCATATGCCAACCTATAGAACAACCAACAGAACATTGACAGAATACCACCAAATTTCGTGCCATTCTGCTTCGAATGTGTGTGCTAATGCAGTGATAATTGCATGACTTTGAAGATGATTAGCATCATGGAGGTCATCGGCAGCAATCTGCTATATTGGTGACCAGCGTTACATTACCTGTTCATCTCCTAAGGACTGGTAGCTTTGAAATGTTTCAGCAGTGATAATTCCATCATGTCACGAGTGAAAGCCTAGGTTAAAGCAATTGTACCAGCAACTAGGAGGTGGTAATTATCTTTGTTATACTTCAAGGTTTAGTGTATTTTAACATAGGTTTTAAGATTACATCTATGACTTTTTAAGTTACTTGATTAATAACGTGTCTTAGTTAATACGGTTCCAACTCATATATAATATACTATGCACTTCACATGTTAAGGTTGTGATACTCTGTGCTATCTAAATATAACAGCTTTATCGTGTTTTATTAAACCTTTAACCTATGCAAAGCATAAAAATGAAAATTATTTATAGCACAGAATAAAACTCAGAAGATGATAGCCAAGGCAAACTAATATCAGATCTCTCAAAGCCAAAAAGCCATTCTGGGTTTTAAATCATGTTCTGTGAAAGGAATTCAAATATTTGATGCAAAACTGGGAGGCACAAGGGAAACTCAAATAAGAAATTTGAGACTGGTCAGTCCCAAATTTCTTATCTTTTTATTATTTGAAGAATGACATGAAAATTATTAAAACTGAAGTAAAACTCTCTCAACAGTTTATCTATTAATTAAGCTGTCATCAATTATGAGTATGCATGCTGGAGAAGTGCAAACATGAGTATGCTATGGAAGAAACCTAGATGCAACTAAGGTTTGTTAGAAGAAATCTACCCCAAGAAATATTTCAGAGCACTATTAGGGTGACTGTGTGACAAACACAACAGATGAAATTCTTTTTTCTCTCTCTCTTCAACATCCTCATACAGATTTACTTGAAAAGGATGAAGACTTGACAGTAAGTGAATTTTACATCTGAATTTGACTCTTGCTGTGTTTTACATATATTCTTATATATTTCATGCTTACCTTTTTAATATAATGTAAAAATTTCATAAATCATGAATATTTACAGTGTCCTTAAATCCAGCCTCAAATAGGATAGCAATCACAGTGTCTGGCATTCTTCTTCTGTTAAGACATGTTTGCCTCTTTCCCACTAACATTTTCAGAAAACAGTTTAATTTCCCAATTAATGAAATATCTCCTTAAAAAACAGACAATTAACATACATGAATATGGCATCACAAACTACCATATACACATACTAAATTTTGGGTGTAATTTATTATCTCCCAGTGTTTTGGAATCTTGAGTACATTCTAACAATAGAGCATTGTCCAGAAATTGTTCCTTTTAGAGGACAAGGTGGAATTCTCCAGCTGTCTGTGTATGACTAAAGCCAAAAGAATGGAAAAGAACCATTTCTGTCTTTTTCTGAGGTATGATGTTTCCTTCATATCAGCCATTAAATATTACAACTTGTAGTAGAAGAAACAAATTATTTCCCATGAGACTGGATTTATGCGACAACTTGTATATATTATATATTTGCAAAAACTTACTGCTTTTCAAGATCTTGTACCATTCTGTCAATGCCATCTTTTGTATCAACATGAAGACCATGAATAATGGTGTCTTTTGTAGGATAAAATGCATCACCCCTAAAAAAAATTAACATTAAATAAAAGATAAATAACATTTACATCTACATATCATTTACTATCTATTCTCATTAAATACACAAGATGCCAACAGATGTATCAAACTAAGTCATAGAGTTTTGTCTTTGGCAGTTTGCTGTATTTAACTTTTAAATTTCTCATTTGTAGGTCTAATTCATCATCATTATTCCACCATATTTAGCAACAGCCACTTTGCCTAAGCTGTTAAAAGAGGTTGCTTAGAAGAGGCCAGATGTCTGTTAAAAGAAGTTTGCCTTTTTCCACTAATTTTTTCAGAAAACATTAATTTCCCAATTAATGAACTATATCCTTGAAAAACACAACAAAATTCAATTGATCACATTTTTTAAGCATATATTTTCAACCAGGTGCTGTTTTAACAAAAACAATAGTTTTCTTTTGTTTATTGATATTCCTAAAGACTTTGTTATTATTAGCATTTTTTAACTGAGTGACGGAAAGTGCACCTCTTTTTGTCCCATTGGCATGCATGTTTGGTCTGTCAACTACTTCCAACTAAGGCTAAAAAACTAAGGCTACTTCCAACTAAGATTTTTTAATAATGGGTCAAAATATTTTTTTTTTAATGCAAATGGATTAATGTCAGTCCTGGTGAATGGAGTGGCTATAGCATGCTTGGTTGCACAGTAAAAGAACTTGGGTTCCAGCTCTAGAGAATGAATATTTATTTTCTTGTGTTAGCTTTCTATTGAGATCTTGCCTTCCTCATAAATATTCTCTTTATTATTAGTATAATACATAAATATTCTCTTTATTATTAGTATAATAAACATTCATATAACATAATTATTTAAATTGTAAGCAATCAAAAATAGCTACAAGGTCTAACATCTTCCTGTACGACCTCTGTGGCAAGCAGCTTTGAGGGGTACTTTATTTTTTATATAATAATACAATATGTTAACTTTCAAAGTACAAACAATTTTAAATATTAAACCAATTTTTAATGGTTTCCTTATTCTTGATTAGTGGTTAGAAATTATGAATTATACAAATACTAATGAAGTATAGATACTTATATGCAATATTCATGCTCAACTGACAATTCAAAATTTTTCAAGCCAACAAAGCAAAAAGATGAATGATATTCACATAATTATGTAGCTTAGGGTATTTCCCATGCAACTGTTCACAAACCTGCCATTGAGAAGTCAGATGGAGTTAGTTCTTCACTGTTCCAATGGACTTTTAGGTCATGGAAAAAATCAGTTTTGTCAATGCGGGGGACCCGTATCTCTCCAGATTCATGCCAGAGTGAATCAGGCAAGATATGGATTCATGTCCTGCACATCTGCAAAACTTATTTTTTCTGCAAAACTATTTAATGATTTATTGACTTCTGTGTCAACTGGTAATTCTGTGTTGAGTTTTGTTTTACTTCTGAGAGGCACTTATTTTTGCACACAATGGCCTAAATGGCCAGGTCACAAGGACCCCTGAGGGCTTAGAGAAGGTTGGGGGAGGGGACCCACTGGAACAGCTGCTGGGAGACAGATGGGAGCCTCCTGTAAAAGCCATCCAGTGTATTCTTTAATGTGGACAGGGTATGGCTCTCCTGCACACAGGGCCATGACTTAATATCACATCTGAAGGATGGTGGCCTTTTCAACCCCATCAGTGTCCCCTACTGACTATGGACAGGATGGGGAGTTTGGCAGAGATAAATCTTAACACTGGCCCAGCTGTGACTCGAACCTGGGAACTGCAGATTATGAGCCTGGTGCGCTACCTACTAAACCACCCTGGCCTCCAAGTAATTCTGTGCATATATTATTACTACTCAAGCTGGCTTTTTAAGTATTGAGTAGTAATAAATATGAAATGTATTAGTAAATATATAAATTTAAAGAATAATAATTACACTCATATTATTATTTTAAAAAATTGTTTAATAGTCAATGAAAATTTGGTGACAAATCAATGAAATCAATTGATCCATGGTTCATAGGTTACCAACAACTGCTCTAAACAATCATTTTACATTTTTCAAAATTCTCAGCTTTTTATGCAAAATGTACATGAATATAACATTTCTATCAATCCATAGTAAATATATGGATTGCCTGTAGATATGGAATTCAATAAATACTTACATGTAAAAAAATATTTTTGCTGATAGTCCGGGACTCGAACCCACAACTCTATAGATACATGCTACAGTACTCTAATCACTAACCAACCATCAGCTACATAATTTATTTCCACAATGTGATCTTTATATCTTTTACTGAATGGACTGACTAGGAACTATCTTATTCATTAGCAACAATTGGAAAAATGCCACCTTTCCTGATTATAGATGGTGCCAGATCTGCCATGTTCAGCAAAAGATATAAAGGTAACATTATAGAAATAAATGATGGGTCTGATGATTGGTTTAGTGGTTAGAGAACTCTGGCATGTATCTAGAGTAGATGTTCTCAATGTGGGGTATGCAGGAAAATTTTTTGAGGTACACCATGAGAGCTCAAATGTCCTTAGATACATATTATATACATATGTTTTATTTTATTCCCATTGTTATACTATAACTATAGTTTTATCTATCTATACAAGGGGTACGCCAGTTACATACATATTTCCAGGGGGTACGTGAAGCATAAAAGGTTGAGAACCACTGATCTAGAGAGTCATGGGTTCAAGTCTCACACCCTTCACCTTTTGGCAAAAAAAAATATTTTTTTTTTGCATAGGGATTTACTAAATAACATTTTATGTTTTATATTCAGGAGAAGATGTTCTCAATGTTTTTTTCTTTAAATTTACTAGCATGGTGTTAATTTTTTACCATGACAAAAAAAGTAGGAAAAAAAAAAAACGTGAAATCAACCAATATCAATATGTCATTTAGGCAAATGGAGTTAGCATAATTTTTCTACACTGTCACAGTGAAATGTGTTGCCCAAATTACAAAATTTTTTACGTCTATGTAGAGAGAACATTTAATGTCAGCTAGATGTGAAGGCATATGCAGATGCCAGGGAATTTGTTTGTGCCTATCCAAAAATGCATGCACACACTTAATACATAAGCAGCCATGGGCTACAAGAGGTCCAGCCAGACTGTGCAATTTAGTTCTCCATATAAAACTATCCTGAGCTCCAAATGTTGCACTTGCTTGGCCATTACAGGCCAATTATAACAAGATACTGTTTGACATTGACCACCCTTGCATTTTAGGTTTCCTTCTTTTTCTGTGGTCTTTATGTACACTGTTATAAATTGATTCACTGATCTGTAGTTCTGCAGGAAGGCAACACAGCTAAATCAATGCATTCTCTCTCTCTGTGCATGCTACTCAACAGTACATGATTATTCTTTTGTCTATCTCATCATTACTTACATAATTAAACAACCTAATACCCAAATTACTCTGTAAACATCTGGAATAAAGGAATCAAGTTTACTGTTGTCTTGCTAATAAAGGGTCCAAGTTTCACTATCCTAGCAAACTTTAGAAAGAACTAAACTGATAGGCTCCTGCCAGACCTCTGTGTTAAGCAGTTGTAAAAAGTGTTATTAAAATTAACATGTTACTATAATGTTCATATTTAGTACTTCAATAAAATTCAGAATTATATTCTCTTTAATTTGGTATATAACATGGTCTATTTCTGTTGATTAATCATCTATAAAAAAAAGTTGACTTGTTTATTGGACTCTGCAACAAGCCTTGACTTTTCTCAAAGTGTGGTACGGAGAAAAAAATTACAAAACGGAAGAAATGTTTACTTTAAACAAGAAAATTATTTTTTTTTGTTATTCAGAAATAAATAGCCTTTCTATTCATGTGCATTATAATCATTTATGTCTATTAGTGTTTAAATAAATTTTTGTGTTGCTAGATGCATTTTTTTTTTTTTACTATGTGACTCTAAGAAAGTCCTATTAAAATAAAACTAGTTGTCTTTTTCGTTAAATATTTTATTTTCAGAAAATCCAGAATTAAATGGTGATTAATTTGGCATATAACATGCCATAATTCCTTTTCTCAGTAATTTGGCAAAAAAGTTCTAAAGTTAATTTTTTTTTTTTGCCTGATCAGAGTGAAAAAATAGCTGGACCTGGGAAGGGTTAGAAGCACTATGTGATATTGCTGATTTGTTTGTTAATATTATTCTATACGGAAGCAATCGCCTGATTTAAGCTGACAAGTTTGATTTGAACTATTATCAACAAATTTTTCTTTAAAGTTTCAAAAATCTCCTCAAAATTAACAAAAAGGTGTCATTTTAGAAATGGATTTTGAAAACAATTGCAAAGTAATGTGCCTCTGGTTAATTCCCTCATTTTTCAATCTTTTGTCTTAAGCTTATTTCACAATTCCTAGAATTATTTTTATCATTTATTCCAGTATTCTATGCATCTTTCCCATTCTTCAAATTAAAACTATAACTAGAAAAAAAAAAAGTCTTCATAGCCATACTTCTTGAAGATTAGCTGCAATGCATAATGTCATGGAAGAGGAGGAAGTAGCAGGTATTCTAATTGCTTTCTCACAAGTTATGCTACATTGGATGGCCTGCTTACAACTCATTGCTGTGGATACTCTATTTAAAAATCGCATTAGGTTATATGTTATTTTTTTCTTTTATTAATTCTTTTTTTACCAGTAAAAAAACTTTTGTATCATTTTCTGAAAATGAATGAGGTCTTTAATATGAAGGCATAAAACGACTTCTATGGCACAGAAATCAGTCCTCATGTGGGAGAGCAATTTTGGCAAGGGTTTTTAACACACACACCCCTCCTCCCCCAGCAAAATTTCATTTTTGAAAGGAAAAAAAAAAAATTCCGAGTTTTTAAGTTTCACACACACACAATATTTTTGCTGTGTTACTCTGGGATACAGATTATATTTTTTCTTCTGTGTATTAACGTTTCATCCCTTAGCCAAGATCACCAAAATTCAACACCCAAAGAAAAAATTCATAACATTTAGTAAAAAAAGCAGTCATGAAAGTGCTCTATTTCATAAAAAGGAAATAAAATCCTATTAATATGAGCAGTCCAAGTCACCTTGCATAACATTGGCCTGTATTTTAATATATACTAAGCTGAAAAGAATCATTAAAAGAAATAAAAATCACGTTTCAGGTAAATATTATAGTATTCAGGAAGAAATTTCCTTTCGAATTAATATGTAATTAAATTTTTTTGTCAGGTTTTTCAAAATTAAGCCTTACTTGCATAGTCTGATCTATTTTTTCACTATATCACATGAAAACGTCTCATTAAAATCAATAAGTTTATAAATTTGTTTAAATTCGTAATTTTAAAAAAATTTGGAATAATCTAACATGGCCCATTTCAGTTGAATGTTTTTTTTTAATTCTAAATTTGACATTTATATGACTCAGCACAGTTGGCAAAAAGCCTGTACTTTTCTCAAAGTATGGTACCAAGAAAAAACTACAAAAAGAGAGTAATTCTTTTTTTTTTTCTTATTCAGAAATAAAGAGCCTTTCTATTCATGTGCATTATCCCATGGCTGAGTGGTTAGCACGCTAGGCTACTGACCTAAGGGACCTGGGTTCAAGCCCCGGTAAGGCATGGTTGTTTTTCTGCTGAGGTCCTGCCATCCTCACAGACCTACTATGGCATATAAACTGACAGGCTTCTGTCAGACCTCTGTGGCAAGCAGCTGCTTGAGGGGGTATTTATTATTTTTATTTTATTATTATAATTATTTCTATGTTTTTTTAAATAAATTTTTATTTACATTGCTAGATGCATTTTTTTTTACTACAAGACTCTAAAAATGCCCTATTAAAATGAAATTATTCATCTCTTTTGTTAAATATTTTATTTTCTGAAAATCCAGAATTAAATGCTGATTAATCTAGCATATAGCATGCAATAATTCCTTTCATTAGTTATATGGCAAAAAAGTTCTAAAGTTAAATGTTTTTGTCTGAGCAGAGTAAAAAGAAAAGCTGGGCTTCTGGATGTAACACAGTTTTTCAGGCAGGACCTTGGAAGGATTAATGTGACACAGGTGATTTTGCATTTAATTATTACTACTTTATAACATGCTCTACCATTCTGCACAGTTTCACTGATATTCTAGATTCACTTCATGGCTGTAATTTTTGTGTTCATGAGTGTACAATAAACTTCAATAAATGAATAGTTCAGATTTGGTTACAACATAGTAAATAATCTTAGTGTATAAATAATCAATAATGAAAAATCCCCCAGTAATACTATAAATTAGTATTATGCAAAAGATAAGAATGGTTTCAATATGATGTTAACAAATGTGAAATTCTGAATACAAAGTCAATAACAATGTTGAACTGAAGAAAAAATTCAAGTTTTGATCAATATCTTGATAGTTGAGATACATTTACAGATTTTTAGCAGATGGAGTACAAAAAAATATAACACTTGCTAATAATGTAGAAACTTAACAAATTCACACATGGAAGTAAAAATGTAAACGTGCTTTGATTATAGTACACAATATATGGAACTTGTGAACAAAAATCGTAATCAACATCAGTAAAGTTGCACAAGAAAGCTAGAATCCAGATTTTGGATATAGATGTACAGTTCAAAGGAAAATCCTTAGACACCTAAATAACTTTTTATCAAAGGGCCCTAGAAGTACAAATGTTAGGTCTCCCTAGCAGCAAATTTAGAAAGTTAACAAAACTAACCTGGCAACAAAGAAAGATAGAGAAATAAATGTAAATTGCAAAGTTGTAGAGCAAAATTGCAAAGTTAGTAGGAAATAAGATATGGTATGCATGAAATGAATGGAAGGCTATAAATGCCGATCATTCAAAATCAAACGTTCAATGTTTAACCACTGCAAAATGATGTGAAAGCTCGCAGACCATGGAAAACATTACACATATAACAGAGAGAGAATAGTGATGAAACCATTTATTACAGATTAATGATTACAGGATGATTACATTCCAATTCATGAATGGTATAAACAGAACTCATAGGTACATGTCTCTGTAGCATCTATTCAATGTGTCCACCATCAGCTACAATGCACATCTTAGTGCAAGAAAGAATAGCTTGTTGTACAGCAACCAGCACTACAAGTGTCACTCTATCACAAGCACCAACGATCTGATATCATAGATCTTGCAGACATGCAGGTTCTGTGGTATACACTTATTGATTTAAGTAATCCCAGAGGAATCTTAGTGCAAGAAAGAATAGCTTGTTGTACTGTAACCAGCACTGCAAGTGTCACTCTATCACAGGCATTGACGATCTGACATAGATCTTGCAGACATGCAGGTTCTTTTTTTACTATTATTTAAAAGGAAGAAGGTACTTCCCTACACAAAGGACAGAGATAACCTAGAAGCTATATTAGGCTTGTCCTGGTTTCTTATATAACATACAAACACTTACACAAGGACATGTCCCACTAGTCTTAGTAGTCAGATATGCTAACCACTAGACCAGATAGGGTCTTCTATGGTATACACTTATTGTTTCAGGTAACTTCAGAGGAAGAAGTATATAGGAATCAAGTCTGATGGGGAGTGGGGGGTCTGAGAACTGAGAATAAGACTTGAGTATGGTTTTTCAATTACTAATATATTCTATGGTTCTGTGGGACAGAAAAGGTAAAATGATATTCTATATGGACTAAACTTTCATAGTTGTTTTTTAAATCTATTTTTAGTGTTGGACATATACTATGAAGTTACAATAAAATTATAGAGATAACTGTTTTGGATTTCAAAGCAGGTAGACATGTTTGAGATTTTGTATAAGACAACTGGATTTTCGAAGAAGGATCCAGCTCCCCCTGCCCTCCTGTGTATGTCATGTGCCACACCTAATTTTTACCTCACTAGGAGAGGATCATCATGTGCATATATTTGTGAATCTTTTTGCCGCTGCATAGTATTTCTGATAGCTAAACATTGAGAACCCAATTTCAATTGATCAATGTTTATAACCTTCCACCAATCATTTTGTGCATTCCATATGTCATTTCCTACCAATTAAAAATATTCTACAACTTTGCAATTTGCATTTTTGTTTCTCTCTCCATTACTGATTTAGGTTTGTTTTCCTAAATCTGTCACTAGGAGTGCTACAGTTACTGTCATTCGATTGGTCATGGTCACTTTCCTATCAGTAGCCCTAACATTTGCATTTCTAGGACTCTTCATTAAAAAGTTATTCAGGTGTTTTAGAACTTTCCTTTGAACCCTGCATATATCCTTCTTCAGCTAAGGCATGACATCAGAAAGTTTGGTAGAATGAATAAAGGAACATAAAACATATTGAATCTGACAAAAAATGAAAAACCTGCCGGTACATTAGCAATTACTGTCATCCCTGCAGAACAAATCTTTGATTAAGCCACTATTATTTCACCAGCTAACTGTTTTTTCAAATTATCTTATCCTAAAAAATTAATCATTGATATTAATCAAGACTTATGTTGTAATGAAGGAATATCAACAATACCTTCAACATTGAAATTACTATTAAGATTTCCAAAACAAAGCTTCAACAACAATCCAAATAGTTGCCAAAATTCATTTACCACTTTGCAACAATAAAAATATGACAACACAGTATCAATGAAATTGATACTGTGTTGTTGTTTTGGAAATATTAGTAGTAACATTGAAATTACTACTAAGATTTCCAAAACAAAGCTTCAACAACAATCCAAATAGTTGCCAAAATTCATTTACCACTTTGCAACAATAAAAATATGACAACACAGTATCAACTTATTTGATATCATGTAAACTGCACATAACAGAATACAATGCATCACCTAAACCTTATATTTATCTATTCTCATTACATCACCATCACAGCTGAAAAAGGATATATATTAATATCTGAAATTTGGATTACTCATTTCTTGTGCAAGTTTACTGGTGTTATTAGCATTGTGATTTTTGTGCACAAGTTCCTATATTGTGATACTATAATCATAACACATTTACTTTTTTGCTTCATTGTGTGAATTTGTGTAGGTTTCTGCATTATCAACAAGTATTGTACTTTCTGTGCTCCACCTACTAAAAATTTGTAGAGAGACCTCTATCAAGATCAACTAATAAATCAGCACTTTGATGTTGATTCAAATTTTAGAGGAAAAATTGTCTTGAGCTGGGTGGGATACGAACCCACGACCTCCTGATAACATGTCAGGTGCTCTGGACAACTGAGCTACCAGCCACTAATCTCCTCTAATTAACACTATGAACATTTTTATTATGTCACATATAGGCGCTATTCAGGCAATTTTAGCCACAAGCGGCTTTCTATTTGCCATATAGATGGAAAGCATGTCTTACAAGTATGCTAATGATAAACAATGAAATAATCTCGACTATTCAATACCAACTAATAAATCAGCACTTTGATGTCAATTCAAATTTTAGAGGAAAAATTGCCTTGAGCTGGGTGGGATACGAACAAGAATTAAATCCACAATATATATATATACCTGAGATTATTTCTTGTTACTGTGTGATGGTCCAGCTATTCACTTTTGCTTTTCCTTAATCAGTTTTACTTTTTTAGTTACATTTATCATTTTGGGGATTATTTTTAGTTGGCCATCAATTTTTCCTCATCCCGATCCACTAAAGGAGTTGCACATGTGTCCCAGGTTCGAGTCCCAGCTGGGTCAGCGTTGAGATTTATCTCCGCAAAATTCCCCGCCCTGCCCACGGTCAGTAGGGGACACCGATGGGCTTGGAAAGGCCACCGTCCGTCGGATGGGACGTTAAGTCGTGGCCCCATATGCAGGAGAGCCATACCCTGTGCATGTTAAAGAACACGCTGGATGGCCTTGACGGGAGGTTACCATCTGTCTCCCAACAGCTGTTCCAGTGGGTCCCCTCCCCCAACCTTATCTGAGCCTTTGAGGTCCATGTGACCTGGCCATTAAGCCCAAGGTGTACAAAAAGTGCCACTCAGAGGTAAAACAACCCAACCCAAGTTGCACATGTGCAATTCCGACTTTTGATTGACAGCCGCTAATGAATGCATAAGGACATGCCCCCTCTTGCGTCATAGCTAGCGCGCAATTGTAAGTTTATGCAAATGTTTTTCCCAGCGTGCAACACACACAGTTGCACGTCACATCTATACTAAGTGGTGTAGGTCACAGAGTCAGGAATGAGTGGAGATATATAGCAATGTGATAGTCAGTAGAGAAAGGATATTAGTAGACCTGGAGCTTTTAGCTGCTCAGACTTTTGTATTTATCAGTTTATATGGTGAGTCTTGAATTTTTGGAAATAAATTTTGTTATATAAAATATTTTGACTTTGCTATTTTTTCTCTTGAGCAACAATAATTGATTTTTTATTAAGATTTAACTTTAACAATTTGACAATATTTTGATTTCTTACTCAATAAGTAACACTCATATACTTAGCGAACCCTCATTTAACTTTATTTGGCAAGTTAATATTGCATGGTGCCTGATGCTACCTGGAAGTTTAGTTTAATTTGGATCAGTCAAAAGGTCCAAAGAGAAGAAGTTTAACAATCTTTTGGAGCATTACAACTGCCTTTTAAGTTCATATTAATTATGGAAATTACTGAAATACTGGAAAACAAAAACCAGTTTATGCCAAACATCTGAAAAAAATTATCGCTGACGCAGCAGGAATTAAACCCATAACTCTCTATTTAAAAAAAAAAGGTCAGAGCACTCTACCATTGAACTATACATCAGACTCTAAAATCTTCCAGAACAAGACCTATAAATCTTTCACTGAGATGTGGCAGACCTTGTGCCATCTATACTTCAGGAAATGCAACTTTTTCCAATTGTTGCTAATGAGGCTGTTAAATAGGAGGTCAATCACACTTAAGCGTTTATTATTAAAAATCTATCCATAAGAAATACAAATTACCAGTAGAAATAGACTTCAACAATTATTACCAACATCTGAAAAAAACTATCGTTGATGCGGTAGGAATCAAACTCGCAACTCTCTAGATACATGCCAGAGCACTTTACCATTAAACCACGCATCAGATGCTAAAATCTTCCAGAACAAGACCTATAAATCTTTCACTGAGATGTGGTGGACCTTTTGCCATCTATACTTCAAGAGAGGCAACTTTTTCCAATTGTTGCTAATGAATAAATGCTTAAGTGTGATTGACCTCATTAATATCTAAGTCATTAGCAACAATTGGAAAAAGTTGCCTCTCCTGAAGTATAGATGGTGCAAGGTCAGCCACATCTCAGTGAAAGATTTATAGGTCTTGTTATGGAATATTTTAGCATCTGATGCATGGTTTATGGTAGAGCATTCTGACATGTATCTAGAGAATTGCAAGTTCAATTCCCACTGTGTCAATGATAATTTTTTTCAGATGTTGGTAATAATTGTTGAAGTCTATTTCTATTGGAAATTTGTGTATTTCTTATGGATGGAATGCATATCTAAAAAGGGATAAAGAACTGTGAAGAAATTAAATCAAAATATTTCAAAGCAATTATAGTTTATAAAATAAATAATAAAATATAAAATATAGTTTATTTTAATCCTTGAAATTTGAGATTGAATCCTTCCAGATTAACTTGACTTAGATTTTACAAATTCTGAACACTAGTTAATTAATTACTTCAATGTAATTAAAACAGTATTAAAAAGTCCTGTCTTTTAAAATTGACATTTTTTGTTATATTGTCCTAATCAGATGTCTCCTAAATAACTACCATTTTAATCATGTATGACTAATGATTTTATTTTTAGTCAAGCTTCAAATAATTATTCTTTCTAACTGTAGTATATATTTTGAGAAGAAATATAAGTAATTCTAGTAGTAGTTCAAATTGATATCCCCATTCAGAACCTGAGAAAAATCAGAATTCATCTGAATTACTCTCAGAGTCAATAAAATATTTCAGTTTAGAAAAAACTCCCGATTTTTCTGTTCAACTTCATAATATCCATAAAATTAACTAGACTCACAACTATTAACTATACAATTTGATATTCATGATTTTAGTTGTAGTTGCAAAATTAAAACTCTTGAGGAAAGCTTAAATGGCTCTAGTGGAAGGCTATAGCATAAATGAGCCTAGTGGCATCAGCTTTTTGCTTCTACACTTATTCTTTTTTCTTGTACTGATATTTCGTAAAGTTTCTTGTACTTATGCCTTTTCCTTGTAAAGGCAGTCAAGAGTAAAAAAAAAAGAAGAATATTTACCAGTCTATGATGAGCTTGTATACCTACTGGCACAGTTAACAACTGATTCAGAGGGGTTGTTTGACTTTCGTTTTCGCTACTTCAGCAGATTGGATGTTGAACTGACAATAACATCTTCTTAGCTGTGATTGCCAGTCCTGGTTTATTTGTAGAACGTTGAAGTCATGGATAATCTTCACAACCTTCTTTGCTGACATGCACTAACTTCTGTTAGTCATTCATTATTCATGCTGTTATGCTCCTGGACTGCTTTATTCATTGAGCTAGTTGACACTCTTTAGCACATCCTCAAGAATTAAAACTGTTAAAACACAACTGCATATTAAGATATTAAAACTTTTAACTTCTTTAAAAAGTTTTAAAAACATTATCCACTTCCTCCCCACAAGCAATGCATTTCGTCACTTTCTTCCCATGGCTTCATCAAGCTCCTTATGTGACGTTAGTAGTTTTTATGAGTGTCTCTGTAATGATGTTCTCAGCTGCTCACAACACAGCCAGTGCATGTGTTTGCTCATGCAACAGAGATACCATGCTACCAGCAGAGGTGGTATCTCTGTGTTGCAGAGTTTATGCTTATGGAAATTAATCATTACAAGATTCTGCATATTGTAACTGGAATTTGGTAGGTGGTGCTACTAATGGTTTATATATTATTTACTTCTAAATTATTTTCTATTACTGCCTGTGCTAAAGCTGTGTTAGGTTTTTATTACTAATATCCTATTGATGACCATGCATTTATTGTTCATATGTGCAATATGTTTTCCTAAATACTTGCTTTTACCACTTAGTTTATTGTGGGAGTCAGGTATTTCTACATTATATATCCCTCCGGTTATAGATAATTTATCTTGATTGTTGTTTACTAAGTGTTTAATGCTTCTATTTATGGGAATTGGTAGATTTGTATCCTATTTTTTGTAAAATATTGTTTAATGTATTAGATATTCCTTTTATGTTTGGGAAGCTATGGGCATATTTAGAGTTGGTCTTTTGAGGGTTGTGAGTTGTGTTGACACCTACGTTTAGCTGCTTTATTCCAGTTTTCTAATCTTATGTTCAGAGTATCCTACATCTTGTGCTATTTTATGTATGAATTCCAGTTCTTTTTGCAGAGATTGTGTTTGAGTACAATATTTAAATGATCTAAGTAGGTATGGGCTGACAATTGATTTTTTCATACTTTAATGGATATGCTGAATCAAATGGTATAATATTTGGAATATAGGTGGGTTTGCAATATACTTTGATATCACATCTGTATTTCTTCTTTTTAATCAATAAATAAATATATGGGATTTCATTATTGCTCTGTCTCTTGGGTGAATTTTATGGTTGGTAAAATATTATTGAATTCTTCGATTAATGTGTTTAATTGATCAATGGAATGGTCCCAAAAAATTAGTTTTTCATCAATGTAACGAATAAGACAAACAACCCCTCTTAATCAGCTGTTGACTGTGCCAGCTGGTATAGAAACAAGCTCATAGGACTGGTAAATATTCTTCTTTTTTTACTCTTGACAGTCTTTACAAGGGAAAAGCATATGTACAAGAAACTTTATGAAATATCAGTACAGGAAAAAAGAACAAGTGTAGAAGCAAAAAGCTAATGCCACTAGGTGGTAACTGATGCTATAGCCTTTCACTGGAGTCACTTAACCTTTCCTCAAGAGTTTTAATTTTGTAACTACAACTAAAACCGTGAATATTAAATTGTCATAATATCATTATGTGATAAAGTATTTGTCCATCATTATTTTACTACTTAAAAACTATATTTCATCAGCAAAAGAAAACACAAAATACTTTGGTACTTTCTGAAATATCAGCTCTGTACAGCCTAACTTGTGCACTAAGTTTGAAATCAAAATCAAATGTTTGCCAATTGATATCATACCCCTATTATGTTGTCAATCACATGGTCAAAAAAAATACCATTTTTCTCTTTGTATTCCATTTGTAAAAGATATCTGATAACGGATAAAAATAATTTAGAAATGCTAAAATAGTTTTAAATTTCAAAAGAAACTAAAATCATTCAAAAACGCATATGGGGCCATTATTGTGAAAATCACTGAAAACCTCCAATAAAAAAATGTTCCCTTACATCTGACTTCATTTTATTGAGAACACAGATGGTAAGATGTTTACAAAATAACTGAATTAACTTGCTGGAGCTATTACTAGATAGTGGGGGATTGTTCTAAAGGTAGAATAGCAGCTACAGCTTTGCCATCCTCTGGACTGTGCTAATAGCAGTTTGAGGAAGAAAGAGGGCTTTTTTTTTTCCTAAGGCATCAAAAGTTGAGGAACAAATTAAAAAAATTATCAGTTTTTAGGAATTCTGAAATGTTTATTTTACACATATATATAAATAAAAAAAGTTAAAACTTTTTTAAGATTAATTTTATGGTTTATTATGGCCATATATGCAGGCTTCATAACCAGATTTTAAAGGCTGTGGCAGCGTAAGGGTTTTAATCCAGTGTTCCATTCTATGCACAAATACAATGTTTTTTAAATCCAGGCCCCTGAAATCAAACAATAATTACATGTCTTGCCTCACCATCCAGGATATGCCATTACTTGGATTTCTTTTAGAAAATTCTGGCATCATTGCTATATATATTATAGTTTGAACAACACTATATAATTGTTGGAATCCAAAACGTTATTATGAAAATATTATATTTAGAAATAAACATACATTTTATCTTTCATTTTGTCATAAAGTTCCATTTCAGGCTTCAGTTTCTTTACTTGTCTTTCATACTGCCGAACAGTAGCAGTTTCATAATCTATAAAATTAAAGAACAGAGTATTAAAATATTATATATAACTATAAATACAAAACTAAAATCATTGCAAAGTTTTCTAAAATAGTGTATTATGGATAATATACTGTAGCCAGTTTGAATGAACTAATTCTTAAACATTTTGGTTCATTCACTGAATGGTTGCTAAATAATTTAACTGCATTTTTTAAACTGGTTGCTGGATACAACCCCTTCAAAAATTGCAATTTTGAACTTTAATGATGGTTAATATAAAAAACAACAACAACATATTGCACATCAAATGCAGAAAATAATGTTGAAATCATTAGCTTCTATAGTTTTGTAATATTCCCATCCATTCAGATACACTGTTTGATTTAAACACTAGTCTATGATTTACACAGTAGTAAAAGCAATCAGGCAAGGAATTTTGGAAAACTTGAGTTGTTGGTTTTTTTTACCTATGAGCAGCACTTTTTGACAAACAGTGGGCTAAATGGTCAGATTACAAGGAAAGGTGGGGGATGCAAATGGGTCCCCAACCAAAGGTAGGGTGGGGGTTTAGATAAATCAACCCTGGCACAGGTCAGACTCAGATTTGGCAATTACAGATTATGAGTTTGGTGAACTACTGACTGAGTCAATTACTCTTTCATTGTTTGAATAAAAAAAATTATTTCTAATTTTAATACTTAAAAGAAAGCAATAATTATAACATTATTTGGGATCAAACCTGCTACAATACAAATAAGCAATGAGTTAAGCGATTTCATCCCAATTAAGAAAGCCTAGGGCAAGGATGCATCTCTTTTCATCTGATTTGAATATCAACACTGGCACAAGTGGGATTCAAATCTGGTAACAGTAGATTATAAGCCTGGCATGCTACTGACTGAGACACTCCAAAAAATCTGATAAATAAAACAGTTAAATTATATCAACAGAAAGGAAACTTCTTTTTAAATTGGGTTGTTTTACCTCTGAGCAGCACTTTTTTGTACACCATGGGCTAAATGGCCAGGTCACATGGACCCCGAAGGCTCAGAGAAGGTTGGGGGAGGGGACCCACTGGAACAGCTGTTGGGAGACAGATGGTAGCCTCTCATCAAGGCCATCCAGCGTGTTCTTTAACGTGCACAGGGTATGGCTCTCCCACACACAGGGCCACGGCTTAACGTCCCATTCGACGGACGGCGGCCTTTCCAAGCCCATCGGTGTCCCCTACTGACCGTGGGCAGGGCGGGGAATTTTGCGGAGATAAATCTCAACGCTGACCCAGCTGGGACTCGAACCTGGGAACTACAGGTTACGAGCCTGGCACGCTACCGACTGAACCACCCCCGCCCCTCTTTTTAAATAATAAAATATTTAACTGAAACATCAATTTCATCTCTCTTCACAATTCTTTTCAGTATGGTATGTTTTAAAATATGGGACAGTGTTCAACAAGTTGATTTGGACTTCTCACATTCATGGAATTTTCTGTCCTGTTTATAAAGGTTGAGGAACACTTTCTTGGCTTTTTTTTTACAGAACATCACACATTTTTTTCTTTGGGTGTTGCATTTTGGGGATCTTAGCAAAGTGCTGAAAAATTTATCAATTCATATTTGGTCCATCATATTTATTTCATAGTGACACTTTTGTGAACACAATGTTCAAAACAATCAGCTGTTAGGAGTGAAATAAAAACCTCACACAAGGAAATGTATATACACTAGCCCATGATTTAACTAACATCCCAGCAGATGGACAGTAGGCTTTTCGATCCCATTGGTGTCTTCTTTCTCACCAAGGACAAAGTGGGGATTTCAGTGTTGATTTATGCATTGTATCAATTAAAGTGGCCTAATCAACCTAAGTGAAGAAAATCAATGCAGTCATAGTGGGAGATTCCTGTGATGCAAATGGGTCCCCAACCAAATAAAATTCATATAAACACAGGAGAACAATGCAAAACACAAACCAAACTAATAAAAAAATACCTCCCTCAAGCAGCTGGTTGCCACAGAATTCTGATAGGAGCCTATCAGTTATATGCCATAGAGAATGTTGTGAGGAAGATGAGACCTCAGCAAAAAAAAAAACATGAACATCTGTGCCTTATCTAAGACTCAAACCTAAGTTCCTTTTGATCAATAGCCAAGCATGCTAACCACTTGGCTTATCAAATATACAGCAAAGGTGTTTTGATAGGCCCCTACAACTGCTGCACTGCGTGGGGACTCTGCAAAAATATTTTTACAAAATTTATGGGGGAACTTGATATACTAAGTAAAGGAATAATAATAATAGATTGTGAACAATCAGCTATGTTTTCCCTACTAGAAATTCCTCTGTTTGCTGCCTATATGCCAGAACTCATTATCTCAAAGGATGAACATGACCATAGACCAGTAATAGAGCTAGACGGAGCAGGATGACATAATGCTGAAGGGTGACCTGCAAGGCAAAAGTCACATGACACAGGTCTAAAAAGCTTTGAATGGTAACTGGGAAGAATTGTGCAAGTGCTAAAAATGGGATTTTTGAACTAGGGATATGGCAAAATATATCGATTTTATGACCCCCCCCCCCAATAAGAAAATATCAAAAATGAATAAAAATATGGTTTAGCATGCTTGGCTACTGATCTAAGGGACCTGGGTTCGAGCCCCGGGTAAGGCATGGATGTATGTGTCGTTTTTCTGCAGAGGTCCTGCCATCCTCTCAGACCTTCTACTATGGCATATAAACTGACAGGCTCCTGTCAGACCTCTGTGGCAAGCAGCTGCTTGAGGGGGTATTTATTATTTTTTTTACCTGAAATTATATTCAAAGTAACAGGCCAAATGGAGGGTTATGTGTATCCATATTTTTCTTCATCTTTCGTTTTTCAACAGCTAGTTTTTTCCCTCTATGGAACTAGTGGGACACTGTCCTATCACATTTAGGGAGACATATCCCCCCCCCCCCCAACTTTGAAAATGCTGGTAAGGGTAATAGAAGCAAAAAAATTGTTCAACTTATTAATTTTTCAAGAAGTTTTTTTTAAAGATCTCTAAAACAGAGAGGAAAAATGTTATACTATAATGGAAATCTGGTCTCTTGCTCCCCCGCCTCCTTTACTTTTTTTCAGCTTGATAGCATTTTTGCCCTCCCCCCATCCCCCTCTTATTTTTTTTTTAGATCTGGACCTGTTCATATCTTTAAATTTTGCAGTATTATTGTGATCTTAAAAGGTTTCTCCTCCAATAAAAATGTTCCAGTTAGTCTTATATTGTCAATACTTATTAAAAGCCATTGTTTGAAGCAAATACATAAGGTACTACTAAATAGGGCACCTCCCCTTTTAGAATGCGAGTAAAGGTAAAAGAAACAAAAAATTCGTAAACCTATTTATATTTCATGTAGTTTTTAAGAAATTTTTTAAAAACCCATAAACTGCAGGGGGAAATGATATACTGCATTGGAAATCAAGTGTCTTGTTCCTCCCCCCTTTTACAATTGTTTTTTGGCTCAATTGTGGTTTTTGTCCCCTCCCTCGATTTTTTTTCTAGATCCATGCCTGATACTAAACACATTTATGATACTAAACTTCACTGTCAAAATATAGCAGTAGTCTAAATTAGATTCTGTGATGGAAGATTTTCAATATCTTCAACTGGAATTTATATTACAAATTCTGTAATATAATGCTTAGTAATAGCATATGAAGAGTACCCAACCCGAATTTGTCCTCTTTGAACAACTGACGAAGCTACCTCTAGAAGAACGAAGAAAATGCAGGTATGATTATTTAACCTAAACTTCACTGCACCGATCTATGACCATCAATTACCACATTAGTGTCAATGAGCCAATTGTTTGTCATAATAACAGGTGACTAGTCCAGCATCTACAGTGTTTATAGAGTTAACTTCATCTATCTTTTATTCCTAATAATTATTACATGATAAAATTGCAGTATGCTAACTACAAGAATAGTTTATGAAGTTAAACTGAATTTTTTGCTTTGTAACTGAAATTTTATTGTAATCTTTGAATCATTTTTTTTTTCTAACATGTATATAATTTCTATTTTAAGCTGTTTTTGGATTTCTATCAAAAATCATCATATAATTTATTATATACATATGCAAAAATTATGAATATTTGCAGTTGTCTTTCATAATCTTTGCAAAAAAGCATGAAAATGTTAGAACTTTTAACTGATTTATAGAAAAACAAACCAGAAATATTTAACTATTTTCATTTAGAATTAAAAAGATTGTAAAATACTGAAAATGCAAAAAAAATTAGCAGTTTTGTGGAAAAGAACAAAGGAGCTCTTCAATGCTCTCTTAGCTAAGAAATGAACACCAACTGAGCTTTCTGACCTTCATCACGTGTCCTGTCACATGATACACGTTGGCTTCAGTGACTTACATGCATTCTTCTAGCAATGTTCCTCCACCTCTATTACTGGTCTATGTCCATGACCTTTGTTAACATAAGGCCATAACAGCTGTGGGAAACATTTTTCGTTTTCACAAATATTTTCACTTTATCATTAGTCTCGAGTCTCCAAAAGCCCTAAGCCCATGGTATTTTGCCACCATTGCTACCCTATTGTTACACCACTGCCGAGAAATATCACTGATAGAAGCAGGTGTGGGGCAGCCCCCATCCCGAGATTAACCCTTTGCACTCCAGATGTTTTTTTAGTATGACATACCAGTAACTCCAAAGGATTTTAAGCAAATTTAAAAAAAAATAGGCTATTTATAAAATTTTTATAAAAAAGAAAAAATAAGATGACGAATAAATGACATACAACTAATAGAAATATGTTTTTTATTATCTTTTTATGAAAATATGTCACCGTAGCAGTGCCTATGGAATGCAAAAGGTTAACATAGCTACCATTTACATGACATGCTTTCATGTTTATTTATGATGGCACTTATTATTTTCATGAACGAAGAAGACAGGCCCAGAAGTACAATACTTCTAAGTCTTTATAAGTCTTCATTTTACATATTTTTTTTTATCAAAACACGTTATGTGTTTTGTTCCACTGTTTAATAAATATATCAGTTGCATCACTATATAAATGAGAATAAGAATAGCATGATTTGAAAGTTCCCTATTCTAGTAAAACTAGAATTAGGAGTATAGCATGACTTGGAAGTGATAGGGGGACCACACATTAAAATATTATTTTGGTTTCTGTTTGCATTCTCTACTGTCATATGTTCATCTAAAGTTTATTTGGTTGGAGCTAATTTGAATCACAGGAATGTACCACTGTGACTGCATTGATTTTCTTCACTAAACCCTCAACTGGTGAGAAAGAGAACATCAATGGGATCAAAAAAGCCTACTATCCATCTGACGGGTTATTAAAGTCATGGGCCAGTGTGTATACATTTCCTTGTGCGAGGCTTCATTTCCCTCCTAACAGCTGGTGATTTTGAACATTATGTACATAAAAGTGTCACTATAAAATAAATACAATCCCACTCATGTTTAATATATTTGATTCATGCTTCTGAAAGCATAACAGAAGGAATTTAAATTATTCAGTGCAATCACCCATCACTCATCTACAGTCATCAATTTGCTACTGGATGCAATAATAGATCATGTTGAAAAGAAAGTGGTCATTTATGGAAAAAATGTAAACAAACAGATTCAGTCTTCTTGTCATTACATAAAAAATTCATTAAAAATACATTAATTAATATGTATATAATTTTCCTGGGGAGGCATAAAATGATCATCCATCGCTCAGCTCTAATCATTTGTGTGGGAAAGGAGAAGACAATCTCGGATTCATCCCTAATGGTTCAAAAGTGGCGAGGGACTGAGAAGGTGTAGATCCAAGTCTTCTGATGTGTACATTATGATGCAACCAAAATTGAACTTAATAATCAATCAAGAGTCATCAACTTCTAATCCATTAATCAATATAATGCATAAATCAGCACTACAATAGAGAAGCAGGAAAAAGTGACATTCTGCCCCACCTCCCCTTTTTTTTTGAGAAAGTACTAGGACTGCAGCAGATGCAGGACCCATATCTGCTGGCATGCATACACTATATCAGTGCTGTCCAACTTCTCTAAGACTGTGGGCCATTTTTTCTTTTGCCAATATTTTGCAGGCCAAAAAGAAAATGATAGGATAGGTAATTGACAAAAAATTATAAGGTGGATTACAGATATTTATTTAAAATTTCAATTGAAAACATGATTTTGTTCGTGGGCCACAAAATTCCTTGTGCAAGCCGCTAGTTGGACAGCGCTGCACTATATGATTAAAATTGAGCTTAATAACTAATCATTCAATAGATATCAGTAATTGATAAATCAATATATTAATAAAAAATATCATATTACAATATCATTGATAACTAATATTGATAAATCAATAAACCAATCAAATATAATGAGTGAACAGCATTGTAATACAGAGAGAACAGAAAGAATTGCCATTGTGCCCCTTCTTCTCATGTGTTTTTGATAAAAGGCTGAAATGGTATGAGCATGTAAAAAGAATGGAAAAAATAGGTGACTGATAAGAATCTGAAAATGAGAACCTTAAGGAAGAGAAAAGAAAGATAGGATGGAACACCTAGGATGGATGGTAGAGGGCATGAAGTAAAAAAATGCTTAGATGCAAGCAATCCTACTCTGGGGAATGCCTGACTGATGAGGATTTTCTATATGATCTAGAGCCACAATTTAATCACTTATGCACTCATTAGTAAAAGTCTTAGTTCATACTAGTTCTAACACATGTACACTTAAGTCTACTTGTGAATGGTATACAATTCTTAGATTATATGATTCATTCTTTTAGTCTTGATTACAATGTAACTGAAACTTTGCTATTAATAAGACATGAAGAGCATTGACAGTAATCACAAACCTGAGAAGCCAGGATCAGAGTTTCTTTTTTTCTTTTGCCTTTCCCATTTTTCGGCTTCTTCAGCTCCAATATCTAATAGCTTTATTCTATCATAATTTTCACCATCAGCTGCAGCTTTCTATGAATGAAAAATTTCTATTACTTCTGCATCTGTCAACTAACATAATTTCAATGACTTCTAATCAGGACCATTTGACAACTGACATAAAAGTAACATGTGAATCTCTTCAGTTTCAACTTTGCTCCTACCACTGACATCAGAAAAGACCAGAACTATAATATTGTCTCTGGTTAATAGAGAGCTGGTTTTCAAATAAAATGAAGCTTTTGCTTTCTCCTTTTAATGCTCTTTAACCCTTAACATGCCAGCTTTGTAGAGCAGCACTCACTCTGGTGGTAGGGTTAATTTTGACGTGTTTTCAGGAGAAGAAAAAACAACAACTTTGACACCTTATTCCAAAATAACAAATAAGATATAATTAGTTGTGTTCTATACCAAAATAAAGAGCATTTAGTTTCAAATTTTTCAGAAAAAAAATATTTGTGAAAAATATATTAATTTTAATAACACTTTTTTTAAAATAATATAGTAAAAAAAGAGGTAATTTATTCGGATTTGAACCCCATTATGAAATAATTAATGAACAGAATATGACAAGTAATGTCTTAAATGGAGGAGCACTTAACTCTACATAATAATATATAAATAGATTTTCCTGAAACAAGAAAATCAGAAACATAGGAAAAATTGCAAAGCTTAGATATACATATTCTTATGAAATGATGCATATATCTTGAATTTAAAACATCCATTTTTACAAATTTTCTTTTGAGGCAATTCCAAAAGATTAAAAAAAGTCGAATGGCAACAGTTCAAAGAATGTTCTGCAAGAAACTTTAGTTCGGAAACATACCAGAAAGAAGGAAATAACTGAAACACTCTGGTCTGCAATGAGGTCATTTTTTGGGTGTTGCATTTTGAGGATCTTGGCAAAGTACCAAAAAGCTGGTCCACCACAGATAAAAAATGTCAATATTTTCAGAGTGGCACAGCCAAGATACTGAGATTGAGGCAGGGGCAATGATTGTTGAAAAATAAAAATATTCTGGGGGAAGGGAAAGCTTTTAGGGTAGCCATGTAGAAGTGGGGGGAAGGAAGTTATAACACCCTTGACAAAATTGCCCTTCCAACCATAAGGGGACTTGTTTCCATGCCAAGGCTTTTTGCTTCCATATACAAGGCCTCAATCATTTTCAGGATACAATAAAAGATCAATGTTTTGATTGGAAAATGAAGAAGTAATAATAAAATAACATATAACCTAATTCAACATATCCACAGTGGAAAGCTGCCAGCCATCCATTGTCATAGCCAGCAATGTATTAAACTCCAAAAGATCGATAACATCTAAATATACAGGAATAAAATCAATAAATCGACAGTAGCAAAAATTAACAAGTTGTAAATCAGCCATTGTCATATAGTCAGTGATGTAGCATAACTCAAAGATCTATAGGAATAAAATCAATAAATTGAAGAAGTAAAAATTAACAAGTTTTAAGGTGGCCATTGTCATACCTTACAATGCAGCATAACTCAGGAAGATCGTGTAATGGTTCACTATTCACTTTTACATTCCCTAACCAGTTTAATTTATTTACATTATAATTATTATTTTGGGGCCTTTCAATTTCTTTGAACCATTGCCTCTCTCCATCCATTAGTAAGTTGCTGATTGCACAACTCTTTTGATGTTAAAGTCCCAACCACTTGCATTATCATTGATACACATGACCTTGTATGCAAATGTGGCTCACAGGTGTGATATTTGGCACATGCTACATTTGACTTAAGCCAGTGTGGGACTAAGTAGTAAGAGTTGTGAGGTTAGAGTCATGAGTTATGAGTGGAGTCGAGAGTTGGTGGTGAAGGACTAGTTGATGGTTAGCTGGTGGAAGTCAGTATATGAAGTGTTTTGTAGAAGGAATTATTTGGTGAATTAATACTCAAATGAAACTTTTATATTTTAAGAAAATGCTTTTAACATTTTTTTTCTTTTGTCTTAAACAAGACATTTAATATTATTGATTTAACATTATTTTTGGACAGTCATTAACTTTTTTTTTTCTGATCTTACACTTCTTCTAATAAAGAATCATATTAATTTTTGACAAGATTACATGCCTGGCACCCAAATTGAAGGCTATCCAGCAGTTTAAAATAACATATTTTAGAATGTTACAATTGATACATATAAATTTACAGAAATAAAATCATAATAGATCTGTAGAAATAAAAAGGAAGTTTTAATTACAAAAGAACAAATAAAATACTAACTGAATTGAAAAGTTATCCAATGTTGTTGATGCTATATGCAATACATTGTGCACACATACTGACACTTGCTACTAATTACTGCCATCTGTGTCTTGCTGATCCATGATCTAGTTACCACCAAGAATTTTGTACAAACAAATTATGTTTAACTATTGTTTTGATTTCAGTAGCAGGAATGAAGCATAGAATGCTGGGATAAATGATGAAAATAAAACTAGGCATACTGAAATAGTTTAAAGGCAGAAAAGGGAGCATAAAACAAAAAAAAAAAAAAAAAAAAAAAGAAGTGCATACTTTGCAATAACTTCAAAAATCTTCCTTTTTTAAAATGGCAGCTTTTGGTTAATTATTTAGAGAATATTGAAAATTTAGGAATATAAATGTTTAAATAGCTCAAATCAAGCTTATGAGCTAAAATCAGAGGGTTGGTTCAGCATAGAGTAATGTTAAAAAATAAATCGACAATACCATATATCGCTTCTAAGAAATGGTGATCAGATGGCTTTAAACAAATTATTTGTATCCTAGCTTAATATAACATGCCTCAAAGGAAAAAAAAAACATTATTTTTTAAGCTTGAATTATGCATTTTCATTAGATATATTTAAGAAATTTTTCAAATGGCAGTTTCTAATTTTTAAATAGAAGTTTCATGTGTTGTACAAAAAACGGGCACATCGAAATCATGGGCCTCTCATTTCAGAGTCTGTCAACATGTACAATCAACAGGACCCTGGAAAGCCATAGAACCTCAAACAACCAACCCCTTTCTTACTGAGTAGCACTGTGGGCAAAAAAAAAAATGCCACTCAGAGGCAATGGCGCCACTAGTGTTGGTGTCACCCAGAGCAGTAACTCATGGTGTCACTCCCATGGACCTCCTCCAGTACCAGTAATGGTTTTTATACTAATGTTACTGGTAAATTGTAATTCCCGTATATCACTGAATGTAATGGCAATAGTAGTGACATAAACAAGTAGCAAAATTAAAATCACACCTTTAAATTACAATATCATACGCACAACCTAAACGTATTTACATAGTTTCATGTGGTGCACATGCGCATTAGAAGGTTCAAAAAGTAAATTAGCATAGAGTTTTAGCCTTGTAAGTATAATGATACAGTACATGTAAGCTGGGGTTCTGGAAAATGTGTATATAGTTATAACTACAGGGATATTTTTATAAAAAATAATAAATTTCTGCTGAAACACTGCACAAAAATTTTATAGATGGTCATTTTGGTGTCACCCCCTCTGATGGTGTCACCTGGTGTGGTCTGCACCTCCCTCGTGATGCCACTGCTCAGAGGTAAAACGACACAAACCAATATCTTGTTTTGGGTTGAGGTGGCAAGAGTGTGCATTCTACTGAAATCTCAGTTTTTAACTCTCCTCTCATTTCTAAGAACTAAAACATTGGGTTGTTTTACATTTGAGCATCACTATTTTGTGCACAAAGGCCCCGAAGGTTGGGAAAGAGGACCTACTGGAACAGCTGTTGGAAGACATGTGGTAGCCTCCCATCAAGGCCATCCAGGGTACTCTTTAATGTGCACAGGGTATGGCTCTCCCACACATGGGGCCACGGCTTAATGTCTCATCTGAAGAACTAAAACATTTGCATGAGTATAATCAAGAGATCCTGAGTTCAGATCCAAGTTAAAACAACCTTTTTTTCTTACATTCATGACTGAAGTAAGCTCATTCATATTTTATCATTAATTCATAATATATTAAATATTTACCTGTCGCTTTTCTTCCTCTTCTAAAATCCACTGTGCCCATTTATTTTTGACTTCAAAATTTGCAGGTAAATTCTTTTTTCTGTCCTCTTCTACCACTTCTTGATGATTCAACTTACGAGATTCATTCTAGAATTTAAAAATTGTTACTCCTTTAAATAAATTATAACAAAGTATAAACATGTGATTTAACCAATTTCCTACAATGGAAGACCAATGGAAAGACTAGTAGTGATATCACATTAACTTTGGTCCTATAATAAAGGACCAATGGACCAAAGATCAGAAGTGATATCAAATTCTTTTTTCTGTCCTCTTCTACCACTTCTTGATGATTCAAACTTACAAGATTCATTCTAAATTACTCCTTTAAATAAAGCATAATAGAGTATATACATGTTATTTAACCAACACTTCCTATAATGGAAGACCAATGGAAAAGACTGGAAGTTATATCACGTTAATCTTGATAGTCCATCCAGAATTGTGCTAGAGCTGCAGTATCGACACAGGTGCAATAGTTTGTGTATTGTATTTCAGTGTTGAGAAATGTTTCCCAATTCTTTTGTATTTTAGTCTTAGCAAAGGTACATAAAACACTATAATGAGTTAAAGTGGTGTACAATCTTTAATATTCCCTATCAATTTTCAGACCCTGGATATAAGGAAAATTATTCAACAGGACCAAATAATTGTTTTTGAAATAATTTGGAATAATTTGAAGCTGTGAAGAATGTGGACTTATGCAGTTTGTAGAAAAAATTTCTTTCCAAAGAAGAATTATAAAGTTATCAGTTTTTGTACATTTCTTGTATAATTAAATTTACTTAATATAATTTTTCTTTAAATGATGGTAATAAAAAAAAAGGTTTTTCAGAGATAAAAGATGCCAGCACATTTAAATATATATCTCTGGCTGTAATTTATGCTGGTGCTATGTAAATTATAAATGATTCTATATTGAGGAAACCTACACATGTTAAGTTTTTTTTTACTCTTTTTTGTGACTTTTCAATTGAAGCTCTATTAAAACTGAAAATACAGTGGACTCCTGTACAACGCGGAGGATACGTTCCGCATTATAGGACATCACATTATACGGGACATGCATTATCAGACGAATTGTCTATCCCCATATTTTCAATCTAAAATTGATCTGGAAAAAGAATTGTTTTCAAATAACGATAACAATACAGACGAAACTGTGGACTTTTCAAGCGATGAATCTGTACAACCAATGTTAACAAGATGGCATCGTTGGAACTTATTTCTTGATACTTCCAATAGTGAATGAATGTTAAATAATGAAGTACATTTTTATTTTAATTAAAAGTTGAATAAAAATATTTTCCTCTTATATCTTTAAATGAGCATATTATTTTTTTGATAAACCTTTACATCTTTTAAAGCTGTTAGCTTCAATGTGCATATATAAACAACAGGTAAATGTATACATTTGCTTTTCTAAACAAAAAATCAAAAACTATGTCAAAATGTTAAATTTATCTTATGCGTAATACGGGATTGTTTATTGCACTTTATGAGTATTAGTTGCAATTCATCACATTATATGAATTCATGTTATAGGGGAGAACATTATACGGGAGTCCACTGTATATTTATCTGCTGATGTACATTGCTAAATAATCCTACATAAAATAATAACAGCTTTTCATTTAATGCCTGTATGATTAACAGTTTAAATTGTGAATTAAAACTTGAATGTAAAGAAAATGCAGTTGTAAAATATGAAAAAATATTTAGGTTTCCAATTTTCTAATATATATAAATGTTTGCTCATTGATAACCATAATTTATATTCTAAAATATAAATAAAGCAAGTTATATTTCATTCCTAACATTATGAGACTAATTTATTTCAGCTACTTTGAAAAATTGATTCTCTTCATGACTGATTATCATAAGACATTATACAAAATTATATATTAAGTTTCATACTGAAATCATAATCTATACCAGAGTAGCAGTAAACCTCAACGGAGAGTAGCAGTAAACCTCAATAGGACTAGAGTAGCAGTAAACCTCAATAGGACTAGAGTAGCAGTAAACCTCAATGTAATATTGCAGTTTATCTTTGAGCTTCTTGCAAATAAAAACAAATATTATGTTATACAAAATTCACTGCAAGGGAAAGATTTTGGTATTAAATGGTCTGGAGATACGAAAATTTCTGATTTAGATTATGCTGATGATTTAGCCCTTTTGGCAAATGATGTTGATGAGATAAACTCTTTCATTTGAGCTGTTGATGAGACTGTTAGTAGAGTAGGTTTGGTTATAAACAGAGAGAAAACTAAAGTGATGAAAATTGGTCAAGCAGGCTGTGATTCACTTAATCTGAATGGTTGCAGTCTTGAGCAGGTATCACAGTCTTGGGAGCTATGTAACAGATACTGGTGATGTGCAGCATGAGATTAACAGACGAATAGGGATTGCTGCCAGGTCTTTTAAGAATCTATGGAGAGTGTGGAGAAATAGGCATATACACCTAAAAACTAAAATTAGACTGAATAATAGTTTGGTTCTTTCTAGGGTTAGTTATGGTAGTGAAACTTGGAAGCTTTGTAAACAAGATAACAAGAAACTAGATGTTTTTGATTCTCGATGCTTACACAATATCTTGGGCATTACCTTCTTTAAGCAGCATATTGTGCAGAGAGAGACTCCATTGATTTGGCCATGTTGCCTGTATGGATAATTATAGATTGGCGAATAAGGTTATGAACAGTGTGCCTAAAGACCTCAGAAGGAGGGGGAGACCTAGGATGCAGTGGGACGACAATGTCAGTGTGCATACTGACATTGTCCTTGTTAGAATTGGTGTGCAGTGGCCAGATGTAGCTCAAGAGAGATATGCTTGGAGAACTAAATTGCACAGTCTGGTTGGACCTCCAAAGCCCATAGCTGCTTGAGGAAGAGTTGGCTTGGGTTGTTTTACCTCTGAGCGGCACTTTTTTGCACACCATGGGCTAAATGGCCAGGTCACATGGACCACGAAGGCTCAGAGAAGGTTGGGGGAGGGGACCCACTGGAACAGCTGTTGGGAGACAGATGGCAGCCTCCCGTCAAGGCCATCCAGCGTGTTCTTTAACGTGCACAGGGTATGGCTCTCCCGCACACGGGGCCATGACTTAACATCCCATCCGACGGACGGCGGCCTTTCCAAGCCCGTCGGTGTCCCCTACTGACCGTGGGCAGGGCGGGGAATTTTGCGGAGATAAATCTCAACACTGGCCCAGCTGGGACTCGAACCTGGGAACTACATATTATGAGCCTGGCACGCTACCGACTGAGCCACCCCGGCCCCCTTGAGGAAGAGGATGATGGATGATTCTGTATCATAAAATTCTCTGATTCTTACTTTGGCAGTAGCAATCTTCATTTCTACCAAATGGAAGTTTTTTAACAACTTTAAATTTATTAGCCTATCATTCCTAATTGCTATACAGAAATGTACAGTATTTTAGCTACTTTTACTATGTAAATTATGCTTAAACAATATATATGATTGAGAAAATGCTTAATGTATTGTGATTACATTTAAAGAGTATATAAATATTTAAATCCTGCTTTAATATTGAAATCCTGCAGTTTCAGCTTACAAACCAGAGAGTAGATTGTGCAATATTTTGTTTCAATCTAAAGATAATTTCAGATTTCCCCACAGACTTTTCAATAATTGAATGAAGTTGCAACAACAACAATATTGCAATATTTTATCATTTTTCTTTTTTACATTCTTACAATGTTTACATTTCACAGGAAGTTTAATGAGAATATTAATAATTATTATTTAATATAAAAATATAATAAATAAATACCCCTTCAAGCAGCTGCTTGCCACAGAGGTCTGACAGGAGACTGTCAGTTTATATGCCACAGTAGAAGACCTGAGAGGATGGCAGGACCTCAGCAGAAAACAACACGAACATCCATGCCTTACCCAGGGCTTGAACCCAGGTCCCGTAGATCAGTAGCCAGGCGCTCTAACCACTCGGCCACAGGACGGTTATTTGCAATTGATTAATATCCAACTTATAAAATCAGCACTTTTCTCACAACTGATAAAATCAGCACTTTATTAGTAGATATTGAATAGTCGAGTTTATTTCATTATTTATCATTAGCATATTTGTAAGACATGCTTTCTACCTATGTGGCAAATAGAAAGCCGCCTGTGACTAAAACTGCCTGAATAGCACCTATATGTGACATAATAAAAATGTTCATAGCGTTAATTAGAGATCTTGATTGGCGGTCAGTAGCTTAGTGGTCCAGAGCATCTGACATGTTATCAGGAGGTCGTGGGTTCGTATCCCACCCAGCTCACGACAATTTTTCCTCTAAAAATTTGAATCGACGTCAAAGTGCTGATTTATTAGTAGATATTGTTTACTTAAGTATCATCAAATGAAAATGACTGTACTTTTTTTTTTTCAGTTAGTGACTTTTTTATTTTCTGATAATAGACCAGAGTTAATACTTTATTCTGGATCTATAATAAATTACAAGATACAGTATGTTAATATTAAATCTTGCATTTTCCTTCCTATTAATGGTTTAAAAAGCTAACAGTCCTCAGGATCCAGATTATGACTAATGTTAGTGAAGAATAAGGTTAGCAATAGAGGAATAATCAAAAGTAATAAAATTAGAGTTACCTTCTTTAATCCTCCAGGTAGCTTGAATGTGTTCTCCTTGCTACAGCTAAGTAGTCTTCTAGTGGTACTGATGTACCACTAAAAGACAACTTAGCTGTGGTAAGGATATATATACACTATAGGAAACAATAAATGCAACACTTTCAAGAAGTTATGAAAATGTGATGAAATTTAGGGAGGCGGTAGTATATGAAAATGATTAGGTTTGCAGGACAATCAAAACAATTGGACAGGCATCACAGGTGTGGAGCAGTCAAATACAGATAAAGACAACCAGAGCTCCCTAGTTGATAAAACATTGTGGAGATTGTTCTAAACTGCTAAAGATGCCCTTACATAGATGTAGACAATCATTCCAACGGTTAACAGACTTTGAGCGTGGAAGAATCATCGGCCTTAGAGAAGCTGGTTTGTCGTAAGAGATGTGGCCAACAAAGTTGGCCATAATCCCAGCACCATCATACACATATGGTGCCAGTGGGTTCAAGAAGGATCCAGCACACACCGACAAGGATCAGGAAGATGATGTATGACCTCGGAGCGACAGTACCGCCATTTGCGACACAGCAGTGCAACTGCAAAGGGATTGGCAACAGGTAACACATTGAATACCTAGTAGGCGGACAATACACAACAGAATTTAACAGTTTTCATTGTGAGCCTATTTAATCCGGCACAGCATTTTGCCTCACTTTTTTGTGAGCCTATTAATCCAGCACTGCATTTGCCCCTCACATCTGCCCATAGGCAAGCATGTCTTCAGTGGTGTCACCTCAGACAAAACTGGAATGAACAAGAGTGGAGTACCGTGGTGTTTAGTGATGTATCTCATTTTTGTCGGTCAGAATGATGGTAGACGTGTTCACCATCATCCAAGGGAAAGGAATACCATCCAGCACATGCGACATCATTACACAGCTCCAGCACCTGGTGTGGGGTGCCATTAGTCAGACATCTGAGTCAGAACTAGTCATCATAAGGGAATCTCTAACTGCCCAACGATATGTTACCAACATTCTGCAGCCAATGGCTATCCCATTTGTTCAGCAGCACAGAACCTTTACCAGCAAGATAACGCCCGTCCCCACACAGCCCACATTAGTCTGCAGTATCTACACGAGCAAAGCATTCAGGTACTACCATGGTCAGCACATTCGCCAGACCTTCCACCTATTGAACACGTCTGGGACATGATGGGCCGACAGCTCCAATAACACCCAAGAGGTGCACCAACCACTGTCGCTGAAATGGAACAGCGACTTCACGCTATTTGGTGTTCTATCCCTCAGGAGGACATTATAGAGCTGTACAATAGCTTTCCCGCTGTGGTCATGAATGCATTGCTGCGTGGAGCAGTTTGACATCATACTAATTATACCACTTTACCAGATAGGTACAATGGCAATTTTCCTTTTTTTTTTGATAATGTAATCAATTGCGCATCTCAGTGTATGTTAACAGCTACCTGCATCTCTTTTTTGGACAATTTTTTAATTTAAATTTCACATTTCTATAGCTAGGTCCAAAACCCCAACAAACAAGTCCGAAACCTATAATTCTTTACTAGCAGAAGTACCTGGCATTGTTAAGTGCATCCATTGGGGTTTTGCCTCAGAACACAATTAAATGGTCATTTGAATCCAGGAAAAACAAAATATATTCACTTTTCTAAACAAATCAACATTTCCTTGCTCAGATAATCAGGTACACATATCTGAAATACTTAATTTAAAAATCAAACATTTGAAATATTAAAATGAAAAACAAAGAGAACATTAAAAATAATCAAGCACAACATCCTAGCATTCTCACAATGCATTGAGCTTCTTAGTTTCAGAATGCCTTCATTTCCACAAAAAAAAAAAGTCATGACTTATTTATTTACCCATTTCTGAAACAACGGCTTTATTATACAAACATTGTAAATTAATTGAACTATTTCTTATTTTAAATTTATACATGGTAACAATATTTCTAATGACTACTAATGCTGAGTCAATGGGTATTTTAAGAAATCCAACCTACTCCATGCCTATCTTTTTGCCTTTCTTTTTTTTTACTTATTTAATGTACTATACCTTTCCAAATCGGTACAAGATCATTTAGTTTACAAACGTAGTTGTATTCATATATAAAAGTAAATTAGTTGTTTAAAAGTATTATTTTATCACTAATTTCATGGATTTTTTTCTTTGAATTATGTTCATATTTATAATAATTGATAAATTATCTTTTCACAACTCTATGGCATATTATTCCATCCCTTCTAGTTCATCTATATCTATCCCCTAACACGAAAAAAAGGAAGGGGAGGTAGCAAAAAGTATATTGAATTGGAAAAGCATTTTGATCTAAATATTCTTTAAAAACGGTGAACCAGTTTTTTTTTCCCCATATATTAAAGTGGGCTGTAAAAGAAATAAAATTGCAAACTATGTGAAATATAGGCTTTAACAATATAGATATATATTGCCTCCACCGAGGTTATTAAAATTCTCCAGGACATATTTTTCCACCCTGTCCAACTTGCCCTAATGTATGTCTTAATCAGCATGGATCAAGAATTAGAAATCAATGGCTAAGTGATTGGGAAAATATAGAACAATATTTCACTTATTTTAATTTTAAAAATTATTCCCTCCAAACAATTACACATTTTCTCCTTCATTTTACTGGCCTTTTAAAAAATATCCTGAAATGCAAATAATATATTAGTTTTCTATATCCTTTTTCATCTCTGTTTCAGTTATTAATATTCTTCTACAGGAAGGTGATCACCATCCCCCCACCTTCCCCTACCATGATGGGGAAAAAATATATACATATTTGACATATTTTAGAGGATTTTTTTAAATTGGTTATTTGGAGTTTTATAGTATATTACTAGTTAGGCCAAAAAGTGTCATAAACAAAATAAAGGCTAAAAGACATGAATACCCTCAATACATTTAAAAAATGTTGTTTAGGTCACATTAAAAACTCTTTTTAAGCCAGAGAGAAAACTTTTGTACCAGAATAGCATTCTGTATCAATATAGTCATTTAATCTCACTTTCCCACTGACCTCTTTATTAATTTTATTTTCTAGATCTTGGCTGGCTTAGAATAATACCTTCATTGGCTAATTCAGAGTAATGTCTACAGTAAGTTCAAAGGTAATTTATTTCAGCATTAGATTCATAGAATCCTCTGGGCACAAAACATTAAAATCAAAGAAAAGCAATTTCTTGCTTTCTAGTTAATTTTATCAAAATAAACTGCTAAATACAAAATTATTCTTTCCATTTCAATTACTATACTGAAAAGAACTTAAAGATTTGGTACATATTATTAACAATAAAAAAAAATAAAAATAAATACCCCCTCAAGCAGCTGCTAGCCACAGAGGTCTGACAGGAGCCTGTCAGTTTATATGCCAAAGTAGAAGATCTGAGAGGATGGCAGGACCTCTGCAGAAAAACAACACATACATCCATGCCTTAATCCGGGGTTCGAACCCAGGTGCCTTAGATCAGCAGCCAAGCATACTAACCACTCGGCCATGGGACAATATTCACTGTTATTTCTATTAAGTTTGCAGTCTTACAAGAGTTCTTGTCTGTCTAAGCAGCCAACTGTCACTACACATAAAAGACATGAATACCCTCACCAAAATTTCAAACTCTGTTGGCTGAGGATCAAGTAAACTACACTAACCAAAGCTTGGAAATCAAATATATTTGGCACTTTGGAAGTTTTACATGCAAAGTATGACAGTAACAGATTTTGTGCAAACTCATCAATTTTTATCAAAGAATGCCTAAACGTTGCCAACCTCATTCTCTTTTTTTTTGGTGGGGGAAGGGGGGTACTCCCAGTACAATGTGTTGTATTCAGCAACTTAGATTTCTATCATTATGCATCGTAATAAAAAACAATCATACTACAATGTGCAAGAATTAAGTGCAATATACTAGTTAAAAATGCAATTAGTAATCAAGATCTAGTTGGGTTGTTTTACTTCTGAGTGGCACTTTTTTGCACACAATGGGCCAGGTCACAAGGACCCCCAAGGCTCAGAGAAGATTGGGGGAGGGGTTGGGTTGTTTTACCTCTGAGCGGCACTTTTTTGCACACCATGGGCTAAATGGCCAGGTCACATGGACCCCGAAGGCTCAGAGATGGTTGGGGGAGGAGACCCACTGGAATAGCTGTTGGGAGACAGATGGTAGCCTCCCGTCAAGGCCATCCAGTGTGTTCTTTAACGTGTACAGGGTATGGCTCTCCCGCACACGGGGACACAGCTTAATGTCCCATCCGACGGACGGCGGTCTTTCCAAGCCCATCGGTGTCCCCTACTGACCGTGGGCAGGGCGGGGAATTTTGCGGAGATAAATCTCAACGCTGACCCAGCTGGGACTCAAACCTGGGAACTACAGATTACGAGCCTGGCGCGCTACCAACTGAGCCCCCTCTGCCCCTAGTAATGACATAATATAAGGTAACCAGAAATCCCCTTTTTCCAGGGATAATCCCTGAATAAAAATTTCTGTCCCAGGAAGTGTTCAGGAGTTTTTTTTAACATTAACTATACAGTATACAGATCTTTCACTAATAACATAGTAGTGGAAGCACTGTAAAATCAAATTTCGATTCACTAAAAAAAATTCGAGGCTGTGATATTACTGTCATTAATGGCAAGCTATCAAACTAGAGACTAGACGTCTCCGTTTTATACGAAGATATCTGATTAATCATTCAAATTGAATTTTCAATAGTCCCCAAATTTTTTTTGTGTAAAGATATCACTAATGATGTTATCAAGATCTAACGAAAACGTAATATTTGATTTACCCGACGCAGATGAAGACCTTTCAACCTTTGTAATTTTTCTGAAATTTTCTTACTCTTATCTTCAACTTTCGAACTGCCAGCTACATCTGTCATATTTAATTGCTTCCTAGATCAAATTTAAATTACGATTACCCAATTGCAAACTTTTCTCACTACACATAAATTAAAGAGACAATATGAACATATATTCTCTTCCTTTTCAGATGTTAGTAAAAAGCACGCGGATACGGTTAGGCCAGAGAGTGTCTTTGGTTAGGCTATGGTAGAGTTTGGCCATCTCAAAATTGGACGCCATGTTTTGTTGTCGCTCGGATGGTTTAGCATGCATAGCCAACTCCTCTAGGTGTTGTTGGCATAGCTGAACAGTATTGCACGGTATTTTGGATCCGCAAAAGAGTAGGGTAATATTTGATACAGATTTCAGTGTTCATGATTGGAAGCACTTTAGAAAATGGCTAAAAAAGGAAAAGAAGGAAAAGTTTTTTTTTTAAGATATAATTTCGTTTTGCTCTCTGTCTGTCTGCAGACATCGAACTTTTTTGTTTATACCGATAAATAAAAAATTCTTTTTGTGTTAGATAGGAATTAATTATATATTACCATTTGTATTTTTCGAAACTCCAGAAAGTTATGCGCCCTCTAATGGTGGAAAATTTTGAACGATGTAGTTATGTTAGAAGTTAACAGAATATGCAGATTCATTCTGTGGGAAAGATGTCATGTCATGTTAGATGTTTAAAATTTTGATGTTGAAATGTGAAGGTTACAAAGTAACCATTGGCAACAATCACTTGACCCTTTAGACACAGACGGGGAGGTGAATACAACTTTTTTGGTTTTAACAAAAAATTGTGTTTTTAGAGATAAATGAAAAATTATTTTTGGGTTGGACAGGTAGTTATGAAATATTAGAATTTGCATTTTCCGAATTTCCCAAATGCTATAATTGCGTCCTCTAACGGTGGAAAAATCCCACAAATTTAAAACGAAAATTGCAACCGATGTAGTTATGCTCGAAATTTGAAATTTTGGTCGTGGAATGCGACAGTCTTGAAAACTCCATTGATAACAATGAGTTGACCCTAAGGTAGGTAAAAAACGGAACGGTTTTAAGATAATTGGAAATCTCTTTTTTAGTTGGTTACTAATGAAATATAATTCGCATTTTAAACAGTAGTTTAATTTATATCATTAGAGATCACTAAATATGGAAACCGCAAAACTTTTGACGAATATTTCAAGTGTCTGTTTATGGCAAAAATTTCGGCTTGTATAATTCTGTTATGGTAGAAATTCCACTGACAGCAATGATCTGCTGGTTTTATAAGAATTATGGTATATTGCTTTTTTTTACTATTTTTAGAGGAGCGAGAGAAAAGCAACCTTTTAAATTTATGAACTAAAAGACAAATACTTTTTATCTTTTATAAATACTAATAAAATAACCCCATCATACATTAAAAAATAAATAACCCATCAAGCAGCTGTTTGTACAGAGGTCTGACAGGAGCCTGTCAGTTTATACATCATAGTAGAAGGTCTATGAAGATGGTGGGACAGCAGCAGAAAAACACTAGAATCCATAATTAAAACTTTTAAGAAGTGAAAAAGTAGGCAAAGGAAGAACTTCATTCTCTTTGAAAATGAGATACCCATATGCGTTCTTCTCGTTATTTTACACTTTCAGTACCCTCTGATAGTAGAAATTCAAACTACTGTATAATTGAGAAAATAAGCTATCAATATTTTATTAGTACCTGTAATGTGCAAAAAAAGTTTTTCATTTATCTAATAATGCAGAGAAGTTGCATTTTACCAAAGGGACAAATCATTACTATTAGGGTAAACGACTTGATCATTAGACTATATGACCAAAAATTTGTTTCTAACAAAAATATATCGTTTTCAATATTTATTTAAAGATTTGGTATTTTCCAGATTTTTTCTGCCGCTAGAGGTCGCTTTTCGAGTTTTTATTTACCGCTTTCAGCACTTTCTAACACTGGAAATTCCAACTGATGGGTATTTGAAAAATGTAAATATTAATATTTTTGTGGAAAAAATTTCGCCGACATACGGGATTCGAACCCGCATCTCTCTGGAAACATGACAGAGTATTCTTATCTGTTGAACTAACACCGGCTTTTTTCCCAAAAAACATATATTGATTTAATAGACGTTTAAATGTCTACAGGTAATGATGAGATTATCAGATATTGTTTAAATCATTAATAACGCTAAATAGCGTGATCTGACTTCATTTATATCAATCTTACTCAGGACACTAAAAAAGAAATCGTTGCCAACCGAGATTATAGATGGCGCCCAAATTTCACGGGAAGAGTGATAGTCATTATTAGTGAGAAAAAGGCAGACGGCCTTAGTTCAACAGTCTGGCATATTTCTGGAGAGATGCGGGTTCGAATCCCGTATGTCGGCGAAATTTTTTCCACAAAAACATTTATTGATTTAGACATTTAAATGTCTACAGGTAACAATGAGATTATCAAATATTGTTTAAATCATTATTTTGTTAGTGCCTGTAAAACAAAAATGTATATAGTTTCTCTCAAAAAAAAAAGTTTCATTTTCGCACCCCGTTTTGGCTAAGACGGCAAAGCATTGTTGCCATTGTAAACCTTCTGACCATAACATTCTACCACCAAAATTTCAGATTTCCAGTGTAGTTTGTTTGCAATATTCGTTTAAAATTTTAGTATTTTCCATTTTTCCCACCGCTAGAGGGCGCTATTGAAAATTTTCAAAATTGCGAATGAATCGCAATATTTGTTTGACACCTATCCAACCCAAAATGAATTTTTCATTTAGCTTTAAAAGTAAAAAAAAAAAGATTGTCAATAGACGAACACACAGATGGAAAGACAGACTGATATACATCAGTTAACAGAGAGACGGACAAACATTAGCATAGGCAGACGACAAAGTGAAAACATTAGCTTGTTTTTCAAACGTACCTTAAAAGAAATTATTTTCTGGTTTTCAGTTAGCTCATTTCACTTTTGCAGCTGATTGCCGTCTTTGATGGAGTTTCTTGAAAAAAATATTATTTCTTTGAGTGAAATTTTTACACCCAAATGCAGCGCAGTAAGGCATTTATAAAATATGACTGCTTTTACAGACAAAAAAAGTGGTAGAAATATATAAAACTGTAACAACTGAAAAGTTCTAACTTGGTACATACACTAACTCATAGGCTTTCGTCTCACGGTACGACAAAACATAGGCCCATAAACCACGCGACTCAATCAAACAATGGGAGCGAATCACCGAGATGGCCAGCCTCTAACTATACAGGACCTCTAGGCTATGGCCGTCTATTTACCTAGCAGGACCGAAAATTCGTTTTATGACGTCACCAACGTGGTAATATGGATGAGTCGTAGACACGAACCAGATACAGTAATAAGGTTCACCACTTGCTTTGGGTAAAAGATATTTTAAACTTATAAATTCATCGCAAAAGAGGTGAAATTAGTATTGAACCAATTTTAGTCTTGATTACTGGAAAAGAAATTAAAAAAAAAAAAAAAATTGTTACACTGTAAATCCCACCATATGGAGGGGATAAAAAAATATCGAAAAGTCTTATATTTCAAGTAACTAATATGATAATTTATCCCATATTAAAAGTAAATTTCGGAGTTTTAACTCCTCAATTCTCATATTTGCATTTTTACTAAGCGAATGCAATAGGAACAGAAACATTTTACAGTTTTATGCAATAATTTATTCTTTATAAGTGAAACTGGTAAAAAAAAGAATATTCCACATTTTTTAAGATACATATATCAGGTATTTAATGAATTGAAAATACTTAATTATGTTGAAGATCAATTCAGAATCTGTTCTACAAATCACTTTTCATTGGTAAGGACCTTTTTTTACACATATCAAATATTTTCACAGTACAATTTCAAAAAAAAAATATTGGCATAACCTTAATCTCTAAGTAACAAGAAATGGTAGAATTCATTTGTATGGATTATATATAACTGTCACTGGTAAAATATTTAAACTACTAAGAATATTTCTCACCCTTTGTTATTGTTTCCAACAAAAGATCCATTTGGACATATTATAAGATGCCAGGAGCCAAAAAGATCCTCGTGACAAAAAAGATCCAGAAAGGAAAAAAAAATGCTCTTTGGACACTCCTTTGATAAACTCTGTCATATTGAGAAAGGATAAAGAATTGAGCAAAACTAAATTCTTTATCCTTCAAACTATTTGCATGTTAAAATATTTTGGAGGAAACTCCGAAGCTTTTCAGAGTAAGGACAGCGCATCTTCAGGAAGTCCTTGCTCTGAAAAACTTGAATAATTTGAAGAAAAACAAAATTTGATTGCTTAATGACAAAAAATTTAACTTATTATAATTATTTTTTGAGCAGTCTTTTTAATTGTGTATAATTGTATAGTATTAAATATATGACTTTTTTTCCAGTGGTGCAGTCTTTCAAGCTGCTTTATCTTTTTTTGTGTTAAACATCCTCCATCTTCCAAACTGGACCACTTTGTAAGGGGGCCGAGTGGGCATCCTATCATCTGGTCCAAACGCAAATTCAGTGCAGTGGAGGCAATATGGAAAGTGAAGGTAGGGACCCATGCAACAGTGATGCAAGCATAACAAAAAGTTGCGAAAGGGCATGAAGGCCGCCCTGTGAGATGAATTGAAGGAAATGTTGCAATTCTGAACAGTGCCCGGTAATAATTGGTTGGAGAAATCAGTGAAGGAAATTAGCAAGAGGCAGAGAGGTAAAGGGGGAGGGGAAAGAGACTAAAAAGTGCTGGAATAATGCCCTCATCTTCCCCCAGGGGGTGAGCATGGGGGTTGTCAGAGGAAGAGAGTTAGGGGATAATTCCCTTGAGGGGGAGGTAAATAATTTATTTTCATAACAAATATCATGCTCCTTCCAATAATAATAAGAGGGAGGGAAGGTTCAAAAAAAAAAAAAAAAAAAAAAAAAAAAAAAAAAAATGTGAAGAATGCAGAAAAAGCTTGGTGTAGAAGGGAGAGGTGTTCAGGTAGAAAAGCATGGTAGAAGGTAGATATGTGCTGGGATAGTATCATAATATCGTGCCTATATAAGATCATATAGGGGCCTTGAATCTCGGTTAGGCTTAGTTGTTATTTATGCCATAATCAAAGTTTGATAAAAGGGAAGAGAGCTAAAAAATGTGTGGAAAGTGAGTTGAGTGATTGGCCGGGGCGAATGTGTCAGGGAAATAGTGGATAAAATTTTTAATATTTGTAGTAAGTTGGCCATGTGGGTGATAAAAGTATCAGATGAACTAATATTGTATGCTGATAATGTGTTATATACTTCAGGTTATTCTGTGGTCTCAAGTCTCACTACTGCTCTCACTTTGCCTGAAAATTCTCTTGATATCTCTACTGCAAATGTTGATGCAAGTTGCTCTACAAGACAGTTTGAAGTTGCAATAATTGCTGAAAATGAAAGTCTACATGGTAAAATGATTCAGTCTGCAAAAGATGAAGTAAATAAATAAAAAAAACCAGGGATGTGGTTCGATTTCTCTGCTGATGATGTGGTTTATTGAATTGCTTGTGGACCAATGACTGTCAACACCATAATGGGCCATTTGACAAATCTTACCGGACTTTCAATAGAGACAAACGAGCAAGATAGTATTCACAAAAACTTTGGGGTAAAACTCAATGGTGAGCAATACGAGAGACTGGTTATTTATTCCCCGTCAATTTACTGCTTTATTTGAAAAGATTTTGCTCCTAAATATTCCTTGCCTTTTATTGAAAGAGAAGGGTTCAGTGAATGGTAAAATACTATTAAAATTTATCATCATGAAAGAAGCACTACTCACAGAGACTATATGCTCACATACTTGCAGACTAGGTTTAGGCTTGGGACAAGAGTTGGAAAAACAAATTAAAGAACAGTGCAATTACTGGAAACATGTCTTGGAGCATGTAATAGCTGTTATTAAATGTGGCCTGGATTTTCAAGGAACAGATGAAAGTTTTGGTTCGATGCAGAATGGAAATTTTTTAGGGTTGTTGAGCTCATAAGTCAATTTGATCCATTTTTAGATGACACATTTCGAAATATGGAAATTTTGGAAAAAGAAATCCTTCTTACTATCCAAAACAACCTGTGAGGAACTCATTGAACCAATGGCTGAGGTCTACACATTCATTGTTAGCAAAGTAGATTCTTCGGATTATTTTAGCTTTTCAGTTGATTCGGCACCAGATCTATCACACATAGATCAAGTGTTATACTTTGATACTTAAAAGATCGGCAGCCTATTGAACGCTTTTTAACTATTCTGGAACTAAAAAGTCATACTGGCGAGGAAATGGCAAACCAGTTGTTACAGCTGGGTTGTTTTACCTCTGAGCGGCACTTTTTTTGCACACAATGGGCTAAATGGCCAGGTCACATGGACCCCGAAGGCTGAGAAGGTTGGGGGAGACCCACTGGAATAGCTGTTGGGAGACAGATGGTAGCCTCCCATCAAGCGTGTTCTTTAACGTGCACAGGGTATGGCGCTCCCACACATGGGGCCACGGCTTAACGTCCCATCCGACGGACGTCGGCCTTTCCAAGCCCATCAGTGTCCCCTACTGACCGTGGGCAGGGTGGGGAATTTTGCGGAGATAAATCTCAACGCTGACCCAGCTGGGACTCGAACCTAGGAACTACAGATTACGAGGCTGATGCGCTACTGACTGAGCCACCCCCACCCCAGTACTTATGTGAAATTTGCAAACTAAATTTTTCAAAATGTAGGGGTCAGTCCTACGACAATGCTGCTAACATGTCCGAGTGTTATAAGGGGATGCCGCGAAAGATTTTATAAGAAAATAAGTTTGCCATACACATACTCTGTTCAACCCATTCACTAAATCTGGTATTCCGAAGTGCTGTTGACTGCTGTCAAGTTGAAGTTAATTTTTTTCTCTACAGTGCATTTGTTCTATAAATTTTTTTCAGCTTCAACCAGCCGGTGGAAAATTCTTAAAGCTCGTCTTGGAAATGAAAGTGTGTTAAAATCCTTCTCTGATTCCAGATGGGAGGCACATACTATGGGAAAATCAGCAATTAGTCTTTCTTTACGATTTTGGAAGCTTTAGAATATCTAGATACAAGAGCTAGAATTTGTTTTTATGTTGATCACGTGGGATGAGATTTTGGAAATTTTCATACAAGTTCTGAAAAAATGAAGATGTGAACTTATGTGCAAATCTAATCTGTATGGGTCATATGCCGACCAATTATACACTTTAAGAGATGACTTTGAAAGATTTGAAGCACTAGCAAATGAAATACTACAAGATGTTGATTACAATGCAGCTTAAACTCTCAAACGTATTAGAAAGGTGATCAATGATAGAGATACACCAGAAGTAGATCTGAATGCCAGAGATAAATTTTTTATCTCCACCTTTTACACAATTGTTGACAAACTAGAAACCTAGATGAGAAGAGGAGAGGTGTACAAAGAAATAGTGGACATATTTTCTTTTCCAAATAATTTGCCAAATAATGTCACGTAATCTAATGAAACCAAAAAGTATTCCGAGTGTTCTCAAAAGCTAATTGATGTTTACGTAGATTTGGCCACTAATCTCTCGATGAGCTTCAGCAGTTGCATTCATATGTGCACCATAAGTTCAGTACAGCGAAAACTGTAAAAACCAGATTGTCATGCTGATCTTCATAGAATATTTTAGAAGAAAAAAATGGTGTTCATTTCCAAATGTAGACATTGCCTTGCGTATATTTTTAACATTAATGATCACAAATTGCACAGCTGAGCGTTAATTTTCTCAGCTCAAGCATATTAAAAATCCCAACAGAACAACTATGTGAGAAGACAGGCTGGATGCCTTGTCTCTCCTAAGTATAGAAGCAGATTTGTTACACTGTGTTAGTTTTGAGAACTTGATCAAAACTTTGCAATCGAAAGATTTAGGAGAGAACTTTCTAAAGTATAAATAAAGTTATAAAAGTAGCCAACAATTCAATAAGCATTATTTTGCATCTTTTGATCCATGTATGCTGAAAAGCTATGTATCTTCAAGGTTAGAAAGCAATGGAATAAAAGATATTTTGTTTCGTGCAAATATTTCTCCATTTGAATATTTCTTTAAAAATATCTTTTAAAAAACATCGATTTCTGTAGAGAGGATTTTCAAAATTGAAAAGTATGCTCTCAGATTACATAATTTCAGTAGATATAATAACAGATCTAATTTTGCCTTACAATCTTTAGGAGGGTGATTAAAAATGATTATCAACATATTTTTGTACTTGCATTTTTTTTCTCACAACAATTTTATTAAGAAATGCATAAAAAGGGTTGAAAATTTGCATTTTTTTTTTGTTGCCCCAGTAATAAATAATTTGCTTATATTGCTTAATTATTTCGTGTTAAAATTAAAAAAAAAAAGCTTTTAATATAGTTGTGAGGTATGGCCTAAAAAAAAAACTGAATTTTCAATCTCTTATTTCATCTTCAGGACTTATTGAGTCAATGTCTTGTCAGTTCAGTAATGGAAGGGCGGAGGGGAGCACCATTGTTGAGCTGTGCTTAGGGCACCAGTTGGCCTTAATCCGGCCTGCCCACTACAAAGGCTGAAACCATATACACTAGACTTCCTCTAATGTAGAATTTGACGATGCCCGTAGAAGCAAGAGTTCAGGTGCCTGCGATGACCTCTGCTCAGGATTATCCACCAGCTGATAAAACATATCCTGTTAATCTATTGGCTTGGGGCTCTCAACCCACAAACAGAAAACCCAGCAGAAGTTTTTTCCCTCCACAGAAGTCCTCCAGTGCAGCAAATTCAGGATCCATAATCAAGCCCAGAGCCTTATTCCAGTCCAGTAGGTTTATATGATCAGCACACCAGGACCCTGTGTGGTTGACCACTCCACAGCAGGGTGAAAAAAAAAAGTAGACATAGTTGTCCAGATCAGTAGGCCACACTAATCTGGCAGCTCTCCCCCCTTCCGTTCACTTCGAGAAGAGAGCATCTTTTTTGAAAGGTACTAACAGCCTGCACCATGACGTGGGGTCGGACATAAGTGCTACAGTACTGTGCAAATTAGTTAGGGCAATAGGAAAATGCAGGTCACCGAGATATTACATGTTGAATGAATAACATATGTGACGAGGGGTGGTGTACCCAATAAACTGGCATCTCAGTGTACAGAATCAAAAACGAAATACATAATTGGGAAGTGTAAGGTAACAATGAAGGAAATGGAAAGAAAAAAGTATATACTAAAAAAATAAGTATATTCGAAAGCATATTAAAAATAACCTTCATAGCTTCCAAACATACTGTGTGATGTGAAATACTCCAAAAAATGAGGGCCAGCCATTATGAAAAATAACTTCTCTAAACGATTTTCCAGTTAATATTGGGTTAATTCATAATTCCTGTTATAACCTTTTACTGAACAAATGCACTTTATTTGTGGTACATATTACTAATCTCTATTAAATGTAATGTTACGGAGAAAGCTTAGAACAATATTCTGATAATTTATTTTTTAACCTTATGAATGCAAAATGGAAGAAGAAAAAAAAAAAATGCATATTTGACACCGCATTTCGTGAGAGTACCAGCAGGGCTCAAATGCTATGCTGATGGTAAGAAAGATAGGCGCCATCTTTAGAGAACACACACTAATAGGCAGTGCAATAATTGGTATACAAAGTTCAAGTCGAGATTTGTCATTCAAGGGTAATCATATCCTGGTCACCCTTCAGAGCTTGATATGGTGCACTGGAAGCACTGATTGGCAAGGATGTTGGGTTCCTCGCAAATTGTCAGATAAGAATAAGGCTGAGCAATTCTTCATTTACTTCACTGCTCTCTCAATAAGTCAATGAGCCATTTCCTGACCATATCATGACTGGAGATGAAAACTGGGAGATCACATTAGTTAGAAGAGACAATGGGTAATCTAGAGCAATAGCCCAAGCCCAGCCTTCATCTGAATAGGATTATGCTGTGCATTTCATAGGATTACTGAGGTGTCATAACTTCAAGTTGCTTAAAAATAATCAAAAGATCACTTCAAGTGTACTCACAACAGCTAAAAGAGGAACTCATCAAGAAAATACTAGCACTCGTTAACAGAAAAGGAGTGATCCTCCTTCACAACAATGCTACACCACACATGACACAAATCACTAAGAGGAATAATTTGGAGATCTGATGGACTGTTCTACATCTATCCTATTGTCAAATATTGCTCCTTAGAAAACCAGCTGAATGAACAGTGATTACAGAAAAATAAGGTCAAATGTGCCCTCATCAAGATTTCCAATAGGGGTAAAGGTGGCTTAGTCAGTAGCGTGCCAGGCTCGTAATCTGCAATTCCCAGGTTTGAGTTTCAACTGGGTCAGTGTTGAGAATTATCTTCACAAAACTCCCCACCCTGCCTAGTAGGGGACAATGAGCTTGGAAAGACCGCCGTTGTCGGATGTTAAGCTGTGACTCTGTGTGCAGGAGAGCTATATCTGTGCATGTTAAAGAACACACTGGATGGCCTTGACAGGAGGCTACCATCTGTCTCCCAACAGCTGTTCCAGTGGGTCTCCTCCCCAACCTTCTCCGAGCCCTCGAGGTCCTTGTGGCCTGGCCCCTTAGCCCATTGTGTACAAAAAAGTGCCGCTCAGAGGTAAATCAACCCAACCCAATATTTCCAATATTGATTATTGTATATGAACTATTGGAGTTCTACACCCAAGGAATTGCCCAGCTGTGATAGGAAAAGGTCATTGAAGGTGATTATTTCAGCAACTGAAATCTCGTGTTGTTTCAAATAAAGGAAAGAGAAATGGAAATTATTTATAAATTAACCAAATAGTAACAAAATACATACTCAGGGGAATAATCCACAGTGAACATGCATTAACATGTTTCATGCTCTGATACTGAACCACTTTATCACAAGCCTGCAATGACCATGAAAATATCTGTTTCCCCACTCCCCTACTTATACTCTTAGAGAATAAAATGTCAATAATTTTGCTCTAAAATATGATACATAAGGGAATTTGTTTTCTTTGTTTAGGGAATTTTGTTGGAAAAGAAATCGAAAATGTAACTTATTTTTCTCTAAAATTTTTAAAAATTTTTCTCTAAAATTTTCTCTTATTTTTCTCTAAAAAGTAAAAAATTCTATAAACAAAAAATTTAAAAAACACTTTGTTAAGAAACTTCTAAATAGGAGTATATTAAAACACACCATCATTTATTTTCACACAATCAAATGTTGACGGGGTTGACCCCTCCAATGAGACCGGGGCGGAGGTGGCTCAGTCGGTAGTGCGCCAGACTCGTAATCTGTAGTTCCCAGGTTCGAGTCCCAGCTGGGTCAGCGTTGAGATTTATCTCCGCAAAATTCCCCGCCCTGCCCACGGTCAGTAGGGGACACCAATGGGCTTGGAAAGGCCGCCGTCCATTGGATGGGACGTTAAGCCGTGGCCCCATGTGCGGGAGAGACATACCCTGTGCATGTTAAAGAACACGCTGGATGGCCTTGACGGGAGGCTACCATCTGTCTCCAAACAGCTGTTCCAGTGGGTCTCCTCCCCCAACCTTCTCTGAGCCTTCGGGGTCCATGTGACCTGGCCATTTAGCCCGTGGTGTGCAAAAAAATGCCGCTCAGAGGAAAACAACCCAACCCAAATCCAATGAGACCGAATATGTTAATTCTCCTCCTGTTACAGTTCTGGGGCAGGGTGGCTCAGTCAGTATCACACCAGGCTCGTCATTTGCTGTTCCTTGGTTAGAGTCCCACCCATGCCAGAGTTGAGATTTATCCCCCCCCACCCTTGATCAGTAGGGGTCAGCAATAGGCTTGGAAACCCATGGCACTGTGTGCAGGAGAGCCATATACTTTGACAGAAGGCTACTATATGTCTCCTTACAGCTATCCAGTCAGTCTCCTTCCCCTAACCTTCTTTCAACTCTTCTGTCTTGGCTATTTAGCCTATTGTGTGAAAAAAATAAAATCAATTAAATGTCTTCATTTTACAAACCCATAATTTCATAATGTAGAAACATCTGCAAAATTCTTTCCTCTGTGACAAAAACTTTTAGAAAACATTTTAGGGCACAATAAACAGGGGGAAAATTATGAAAGTAAATGTGGAATTTAAAATTGTACTGTAGAAATAAAAAAAAAAGGAAATTTGGTAATCAAATCTATTTTTTTTTTCGAGTGGTTTTCAAAACTGGCTTATGGAATGCTAAAAAATACAGCTTGTTTGTTTTACCTCCAAGTGGCACTTTCTTGCAAGCAATGGGCTAAATGGCCAGGTCACAAGGACCCCAATGGCTCAGAGAAGGTTGGGGGGAGAGGACCCACTGGACAGCTATTAAGAGACAGATGGTAGGCTCTCATCAAGGCCACCCAGCATGTTCTTTAACATGCACAAGGTATGGCTCTCACACACAGGGCCATGGCTTAACATCCCATCCGATGGATGGTGGCCTTTCCTAGCCCATTGGTACCCCTTGCTGACTGAGGGTATGGTGGAGGGGTTTTTGCAGAAATAAGTCTCAATGTCAGCTCAGAATCCTGGTCCCCCCAAAAAAATAAATAAACAAATAAATATATAGCCTACACTATATGGAACCAAGAACATTATCTTCTTTGATGTTATTGAAAGAACTAAAAATGGCTTTAGAATAACATTCTGAAGAAAACCTACTTATGTGAAAAATACAACTCCATTTCATGCAGCCCATAATACAAAATCTTTAATTTCTAGTATTAAAACGCTTCCCTTACACGATCATTCTTTCAGTAACAATTATTTCAATAAGGAAACAAATATTATTTATAAACTGCATCAAAAACCTTCATTAATACAAAGTTGGAAGTTCACCAGATATATTATTCAAAATAATTAATTAAAAATACAAATTCTGTGAATGCTATATAATTTGATTTTCTATTATCTTACAATAAATAACACTATCAAAAATAAAATGAAAACTTTTAATTTCCATGTTCCTGTGAAAGCACTAAACACAAGCATATATGCAAAAATAATAAAAAATAAAATAAATACCCCCTCAAGATAATACTAATTATATAATAATATTACTAAATATATCATAGAATACACAAGCAAAAACAGATGTAAATTACATGCAGTTATTTCTGTTATGAACAATGAAGTCTTAGGGTGCCTATACACTTGCCGCTCACAAGTGACTTGATGAGTTTTCAAAGACTAAACATCTTTTGGGGTTGGTAGTCAAAAGTGATTTTCATTCCACAAGCTACTGCAAGACCACAGCTGAAATACATTTCTAATCTTGCTGTATGGTATGCAAGCAATAGTCAATCAAATGGTTCCTGACAAATGATGTAGTAATTTGTAAAAGCATGCTGTCTGACATTTCTATTTTCACTCGTTGGCACTGTTGTGAGTAAAGTCGCCCTATGTACCAGGGATTTTTTTGTGTTCAGTAATGATGAACTCTTCTACTATTCGAGGTACATTTACAGAATGTTTAAATTCCCTGCTGATCCAATTCGAAGAAAACTGGGTGGAAAAAATTCAGTGGAATAACGGGGATTAACTGTCTTGAGACATATACTTGCAGCTATCTCTTCTTATATTTTAATATTCATTTATATTATCAATTATTAATCGATGATAATTAATAATCGATATTTAAATATCAATTATTAATCGATGAATGATACCTACATGTCATTTATTAGGGATTAAGTTAAATTTTATTAGTGGCCGAGTGGTTAGCATGCTTGGCTACTGATCTAAGGGACCTGGGTTCGAGTCCCGGATTAGGCATGGATGTATGTGTCGTTTTTCTGCTGAGGTCTTGCCATCCTCTCAGATCTCCTACTGTGGCATATAAACTGACAGGCTCCTGTCAGACCTCTGTGGCAAGCAGCTGCTTCAGGGGGTATTTATTTTATTTATTTTATTATGCATGCAGCAGTCTTCTGTCATTGTTGTCAAAAGACATCACTTTCTGTGAGACATAAGGAAAGTGACACCAAAGAATGTAGAAGAAAAAGTTCGGTTTTTACAAAGCGTAAGTGGCGACCTCAAGTGGTGTTTCAATTCATATTATGCATTTGGTATAGCTGGGAAACAAAGAATAAGGGGCAAATAAATTATGCATTGAAAATTTGTTTCAAAAAAGAAAAAAAAAAAGAAACTGCACTTAATATTTGAAAAAAATAATATCATGATTTTATAATAAAAGTTCATTTTTTCTATTGGCATTAATTTTTGTCGAACCAATAGTTATAAGTAGAACAGCAAGAAAAGCTTTTGATATTATTAATATATTCTGTAAGATACCAATAGGTAATTCTTACAAAGCAAAAGTGAAGGCAATGAAATTTTACAATAATACGTTATTGCAGAAGGGTTTGTCCCCTGTAAAACTAGCTTCACCCCTACACCAAATGCACCTCAATTTTACATTAGTCTTTATGGAAGCTGAACTTCCTCTCCCTAGACATTCTTTTGTGACACCGCCATTAGTTGGAACTCTGCTATGAATCAGGGAGGTTGGTTTTGCTTTCACTCGCAAAACAGAAGTAGCTATCCTCAGCAGGCAAAGAAAACAAGTCACTGCATTATACTTAATGATACTATCCAGATTTACCCTAACTACTAATCATACTAGAGGTTGTAATGCAAAACAATTTATAAGAATATTAAAATAATTACATTTCACTCATTTTTAGAAATTTGAAACATTACATGTTGCACCAAATATTTGAAGTCTATATGAAAATCATTATCCTAAGAAAATTTACAGTAGAGTTTCACAGTGCAGTAATTAAAATTAATATCTTTAATACTCTATGACACTGTTATATGTTTTAAAGTACTTCAACAAAAAATTCTATACCAAGTATCAAAAGTAATGGATGAGTTTTCCTCACACTACCCACCTCTATGGTATGTAAAATCTCATTCATTACTTTTGACACTAGGTAGCATAGAATTTTTGGTTGAAGTGCTTTAAAACATATAACAGTGTCATAAAGTATTAAAGATATTAATTTAATTTTAATCATTATCGTAATAAGTTATTAAATCTTCAACAATAACAATGAAAACTAACAGATTAAAATGTTCAACCATGGCTTCAAACAGAACCCAAACCCAGCACAATAACTGCTCGAAAAAAAAAAACCATTTTACTTGAAACTTATTTTGCTCTTGTCAAAATAAATGAACCTGAACTATTTGAATTTCCAAAGAGGTTTCAGTTAAATTAAAAAATCAAATTTTGAAACTTTTTTTGAATATTCCTTTTTATATAAATACCTAATTGTAGTAATGGTTGTTTATTTTCCACAATTAGATGCACTAGCAGAAAGCCTGCCAAATTTCGACAGGGGAAAGCTGGAAATTCGAAATGGCGAACTGCAAGGAATGGGGGGAAAAATGGTTCAGCTTTTGAAATCAGGTTCTATTATAGGTAGATATATAGATACGCCGTCCCATGGCCAAGTGGTTAGCACGCTTGGCTACTGATCTAAGGGACCTGAGTTCGAGCCCCGGGTAGGGTATGGATGTGTGTGTTGCTTTTCTGCTGAGGTCCTGCCATCCTCACAGACCTTCTACTATGGCATATAAACTGACAGGCTCCTGTCAGACCTCTGTGGCAAGCAGCTGCTTGAGGGGGTATTTATTCATTTTATTTATTATATAGATACAAATAGTCCCCAATTAGTAGGTAGGAACACGAAGTTTTATGGCAATAAATTCCTATTGACATTCAATACATATTATTATGATGCTGTTTAAATAAACTTAGCAGTTCCTGTAACCAAGTTAGTGTAGAAAAATTATTTTAGTACAAATTAAAATTTAGCTTTTTGGCTGAAATGCCACAAAAAGCTATATATTGATTCAGCTAATACATTCTAAATTTATATATTTTTAAGCAATATACTATTTTACTATTCAACCAGCATTTTCCATTTAACTATATATTACAGAAATTTATATAATGAATTTATTTTTATTATTTAACCTGAATCATTTTACTGTTTCATTTTTAAGAAAAAAAAACCTGAACTGGACCCATTCATTTGGTGATTCAATGCCCTGTATATAAACTTTCCTTATCCCTTCCATTCATTTTAAGAATAATACTGTGAATATCACCTAGAGTTTTCTCTGTCAGGAGATATCAAACAATCGACACCAACAAAACTAGCTTTTCAAGATATGTCAATCAATGAACCAGGAAGTATCTTATTGGTTCTCTGTTGCTGACCATACGTTTAGTTGAATCTAATGTGTAAGTTTTACCATTCACTTGGGTAATGCAAAGGGGAGTGGAGTGATGTCACATTGTATTTGGGGTGTGTCAAGTGTGAAGGTGCCACTTTTACATGGCAGCTGAGATCGGATCGGATCATTTCTCAGCTGCCATTTGAAATCAGGTTTTATAAGTAGGTGGCAGGCAGCTGCTTGAGGGGGTATTTATTTATTATTATTATAGATACATAGATAGATAGTTCCCAATTAGAAGGTAGGAACACGAAGTTTCATGGCAATAAATTCCTATTGACAATCAATACATATTACATTAGTCTCTATATTCCACTGGCTAAAAATGTTTGACCTTCAGCTTAAGAATTGTTATTCAAAAGCTAAAAAAATCATATGTGGACGCTTTGAAACACTAAAAAATAACCAAAGCTTAACATGAAATAATTTAACAAAATACAAGTGCAAATGTACATAGATGAATAGGTAACACAAAATAACACAGAAGAATCAATAAGACTTTGTTAGAAAAGTTTTGCAAAATTAGGGGTTCTATGTATAAATCTGTTTCATTTTCTTCTTTTTTCCCTGGGGGAATCTAAGGGGATATTTCATTTATAGAGCATTTTATGCAATTATTGTAGCAAAGGAAAATAAGACTAATTATGATGTCAAAATCAGTGAACTAACCTAAGGGACAATTGCGATTCTAAAATGGTATATAACTGCAGCAGCATTTCAATTAAATATTAAAATTGAAACAAAAATGAAATTAGATACCACCACAGCACCATGTCTTAATGCAAACTAGGCATGTGCCTAGGGCACAAAATGTTTTAAACACAAGCCTGGTTACCACATCATATCTGTGGTACTCGGGAATCAGACATACGGCTGAAATTGCTTGATGCTATGAAGATCTCATCAGAAAGAATTGGGGGGGGGGGGGGGGTTATTTTCTGTAACACTCATTTCGGATATATCTGACAGTTATCAATTCTGCTAACCCAAAAGTTTTGGCAACCAGAAATGAATCTGAAAATATTTGGAAGTAAATGAATAGCAGGAAGGTGAGAATCAAGTATCAGATAGTAGTCTCCTCTATCTTTACAGAAGTGTAAAAGGCTTAGTTTCATCACCTCTGTTTTCACATTTTTTAAATATCTTTAACTATTTTTGTTCCAAATTCTTATAAACTCAATGCTAAGCAGTATTTGTTTATTTTTAATGTTTTCCAATTTGCACTAGACTGGTGATTGAGTAGCAAGCATGCTTGGATGTGAATTAATAGTGCTTAGATTCAAGCCCCATAAAATAAATTAAAAATTAAAAAAAAAAATACACATCTTCCTATAGGGGTTCTAAAAAGTAGAAAATAAACCTGATGCATATCGAAGGTACAATCAGTTGCTGAGTTCATATTTACTTCAAATGGTGATAGGGTGCTGGCAATCTTGTTAAATAGGTAAATTGGTGCCCTATCTTCCTTTTGAAGTGAATACAAACTCAGTGCCTGATTGCACCATCGATATGCTTCAGGTTTATTTCCACTTTTTAAGGCCCATATAGGAAAATCGGAATTTAAAAATTTTTTTTTTCTTTAACACTAAAAAAACCTACTTTCAAAATCTTTCATTTGATATATCTCATAAACATCGACATTTTCCCTCCCTTTTAGTTGTGTTTGAGGTAGCCCGTGACATTGGAGATGTCATAAGCTTTCAGATGACTCATTAAAGTCGAATCCCACATAATGCGAAATAATTTATGATGGCCATTATATGAGCTTTCATTTGAACCCAATTCGTAACTGTAGTAGACCCTCACGTTCGGAAGATATAGTAAAACGACTTTCACATTTCACATTTTTAGGAGGAAGAAAGCATAGGGGGTCAATTTTTTTATAGCCTATGACTCCCTGCATCACAAGCTTTCATTTAGCACATTGCTAGTTACTTTCCACACTTGCATTCCTCAGATATAGAGGAACAATCATTTTCATATTTCCCACATTATAAGAGAAATGGGGGGGGGGGGACACATAGGAATAAATTTTTAGCCCAGGACACTCCCCATATCAGAAGCTTTCATTTGACATATAGCTGGTTACTTTTAACATTAACATTCTGGAGATATAACTTAAGAATAGTTATATCTCCAGAATATATTCTTCTCATATTTCCCCCTTTTTAGGGTGGGGGGAAGAAGCTTGGGAGTCAGTATTTTATAGCTTGACACTCCTCACATCACATGCTTTCATTTGACATATAACCCATTACTCTCTGCACAATCCAGGAGATACAGGGGAACAATCATTTACAAATTTCCAACCTTTCTGATGAGGAAGAAAACTTGGGGGGGGGGGGGGGGTCGAATTTTTACAGCCTGTGACATTTTTCATGTCAAAAGCTTTCATTTGACATACAACTTGTTACTTTCAACACTTGCATCTGCAGATATAGTGGAAAAATATTTTCATATTTCCTCTTTTATTAGGGGGAAGAAAGCATAGGAAGGTCATTTTTTATAGCCTATGATACTCCCTGCATCACAAGCTTTCATTTGACATATAAATCTTTAAGTTCCTCCATCACATTCAAAAGATATGGTGGAACATATGTTTTGACAAATCCACAAAGGGATAAACGTCAAAGCTAAAAGCAATAGGAAAATAGGTAAAAAGGCATGGATGCTTCTTTTAAAAAATAAAAGAGCTCTGACATGTATCTGGAGAGTCAAGGGTTTGAATCCCGCACCATTGGCAATAATTTTTTTTCTGCATAATTATCTGTTATATTGTCATTTAAAGAGATGAAGAATTTTTCTTTTATTGAATATCATGATAATACATGTAATACTACCTTGAAAAGGTGTTGAGAAAGGTAGTTCTAGCACAAGTAGAAATTTTGACTGTAAATAGACGTTGGCAAGTTAAATCAATAATTGGATAGTCAATGTTCAGTTAATCAAAGTTTGCTGTTAGTCAAACACCTATGACCCTCTCTGCAAGAAATTTTCTGGCTGTGCCCTTGATGGTGTGAAGAAATATTAAGATTATTGAAGTTGAGGATTTTGTCAAGCAAGATGTTCTGAACCATATTATTTAGCCCCTTTTGTGACTGAATATCTGAAAATTTTTATGAAACACTTTCTATAGTCATTTTCTGTGCTAAAACAATAGGTCAGTCTAACTAAAGTGAGAAAATTTTCAAACTGGATAATGAGATATTTTAATAATTGTCTGATTTGTGAAAGATAAAAACCAAGACACTTCAAATTTTAAATTATGGTGCAAATTTTCCAGATTAAAAACATATTTTTATTTTTATAGGATTCACCTTAAAAAATGCTGGAAAAAAAAATAGAAGTATTCTATTACTATAAAAACTAGACCTCTCTTATTATGGATACAAATATATATATATATGTATACAATGGGAAGTCCAACCCATGAAGGAATAAGAAATGTACTAAACTAAAGATCTCAAAAACAGCCTGTAAAGTCATTTTGTGTGGCCTGCAAGCAATATGTTCTTCTGTCATAATCCTGGTAGTGAATTATAGCTTACAAACTTGGCAACTGAGATCTCACATGAGTACAGAGAATGTGGTCTTGTTCAGCCTGAAGCCACTACAAATGAAATTTAGGTTTATGTTTGGTATTAAAAGAATGTAACAATTACATACTGAAATATTTTAATCATGTTTTACTTATTATTAAAATAAAATGCAGCCTGCCTTCTAGAAAGAAGCAACTGATTTGGTATCAATATGATTTTGAGACCTCTGCCATCAACACTTATAAGTGATGCAACAGCAACTGTGTAGTGGTAATCTTCACATACACAAGATATCTGCAGTGAGCATTTTTAGTGTTATTGCTGTTATGCAAAAAGCTGCAATACACAGAAGAATTAAAAAAAATCTGAGAAGCCAGAAATTTCTATTACTAACCAGAGCAAAGGCATATGTCAACATGGAGAAGAGGGCAAAATTCCGTTTTTATATGCATTAAAAAAAAAACATGCAATGAAATTAACACTACTGCATTCAAAGGTGAAATTTTATGTTCTTTCGAAAAAAATATTTCACTGTTTCAATTTTTTATAACCTTGAAAACAAGACGCCACAGCATGAAATTTGCTCACCATTGGTAAATAAACAGATTACCTGTAGTTATAGAATTTAAGAAATAAGCTCACCAGACAAAAAATTAGCCCCCCCCCCCCCCCCCCCCCCGGCTGAATATCACCTAATAGGGCGTAATGCTTCCGTGCGACTGAAGAACAGCCGAAATCCTGTCTGGCATGGATGTCACCAATGTATGGATGTAGTGCACATCAATATTCATCCACTCTTCCAGCAGCAAATGCCACAGTTTGGCCAGATTGTCTGAATGGCTGGGAGAACGCTTCACTTGTTGTCCCAAATAGTCCCACAAGTTTTCTATGGGATTCAAATCCGGGGATTTGAATCCCAGTCGAGATGTTCGAAGACTTCAGAATGCTCATCGTGCCAATCTGACACACTTTGAGCCCTGTGCATGCGATAATTGTCGTCTTGGAAGACTGAGGTATCCTTCTGCTGTTCACTGTGGAGATGTTGTACAAAAGGCAACATGTGGTCATCCAGTAGCTCCACATAGCCCTTCTGGTTCAAATATGATGTCACTGCAACCAAAAGACCCATTTCTTTGTATGTGAAACACCCCCAGAACATCACAGAGCCTCTTCCAGCTTGAACAGAACCATGCACAAAGTCTGCATGGAAGGCTTCATTTGACTTAAGATGTACCCGTCGCCACATATCATTCGAGTACAAGCAAAAACATGACTCGTCCAACCAGATCACATGCTTCCAAGAGCCGACAGTCCAATCTTTGTAGCACTGCACCCACTATAGCTGTGCAGCCTTGTATAGAGCTGTTATCATGGGTCTCTTCCACAGTACTCTGCTCCATATATCTATGGCATGCAGTTCCCTTCAGAGTGTTCATTCGGAAACAACTTGTAGGCCTACATTGACTGACTGGAGAAATTCCTGCCTTGTTGCAAAGCAGTTTACCGTAACAGTGCGTGACACACTGTGGTGGTTCCTATTGGTGAGCACAGTCTTTCTGCCGCAGTTCTGGCAATGATTAGTGGTGGACTGCAATGCACACCACTGCTGGAAGACCATTTGGACAATAAGTTTCAACACACCTGCAAAGGCAGCAACTTCTTGTACACTATGCCCTTTGGCTCAGCTAAACACAATAACACCTTTTTGTCACTCATTCACATCTTTGGCACAACCCATGTTTCATGGAGCGACTAACACACACATGGCACACAACCACTTCTTGTCACTGTATGAACCCTATAGTGCATGGCACAGCTATCTGTAGGAAGCATTTATTACTGGTGCGACCTCTGCTGCTGTCGAATAGACATAACCCTCTTACAGCAGGAGGTGACTAATTTTTTGTCCAGTGAGCTTATTAGGCAGAAGAAAAAAAAAACAAGTTTAACTGTGAGTGGGGCTATAATCTCATAATAGTAATCATTAGTAGTAAGGATTAATAACGCAGTAAGAATTGATCTCTAGTAAGGATCTATCCAGCAAATTTTCTAAAATTAGAAACCACAAAAAAGAGACTGCCGTAAAGGCTTTTACAGGATAATTTAAGTTTAGGAAACAATTAGGCAGAGAAAAATTAGTTTTGCCATGAGTGTGGCTCAAACCCATGTCTATAAGTTATGTGCCTGGTATTATCACCACTAAACTATCAATGACAAATTCATTTATCGGCCAACTGTGAAAAAATTGCCAAAACGGCAGATAAATGAACTACCCATTGATAATTTAGTGGTGAGAATACTTGCTATGTACTGGGTGATTGGGTTCAGGTCCCACTCATAGCAACACTAACATTTCTGTCAAATTAATTGTTGAATTCTAGGTCTACAGGTAATCTGTGTATTTACTATTGATTCTAAATTTAAGTGCATTTGTAAAAAAAAATGAATACCTCCTCAAACAGCTGCTTGCCACAAAATGACACATACATAAATGCCTTACCCGGGCTTGAGCCCAGGTCCCTTAGATCAGTAGGCAAGCATGCTAACCTAAAAAAAATAAAAATTGAACTAATGACTGCTAAATTGCTTTAAGCATTTAACAAATCATTTAGTAACTGAACATGAAATTTTCAAGAACTTAATTAAAATGTTTTAATTAGGGAATCAGCAATGTAATGAGATTAGTTAACTAGGTTTCAAATTCTTTTGCATGATAATAAAGGAAAATTAAAAATCAACAATATAAAAAATGATAGATTAGCCCACATTGGCTAACTTTTGGGAGAAGCTATAAAAAAAATGACAGAATGCTTCTGAGAGGTAAAACAATATATAACACAGAACTTTTGCAAATGAACTGTTAAGTGAGATTCATAATTAAATAAGGCAACTGATGCAAGAAAATATAAAAGGGAAAAAAAGCTACCTCCTGTGATTAATATATGAAGTATCCATAAATTATCCTAATTATGACTAATTTTTCCAGGAAGAACAATTTTGGGAGAAGAAAAATAACACATTCGGTTACAATAAAACCATAGTAATGTGCTGCTCCAGATAAAACAACTCAGTCCAGTTTTGCCCTAGTATAGCAGCATTAGGGAGAAATTTTTAAACTTCCCTTCCAAAGATTTAAACAGACCTTTTCTGAAGACTACTTCGAAACTTGGTTCACTTATGACAATTCAGAAAGGCAAAAAATAATTAATATATCTTTTTTATATGTCATAACTGTACAATGATTCCGATTTAATTCTTTACGTCATTGTTAATTAATTTAAAAGAAATCGAATTGGCAAACAGGATTATGAACAGTGTGCCTAAAGCTTCAGGTAAAGGGGGGAGACCTAGGATGCAATGTTAAACAGGACCTTGCTAGAATTGACCTATAGTGACCAAATGCAGCAGTGGTAACTCAGAAAGACATGTCTGGAGAGGAAAATTAGTCTGGTAGAACCTACATTGTCCATGGCTGCATAAGGAGTTTGTTTGTGTGTGTGTGTGTGTGTACGTACGTATGTGCGGTGTGTGTCTGTCTGTCTATCTGCCTGCCTGTATGTATTACACTGAAGTGCCATTGAATTAGGGATAGGAGATGTCATCCAAATTCAGTCCCACAAGTCCCACATTTGCACGCATACATGGCTGAAACTCTGGTCATATATAGCTGTCAGCTTTGGCTTCCCCAAGCATTCGTCATGAGAAGTGTAATGGGAAAGGCGCAGGATTTAGGTGCATTTGACAGAGGGCAGATCGTAGGTACCCGACGGATGGGACACTTGATCTCTGAAACTTATGTTTTAATTAGGGAAACTTGGATTTTCTCATATGACATTTTCAAGAGTGTTCCGGGAATATGAAAATTCCGGCAAGAAAACAAGCACCAGGACAAACTGAAAAGGACAACCAGCCTTGAATGATCATGGGCTTTGCTGTCTGACCCGCATCATACGGACTGATAGGAGCCAGACATTATCTGAAATCACTTCCCATCTGAATGGAGGGTCCAGTCGGGAAGTCAGTGCACAAAGTGACTTGGTAAAATCGTGGAGAGTTGACAAAATTCGGAGTGACTTGGCAAAATTGTGGGGAGTTTGCAAAATTCAGATGAGATGTAAAAATTGGGATTTTTTTCTCGTAAAATTATGGCGAGTTGGTAAAATTCGAAGCCACTTGGTAAAATACAGAGCAGCTGTAAAAATTGTGCCTTTCTCGTGCAATTAAGGAGAGTTGAAAAAAATTCGAAGTAACTTAGCAAATTCAGGGAAGATGTAAAAATTGCAAATTTTTCTGTAAAATTATGGCAAGTTAGCAAAATTTGAAGTCACTTGGTAAAATACAGGGGAGTTGTGAGAATGGTGCCTTTCTTGTGCAATTAAGGAGAGTCGTTAAAATTCAAAGTGATTTGGAAAATTCAGGGAAGATGTAAAAAATGTGAATTTTCCTGTAAAATTATGGCGAGCTGACAAAATCTAGGGTAGTTGGTAAAATATAGGCAAGTTTAGAAAATTGGGATTGGTTTTGTAAAATTAAGGAGTGTTGGGCAAATCGAGGAAATTTAACAAAATGTAGGGCAGTTGGCAAAATTTGAATCCATTTTAAAATACAGACGAGTTGTGATAATTGGGATTGGGTTTGTAAAATAAAGGAGAGTTGACAAAATCGAGAAAACTTGGCAAAATCTTGGGCGAGTTTGAAAAATTTGAAGTGACTTGACAAAATAAGGAGAGATTAAAGATTCGGATTGGTTTTGCGAAATGAGAGTTGGCCAAATCAAGGGGAGTTGGAAAATTTCACCGACTTGCTACAACTCAGACGAGATGAATGGGTTGGGTTGTTTTACCTCTGAGTGGCACTTTTTTGCACACCATGGGATAAATGGCCAGGTCACATGGACCCTGAAGGCTCAGAGAAGGTTGGGGGAGGGGACCCACTGGAACAGCTGTTGGGAGACAGATGGTAGCCTCCCGTCAAGGCCATCCAGGTTGTTCTTTAATGTGTACAGGGTATGGCTCTCCCGCACACGGGGCCACGGCTTAAAGTCCCATCCGATGGATGGTGGCCTTTCCAAGCCCATCGGTGTCCCCTACTGACCGTGGGCAGGGCGGGGAATTTTGCGGAGATGAATCTCAACGCTGACCCAGCTGGGACTCGAACCTGAGAACTACAGATTACGAGCCTGGCACCATACAGACTGAGCCACCCCTGCTCCAGAGACGAGATGTAAATATTGGGATTATTTCTATGAAATTATGGCTAGTTGGCAAAACTGGAAGTCAAATGGCAAAATGTAGGAGAGTTGTGAAAATTGTGTCAACCCCCCCACCCCCCAGAGTGAAAATCTAGATATGAACCAAAGACATTATTTTCTTAGTTGGCAAAATTTGATATTTGAATTGGAAAATTTTCGATTTCTCCCCCCCCCCCAACAACCATAGTCCTTCGCTATGCCCCTGGCCACTTATATAACAAATCTCGAGAATACAGCATCACATTCTAGCAGTAATCTGCTAACATTAATGGACTCCATCTTCGTTGATGTATTTTCTATTGTAGCAATTTCCTGATGGAAACATTCACTGTGCTCACCACTCAAATGCCACAATTTCCAGAAAGAAATCTAAAGGTGAAATTAAGTAATGTACCTTCAAAATCATACTACAATCCATTTTGTGATATGAGGACAGCAGTTTTTCTTCCCTAAGGTCCTTGTAATTTGCTGCTTTTTTATTCCCTAAGAAGTCTGTCGCCACCTGTCAGAAGGCATGCCATACTTTCCTTTTATCACCAGTGACGATACAATTAAATACCTCATCATGTAGCAGTGAACGAATATCAGAACCAGAAAAAACATCCTCTTTTTTCTTTGCATTACTGAGACTTGGAAATTTCTGTTGAAGATACAGAAAAGCAGTTTACATCTGATCCATAGCCTTGACAATATTCATTAGGCCCAATTTTATGTGTAAAGGTGGTAACAAAATCTTCGTCGATTGTACCAGTGGATGATGCTGTGTATTCTTCTTTCCTCGCTCATGACTGTCCAAAAGGCCAAATCCTCTTCAAGTAATGCGATGCATTGCCTCTGCTGTTCCATTCACAAAGGAAGCAGAACTTTGTATATCCGAGCTGTAGTCCAAGTAAAAGGGCAACGACTTTTAAGTTTGCACAAATATGCCATTTGTATTTGTCATAATTTATGTATTGAAGTAATTGTTTCATATTGTCATAAGTTTCCTTCATATTAACAGCATGGCCTACTGGAACAGAATGCAACACGTTCCCATTGTGTAGAAGAAAGGCTTTCATACTTAATTTCGAGGAATCTATAAATAATCTCCATTTTTCTGAAGATCTTTGCAAGCAACCAGGTTACCTACCATGGTAAAGAACAATACCAGAACTTTTTGGCAGCTATAATATGCACTTACTTTCACATTTCTATCAAGGAGATTCCACTGCTGCTGTGTGGATCTTAGGGGGTTCTGCCTTGCTCTTTGACAGCTCCAGATCTCTAACAAGATTAAACTCATTCTGCATGATCTTGTGTGGTGAATCCGATGTTATGTGTATGAAGTCAGGATCTATAGATGCTATTTCTTGTTTTCTAAAAAAATGCACTCTATAACTGTTTAATATAATTAAAAGTCCTTAAATGTGCCTGTGGGCAAATAAATAAAAAAAATAAATACCCCCTCAAGCAGCTGCTTGCCACAGAGGTCTGACAGGAGCTTGTCAGTTTATATGCCAGAGTAGAAGGTCTGTGAGGATTGCAGGACCTCAGCAGAAAAACAACACGAACATCCATGCCTTACCCGGGGCTCGAACCCAGGTCCCGTAGATCAGTAGCCAAGCACGCTAATAGCCATACTTTTTTGTAGGATGGCAGACCTTAATGCAAATACATTGCACTTTTCATCCAAAGGTGACACGATCCCATAAAATACGTGCTGTAAAGATGATTTAAAGTAAAATATTGATGTTATGCTATCCTACGTATTTTGGCATCTGTGATGCCTTCCTCAGGATGGTTTAACGAAAGGTAGATATTTTCATATCAGCTGTATTTAAAGGGCTTGTGTATGCAGGTGACTGTGGATAATTTTTAGCCTTGGACAAGCCAATCTTTCTTAGGGTTTCGAGTGATAAAGCTATGGAACTTATTTCTGAAAGAAGGAAGTGCAGGAATAATATGAATCAACACCCTACTAGTTCTAACAGATGACATTACAGTGAGCTTAATAATCATATAAAGGATTAGTTAACAGTTGATAAGAATCTTCGCTTCATATTTTGGCTGACAAAGTAGATGAAGCAGTTAGACAGCACAACAGCAGGGGGTTGTACCCAGTGGTGAAAGTAGATTTTATTAAATAATGAATAAACTCGACTTTCTTGGAGTACAATACGGTAAATAAATGCCTTATAGATGGAAAGTATATCTTACAAGTATACAATTGATTAAATAATGAATAAACTCGACTTTCTTGGTATATACTAAATATTAACCATTTACAATTAAATATACAATTAAAAGACCTTCTTGCTCAAAAATTAATTTAAAATTTTTAAATTATTTTAAATTTTTATATTAACCACTTTGTAAGTCGATTTAATTTTAGAGGAAAAATTGTCTTGAGCCGGGTGGAATATGAACCCACGACCTCCTGATAACATGTCAGGTGCTCTAAACCACTGAGTTACTGACCGCCTTTCAAGATCTCCTCTTAATTGATAATTCTCAACCTATAGTACATATTCCATTATGTCACATATGGGAGTTGTTCAGGCGATCTTAGCCACAATACGGCAAATAAATGCCATATAGATGACATAATGGAATATGTACTATATGTTGAGAATGTTCATATCATCAATTAGAGATCTTGATTGGTGGCCGGTAGCTGTGGTTTAGAGCACCTGACATGTTATCAGGAGATCGTGGGTTCATATCCCACCCGGCTCAAGACAATTTTTCCTCTAAAATTAAATCGACTTACAAAGTGGTTAATATTTAGTATATACCAAGAAAGTCGAGTTTATTCATTATTTAATCAATTTTATACTTGTAAGATATACTTTCCAGCTATAAGGCATTTATTTGCCGTGTTGTGGCTAAGATTGCCTGAACAACTCCTATATGTGACATAATGGAATATGTACTATAGGTTGAGAATGTTCATATCATCAATTAGAGGAGATCTTGATCGGTGGCCGGTAGCTCAGTGGTTTAGAGCACCTGACATGTTATCAGGAGGTCGTGGGTTCATATCCCACCCAGCTCAAGACAATTTTTCCTCTAAAATTAAATCAACTTACAAAGTGGTTAATATTTAGTATATATATTTTATTTCTTACCAGTACACTTCAAAGAGCATACATGGAGAAAATCATGCACAGGTGGTCACTCCATCAAAGTCATCTTACAGGGGTAATAAAGTGAAGTATATGGTGTTGAAAATACAATGCCCCAATATTTTCTATTTCTCCCTGTGTATTCTCTAACAGCGAATGATTTAGGTGTTTCAATGTGAAGTAAATATGAATATGCCTAAATACTTGCTGATTCTGTTGCATTCGCAAATTTCAGCCTTATTAAAAAAAACAACTAATTATTAGATATAAGGTTCCTGTGTAGTGTAATGTTTTTAAGCTGCTTTTAGTTCTTTAAATTAAAAGCAAATTTTTAGCAAGAAAAATGGACATTCACTTATATTTCAATTTTTATCACTCAATTTTCATATTCTAACTCAGATGCCAAATTTAAGCATTTTTTAGATTAAGATACATCGAAGTTCAGAGTAACATTTAAAATTCATCATGTGCAATCAATGTTTACACGAACTATATAAATTTTTCCTTGCGCTATTTTTCTTTGCACAATAGATGCAAAATTGCACAGCGTTCTCACATTCAGAATGTGGTAAAGTGCCAAAGTAAAAAAATAAAAAATTTTCCTCCTGTAAGTGGTACTGTTTTAACAGATAACAGCTGTTTTCCCCGTCCTTCGCCCCCTCTGTCGATAGTTAAATTTATAGTGGGTCAGAGGAGCTGTGTAGCGAACTCTTTCAGCTGGAGTCAAAAGTAGACCTTATCATGTAGCTATAGAGTATGTAAAAGATAAGTTTTTTTGAAAGTTGTTTCGGCTACCCATTTTAGCCAATTTTTATATTGGTATATATACCAATATATTGGTATATATACCAATATATATACCAGTATATATTGGTATATATATTGGTATATATACCAATATAAAAATTATTTTGTCCTTAATTGGTATATATACCAATTAATAATCTAGTATGAAAATATCATTACTTATTCTTTCTAGCGACCACATATCACGTGATCTATTCAATTGTCTCATTTTTTGCAGTGTTATAACAATTTTAAAGCTCCTCAGTGGTACAGTGATATCACTTTGCCTCGCAGTGACACTGTAGCGGCAGTCACCTGGGTTGAATCCTGGGTATTGGCATGGCTGTTTTTTCTGTGCTGTCCTTGTATGAGAAGGTCAAAACAAGCTCGGAGTAGCTTCTAGACTCTCATTGAAAAATTGCGTTAATCACAAAAAATAAGAACATGCCAGCATAAATGCGAGCTTTTGAAACTTTTGTGAGATGATAAAATAAAAGGAACATGTATTAGATTCTGTATTATGCTTGTCTAGTAGTGTAATGACTAGTAGAGTAATTGGTAAAAAGTGATATTAACAAAAAATTGCTAAATTTTAATCCCCCCCCCCCCCCACAACACATGAGAACCACAGAAGATAATGGAGGGCAATTGGGTATATAATGCCCAATCATCCCCATTGTCTTCCATGGTTATCAGGTATGTTACAATTTTCAGTTCAGCAGAATATAAAGTTATTTGAATAAGTATATTTATTATTCACAAAAATATATTTAGAAGATGAAAAGAGAAAACATGAATATATATTCATCTCAAAACTGATCATGTAAGAGTTAAAATAAGAATTTGAAAACCACAAATCCATTTTCCCAGTTCCACCTTTAGTGGTAATTAAGACCAAATCCAGACAGTTACAGCAGTGTGAACATGCATTGTTAGTGAACACTTAATGATTCCCCAATAGATGGCTTTGGTGTTCCCCTTGACACTCCCTATCGGCAAAAATGGATCATATATGAGGTTTTCAAACAGTCTGCATCCAAAGATAAGCAAAGATAAAAATTGCAGGGGGGGGGGGAAGAAAATTTAGCAATCCAAAGAGTTAAACTGTAGTAGTGCAATTAAAAAATTAGAACTTTTTCTTAAAAGGAGAGATTCACTTTTTTTAATCGAATGCTCAATTGAAAGAACATTTAAGTGTAAAAGAAATCGTTAACTGCAACACTACTAAAAAATGTCTTACTGGTATGCCCATACCAGGAAAGAATTTCTTGCTGGTACGGTGTACCAGCACGTGTTTCATCACTGGTTGTACCAGATAGTTAATGTCTTGTGTGGGAAGAAACAAACACACAAGGATTGAGGTATAAACATGGTAAGGTGATTGAAGGTGAAGATTCTGTATAAATTTCAGAGATGTTCTAAACAATGTGATTATTTCCACTCCTATTGTTTGTAATGAAAATAAATGCATTTACTACCTTTAACATTGGCCCTATATCACATTCTGAAGTCACTGTGGCTATGTCTAAATTAAATCTGCATAAATCCCCAAGGGTGGATGATATCACCACTGAAATGCTTAGAGCTGGGAATATTTGTGTCACATGGCTGACTGAAATTTTGAATGTTTTTTATGTTAAAGGTGTTGTTCCTAAGGATTTTACTAGAGCTGTTATTATCCCTATTTTTAAAAAAGGTGATTGCAGTTTGTGTGATATTTATAGGGGAATAAGTTTACTTTCTGTTCCAGGTCAAGTTCTTTGAATGATTCTACTTAACAGCATTAAGAATTTGGTTGATGAACAATGTGGATTCAGAAGTGGTAGGGGATGTATGTATCAAATATTGTCACTTAGGCAGATTCTCGAAAAACATTTAATAAAAAATGTTTAGAGTTTCAGAAACCAGTGGTTACAAGCTTTATAGATTTCAAAAATGCTTTCGATTCTGTTGATTTACTTAATTTGTGGTTGATAATTAGTGATATGGAATACCTGAAAAGCTAGTTAGCATAATGAAATCTCTTTATAATCACGAGTGGAGTGCGAGAGTTGGTAAGGCTTGTAACAATTGGTTTAGCGTTGCTAGTGGAGTTAGACAAGAGTGGATTTTGTTTCATTTTCTCTTTAGTTTGGTTATTGATTGTTATGTGGAATTCTTTGCAAGGGAAAGATTTTGTCCTTAAATGGTCTAGAGATTTCAAAAATTCTGATTTAGATTATGTAGATGATTTGGCCCTCCTCACGAGATTAAGTCTCTCATTAGGGCTGTCGATGAGAAAAACCTAAAGTGATGAAAATTGGTAAGGATGATGGTGCTTCAGTTGCTTTGAATGGTGGCACCTTTGAGCAAGTGTCTCAGTTTAATTATCTTGGAAACTGTTTAACAGGTACTGGTGATGTGTGGCATGATATAAAGAGAAGAATAGAGATTGCTACTAGGACCTTTAAGAGGCAGAAGCGCAGTGTACGGCCCTCAGCCACCATCTTGTTTTTATTACGCTGTGGTGAAAAAAAAACTCTGAATGATAGTCCGTTCTGCATCTACCTTGAGATGTGTTTAGAGGATATACTTAAAAAATATAGCATTATATATTTATATATGTACTATATATATATAAGAATATATAATGCTATATAAAAAAAAAATATTCTATGTAGATACTAAATATTAACCACTTTATAAGTCAATTTAACTTTAGAGTTGGTAATAGCATTTGATTATTCAATATTTATTCTATGCAGCATTATATAATCTTATATATAATCTATATGAAAGAAAATCATGTTTCTGCATATAAAAAAATCCCTGAAAATAATCACATCAGAACAAGATTTCATTAACAATATTTATCGCTAGGAAATGAACCCTCATTTCACACTTAAAAAAAAAGCCGTAAAATATATAATTTCATTAAAATTAGAATTGATTAATAACTATTATCGCTAAGGAATGAATCCTTGTTCCTCGGTGAAGAAAAGTCCCAAATGTAAATAATCTCATTAAAAGTAAATTTCATTAATAATGCTTATCGCTAAAGAATCAACTTAGAAAAGTCCCAAAAACAAATAATCTGATTACGGACAACTATTTTAAACAGCGTGTAACAGTCATAAACATTGCAACATGCCGATGAATATCATATTACAACTCAATGTTACAGGTTTTCAGATCTGTGGTCAGTGCTCCATGGTTTGTGAAAAACAAGACCATTCACACTGATTTGAGCACTGACCACATTTACACTCATATTCAGAAGCTTGTGCAGACCTTTTTTGAGGCAGTGGAAGATCATCCTTATGATATAATTAAATCCTTGATTGATCATGATCCCTGGGTTTTAAAACCAATTCAAGCATTTAAAGATTATGGTCTTTGACACCTGCATGTTTTACTTTTAGTTGTGCTTTTTTTAGCAAATTTGTTTTGCCCTTTTCGTCCATTCAGGGTTTCTCTGTTTTATCTTTCGTTATTGCCAATCAGGCACTATATTAGACTTCAAGATATAAGCCCTAGGCTTGGAGTTCATTAAATTAATTAAAGATATCAGATATCAGTTACAGGTTTTCTGGGTGAAAAGTCTAAGATTGTGGCTGAGGGCCCTACAATGCACTGTAGTACTTTAAGAATATTTGGGGAGTATGGAAAAACAGGCATATACACCTAAAGACTGAAATTAAGCTGTATAATAGTTTGGTTCTTTCTAAGGTTAGTTATGGCAGCAAAACATGGACTCTTTGTAAGCAGGATAATAGAAAACTTGATGCATTTGATTGCAAAATGCTTGTAGAGTATCTTGGGCATTAGGTGGTTTGATTTTGAAAGTAATAATGAAATTAGGAGACATCAATCTCCTTTGAACGGCATTTTGTGCAGAGACTGCATTAGTTAGCCATGTTGCCCATATGCATAGCTGCAGATTGGTAAACAGGATTATGAACAGTGTGCCTAAAGGCTTCAGGAAAAGGGGATGATTTAAGATGCAATAGACAGTATCCAAAGAGGACCTTTCTAGAATTGGCCCAGAGTGGCCAAATGCAGCAGCTGTAGCTCAGGACAATGTCTGGATGGCCCTCCATAGCCCATGGCTGTATCAGCAAGTATGTATGTATGTACATAATAGAAAAATATCGGTATTGTTAGGCTCTTTTCAACCAACTGTGGCAAGCAGATGATTTAGAGGAAACTTTATATTTTGCCTGTTTAGAAGCTTCCTCTTGTACATTCAATGTTTTTTTCTTTACATTGAAATTTACCGATCAGGTCTGAATGTTTACTGTGTCAGATCTGTGGGATATCTAACCAAAGATTGCAATGCTGCATACTGAAAAGTAAAACATATCATCAGCCAGTTGGCAGCAATTGGCATTCGCAGCATGTGCTTTCTCAAATAACATAAAAATGTTTACATTTTCATTTCTCATTATCTAGACCAGTGGTTCTCAAAGTGTGGTCCACAAGATTATTTTTATCTTCCTATTAAAAATTAGAAAAAAATTTCATTGAATGATTGAGGTTAAAAAATGCATTGTAACAGTTATTAAAAACATTTCATACACATGGTAAAAACATTAAAGCATTTTAAATAAATTATTTTATACGGATCTGCTTTAAGTTTGTAGACAGATAATTTAAATGGGGAGATGAGGGGTCCTTGAGATGTGTAATATGTTGCAAGAGAGTCCATGGATTCAAGTGAAAAGTTTGAGAACCACTGATATAGACAATGAATATACTTCAGATTTTGTACAAATGTTAAGAGTGTAATGCAATGTTTAATGCAAACATATTTTAATTTCTTTTTATCTATAAACACAAAATTTTTCCAATTTTGTTTACTTTTAAAAATTTCTTAAATCCATTTTTTTCATTGTATTAAAATTATATTATCATACAAATATCAGCATTCTTACCTATTAAGAAGCAAATGAACAACTTTAAATTACAACAGAAATTTCTATATTTCCTCCTATTTTAAATTATCTATAAATCCTTACAAAAAATTTCATAGCTACTCTTTTATTACAAAAATTTCATAGCTTCCTTACAAATATTTGGGACAACTGCATATCTTAAGTGGATTAGCACTTATGCCAAATATCCTTAGATCTGTGATGGGTTGGACAATTTTTCGCAAGGTTTTGGTGCATTTGACATAAAATGATCCGTGAAATATTTTTACCAAATCTTTAACTATATATTTTGTCAGATAGTTTTAATTCACATTAACCTATAACATTCAAGTTGAACCATATAATTACAGTAAAATTTTAGTTTAGGTGACTTGCACTTTATGCCACTGGTGACAGCCATTTAGTTTTTATAGTAGCACCTAATGTCCGACCCCGCCTTCTCGTGGTGCAGGCCGTTAGTAACTTTCAAAAGAGATATCCTCTTTTGGAAGGGAATGGAAGGGGAGGGCTGCCAGTTCAGTATGGCCTGCTGATCTGGTCATCTATGGCCACTTTTTGCTTTTTTTTTTCAACCCTGCTGAGGAGTGGTCAACTTCACAGGGTCCTGGTGCTGACCATTTATACCTACTAGACTGGACTTGTTTATGGATTTGAGCTTGATTATTGATCCTGGACTTGCTGCACTGGTGGGCCTCTGTTGAGGGAGAGTCTGCCGCTGTGTTTTCTGTTTGCTTCTGGGTTGCCAGCTCTAAGTGAACAGAGGCATGGGATACCTTATATCAGCTGGTGGATAATCCTAATCAGAGGCCATCGCAGGTACCTGAACCTTACTTTGCTAGTTGGGCATTGTCAAGCCTAAACTGGAGTAATGCACCTCAGGCAGGCCATGTGGCTCTTGAAAAAGTCCACTTGAAAAGGTGGTGCCTGAGGTTCCTACCAGCATCGGTGACTTCAGCCTTTAGTGGAGGAGGAACGGGTCTTTGCCCCATGCCTGCGATCAGGGGGCTGTTTGATATTGTTGGCCCTACCAATCTCAATAAACCTAATTTCTTTAAAAATCCTACTAATCATTTTCTCTCTGCAGGAACGTGGAACGTGAGGACATTACATAGAGATTATTCTCTTGATGTCCTCATGCAGGAATTCCAGCGCTATAACCTAGATATTCTAGGCTTGCAAGAGACCAGATGGACAGGTAAAGGTGAGATACTTAAAAATAACTTTAAATTTCTCTTTACAGGGAGGGAGGATGGAAAGCATCACCAAGGCGTGGGTATGCTGCTCAGCAGACATGCTAGTGATGCTCTTCTAGGATATGAGTGCATTAATGAAAGGTTTCTTACAGCAAAATTTCAGACAAGCATTAAAGACTTGAATGTTATCTGCTGTTAAGCCCCCACTGAGGATGCTGATGAGGATGAGAAGGATAGGTTTTACGGACAACTTCAGGATATTTTGAATTCTGTCAAGAAAGGAGATATTACCCTTGTTCTTGGTGACTTCAATGCCAAAGTTGGTACTGACTCTGATCTTTGGGGAGGGGGATAGGCCCTTTTGGTATTGGTAGCTGCAATGGCAATGGGCAACGTCTCCTACAGGTAAGTAAACTCAATGGTTTCAGAATAACTAACACATATTACAAACACCACAACATACATAAATACACTTGGGTTTCACCTGATGGGCTGCATAGGAATATGATTGATTATATATTAATTAACAGCAAATGGGCTAATTCTGTTAGAAATACCAGGGCATATAGGGGAGCTGAAATTGGATCTGACCATTACCTTGTTAAAAGTATCTTGCAACTTAAACTTAAAAAGTGTTGTGCTAGGGTTAAAAAATCTACCTTTAATACTGAAGCTCTGAAAGACCCAGTTATTGCTAAAGCTTACCATGATAGGTTACTTAGTCATTATGACAGTCATGGTTTGCTTACTACTGAAGTTGAGGAAGAATGGGGACATTTTAAACAGGCTTTTTTGGAAACTAACAGTACTCTTTTAGGAAAAAAGGAGCAGAGGAGACAGAATTATTTAAGTGATAAGGCAATTGAGCTTATTTCAGAAAGAAGGAACTGCAGGAATGTCCTTAATCAGTACCCTACTAGTCCTAATAGAAAAGATTACAGAGAGCTTAATAAACGTGTAAAGGATCAGTTAGCTACTGATAAAAATCTTTGGCTTGATAGCTTGGCTGACAAAGCTGAGGAAGCAATTAGGCAGCACAACAGCAGAGAGCTGTACCAGATAGTTAATGTTTTAGGTGGTAGTAAACGGACAGGCATACAGGGATTGAAGGATAAACAAGGTAAGGTTATAGAAGGTGAGGATTCTGTCATGGCTAGGTGGGCTGAGCATTTCAGTGATGTTCTAAACAATGTGGTTAGTTCTACTCCCATTGTTTGTAATGATGATAGATGCATTGGCAGCTTTAATGTTGGCCCTATAACACAATCTGAAGTTAGTTTGGCTATCTCTAAACTTAAACTTCATAAATCCCCAGGGGTAGATGAAATTACTACAGAAATGCTCAGAGCTGGGAATGTTTTGGTTACCACTTGGATGACTGAAATTTTGAATAACTTTTATGATAAAGGCATGGTTCCTAAAGATTTTACCAGAGCTATTATTATCCCTATTTTCAAAAAAGGTGATCGCAGTTCTTGTGATAACTATAGGGGTATCAGCCTACTCTCTGTTCCAGGTAAAGTTCTTTCCATGATTGTGCTTAATAGAATTAAGAATCTGGTTGACAGGCAATTGCGTGATGAGCAATGTGGATTCAGAAGTGGTAGGGGATGTGTAGATCAGATATTTTCACTTAGGCAGATTCTTGAGAAATGTTTAGAGTTTCAGAAACCTCTGGTTGCTAGCTTTGTTGATTTCAAAAAGGCTTTCGACTCTGTTGATCGTCATAATTTGTGGTTGATTGTGAGATCATATGGTATACCTGACAAGTTAATTAACATAATGAAAGCTCCCTATAATAACACTGAGTCATGTGTGAGAGTTGGTAAGTCTTTTAGCAATTGGTTTAGCATTACGTCTGGTGTTCGACAAGGGTGCATTTTGTCTCCTTTTCTCTTTAGTTTGGTTGTTGATTATGTTATGCGAAATTCACTTCGAGGGAAAGATTTTGGCCTTAAATGGGCTGGAGATACGAAAATTTCTGATTTAGATTATGCTGATGATTTAGCCCTTTTGGCAAATGATGTTGATGAGATGAACTCTTTCATTCGAGCTGTTGATGAGACTGGTAGTAGAGTGGGTTTGGTTATAAACAGAAAGAAAACTAAAGTGATGAAAATTGGTCAGGCAGGTTGTGATTCAGTTAATCTGAATGGTTGCAGTCTTGAGCAGGTGTCACAGTTTAATTACCTTGGGAGCTATGTAACTGATACTGGTGATGTGCGGCATGAGATTAACAGACGAATAGGTATTGCTGCCGGGTTAAGAATCTATGGAGATTGTGGAGAAATAGGCGTATACACCTAAAGACTAAAATTAGACTGTATAATAGTTTGGTTCTTTCTAGGGTTAGTTATGGTAGTGAAACTTGGACGCTGTGTAAACAAGATAACAGGAAACTAGATGCTTTCGATTCTAGATGCTTACACAGTATCTTGGGTATTAGGTGGTTTAACTTTGTAACTAATGATGAGGTTAGGCAAAGGAGTCTGCAACCTCCTTTAAGCGGCATATTGTGCAGAGAGAGACTCCGCTGGTTTGGCCATGTTGCCCATATGGATAATTATAGATTGGCGAATATGGTTATGAACAGTGCGCCTAGAGGCCTCAGAAGGAGGGGGAGACCTAGAATGCGGTGAGCTGACAATGTCAAACAGGACCTTGTTAGAATTGGTGTGCAGTGGCCAGATGCAGCTGATGTAGCTCAGGACAGATATGCTTGGAGAATTAAACTGCGTGGTCTGGTTGGACCTCCGCAGCCCATGGCTGCTTGAGGATGATGATGATGATGGGTTGTTTTACCTCTGAACAACACTTTTTTGTAAACAATGGGCTAAATGGCTAGGTTACAAGGAGTCTGCGGGCTGAGGTTAGGGATAGGGACCCCACTGGCACGCTGTTGGGAGACAGATGGTAACCTCCCGTCAAGGCCATCCAGCATGTTCTTTAATGTGCACAGGGTATGGCTCTTTCATATTGGGGCCATCTGATGGACGGTGGCCTTTCCAAGCCCAGTGACATCCCCTACTGACTGAGAGCAAAGTGGGGAGTTTAGCAGAGATAAATCTCAGTGCTAGACTTGTTTTTATGGACAAATTTACCTTTTTCTCCCAAGATTCTAGGAGAGTGCAATTGTGTATACAGCAATTATGCATACATTATACCATAATACACCAAAGGATGCCTGAAAATATGAAAAAAGGTAAATTTCTTATTGAAAATAATAAATAAATACCCCCTGAAGCAGCTGCTTGCCACAGAAGTCTGACAGGAAGCCTGTCTATGTCATAGTAGAAGCTCTGTGAGGAAGGGAAGACCTCAGCAGAAGGACAATACAAACATCTATGCCTTACTGTGGGCTTGAACCCAGGCCCCTTTGATCAGTAACCAAGAGTGTTAATTACTTGGCCATAGGATGGCACTGCATTATAAAAAACACATGTAAAAATATTTTTTCATATTAATAAAAATTATATAGAAACAATTTTATATTAAAACACTAATAAATGCAAGTACCACATTACATATTCTTATATAAAGAATTAAAAAAAAAAATCATGGCCAACATTGTAATGCAACATATAGAGCAAACTGGTCTGCAGCAAGCCATTTTGAAACCTTCTCTATATATTCATTACATTGATGATGTGTTAATTTTTTGGGACCATCCCATTGATGCATTACACCAAATTGAGACGTTTAATAGCATACTCCCTACTATAAAATTTAAGTGTGAAAATGAAATTAATGAAGAAATACCACATTTAGACATCAATATTAAAAACGAAATTCCTAAATGTGATTTAGAGGTTTATCAAAAACCAACCTTTTTCCAAATTTAATACATTATACATCTGTCCACCCAACGATTAAAAAAAAATAAACTTTATTACCATATTTTTTAAGAGCTTACCAATACTCAAAAAACACATTAAAAAGGGTACATATATACAAAAAATTTTGATTACATATATAACCAAAAACACAAAAAACTATAATGTATTAAAAAAGTACAAAATAAAATTACTACATACAGTACCAAATAGTATAAAAATATTTGTTGGGTTGTTTTACTTTGAATGACACTTTTTTTGCACACAATGGGCTAAATGGCCAGGTCACAAGGACCCCAAAGGCTCAGAGAAGGTTGGGGGAGGGGACCCACTGGAACAGCTGTTGGGAGACAGATGGTAGCCTCCCATCAAGGCCATCCAGTGTATTCTTTGAAGTGCATAGGGTATGGTTGACAAAGAAATCAATAAATACTCATGTGGAAAATATTTAGCACTAGCATCTATCAGTGTTTTAATAAAAGTTTGTTTACTTAATGCTTATTAATATGTTCTGCCCTTCTGAAATACAATACTAAATAATGCATTCAGGCTAGTCCATATGATGCAAATTTTTCAACAAAACTTTTCATTCTGCATTTGAAGAAAACAACTTAGGCTAAATAATTCAATGAGAAAGACAATTATTCTATAAAATAAAATGGCCACCTCCAGTATTTTATAAGGTATGCCACCTAAACTGCAATTTTACCAGATTCTGTTCCCACTATTATATTTATTGTATTACACTGTATTAAATGGCTTGTATAAGCAAGTAGCTTTTAGGATTCTTCTGTTATATGTAGCAAATAAAAAAAAAACACATTTTAAAAAACACACAATACTATATTCATATTAAATACCCTCTTTACATTAAAAATATATCTAATGGCTCAAGTACCATGCAAATAGAATCTAAATAATGCAAAAATCTTCCTGTCCTTTTGAGATTTTTGGATTTTCTCTGAGCTTCTATGGAGCAGATATTTTTTAGTGTACTGAGATAATCAACAATAATAGGTTTAGTGTTCAGTCTCTGCATTAAAGGTAACACTTGAACTACACTCTGCAGTTTTTTCTCTGGCACACTTAATATTGGTTTAGTTACCTCAGAATATGGGTGATCTAATAATAATTCTGATGAAATAGATTCACAAAGCTCATACTCACACAAATCTGCTACTCTTAACTCATGCTGTGCTTTTCTTACACTAATGATATTTGACAATGACACCAGTTCTAAACAAATACCTTTATCCTGATGCATGTTATCATCTTCACTACAAACTGGCAATCCCGCACTCCATTTTCTAATGCGTTCTGCTGTAGATAAACATTTATTCTGGCCTTTAATTACATCCATAAAACTAAAGCTTTCCAATGCAGAAGCAAATGAAAATAACATACTTTCAACTGATAGTTCTTTACTGCTTTCACCATCTTTTAGGTTTGAAAGTACGTTTGCACTACATGATTGTGTTTTTGCAACCATGGCCAGAACAGGGTCTTTATCACTTAAGCTTTCTTTAGCATTATCTTCACCACTTAACCAACTAATATCAAGATAATCAGAATTTTTGCTGCAATATTTTTTAGTTTTTGTCACATGCAACCAAGATTGTGATAATGAATTTTCTACAGAAGAAAGAAAACTAAAAAAATTGCTGTAAAGGATATCATATCCAAGTACATGATGCTGAAGTATTATATCTAACAAATTCAAAGGGTGCTCCTTTGAACCTAATGCAAATTTAATATCAGCTAATGAAAGTAAATGCATATTTATGATTGAATATCCTTTATTCAAAAATTTATTTTGTGCATACTTTTCTAACTTCATAGTAGCACAATTATTATCTGTTTGAGAAGCTATACTACCAGAAGAAATCTCTGACATAAGGTTTAGATTTTTATTAGTTACATGTTTGTTCCAAAACTGCAAATTCAATAAACATCTTCTTATATCATTTGCATTATGTTTTATTACTTTTATTAAGTCTTCAGTAGATATTTGTTTTTTTATAAAGTATGGGATTTTTATATTTTGCAAAATTTCTTCTTCTGAGACTGGAGTTAGCCATAAAATTTCATACTGATGTGTTAAATGAGCAGTAACACTTTTTAGATTCCTAGTTGCTGTTAAAATTACTGGTTTCTTTGTAATCTTCAAAAATGCATTAACTGCAGCCCAGAAGCCATCATCTTCTTTAAATACAACATCAGCATCATCAAATAGTATAACAGAAAGACCTGAAAGTTTTTGCCGGGTTAATTCTAAAGGTGGAGCATTTTTGTTTATTTTAGGCTCTTCCATGACTTTAATTTCCCTTTTGCACTCACTAACAATTTTCTCATGTTTCACATTACTCTTGAAAAATTGTCTAATATCTTTCTTCTGTCTCTGATATTTTGGTAGATTAGATGCTTTTTTATCACATATTGTTGTAGTCATTTGATTTGTTACATTACAATCTGACTGGGACATAAAACATGATTTTATGCCTATAGACGAGATTTTGTTTCTCTGACGAAAATCCTGAATAACAGAACTACAGAGTGAATGTTGTTCAACATGATATGATTGAAATGCTTCTTGCAACTGTGAAGTTATGTGACGGCCACTTCTATAAGATGAAGCATTAACTTCTATAACTGTATATCCTAAATCAGCAGCTAGAGAATAGACAAGACTTGTTTTACCTGTTCCAGGTGGTCCCGTTATAAGCATACAGTTTGAAATCCCATTATCAGAATCACTACTGTCACAATCACTGAAATTTTCATTCTGCATATCTTGCTTAACTGATCTGTCATTTTTTGTATCACATTTGCATTTCCATTCTTGAAGCCAGCTTCTTAGCTTTTGAACAGCTGAAGCATTGCCAAGCATTTCATCATGATCTAGGTTAAATTTATCAGTCCACAAAAACTCTTCTGGAGCACAATCACTTTCATTGTTTTTGTCACATAGCAAATAACTTTCATTTTCTTTTTTATGCCGCACACAAATATCGACACCTTTTTCACAATCTACATTGAATACAGGATTGTATTGCTGTGTAACTGGGCCACTTTGATCTTGGAAAAATTTTACATACTTTTTCACTGTTTCTTGTTCTAGGACATTAGTTTTACAATAAATATTATTACCAGATATTAGTGACCTTTCAATATTTAATGCAACATTTTTCCTTGATGAAATGGGCTTAAATACATCTTGATTTCTTAAAATTTCCATTTTACAGAACATTTCTAAAGGTTGTGCTATTGGCATCTGCTGTATATGACTATGTTTTGGAAAACAAAAAACTTTCAACATATCCTTATTAATTACTTTATTCTGTTCTGTTATTTCTAAAGAATATTGCCCAGAGTTTGCTGTTAGTATATTGTTTTCAACTGTAACTGGAGAATTAGCCTGTTCATCTACAAGACGTGATAAAATGATAGTTTCATTAGCATTGTCCGACTGAGGAAATGTCTTTTCCAAGCTTTTCTTATAGTGGCCTACAAGTGGATATTTTTTTCTCTCTACCTCCCCTAAAGTTTGTGTTTCATTGTTAGTTACTTTGCATTTGGTGCAGAGATTTGATATTTTACATTTTTCACTGTCTGCACCTTTCAATTTAGTTTTAAAGGTAAAAATTGGAAACAATTCAGTATCCTTTGGGATATTTTTTTTCACATAATTAATATTTCGTTTACCTGATGGCTTTGTCTTAACTTTTTTAGCAGATAAGTTACCACCATTTCTGCACGATTCAAATACTTCTGACTTTTTTCGCTTTTTCACAGAAACCGTTTGTACTTGGATTGCTTTTCTTTTTGCTATTGTTGTTGCTCTCAAGCGCTGCTTTGACCAGTTACTTTCTCCTTTTACAAAATCTTGCAACTCTTCTACTTGCGCTAAGCTCATTTTCACCTTAACATACGATACACTTGATACGTTACTTCTTCATTTCAACAAAAAATATGGTGCAATTTTAAAATCTGAAGCAAATACCGATTTCAAACACATTCTTCAGCAAATCATATTTGTGTGCTACTAGGAAATATCAACAAAAATCACGGTTAGTTATACGATTAGTAACAATATTGTTTGCAGCTTACACTAACAGCAAAAACACTACACTTTTATTTAAAAAAAAAACATTAAAACATAAAAAAATATTAATACTTAAAGAATCTTATCACAAATTAACAAACTATCCAACAACAAATTTTACCGCGTTCGTAAATGCAGTTACGGTTCTTATAAGTTCGGCAAATTAATTGACTTGAATAATAACGATTTTTTTTTCATTCACTATAGATATAGTGAGATATAGTGTCTACTATAGATATAGTCAATCAATCAAAGATCAAAGATCATGATTGATTTTCACAGTACCGAACCCGAGGTCCATACCTGTTTCACCTGAACTGTTAGTTATACGATATGCCGAGATGGAGACCACCTTGATGAATTGTGAGAGTGACTATACACCAAATGACTTCTTTCTAAGATTTTAGTCACCAAGTACTCCAAACTGCAGCTAAGTATACTGGTGTCTCAGAACCGGTTCTTTTCAGACGTTGATCACCACGCTTCAAACGATGAATTCTTTTCCTTTACTAGTTTACTAACACGAGCACACTAATAAATTTATTTAACCTCCCACGCACACAGCAAATAAAAAAATTTCTTCTTTATACTACAGTTATACTACGTTTTCCTTTACACTCTAATTCTTCTTAATTACAGCTCCTTTATTCCTTTTTTTTTAAGTTGTTCGAAGTGGTTAGTGACGTAATTCGCACCCTGAAGCACATGCGAGCATCAAAATGATACATCAAATCACAAGTGATTTATAGCACGTTCATCTGTCGTAATAATATTATATTATCTAATACAGTGGTTCTCAAAATTTTATGCTTCACGTACACCCTGGAAATGGGTTTGTAACTGGCGTACCCCTTGTACAGATAGATAAAACTATAGTTATAGTATAGCAATGGGAATAAAATAAAAAACTGAATTTGTTACTAGATCTAGCGACTTTTGAACTCTCACGGCAAAAAACTTTTACCGCGTATCCCCAAGGGGTACGCGTACCACATGTTGAGAACCCATAATCAAATATATAAAGAAGAAAGTTTCTTTGTTTGTTATTTGTGTCTCTTTCCGCTTATGCACTCGGTCCCCAGAAGAGCTACAGACTTCCAATATTGCATTAACGTTGCCTTCACCCAGGGGAAGAATATAAGCTATTTGCGAATCCGTTGGAGTGAACCGAAATTGGAGTGGGCAGGTTTCAATTTCTCAAAATTTCCATAGACTTAACATTAACGGTTGAAATTTATTCAACGTAAACTAATATCTGATTTCGGTTGATTAAACATTAAAAGTTGAAAGTTATTCAAAATAACTGTTGCCACCAATAAATTTGAAATGATGAATGCATCAAACTAATTTCTTTCTGATTTCGCATAATAAATTCATTGTTCAATTTGTTGGGTCAAGAGCATGAGCGTCCGTGGATATCGATACCGTTCTAATTAAGCACTAGCGGAACACGGGATACTTTGTTGAAATGAGAGCTTCAAAACCTAAATTCGTATCACAAGTTAAAATCATTAATTTAGTTGGAAAAATATGCAAAGGTAACAAAACATATACAAATAATTAATAAACATTTTAAATATTATGTTAAGCAATAAATAATTTTGTTTAATAATAATAATTATTTGTACCTTTACATTTTTTTATGCAATTCAAACCATAGTTAATTTTCTTTTGCCATAAAGTTGCATATGCCTGGCAAATTGTATCCGAAGAACTCTGGTGGGTAAAGGGCCCCATCCACTTATCAGAATGCATGTCAAGTATGGCAAAGACAAGTTTATTCCAATCCAAACTTTGCGTGAATGGCAACAAGAACAGGCTTGTTCAGTGTTGCTCACTAAGAACTTGCATGTTTAGAGGCTTGTGATCACGCACAGAACGATAGATAATTTAGCTGAAGTGCTCCTGGATCTGACTAGAGCTCTTGCGCGAACTATAGTCATCGTCTGTGATCTTTCGTATACATCGATAGCTCGTGGCGCTCTATTTGAAAATATGTCAAAAAGTTTCATAAATGCATATATTTCCATGCCGTATCTGTGGAAAATAAAATCTGCGATAATGATTACGGAAATCGAGAAAAGAAGAACATGTAGTTGTAGTATGAAATTGCAGATATGTGCCGCGAAGTCAAACCCAAACCGACAAGAGATTTCGTAGTGAAAAAAAAAATCGTTTCTTACTACTTTACATAAAGAACACAAGAGTGTGACTGATACAAGGCGAACTGGTACTGGAACAGATGATATTTATACTTCAACATTGTGATATTACGTATACGTTGTAGTACAGTTCGGGGTACAACGACCGCCATTTTGTTTTAGACGCAACGTATTGCTACGTTATACTTTTACGTAAATCACGGCCCCTACCGGTTACCGATGAAAACGGAAAAAGTTGTCGCACTTAATAAAAAAAGTCTAATTTACTTCTATAAAGAAAATTATTACTAAATATAGAACATAATAATCCTGACTTCACACACACAACATCGGATTCACAGCACAAGATCATGCAGAACGAATTGAATGAACTTGCTAGAGATCTGGAGCTATCAAAGAGCAAGACAGAACTCCTGGGATCCAGCTTGTAGCAGTGGAATCTCTTTGATAGAAATATGAAAAAAGTGTGTATTGTAACTCCTATAAAGATCTGGTATTGTTCTTTACCACGATAGGTAACCTGGTTGCTTGCAAAGATTTTCAGAAGAATGCAGATTATTTATAGATTCCTCGAAATAAAGTATGAAAGCCTTTCTTCTACACAACGGGAACGTGTTGCATTCTGTTCCAGTAGGCCATGCTGTTAATATGAAGGAAACTTATGACAATATGAAACAATTACTTTAATACATAAATTATGACAAATGCAAATGGCATATTTGTGCGAACTTAAAAGTCGTTGCCCTTTTACTTGGACTACAGCTCGGATATACAAAGTTCTGTTGCTTCCTTTATGAATGGAACAGCAGAGGCAATGCATCGCATCACTTGAAGAGGATTTGGCCTTCTGGACAGTCACGAGCCAGGAAAGAAGAATACAGAGCATCATCCACTGGTACAATCGACAAAGATTTTGTTACCACCTTTACACATAAAATTGGGCCTAATGAATTTTGTCAAGGCTATGGATCAGATGTAAACTGCTTTTCTGTATCTTCAACAGAAATTTCCAAGTCTCAGTAATGCAAAGAAAAAAGAGGATGTTTTTTCTGGTTCTGATATTCGTTCACTGCTACATGATGAGGTATTTAATTGTATCGTCACTGGTGATAAAAGGAAAGTATGGCATGCCTTCTGACAGGTGGCGACAGACTTCTTAGGGAATAAAAAAGCAGCAAATTACAAGGACCTTAGGGAAGAAAAACTGCTGTCCTCATATCACAAAATGGATTGTAGTATGATTTTGAAGGTACATTACTTAATTTCACCTTTAGATTTCTTTCTGGAAATTGTGGCATTTGAGTGGTGAGCACAGTGAATGTTTCCATCAGGAAATTGCTACAATAGAAAATACATCAACGAAGATGGAGTCCATTAATGTTAGCAGATTACTGCTAGAATGTGATGCTGTATTCTCAAAATTTGGTGTATAGGTAGCAGGTGAAGAAGAGACAATAAGAGACAGTTACTGTAGACTGATATGCACCCTTCAGCGAATGATGCAATGCAGATAAGTGACTGTATCTTGAAAACCGTAGTCAATCAAACATTTTTGCTATCCATTTCGTGTTCAGCACCTCGATTTATATAAGAAACGGCTGTTTGCTCTTCCGAAACACACCAAAGGTCAAAATTTGTTGTTTGGTGTTATCTAAGCGATGAAATTCAGCTTTTTGGTTTAGAAACTTCTAACGTGGGAAGGATTATGGGTACCCCGAACTATGTCCTTTTCTTTCCTTCCCTAAAAGAGAGGGAGAAAATTTCGCTGGAGCGGGAGGGGATTGATCGTAATGATTTTTATGCGAAATGAAAGCTTGCGACATGGGGAATGCTATCTACTCTATATTCTAAAGAGTTTCAGACTCGAGCAACAGTGAGTAAATCTACTAGTACTAAATAAAAATAAATAAAATACTTCCAACAGCAAAAGAAAACATTAAAAAAAACACAGCCAGACATTCATTTCTTAAGAGAATAATATTATTTTTTGGCACACCTATTTTTATTTAATAAATTAATTTTTGCCCAAAATTTTTTGGTTGCAGTCGCCAGTTGCCCTTACTACCCTGCAGACGACCATGTCCACCAATATGCCGAAATACAAGATATCATACTAATTGAACACCTGTTGAAAATTCAATTAGAAACATCAAAAACTTTGTGAAATTTAATTCTAAACCTATCATTTCAGAAACACGGGAAAATTTTTAATACGAAATCTTTTAAACTATCCTGTTACTTTGATATCTCGGTCTTCTATCTCTCAGTTTGTATTTAGAATTTGCATCATTGCTTAAACTAATAAGTTTGAATCCGTATTCTGTTACAAATAATGAATTGAATTTTTAAGACGATACAATATGGCTCATGATGAGTCGAAAACATTGGTGTAAGCAAATCCTGTTTGAGTAGAAAATTTTGGGATATTCTGTTACTTGCAACAACACAATCAGAATCACGTAGATCTGTAAGTTTGAAAATCCCTTTCATGCTAGGAAAATGTGACAATCTATGCCATGGAGTGATATCATCAGGAATCCGTGCCTTGCGTTACACAATAGTATGTGGTTCATAGAGCTGTGATTGAGTAGAACAGGGGTTCGCAAACTTTTTCAACCCGTAACAAATTACATTGCCAAGCAAAGTTCATGTACCACTAATGGGTTTCAACCTGGGTGTGTTAATTTTTTACCATGGTCATTTGACACCTTGAAGGTATATAGGCAGAGAGACGACAGTTGTGTGGTCAGTACAAAGCTGCATCCTCGCCTTATTTATCTGGTTATCTGGACCGAAATGACGATATCAATATGAAGTAATGGATGAAATATGAAACGATTATGAAGTGCTGATAATAAAAATACATGATAAAAAAAACCCTACCGCATACCACTGAGCAGCGGCCCACCTGTGATACGCATACCATACTTGGGGAACCTCTGGCATAGATATTTAACAGTGTTTAAAAAAATATAGCATTGCCAGATGCTAAAATATACATTGTACATATTGTTTAACAATTTCCTTTTTTTAAAAATTCGTTATAATGGTCATATTTTTGGTATCGGGGTAAATGTTTTGTTTCGTTAATCTTATTGGCAGGGGATAGTTGAACGATCATAATGAGTTTTATGCCAAATGATAGCTTCCAGTTAGACAACATCATATACTATATAATTCAGAGGGTTAGAATGTTTCAGAACTCATCTCAAACAGGAGGATGACATTTTCATTGAAGGGGGTAGGGTAAAAGAATCATAAATTTGTTTTTTGTGAAATGAAAGCTTTTAGCGTGAGGAGTATAATCTATATATATATATACAGTATATACTTTAAAGAGTTTCATAGCTCCCCAAAAGAATTGTCAAAATGGAGCTACTATTGAAAAAGAAGTTATAGATACACCAAAGAGCCAAAACATTATGATCAACTGCCTAATATGATGTTGGTCCTCCATCTGCCACCAAAACAGCTCTTACCCAGTGAGACTTGGGTGCTACAAGTTTTCTAAAGGTGTCTTGTGGTATCTTGTACCAACATGTTACCAGCAGATCCTTTAACTCTTATAAGTTTACTTGGTTGAGCTGGCGCAGATCGGATATGCTGTTCAAACACAAACCACAGATGCTCGATTGGATTAATGTATGGGCAATTTGGAGGCCAGAGCAATGCCTGGAATTCTTCCTCAAGTTCCATGAACCATTCTCGAACAGTGTAACAGTGTAGCATGGCGCATTATCCTGCTGAAAGAGGGCACTACCAGAGGGGAATACCGTTGCATGAACGGTTGCCATGTATGTCTGCAATGACGATTAGTTAGGTGATAGACATCATAGTTTCCTGTACATGAATTCTTGAACTTGGATCTATATATCCTTGTTCATGGCTAACAGGGGAATAGATTAAAGTAAGGTTTCTTCTGGTGGTCAGCTTTCCTTTTATAGGACTGCTGCCATGTGAGGCTGGGGTTGAGGTGTGCCTATAGGGCGTATTCCTTGCCCCCGGCTCTAGATAAGCACGGCTTTTCATACCCAGGTAGTGTCGTGAGACGGAACCGGAAATTGCCATGGTTGCATAAGATCCCAGCAAAAGAGATCAATACCCATTGTAGGCTCTTTCGCCGGTGAACCAAGGTTAGCATGGGCACTCGGGGTGGCTATGCAGCCCTATTTTCAGCAGGGTTAGATGTACTGTGTGTTGTGGCACATTTTTCCCTTCACCAGCATTCAAATTTTAGGCGAGTTGCGCCACAGTATCCTGTCTGTTGGCTGGTACCATATGGGATAGCCTTCGCTCACTTCTAGCATTGATGAGTCGAGATTGACCCACTGTTTGCCTTCGGTTCGTGGCTTTTCCCACCTTGGACCACTTTTTGAAGGTACAAACCACAGCTGACTATGAGCACCCCACAAGTCTTGACGTCTCGGAAATGCTCTGACCCAGTAGTCTCGCCATTACAATTTGGCCTTTGTCAAACTCACTTAGTTCCGCTGCCATTCCCATCTGAAGAACAAGAATAACACTGATTAACAGAGCTGAATATCAGGTATTATTTATACTGTTTCATGACCTTCACACACGCCGTCGTTTACATAGAGTTACTTCGATTTGCATAAAGACTTGCTGGTCATAAATTTTGGCTTTTCAATGTATAATTTTGCTTATTGGACTGATTTTGTCAAAATAAAAAGGGTTATCAGTCTTCACTTGAAAGATTTTTTTCTCAAGATGTCAGTTCCAACAGCTTCGTAAGGCCAATGAGGAATAGATATAAACGAACATTGAATAGAATTTTTTCGTATGATACAAACTCCGCCTCCTCTACTGTCACGTGATCTTTTCAGAAGGCAATATATAGTTTGCTAAGACAAATAAACGAATTATCAACATTTTCTTCAAGCCATGTTTTACAAATACATAGTACAGTAGACTCTATCTTATCCGATCTCGGCTCAACCGGCCTCAGTTTTAACCGGTCTTTCCAAGAAGCGGAAGCAAGTCGCCGTTTGTTTTGTTTATTTGCTTCAATTTCAAGAAGCGGAAGCAAGTCGCCGCGTGTTTTGTTTATAGCACAGTACATATCTTCAGTTCCTACAGGAGTGTGTCTTGTGATCTATTAATTATTATGTGCTCCAAAATGAGTGGTTCAAACGTAAGCGTAATGTCGTTACAATGGAGATGAAATTAAACGAGTTAGAACGTAATGACAAAGATGATCCAGTAAAGCATATTGTGATGAACTAGGTGTTGGTAAAAGCACGGTAAATGAGTGCAGGAAGAATAGAAAATCTTTACAAGATTTTTCACTCAAGTCGAGTCTGAAAGAACGCTTTCTTCTCGGTGCACTCTTAAAAAGCCGAAAAATGAAATTGTGGATGATGCACTTTGGTTATGGTTCGTGCAAGAGCATCGAAATAAAAAGCCAATCAGTGGGCCAATCTTGAAAGAAAAAGCATTAATCCTTCATTCTAAAATCGATAATGGGGGTGATTTTTCAACAAGCGAGGGATGACTTTCTCGCTGGAAAAAACGGCATGGTGATCATTACCTTGGTGTTTGTGGTGAGAAATTGTCAGCTGATCCTTTAGCAGCAAAGGAATTTTCAGAAAAACTTTTAGTGCTTATTGAAGAAGAAGGAATACTTGTTCCCCTATATCTCCTGAATGCGAGTGCAGAAAGTAATTAGCGATGTGTCAAGTAAAAGCTTGTGATGCGGGTAGTGTCGTAGGCTATAAAAAACTCACCCTCCATGCTTTCTTCCCCCTTAAAAATGGGGAAATATGAAATATTTGTTCGAGATAACGCGAATACTGAAAGACAACAATCTATATGTCGAATGAAAGCTTCTGACCCCTGGAATGTCGTAGGCTTTGAAAAATTCATCCCCAATATGAAAATGATTCTGCCTTTATATCTCCTGAGCACGAGTGTGGAAAGTAACGAGCTATGTGTTGAATGAAAGCTATGACACAAAGTGATGCGGGGAGTGTCGTAAGCTATGAAAGATTGACCACCCCTCATACTTTCTTCCCCGCTAAAAAAGCCTAAAATCTGAAAGTCGTTCTACTGTATCATCGGAACCAACAGTTACTACTTTAGGTGTCAAATGAAAACTCGTATGATGATGGTCGTAATGTTTTTCGAATATTGTTCCCACTATTCCCCCCTGATAAAATGCGGGGGACGGTTTTCCACGGGGTGGACTTTAACGAGTCCTCAAATTCAAACCTCAAATTAAAGCTTGTGACGTCTCCAATGTCGTGCGCTATTTCAAACATGACTCCAAAAAGGGAGAATAAATGTGCTTGTTGCTTATGAATGGTATATCAAAGCTTTGGAAGGTAGGGTTTTTTAATGAAAACCAAAAAAAATAATAATAAATTTTTTAAAAAATACCCATCTTCCTTTAGGGCCCTAAAATGCAAAAAAAAACCTAAAAGATATCTATGGTGCAATCGGACACAGGTTCGCATTCGCTTTGAAGGAAGAAAGGACACCGATTTACCTACTGGACAAGATTGCATCGCC